>CM034387.1:8663750-10050000 GCA_019925095.2 Dendrolimus kikuchii | reverse complement strand
CCAGGCCGCAGGAAGCTGTATTCTTACTCCGTTCCTGCACGGATGAAATATATATGTATAATATATATATATATATAATATTATTATATTATTAATATTTTACAGGTTTTAAACGGACTCAAAATTCAACAGCCTTTGTCAGGCATACCTCTTACCATTGCACATCACATGGGTAAAGTTTTACATGAATGTCATTTTATCTTGTTATTCCATTTTAAATATAATTTCGCATGGTAGACGCAACTACTAAAAATTAGACTTAACAGAAAAGAACAGAAGAGAATCAAGAACTTAGTTTTTATGTACCAACTAAAGATGTTTTCCAACAATGAGGTGAAAAGTTCTGTAAAAAGTTCAGGTGATAGAATATAAAAATATTTTTTTGAAAATGTCGTCCTAAATTTCGTGACGTCACATTTCAAAATCGAATACATTTTAGCTTTAAAACACGAAATTTGAACTATTAACGAAAATCTACACAATATTTCCAACTATACCGGTAGGTATTAACATAGTGTTTAAATTATTGAAAGAAAATTTAAATGGAAATTAAAACTAATTACGGAACTGATGTTTTAATTTAATTTTTTTTTTTATGTGAAATTGAAAAATATGCCATGTCACACTAGGAGTCTCTGTCTGACCAGCTGTGACAAGTTCGGGGGAACGGCCAAAAAATTATAAAATTCGTGTGGCGTAATTTGTGCATGGCCTCCAAATTCGGTCAAGTGATCTTTAAGATTTGGGGTATTGTTAGACCAAGATTTTGTAATTAAAACAGTAGACCCTGCGTCACCTTTACGGAGTCGTTCACCGAGAGCGGACTGTCATATACAAATACATCGCCGATTTTATGGAAATAAAGTGCACAGTAAAATTGGACTCTTAAGTTCCCGCCACATGCCGTTATTTATTCTACATATAAGCCGGTTAATGAAAAAATGTTTTTAGGGCTTGGGCACGTTCCATACTACGGTACGAAGAGTGTGACAGTGGTATGTACATCTATTATTTAATTTTTGACTGTTATTGTTTTTTGTACCAATGGTCTCAAAACGGGGGATGCTGAAGACCGCGCGAAGTGGAGTAGAAAAAGTAGGAAAGGTAAGACCCTGGGCGTCGGGGTAAATGCTCCGAACGCAACCGGGATTTAACGCTCGGATGATGATGATGATTGCTTTTTAGATTAATTACAATAATTTGTGTATTTAGTTATTCACAATTGAATCGCGCTACAACAATCTACTATGTAGGTACTGTTTCCCACATATGGATCGAACCGTGATGCTAGATAGACAGCTAGCTTGTAACCTTCGCTGAAGAATCGCTCATTTATTATAAATATTTTCAAAATTATGTGGAGTAGTTCCCGGGTTTAACCATACAAACAATGGTTTTGTATGTCTGTGACATACTAGTATAACAGTCGAACTGCAAGTGGATCACGTACGTTGTTATGACTTCAGTTATATGAGGAATAAAAGTCTAGCTTTGTCGCCTCCGTCTGGTCCCGTTTGAAGGGCTAGATCCATTAAAATTAAATGATAATAATATACGTGCCAATGATTTCACGATAATGGATACCGAGAAGCTTGCGAACGCCGACTTCGAGTACCAAACGCAAACAGATTTAACCTTAAGGTAATAATTTGTATAATAAATTATTTTTTGACGATTTACCAATTTTATGAATATGATATAATTATGATATTGTAATTTATGGGTGCTTTTTGCTTTCACAGCAACCATCGCTGGATAACCGCGAAATAAATGTAATCAAAGTAGGCGACAGGTTGTTGAGACTTCCGTCATATAAGTATATATCATACAACCGTCTCCTTAGTATGTACCGACAGGGGGATGGTATGGTGCCGCGGTTCCTTCGTGCAATAAATCGACCGCACTATTTCTACACATCTATGTACAAGTGAGAAAAGTATTAATTTATATTAAATTAATGCGTACTGCTGTCTAATTGTACCACATAGCCGAATAATTTCCCCCAATTTCTTTGAATTCACACCGCTTTCTTCACATCCAATAGTAACATTTCTTATTATGAATTAGTATTGAAATGAACAGAATCGCAATACATTGTGGATTGTTTGGAAATTATCCGTTGAATAACGTATATCTATCTCCCAAAGCGGTAGACAAAGTTATGCCTCAGGAAGTCCAGTTATTTGTTAGATAACTTAACTGATGGTTGAAAAATTCAATTTTATATTATCTGTCGAATAAACCCTATCTGATTGTTTGTCTGTTAATTGAAAAATAGGTCCTTATTTTTATTTATTTGGTGATTTCACTATATATTTTATTTTAATGCGAAACTGGCAGCCATACAGACGGGTCCAGCTCATGGAAAGTAGCGAAGTCAACGTATTGCTAGCCTTGAAGATGAGATAAAGAGGATAGGATAGGGATCAAATAGGAGCAATGGGATAGAGGAGATAAGGTATGGGATTGGAATAGGGGGATGGGATATGGAAGTTTGGATAAGGAGAGGGAGGGGGGAGCGAAGAAGTGGGCCATCGGAAATTATGTAAAGTAATATAGACAGAGTAGTTTTAGAGGAAAATAGTTGTGTTATACGTACATAGACAGGTAATAACATGACGATTTCATAAGGCTTCTGTTTTTGATAAGATGGCCACGGACCGCTAAACACTCGTATTGACTTATGAATTAATGTTTTAAGCAGCCTCGCGATGAACCGCGACGACATAGACGGTGCGACCTCAAAGGGCTGTGGCAGAAACAACGAAGCCAAACAGAGCTTGGCCGAATACGCCAATCTCTATAGAGAGTACGAGCAAATTGAAAAGTGCATGAAAGATGGAAATTATAAATCTGATCTCGAACGCCGCAAGGATGAGCTGTCGAAAGAGCTTGCGGCACGAGAAGAACACATACGAAAGGTTATTGAATAAATATAAGAAATAGTTTATCGCAGAAAAAAATTTGAAAAAAAATCAGAACAGAATAACGTACGTACGTAACGTATAAACGTCGGAATAATCAAAATCAAATAAATTACCGCGCTTAAAACCGTTAAAACCTCGTTTTATTAATAACAGAATAATTTAAACTTTAAACTATAAGTATAATATAAATAAATTTTGAGAAAGTTTTTAAGGAAATTTTCTGTATTTAATTACTCAGTGTTTTACATTCTTGACGATACAATTGACGTGACGCCGATGTATGGCTAGTGTGTTACCTGACCTCCCGTACTTTTTGGAGGTTTGTCGTGCAGTTTGAATAATAGATATAGGATATTATTGCGTGTTGTTGTTGAAAATTGTTTAGTGAAAACACACAACACACAACTGTTTAGTGAAATACACACATCAACAGTGTCTAGAGATCAAGTACATTTTTACTTCTAAAAAAATACTCAATTAATATTTACCAAATCTAGTCTTCCAAACTGGATTCTTACTTTAATTTCTATGTTCACGTTGACAACGTACCCCTGTATTTTGTAAAAATTAAGAAAAAATACAATTTTTGCAAATTGTGGGAAATTACCTAAAAAAATGTGTTTCCACAATTTACACGAATCACCCATTCACAGCGATTTGGCACGCCTAAAATTAGTTCTTCAAAATCACTTTGAGGAATGGACGTCCACGTATTTTCTAACAAGTCTAAAAGTTGTTATGGGCTATGCAGTGCATCCCTGCTTGGTAGAGCTCTTCTTTGGATCATATCCTGTACGTGCTCAATTAAGTTGAGGCGGTTGAGCAGGCCACGGCAGAACGTTGATGCAAGCATCAGTAAGAGTGCGGGTTGTGACTCTAGCCGTGTGTGGAGGGTGCATTGCCGTGACTTATTCGAAAAGAATCATCCAACCGGCTTCGTAAAGGGATTATCACGTCTGAAACAATTCTCTCTGTATAAATCTAAGCATTGAGGTTACCTGAGAGCTCCTGATCCAAATAAGATCGATTTTTCCACCGATTCAAATACCGGCCCCATTCAATATTGTTCCCCGTCCATATGAATGAACTTCCTGACAAAATTTCAAACGTTTTTGACGTCTAGAGGTCCTCCAAACTCGAGTATGTCTTGTATTCGGCGTCATACCGAAACGAGATTCATCGGAAAAGCAGACACAACGCCAGTCTTCTTCTTCTCAATTTCTGTGTTCGCGAGCCCATCGTAAACGGGATCTACAATTGCGAGGTGCTATAGGTGGAATTCTCAGCAGCTTTCGGGAACGCAGACCCACTTCACGTAAACGATTTCGGATGGTTTGGTCGCTTATCAGCAAGCCTGAAGACCTGTGGTCATGGTACTATCCCGTCGAGCAGTATTTTGGATGTACCGGTCCTGTCTGCGAGTGATGATCCGAGATCGTCCTCCATGTCGCTCGGCCACGCTGCCCGTGATAAGATAGCGTATCCAGAGGCGGCTTATGACGCTCTGTGTAGTGCTAAATGCGACAGCCACAGTATGTTGCTTTGCTTGGAACCAGCTTGCAACATTCCGACGGCTCATAATTACTGCCCGTGTCAAATGATCTCGTCGGTCCATATCGACGCAATTTTTTTGAGTTACGATGCAGAATTTGTAAAAAGGGTATTTATTACACACTTTTTTTTTATAGGAATCCTGATTGACAATTGATTTTTATTTTTTAACAAAATTTTTAAACAATTCTTTATTCAAATAGTTAAATTCACTAAAAAGAATCGATGACGATCCAAAAAAATTAAAATAATAATCCTCAATTGCAGCAATGTTCTAAAACGTACTTGATCCCTAAACACCGTTGACGTGTGTATATTGATCTTTGAGTGTTATAATTAAAGAACTAATTTTTGGCTTAATAATAATAATTAGAAACATAATAATTCATGAATATCTGACATTGCCTAGATTAGCAAATCGTAAAGTGACATATATAAAAAGAAAACAATGTGGTTTTGTATAGGTCGTCCAGGAGTTCAGAGGAACGGGTGACGTCGAGCCGTCGACGCTACGTGCTTCTGCGTCGACAACCGAAGACGGCTACCGAAATTCTACATTCAAGCTTAATTTGGGAAACCGGCAGCAACAATAGAAATTGTCCACACAAGGGCGCATTTACTTTAAACTTTCTAAATTATACAGTGATATCGATGATAATACAAAATATTTCATTACAAATTTAGTTTAGGCGGGGTCAATATTGATTGGTGCGCAAATTACAGTCTTGTCTACGAAAGGTCATGGCGCCGTCTGTAAAGCATTTCAGGCATCTTATATACATTAGTTACGCTTAATAAGCAATCTATCTAATGCCTCGTTCGAGTTTACTTACTCATAGGTTATATTGTAATCGTGTACTAAAATTAAAACTATATTTTTTACACAATCGATAGAAAGCTAAGGGATTTCACTTTGGACTACTGCCTTGGGTCTATTCTTTATTGCTTATCAAAGTTATTTAAATATAATGTGTGTATTACAAGTCTTGGTGTCAACGAAGGATATTTTCATTGTTTTATCTGGCGCGGCGCCCATTCTGCTGCTTCGATTTCGTGTCCTTGCACAATAATGTTTAATGATTATTATAAATTTGTAATGACATGTTTTTTTGAAGTAAAACACTTTCGTTATAATAAAGTTCGCAATATAAAAAGTGGTTCTTGAAAATCACGAAGGCAAGCGGGCTTTACTTGTGGTAAACGCGTATCTGTGTATGCGTGAAACCAAAAGCGGGTATGATTAAAGGATTGAACGGCACGCTTGCAACTAGTCATGGAAATTATAGCTACGTTCATACAACGATCACCGCTGTAATGTTATTTTATTCTGTCACTGTTATATCACACGTTAAGTATATTATACAAGTTACGATAAATTTACATAGAATATTTTATTCGGGGGTTTTCTTTAAATATTCCCGTATTAAGAACTACTACTAATAAATATATTTAATGAAAGTCGTACTCTCTATACTATTATTTACGCTACCTAATAGGAAGGAAGGGAGAAAGATATAAGTTACTTAAAAATACAGAACTGTGGTGTGCCACGGTGAGGACTAGAACTGCAAGTGATTATTATACTAAACCTTGTCACACCACGTGAAATTACGCTCTTGTGAAATGTGACAGTGATTTACTTTATCACCCGTTATAGGATTAGTGATTACGTAGTGTAAGTATCCCAATAAGTTTCACATCACTACTCCCAACTCTCACGGTCAGGGATTTGAACCTTAGTGCCCGGACATAACATATTAGCATTTTTATGACTTATTAAATTTTACGTAGAAGTTACGAAACCTAATTTTACGTAGGCTTACTTGCATAGAATGCTCTAGTTATCGAATAAGGGCCGATTTTTCAATAGTCAGATAAATCGTTTAATAAATGTCTAAGGAATAAAGTTATCGAACTGTTTATCTGTCTAATAGATGGCTATGGATTTTTCAATTGATATTTAAATGACGAATAACCACACGAGAATTTGATTGGTTGAGACAATACTAACTTCAGGGTGGTGAAACAAATATATTGATTACACACATATTAGAACAGGACAAATTCATTAAAAATGACTTTTGAGGAATTGAATTAGGGCAGAGAATTTTAGCACGAGAAATTGGGGGAATTATTTAATCTGCCTAGCCTTATTACATACCTTTGTGTTTGATTTTATCATATGAAGTAAATATGCACATACTCTATTGAAAGTCTGAATCGACAATGGAATTCTTTTTAATCCCATCTATAGTGAAATGATTTGGGGTGGATCTCTTACAATTACAATGAATACATTTATAAAAGTTTATGCAATTGCCAAATCGTCTGTATATAGGTACTATCAAAAATATTCAGAATAATGTCGTATTTAATTTTCGTAATTATGCAAAAATTAATACAAAACTCAATATACCTGCCAACTAATTACTAAACTGTTAAAATTAAATGTTTTGTTCAGAAATTATCCGTTGAATAACGAATATCAAAAAAGGTCTCCGTAAAATTGTCTCACCACTGACTGGCACTTCTTCATACATGATATTGCTAATAATAATTTGGACGTGTCATAAGTGTGAACGGAAGTCTAACAAATAAAAGTCTAGAATTATTGATGAAAAGAAAGCCACAAAAAACAAAGTTTGTGTTTGTTATCTATTACAGTCACCCATATTAGAAATATTCAGTTCAACGTTTTATTGACTAATATAATTATACAGTATCCCATGATTACGGTGTTTATTGTATTGCACCCGTGGGCGCGGTGAAATATTAGTCGTCCAAATGAACAATGTTTTAATATGAAATTTACTTAATATACTATGTAATATATATATATATATATATATATAAAAATCTTTTATAATATCTTTGTAAAGATCTCTTCCAAGTAATAAGGATTTTTTTATTGTCAATAATGGATCTTCAGGCTAGGCGTCATCCCTATCGTAGTCTGGGATATTAGTAAGCGGCATTTTTAAAACTAGCTGTTTATTATTTACATATTTATTCTTATTTGAAGTCAGACTTTCTTAAATCTTACTATTCCGTATATATCATCTTGTAGTTGCGCTTTAGCGCCACATTTACCGTGTGCAACACCGCTCCAAGTGCAACCTCGAGTCTTTACCCGATATCAAATCAAAAACAGTTACCTCGGTGATCTTAGTTTTTGTAACAGTCATGAGGTAGGTAGCACCTGGGTTGGTCGTATGCTGAGCACTCTAACAACATGTGTTGGATAGTCTCGTCACTTTCGGAATTACAGAAACATGACCGGACTATCCCTTAACTTAAATCTATGTAGGCGTGCCGCGAACCCTCGCGTGTCCAGTTAACGCCTGGTTCTAGTGCGGTGTCGGCTTTGCGCCCTTCAAAATGCTACGTGCAGCATAAACGGTGAGGGAAAAAAGCTTCGTGACGCTATTTTGGCAATCTTCTGCGCGATGCCTCTCTGGACGGTGTAGTGTTGCTTTCGCACAAAAAACTTTTTCGCTGCGGAAGCCTAAATGTAGGAGGCATATGTATGCCGTAGCGGTGATCGAGCTAATAATCATGTGATTATTAGCTCGATCACCGCTACGTAGATGGCTCTGATTATCTCCGTCATAGCTACCCGCTTGTAGATGTTTAGAGCCTTACGACAGACAACGCTCACACGGGTGTTAATAGTAAGCTTGTTGTTTGTCGTAAGACCCAGCAGCTTAATTCTACTGACGAGCTGGATGCACTCCTTCCCCACGCGCACGACTAGGGTGTCAAGTTTCAGCTATCTGGTCACAACTATGGCTTGTTCTCTGTGCGCCGCGAAAGTGAGCTTATTCTTGAACCCCCCCACTCGCGCACGAGTGAGAAGGTAGAACCGGCATTCCGTGACAGGTCGAGACCTGTATGCCCCGAGAAGATCAGCACCACATTGTCAGAAAAAGTCTGCACGTATACACTGCGCCCCTCTAATACATGGATGACTGAGTCCAACGGTAGATTTTAAAATAACGGCCATTCAATGGACGCATTGTTTTGTGGTGCTCTTGGTTATAGAAGTCCTGGCGTATCCTATCATCGTTTCCTGTCACTCCAGTAGTCCTCCATTAGGGTCCTTAAGTTAAACGGGGTATTTCAGTTCTAACAGGTGGTTCTCGATTGGAGGCCACTAGGCGTTATCGAAGGCTCAAAATATTACTTTAAATCTTAGGAAAGCATATCCATGCTATGACTACATGTTGTATTAGGTTGGGGAAAAAGTTTCTTCGCATTTAATATAAAAATTCAAAAGGTTTTTTTATAAAGTTTATTTACATTTGACTAAAGTATGTAGGCGCCATTTTGTTGGATAACTTTTTGCCATCTTGTAGGTAGGGACGTGAACCCATTGCTATAAAAATTTTGGGGCTTCTGATCAAAAAATTGCGACAAGTGGTTTTGGCAGTGCTCTCGTGATGTTAACCTGACACTGCCTAAGGAATTCTGCAGAGACCGAAACAGATGAAAATCTGAAAGTGCAAGGTCAGGACTATATGGCGGATGCATTAACACCTCCCAGCCAAACTCTCGTAATTTTTGCTGAGTGGCTAAAGATGTTTGAGGTCTAGCGTTTTCATGGTGAAAAACCACACCCCTTCTGTTGATTAATTCTGGCCGCTTTCTCTCAACTTTTTGCCTCAATCTCATCAGTTGTTCGCAGTACTACAGTTCAGAATCGATGGTCCTGCCTGGCGGTAACAGCTCATAATGAATAATGCCCTTCCAATCCCACCATATACACAGCATCAGCTTGTTGCGAGTTAACCCGGGTTTCGCCACAGCCTGTGAAGCCTGACCGGCCTTTGACCACGATCTTTTTCGCACGTTCTTGTCGTACGTGATCCACTTTTCATCACCAGTTATCAGCTTCTTCAAAAATATTTCGGTTTCATTACGTCGCAATAAAGAACCCCAAATGAGTACACGGTTCACTAGGTTTCTTTCAATGAGCTCATAAGGCCCCCAAATATCGAGCTTTTTTGTGTACCCAGCTTTTTTCAAACGGGCCAAAACTGTTTTGTGGTCAATTTCCAGTTCTCCAGCTACATCGTAACTAATAATATGCCGATATTGCTCCACTTTTTCAAAAATGGCATCAATTTTGCCCGTAACAGGGCGACCAGAGCGACGTGCATCTTTGATATCAAAATTTCCAGAATACGACTGGCACATTTCCCGACTGACCGACCCTCATCTATTTGTAAATTAAACATGGCCTAGTAACATACTGCCATACTACTCCTAACATACTCCTAGCCCTAGCAACATGCTGCCCAGTGATTCTTGAAATGAAATGGTCAGTTTAAGGGTTCCAATAATTTGCATGAAATACCAACAGAGGAAAGAAGGTTTTATGATGTCTTACGGGCGTGAACAAAGAGATTGGTGCGAACTTGGTCACTAAAATTCAAAGGGGTAATCAGACACCTGCAAAGGATTAGTATTGGCTTGCAATATTCTAAATGTATTATAGTCACTGCTTGAAACACCAATCCTGAAATATGTATAGCATAACATAACAAACAGTCAGCATGTAATAATATTATTTTATAAGCAGACACGATGATTGTTATTAAATATAGAAGTCAGTGTCGATGCGTTGATATTAGGTACTTAACCTATTCGCACTCGATACCGCGTGTGGGAGGCTGTTCTTGTTTATTTGATCTTTTGATATTCCACGAAGTCATATCTAGCTTAAAATATTTCATATCCTGGTATCACGTGTCAAAAATGGTATATAGCATAAATTTAACGTTAGTGTATGCAGATTTCTTTAATAATCTGATATTAATTATGTATAAGAAGTTAAAAACATAGGCGTTATCATATAAGACCTGCGCGACGGTGCGGCCGCGTCTAGCTTGCACAAGCGACGATGGCTGCAGCGGCCGCCGGGGCATGTAACTACACGACGGCGACGGCGGCCCGCGGGCTGCAGTGAAAGCCCGCGCACTTTCATCGTAGTGGGGCGGCCGCCCGCCACAGCCACAACAAAAGTGAACGCCGAATAGCGCGCGTACTGCTGAGAATCAACGAGCTGTTAGCGTGACAGTACGTTTTTGAGCGTGTCCCGCGCGTCTCGTGCGTACGTGCCTCGTGATGACCAGGTGGTGGATGGTGCTGTTGCTTGCGGCTGGTGTAGCCGCGGCGGGCGGCCGGCTGCCCCGCACCTCGCCGCCCGCGCCGGCGCCTCCCGCTGCGCCTGCTCCCCAGCCCCGGCTGCCCCCCAGGAATATTACCCTCGCGACCAGATCAACCATCAGAAACAGGTCAGTCATGTCACCTTCAGCGAGCTTCTCGTGCCAAGTGCACTCACTAATCGCCCTATCTCACGAACGCCGACAGAGGCGATGGTATTGCGTTTGTTGTTGTGGCCTCAAGGCACAGAACGAGTACGAAATGCCATGGATTCATATTTACCTGCTTGTGTCACTTATGTGAGCATAAGAATCGTACTTTCTATTATGTAATGGATTGGTAACCAATGTAGTATAACACAAAATGAGCTATCCATCCGATTGAGTAAATGTTATTGATTTTTAGATGAATTATCGAATGTTAAAATGAATGGATATTATTATGATTGTGTAAACCGTTGTTAGTGCGCGAGCGCGGCTCGCTTTTGTGCACAATCTCGTCAAGTACGACGACTACTTGGCTATAGGTGGACGAGTGTAAACGCGACATTAATGAAATATCGCGCCCCAGTTTTATGTTAATTATTCATCTGACGTGTTGGTATTGAGAACAATTGTAAGCTTTGCAAATTTGAGTATTTAAAGTTTGAGTTATGTGTAAATATTTGATTGAATAAACTCAAATGTTTCTTTATGAACCCATTAAAATAAATTATTAACACTTCATTTAAGTTTATATACATTACTTTTTTAAATTAAATTGCCACGGAAACTAGGTCAAAATTGTATTGCAAGACGGTTAACAAACGTACAAAATTAATAGGAGATTAATTTAGCATATAAAGATAATTAAATGCCTCCTCCAACATTGTATTTTAATGATGTAAATCAAAATGTGAATTTTACGCAAGGTGGAATATATAACTAATCGATACAACGACACGTCTAATTTTGTAATTTGTAACGATAAATATATAAACAAACCTAAACTCAGTTTTCAAAATAAGCAGTTGTGGAACTATTAGAACCTAATTGTACGATGGATATTAATTTTAATCCATTTGTTTTACATAGAGTTTGGTATACTTACATGTAGTTTAGGTCGCCAAGACTAATGTTTTAATGAAGTTCAAATTAAAAAGTTATATTTTGTGCCAATGGGGATTGTTCAAAAAAAATTGCCCTCTGATTTTATATTTTTATTATGTAAAATAGGGTATTTTAAGATACTAATTTGAATATTTTTGTGTTTTAAGAGTTAGTTTTTTTTTAATTCGGTTTTTAAACAAATTATCCGATGACGTCATTGGGGACAACTTTACATTAATTCCTTTGCCTATAAAAAGTAAATAATCATATTAATCTGTGCTACTATTTAAATGTTACTGTCATTATTCATTATGACACATCGTGATCATTTTAGTGTGGCCAGCTTAGCAATTTTATCGGTAGATTTATTTTATATATTTTGGTGTTCAACATTTATTATTTTCTAAAGTTACTGTTAAGTTATTTAAAGTGACCTTTAGTCAAAAATCAATATAATATAACTTAAACTGAATAATGTACAGTTAGACTGAATACCATGGATTGATAATCAGCCATAAATTACCTATTAGACACCATTGCGATGTCATTACCTTTATTAATTTGTAATAAAGTATTCTTTCGGCGATTACAACAGATAAAGCTCATTCGACCACTAAAATACTTTGATTTGGTATCACATTTGGGTTATCATTTTTAATGTCTGATACCTAGACATAGTCTCATTATCCAATGATGTTGTCGATCCAGTTAAAATAAAAAGGTTGTATTGTCAGTTTCAATTGAGGGGGAGGGGGGCAGTATTATTAGTCAGACCTTTAAAAAAAATATCAGTCGTTAGGACTGCACTTCAGAGATAAAAACTTGGTATCTGAGCGTGACGGTCGTGCGAATTTAGTGCATTTTCCCCATCCTAGAAGTATCTACCGAAGTTTTCAATTTAAAAATCATGGCGATGTTCGATAAGGTCTTTTTTAAGTCAATATGTTGGGAGTTAGTTTCCTACACACACGTGTGTACCTATAAGAATTACAAATTTTAGTAATTTCACTATTAGCAACCTGGCAACATTAGGTATTTAGGCTTTAGATCGGCGGTTAATGCAGCATTTCTAAATTCTAATATTATTCATTACAATTAATTTCGTCCTTAGAAAAATCTTCTAAAGTCATCCGACAAAAAAGTGAACTGTTTTATTAATGAAAATGTATTAAATATTTTCTCTTTCTAAACATGGCCGGATCTTCAAATAGGAGTGTTAAGTTTGTAAAGGCTGATACGCTAAACCTACCTAACATGTAATGTTATTAGAGTACATAGCTATACTCGTAGTACATATTGGAGAAATTAGAGGAGCTAAAATTCTGATGTAAGTAGTTTTGTGAAGGTTTCTAAATTCAACATGTTCGTCCATAGATCTTCCTTCCTTCTTTCCTTTTATAACCTGTGTAGTATATTACTATTCCTGTCTGTAAATTTCATCTATATAAGAAATCAGTAATGTTAATTATTAGTTAATATATGATTGATGTAAGTATACTTTGTGTTGAAGTCAAAATTCATCTAAAATGTGCACCTATTTATAGAAAAATAGCTACATGTCTCACTCATTCATTAGAAACTGATTAAAATAATATTAATTACTTATTTGATAATTTGGTACAATAAATAAATCAGCAACCTATATTACTTTCTTAATAATCTATAATACAAGTAAAGTATCTCATATAAATACATACAAATAAAGTAACAGACATTGCACCACTGCCCTGGCGGTTAGATAGTGTGTTTGATTGCTAACGTATGTTATGGATCTGATCTTATACAAAAAATTACCGGAAAATATGAAACTCTCCAGTAGTTTTAAATATATTCACTTTCCGGCTTAAAAGTGATTAATTAAGCACATCTATGGCTTGAAGGATTTCATGGAATATGAAGATTTGTGACAAATACCTTAATGATTGTAAATCTCTTAATAATATGATTTTGATGTGTAACATAGTTACTAATATGAAAAATTATGAGTTAAATAAGGACTATGCAAGTAATTAAATAGACACTTTATATCTTTTTTTTTCAGGTTCAGAAAAAATTAGCAACAACTTTTCTACATAAGCAAGGGTTATGCTTGATCATAGAATTTTATGACTTATCCACTGCAGTTTACATGAAAACTTTATGTATAGAAAAAACCAAATGCTAGCCTGCAGAAAAAAGAAAAAGATAAAACTGAACATTTCTGAAAAGATTATATAATATGTCCTAAATTATTATTAATAAGTGTTTAAGTAAATAAACAAGTTTAACTGCTAAAAGTTATTTATTATTTCATCTTGCAAAATAATAAGTCAAAAGATATATTTTATTAATCAATTCATATAAATATATGACACATACAAATTTATAACTCACAATAGTTTGCTTTCAGTATAGAAACCATCTTATTCTTATAACTCGTAATGTGAACTCTTAAGACATCAGTCAAAGTAAAGCTAAAATATTTTTGGAGGAATGTTAAATATTCATATATTGTTTACATGAATTATAACTAATAACATCTAGATTTATGTATATATAAAAATAAGTTATTTAAAATAGCCATCCTTGTTTTCAATTAATTAAGCTTTAAAGATATAGGCCATTCTTCTATGGTGGTATTATTTTTTTCAATCAGTGTCCATTTATTGATTTGGGCTCGCTTGAGATAATTCAGGTTCTGGTGAACTTTTTGTATGCCATTAGCTCCAATGCAGTTCATAAAGAATACTCCAAAGAATTCAAGTCAGAACTCGATGAAGGCCAACCTATGCTCTGAACAAAGTCTGACAAATTGGCTTGCAACCAATGTTGGATTGAATTAGCTTCATGGGAGGGTACAGAGCCCTGTTGGAAAATCCACTGCTATCCAGCGAATAAAGTATCACTTAATGCTTAAATCATTGTTTCCAATATGTGATTTTGGACGTCCTTCTAACTTCTGGCGCAAGGTGTATTGTTTTGCCAGTTAAATTTTCTTCCACCGTGATGATCTTCTCATCAGTAAACAGGTTATTTTTTGGATCGTATCTCTTGAAAAGATTTCCACATGTTCCAATCGCCATTTACGAAGACGCTCGTTTATATAATGCACTTTTTTTTGACTTTTAGTTAGAGACCATATGTAAGTATTCTCTTTACAGATATTTAAGAAATATTGGTCTGAAGAGATAATATATACTTAATTTTATTCTGGAGTACGTCGAATAAAATGTTTGTTTATGTTGATGTTGTATGACATAACAATGACATAAAAAGGAAAATGTCGGTCCTTTTGTATTTTGAAACTGAATGGCTTCGGTATTCATATGCATTTCACCAGACGTAAATGACGTCATATGATTTAGTAAGGTCAAATAAAGGTCAAACGCATTTCTTTCAAAATACAAGGGGATTGTACGTTTTTTGGAATTTTAACTAGACAGAAATGATTAGGAACACTATTCCTCGAAATGGTTTTTCAAAAAGCTAAATTGAAAAAAAGTGAACAATCCCCATTCGTCGAGTGTAAATAATTATTTCTTATAAATATTATTATTGGAAGATTAAACTATTTTTTTATTTCTTTTACAACAGGGCCAAGTTAGCCCTGCTGTTTCCCTTGACTTAGTCAAGGACTATATGAACGGTTATTTGTTTAGTATAACTTTATATTATTTATTTATTATATGTATGTATCTACTTCCTTAAAAGTACTTGTAAATATAGTATACTTATGTTTATACGGTTCTGTGTCTTATTCACTATATATAATGTTGTTATGTCAGCCTGAATTTATCTTGTTTTATTCCTCTTAATATCATCATTCGCTATTTTCAAGCAGTACCGTTCCAGGAGTGGTCTGGCCTGTTTATCCCTTAACATTAGATTTAGAGTCTGCTCCGATATTTCCATTTTTGTGGCTGTTTCTAGAGCACTTCTGGAGCGGTAATACTTCGGAAATTCGAAGAGGAGGTACTCTGTATGGTCTCATTTGCACCCGTGTCACATGAACATGTAGGGGAGTTTTTACATTTAAATTTTGACAGATAGGTAGAGAACCCGCCGTGTCCTGTCAATACTTGCACCAGCGTTGGCGTTAGCTTGGTCTTCTTGAGTATTATTGCGTATGCCGCACTAACGTTTGAGTAACTTAGTTACTCCCGCTGTTGTTCTACCAGTGTATCTAGTCTCCCACTAGATTACACTACTAATATTTTCAATATAAATAACCAGTAATTGCTAAAGAGAGGTATTGATTGATGTAATAGTGGTGATTCGTTAATCTATTTAGTGTTCGGTCAGTCTGTGTGTTTATTTCATTTGTAGTTTAATGAAAATGCATTTTACATTTCAATCGTATTTAAGAAAAACTAAAATTCATAATAAATAATAATTTTCAAGTTTTTTATGTTGAATCTGAATAATTTAGAATTTCTACATGTTCAGTAAAATAGAATTAATTATAATTTTAAATTACAACAAATCGTTTTTTCCCTTAAAATTTATTAATTGGTACATAATATGATGATTATTATTGATGGAGTAGTTTCGACTACTATCTACTATTCCAACAGAAAATACAGTCCTAGAAAAAATTATTATGTTCAACGAATGCGCTACTGAAAAAGCATAATATGGAAAATAGTGAGCAAGATAATGGAAAAGCAAGTATTCTGCCTGCAAGGAATCATGGTTAATAATTACTACTCTCGGTAATAATGATTAAGGTCAATAATTAAATCAGTTTAAACTATAAAATCATTAAAAGAAGAAATAAAATTTAGAATCGTAGACTTGTAACTCGAGAGGTCTTAATTTTTAATTACTTCTTGCCTCGTAATATATAAGTATATTCTAGCTTCTACCCGGGTTTGCCTTCAGTGTCATCTAAAGTAAGTCGATGTTCATATTCACGAAATTCAGCCAGCATTAGATATATTGGGCGCGCAGGACAGGACAAACCATATCTGTGATTCAATTTAACTGATTTTATGTAGACACATGTACATGGAAGAAGATTACTATTATAAGAATAACAAAAGTCCAGTAAAAACGTAACACGACTACACATATGTGACGTCCTATTATTTATATAGAAAACGCTTTATTTTAACCACATTAATACATCTACTTACTAATGTAATGGGCAGTCTTACCATTTATAAGCGATCTCTTCCAGACAATCCGAATCATAAATTGTAAGAAAATACAATGTATGACGTTGGTGTGGAAATTAGCAAAAAAACCAAATTAAAGATAAATTAATATTTACTTATTTATTGATTTGAATAAATGATGAATTCATACATTACTTTAAATAAAAAGAATACATATAGTCAATAATCTTAAAAATAAATGAGAGATATGTAATTATACAGTTTGATAATATATCTACGGTTTGTTATTTAAAATGTGATATATATATTTCAAAAATTTAGTAGATCAATTTATTCAAAAATTTAGTCTTAATAATGCGAAAAATCGTAAGAAGTATAACTTGTGGCGTCATCTAGTCATATTTCATTATTTAATATTCTACTTACATAGAATAATAAATATTAATTAAACGTGGATACCAGAATATGTGACGAAAAGGCATTCAATTAGGTCAGTAATAGCTCAGTAGTTGCAGCAATTCCGTTTTCCGAAAGTGCCAAAAAAATCGTCAAGTTCTTGTTATTCCGTAAGATGTGAAAAGATGAGTAGAAAAAAGAAATTATTGTACAGAGTGGAATCCAAAAAAGGCAGTGCCATTTATGCAAACGCGTTTGGCTCTATTAACGAATTCAAAATGAATAATATTTAAATGGTGGCGTGCAATAAGACGAAACAAACTTGATCATCTTCAACTTCAAGGCTTTCGGTTTCTGACCTAAAAGCATTTGCACTATTCTCATAAACAGAGCAAACATGTCTCTATGTTTTAATGGAAATGAATATCAGATTAACGATTTATTAGATGAATCTAGGCTACGGTGTGTATAAATAACGTAATTTGCAAAAGATTTAATCGTCAAGGGCCATCTTCTAGTCTATTAATGATCTCGAATATATTTTAGTCGATGTTATTATAAATTTACAATTATGTCAAACTCTAGTTTCAAATTACGGCCTAAAGATAGAATTATTGTGAATATGGTACAAAATTTAAATATTATGATTAAGTATTAGCTATCTTTTCGGTAAATGGTAATCCCGGTTATTGCCGTAAGTTATTCAATTGATTATAGTTATGCTAATTACTGGCCGTGGTAGCTCAATGGTTAGCAAATTTGTCCCAAACGCAAAGGACGCGGGTTTGAATCCTATCCGGAAAGCACCACTTTGTTATTTTCTCTGACCTAATGTGCATATTTATTGTTACAATTACCACGTGCTAATGATGAAGGAAAGCATCGTCGTGAAATCTGCACTACGAGGTAAGCGGTACGTCAAACCTGCCAAGGCGCCTTGGGCAAGCGTAGCGGATATTCAGTCCGTTCTCCCGTAATTAGAGGCCCGAGCCCAGTAGTGGGCCGACGTTTATGGGCTGCTATTATTTATTATTATATATGATAATTACTGATATTTATGTACAGTAGCATTTAAAGTCGAAGTAAATACTATAATATATATTCAACAGTCGATGTTCTTATTATTTTGTATGATATCATTCGTTATAGTCAGTTATTGAAATATATATAACTAATTTACAGCTATAGTTGTATACAAAGTAAAACGTATAATTTTAATATTTATTTAATTCCAGGATTCCGTAAAATAGTACTTACAAACACGTCCTTTCCTTTTGATAGGATTATATTTGAACGATTGCTTAAACTAGTAGATATTAAAAAAAATACTGATACTAACTTTTGAGGTACCAAAGAAGATATTTTTTTATATCTGGAGAACAAGAAGTATATATAATTCACAATCATGAATAGTCTCACGTTTACTAAAGTTAATTATTGACTTAAATAAAAAAGCCGTAAAATATCATTAGGTCTAACTATTTAAGCCCTGTTTTATCAATTTGTTATTCAAAATGCGAATGACAGTTACCAATGTGCAATATATTAAATAAAAAATTCCGACACAGATATGAAAACTCGATTAGAATTTGAAACGCTAGACATAAGATGCGTGCAATGCGCGTCGCTTTCCATTCGTAAAAAGTTACTTAGTAATTATCCCCTGTCGCTATGATTTGCTAATATTTTAATATAATTCTTTTATAATTTATTGCACGTGTTACAATGTTTTAAGTCGCAATCATGGCCACATTCTCTTCCTCTACCGCGCTGTCTATATTCAAGTTGGACATTTGAACAATTTCTAACAAAAAACATATAATTATATACTAAGGCTACGTTCCACAAGAGACTCACAACGGGCACGATTTTTCCCGTTCCACTTGCTTGCGGGCGTTATATATATTATATTATATAGTACTACTATATATATTGAAGTACGATATATATATATATATATATATATATATAACGTACTCATTAAAAGCGATGTGTCTTACAATATTTTTTACTTCCGAAAATGGGTTAACACATTTTTGCGATGTATGTATTGGTTCGAAAGCAATTTGAGAAGGAGCCAAGAGCATAGCTTTTGTGTATGTCTATATAAAATCGTAATTTCCGGGTTTAAAAGTATCCTATACCCTTTTTCTCGTTATTGAAAGTACTTGGTTATTAAACTTGCATGTTAATAGGTTAACTCCCAAGGCCATGAAGGAGGAACAAAAAGCCATTTTCAGACTTTATTATATGTATATACACATATTAGAATGGATAATTAATTATATTTAGCATACGCTTAATTCCGTGCAGTTGTTATATTTCACAATCTTCTAAGGAAATTCCGGAGCTGGTTTACCGGCGACGTGTCGGTCCAACTTTTAGTATGACGAAAAAAATTATAGGAAATGAATTGCAAATTGGCAACTAAAAATACTAAATGCTAGTAACTAGATCGGATATTTATCATTATGCTTATACATTATTAATTGCTAACTAATAAATCTAAATGGGAGTTTTGCAATTTTTAAGTTTCAAAAATAAATAACTTATGATTTTGTAATACATATTAGTCCATATTAATACACAAACGTGAGAGTAGGTTTGTATGGATATTTCTTTTTTCTCTTTTCATATCCTTGTTTTTAACAGATTTTTTTGGATTGTAGTGTAAATAGAGAGACGTTACTCTCAAACGGCCTTCGTCATTCATTTTCGTCCGATCAGCCCGAAAAAGTCCGTTAAATTTTAGATAGAAGAAAGAAAGAGTAAAAGATTTCTTTAACACTATAATAATCCATATTTTTATTAATATTATAAATGCAAAAGTAACTCTGCATGTCTGTCTGTGACGCTTTCATCGAAAACTACTGGACCAATTTGGCTGAAACTCAGTATATATTTTCGATGTCGAAGATGAACATGGGATACTTTTTATTCCCAAAAATGGGGTACTTGCGGGATAAATGTATATTTTTCTGTTTGTAATGCTTTCACGGAAAACCTATTGGACCGATTTGGCTGAAATTCGATATATATTACATACATACATAACTTCACGCCAGTTCCCTTGCGGGGTAGGCACGAACAACAGAGTGCCATTTAGGCTTATTCTTACACACCTCACTTGCCTCTTTGACATTCATAACTCTTGTCATGGAAGCTCGTCTGTTCTTAAGGCTCCTGACATCACCTTCTGCTAGTACACGATCAATTTGATCATGGAAGGTGTGTCGTGGCCTTCCACGACTTCTGCATCCATCCACTTTTGCATTGTATATCTGTTTAGTCATTCTTTCATCATGCAATATATATTGACGTTCAATATCAAGCTCTCGCTAAACTAAACTGAAATTGCTTGCGGTATGTGGAGTTAAAGTTTTACGAGGATGTCTCTATGGCAAAATCTGCAAATATTTGGCTCGAAATTCACCTAAGAAACTCACTAAGGAAACTCTTTTATATTAAAGAGACTTTCTTTAGTGTTTTAGATTAGAATTAGACCTTTGCAGTACAGTTTTAATAAAAAAAAGGAAAGAATCGATTAAAAATGAACAATTATAGTAACATGTACAATATTATGTTAGCGAGAATTGTGTGTTTATATTGAAATCCCAAATGTTTAGTAAAACGAGCTTTTCGAGCTATCAAAACATTTCCTCTTCTGGGATTTGACTAAGTGAATTTAGATGAGGCTTCTGTTTTACGGGTCTAGTCTTCACTTGGCTCCTATTTATTTGAAGATATTTTTTTAAATTTATTTACACAATTATTATAATTATGTAAAATAATTTATAATGTAGAATGAGTTGTGTAAATTATTGTTATTTACACAATTTATTTTTATTTTATTTTACACAATTATTATAATTGTGTAAATAACAATAATTTACATAAATCATGCAAAAATGTATTTATAACTTCGCGACTTTGAACTTTGTGAACTTATGATAAGGAAAGATAAAGAAAGAGAAAGAGACATTTTCGCTTGTTGACTAAAAAATAATAATAATCTATACTAATATTATAAAGAGGTAAATTTTGTGAGTTTGTGAAGTAGTAGGGGGTAATCTCTGGATCTACTAAACCGATTTTAAAAATTCTTTTATTGTTACAAAGCTACGTTAACAGGAAGTATTATAGGCTCTATAACATGACCATATCCATACCACGGGAGCGGGACAGAGCGCGGGTGAAACCGCACCGGGCGGCTAGTAATAAATAAAAATATATATAAATTTAAAAATTTGGTCTGTCAAGAAGTGTTAATATTTATTAATATATTAAGTCCTATTGAATAAAGGTTTTATTCATCTACTTTTGGTGATATCGATGCAAAGAAAAAACCATCACACTTTAGATAATTTATAAATATAAGGATAGTAGGTATTAGCAATGTATACGGGTCACGGGATTGAATGTTAAAAAAAAAGATTCCGACGAATTGAGAACCTCCTCCTTTTTTTGAAGTCGGTTAAAAACTCCCGGAATAGTCATGTTGATTTCAACATTTCGTTTCAATTACCAAAAACCAAACACTTATACCGACCTCTAGTTATTAGTTTCAAATTTTTGATAAGTAGTTTAATAAATTGAGTAAGAATTGTCTCACCATATGTAATTAAGTAGATACTGACTTAACTACTATCATATAGAAACAATCACTTTGATTACAACAGTTAGTAATCACCAGTCTAAGATTAACCGAGGCCCACGAAACCGGTGGCGGTGCCTTGCAGAGTACCCGCGCAAAACAATCCATAGAATGCCGCGGGAGCAAGTGATGAAATCTCAATTTGTAACGTAAATATTTAACTAAATTACTCCCATTAGCTTGATAGTATAAATATATTAGTTTGATGCCTAATAACACTTTGTCAGCAGGTGCCATAAACTTAAAGACAATAATTATATATGTATCTACTCTATACAGTCACCGAATTCGTGAACTGTAATTATCAAAAAGTCATGCATTAAATATAAGTAGTGTGTTAGCTTTAGCCTTTCTAAACCAAGAATGCTTTTAGGTATTTTTTTAAATTCCGACTACAAACAGCTGGACGTAGAGGCAAATACTGTATCCGAAACGAGATCAAGGTTACGCAGCTTTATTGTTGTTGCTCCGATGCTAATTACGAGTTCTAATATCGACCACTGCCCACATTTGTCTGATATTGTTTTAATAGACCCATGTGTGCGAGTAAGCCTTACTCGAAGTTTAACGGCTGTTCACGCGTGTTTCATTCTAACCTTACTGCTTCATCTGGCATAATGTTATAGTTATAGGCCGTTTTACGCAGATGTAACGATGTGTTTCACGCGTTACTTCTGATGCGATATTGTTAATGACGTTGTTTAATATGTTGGTTTTGGTTTTTATTATCTGTGGTGAAATAGCAATGTTGTGTGAATACAGCCCACATGCGATTAAAAGAGAGTAAAGATATACATTTTCCGAGTGAGAAATACGTGGTTTTAATTAAATAAAAATGCCACAAAAGGTACATACATACATACATAACTTCAAGCCAGTTCCCTTGCGGGGTAGACACGAACAACAGAGCGCCATTCAGGCTTATTCTTACACACCTCACTTGCTTCTTTGCCACAAAAGATAGTTAGGACTTATAGATTAATGTAAGAAAACTGTGGCTATCGTGTATACAGACGTTATGAATACAATTTCCTGTGGCCGGCGTGCCTGTCGTAAGAGGCGACAAAACAACCCACAGCCTGGTGGTAGTATATTTGCCCGCCTGGTTGGCTACCATCCCTGGTCTAGAATATGTCGCCATAACAACCCTGAGTTGTGTTCCAGCATTAGTGGCCATGTTCCAGTCACCCTTTAGAGAACGGCAGCACATTGGTAGCACCTTTGGTGTTACAAATGTCCATAGGTGATGGTCCTAACTTTCCATCGGGCAAGGCCGTCTGCCTATCTGCTGAACTTATACAATAAAAAATATTGAGAGATTATGTAACATATATACACTAATGCATATATGTATAAACTATTCGTTAGCGGCGTTATTTTTAACGCTACAAATAAGGCTCATTTGTCCATAGTCAATAACCATAACACTACACAGGCGAAGCCCGACGGTTATAATGGGAATTAGGTCCTAGCAAATGAACATGCCATTGTTTTATGCACTAATGTCATTAATTAATAAATAGAAAAACGAAGTAGAAAATTGATAATAATTATAAATTATTGTTTTATAACTTGTCAATATAATCTATAGACTCAACTAGCTCTTAAAATTTAAAGTTTGATAAATTAATAAAATATTATGTATATAATATTTTATTTGTAGGTAGGTATCTGGCGATCCTAACCGGTGTATCCTTACAACGATAGTAAATTATACGAAGCTCAAGGCTTCATCGATGCATTAATGAATCGTTTTAATGTACCTTAATAATACCGGCGTGCAAATGCGCGTGGTAGTATCGCAACATACTTTGGAAGGGACAGTCGGCCAGCCAAGGACGTTAAGGGAGGGAATGTAAATCGCCACGAAAGAACTTTATTTACACTTAGCTTAAAATCTAAATTAATAAAATGCTTACGCTAAACGTAAATTCCACACGGATACTGAAACGCCTGAAACACTACTTAATTTTAAAATAATTTTCCTTTTTTTTGTATTAAATAGTCCTCCAAGTGTTAGAAGATATGAATATTGTTTATGTTACACATCAAATGGTGTCATATTATTCCAACTATGTTCTTATATATATATATATATATATATATATATATATATATATATATATATATATATATATATATAAGCTAGATTCGAGCATACGAGCGGCCCCATAATCAAAGCTCCAATGTTTACATTAATAGATTAGTCGGTAACCGAGAACGGTTTAGATAGTCTAGTATTATTTGTTAAAAAGCTTTTCGATGTATGCGGCCTTTACATTGATTACGTTTAGTACACCCATGTTGGCGGACCTGTATGAAATGTTCCACCGTCCACCGAACCATCTAAATGTCAATGTCGTCTCATTTTGCATACAGGAAGAAGAATCTGGGCGTAAAGCAACGTCGCCGACTCTCGATACTTTTTTATTTTGTATTTGCAAAGGACACTTAACGGCACCGACTACAAGGCTTATATAGATAGGTATATCGCATAGATAGGATAACAATCTCGAGCGCGATTACGATGAATTATTCACAGATGTTTAAACGATTGAAAGGATTACAATCGATTCACAATTACAATAGAGTCAATAATCGAGGTTTTGTCCGATTTTCTCGAACTAATTTGACTCGATGCGACGGTCGGCCGACCAACAATATCAGTCGAGACCTAACTCGTAAGTCGCATCGTTTCATCGACACATCCGTTGCTTACGAAGAATCGACTACGAGTAAAATAAAGCAATCAGGAGTTACTGAGATATTTAATAATTGAGACAATCAACATAAACTTCTCGTCATTACGCATCTCTGAATTAAGCTAATCCCAATTTTGAGTAGCACTGCGTATGTAAATACTATTCTACAATCAACATGTCGCTTAACCACAGGCAACTGTCATGGTTATTAGTAATACCTATGTATATGACTTGGTTTATGATTGAATAATAAATTAATAAGCTTTGTTATCTTATATTGTTTCCAATTTAGATAATGTCATCATCATCATTTAGACACCGCTGTCGAATAGTTTTGTAGTGACCACTAAAAAAGTAAAAAGCTGCTATGAAAATTGAAACACGATAAACAATCAGTTTAATAATGTTAGCAATCGTATATCGAACATGTTACAGACTGTAAGCTTACGTAAATCTAGATTACAGGGCGGAAGCCTAAACAAGGCGTTCGCGAGTACGCGGTTATTTCCCATTGAAAAGCAACAACGTCTCACGTTCGACTAAGTGCCTTACACACGTTCTAATTTTGTTCAAAATACGTGGTGAAGTCGGTATTACGTAGGCTTGCAAACTGCATATATTAGAATATGAAATTTTTGCATATCTGAGATTTTACGTAACTTCACCTCTGAATTAAATATCATTAACATTGTACGGGAATAAAAAGTATTCTATGTACATTTATCCTCATTTTGAAGAACACACGCACGCGCACATAAACACACACACGTGAATGTCTGTTAATTCGTCACGTCCTTACGAATTATGTCCTTACATCAAAATGGAACAAAAAAAAACCACATATTACGTCCGCTCATTGTATATTACATATTTTTATAGACTTATTTCCTATTTTGTTACAGAAGTCATAGAACAATAATTATAATATTTAGTATAACTTGAACCTACATTATCGATTTTTTACTCTTGTTTGTAAATAAATAAATAAAACCATTAGAGGACTATGTAATATGGAGATTATACCATACAGTATAGTTTCTACGTAGAGATAGGGAAAGAGAAAGAGAGCAATAAATTCAGTGTATGGACAGTGATAAAAATACAAAAATTAAACAAATACAACCTTGGGTATTAACTTTTCGCATATACTTATTACTGATTGTAACAAATGTGGATCAACACCAATCTTTATTTGTTAAATAGGTTTATTTATTGTAATAATTGTGTAAAATCAAGCTGAAACCTACCTTGTTAGTAATAAATCATTATTGTGTTAATCATAATTTGAAAGTTCTCATTTCAAGGCTATTATGAACTAAGGTTTAGAAGTAAATAAATCGTATCTATTTATTGCATTTTTTGTCGTCAGTTTCTAAGAGGAACGATTAGTATTTTTCAACTTAATTTTTATTGCCGTTTTAATTAGATTACTATTTATATAGTACAGCAATTTGTGGAGTGAAAATCCGATTACAACACGCGCTTAAGCTTATTTAGAAAATAATTTTAATTAACTTTTATTTCGTACTCTACAAAAATCTTAAGTAAGCAGACGTTATATTATATAGTAATAATGTACAAAAGTATTTTAGATTTACGTCCAAATCGTAACAAAGTTCACTTGAATCTGGGTCTGATAACACTTTTCTTATCTGGAATTGCGTGTATGCTAAGATTAGCACATTTCCGCACTTTGCTGTCTGGGTAGGTATTGTTTTCATATAGCTACTAACTACTTATAGAAAAAATATTATAATTGGTAAAGATAAATGACGAATACATGAATGAAATATTTTCTTTTGAAGTATGTGAATGATATCATAAGCCTATAAATGCTGGATTCCGGCATTTCCAATCTAGAGAATCTGACGCTATACAGGTAACTTTATTCTTAGCAGATTTTCTTATAATATGCTTAGGTTTCGTCATAATGTTTTTTTCTTTACTCTGAGTACCTGTGATTGTAACGACATGTTAGGACAGATAACTGACTACATAGTGCTTTTTCCTTGATCAGGATTTGAAACTACGTCATCGAAATAGGACGTTGGCGCCTTAGCCACTAAACTGCTGCGACTCGCAAATACAATTGCAACTTACGAATATTTAGATTGCAATAATTATACCTATTTGCATCAGGAAGTATTGTGAAACTGGAACATTTCCGAAAAATGTGATTAAAAATATTTGGTTATTATATTTATTACTCCGCCACAACTTACGTAAATTTTACGTCACTTTTTAATGAAAAGTTTTAATGAATAAACATTTCCTGAATTAAACAATAAATGTATTGTTTTAGATCAGATAATGTTTATTTATACAAATATCAACAATCAATTGAAGACTGTAATAATAACGTAACATACATACTTAGTGTCGAGTCGTGGTAGCGTAATGGCTAGCGCACGCGTCCCAAATACTCAAAGGGCGCGGGTTCGATCCTGACCGGAACGCATGCACCACTTAGTCAGTTTTCTGATCTAATTTACATATTGTTAGGATTACCACGTGCTAACAACGGTGAAGCAAAACATCGTGATGCAACCTGCATATCGAGATAACCGATGTGTCAAACCTGCCAAGCCGCATTGGACAAGCGTGGCGGGTATACTGTCCATTCCCCCCTATAATGGGAGGCCCGAGCCCAGCAGTGGGACATTTATGGGCTGATATTATTTTATTTATTATATACATACTTCGGTTATAAAACTATAGAGCCGTTTTGAGATTATTCACACATGGGCAAACTATGATATGGAAAATAATCGGTTAAGTGTGTGTTGCCCCACGTACAGCGAAATGAACCTGTTACTTAGCTGGCAAGAGTCAAAAGACATTTATTTGAAGAATATCACAAATGTCAGAAATCAGTCAATGGATTTTGTTTAAATCAAGTTTCATTTAAAATACTTTTATGTTCTACCGTCTTGAATTATTTCCCAACTTTTCGCTGCATAATATATACATACATACTTTTGACGATATTTAAATGTCTTCTGATTTTTCATCTCACTAGCAATATTATTTAAATCAATAGATTTCATCAATAAATTTCGTCAAGAAATTTAAATAATATTTATTGTAAACATTATGATTCTTCAAGCACTGTCGAACCAATGGCCATTGTAGTAGGGGTGGCCAAGCGGGGATTTTGGGATTTACTCGAGCATGGCAGAATAACATAAGGGCAGAAACCTTGCACCCTATTATGTACCCCCAACATATATGAACCCTTCATATAGGATGAGTTTATTTTTTATTCTTCAAATTGTTTTTCAAACCGTCAGATTAAGGAAATTCCTCTACGTAATTGTCAGATTGTGGGTCAGCACGACAAGAACATCAAGCTGAACCGTCTGTATATTAATCTGACGCGCTCGAGTATTTCAATGTTACGTTTTGTTTTTGCATTTTCAAAAATCGGCCATGGCTTTTGGTCGCGTCCAAATCGTCAGTCTTTTGAATAAGAGTTCCTTTAGGGTTTACTTAACATCCCTTTTGAATATCTGACGCGCTTGAGTATTTCTGTGCGACTTTTTTTTTTACCTGTACACGCTCCCCCCACCAGTGAAAGTTTTTTACTCTCTTTTTCTCTTTAGTTTTAGCATCTAATCTTCACAATCCAAAAGGTCCCCGTGACGCTCGAGTAACATATTAAACATATTTAAACATCTTGGGCTTTCCCTACTATTGACGTTTTTTATGTCTCAGTCATATGTTTGGCCACCTCTAATCTTAATTCTATTCTCTAATACTATCGCAAAAACTCTTTCTGCAATTTTCAGAAATATTGAACTCAATAGCTTTCGAGTTAAGTGACTATGATATACAAAGATACGACACAAAGACACGTGATGAAATTCTAAAAGACTTCTTATTTTCCTTATCGGGATACGGAACTTTAAAAAGCACTTTTTTATGACATTTTTAACATTTTCTTAAATTAATGATAAGTTAGAAAACATGGTTTCTAAAGTAGTATCAATAAATGAAGATAATTACATTATTATATTTATTTTATTTGTTGAAAAATCCGTGATGACGGGTTGTATTACATATTAATATTAGGTCCTTACATATGAAGTTGGCGTTTTGTCGTACTTTGATCTCAAATATCTCCTCTTTGGTTAGGAATTCCAGTTTCAAATTTGTACAGCTATTTACTTATGCTTTTGTGTTTTGAAACCCGCAATTCATTTGATTTTTCCTCTTTTGGTTTTTTCTTTGCGTCACTCAATTTACAAAATGGAAAACTTGAAATATCGCATTATTTACGAGTACGAGTTCTATCGTGGCACCAGTGCTGCCGAAACGGCTAGAAGGATTAATGATGTGTATGGCGGCGGTGTTGCAAAAGAAAACACAGTGTTTTTGGTTCCAACGTTTTCGTTCTGGAAATTTCGACCTGCAGAACAAGCTCCGTGGACGACTGGAGACCAAAGTTGATAATGCAGAATTGAAGGCTATTCTGGAAGCGGATCCATCGCAAACCACGTCTGAGATAGCTGCAGGCTGCGGTGATAGTGATAAAACCGTTTTAATCCACTTGAAGCAAATTGGGAAGGTGATAAAGCTTGAAAGGTGGATACCTCATGAATTGAGTGCAGCAAACCGACAAACGCGCGTCAACTGCTGCGTTACATTACTCAACCGGCACAATAATGAAGGGATTTTAAATCGAATCATTACCTGTGATGAAAAGTGGGTCCTATATGATAATTGGAAACGCTCATCGCAATGGCTGAACCCTGACGAACCAGCCAAATCCTGCCCCAAACGAAAATTGACTCTAAAAAATGACTTGTGAGCGTTTGGTGGACTAGTGCCGGCGTCGTTCACTACAGCTTTCTTAAATCTGGCCAGACGATTACGGCAGATGTCTATTGTCAGCAACTGCAAACCATGATGGAAAAGCTAGCTGCTAAACAACCGAGGCTGGTCAATTGCTCTAGGCCACTGCTGTTTCAGGACATCGCTAGACCACACACTGCACAACAGACGGCTACCAAATTAGAGGAGCTTCAATTGAAATGTCTAGGACATCCACCGTGTTCCCCGGATCTTGCTTCAACAGAGTACCATTTTTTTCGAAATTTGGATAACTTCTTGCAAGGGAAAAAATTCAACTCCGATGGGGCAATCCAAAGCGCTTGCAAAGATTTTATTGATTCCCGTCCGAATGGTTTTTTTTAGTAAAGGGATCAATGAACTACCTATGAGATGGCAGAAGTGCATAGATAGCAATGGTACATACTTTGATTAAATAAATATATTATATTTAAAAAAATCGACTTTATGTTCCTCCCTTACAAAACGCCAATTTCATATGTAAAGATCTAATATGTATTTTATTATATAAATATTCATTTTGTGTTTATTAGTCTTCATTATTATTTTTTTAATTGTTAACTTTCTGTTTTGCATATATGTGTCGAAATTAAAATTAAAATTTTATTATTTTCTTTGTAATTAGAAATATTGCGTTGTTAAATTTACGTGTCTTACGAGTAAAGTGGGCCATATTGAAATAAATACACACGGTTGACGGAATTGTAGTCTTCACTGCTTCGTGTTAATTATTTCGTCAATGCAGTTGTGTAGATACTAAACTTGAGACCCACTTCTTCGTAGAATGTTTCTGTTTTTGGTATATTACTTTTTAAACTATAGTATATAATTCCCCTTATATATATTTGAAAGCACAAGATATGTAGTCCGTCCAATGGTGGTGTTCAATAAATAGTGATAAAGCGATACATTCTCCTTGGAAAGAAAAAATAAATACTGGCAGGCATAGCCCAGACATTAGATATAATAAGAATAAAAAAGTAATTAATTCTCTTTTTTAAAAATAGATGTCATTTCTTTGTGTCGTGTCGGAACGTGTTCTTAAAAATGGATAAAATTGAAGTTCGCGCGGTAATAAAATATCTCTGCTTGAAAATTTTTACTAAGGAGGTGTCAAATCAAGACTCGAGAGCAACATTAGGAGTTCATACTCCTGCATATTCTATGGGTGCGCGTTGGTGTGCTGTGTTCAAGCGATTGAACCCCCGCACTGAACGCCCGACATCGCTAGTGACTGAACAAATGATTAAAAAAGTTGAAGACATTGTCTTGGCGGATGGTCGTATTACTGTTTGTTTTATAGTAGAAGAAATGAAGATTTCTATAGGAAGTGTCTATAATATTAGGTCCTTACATATGAAGTTGGCGTTTTGTCGTACTGGCCACTTTGATCTCAGATATCTCCTCTTTGGTTAGGAATTCCAATTTCAAATTTATACAGCTATTTACTTATGCTTTTGTGATTTGAAAACCGTAATTCATTTGTTTTATCCTCTTTTGGGTTTTTCTTTGCGTCACTCAGTTTACAAAATGGAAAACTTGAAATATCGCATTATTTACGAGAACGAGTTCCACCGTGGCACCAGTGCTGCCGAAATGGCTCGAAGGATTAATGACGTGTATGGTGGCGGTGTCGCAAAAGAAAACACTGCGTTTTTGGTTCCAACGTTTTCGTTCTGGAAATTTCGACCTGCAGAACAAGCGCCGTAGACGGCTGAAGACCAAATTTGATAATACAGAATTGAAGGCTATTGTGGAAGCAGATCCATCGTAAACCACGTCCGAGATAGCCGCAGGCTACGGTGTTTGTTATAAAACTGTTTTAATCCACTTGAAGCAAATTGGGAAGGTGAAAAAGCTTGAAAGGTGGGTAGCTCATGAATTGAGTGCAGCAAACCGACAAACGCGCGTCGACTGCTGCGTTACATTACTCCACCGGCACAATAATGAAGGGATTTTAAATCGAATCATTACCTGTGATGAAAAGTGGAATCTGAACGATAATCGGAAATGCTGATCGCAATGATTGAACCCTGGCGAACCAGCCAAATCCTGCCCCAAGCGAAAATTGACTAAAAAAAAATTACTTGTGGGCGTTTGGTGGACTAGTGCCGGTGGCGTTCACTACAGCTTTCTTAAATCTGGCCTGACAATTACGGCGGATGTCTATTATCAGCAACTGCAAACTATGATGGAAAAGCTAGCTGCTAAACAACCGAGGCTGGTCAATCGCTCTAGGCCACTGCTGCTTCAGGACAAGGATAGACCACACAGTGCACAACAGACGGCTACCAAATTAGAGGAGCTTCAATTGGAATGTCTAAGACATCCACCGTACTCCCCGGGCCTTGCTCCAACAGATTACCATTTTTTTCGAAATTTGGATAACTTCTTGCAAGGGAAAAAATTCAACTCCGATGGGGCAGTCCAAAGCGCCTTCAAAGATTTTATTGATTCTCGTCCGAATGGTTTTTTTAGTAAAGGGATCAATGAACTACCTATGAGATGGCAGAAGTGCATAGATAGCAATGATACATACTTTGATTAAAGAAATATATTATATTTAAAAAAGATCGAGTTTATGTTCCTCCCTTACAAAACGCCAATTTCATATATAAAGACTTAATATTATACACAAACATTTGGGTATGAAAAAAGTGTCAACGCTCTGGGTGCCCAGAAAACTTTCTGACGCGCAGAAACAAACGAGACAGAATTTCATAAAGCTTTTTGGATTTGTTACAACAAGATCTTGATCGACTTTTGGCTCGATTTATAACTATGAACGAAACATGGCTTCACCATTATGTACAGGAAACGACAAAAACAGTCCATGACTTGAAGACACCGTCAACTCTAAAGAGTTGGTGGTAATACCTCCTTCGACGCCCTGTTCTGCGGCAGCGTATCAGTACTGGGGTGCTGGGGTTTTCCTTTCCCTTACCGCTACCTCCTGACACAGAAGTTTTGGCCGGATCGATACAAATATCTACGTTAATGCGCCTTGAACTAGTCTAAGTCTAAGGAGGTTTATTGCGTGCTATTACTACTATGGTTTATCGTAAGTTTTAACAATAATGTTCTAATGATTAGGTTCTGAGAAGGTTATTACATAGTAGAATGTTTTCCGTGTTGCTCAACTGTACAAAAGCATTTGGTGTGCTTTTCAGTGTTCATATGCGAGTAAACGTGACTTGCTCTAACGATGTCGATGTTTCTAATAGATGTCCATACAATTATATAAAATAGGTTCATGTTTTGTGTAATTTAGACTAGACTATTTTGTATATGTATACTAGATATTATAGAGTAGTCAACAAGTATTAACGTTATGTTCTGTGTTTACAAGTTGGTTTTCCATCGCCAGCGATTTCAACAGAAATATACAAACGATCCGCCTGCTTGCCTGTAAATCAAAGTCATTTTATTTAAAAATAGCGGCCCGGCGCGGTTTCACCCGCGCCCTGTTCCACTCCCGTGATATATAGCGTCATGTTATATAGCCTATGACACTCCCTGTTAACGTAGCTTTCGAACAGTAAAAGAATTTTTAAAATCGGTTTAATACATCCAGAGATTACCCCTACAACGTCACAAACTTTAACTCTTTATAATATTAGTATAGATCTATATGTCTACAATTATATTAATCGAAAATCATGATTTTTTAAATTTTATGTCCGGTTAACTTCGGAGATATGTGCAAAGCTAGTAGTAATTTTCTGCATGTTTTAATGTACATAGATAGAGTGTCTCTTTCGGCTTCTTGAAGAATTATCGACGATGTTTTAATATCGTTCTTATTTAAGTATTGCGAGACATGTGCTTCTAATTTCATAAAAAGCATCTCCTCTCACCCTTTTAATTTTTGAAAGACTGAAAATTTCTAATGAACTAATAAACAATTCTGTTTTCCACGATTAAGTTTTAATACGAATATAAATACTTCTTACATATGTATAGGTATGTAGAATTAATTTACATGACATCAATTTTCTCAGTTTTTTCTATGAATGCTATCAATCATTTAATCAAGTTTATAGCTAAAGGGCGAGCGAGGACAACAAGAAATAAAACCAGCAAGTGTGGCTTAGCTCATACGCAATGAAGGGTTCCATGATGAGGATGAGCATCCATTCATTTCGTGATATGGTTATGCCATCCTAGAGAATCCCATATATTAGGATTCTCTCCATCTTTTATTAAAACTAATTGTTATTAATAGTATTTTCAAAATCTTTACTGTTAATATAGTTAATAATAGTTAGAGTGGAGAAAAAATGTCTACAACTTTAATAGAATGCTGCTCTCTTAAACTTGAAAAATAGAGAAGAAGGGATATTTATGAAGAAATATGTATGCACATATTTACGAACCGTAGCCAGTTTACTGACGCTGACAGGTCTATGTTGGGTCCTATTAAGGCCCGAAAAATCTTGCCATGCAGTTCCTTCTCTTTCTTCCATACGTTGATGCGGTCGGAGACGCTCAGTACTGCCATTAAGTACTGTACCATTTCTCTCTAGCCAATGAGAGCAACCTTTGTCTACTGCCGCAACATCTTTGTGCAAGCTCATATTCATCTTAAGGAAGTATTCCCTGAGATTGTTAATCTCGCGATTGTGTAGATCTTTGGCATTCAGGAAGCCTCGGCCTCCACACCTCCACACATTATTATTATCAAACGTTTATTCATTTCCAAAATATTATATTTTAAAAAAATCAGTAAAAAACATTCTTTAAAAATAAATACATGTTAACAATAAAACAACATCTTAAATACAATATTATTATTACTATCAGTATTCATTCAACGATATTTAAGATTTTAACGAGATGAAAAAGTCACAACATTATAACTAGACTTATAGTTTCAAATTTAATTACAAAACATTAATAATATCATTCTGTCATCTACATTATACTGGTGACTTGACAAGGCCAATAGAGTCCGGCAAAAACTCCAATAGCTGGTTTAAGCTGAACTAATAAACTTTATTAAGTTCCGATACCAATATTTTTTTAAAACGACGCAGTTTGTTTTATATATGCAAGGCGCTTGCTACGTAAGCCACATAATTATGTAATAAATAAATCAACAATGTATTGAAATGGATAGTATATTAGATATTGGAGTCAGTTATTCTGTGGCTGTAGCGACTCAAGACGGATCCCACAAGGGATTTGTACAAATCAATCATCTCATATCATTGAAATGCTAGATTTGCTCGAATGCATGAGATTACCCATCCTTATCACCTTCTCTTACCATCAATTGGCTCTATGTGTATTTAGTAGCACTTCGTTCTATATTACCCAAAATTGAAGGTCAGCAACATATCAGAGACCTTACTCTTAAACGTCTTACGTCGTTCGTATTCGTTTTAGAACTTCTTTTGATTGTTTTTGATATTTCATTGTCATTTACATTGTGTACTTATTCCATTTATGGTTATGTTAAGTATTCTTTAAAAGAATAAGAATAATTTCTAAAAAATAGCCTGTTGATTAGTAATTTCACTATTAGCAGGCAGACATAACCTCCAGAAAAATCGTAGCTGCAAATCGCAGTTAAGGTCGAGTTTAAAATAACCTGTGTACCTCTATAATTACGTACCTACAATTCACGATGGTATTTCCTATTTACATGAAAGATAGTCGAGGAAATATTAACTTAATGTGGTTTATAATATCTAATTTTATTATAAGTAAGCAGCATTGGACAATTCCGGAAAGGCTTATATTTATTGATCTAATTTGTTTGATACTGGTATATGTATATCCCTATTAATATTATAAATGCGAAAGTAACTCTGTCTGTCTGTTACGCTTTCACGGGAAACTACTGGATCGATTTGGCTGAACTTAGTATATAATATAATTTCGATGCCGAGAATGAAAATAGAACACTTTTATCCCGAAAAATGGGATAGTTTCCCGGGATAGAAATATATATATTTATTTTATATTTATCTCTCTGTGTGTTATGCTTTTACGGAAAAACTGTAGGACCGATTTGCCTGAAATTCGGTATGTATGTAATTTTAATATGAGGGTGGACAAGAGATAGTTTTCATCCCGGATAATGGGATAAATTTATGTAAAGGTTATCCCAGAAAATAGGATAGGTTTTGTTTTTGTTTGTTATTTGCCATTTTGGTAATTTTGATCATTTTGGTTTTGATGTAATGTTGTACATATGTAGTTTTAATACCCAATACTTTTCATCTCGGGAGATGGGATAGTTTGTGATATAAAATGAAGTAAGTCTTGCGCGGGCAAATAGCACTAACATAAACTAACTGTATTAACGCTTGCTATTTAAACTAGAGGTCACGCAGTGACGCACTAGGGTTTGACTCGACTTGAAATCTAGCAGTTATATAAATGTTACCTTGTTAACTACCTTCTTAATTTCATGTCAGGTACATTTTTTATCTATTAATATATCTACAATTCGAGCTAATCGGAAACGGATAAGTCACTACAATAAAACGACAGCTGCACAAATAAAAACTAATTGAAAAAGCAGTAATAGCTATGACCAAGGAGCTCACTTATCTTTGATATTGCGCAGATTCAATCTTAGTGATAGTTATGTAGATTTTATAAGCTTTGGTTTAATTAGCATATTTATACACTGATCATATGTTTACGATGAAAAATAAATTTATAAATACCTTCTAACTCGCTGTAGACAAGTTTGTTGTGTAAATTTAAATTAACTGTTAAGGATAATTAAAAGAATAAGGAACCCTCAGGAATTGAAGGAAAACTGTCTCGCTACGATTTCTGTCTGGCCGTGATCACAGTTGCATAGGTGTTTCAAAGTATTGTGTGTCTATAAAAATGTAATGTCAATTTGCAAAAACTTTTTGAATATTGAAAGCGGATTCCAGAAACGAAAACTTTAATAAAAACGTGGAGAGATATAATCGAGTGCGGTATCAAATGAAAAGGATTTCTTAGGGAAATCACTCATTTAGTAAATAAATATGAATAGCTATTTAACATCTAATATCTACGTTATATCAACTCACAAGTTACAGGTCAACTGTCGAAATTATGTCGAACATAATTTCTTAAATTGCATTTGTCGAAAGGTGGTTTCGAAACTAATGTTAGTGCTTAGATTCCGACACGATAGATTGTACCGACAATTGTTTAAACACTAGTCATCTTTTGATTGGACAAAAAAAATACAGGTCCCGAGTTAAACATGCCTTAAAATGAAATAAAGCTTGTCAACAAAAAGCAGCGCAGATGTCACATCTGTTCAAGTCCTCGAAGCGATGCATACAAAATACAGATCTTGTGTAAAATGTCTATAATTAAAAGCTTCAGTATATGCATGTGTTGAACTTATTGAAGCCAAGAAAAACCTAGAAAGTTCATATAAATGTATCGAAGTCATGTATCTAATAATCGGTGCGTACAAGTTACGGGTCACGTAACAAACGTGTATATTAAAAAGCTCCAGAAGCCGCATGTGTTGAGGTCAGTGAAGTAGTACCTATATCGAATTATTAGCATATAGGTACTTACGGGTTGTTTTACGACAATGTATACGGTATTATGGAATGAATAGGTGCGCTTTGAGCTCTAACGAGCCTACTGTTAAGAATATATCTGACTTTTGAATAAACATTTTTATCAATGATCCGCCAATATTCCATGAATGGAATCAACCAACAATTGACAACACAAGTCAATAACAACTATATACAAAACTCAATTATTTGTTAGCGCGCGTTTACATATCAACGAATGTCTTTCAAGTTTTATAAAGCTCTAGAGGATTAAATTTCAAAACTGGCGACCTTCAAACATCAGATTATCTAAACTTTTACATTCGTGAGACCGACAACTGACTGAATGGTGGCTGCTACAGCGAATTAAGTTGACATTGTGTGACCGAGTCGCTTGAGTAACTAGGAGTATTATCTATGTATCTTTCTTATAGCGCTACATGTCTTCTTTTCAAAACACTTAGGCCCAAGCTTTAAAATATACTTTACAGGTAACTCGTTGATCATATGATTTATTGATTTGTAAGCTGTCAATAGGTTTTTTATAAGACTTGCCCAATTTAATGTTTATAATAGATTCTAATGAACTGCACATGTTCTTTTTATAAATAAGAAAAAAATGTTATAGAATACAAAAGGCTCCCGAATGTTTACTGCCTACTATAATTTAATATGTGAAGGTGACTCGTTTTGTGAATTCGTGTGTATTTTCTAATAATTTATAGATATTATTAAACTCCTCTGCAGAGTGACATTAAACTAACGAATGATGTAAGGAAATTAATAAAAATAGCCTTACTACATTTAATAAAAGTAAACAGTGTAAGGCGTGATAAATTAATGGAACTAAAATTAATCGACCAGATAGCATATAAGACCGGTAATGTTAATACGGACATGGAGGAAGAATACTACAACAGGTATTTTCCATGTTATGAGTCCAAATATTCGATATTGGGTTTTAGGGGTATAGATAAAGTGACAGAAATGTACATACAAATATAAGAGAATCTTTGACCATTGTAAATTAAATATAAGAAGAAAAAAATGAAGTCGGTATGAACAATGATAACATAACAAGGAGAGATAAAAATCATGTTAAAGTTGTGTTGTTGTGGTACATATACTTCAAGGAATAGGTCTATGCATGTAGTGAAGGATGAAATGATATTTGTAACAGAGACAATACAATACAAAACAAAACAGTAGAACTCGGATGGTTAGAAGTTAGTAATTATTTGAACGTATAATCTAAACGTTCAAAGTCGCCAAAGGCCGTGTCTATGGTCAGCATAATTCCAAATCAGACTCAACGCAGTCACTAAGAGACGAATGAGTTCAGCTTTGTAAAGAGTATCTTAAAATTTTAAAGGAAGATTGCAAAAAATATGAAAAACATGCGATACGCAAACTTGAAAAGATTTTCATACTATCCTGAAAGATTAGATTTTTACGAAAGGTGGATAGATTTCTTATGCAACAAACAAGAACAACCTATAAATAATTTTAAACAACTATTTTGAATTTATATAATACGATTTATATTTTGTCAATTTTATTGAATATCTTTTTGATGCAAATTAATTTATATTACCGTTATAACTACTAGATGTCTGGAGAGTCAATGTACTTCATGGCGATGACCTTACAGCACCGGTTATTGGAAATCTATTTATTTGTTTTATAAGTTATACCAACAATAACCATAAAGAGGATATAGACTTATATTCGCAATATAATATAGAAATTTTAATTTATCTTACATGTTTCTTTCAAATTTAATTTCTTGAAAATATAGATTGAAAGCCAATGTTATGTCACCATGTCCTTTTTACGTATAAGAAATCTAAAAATCTTTGACTCCTTATACCGACGGACGGTCATACATATAGTTTAGACAAAAAGCAAGCTTTCTGAAAACCCGATTATACAATAACTCATCTTTTTATTTGCCAGAGAGACACACACTCTGTATAACTCTCAAGTAAAACAAATGACGTGTAATCTACAATGGACAGTTCTGGGATCTATCTGAGACTCGCAAATTACAGTAGGTACAGGAAAGTTTCGTTTATAAAAATTGCACTACCGGCAATCGAGGTTCGAACTTCTGCATTCTAATGAACTGAGTAGACTGCTGGTTTAGGTCACAAAAACCTTCAAAATGCCACTTTAGAATCGATCATTCGGATTAAGTATATAATACACACCAAATTCTAGTGTCATACAAGAAAATACATATAGGAAAATTTTGCATACACGAACGTATCGTATTGTATTAAGACGTAAAGTTGTAGGATATATATACAAATTTAATTCGCCTTCTTTTTTTTTGTGATTCCTTATTTTACTAATGTTCTTTTTATATTAATGTAAATTTACGTACCTTTAATATAAAAATGAATCGAAACCTGTTACTTTATATTTTAACCTAAAAAATATCTAGAAAAAACCTATTGCTTTAAAGGACCATTATAATGACTTAGCAATAATAAGTATTGAAGTGGCACACTAATTAAAATGAAATATGCGGTATAGTTGTCCTTCATAAGGTTGAGCCTATTATCTCAGACATGACAACATTCACAATGTGTTATATGGTCTATAAATATATTATTGCTTTATATATAATTCTATATCCGTTTGCAAAAAAGACAACTAGTATGTATAATGTACGAAGAAATCATTATATCTATCAAAACAGTGTTGCTTGACAAATAAAGCTGTAAAACGCTCGAAATTGTAATTAAAAATGCAGTTTTCAGCTTTTGTTACAAGTATGCTTATAGCATAGCTGGGCACCGTTAATCAAATAGTTAACTTCGTTCATCGCTAATCCATTATTGAAAAAGTTAACTGCGTTAAAAGTTAAAGCGTTATATTTCAGAAATTTTAACGCAAGTTAACGTTAATCGTTAATCCGTTAACACGCGATAAAAATTGCATCTTCTTATAAAAACTGTTGGTTCTGGAAGTTAACATATTAAAAACAAGAAAAGACGGGTATAATTATTAGATAGTAGACAGTAATTTAGTGACCAATTGCTATTTACACGAATTTCTACATAGTCATCTACATCTTAGACGAAACGATACTAAACCGTCCAATTTATCTGTTAATTTAGTCATCTGGCATAATATGAATATTCCCCTTTAGAAACTTTAATATGTTCTCGTCTGAAAGCGAGGCTCGTTTCGGCTGTAGTATATCCTTGCCCGTGGAGGAAAGACGTTCAACCGCAGCGCTTGAGGGTATAGCAGTATTACATTTAATAAACAGATTTGCGAATACCTGTTCCCCGAGGAATGCTGCATCATTTAATGAGTCTTTCGACTTTATATCTAGCCACATTTTAACGAGATATTGCGCTTTGCTCTTTAAACATTTGTTGCTGGATTAACGATTAACGGATTTTGGGAAATTTAACGGAACTTAACAAGGCCGTTAACATATTTTTATGTTAACTTAAAAGTTAATCCGTTACTCGAAATGTTAACTTCGTTAATTAACGATTAACGGATAAACGAGTTAATGCCCAGCTATGATTATAAGTAATAAAGATAATTATAAGCGAAGCCATGTTATGTACCAGTAGTAAGTAGTGCGTTAATATTTTGCTTATAGTTAGGTACGTGGATCTATAGATAGAATACTTGAGCAAGGGCCGTTTTCTATGATTATATCAAATTTATTTATCGATTAAATCATAAGTTGACCGAATGTAAAAGTGAAACAATTTACGCAACTCGTTTTAAGTTTTACAAATTATATTTTATCCAATGAATAAGCTTTTATAAAATCCGGTAATTAAAAAATAGACCCTGAATGATTTAAAATTAAAAGGATATTAATTTATGTTGTATTACATAAATACCATCAGGCCCGTTTTCTATGAGAGTATTTAGAAACAATAGATCAACACTCGCTACGACACACACGTACCTATCCCGCCAATCAAGATCTCTCCACGTCCCTGCGAGGGACGTTAGGAGACATAGCCCCCCCCCCCCCCCCCCCCGCACAGGATAGACTAGGCGTGTTGCTGGGAAGTTTCTTTCGCCGTTTCTTCTCTCCCAGCCATAACACGTTGCGAAACGGCAGTAAGATAGCGTAGGCCGCCGCGAACCACCGATCCCGGTCCGCCAGGATCCTTCCCCTCGGGCTTTATATTCCCCTCGCCCGTTCTCAATTAGTGCTTTGTGTCGCCCTATGGTGGGCATCATTAAATTCATTCCCCTCTCATGGCAACAGTCCAGCCGAGGTAAAACTCCTTAGGGAGCTTCCTCGAGCAAGTTGCCCCCCCGGGCTCGAGCGCCTTCGCTTCGCGAAGGCACTCGCCCCAAAACCCCCGGTAAAGTTGTAAGGTCTTCAGACCAACAACATAAAGTCAAGTCCAATAAAAAAAAAACCTACCTATCGCTTAATTTACTTTAATTAATTTCTTCATGCATGCACGCCTGTTTAAAGTGCTTTTATCTGACCTTTGCTCATAATATTGTCGTAGTAAATACACCGCTGTGTACCTACACAAACTGCTCTATGTACGCATACATGTATAGGTAAATTAGTTTTGAGACGTTTTATCGCTTGTAATAGTATTCAAGTTTAGTCCTGTAAATATATATTACAGGACTAAACTTGAAATTTAGTATTAAACTATTATTTTAATATAGTTTAATATTATTAGTTTCATTTTAAGGACCTGCTTATACAATATATAAAAGGTATTAGTCTATTTATTCGTTTGATGACAATACACTACTATAAACGCAAAAACGTTTCGAAGCTAATTTATCTGTATATTGTTACATTACTTTGCATGCCCAAACCAGCTTAACATTCCTTGTACACAATTGTTAGAATAGATTGTAATTCGTAAAATATATTGGCACATTTATGTAGTAGGATGATCTACTGAATATTCGGAAAACCACCACGTAGTACATCGTAATTATACTATCCGACTAATTTATTATTGCCGCGATGGCCATTGTTTGGTGCTGATTTTGGTTACTCACAGCCGATAAGTGATACTCCTAGGCCAGTGTAGATCCACCAACTTGGCCTCGGTGCTGCCGGCTTAGATCTGTTAACAATGCGATTGTTGAAAACGTAAATTATGTTCACTAAGATACAACTTCATGGAAGGTTATTTTGATTGTATCGTAATTCGAAAATTGTTAGTGCTGCTTATCTACACTAGGCGATCCCTATCTCAAGTCTGGAGCCATTATTTACGTAGATTCCCAGATTATTATTGAGACAATAACCTCTCAATTTTAGTGATTGTAAAGCGTAAACAATATATAATACACATTCTTCGTATTCTTTCTCTTTATTGTTATGTGATGTTATGCAGACCATTATAACTTGAAAAGTATTCGTACAAGGATGTTTAACCTGTCATTGTTTATTATTTAGTGTGAGAAGTACGGTCATGTAATAAGTACTATAATGAAATTGGTAAAAAATATTTAAATGCTTTATAGTATTTAACTTTATTTAGTTAAATTGCATAATAACAAGCTCTTAGAAACATTAAATGTGTTTTTATAGTGTAATTATAATAAGTGTCCGTATGCGCGTCTAAGGATACAGGTTCAAAGAAAAACTTGATACATCGTGTAGTGAAACAGGGGGAGGTAATAGCCACAAAATTATTCACTAACGTAATAAGCATATCTTGAAAACATTGGAGTAACATGAAGGAGGTATCAATATTACCAGCGAGCGAAACTACCTGAATGAATCCTCCTGCCTAGATATGGATCTTGACATGAAGCTGGGTAAGGCGAAAGTCATATTCAACTATTAGGGACCATATATCAATTACGTAAGGGTCCCGAAGGGGAGGAAAAGATAGAAAAATCTATACATGCTCTTATCGGGGTATTATTATTATTTCACATATATATTTATTTATTCTTTTTTACGTTATATATTACATATTAAAAAAATATAAAAAGATGACTTCCGTCGGCAGCGGGGCCTACGGTCCAAGCTGGTGGTTAAGGCTTCAGAGACAGGAACTTCCTCACAATGCGTGCAGTGCTCAGGTGACTCCCCTTCTGTATCTGGATAAGGAAAGTCCATTGAAGTGTGCACATTATAAGTCGGTAAATCGCGGACGTGACCTTGAGGGTTCGGATGTCCTAAAGCAATCTGGAAAGTGTGTTACGGTTGTTAATTCATTACAGAAAAATACATTATAACAAAAAATATAGCAAAAGTCAAACTATTTTTGTACGGTAAATTCAAATACGTTTAAATACAGGAACGTTTTAATATTATATTATTTTATATACTGAAGAAGGTTTTAAACTCTTAATTAAGTTTCTAAACGATACGTACCTCCGTCGCACAATTATTCGAAACTGTTTCAAACCACAAGTTTCTATTTATGTTGTGGCAAGAAGATACAGATATAGATAACAATTACATAACTCGTCTAAAAGTTATAAAAAGCGATGTATATCATTGTAAATATCGTTATTTTTTGTAATGGTATTTTTTTAATGATTTTAGAGATTATGAACTTTTGTTTATAATGGAGAGTTTTTTTTTACAATATTATGTAATTTCAATGTCATCCTCCGGTACAGTCTTTATTATTACACCTAGAACCTTTTTACGAAATTACGTTATAGATAGGCTATACTACTGTATAGCTTATCTGTACATACTTAGAGTATTGTAATAAAATTTACATGGAATGAAGTACCTAACACTTGTTATGAGGTTTCCTAAAAAATAAGTTACTTTATTTGATTTAATCTTTGACTGCAAGAAAATAAACCTTCTAACTAGCATTAACATAGTCTTATTAATACAAACTTTTTACATGCTTTATTTTTCTGGTATTAGAGAAGATTACTTTAAATTGACCGTATAAATTGAAACTTAAAACAAGATGTTTTACAAGCATAATTTTGTTGTACCTTTTCAAATATGATCTCTAAATCTATCACATATATGTATGTATAAGCACATACCTAACTACCGTTCAGTGATAAAGATATCACAACAGAATTACCGAAGTTATCTGCAGAAAAGGATTATTTGTAGGTTATACTTGTTAGAGTTTTTACCACTTGGTTTTCACAGGTGAAAACTATTGGTATGTGTGAAAAAAGATTGGTTATTTGTATGAAATCAAAGAAACTAAAATAATACAAAATAATTAAAAAGCTAGCTTTGTCGTCATAATTATAACATTCGTTGTGTTCGGTTATATTCTGTGTTTATAAGTATGTAAAATTATTTTGAACTTGTATTATAAAACTAGCTAAGTGACTAATGGTTCGTTAAAATGTTGATGTCATTGACATGTAAACGATCATTAGATAATCGCACTGTAAACTACAACTCTTACACATTGTTTATAATATTTTATAATCGATCTGATACTTTCAATTTATTAGAATTATCAAATAAAGATTAGTGATCAATAAATAGCATATTCACACAATAACTATTTTGTAACTAATGTTCATAAAACATCTTTTGAAATACTATACATGATTAACACATGCTTTAATAATAAATTAAAAATGAAATTTTGAGTCCATTTGTATTTCACAATTTTTCAGTAATTTAGAAATTGCTGAAAAAATATTTGTAACATTGTAATGACGGAATCAGTGGTAAGCGAATTTCATTCACACTTAGTTGCATTTTTTTGTTTATTACTCTTTATTATTATAAAAAAGCAATAGTGGCAAAAAGCAACTGTTGCAACTACGCTGAGTATTACTCAAACTTTGTTCTTATAATGTTATTAATATCACCTGAATGATATTAATAAATCCGTTTGAACTAATTAGACTACTTCCATATTAGTCTATTTCCATTATTACCTTGAACAGGTAAAAATAGGAAATTATCAGAATGTCTCTACGTTTTCTCTACATGTTTGCCAGCGACTACTAAAATTATTTGATCATAGTGCACAAAAGAATCCAAAGAGCATAGAGACTCGTGCTCACTGGGAAAGTGTATATCTACAAAAAAATGAAATGATGTTCGGTGAACAAACTGCCATAACTGTCGTCGTCGGCCATTCGCAGTCCACAGCTGGACATAGGCCTTCCCAGTTGGCGCCACTACTGTGCGTTACACAAATAATACGCACCAATAAAGAAGAGCGATTTATTTTTTAAATTATGACTATAAACTATGCTTATTAATAAAAAAATATAATCGTGAATATGGATCGTCGCTTAAGTTGTCGAAATTATTCAAATAAGGAGACTTTGTAAGAAGTAGGTGTAATGCAATAATTGGACCCGAATCCCATAGACCATTTACAAAAATCTGGTTAGAGTAAATGCTAGCACGATGTGATGCTGTCTTAAAGACCAATTGATACGCAATAAAATACTAATTAACAAGTACCGAAAATAAACATAATTAAATTTAAAACCATATTTCTTTTAATCTCAAAATACTTTTGAGCGCTGTATGAACATATTTTTTAGAAAGTTCATAAAATAAACACACAAATTCCAACATTTTTTTATTTTCCCTCTTTCTTAAACCATGAAAGAGGTTAAATTGAATTTAATAAAAAACATTTTCTTATCAATAATTTTAGTGCAAGTTATATAAGTATTGATATAGAAAAAAAGGTTTAATTAGAAACACATCAATTCAAGATACTAATATCAAATATCAAATATAGTCTTGTCAAAATAATTTTGAGCGATCACTAACAATATTCAAGAAAATGACCAAAAACACTACCTATATACATATATACATGGTGATGTTCGATATATTTAAATAAATTTGATATGTTTTATCTATGTAATATTAAAACGTGTATTTAATTATGATTATTAAATACTTTTATAAATGAAACTTACTTATACAATATGTATATTTTAAATTCTCATGTCTGCCGATTATTATTATTATTACTTATATGTTTAGTATTGAATAAAATATAATTAAAGTAACTGTATATCGTATAATATGTATGTATACCACCTTCGACACGTTGAATCTGTTTCATTCCTGCTTATTTTTAGGTTATAAATTTCGTACAATGTACAATAAAGAGTTATATCTCTCACTCTCTCTAATTAGGAGGCTTTTCGGGATATGATACAAATTCGACATATTAATACTATACATAAAACACACAAATATGCGAATAAAACAATATTAGCGATATACTGTTTAAATTATATATCTATACATAGATAAAGAAAAATACATATAAAAACTATAAAAGTGTTTCAAGTTTTACAATGCGTTCATTATTTATTGATTAATTTTGCTTATCAATCAAGACGCTATTATATTTTTTTCCAAAGATTTAATTTTCAATTTATAATTAGTTTAGAATTATGGATAATATTTACGCCAATATAATTTTAATACAATTTATGTAAACAATATGATTCGTTGCATGGAAATTTTATTTTGACCAAATTGAAACGAGAAGAATATTAATTATGATTTGATATTACTTACTCCTACATATGGATGACACACTTATACCATTTTCATATTTTATACATGTATGATGATGGTACACGTAAAGTAATGATAGCTGAGTGGTTGTTGCTGTTCTTGCGGCTTAGTTAAGTGAGGTGAATTTTATTTCTCGCCTGGGAGCATGCACCACTTAGGCAGACAGACCTCGGCTGCATCTTATAATTATCACGTTTGACGCTGAAGGACGATATTAAGATGGAACCTATATCTATATATATATATATATATATATATATATATATATATATATATATATATATATATATATATATATATATATATATATATATATCTCTCTCTCTCTCTCTCTCAAGATAAGCAATGTTTGAAAAATTCTCATAAAATTGCAAGATCCAAGATCCAAATCCAAGTAGGATTTTTCTAGGCTATTAAATATTGTGTATTATAATTATTATCATAATTATGATGATGGGCCTAAAACACTCTTCAATAGGGAAAGGGAGGGAGAGTTATGAGTTTATAAATTCAATAAATAGTAGCCAGAGACTGGTGACTTGTGCAATAGGGCGATTAGCTAACTATGAGTAGGTATTGCCTACAGAGTAGACGACGGCGACGCAGCGGTTGCGAGCTCTAGGCCGGTTTGCTCTGGACGACTTTTAATCGAGTAATGTTACAATTGCGCATTCTTACGACATCTTTTGAATATCGTAACTTTATTATCCTCTGACTGTCTGTTTCAATAAACTATGTAATAATAATATTTCATAATTTCACTAAATTCAAAACACTTTTAATTAGTAATAAAATGACGTGTACATATTAAACATTCGAGATACTTCTATTAAATATGTAACTTTTTTAAGATTAAAAGCAGGCAAACAGACCTGATGCTAAGTGGTCACCGTTCTTTTGCAATACCAGGCGCATTGCTGTCCTCGAAGAAATTTTATGACACTTTTTTAAATGATCTATATACCATAAATCGGCTAAGAGTAGTGTTGGAGAGGAGAATGAACTATTGAATTAATTAAAGAAATAAAGGTTTTCTGTATTATAATGTATTATATTATCGTGAATGTCATTTTTTTAATATGATATATAATATCTATATTTAAATTATTCGAATTTAAACTGAAATATAATACAAACTATTTTGTCGTGAACAGTAGACTAAATTTTGTTAGTATCTAAATTTTTTTTTACGTTGTTTCTTATTACTTTACTATATTATTAAACAAATTTAAACCACACGAATGAGCAAGGCCTAGTCTGTTAGCAGTCATCATAGAATTTAACCTAATCATCAATGATGCATTGCTTATTCAAAGCTATTTAATTCTCGATCGACCGCTAATATGTCAGTGCACTTTGCATCTCAATAATGTGTTCAATTTATTTGGCCTTGAATAATGTTATGATCAAATTATACTTTTAAGGATATATTTATTACCTAATGTTATTATTACAACTTATTTGAGTATGATAGAATTTGTCAGGAAAGTTTTATTATACACGGTCACAGAAAATTTACAGACTAGTAGGTATTATTATAAAAAAGCTTATATGTTCCAAGCAACCCATTTGTCATATATATCTATCATCTACTGAGACGAAATACCTTTCGTCCTTTGAAAACACACCATATCAATCCATTATTTGTTTAGAAATATCTCCGATTTTCACGGATTGAGAAAGAAATATGAACGGACCTGTCAACTGTAGTTATATTTGATACTCATTGGTACTGTAAGGGACGATTTTTCAATCACCAGATAAAAGTTATTCATCATTATATTAATACGTGAAGCTAAAACTATATACTCCTTTTTACGAAAATTGCACGGACGGAAGAGTAGGAAATTTCTCACGGTCGAATTTCGACCAATGAGCAACCACTAATAAGAATAAACAACAGGGGAAAATTAAAAATGACACTTGAATTGTTTCATTTTTGAATTAAATCCTTTCTGAAGGGTATGTCAAGCCGATATGTAGTTACAGCGTTTGCAACGATTATCGCGGTAAACTTAAATAAAGGGAAATAAAAGTGCCTAAATTATTGAAACTTTAAAAATAATATTTTCGATACACATACTCTTGTTAACCTAGATAAATATCAGCAAAAAAAGATTTTTTTAACGTGGAAAGGAGATCATTTTTGAGGGATCGGTTCCGTTGTTTACGTAAACGAGGTCACGTGAAATGTTCTAGTTTCAAATAATTGCTGGTAATTTTTAGAATTTATTCCTTATTTTACTACCAACTGATGCTAAATAAAGATTAATCGAGTAAAAGTGTCTCTTAAAAGTTTTCGCTCGATTTTTTCATTTTTATGGGGTTGTAGAAGTTTTATGCTCAAATAACTTAATATACAAAGTAGTCTTGGATACTATGATTTAGGATTATAATACATTTTATTATAGATATCAGAAAACGTCTCTTACAAACGACATAAGCGAATTGTCTTCTCTGACGTCCATATTTCATAAGTATTATGGTGGAGCCTCATCTGTGATAATGTTATAGATATAGGCCGTTTCATGCAGGTATGGCGATAAGTGTTATATCGTTATTTGTGATGCGATATTGTTTTTAATGTACATATATATACATATATGAACACTAATATGACTATTCGATTATGGCGTTCTTTTTAACGCTTTAAATAAGACTTATTCGATCACAATAAATATCGTTAAAATTATCACAGGTGCGGCCCTAGCTTTAGCAGATGTTAATATGAATAAAACTTATAAACCGATTTACACTTGAAATATTTTTTGATTTCATTTCGCTGTTTACACCCTTACCTAATAACGACATGTACAAAGGAACATGTAGATTATATCTCATAAAACGCCGCAAAGCGCGCGGCATGCTTAGTGTTTTTTACCCACAATGCAATATGGAAGTAAAAAGATTTTAAAAAATTAATTACTCAATCCAACAGTCTAATCTAACGAGATTATATCTAATAATAAATTACCCAAGCGAAACTGCTATTTTGTAGTAGTATTGACTAATGCCGGGTTCCTATTCTCACTAACCATTCATTTGTTTTACTAATTAAATAAAATTTTACACGAATTCTCCATACAAGTAATATCAATCTTCTATCAATGGTAAAGTAAAAGAGTAGATAGTAAGATATAGATTCGGCGTAAGAAGGGTCTTACTAGGGAGTCAGCGATAGAAAATAAAGCTTGATTTACAGTTGTTTAGAAGCGAGGTAACTAGTAAAACTGAGGAGTTAAACTTTTATCATCGTTTGGGCAGACATTTTCGAATTAAGTAATAAGTTGTCGGTTTAAGATATCTGTCCAAACAATAATAAGGAATGCGTCAGTTTGGTAAGTTAAATCACCTTTTCACTAAATAATGCAAATTTAAATTAAGCTTAAACGCAGATATTTTAAACCGCAACATATTGTAACACATATATACCACCTACAGACACTACATTTTATAAGTTAACAAAAGAAATTCTGTCAACCTCCTGGCAACATCTTCTTACTCATTTTTAGGTATCAATTAAAAATATCTTTAAGATTTCACTTTATTATTACAACTTGGAAAGTTATTTAGGGGACCACTATGGCTAGAGACATAGGAGCGGAGATATAGAATTTGATTTTGAGATATACTTAAAGATATTGTGTAAATTTAGTTAAAATATTTTGAATGTTTGAAACTTGACTAACACCATCAAAAGACGTATCAAAATTTTGCAGCCACATTACAAAAGTATGTTATTATTATAAAAATAATTTAATGTTTATTATATCTCGTTATAATTACAAAGCGTGTAAATATAAACGTCCCCTAACATTTCCAATATTTACAAGTCGAAAGGTTGTAGTTATTGTTAAACTAGAATCCTTCCTACGGCTATGCCGCGGGTCAGGCTCTGGGTTGTAGCTTTACCTACATAAAATCTCAATCAGTTTTTTTTATATACCTATACAAATCTTCAGTAAAAAAATTATCTTACTGATGGTGAGAACCGATTAAAATGCCATTGCGACGCTTAAGAGGAGTTAGCGGATTTACAGACAGACTTAAAAGGCGACTTTGTGTAATACTATGTAAATATGAAATACTACCATGTATTTAGAATCTGCTTACCTATACTAATAATATTAAACAGAAGAAAGATTTGTATTTTTGAATTTTTGTATGTTTGTAACGAAAAAACCCCAACAAGGACTGGACCGATTTTTAAAATTCTTTCACCATTAGAATGCTACATTATCCCAGATTATTATAGGCTATATTTATTACTATAAAATTAGGAATCCTTACTAAAACTCCAATAATGTAACCCAAGGTGTAAAAAATTAGACTTTTAATGGATCCGGGGATCATTTAGAATCATAATTAGACCCGGACCCGGCATTGGAATCGGGTTCTAGATGTTTATTTTTTCGGCGCAGGACAACGTCTGCCGGAACCACGAGTACAATTGTAAATAGCCTAAAAATGTCTTATTTTTAGGCTATTTATGCAGGTTTCAACTTGACAGGGTATATTCGCCACTTACACAACGTCAATTGGCGGGTTTCACACATCTATATAGTCGTTGTGCAGGTTGTTGTTGTTGTGTTGTCGTTGTGCTGTTGGTGAGTTTTTTTAAAACATACATACATACATAACTTCACGCCAGTTCCCTTGCGGGGTAGGCACGAACAACAGAGCGCCATTTAGGCCCATTCTTACACACCTCACTTGCTTCTTTGACATTCATAACTCTTGTCATGCACACTCGTCTGTTCTTAAGGCTCCTGACATCACTATTGTAAATTAAACATCATTATTGTAAATTAAAGAACATCTATGTATGTTATTAATTAAAGAAACAAATTAAAATACTGTTGTCAAACATATGCCTTGTGTAATAATTTCGAACAGATTTAACACATGTGCCGATAAAATTATATATCAACATGAATGTTAACACCGTTGACTTAGTGCGGAAAATTATCCTTAAAACTCAAATAATAAAGTTAACCCGAACTAGTTCTAAAGATGTTTTGCAAAGTCGCGAGCGTTGCTTAGTGGTAATAAGCACACAGAAAATGCTCACGTATTATATATAAGGAAAATAATTTAGGGTTTATTACACACGAATCCAATAAACAGTATATAGCACCATCGTTATTGTTTCCTGTATTGCTTTTAAATATGGCGCTATATAGAAGACGCCTTAGATCGCCTCATTAATATACAAATAGTGGCTTATATCAATCATTCTGTTGATCGATGATCATAGCAGCTTTTTTCAAGGCAATGATATATAAATAGATAACGCTTCACCACGCAAAATACAAGATATTGTTACATCGAAACAGAAGTTTATAAAATCCAAATTATAATAGCGACGTGTTTTATAGCACTACCTACTATTACTTCTACACTATACGTTTTTAATATAGGCCGATTGTTAATACCGAGCAAACGAACTAACAAGCGCGCAAACGTCTCAAAGGAGCACAGTCGCAAAATTAAGATACAGAAAGATACAGATAAGCACCTACTTTACATTTGATTTTTTTTTTGTTGTGTCAATGCTCACTCTACTGCCCGGGGATAAAAAGTGAAGTACTGTGGGACTCGCAGCGACTTTCGGATGTCCATTATAACTGTTGCGCATTAGCTAGGCCGACTTTGTGAACCTCGCAGGTGTGGACTTGCTCAACTCAGAGTATTACGGGTAGGTATCTAGTCTTGCCTGCAGGTCAGAGCCCTCGTCATATGTCAAGATTAAAATTTTCAAATATAAAAATGCTTTGCTACTACAATAAAGCATGGTAGTGTTTAGCCAGTATAAAATATACCAATTATTCAAATGATTGGAATCGATAGATTAATTGGATGAGAACGTCCTTAAACTTATACTATCACTTACATTCGTCTGCTTTCTGTGTCCAAGGTTTCCTTGTTAATGTTTGGATGTCATCATTTTACTTTCAGAGAGGTCGACCACTTCCCTGTTTGCTGTGTCTTGAGACAAAAAGTTTTTGGGGGGGAAAAAATCATATCTTGCCATGAGTGCTCATCTCTGCGTAACTCCATAAAATATCCTCTAATATAAGTATGTATAATACTTATCATCGTGAGACATCGTGTGATATATATCATACTTATATTGTATATGTAAAAATATCAGCATTCTTCTCATAATATTGGGAAGAAATTTAATAACGGCTTGATTATACGAAAGATAATACGAGAAATGTCATAATTCAAATCTCATGTTACATTATAATGAGCCCAATAAACGGAAGGCCTTCACAGTGATGTCAAAAACAATTCGATGTCGAGAGTTTGCATTTAAATGGCGAATTATTTTCGAAACAGTTCAGAAGGAGTCACGAATAGCATAATTCCCATCACTAGTACCTGCCTTGGTGGGTACCGCACGACTCTCCCTGACTTATCATCACGATATCTTAGAAATCTTGATGAAAATCAGTCGATTTTACGTACTAATAATTTATTTATCATAAAATTACATTAGCGATAAAATATAAGAAGATAAACCAAAAAATTAAATCACATCCTTACGTAATATTAAATCTGTTATTATCAAATTCTAATTCTAAAGGTTTAATTAAAACTAAATTCCATAATATTTATTATTATTATTTAATAGTTCACCGCAATACAGCACCACTCCGTTGATATTCTGAAGAGAAGAAGCGACAAGAAACTTACAGACAGACGTACTTATGCCCAAAACTTAAAAGAATAAAATTAAAAGATAATTATAACCTAAACACCATGGAAAAACCAACATATGTTATCAAGGTTCCTTTTTACTTTTAGCTATAAGAACTTTAAAAGCTTGATAACGACATATGGTTTTTTAAAAAAGAGCGTTAATAAATTTCATCCAGGCCACCGACTAAGGTACTTTCCTTTGGGTGGAGCGTCTGGCTCTTTGCCTGGTTTATGAATTAAAAAAATCAACGATAGATTACACTGCACTTTATTATAACACGTAATGCATACGTATTTACGGAAAAATATTTTATAGAATTAATTATTTTTATCATTAGAAAAATTCAAATCACTGATAATAATTGTACTTTGACTATATACATAATTTGAAATGTTATGTGATAGTCGCTACAATTAAACTAGTGTGCAATAGGGAGTAAGGCCAGACAATTTTCTTACACCTTGTGAATTTCAAGGCTAAGTACTGAATATGCCCTTAAAAGTGTTACGCTTATTATTACACTACTATGAAGTTATTACTATATTGAAAATGTCAAGTATCCAGAAGGTTAAATAAATCGTATCGCTTGTGGACGGTGATTAGCTTAATCGCCTATTAGCTAAATGTACCCGTACGTTGTACAAGTGTGTTTCAAGCAATTATCACTTAAGATTGCAATTATCTACTGCAAGTAATAGTCGCTTTAGTTATTTGGATTTCGTTAATTACACTCAATTTTGTAAATATATAATTCTCATAGTGGCCTTGTGATATATTTTATTTTTCTTTATGTTGTACAGTGTGAATGTTAACATGAGTATTAAACATATTTTAATGTCCATTATATAGGCGAGGCCACTATGTGTTGTTTGCTCAGTTTTTATTTGAAATTATATTTCGCTTGCTGTATCCGCCATTTCATTTGCGCGAGATTACAGATATTTAAGAGTATATTATTTTCTTCTGCACTCTTCAAGATATAGAAATTCAACACATCGTAAATTTAAAGTAAGTTCCCGCATAGTTCCTAAAATTTTAATTGAAATCCGTAGGGCCGTTTTGGAACTTATTCGTGAGACGTTTCTGACAGACGGACCGACAAATTTTAATATTTTGAAAATGGTACATACATACATACACAACTTCACGCCAGTTCCCTTGCGGGGTAGGCACGAACAACAGAGTACCATTTAGGCTTATTCTTACACACCTCACTCGCTTCTTTGACATTCATAGCTCTTGTGATGCACGCATGAAAATGGTAATTTATAATAATAAATTACATAGTAATTTTTACATACATTTTAAAGTATATTTTCAATTAATAGACAATTTTATATACTATGTATAGATTTATCGAGATTTTTCGTCACAAGTGACTATATCAAAATTCGTAAATTATAAATGTCTGATTAACGAAGATAAAAAGTACCATATGATTATTTGGATCGTTAATACATATGTTACGTGCGAGCGGGGGTACGCTCTTAGGATTGAAAGAAAACACCAGTTTTTAACAAAACGCTTTTATTGACTTACACAGCCGCGCGTAATACCTCTCCGCAGGGTTGCCCCTATACGCACGATAAGTTGTCTCACTCACAATACCGTCGCCAATATTGCGTAGACCACCTCCTGCTATTGCAGTGCTCACCTCCGATATTATCGCGTGTAGCTCACTTCTAGTTCTTCTCTCTACGCTACACACCTCCTTCAGTATACTGCCCACTAAACTTTTCACTAAATTCACCACTAAACTCGTCACTGTCTTCTATTAAACTATTCACCAACTGTTTCGTAACGCATTTGTCGCTTCACCGTCTTGAACTGAACTCAACTCTAGACTTTCGTTCATCGTCTATCCTTTTCTAAAATGTATCCGTTCTTGTCTTTTCCTTCCAGAATTTTCTAGCTTTTTCTAAAAGTTCTTAAACTAATTAGATCATTCGCCACACTACCCCCTCCTAAAACGTGCTCGTACAGTAAGTATATCTACATTAAGTACGACAGTCGGCGTATACTTCGAATTTATACCTTACGTACCTTACCTAATAATATTTGAAATTTTATATGGTTCTAGGGACACAAAAACTTTATTCGATGTAGGCGGCATGGCACTCTTAAAATTTATTTCTTTTAAATGACATAATTAATTAATTACTAGTTCTATAATTACATAGGTCGATATAATTCAAGTACATCAATAAAGTAATAAACATGGTAATAGACACGAACATAAAATATAGTTCACACAGGTATATCGAATAAGGAAATCGCCGCGTTGTTATAAGGTCACTTGTTTTAGGTATCAACTGAGGCTGGTAAAAGTTAGCAGTCATACTGACGTGCAAGTAAGAACTGCTGGCCTAATTTCAATAAAGATCGTTTAAGGGTATTTTGATATCAAATACCGCAGAATAGCACTCGTTTTATAAAAAAATCTACCTTTTTATCGTGTTAATTTAAAATAGATTATAATTAAATTAATTTTACGTAATGTGATGTTAGAACTGTGGCGGCAGTTATAACGTCACAGTAGATAAAAATATTCATTTCTTTTGAAAAATATTCGTCTAAAAATTTTAATATAATTTATAATCGATTTACAATGAAAGTAAATAAAACTAAATTATAAATTAAACTAAATACTTAAAAATCTAAATACTTAAAAAAAGGTGATTAATTATGAAAAAAGTACTTGGAATATAATAAAAACAACAATTTCGCTTTCCCATATAAACTATCCTACCTGTCAAATATTTGATGTTCGTCCCATCGTTGAGAAATCAAAACGTTTTTTATTTATTAATTCTGAGGCGTCACGAAGTTTGCCGGGTCAGCTAGTTATAAATAAATTAATATAAAGTAAAGTAAATAAATTAATATAAAGTAATGTAAAGTATACAGCAAATCGCTGCCAGAGGGAAGCGTGCCCAGTACACTGGCTGCATTGCTACGCTGTAAAATAATTTAAATTACTTATTGCTAAAACAAATATTAATGAGCTGTTTTATTTGTTAGTATTATGGCGTCATACCATAGACAGGCACAGAAATCAAAGCCTGTATTGCAAGATAATAAAAAGCGTCTCAATTGATTTAATTGACAACTACCTTTAAATTATACTCTAATTTTTTAATTTAAAATATTATAAATATTAGGTTGTTTATTTCAAGACGATTTCAGAAAATCTCAATAATTTTAATAAAGAATGTTTATTAAGCAAATGATAGGAATGAATGCCAAAGAAGTCAGAATGTGACTCAGTGGTGAGGGCTGGACATTCGGCAAGGGTAAGCCAGTTGAAAAAACAAACCGTATGATGCAAGCGCCGACACCGCTGTTGTAGAAATTAAGGCTCCACTATCAGCAGCATACAAAAAAGCATATGATTTGATGACAGTGACATTGATGTATGAGAAAAGTGGCTTTCCAAAAAACCTTTTTAGACGTGCGCGAAATCCACACTAGACGGACTGAACAAAACTGAATTGGAATCAGAGAATTACAAAAATGGAAAACAAAACATTTTATTCAGTTTACATCTACCTGTCATTCAAGTATACTTAACGTAAAATGTTAAAAAGCCATCTCACCTCTCGTAATTAATACTCATGTTTAGTAGAGCATGGTCTCAGATAATGACATGTTTCTTGATTTCAAAATTAAGTTTGAAAAGCAGTTTCTCTGTTAAGCAAGTAATCAGGGAGCGGCATTTCAAACGAATTTAAGTAATTTTGGCAAATAAAACTCAGTACAATGTACAAAGAACTAATCAAAATCCGTGAAGAACAAAACAATAAGCAAATAAAATAAAAATCTATAATAATTCACAAGCAGGCACGCCGTAATGGAGTACCACAGCATACTGAATTATTTTTGTAAATAAGCCCTATATTTCTAAATAAGATCGTCTACTTTGCTTTGACGTTTTTTCTTATAATAATTTGTATTTTTAATATTGCAATTTTAACGCATATTTTGAAACAATATTACAGTAATGATATATGCACGAATAGAAAACGTAAGCGACAATGAATTCGTGGTGCTTAAGACCTTTAGGTCGCTAGTTTCTTAATGATAGGCTCAGGGGAATCGAATTGAATGAAGTCCACGCCACTGATGTGACTCGCTTTATTATAAACTTTACCTTGTCATCATGTTAATTTTAAATAAATTATAATTAAATGAATTTAAATTTAATAAAAGTGATTTTAATTAATTATTGTTACAAAATTATTAATGATCTATTTGATTGATTAGAATTATGGCGTCATAGCATCGTTACATACAAATCAAGGAGCCTGTGTCATAAGATAATAAAAAACTTCTCAGATGAATTCATTATCAACTGTCAATCTAATTTTTCTATATGAATAAATATAAATATGTGGAATATTAAATAATAGTAAAATATACTAATATTTGATATTCTGTCTGTGATTTCAAAATAACTGCTATAATTTAAATGAAAGTTAGATACTAATAATAAAGGACTACATTGACAATTTTTATGCAAGAATTCTGTTTATGTAAAAAATTCTGGTGTTTATTAAAATATGACTTTTCGAATAGCCACAAGATCTCGGTTGTTTGTCGTCAGCAAAGACCTACAAATTCACTGAAGCTGAGAGGAGATTTATATTTTTACTAAGGTTTAAATATTATAAATAAAGCCACAAGTCGTGCAAAAGCATATTTTGACATAGGATGAGATTTCAAATCATGCCGGAATGGACCTTTCACATCTACTGTGCATGACACATAATATCCCATTGAATTCAAGCTTCCCCATTTTATGGGAACGAGATGAACATGCTGGGTATCACACATATTTGTAGCCTAGATAAAAAGCTGAGAAAGCATTTTCATTAACAAGTATAGCTATGTATTTGTTTTAGAATGTGCTTCTTATTTTATTATTGGTTATTAATCTTAAACATATCTGAAATATCCCGATTATTTATTACAATTTCTTTGGACACTTGTGTAATACAAATAATTAAATTGTTATATTTAAATTATGGTCCACTTCTACCGGTCTAACCCCACTAGGGTTGTCAAAAGTTTTTTTGATATAAAACATATAAAGTTTTATAGTTACCTACCCCTTATACATAATTGTAATACGAGGTTTATCGGCTCGTTAATCTTCGATAGATGACCATTTTTTTCTATTTGGATATAATTGATAAGTCGTAAAATGTGAACAAATAACCTTCTATTACTGTCTATAAGACTATCTATGCAGTTACGCTCACATAAACCACGGTTTCGTATCGTATAGGATCTTTCATATTTATCGGGATTTACTTTAGGTACATGAATTCGGTCTATATTCAAAACTGTGAAGAGGAAGGAATTAGATGGGACAACATCCATATCTTATTTTAATATTTATACAAAAGCTGACCTGATATGACTTTTCAAGCATAAACTTCATAAGCCTTGTCTAAATGGGTCGGAAAATGTCTAGGATAAAAGCTATCCTATATTTATCTTCATTAAATGTGCATCAAAACTTATGATAACGCTCGATTAATTCAATACTAACATTATCTAAAACTTTGTCAAATAGACTTTTTAATGCCATACCATAAAACGGATATTCATGTAATAGCGTTAAAAGTAACAGTTTAAAAGTAACAGAAATATCCACTAGGAAGGCATGTAATCATACTAACGTTCATGCTTACTAGAACGGGTTTTAGCTCTCCTGTAAATTTCGCTTTTTTCGATAGTGTCGTGCGATACTTAATTGTTCGACGCCCAAGGCTGAAAAGACAAACAAACAACAAATAAACCACTTTAACAGTTAAATCTGGATAATTTTACATAGCTTTATGATAAAGTAACTTCTGCCCGCGACTTCGTCCGCGTGGAATAGTTAAAAAAAAGTAAGTTAAAAAGAAACCCCCGATTTTGAAATATTCTTCGTTGGTGCTCCGCTCCTATCAGCCTTCCTCGATAAATGGGCTATCCAACACTGATAGAATTTTTCAAATCAGACCAGTAGTTCCTGAGATTAGCGCGATCAAGCAAACAAACAAACAAACTCTTCAGGTTTATATATTAGTAAAAAATATGTGTTGATACAAGACGTTGTGGTCATATCTAGATAATATGACACAAATAAAATATGTATTACTATCTAGATAGCGAACTTAAGATTTACTAGATTTAGCAACCTTAATTCCAACACCCAGTACCTGCTGCCGTTCACTAACCAATAAATTTAAACACATTTAATATTGCGCCACTTCCTACAGTCTATTTAATTATAATACTGGGCTAAATTATTAAAGTATCGAGATATGTAACAAATTTACCGAGCAAATTATAGCAGTATAGGCTAATAGGATTCAAATCATGCCTGCAAAGTACACTGTTCAACCAGTAGTTGTTACTAAAAGTGCTATTGGGTAAGCTAGCAGGTCTCTTTATTTCATGTTGTTAGGTTGGGACTTGTATCTTATTACTATGAACTCGTTGCGGGTCTGTGGTAACGGCAACCGCATGACATAAGACGTGAGTTCTTCATATTTTAACCTTCATCACATGCTAACAACGAAGGAAAAAGGAATACCTGCAATACACATTATTGAAGTGCAAAATCTGCGACTCTACTTTAGACAGGGGTAGCTGATATGAATTTAATAATAATAAACACACTTATTTCTCAATTACTCCTCATTTCCCACAATAGTCCTACACTGGCCGGGGCCTGTCCTTGTGTGTATTATTATATGGTGTAGACAGGGATAAACGTCGGTTAGTGTCACGCCACATTTACATTAAATTTGTCAAGGGGCCTCTACGTGTTGGCCTTCCCATGGCCCCACGCAAGCCCTCCAAATGTTCGGGCCATTTTTATGGCCCGTGGTCTTGAAAGACATACAATTATTAACATACTTAAAACTAAACTTGTAAGCAAAAATATGTAATAAAAGTATCGATATATTAGGATTAATAGATGCGACATAACCGGGGTGTAACTTTAAGATTATGATGATAGTGTCCAATCACTAGTACACACTATGTATGCACATTTATGCAGCTTTTATTAAAAACTAAACTCCCGGCAGACGTTGTCCTGCCGTGAAAAAATGAAAATCTAGGACTCGATTCCAGCGCCACCTACCGGTTCCCATTGTGAATCAAAACCACCCACTCAAACACACAAAAAAAATAACATCAAAATCGGTTCAGGAGATTAGGATCCTAGAATCCGATACCAACGCCACACACCGGTCCCATTTGTCAATCTAAATTATCCGGGGACTCAAACACCCACAAAAAAAAAACATTACAATCGGTAAAGTCATTCTCAAGTTGTGCGCGTACATACATTTCTACGATTCATTTTCGTTTATATAGATAAAAGTGCTATAATACTACCAGCATTAGACAGTAATTATAAATGCATGCATTAAATGCCTAAATATAGCTTTCTATTTGTATTTTACTTAAGGTTACGTTAAAAAGTGTTATGCATAATTACTTTTTAACTTTTTTTTAACCATATTTAATTATAATGAATAAGGAGCCGCTGGGCCAGAAGCTCGAGCAGGTGGCAACGGAACATCTCACCGGTGGACGGCAGCGGCTTATGATACCGCCGCGGTGAAAATGGGCACCTGGTCAACTGCCCGTGCACCGTGAATCCGTACTGCTCTGTGTGCGAGACCGCGGGCAGACCAGCCAGTCATCAACTGGGTTGCGAGACTTGTAGGCCAAAGCTTACCAAGAGGGCCAAACGGAAGGAGCCGTAAAGAGTTGCGACTACGGCAGGCAAATCAGCCGCCGCGCCCGCAGGCACGGAGTAACACCTGTAGCAAAAGTATCCAGCTGCAGTAGACATGCAGCAGCGGGAGTTGATTGAGATCTCGAGGATGTGACAGGCCTCCATCCGCTACAATGCCGCGAGAGAGCGCGCGGCTGGTTGCGTGTTCCTCTCAGTGTCGGGGAAGTTTTACCCCCCCGGCCAAAAAGGAGAGGTACGCCCCAGTAGTAGGAGTGTGTTCACGCCCACCGCGGTTACGGAGAAAGGCTAGCGCTACGTCCCGTTACTCCGGCACACAAGCGAAAGGAGGCACCCAAGGGGATTTAGTAGGTATTCCCGGCGTCAATTTAGAGCTACAATTAAGGAGCTTTATAGTTAGTTTTTATTAGTTACAGTATTTTGTTTTATGAGTTTACATTACCAATCTTTTAATAGTTAGGCATGCATAATAGTACTGCCTAATACTCCCTCCCGCCCTTTATGGTTAAGCTAGCTATGAAATTAATTGTTCACGGAAATTAAACCATCACGATGCGCTAGGCACTTGCACAGTACTTTGGGAATAAGCATTGTGGCACTAATATAACGAACTTTATACCAGTTTACTAGTAGTTAACCATGCATCAACGACCGGCCTTAGCGTATTTTTCTTCTTTCGTTATGCTTAGATTACGGTATTGTTGAAATTAGACATTAATCAAACACGTACCACGCAGTCATCTGTTTTTATACAGTTAATTCTATGCCCAGAGGTAATATTGCGTATATCTTGCGTATGTGGTACTATTATGTGTCTCATGTAATTGTGTATGTCTTAATATGGACAGAGTAGGATACCAGCAACTCCAGAAAATTCTATAGCACGTATCGAGGTTAGTCAATCAATTAAAAACCACATTAGATACAATACCATATCCGGTCGCCATAATAATCCAGACCATTGATAAATAACCGTTCATATCCATGCTGCAGTAAGTCCTATAAAGTATTTTATTAATGGCCTGAGGTAACTTATTTATACGACACTTATACACTTACACTATACCTATCTATCACAGTGTCAAATTAAAAAAATATATTTAATCTCCGTGGCCACTTTGGCACTTTTATGCAATCGTCATGTTCATCTGTCTACCTATTCGTCTATCCATTTGTCAGTCTGTCTAATAGGGTATTATCTAAAAAATATGGATTTATGTATTGATGGCGTCTTAACGAATTTATTTAAAAATTACAATTAAATTCTAAAAATAAAACAATGTTATATGGCAATATAAACTGTATAACAAATCGCTGCCAGAGGGAAGCGTACCCAGAAGGCTTTCTGCGTTTTCACACTGTATTTCAATGCAGATTCGTTGCGCGAAGTACAAACCAGCCTTTTGGTTACGGGTGGCATCAAAGAGTTTTTTACACATTTCTGGGAAGAACCCCACGGGCTTAAAGTTTCGATTACAAAACGGCTCAGTATTTGTATAAATTTTAATTTAAAAACTTGATGCAGTTTTACCAAAAATTTGCGATTTTTACATTTGAAAGTGGTCATATTTTATGCCAGTATGGTTAAGTTTAAGAAAGATATACATAGTTATAGATAAGGTTAAACAAACAAAAAATACTGACTTGAAAACTTCAAATCAATTTCCTGGATATTTTCCTTTTTTGAGTAAATGCTCTGTTACTTGACCCAAATGATATGTGATAACCATTTTCCCCATAAACTATTAAGTATGTTATATTAACTTTAATTATAAAATACTATGTGATATTAAGAATAAGATTAAGCGGAAATAAATCAGCGAAAATCCTCTTTAAGTACATACATATATACATACATAACTTCACGCCAGTTCCCTTGCGGGGTAGGCACGAACAACAGAGTGCCATTTAGGCTTATTCTTACACACCTCACTTGCCTCTTTGACATTCATAACTCTTGTCATGTCATGTCATACTCTTTAAGTACTTATGGAAATTTCTTTTATCACATTGCAATGCAATATTTACTGACAGATATCTTATTTTAAAGGTAAGACCACGCTTTAATGGATTAATCTACAGGAGAAATAAAGCTCACTTTACATTAACTAAAATATTCAAATAGACACGTGCCAGATTTGGAAATAAAGATAATCGCCGTACAAATAAGAACGTTCTGCATAAGAACTATGTTAGCGTTGTAAAATATGCCACTAAAGTGTATGGACAACGATTTGTGTGTGTGCATTAAAGCGTTAGAAAGAAATATTAGCTCTTGTTTTTATTACATACACGTAGCGGTTGAAATGTATTGTGAATATATTATTTCTATTAAACTACCTTGGAAGTTGTGCTTACGCATACATACTTGGTAATTGCTATGACCGCCTTCTGCAGAATCTGTGACAATAAATAAAATTACAGTGTCCAAAATTAGGTAAGTAAAGTAATACTAAGTAAAACTAAGAGTTTATTGTTAGATTAAAACTAAACTACTAGCTAAAACTAACACTGCATTTTATTCGGTAGCAGTTTCAAAATAGACCCCTGTTAAACAGTGTACCATAAATGCAATCAATAAAATGCAAACTAAATTTTTCTGTTACTAAATCATTCTATAGTAGTTCCTCAGGAACTATTTTACAACAAATTTCAATTTAAAAGTATTTTATGTTCTTCCCATAAAATTTCATGAGATCTACTTTATATGTGTATATAGGTGATATATATATATCCCCTAAAGTTCTTAGGGGCCAGAATGTACAAATTCATTTTCAAATTTATATATTGGTATTGAATATCACTATAGCATTGTAGGTAGGTGTTATGAAGCATATATAGGTACTTTAACACGTATTATTCAATGCCCTTTGTACTTTATAAAGAAGTAAAAATATAAGTAGCAACATTAAATTTATCGACAAACTAACTGATTGATCCAATCAGAATCAGGAAAACCAATTCGTTTTTATTACAACTAATAATATGTTATAATTAATACGTCAGACACAACTTGATTTAATATAGTAAAGATTTAAAGATACGAGTTTCTTATGATTTTACAAAATACTTATTATCTGTGTCACGGTGTGTTCCATTTTAACATAATTTAAATAAGGTCTAATTTGTAAGTAAAAACAAGGTTTGTAGAAATTCAGTAGGTATTCTACGAAAAAAGGTCAGGTGCATGTCTTATCACACATAGAGAAGGGTTCCGTAGACGTGACGAATGTTCACTGCTTTTGTAATTTGGCTACAAAACTTTAAAAAAGCATTTAATTGAAAATACTCCGTGTTTCATAACTACTCAATGAATCTGGTTCATATCAATTTTCTTTGGAAGTATATTACAACATTTAATTTTCGACTTCCTCTTTTGGTCCCCATTTTCAACGTTCAAAAAGTCATACTTATTAGCAAATTTTGCACTAAACTTAATTATATACATACATACAGACAGACACCGGAATGAGACCACAATAGATTATTTTTACCTTTTCGAATCCTTAAATACTTGTTGCTAACCCACGCCGCGGAAAACGGCATAAATAAATAAAAAAAATTAAACAAAGATTAAATAAAGCCAAAAGGAATCACAATTAACGAGAATAACTCGAGATAAACGCAAAACAAAAATTTACATTAAGACATTCAACTTTAATCAAGATGACGGAACAAAGCATTTCCGAAAACACATCAGTGTTTGAGAACCCATTTGTATAATATCTATAATCAAACTAAAGGCCAAGTGCGTTGTTTGCCTACTCCTTGCACCTTACATAAGTAATGTCATAACAATTTTATTGATATTTTATTGCATAACACTCACTATCGACAGGTTTTGTCCATTCGAACTGATCCTCGCGCAGCAACGGGCTTCGTACGCTGGTTTACAGCTGTGCAACCGTCAACTCTTTGACAAACTGACTCATTGTATTATGTCAGTCGTTAAAGTAAAATTAACTGTTAATTGTGTTATAAAAAGACTTGTTTAACACAATAAATTACATGTTTCACATTTCATTGTTGAATGGGTCTGAAAGTAAATGATATAGAGCTAGGTGCTTCGCTAACGTCGTCGTTAAATCATATCATTTTAAAATAAATATAATTATGAATGTCTTTCCGTGACAGTTATTTACTATATTAATTCATCAACAAGTTATTAATTAGCATTCAGCTGTTTATTCTCAATGCAGTTAAACAAAAGGTATTTTATGCGGACGTAGCAAAGATTTCTCTAGATGAGGCGGTAATGAATTCCCAAGCCATTGTGTTATAAAAATGAACTTTCGCGGCGTGGTCTTTGTTGTGTGACGTTTTTAAACGTACGACTTATAGGCAGCACAATGTATGATGTTGCGAGATTTTTTGAATAAATTACCACTAAAATCAATGTCATGCCACAAATGTCGACTTGCGTGAGTGGAGCTATTTTCAGAGTTTATCTCAACTATATCTTGATTATAAGATAACGTGTCTATATGTAACTAAATTAAGAAAAGTTAAAAAAATGAGAAAAGTGCGTATCAATTCACGCACAATTAAATATTCCATAGAGGTGACGAATGCTCACTATTTTTGTTATTTGAATAGGTAAATATTGCAACAGAGCGCAGCATGGCATGCACTGTTCAGTGCATTATTAAATGTAATAAGTAACAGAAATTATTTAAATTTCAAAATAATTAATATTTGCTGTTTTTCTGACCTACTGAAGCTAATAATAGAAAATCAAATTAAACCCCGATTAAAACGGTAAAATCTTAGTTTTAATCACTGTGTTATAATTTTGTAGATGGGATTTTACCTCAGCTCGAGTAAGCCAGACAACCAACTGCGTTTGTAAACTACCTTCATACCGGAGTATTGCGTAAACAGGCTCCCATTCGCTGATTTGTGGCCACTAAAATGTAGTTCGCTTATACGGAAGCGGTACAACGATACCTGCTGCTTATGAAATGTAGAACAGCCTACTAAATGCCACAACGTAGGGCATACTGCCGGGAATTTTATCTAGATAAATATTTTATCATAGTAATACACATTACCGATGGATCTAACAGAATTTTATAAGCAATCATTTTTTGGGTTCCGTAGCTTCTTAGTGCAACATGGTAATGATGTTACGAATTTTACAACAGCTAATAAATATTTAGAAAATAATTTTATGTTGCACAATCTGGCTTGGGTCTACAAGGCTGAAAGGCAGGAAAGTTTGTTCGACATATAATTTGCTCACAATTGTGTGGTACCTAAAATCGTTGAAAAAAACTAAAATTTAAGATGGCCGCCATTTATACGATTCAGCGGTAATAAATTAATTCAGTATACATACGTGGGATATTGATAAAAGGGGATTAAAAAATCATGTACTTAGTTTAAACTTCTATATTCACACTTCTTCTTCTCTAAACTATTTAATCGATCTTACCAAAAAAAATTGTACTTTTTTTTAAGTTGTATGCGTATGTTTTAATGTATATACACGATAGACTTATATATTTTACCATAGAGGCTAAAACTTAAGTAATTGCCTAATTTAGTCGACAACACAATCTTCGCGCTACATTCGTATGTTCACACGTCTATTTACACATGTGCCCGAAGCATAATGCGTGTCGTAACTATAAATTTCGAGGTTACCTGTTATATTCTTATTACAGTTTTCTTGATTAAGTATCTATTTATTAACACTTGAATCAAATATAAGTGCAATTATGGACAAAATGCAATGGATTACTGAACTTGTACGGCTTCAAATACAAGCAGAGAAGGGAATTAGATGCTAGGCGTGATATAAAAGCATTCTAATTACCACATATACAATGCATAATTACCACATAAATAATAGGCAAAACACAGGATCACGAACGGCTAAAAAATTAAAGCTTCGGCGCTCACAATACATAGCGACAGCGACAGCGACTGTGTCTGATGCAGTATTATAACCATAATAACAATAATATTAGAAATATTGTTATTGATAAAACCTGAAAATTTATTATATCGCGCAGACAAGCAAGCAAGCAATATATTTGTCGCCCCAAGAGGTGAACTTTGTTTTCGGAGACACTACATAGAATTAGCGGCGCGTGTATACCTATCAATCTAAACACGTAAGAGCGTCAGCGGTAGAGCGGCCGTATGGGAGAGGCTTTCATAGAATAGGAATTTGTTTAGCGGGTCGACGCAGCAGTACGCGACGGCGCCCGCGCCGGCGCGCTGTCGCCGTTACCGTTTACACAAAAGTTCAATTAATAATGAATAGAAAAGGAGGTACGGGAAGAGTTATAGGGACGACTACCCGGTGTTCAATCTTCCAAGGAGCGCACTCAGACTCCCATTAGCTCAGGACAATTTTTTCTTTTCGAACAAAATAAGTTTTAAGAAACAAGATATAAATCTGGCCCCAAATGCTAAACACCTCAGCTTCAATACTGTATAGGAGGTACAGAAAGCTATAACACATCGGTATTACCTGAAAACGTGGTCACAATTCTGGATGAGTTGGACCGTTAGATAAAAATTAACTACAGCATATCATAACGTCTATATGATTCGTTATAAGATAGTTATCCGCATTATTAATTAGTCACAAGGCACCTTTGGTCCTTAAGGGTGAGGAATCGTATCCAACATACATTACATTACACCTAAATTTTAGCTAAAACGTAAGAAGGGATTTCTATCCCTTCATAAACAGAATATGAATATTCAAGTAATAAGTCAATAGAATGTCTTATATCTCATATCTAAAACAAACGAACATCTGTGACTGTATTTTTATATTAAAGATCGTTGATTTTTGTCTAATTCACGCATCGTTAAATCTACCAGTAATTATTTGACTGCTTCTTACGTGATTTGTTGAAATTCGTGAAATATTAATTGTTGCATTAGAAATATTACTCAAATTTATTGTGGCACATAAAAAACAGATCGTCGTTAGTTGCTGTGAATACATAACTTCATTTTGTTATTATGGTCACGTTACGTTAATTTGATTGTTCGTACTAATCTAGGACTTTCAATCGGCTCGTGTATTGACGTACGTAATATTTTTTCCATGACTACCAGTTGGAATACTATAAGAACAGAAAATAATATTAATTAAATATATTTTTGCCTCATGCGTACAATTAGAATAGTTCAAGCCTGCAAATATGTCATATCCATTGTCTTGCAAAAACATTTTATAATAACTAACATTAAAAGTGTCTAGGGATAAGTACATTTATAACAATAAAAAATTATCCAATTAATATTTATCAAGTTTAGCCTTCCAATCTGGCTTCTTACTTTAATTCCTATGTTTATGTTAGCAACGTATGCCTTTATTTTGTAAGAATTGCAATTTTTGCAAATTGTGGGAAATTAAAAAAGCAAAATTTAATAAATTAAAAATAATTATTGTAAAGAAAAAAAAAATGATAATCTGTATTCCCACCATTTACACAGATCAACAATCACAACGATTTGGTATGCTTAAAATCAGTTTATCAAAATCACTTTGATGAATGGTCGTCCACGTTCTTTCTAACAAATCAAAAAGTCGTTGTGTGGTATGTACGGCATCCATACTTGGTAGAGCTCTTCTTTGAAGCATATCCTATGCGTGCTCAATTGGGTTGAGGTCAGGCGATTGAGCAGGCCACGACAGAACGTTGATGAGAGCATCGGCAACAGTGCTTGTTACGACTTTAGCCGTATGTGGACGTGCATTGTCGTAAATTAGTTGAAACGAATCACCCAACTCGCTTTGCAAAAGGATGATCACGTCAGAAATAATCTTCTTCGCATAAATCTGAGCATTGAGGTTGCCCCTGATCTAAATGAGGTCGGTTCTGCACCCGATTCAAATACCGACCCAAACCATTATTGTTCCCCCTTCATATGAATGAACTACTTGACAAAATTTGAAACGTTCTTGACGTCCAGAGGTGCTCCAAAGTCGAATACGTTTTGTATCCGTCCTCATACCGAAACTAGATTCATCGGAAAAGCAAACACAACGCCAGGCTTCTTTCTCCCAATTTCTGTATTCGCGAGCCCATTGTAAACGGAATCTACAATTGCGGAGTACTATAGGTGGAACTCTCAGCGGCCTTCGGGAACGCAAGCCCACTTCACGGAAACAATTTCGGTTAGTTTGATCACTTATCAGCAAGCCTGAAGAGCTGTGAAGCCTCGTAGCCAATAATATCATGGCGCTAATGGTACGATTCCGTCGAGCAGTATTTTGGATGTACCGGTACTGTCTACGAGTGGTGATGCGAGATCGTCCTACATGTCGCTCTACCACGCTACCCTTGATACGATAGCGTGTTCAGAGGTGGCTTATGACTCTCCGTGTAGTCACAAGAGCGACAGCCACAGTACGTTGCATGGATACAGCTTGCAACATACCGACTGCTCTCATCATCTCTTCTCGTGTCAAATGATGTCGTCGCTCCATATCGACGTAATTTTTTTTTTAGTTCCGATGCACAAATTGTAAAAACGCTATTACACACATTTATAGGAATCCTGATTAAAAGTTGATTTTCTATTTTTAAACGAAATTAATTCACTCAAAAGAATCAATAACCATCTAAAAAGTTAAAATAATAATCCTCAATCGCGGTGATAAACTAAAACGTACTGGATCCCTAGACACTTGATATGTATTTTTTATCATTTAAAAAGTCAATGTCAGGGTCATCAATTCCTTTTCCCGTGCAGATTTAGAAATATTTACAGTCTGTATCATTTATGCATTATTCAAACTTAGAGCCCGCACTAAAATTTTCTCATTATTTATGAAATAAATATTTCTTATTACGTATTGTTTCGAGTTTAGGTTCGTTTTCCTTTATCGTAATTACTTACTAATTACTATAAACGCTTGATTAAAAACAACAACCAAAAAGTTGCTATAATACAATTAAATCGCTAACATTTTAGAGTTTTCTGAGATGTTTTAAGATATTCTAAGATGACTGGTCTTTCGATTGATTGATTTTATACATGTTTGCTGAACAGTAGAAGGTTTTTTTAATCTTATATACTAATATTAGAAATGCGAAAAAAATAGTCAGGCACTTTTTTGCTTAGTTAATTGACAGTCATTTGTCATACTTACCCTATCTGAAAATTTCCGGAAAAAGAAAATGTCCGTCATTATGAAAATAATTGGAAAACAATTTTTAACACAACGAAATCTGCAGGAGAATCTAGTTAGCTATATTATTTAACATTCCAAAATAAAACTTAATACGTAGAGACCGGAAATCCGCATGTAGATAATAATTAAAATTACATTCACAGTTGTTGTATTTTGTCTGAGTCTTTAATACTTACGAACAATTAAGAGACGAATTCAATCAGAATGCGCAACTCGGACATTAAAGTTCCCATGTTATCTAGTTTACACCTAATTTTACGACATGACACACACTGTAGTTGGCGGAAGTTTCTTTGTTGCGCTATTTATTAATTTTATAACATGACAGGTAATAATGAAAAATATGAATATCTTTAAAACACAAGACAATTCATTTGCAGCGGTGTGATAACTTATTAGGTCGGAAGTGCCAAGGTGTTACTCGCGCATTCTTCTGATACACTCTACAAATCAACACGGGCTCTAGACTGTATTGCTTCCGTGCACAGTCATTATTCTGGCGACCTTTAGTAGTCGGGTGTCTTAGGCCAGCGACATTTCAAACAGCGTCCTTAGGACTCGTCCCAAGGCTCTGCGCCTGGGTATACCATACTCCTGCACTATACAAAAAGCTAAAGACAGCACTATTACAAGTGAGAAGTTCTAACGAACATTCAGCGGGCAAGCTCCTTCTCTAAAAGGAACCTGCCCACTGACCAAGCTATTGTCCGGTGACTCTCGTTTGTGTCATTTAAAGAACACCAGGATCTTTCTGCAGTCGTCGAGAATTTGATACTATTTCATTTTGTTTCCGAATAATAAATAAAGCACATTACAAATAGCTAAATAGATTGATAATAGCCTTGAATCGATGGGATATGGTGCTCTATATCATAGAGAAAAAAACTTATTGCAAAAGGTTAATAATTATTAATGATAATTATAATCCCAGTGTAAAAATATAGGTCTGAAAGGCCTTCATGCTTGTCTGGCTTTTTGGAACTTTAATCAAAGCTGCAGAACCCTCAAAATGTAGAAGCAATAAAAAAACTGTGATCAATGCTGTGGGGCTTATAACTCCATATTATTTGTGTTTAAATATTCAAACAGAAATTTAAAGGTGTTTACTATTATTACAGAAAATTTAATGCGGAAATCAATAATTTAGCTCGCTTCGTCAAATATTACAAAATTTAAACTGCCAACTAAAAATTTATTACATTATACGTTTATTATAGTTTATTTATGACATAATAAGTTGCGAAGTTAAAAGTAATATCTGCTATTATCTATACTTCGTTTGCTTCAGGCCTATTATTGTTTAATACAATATAACAATAAAGAGGTCGAGACTTTCCGATACCAGTCATTGAGTAAATTGCTGTTCATAAGCCTGATATCATCAAAATATAAAAAATCTGGTTTTATTTCAATAGGTGATCATGTTAGTGTAACAATTGTATGTGTGATGTTGTATATACTTGGGTTGTGCAAACATAATCTTTCATAAGTCCATCGTGATTAACGAAATATTAGCTCAAAGTCGTGGTAGCGTAATGGCTAGTGCACGCGTCCCAAACTCAAAGGGCGCGGGTTCGATCCTGACCGGAACGCATGCACCACTTAGACAGTTTTCTAACCTAATGTGCATATTCTTACAATTACCACGTGCTAATAACGGTGAAGGAAAACATCGTGATGCAACCTGCACATCGAGATAACCGATGTGTCGAACCTGCCAAGCCGCCTTGGACAAGCGTGGCGGGTATACGTCCGTTCCCCCTATAATGGGAGGCCCGAGCCCAGCAGTGGGACATTTATGGGCTGATATTATTATTATTATTATTATTATTATAGCTCAAATTAGTTATCTGACTACCACCTTTTTTTGACCTTATGTACTATTTTCATTTGTTGACTGTTTGTATTATTTTGATTACATTTAATTAAAACTTCAAAAGTCGTGGTAGCGTAATGGCTAGCGCACGCGTCCCAGACTCAGAGGGCGCGGGTTCGATCCTGGCCGGAACGCATGCACCTCTTAGTCAGTTTTCTGATCTAATGTGCATATTGTTACAATTGCCATGTGCTAACAACGGTGAAGGAAAACATCGTGATGCAACCTGCACATCGAGATAACCGATGTGTCAAACTTGCCAAGCCGCCTTGGACAAGCGTGGCGGGTATACTGTCTGTTCCCCCTATAATGGGAGGCCCGAGCTCAGCAGTGGGACATTAATGGGCTGATATTATTATATATTTATATAATTAAAACTTTGCTTTCTATCAATGGCTTATAATTTGACATAATGCTGATTAATATGTCGATTAAGTAATAATCTAATAAATAATCCAAGTAAATAGTTGTTATTTCATATACTTCTTCTATGTCCATATTTGGTATTTGTCTATGAAACTCTAAACAGACCTTATAAACCATCCAGAAGTAAAATTACTGCAATCTGTAATACATAGCACTGGCCCCGCCCGCAGTTAAACTTAAATGTATCAAGGTGGTCGAGCTTTAATTCTAATCTTAACATTTTCGGACCAGACCGTAATACAGGTATTAAAACGGGACGTTCGTATAATAAATAATAATCATGAACATGCAGGTCAAACAGATAAGCATTATTTCAACGTCAATCATTCTTTGTTTTGTTGAATGAGACTGTTTTGTATAATTAAGAAACGGGTCTCTCGCCATAAATCATTTTAAATTCGTATCACTTATTCATAGTATCTGCTGCATCCATCCATATATCCTAGTGATATTCAATAGTAATATCAGTTTCACATTGAAATATTACCCAAGAGTTACTTGTGTGTCACTCCATTCATAATTTACAAGAAATATAATTAAGGTATGATGAATGTCAGGGTTCTACGTCATACTATAAATTCATTTGTTACTTGTTCAAAGATATTAACTTCATACAAGTAAAATTTTCTGACAATGAATGTTAAAGTAAAAGGATAGGAAGATACAGATCATTAAAAATGCAAAATTCGTAGATACTTTCATAAAATAGTATGTGATTATTCTTTTATATTTATCTTTGTGTAACGAGTTCTCAAAAAGAATTCAAGCTAACGCGTAACCTACTTTTACATTCAGCACCAAAGTGTTAAAGATTTTTATTTAAATTGTATAATCAGTATTATTTCATTACATTTATGATAAACAGCACACAGCAATGATGACGGCCACCAAGGGAGAGCAAGAAGAATTGTTGTCCGGGACAGTTCCGTATATATATATATATATATATATACATTAAAAAAATTGCTTTTTGTGTAAAAACGTCTACAATGGCAAAAACAAAACAGTAATAATGCTGGTCTTATTCATAACAGTTATACGAAGTTTGTCAGTTCGTCAAAATTAAGTTATGAAAGAAGTGTTTTTTTCGTAACCGCTTTAATTATGTATAATATACTTTACAAATTGTTTGAAATATTATTCAAATTAAAGGTTACTTGATTAAATGAAACCCTAAATATAAAGGGACTTATGTTAAACACGATTATCCAAAATAATAACACTTGATTTTTGGTCGAAATTGCCTGTTGCATTGTGCACTACTCACTTTACTATTTGTTCACGTTAACTCTGTAACAAGACTTGCTACGCAGCATTTGCTAACATGCCTTTCCCAGAATTTATTATGACGAAACACTTGAACCGCTTTGCACTTTATTGAGAGCTTAATACAAACAAGGAAATGACGCTTACGTAAATGTTCCAGAACTAAGTACATAACTCATTTTTATCTTGGGACGTGTGTATGTTATTACAAAATACTACCTCTTCCAGCCCATAGAAACATTATTTCCGTCTAAATACGGGTAAATTTAATACAAGCGCTTTCCCTGCGGTTACGCTACGTGCAAATCCCTAGTTAGCGACTCTATAGTTACTTACAAACTTAAATAGGTTTTTTATAGACATATACAGATAGGTCTAGACGATTGCCTAGCAAAACATAGAGGTGAGTCGAAGCCAACCTGATTTGAAATAATACATTGAATGACACGTTGCTGAAGACAACGTAGGTTAGTGAATTGAAAAAGCACGATTGCAGCGCCATCTATTTTGCTAATCCGTCTGTTCCAAGAAAACGACGTTATTCATCGGGATAAAATCTATCCTAAGTTATAGACTCGTGTTATAAGTGAGCACTTTGAAGAGTTTTATGCGTATACGTTCAGTAGTTTCCAAAAAAGATGCGATCGCAGCGCCATATTTTTCGCTATTTTTATCGATCCCACGGAAACGTCATTTATAGGGATAAAAAGTATCCTAAATTACGCCCCGGGAAATGAGCTAGCTTTGTGTGGAGTTCCATTTAAATCCGTTCAGTAGTTTTCACGTGATGACGTCTCTCTCTAACAAACAGACAGACAGAAACAAAAATTGTTTTTTCGGAATCTGCTGGTCCGTATTACCCCCCTTTATTTTTTCACATTTTTAAACCCATTGTACAAACTCGAACCACTTAGAGGTTTATTATAGTATAAATTATGTGAGACAGAATGAGTAAGCGAAGAAAAAACAAGCAAAATGTATTTTTTTGTCTTATAATTAGAGCGTTACATGTGGCGTCACTCGCATAATATTTGATTAAATGTATTCTATATTCATCACTGTTATATATATCCTATTGGTTTGTTCACAAGATTGCAAAAAAGAGCATACAAACAAACACCAAAACAAAACCTAAAACAAACTTTCACATTTATGGATACTACATCTTACATATACATATAAAATTTCATGTCACGATGTATGTCCGGAACAAACTCCAAAAACACTCAACCGCTCTTGATAAAATTTTGTAACTATGTCTAACTTGGTCCAACTTTAAAGATAAGATAGTTTTTATCTCGATTATTGACCTCAAATATACAATTCTAAATTAGTTTGTATGTCACTCAACGTCTTCTAAACCCTTGGATCAATCTTGATGTTTTTTTTGTTTGTGTTCAGGTGAGTTCCCGGATGGTTTAGATTCATAATTAGACCCAGGTGGCGTTGCTATTGGGTTCTAATTTTTTTTTCAGGGCAGGACAACGTCTGCCTTTACCGCTAGTATTAGTATAAATTCTGAAACATGAATAAACTCCGGCGTTGATCACGGTTTCACCTAAATTTTTAACCCCAATGAGATATTTTACTAAGCTAAGCAATAAATACTAACTATACCTTTCTACTTTCATTACAGTCGGTTAATTTCTTATTAAAATTATTTTATCACACATTTCTTCGTAAATATTTTCTGATAAAATCTCAAAACCGTAAACTATCCTAATTATACTGAAATAAATAAATAAAAATAACAACCAACTTTAAAAGCCACAAAACTAAAAAATCAAGCAATTAATGTTTTCTACAAAATGTTATTACTTATTATTTGTTCCGTTAAACGTAACTATGAAACTATTCTTTATTATGCAATTAATATAAATTGTTTTATATAATTTTGAAGACCAATTGAAACAATATATTCTATGGTATATTTTAGTATTCAGAAGGAACATAGAATTTCATTCCACAAAATGGAACAGTTGCGCGGGATAAGTATCTGAAGTTTGTGCGAACGAAGTTTATCATTTTGCTATAGGTATCGTCTCTTTGCTTCAATAATGTAAAGAGATTTTAAACTTCAAAACATAATTGTCTCGAAACGAATAACATGATATCTTTTACAATACATTGTAGATTGATAGAAAATATTATGCGTTTCGATACAAATATTTTATGAATTAATCGCCAAAGAGGCGATTATGTATTTTCAAGATAATTAATCACAAAATATTACGAGCGATATGGAATAAAAACATAATGAGCGAAACCGCAAGAAACTTTGTAGTTTATCATATAGGTACATGCCGCATGCATAAGCATTTATTATCTGTAAGTCAATCTAAAATTGTTTCAGGCTTCAAGCAATGGCTATTAAACGGTCGCAGTGAAAAAGTAATGCCGTCTAAAAGCTATTAGCAGTTATTGTCTTGATATTTCGTTCATGTAACAAAATTATGTTATGAAATCGCTTCATATAATACGATATGTGCTATTGATTTTGATTCCATAATTATTGTAATTCCTCGCGTAAACTATACGGTTATGTTTGTTGTTAATTGTTTAAACAATTAAAACGTTAATAAAGATTCGACCATTGAATTAGTGAACATGAACTGGCATATACATATGCCCATGATAGAAGTTAAAGAACTGGTTTTAAAAGGTGGTTTTCTTGTAAAATAGGACGTTGAACTTTTTGTTTCAATGGCGTTATGTAATTGTCAGTAAAATATCAATTTGTTTTCATTCCACTGTGTCATAAGCATGCAGCAACCTGATATAATTAAACGGATACTGGTGTCAGCTCACGAAGCAGCTCGTGCCACGCGTGTTGTGCGATTGCTATTGTAAATGGCTACTAGACATCTACTACCGCACTAAGAGAACTTAAAAATTAATTAACTTAAGAACTAATAAAACTTATTATGATATACATATTTTTTGAAAAATTGTCAAACTTGAAAAATATTTAATAAAACTACGTTTTAACGGTTTTAAGCACGGTAATTTATTTGTTTTTGGTTATTCCATTAACAATACTCGTTGACACTTGACATCTTTGTCTTTTGTGATCACGGCCACTGAAAAGTGGCCGAAACGTCGGAATAACCAAAATCAAATAAATTATCGTGCTTAAAACCGTTAAAACGTAGTTTTATTATGTATACAAGTCGCGAAAACTTAAGAAAATATTATTGAAAAATATTTTTAAATTATGTGCAAAATTTATACTTTACATTTTTCATTTTTAGTAATTGGCATGAAATATATATTTGATATTAAATTAGCTGTGTCCGCCAGTTCATTCGCACAAAACTTCAGACTATATTTATTATTATATTTTGTGAATTTTAAGACCAAATCTCTGTTATAAACAAATATGGAAATTCGTTGAGCCATTTTGGAGCCTGTTCCAGCCAAAGATACAGTTAGACAAAAATTATAAAAACAAGTAATTTATGATTAAACATAAGTATTAATATTTATTTGATTTTTATAATTTCTTATGGCATCACGTACAAACATTTCAATTTTATTTATTGGTCTATAGAATACTTGGCATAAACAATTTCGATTGCAGCAACCGCTATGTATATTGTAATTAATACGGTCCGGCCACGACTAAGGACTTCGCTACGAGCAAGGCAAAGACAATTGACATGCTTCATACTTCTTAAAAATTTTGATTTTGCCCATCATCGCGTTGCGCTTAGCTATCGCGCATAGCATCGAGATCGTGGCTGGGCCGTTAGAGCTTTCATTGTGGGTCTGTTCGTGTGCTCACATGCAGTTTGTATAGCCTATTACCGCAAGTAATTGCATATGACACAGACTGATTGAAAAAAGTTTTTGGTTTAAATTTTGAAGATGCCGTTTTGTTGTGTATTTTTATTATAATAATTAGGTGAGAGTGTGGTGCAAGTTATTTTTTAATGTGACTAAGTATACCCACTCGAACATCTACTTTACAAAATAATCAAAGTCCAGCTACATATTATTATACCATCTCTATTGTTTATTTGTTCGCGGTTTTATCTATCGATATTTCAACAAGGCCACACTGTTTTTATAAAAGATGACTGTTTGACATATAAAGAAAGATAATAGTAATGACTAAAACATTAGGGTTACATTTTTGCCAAACCGGCTACGAAACCCTAAAAATGTTCAAATTTGAATAAAAATTAACAATAGTACAAGTTTCATGTTTTAAGAGAAAAATCGTAAATATTTTGTGAAATAAGTATTTCTTTTTGAGCTGCCAGAAGTCCGATTTTTGCGTAATTCAAAGACCTACAATTACCTACTATAATTAAAATTTGGCCGAGGCTAGATTTTAATACATAAAGTTATGAGTATGAAATTAAACTTGGCTTAAAGGTCTTTGTTTCCAGGCCAAAAAGCCCAAAAAAAGATAAACGAGAAATTTAATATCGATATTTAAGGTTAATTGAACAATATCCGACTTAAGTCCAGCAAATATGTAGCCTTAGGATAGAGGCTACATTCGGTTTCACTCAACTTTTACTGTAAATATAGTACAGTTTATATAGTTATATATAAGGTCCATTTACGACCTTGGGTCTCGGTAGACTTACAGAGCTTTTCAAGGAAATCGGAATTAGGACGGTTGTATGCATGTGTATTATATATTCATAATAATGTATTTAATTTATTTTCGTAACAACGCGTGTGCTCACAAACAATTTATGGAAGTCATAGTTTAGAGAGAGATTAGACTATTGGTTTTTAGATTACAAAAAGTATAATCCTACTCTTTTGAAATACTTACACGTTTTTTTCAACCAGATTCCAAACGAAATACTTAATTTGCTCATTACTATACAAAACTAAACAAAATGCTTAACCTAAAAAAATATACTATATAACCAAATTCACTATAAGTAAATGATAAACGGAATTTACATAGCTTGCTTGCTTCAGCTGTTTGATTAAAAAGTTTAGAATTTGTTTAAATATATTTTCCATAAAGTGTTTAGTACAAATCGCTCGTTGCAATCAATGCCTAAATTGCTCACAAAAACTAAATTCAAGTATGTATACTTACCACACAGCATTTTTTGTCTTTATATAAGTAAAATTGAATGCCAACATGATTATATATAACAAGTACTTAAAGCGGAGAAATTATGTTGACCGATCATTCACTTTCCAAATATCTGTGTAAGATTATGAAGTGCTACATCGCAATAAAATTTACGACACATAATATTCATCTTTTTAGGGCTCCGTAAGAAAATGACTGTTATTTATCACTGTTAGGGGGCCAAGTGAGAGACTAGCAACATACCGTCATACCTGCTCAAGGCGGATTTGCGGATAAAAAATAGGAAAGGCCCGAGTGCTGCAGTGGAACGTTATGAGCTACTGTTGTTTTTATTATAACCCTTATAATATTGTCATATAATAGTCGTAGCCGTTTTAGCTACTTGGAAACTATGTCACTATAGGTACATATAGATGAAATAGGAGTAAGTGTCGACATTCTTTGTTGTTCACTGCTGGATGTAGGCTTCGCTACGTTTGTGTTGCGTGACACGTCCAGGGTCCTGCGCTTTGCTGGTAGGTTTGGTAGCAGGCCGATTTTTTTATATCAATTTCATCATTATATTAATTTCGTTATCCATACACTACGCGTTTTGGTAAAGATAATGTAGGAGATATTATCACATGACCGTTTTGGTAAAAATAATGTAGACATTATCTTTACTAAAACGCGTAGTGTAGGGATAATGAAATTGCGTAAAATCTAAAACTTAAATGCGATTTGCATATTTTTTTTAAATTAAATTAATTAAGAATTCAATTGTATAAAACATTTTCATTTGCAAGCACCAAGCCCCCCCCCCCCATTCTCCCCTACTCCATCACACCGACCTCCAAATCTATAGTATTTAATATTTTAAAATTTAGACGCTACATAATTATGTATTATATGCTGTGACACACACCCAGACACCGGAGTGTTACTAAATGGGTTCCTTTAACTTTTACGTTTCGGAATGTTATCAAAATTAGAGGAGACCCATACGATGTAATCTCCCCAGATTTTAGAATATTTTTTAAATACACCAATTTACCAGGTATAAAATTTTGTCTCTAGAAAATATTTCGAGTTGAATTCGAGTACTAAAAGGTATCTAATCATGACAACGGTCTGAAGGCCATATTACTTCTTGCATAATAAATCATCAAATCAACTCAATCTAGAGACCCTGATTTTAATTATTTGAGATAGGAACTTTAAATTATAGTATTATATATATAATAGTGAACATTTTAGGACGTTCTCAAAAATCAAGTTCAACGAAAACAAAGTAGATTTTCAGATATCGTATGTTCCCGAATGCATCGATTGTTTAGTAAACACGATTATGATTATTGCGAAACCACAGTAGGTGGTCCGAATCGCACTTGGCGATTTTATTTCGTTTACGAGAGACATTTACAACAAACGAGTCTTTCTGACCGACATTAGGCACTGTGACATATAAAAGTTAATTATCGTTGTTAAAATTTTACACAATATAATGGTAAATGGCATGGGTTATTTTATCTTTATACGAATGTAGGGTTACGTATCTTTTGCAGTACCTATTTATCTGATATTGTTATTGTAAATATTTATTATTGATTCTTGTTGTGGTAATTAATTGAAAGTAGAGTAAACGCGGTCGAGATGCGAGCACTGCGCATAATCTGCGGAGTGACGCTCGCGGACAGCGTTCGTAATACCGAAGTAAGAAAGAGAGTTGCTCTGAAAGAGAGTGTCGGGGTGAAGGTAAGGAAATGAATGCTCCGGTGATTCGGGCATGTGGAAAGAATGCATGATGAAAGAATGACTAAACAGATATACAATGCAAAAGCACGACACACCTTCCATGATCAAATTGATCGTGTACTAGCAGAAGGTGATGTCAAGAGCCTTAGGAACAGACGAGCGTGCATGACAAGAGTTATGAATGTCAAAGAAGCAAGTGAGGCGTGTAAGAATAAGTCTAAATGGCGCTCTGTTGTTCGTGCCTACCCCGCATGGGAACTGGCGTGAAGTTATGTATGTATGTATGTTGTGGTAATTTTACAAATAGAGTAGATTTTTATTTACGTCAATTGTGACTTTTCAATTCAAAAGATTTTCTTCAAAGTAAATTTAGTTAAAGAACATTTTTGAATGTCATATTTAGCGACGTAGTTTAGAATATTAAAAACTAAAAGAACCACGTTTTCTTGCAGCGCGTTTTATCGTCCTGGCAGCATAAATATAATTACAGTTTTAGTATTACTGCTAAAAGAGCGTGGATATGTGTAGATCCTATACTTTTCTGAATAATTAATAAAATTAATCAAGTGCAAGACAATACATAAAATAAGAAAGGTTCCGTAGAGACGAGGAACATCGCTATTTTCATCACTTGGCGATTAAACCTGTATATCGTATTTATTTTAAATATAAAATAAAAACAACATGTAAAATGGTTACAGTTTGTACAGTGTGTACATAAAAACACGCACAACATGAATATGCTGTACAACTCTTTGAACGATTTTACGTATAATATGTTTTTTGGGATTATCTGTCTTATTTGGTGGGTTATCGTTTTTTTTTTAAATTTAAGCAACATAATTAATACTAGTAGATTAGTAGATAGCTTTGCTTACTACATTAATTTGTACAAAAATATATACTTATATATATGATTATTTAATGTCTTCACTCTATTTCTTGAAGTACGAAGTGGGAAAGTGTAAAGAATTAATAGTGGTAGATAGACAAAGATAAGTTATGTAAATTTTGAGATATAGGGAATTTTCGATTAATATTTTTATAAAATTTCATATCCAAATGATAAAAACAAGGCACGTAGTTCGCCGTTATGAAACTATTCGACGTGAGTGGTCCGAGACGCACTTGGTCAATCTCAATCACTTATTATGATATCGGCAAGCGTATGGATAATACAAACTGTCGTGATTACGAGAGCTGCTTTAAATCTGTCAATGTCAATGTGTTCACATTTTTATCATTATTATTTCATCGTACTGGCAAAATCAATGCCGAAAGCGTTGGAGCCATAAATTGAAAAAAAATAAAAATGTCATCGTACGAAAATAAATATATCTTGAAAGCTTCTACTTCTTTACCTATTTTTATTTTAACTCTAGAGCCCGAGGTCAACTTTAGTTCGATGACATTTGTCTATTATTAAATTTATGAAGTTTTTGCTTGAGAAATTCGAGATTAACCGAGAGGTTAACTCCCTATTGGAAAGAAGGTATCGTTGCCGACGGTCATCGACATCAGGTTTTACTAATAAAGCGGTAACGTGGAAAGTATTTTATAACGCCTTTTAATGTGTAATTTAGAAGCTTTTTAAAGTAAGTATTTTTAGTGAACGATTTTACCATTCCTAGTATTCTTCTTCAATGGCACAATTGACTCAAAATAATTCTTAATCTTAAGTCTGATTTACATTTGCGCTAGTTAGTAATTGGCCAATTTGTTTTCAAATTTTTTACTTCCTAAAATGGCCCCCATTTCTATGTGCTCATAGACGAAAGACAGCCATTGTGTTAATCACGTCAAAACAATCCAAATTTTTTTTTTAGTAATTATATTGATAACGGCAGTAATAAATTAAGAAACTACGACAGTAAATGAACGGTAGAAACTTAGAAATATTGTAAGTAGCTTAAGAGACCTTGCTCGGGCGCGGTCGATAAACAACTCATAAACCCGCTGTGACCTCCCCATGGATTTCCGTTCGATGTTGTCTGTGCTCTGTTTAGTTGCAGCCTAAACAGCCCAGACACATACACCAAACATACATACACATACACACGACACGCTATCACCTAATGTAAATTAGTTTGGTATTAATAATACGATCTAAAAAAAATTATTAGGAGTGACAATTGCTCCATACAAATCGTAACTCTTATAAGCTCTTAAAACATACACGACTTTTTTATTGCAAAAGTTGGCAGACATGCAACTGGCCCACCTGATAGAAAGTAACTGAAAACTGGATCTGTAACACAAGGGATGTTGCCAGGACGCTGCTTGCCTCGAAGGAATAAAAGGTGAGACTAGAATCTGGCCAGTAATGCCGGAACACAACTTAAGTGGCGGCATGCTATACTCCATATATAGGGTTGCTAACCGATCGGGGAACATGAAGCCCTACTACGATCCAGCTGTGGGCTATTGCCTCCTGTAAAGAACCGCCTCGCCGCACGATTTAATTATTCATTCTCCGTTCCTGCACGGATAACTTTATTATTTAAAACATATTTTTAGACAAATCAAATATTTATAAGAATTTTACTAAGACTTTTAAAGGACTTAGCTGGCGTATCCGAACCTATCCTATTTAGTATTTACGGTATAAAATAATAGTATCATACCCTATGTCTAAGTTTTCATGATAATGGATCCTATCCAAAAGAAAAAACAATAAAATATTTAAATATCTAAACAAACACAATCCGTTTCACATTCATAAATATATGTGTATACTATGTAAGTACCTGCCCATAAACGTCCCAGTCAACACACTGGCTCGTGCCTCCCTATTTCGGGGAACGGTAATGTCGACATGCAAAATTCCTAACGATGTTTTATCATTATAAGGACGTGATATTTTAGTTCTGGGGCTTCATCTGCAGATTTAGGCTATGGCCGAATGCATCTTATTTAAATCTTTAAAAAAATACGTCTTTATCGCATAGCCAAATTAGTGTATGTGCATACAGTATCTGTCAATATTTAACGTCAATAACAATGTCGCATCTCAAGTAACGCATTAAATCCATCGCCATATCTACGTGAAACGGCCGATATCTGTAACATTATTCCAGATGAAGCCCCACCATAACAATATGTACATTGGGTCAGACAAATTACCGAGGCGGTGCATGCTGCCCGGCTAGAATTCGAAACGACGTCATCCAAATTAGAGGAGAGTACGTTAGCCATTAAGCTACCATGAGTAGTCATCGAGGAATGTGGGATATTTGAGCTTACCACACTCTCAATGACGCGCGTGTCCTTTGAGGCGCCTCCGCATTTGGTCCTATAGAAAATGAAGAGCACGTTCCAGTGCTTCCACTGGCCCTTATAACGTTCAAGTGGTCATGTGTACCTTACTTTGCGGCCATACGAACCCAAATTATCATTTTATAGTATGAATTTATAGAATGAATATTTATTCAATATATATAGACCTATATATCGGAGTTAATCTGAACTGACATTAAATTCCTGGTCAGTCACTAATCTCGTGTCTGGCGTCGCCTTGTATATGCCGCCGCGTGTTTACCGCGACAATTAGCGCCGACGCTCTGACTATTACGACTGGCCGCGTAACTATCAGGGTTAACTATTATTATCATAAACACATTTAACTTATTGTGCTATTTATGTGCCAAGGCGCAAGTGATAAATACTTACCTTTCATCGTTTGATCTGTCCTAAGTGATCTGGTTTTGACCTGTATGTTTCTATGATGCATAAATCTGCAACTTTTCGACGTTGTTTCGAGTTTTGTTAAAGGTGATTTTTTACATGACAAAATGTTACTAGTACTAATCTCTTAATTTTGCATTAGTTTTAAAATTCAAATAGTAATCGATAGATTTAGCTTGAATAATACGTATGAAGATAATGAATTAATTATAGAGAAATCATCATATTCGTAACGTAATATTAATTAAGTTATGGTCTAACAGAGCGCCAATGAACATCGATCGATCACTATAGCTAGAAGTAACTATAACAACTGTAACAGCCCATAAATATCTGACTGCTGGGCTCGGGCCTCCCATTAGAGGGGAACGGACAGAAGGTATACCAGCTACTCTTGTCCAAGGTGGCTTGGCATGTTTGACACCTCGGTTAGTTCGATTTGTAGCTTTTATCACGATGTTTTCCTTCACCGTTTAGCACGTGGTAGTTGTAACAATATACATGTTAGGTCAAAAAAATACCCACTGTCTGTGGTGCAGTATGTAGTGCATGCTTTCCAGCCAGGATTTGGAACCGCAAACCTTTGAGTTTGGAACGTGAGCCCTAATTATTAAACTACCACTGCTTTTTTAGAGGTAATTAATAAAACCTGGCACTAATTACTCATTAGCAAAATCAATCGCGCTAGGTCAATTTGATTTCATATATCTCAATTAATCAACATATATGCTAATGTCCTTAAGCTATATTTTGTATACATCGCTAGTTGTGCACGACCAGAGTTGTGTAATTACCCAAAGATTCGTTCGATGTATTCAAAACTGTGTTAATGTCAAGCGCGGGCTTAATGACAGCCGAATGAACTGATTGCGCCACGGAATCAACCTCACAATTAAATTAAGGCACCGATCTATAAGCATTCCCTGTCTCTATTCCTTTTATGGAATTATGTGAGACAAATGATCCTTCATGAGTTGAGTAAAAAAATGTTATAATATTGAAAAAAATTCCAAGGTCCCTGCATTTTATTATATTATAGATAGGTATACACGTTGACCTTTTGAAACGTATTCCGATTATGGTTACTCAAAAGTCAGAATGCAATATTTAGCAGGATGCATTTGGTCCTTGAATCTCAAGCTGAGCAGACATTGAAATTGGTAAAGCTCATAAATTAGTCGTATATACTTTATTTGGATGTAACTAACTTCTTGTATGCATGCATTAAGTTGTGATATCAAAAGTGTTGTAATCTCTCTTTTCTATCACCTTCTCTTAATTATTTGGGGTCGGCACAATGTCTTTTCCTTCCACACTCCTTCCTCTATTCTGACATATGTCCTTTGTCACACCACAAATCATCATATCATCCTTCACACAATCTATCCATCTCTTTTTTTGGTTTACCTTTACATTTGTTCCCATCAATCTTGCAGTTTAACATTACTTTTGGCACGTGACTTTCATCCCTCCTCATTACATGTCACTATACCACCTTGATCTTCTTCCTCTCAATTTTTCAGTCACGGGTGCAACTTTCAAAGATCCCCTTATATATTCATTTCTCACCGTATCCATCCTGGTAACATCACACATCCATCTCAACATCCTGATCTCAACTGAGTGGAGATATTTGTGGTCTATCACTTTAGCGGCCCGGTATTCGGACCCGTATAACATGACCGAAAGTGTCATAATGTGATACGAATAAAATACTAAAAAAACAACGTACTATTTAAAACCGTCGCTATTAATAAGCCCCCCCCCCCCCATATGATACTTCGAAACAATTAGTTTTATTACTATACAAGACAACTAAGTGCCATTAAATATGTCGGAGAGGCTCATTTAAATTCTTGCCTTAATTTTGTAACATTAAGATTGTATAATATTTTTTTGTACATACGGAAAATATTTTCTGTATTGTAATGTCACATATTAAATTATTTCATAATGTTAATACAATAAAATGTAAACCGTGTCATATTAAACTAAAGTCTTAAATAATACCTACTTAATTACAATTTCGTACAAAGCGGTTCGAAGCTCTCATCGTATTAAAGATTTATGCTACAGGTAACTGCGTGAGTTACACGAATCATATACTAATTTATAGCTGAAGAGTTTGTTTGTTTGTATGTATGTTTGATTGATTGAAGGCGCCAATCTCAGGAACTACTGGTCTGATTTGAAAAATTCTTTCAGTGTTTCTTTCACGCTAAGACCAATAGGAGCGGAGCACCAATGAAGAATGTTTCAAAATTGGGGGGTTTTGAAAACAAATTTCACACAGACGACGTCGGGAGCACAGCTAGTCAGTTATGAATCTTAATAAGTTTGTTTAAAATTTTGACAAATTTAAGGTAACAAGATATGTTTTAAATAAAAAATGTTACAAAACCACATACTGATATCTACTAGCGTAGGATTTAAAACATTTTCAATATAACCCCCCCCCCCCCCTATTTCTAGAAATTTATTTGTTTCCTATTTCTAATTTTTTTTTCCACGACAGTATTTGTGGGCAAAGGAAAGGCCGAAACAAGAGTTAGTTTAAATAAAAAACTTCAACGGACAAGTGGACAAACGAATGGCAACGGATGAGTGGCAAAACGAATCGCAACAAAATTTTAACTTGAAGTTGCCATTCGTTTTGCCACTTATCCGTTGCCATTCGTTTTTCCACTTGTCCGTTAAAGTTTCACTTCTACTATGTGTCCCAGCACATATTTCGATTTTTCGCAGGTTTACTGCAAATTATGGTTTTGTTTGGTTAGGTACATATTAATAAATGCATTTTTTATTTAAACATATTTTATTTTATCAAGCAAAAAAACTGAATTCGATTCGGAACCAAAAAACGCATCCATAGGCTACTCTAAATTTATGCCGTTCCTCCACGCGGCCGTAACGCTTTTTCGTGACAGAAAAATCCTAAGACCCCCATCTATATAGGTATAGAAGTTTCACTTCAAAAATGTACCAAACCAGCATTTATACGTAACGTAAAATTTAAGTATATGCTTCTTGTTACATTTGAATCACTAGAAAACTATTTTGGGGAACGTATAATTTTATGTTTAGTGCCACCGTCACATTTCCTACCGCTCGCCATAGGCAGGGGAGGTTCATCCTTATTTCCTCAAACTACTACGCTTCTATATTTAGAACGTTTGTTTTGCGTAAAATAATGACGAAGGGAACTTCCCAACGTGGTTTTCTCATTGGGCTACAAGGTAGGAGCATTTAGGAAATATGCCATGAAACTGCTGATGTTGCAAACGTTCATAGACGACGATGACCACGTTCCATTGGATGGGTTATCTGTCTTTTTACCTCTTTTTGGGATAGATAAGAGACTTAATAGTCTGTTAGGTTATCTTAGCTGTTATTCAAAATATGTAAAAGAAAATAAATATCCAGTTGATTTTTTTTACGAATTACATATATGCTTAATTAGTACTGTTTTAACTAGCAGTTCATTTGTAATCAAAACTTCTTATCTGTCATTAATTACAAGCCACTCTCAGCAATACGATACTTATCGTGATTTTTTGTAATTAATAATACAAACATAAACAGGGCCCGCACTGTCATATCCAGTTCGACTAGAATACAGATCGGTATGTGGTATGAATAATAAATACATAATTATTCTATTCATTGTATAACGGTCAAAAATATTTTTATTTAATTATTACGTATATTCAGTCCACATTAAGCTTAATGACTCTCTAGATTAGATTTAGTAATGCTCTTATACGAATAACCGTTTATTGCACAGCTAATTCATGCTAATTAAGAGCTCCGTACAATTAGAAATGTGCACGGTTTGCATAAATGTCGAACTCAACTTCAATTAGAGCGTCCTGCGAATTTTCGTTTCATGTTTTAACAATACCTTTTGTTATTTCATGTTTCTCTCTTGCAATCGTTTATATTGGCTATTGCTAGGGTCTGAATTCCTACTGAGCTCTCCACTCCATGTTGCATGATTTTCTACGTCCTTCATTGTCAGAACTTTGGTTCGTATCGCCTGCTTCACGCCGTCGAGCTATCATTTTCTTGGACCAGAAAGTTGTATTCCACGGTCAGTATATCAAGGTATATTTAGCCGACGTATGACCGATTACTATATCTTATCGGCCGTTAATTTGTCTTACTATCGGTTAAAATTTGACCTGAGCTCCATACAAGCAATGTCAAAATTTAATCGACTGTAGGGCAAGTGAATAAATAGAAAGATATAGGAACCAATGAGAACTGCTGCATGTTATGCAAAAACATCAACTTATAACACCTTCCCAACATGTCATTTACCCGACTTTACTTTAGTAACATATACGTAATGCAATAAATTTTTGTAGTGTTTTACAAAAAATAATTAGGAAAAATATATTAACAATAAGTATTTTTATCGTAGAACTATTAACGTTACAATTACATTATTAAACACATACTTTAAGTTAAGGCTATGTTTCTGTTAATAATGATGTAAGATTATTTAATAGGAGCAGCGAATAATCTTGGCACTTATATCTAGCAAATGAACTAGCTGGACACAGTATAATCAATCAAGAAGATTAACTAAAAATCTAAATCTGACAAACTGGATATTCTGGTTTTTAATAGAGCATGGCAACCTTTAGTGTTATATTAATAAAATTTACTTGCACTAATCATGATCATATCTAAAAATCAGTTGTCAACCTGGAGCAATAATACCTGCTATGCAATTCATAAACTTATATATGAATAAATGGCAAAGCATGAATCATATTTTGCTTTTGAGAAAATTCGTGGCCTACAATGTTACTGAAGTAAAGTCATCGGAAGCAGGTACATCAAACTCTAGAATACAACCCTAGCGGACACACTTTATTTGTATATTTGAGTTTTTAGCTGTAAAAGGAAAAGTATTGTAGTAAGTAAGGATAAAGAATGGTCTATAAGTATCCCAGACATGGCTCGCATACATTTTTTTTGTCATCATTAAATAAACGTTCTATATTAGTCGCGTTTCCCCAAAAAATGATACCATACTTCTGCGAACGGGCGGTTTCCGCAACTCGACGACGAAGCGCCTATTTTGCGTGATATATGATACCATACTTCAAACGGCAAACTACATGAGCATGATAAAACACTAAAGAGGTTTGCTGATGGGCTACTTTACTGAGCATGTGTAATGCATATGAAAACTGCAGCTTTCTTATAAACATTATCGATATATCTGCCACTTCATGTTACAATCTATGTGTAATCCTAGAAACTTTGTTGTAGATGTTTCGTCAAGTTCTTGGTCCCTGTATTTCACAATAGTGTAATTATTGTCATTCGGCCGTTGTTAAAGTTCATAATTTTGGACTTCTGTAAATCTATGTCAAGTTATTAATAACGAGACATTAAATTATGGAATTGAGACTTGTTTTTATTTTGTCTACGTTCTTTGCAGCCATCTGCGTACAGAATTAATGGAGTTGGGTACTTTTGGCAGATCATTGATGTATTTAAATAATACTAACGGTCCTAGAATTTTACATTGAGGGACTCCTACCGAACTAGACCTTTGTGATGAGGCATAACTTAATTCGATTCTATTCCTCATTTTTGTTCTATTGTCAAGGTACGATCTAAATAGCTTTAAAGAAACTCCCCGTACACCGTACGATTCTAATTTGTTCAGTAAAATGTAGTGATTAACGTAATCAAAAGCTTTAGTCATGTCAAGGTAATGGCGAACACAGGTAATCTTTTATCAATTCGTGCATAGATAATTTCAAGAAAGTCATATATTGCTGAATTAATAGATTTTTTTTTACGAAATCCTTTTTATTCCTTAGTTAAAATGTCAATTAATCACTTATAAATAGTTTTTTCAAAAATTTTGGAAAAGGTTGGGATCAGGGCAGCCGGTTTATAATTTTTAATGTCTGTCTTACAATCCTTTTTATGTCTCGGCTTGATGACGGTTATTTTTAATTTGAATGGAAATATTCCCTGTTCAATACATAAATTAAAAATGTAGCTGAGTACAGAAGTGATCAAGCTACTAGATACATATTTTATTACTTTAATTGATAAGCCATCGTATCCAAGAATTCTTTTGTTTTGGAGACTTTTATGATTGCACATATTTTCTCAGGATTTGTAGGTTTTATAAATAATGACTTAGATGAATTATAGGGACAAGCCGATTTGTTCATTGTAGCTTTATTAGTTGCATATTGTATAATATCTATTTAATAGTCATGAAATATTTACTAATTTCTAATTATTTTACCATTAAAATTTATTTCACTCACATTGTATTTTGGATATGTATTTTTGTTCGAATTTATAACTTCCCATGTTGCTTTAGCTTTATTTGAGTTTAGAATATAATAATTATTGTGGGCTTTCTGTGTAAGTTTAAGGATTTTACTATATCTGGCTGAGAAGTTTAGAAACGTTGCTTATCTTGAATATCATTAGACTTTCTATATTGCGATAAAAGTTCTCTTCTACGGTTACTGTACTTTTTTACACCTTTTGACATCCATTTCGGCCTTCGTCTAGAGTACACTTTTTTGCGTATTATTGGAAAGCATAGATCAAACAATTCTTTCAACGTATTATGAAATAAATTGAAGGCTGCTTGCCCGTCTTTTGTCTCGAGCAACAGAAAGCATTACTTTGAACACAATCGTAAAACTTATGTAGATTTTCACCACTTTTTTTAATAATGACTAGCAATGTGTATTATATAGGTAGTCATTATACAAACAAGTATGCGATATAAATTGTTGAATAATAAGTAAATAATACCACGCGTTATTTACTTGTATGTGTTGTCTTTGTCAATCAAAAGATAAGATATTAATTTCTCATTCATATATTTTTTACTTCCCAAATGTTGACTCGCAGGGGTCTGTAAAAACTCCATCAAGGCCTACAGGTATTATGAAATTGTCAGCTTTGATGTAAAAATAATAGAGCACGTAGCCGCTGACCGTAATAACTGACGGACGTGTCTCCCGATCTTACAAAATAAAAGTAAAAGTGAATTTGTGAACTAAAATAGAATTTTTATAAAGTTGTGAAGTGTACCTAGTACAACTTTTCCAACACCAAACAAGCATAGATAATGAGGAATAAATTAACAAGCATTTTAAGGTGTGGCTGCTACAAATTGACTGATAACAATTATATTACTTAGGATTTAAATGTTATTAACAAGTGCATTCAATTGCAATTTTACGGTTTATTGATAAGTGTAATAAACGAACATAAGTTTAGTGTAGCTTAATTTAATTGGCCGTATTTACTTTTATGATTGCTGCAATAATTGTAGATTCTATTTTAACAGTATCTCATTTTTAATGATAAATTAACACGACTGTATGTTATTTGTTGAACAATTTATTGTCGATTATGTAAATTTTGCTATAGGTAGTTTATTCATGTGTATGCGTGTGTGTGTGAGTATATATAGCTGTTTTGGGATGGGAAAAGTATTGAACTCGCATGACTGTAAGTAACGCTCAGATTCAAAGTTTTCACTTTTGACGTACAGACCTACGACTGACAGTTTTTTATTTCCTTCAATTACTTGTATGATGGCCCGTCATAATTTTGATGTTTTGTGCGATTTGAGCACACCGTTATATAGTAGCCTATATAATAAAACTGCTTACCAGAATATATTATAACACGCTTGTGACATGACATGACAAACCCAAGGACAGACATGGAATGTTCAGGCTTGACGCTGGAACAATAAAACCTGTAACGAAGGACCACAAGAATTTTTAATACTAGGAAAGCGAAGTGGTACCCATTCAATTTGAAATTGGACCACTTACTTTTGGAACAAAATTTGAACAAAGAACAGACAGACTGACAGATACAACAAATTTAGAACACCAGGTGGAGAAATTTACAAAAGCGATCGTCGAGGCCTGCAACTACAGCATACCGAAGATCAAAACGGGTGGCAAGGTAGCCTTACCTTGGTGGACGGAGTAGCTGTATCAGATGAAGAAGAGTGTAGTCACCCTGAAAGGAAGGATCAAGTGCGCTGCACCAGTAAGAAAGCAGAAGGTGATACAGGACTATCTGCAGGCCAAAGAGAGATATAAGGACGAGACGAAGAGAGCCCAGATCCTTTCATGGAAGGAGTTCTGTGAGAAGCAGGACCGAGAAGGGATGTGGGAAGGAGTCTACAGGGTGATACGACGTACGGCAAAGAGGTACGAGGATAAGCTCCTCGTGGATAAGGGTAGAGTCCTGGATCCTAGAGAGTCGGCAGACCTCCTAGCGGAGACCTTTTACCCAGTGAATGACCCGAGCCACGATGATGAATATCACCGCGAAATTCGAATAAAAGCAGAGCAGCTAAATGGAGAGCGAAGTCTTGCTGTAAATGACCCACTATTTACCATGGTAGAACTTAAGCGCGCTGCTCTTAGCTTTAAGCCTAAGAAGGCTCCAGGAGAGGATGAACTCACGTCAGATATCTATAGGCAGGCAGTCTTCCGCGCACCTGACTTATGCCTGTCACTGGCCAACAAGGGTTTAGACTTAGGGTACTTCCCGGAACGTTGGAAGACGGCAACCGTCGTCATTCTTCGTAAACGCGGGATGGAAACCTATAAGGTGCCCAAATCGTATAGGCCTATTGGCCTTCTGCCAGTGATGGGGAAAATGTTCGAGAAGATGCTGATGGGAAGACTGCGGTGGACCTGGTATCGAAGTTTAGCTCTCAACAGTACGGTTTCTTGCCCCAACGAATCACAGAGGACTCCCTCTATGATTTAGTAAACCACATCCGCGGAAAGTTAACAGAGAAGAGACTTGTAACTTTGGTTTCACTAGACATAGAGGGAGCGTTCGACAGCGCATGGTGGCCAATGATAAGGATCCGACTGGCCGAAAATAACTTCCCAGTAAATATTCAGAAGGGCAGTTACCTGCAGAACAGACTGGTAAGAGTCAGATATGCAGGGGAGCAAATCACCAGGGCCACAAATAAGGGATGCGTACAAGGCTCCATAGGAGGACCGATTCTCTGGGACTCGTTGCTGGATCCACTACTACATGAGCTGGACAGAAGAGAAGTCTATTGCCAGGCCTATGCTGATGACTTAGTGCTCCTTTTCGACGGTGAAACCGGATTGGCGATTGAGCGACAGGCTAATGCCAGGCTCGCCTTTATACAGGAGTGGGGTGTACGTAACAAGCTACGCTTCGCACCGCACAAGACCTGCGCAATGAAAATAACAAGAAAATGGAAATACGACAATCCACGCCTGTGTATGGGGGGGGGGGGGGGGTGTTGACATTAGCATGTCTTTGGAGATGAAGGTCCTCGGGCTGACAATATAGAGCGCTGACATTCAATGCTCACGCAAAGAATGTCTGCGCGAAGGCTCTTACTATCTATAAGCAGCTAGCGCGTGCTGCCAAAGTCAGCTAAAGTCTTCACCTGGAAGTCATCCGGCCGTCTACATTGCAGTTGTCGAACCGATCATTATGTACGCGGCAAGCGCCTGGGCTCCGGCGACTGCCAAGCTAGGTGTACGGAAGCAACTAGGCGTTGTACATTGGGGCATCGCCCAGAAGCACCGAACAGTCTCCCTGAACGCGTCAATAGTGCTGGCAGGAATACTCCCTCTGGACCTCCGCATACAGGAGGCTAAAGCCCTGTATGAGGCGAAGAGAGGAGTAGTCCTGCCAATGCTTGCAGACAGGGAGGTTGAGAGGAGGGTTGCCTACGTACACACGCCCCACCCAGCTGAAGTTCGTATGTCTGATAGACCAAACCGAGTTCGACGACCATTGCGCGCAAGCAGTACGTATCTTCACGGACGGGGGCAAAATTGAAGGGGAAGTGGGGGCATCATTGTCCTTTTGGGACAATGATGATGAAACCACAAACCGGAAATTAAGTTCCCGTCCTACTGCACGGTCTATCAGGCGGCACTCCTGGCCATATGCAAGGCTACAGAGGCAAGACAGCTTTGGCATTTATAGTGATTCGCGATCGGCACTCCAATCAGTGACAAATTGGAGCAGCACACACCATCTTGCCGTCACAGTTAGGAAGAACATTACACAGAGTATGGCAATGGGCAAGGGGGTGAAGGAAAATGATAGAGCGGATGTTCTGGCGAAAGCCGCTGCTCGCACCCTAAAAGTAAAGCCCCACTATGACAAGTGTCCGGTTTCGTTTGTCAAGAGGATGGTCCGAATGGAGACCCTTGACAAATGGAACCGGCGCTTTAGGAACGAGCCAACTGCATCCGTCACTAAGTTTTTCTTCCCGGATCCAGTGTGTGCCCACAGAATTGTCAGGAGAGTCGCAATAACGAGCCTGACGACCCAGATGTTCACAGGCCATGGAGGGTTCTCCAAATATTTGAATCGTTTCAAATTGAAGGAGGACCCATCGTGTGTCTGTGAACCCGGAGTACCAGAGACCCCCTTACATGTAGTATTTGAGTGCCCCCTCTTTGCTACGGAGCGCTACAACGCGGAGAAAATCCTGCGCGTCGACACCACAAAGGAGAACATCCAAGAACTGTTAGGTAAAAAACTGCTCGACGGGTTTATAAAGTTCGCGTAACAAGTTGCAAATAAGGTGGTCAAAAAAAACAGGTCAGTAAATAATGCTGTAAGCATATAGTAGATATATGTAATATTAGCATTAAGCAAAATAAATATTAAAAAATGTAACCCTGAATATAGTTAAATAGAATAGTTAAAAATTATAACGTAGTAAAATAAATAGAAATGTAATACCGAAATATATATATAAGGTGTATATTATATATACATAAGGTTAAATTAGTTAATAAAAAAAGTAGTAGATGTAAGAGCAGTACAAAATAAAATACATATACATAAACATAAGATGTAAACTAGTAAATAAAAGATGTATTAGTAAATAAGAGTTTTGAAAAGAAAAAGATAGAATAGATTAAAAGAGACAAGAAAAAGAATAGCTCTGTCTTGCCTTACGAGGGAGGAGATCGGCGATTAAAAAAAAAGAAAAGGATGGTCATGGAGATTGTATAAGAGTTCTATTTTTGACAAAATGGCTACAGAAGCCTATTCATGTAATTATTACATTATTCGGTATTTTATAGATAAATAATTTCCTACATAGCACTGACTCACATGCACGTTGCATATAAGCGCCATGCAATAAATTCAAAATTATTTATTTATGCAAATATATATCTCTAGGCTAGGATATTATTATTATGTATAGGTGTATTTATAAGACCATCCGCATTCGTGGCTGCCTTCCGTGATAAAGCAGATAAATTGCAGGCGAGTCGTATTGGTTGGTGGTGCTACGTTTTGTGAAAATCAGCAAGGTGTGTGGATAACAGACATACGGTCGCCGCTAGATTCCGGTAAAAGTAAAAAAAGACTAAGAAAAGCTGCGTTTTGTCATGCGGATGAGACGCGTACCATAGTCTGATTATAAGTAATGCCGAAGACCGTATCGAAGTGAAGAAGAATTTACCAATTTACTACTGTAAAGCAGACCCCGTGCTTCGCAGAGCCCTTGTCGAATACAACCTTGCCTCAAATCTGAGATAGTAATGATTATTCTTCAAAATTATTATAAAAATAATAATATTAGCCCATAAACGTGACACTCTTGGACTCCAGTCTTTTCACACTTGGGTAATGGACTTTTGTCCAAAGCAGTTTCACCGCGATGTTTTATTTCACCATCGGCACGCAGTGACTGTAATAACACGCAAATGGAATGGACTCCCTCCCGCGGTTTTCCCAGAGCGCTACAATATGCGGCTCTTCAAAAAGGGCGTGAACAGATACCTAAAGTCTCAACGAGGAAGGCAACGCATCGGCTCCCTTAGTGTTGCAGATGTCCATGGGCGACGGTAGCCACCTACCACCAGATGGTCCGTTTGCCAGTTTGTTCACTAGCAAACATAAAAAAATAATAACAATAATTGAGTTGGAAAAACTGAATAAGTGGTACACGCTCCCTGGACAAGGTTCAAACACATTCAATAGAATAATAAGCATGTACGTAAGCCAGTACACTACTACAACTATAGCGTAATTATTACGTCATATACAGTGTAAACTCCATGTAATGTCACTCGATTTAACGACAAACTCACTAAGTGTTGAAATCACTTGTTTTGGTTGGCTTAGCTTGTCTTTCGTACAATGATACACTCTATATAGCATTACACCCACTCTCAATAACGACTACAATTAAATAATAAAATTACCTTTTAAGTTGCCAAAATTAGTGAAAGATGCGCAGCTATGAAGGTACGTTCTTTTATCGCTTTATTATCCTAGCCCATAATAAACTCGACTCGGCACAACATCGGCATCCTGCGTACCGAAATATCCAAGAAATTCCGAAATACCGTAAATTTCTAAGTACTACTACTTCCTTTATGATCAAAATGCCTTAATATCGCAAGATATGAATAAAATAAGGAAAATAATACAACAAAAGTACTGGTGCAGCAAAAGACAAATATAACAGACTTCTCTCCTCTCTCTTCTTCCATTTAACGACAACTCTCTATAACGCCATAAAATTTACAGTCTCTTCACTGTCGTTATATATAGTTTACACCGTATTTAATAATAAAAATATATAACAGAATATCGGTGTGAAACGGTTAGCCTTGTGCTAATTGTGTTTCGTGTGATGAGTTCCGATGGCGCATTTCTCCCTCCCCCTATCCCATTCTCCAATTCCTTATAATCCTCTTTTTCCCATTCCAAAGGCTGGTGTTGTGAACATCTGTAGGCGACGAGCTGAGCCGTCGCCTTGTTTGCCAGCTTCGCAATAATAAAGTACGTAAAAAACTTTGGTACAACAAGGAACTAACACAATTGTTTTATACCATGATAGTTGTTAAATCTTTATCCATGTGTCACTGAAACATTATTACGCAATCTCCTTTCGCCGGTGGGCGAGAACTGTCAATCACTAACCGCAAGCTTGTTGTTATCGTGTCGATCGGAAACAGTCGACTCGGCCTATTGTAATCTTCCTCAATGAATTTAAAATGGAGTCTGGCTCTTTTTATTGAAACATCAATTACGTATTGCGGTGTTGTTTATTTTTTACAGCTACGTTGTTCATTGATAAACATTACTATCTACATCTCATTTATAATTTGAAAGTGGTTGGCATATTTGATTGGATTTAAACCAATTAACTTGAAATTTTGTAAATAGGTATTTTAAAAACAGGGTAAATATTATATGCTTTTTTCATTGCACAAAATGCGATACTTTCCTAGAATATGATTTTATGGAAAAGCTGTTATGTACTTATTTATAAACAGATTTAAAAATCTAGAAATGGGTGAATATAAGAATATTTTCTTTTTTTAATTAAAATATAAAGGCAGATTATGTAAAAGAAACAGTATTATGGGGAGATGGCGATATTTAAAAACGCAGGTTATATGGATAAATTTAGTTGACGATCAACTCATTGAAATTATCTACATTAATTTAAATAAAACGTTCATTGTTTACGTTCATATTGTCAATGTCAAACACGTATTGTCTGAACCAAACAGTCACACAGAGTAAAGTTCATAGATAAAACTTATTGGTAGAGCTTATCGCTAAAGAATTTTAAAGTATTACATTTTTTTGGAAGAATTATCCCTTGTTTATATTAGGGCCACTTCCACGACAGTAAGCAGATTAATGGCGAGGCAAGTGGGCAGCGTGAGCATCTAAAGGTAATTTATTTGAAAATTTGATACTGACCCTTACTTGCTGCCGTGGAAGTGGACAAAATTAAAATGAGAGGTAACATGCAATATTCATTTTTTGACAAAAGTGTGTACTATGAAATGTAATAAAGGATCGATTATGCCCCTAATGATTCGTTAGGAGTTTTTTGACAATCTCAAGTACTATTTCATTTTTTAAATTAATTTAATTGCCAGTTTGCCAATATTCGTGTTATATTTATAAAAACTATAATAGCCTTCGATTGTAATTCATCTATTATCTAGTGTAGGTACTAATAAATTTTCACTAAAACACGTTGCGTAAGTCAAGAACAACACAAATAATAAACAATGAAATTAAAATAGTTTGCACAAAATAGAGGTTGTAAAAAAATATCTATGGTTATAAAATACAGTTTAACTCTCCTATTACCTATATTAATATACTCTGTGAGTTTTTTTTATTTTACATTTTATTGCAGGAGTTCAGCAGACAGGCAGACGGCCCACTTGATGGAAAGCGCCTTACCATCGCCTCTGGACATTTGCAACACCAAAGGTGCTACAAATGCGCTGATGCTCTCTTAAGCGACACTGGAACCTGGTCACTAATGCCGGAACACAACTCAAGGTTGTTATGGCGACATACTTTAGACCAGGGTTGGTAGCCATCCAGTCGGGCAAGTGCCCTACCACGTGGCTGTGCGTTGTTTTGTCGCCTCTTACGACAGGCCGCCGAGCCGCAGGAAATTGTATTCTTTCTCCGTTCCTGCACGGATATCTCCGTTCCTGTACGGATAACATTTGTGGAGATTAACATTTAAAAAAAATAAGATTTTTCTACTGTAGAGTCATATATTATGCATTAACAAATTTTTGTACAAAGTAAAGACTTAATTGTCTAACTAATGCAATTGAAAATTAACGGCCTTATCATAATCTCGTTAAGAAACGATTAGGCATCTTTTAAGTAAGAGAATCAGAATCAAACCCTAATCAATGAATATCTTTTTTTTTCACTTCTAAACGTGTATTACCTGTTATTTACCTAAGAGGAGCACAGATAAACGAAATTTGAATTATTAACGTAGGTTGTACCCAAAATATTCGACTAAAGAGGAGTTTATGGGTAAGATATTCAATAATCAGTTGCTGAGCAGTTTTTTAAAATTTAAGAAACGATTATAAGTAAGGCCCTAAATGTTATCATCATTAAAATCTTAGCGCTAAATGCCAGTTACGTTCATGTTAGCTTATTGTAAATTCTAGACCTTCATTGTGAAATTAACTTTCGAATACAGGGGTCAACACAGATTCAAAATTCTTTTTCATTTAGATGAATTGTGATCTCGAGCATCTGTTTCCGCATTAGTACGGTTAAAGAATGTGAAGCTAAAACATCAGTCAATGGTGAACGTAAGGTTCCAAAAATTGTCAGGCCTGTCTTTTATATGGAAAAAAAATCGCAAGGCAGTAACTGGTTGTCACGATAAATATGGTGCGGACCTAGCAGATAATGTGCAAGAGTGTACGTAAGTATGGCCACGTTTTACAGAAATCGGCAAGTGATGTACGTAAGGATCAATCGATTACCCAGATGCCAAGGAAAAACTGGAATAACGTCGTCAGATCGTGCAAAGCTGAGAACAAGGGTGGGGAAAAGGAGGAGTTAAAAATTTATGGAGAGATTGCGCGCTCAATACTTGTTTGTTCTTGTCGTGTAATTAATTATGAATTTCTATTCGTGCAAGAACGGAGAAAGAATACAATTTCCTGCGGCCAAGCGGCCGGTTGTAAGAGGAGAAAAAATAACCCACAGCCAGGTGGTAGGGTATTTGCCCGCCTGGATGGCTACCACCCTTGGTTTAGCGTATGCCGCCATAAGAACCTTCCAGCATTAGTGACCAGGGTCCAATCTCCCTTAAGAGAGCAGCAGCGCATTTGTAGCACTTTTGGTGTTGCAAATATCCATAGGCGATGGTAACTGCTTTCCATCAAGTGGGCCGTCTGCCTGTCTGCTGAACTCATTCAATAAAAAAAAAATCTTTATTGTGCTATGTTACTGCAACTCCATTGATTCTTGGAAAAGAATTAACAAAAATATATTTTTAATTATATTTAGTCTCGTTCTGGTTCTTTTTTTTTACAATATACATATTTAATTATCGACTTTGGGCCCATGGGGGCCAAGTGCCCACACATTATTTCCAAATATTAAAAAACGCCTGGTCAATACAACAGGAGACCGGAAGGCTGGACCTTACCTCGCTCAAAGGATTAGCCTCTGTATGAGGTAATGCTGCCAGCCTTCTAGGTACAATGCCCAGTAACAGTGGTCTGGTGAAGCTGAACGGGTTTTAATATAGGTTTTTATTTTAATTTTAGATTTTTAACTATTGTATATATATTTTTAAGTTACATACATACATACATACATAACTTCACGCCAGGTCCCTTGCGGGGTAGGCACGAACAACAGAGTGCCATTTAGGCTTATTCTTACACACCTCACTTGCCTCTTTGACATTCATAACTCTTGTCATGCAAGCTCGTCTGTTCTTAAGGCTCCTGACATCACCTTCTGCTAGTACACGATCAATTTGATCATGGAAGGTGTGTCGTGGCCTTCCACGACTTCTGCATCCATCTACTTTTGCATTGTATATCTGTTTAGTCATTCTTTCATCATGCATTCTTTCCACATGCCCGAACCACCAGAGCATTCCTTTCCTTACCTTCACCCCGACACTCTCTTTCAGACCAACTCTCTTTCTTACTTCGGTATTACGAAAGCGGTCCGCGAGCGTCACTCCGCAGATTTTGCGCAGTGCTCGCATCTCGACCGCGTTTAAGTTAGTTTTATTTATAGGATATTTTAGTTTTAATTTTAACTTGAATAATGTTAATTATTGTCAATATTTCAACAGATAATAATATATGTATATTGTCGAAAAGAATTGTATAACATTTATTTGAAAGACATAAACAGAGAAAGAATTAAAAAAATATTAGCTAGACTTGTTGCTGAGTAACTAGTTCATGCCGCTTCTTCTCTTTGTGACAACGATAAGACGTTACGAAGAAACGTACATAGAGACTTAATATTTTTAGCATATATTACTTATATATAATATATATGTGTATATACATTATCTCGCCTGTTGTCCCATGGCTAGGCATGGGAAGGCAAAGACGATTGTTCTCCACTTGCGACGACTCTGACAAACTACTTTCGCTTCATCAACTTAATAAGTTCTAAACCTAAACTGATTACGGATGCATGAGACGCTTAAAGGGCAAAACGGCTTTTTAATTTGCTAATAATTTTGAATCACTCACAGCCGTTCTAGATTACCGATTTAATGTGCAGTGTGTCAGTATCTTATCTGTGCCGTATAAATTTGCTACTGTGCCATATTTATCAAATCTCAGGCTTACATATAAAACAAAATCAGAATTATTATTCAGCCGTTGCGTGTTTCCATAAATGGTAGGTCCAATATAAAATACATAAATGTTGTTTACAATATCACAACTATAGAAGGTAATAAAATTCATACAAAGATATACCTATAGATGTAAAAGCGAGTGTACCGAAGGTATACTGTATTGGTTTTGTTGTGTTTTGATCTGAGTAGGGATGCCACCTTTTTTGAAGAGAATATAGTATTTTTGATTTTTAACTATAAAAATATAGTACTTTTGGGAAAATTAAAGGAAAAATAGTACACATTGATACTTCATTAATTAATTTTATATTTATTTATTATTATATGTATTTCATTATTGAATTTTCCATGTGTGCCAGAACAGTTCTTTTATTTTTTTAGATAATAATAATTTTCTGAATAAAATGTGCGACAATTGAATTAGCGATGAAAATATAGTATAATACATTTCGTACTATATATTTTTTTATAATATATAGGCCAATTGGCCAAAATAAAGTACTATACTATATATTATAGTACAGTTGGAAACCCTAGATCTGAGATATGTGAATATACTTTAATTACGTAATAACTAAAAGGTATTATCGTTTCTCATGTTTTTTTGGCCTAATAAATAATACTTTTATATGTATAAAAGGTCTCCTTAGTAACGACACGTAACATCGATATTAAACATTAAATACACGAGTTTCTTTGGAGGTTTCTGTTTTTGTATGTTCGTTTCGTACCTCCTTAGCATGCCATGAATATGATGGCCTTTTCGACAGATTAACACTCGAAAGCCGGCCAATGAACATAGGATATTATTAGCTCAACTGTGGAATCCCGCGAAATACGAATACAAGATTTAAGTTAGAGAAATCTATTATAAATTCAAAGCTTGAAGTCAGTTCCATAAAATAAATGTGATGAAATAAATAGAAGAATTAGAGAAGAAAAAGCGGGCAAGTGCTTGATAGTCCGCGCAAAACGGAGGGTTTTGTGCAGATGACAAACGTCTCCTGTTTCCTTGCTTGTTTCGGTACCATAAAAAGCTTTCAATCGAAAATACCCCAGATGTCTACAACTATTGAACAAATATTGTTTAAAAATTTTCTGAGAAAATGTTTTTGAAGATCTACATGACTTATTTTCAGAATTTAAAAGTTAAATAATCTTCACAATTATGGAACCTAATATCTCTCTATGTATTGATTTAAATAAAAAATCAATAACGAACGTCGTTGTGCTTTTTAAAAATCTAACTAACTAATTATAGTTGGTTATAATTAGTTAAGTTAGATTATATATTAATATACGACTTTGTACACTGAAAAACATTCATCGCTAGTTACATGACAGCCGCTTTACTACATAATTTTGTAGCGCTATAAAGATTACACCTTCCTATAAAATTTCATTCATGCTGACACAATAGGTTCTGAACAAAATGTTTATGACATGTACAGATAGACGGACAAAAGGGGTTCTGTTTATAACAATATAACTACGAAACTCAAAAAATAATAATTAATCATTAGCTACAATGGAACCAGTACATTAACTTCCCTAAATTGTACGGCAACTTAGTAACACTAAGTCACAACTAAGGACAATAATTTGTTAAAATCGTTAATTAAAAGTTTCTAGTAAGATATAATATACCTGTTTTTAGAGTTTGTAATCAAATAGCAGAAATGGAATCCTTATAATTTGCTCATGTCTAGATCTCCTTTAATGTGAATATTTCTTCTTAGAATATTGGTTCTGCAGAAACACAATTTAGGGAAAAGGTATCTTTTATTAGCCGATTTACAAGGTATAGTAATAGTTAGTTTTTACATGGGGCGTAAAATTGACCTATTTAGGCATGAGATGATTTGGCGCGCGAGTGTAGCCAGGGCGCTAATAGTTCGAGTGCCTAAATAGGCCTTTCACTCGAGGTCAACACTCTGCTTTTCATTACAAATATGATAAAAGTAAATAAAAATTGATTAGTTAAAAAAAACTACTTACTTCTCTAATGAAATCAAGCGTTGAATCCATATCAAAATCTGATGAACTCATTTAATACGTCACATATGAAACGTCAAGTAAATTTCCTTCTCTGTAGCATTCTGCCAGCCCGTATTTTTTGGCCACTGATGAAGGTAAATATTTAGTTCAAATTTATGTAAATTAAATAATAGTTTAATGAAAAGCAATTTATAAGAATAAAAAGATTTTACAAAATCTTTTATATTTTTTAATTACAATTTTTGCCGCGCTTTAACAGTAGCTGTAAAAAAAGTTGGGACCTGAGTCTCATGTATTATTTATTTTTCGCAAAGTTTTTATTTTTTTTCAGAGCATGAAAAATCGTTTCTCTGTTGTTGTAATTAAGCTTCGAGTATAATATTAGGTCTTTACATATGAAATTGGCGTTTTGTAAGGGAGGAACATAATGTCATTTTTTTTTAAATATAATACATTTGTTTATTCAAAGTATGTACCATTGCTATCTATGCACTTCTGCCATCTCATAGGTAGTCCATTGATCCCTTTACTAAAAAAACCATTCAGACGGGAATCAATAAAATCTTTGAAGGCGCTTTGGACTGCCCCATCGGAGTTGAATTTTTTCCCTTGCAAGAAGTTATCCAAATTTCGAAAAAAATGGTAATTTGTTGGAGCAAGGTCCGGGGAGTACGGTGGATGTCTTAGACATTCCAATTGAAGCTCCTCTAATTTGGTAGCCGTCTGTTGTGCAGTATGTGGTCTAGCGTCCTGAAACAGCAGTGGCCTAGAGCGATTGACCAGCCTCGGTTGTTCAGCAGCTAGCTTTTTCATCATGGTTTGCAGTTGCTGACAATAGACATCCGCCGTAATCGTCTGGCCACATTTAAGAAACCTGTAGTGTCGTTCACTGGCACTAGTCCACTAAACGCTCACAAGTAATTTTTTTTTAGTTAATTTTCGCTTGGGCTTGATTTGGCTGCTTCGCCAGGGTTCAACCATTGCGATGAGCGTTTCCGGTTATCGTACAGGATCCACTTTTCATCACAGGTAATGATTCGATTTAAAATCCCTTCATTATTGTGCCGGTTGAATAATGTAACGCAGCAGTCGACGCGCGTTTGTCGATTTGCTGCACTCAATTCATGAGGTGCCCACCTTTCAAGCTTTTTCACCTTCCCAATTTGCTTCAAGTGGATTAAAACAGTTTTATAACTAACACCGCAGCCTGCAGCTATCTCGGACGTGGTTTGCGATGGATCCGCTTCCACAATAGCCTTCAATTCTGCATTATCAATTTTGGTCTGCGGCCGTCCACGGGGCTTGTTCTGCAGGTCGAAATTTCCAGAACGTAAACGTTGGAATAAAAAACGCACTGTGTTTTCTTTTGCGACACCGCCGCCGTACACATCATTAATCCTTTGAGCCGTTTCGGCAGCACTGGTGCCACGATGGAACTCGTACTCGTAAATAATGCGATATTTCAAGTTTTCCATTTTGTAAACTGAGTGACGCAAAGAAAAACCAAAAGAGGAAAAAACAAATGAATTACGGTTTTCAAAACACAAAAGCATAAGTAAATAGCTGTATAAATTTGAAATTGGAATTCCTAACCAAAGAGGAGATATTTGAGATCAAAGTGGCCAGTATGACAAAACGCCAACTTCTTATATAAGGACCTAATATACTTAGCTAAATTATATTATATTTTGTTGCGTGATCACAGGGACGAAAAGTGTGCTGTTTTCGTACCTGTGATGTAACTCTAAGCGTACATTTTAAATATGAGAAATGAAAAAATACTTTTTTAATACTAGGTATAGTACTTTATACAATGTAACTGAGGTATTAAGAAATATCAGTGCACAAAGTATTAGGGGTACAATATACACACGGTACGATGGGTCTAGTAAAAAAAACAGTGACATACTTAGACCTAAATCGTGTAACATATGAAAATATAAGGAAAATGTTACAATTTATTTTAGAATATTTTAAAGTAGCAATAATTCTAATCATTTAGACTACGGCTACGTTCCACAAGAGGCTCACAACGGCCACGTCCACGACCGCGATTTTTCGCGTTCCACTGGCTTGCGGGAATTACAATTATAAACTGTAGTGGAATGGTTATGGAGCGTTGATGCCATTAACGGCGAAATACGCAAATGTCAATCTTTAGAAAGAATTAATGCTCCGTGGTCAACGCCCACTTCTACCCAGCTCTTGGCATGTGTCGTGAGCGCTGTGTGATTGAAAATAGTGACGTCATTAGTGACATCTTCGCCACGACCATAACGACCATGGCGCTTTGTGGAACGGGTGACGGAGCATTTTGGGCGTTATGAACTACTAAAGGAACGCGGCCTACGTCGATCAGGTATTGAAAACAAGATTTCAAAACCTACCGTCAGCAGAAATACTTAAGTATTTGCCTTCCTAGCCCAGATTACCTAATTTAGTTCGCACAAGTTTTAAGTGACAGACCGCTTTAGATATTACAAAATTTATCCAGTGCAGGCAATCTATCATATTTATCGGAATTAAGGTGTGACTTTAAATTCGCGATCTGTCTATAAACAGTGAAACTTTATATAAACTGCAAAAGTAAATAGTCACTTATGACTTGAATAGTCACTTTACATCCCAGATTGCACCGTCTTTTAACATCAGGTGGGATAATTGATCAAACCCAAACATATAATTATGCCGTGATTGAACAAATGGGCCATGTATGAATCAGACTAGTAGATGCAGGATATTTGAATAAAATACATGGCGGAAATTAAAATTTCTGTACAATTCCTTAGTTTTGTAAATACTAACTGCCAAGTTTGAAAATATTTCAAGTTTTTTTTAATACAATTTTTCATGCTGCAAGCTATGACGTACGGTACTTCCGTTAAAGTACTTCGGGTTGAAGAACTTTATTTCTGATAAAAGAATTTTTACAATTCACATAAACTATGAGTACATTTATAAGTAATTGAAAAATAAGTTGTAATTTGTAACGAGATAGAAAGCACAAACACTAAAATTGCAGGTAGTTTTGATTTATTTTTTGTACATGCAAGTTACATATTCTATCAAACCAAAAGAAACAAGGATCTAGATTTCGTGGACGTGTCATTGTGTAACTTGTTAGTGTTTTTATTGTAATATGTTTAAAAGTTACAATTTACATTTAATTTTATTTATTAGGACGAAGTTCCTTATCGCGCGTTACACGCTCAAAACGGATGGGAGCGAGACCGAAAAAGTGTAAGAAGAATTTTTTCCGACACTTCTTGTTTTATTATACAATTTCAAACGTCGATGCAATGAAATGAGATCTAAAATAATATCCATGACTGTAATATACGCTGCTTTTGATACAATATGCTTGTTTTTGTATTTCTAAACATAACTTTTGGAAAAAAAAAATTGTTTTCTTCGGTGGTTTTCGGTACTTTCCGTGCTTATTAACATTTTTTGAGACGTTTTGAGAATTTCATTTCAAACGTAGTATACACTGAATAGACAGTAAATATTGATTCCACTAGCTCCTAAACTAGCTTGTAGTAGTATTATAAGGACTAGCGTCCTCTTCATTAATGCAAACACAAGGACATTAAATACATATATTACAACATAAGTTCCAAAAAAATATGTGTGTGTATGTATGGTGTTGCCGTGTCGCCTGTGCATATGAAGTTTTATGGATATCTTACTTTACATTCACTTGCCATACCATCGATTGAATTTTTATATAACTTGTATGGAGCTTATGTCAAATTCTAACCGATAGTAAGGCAAATGAACCATCGGTAAAAATAGGAACCGGCCGCTATTGGGTATAATCTATTTGTGTACGTAAATGTTAGGAATGCGCACGCTCTCGTGTTAATCGCGTGGAAATAATGACTGAAGGAGAGATCACCGTCTCAATAAAAATGCATTATCCGCAAAATCAATATCGTAATGTAGCGTTGCAACGAGATTCGTAATATGAAAGCCATACTTCCATAAGTTTGTGATGCGTGTTATTACACATGCGTACCTGCGCACTCGGTCGGATCTCGAATGGTCGCGGAATCGACCATGCATCTGATGAAATTCCATGCAATTATAAAACTTAAGCAACGTATACCTGGTACGGCGCTTCACTTAAAAGAGATAATAAATACGTTCCTAAAAATTATATAAACGATACACGCTCATTGAATCGTGATCCAGTTTTTGTGGTAGAGTACAATTTTGGCAATATACTCTATATAATACCTACCTATTTCGTTGTAGTTGCGAACTTTAAATTAGTTTATATAAACGATATTTGCATTACAAAACCTTCAAACCTCTGTTAACATGAACATAAAACCGCGTAATAAGCCTAATAGAGCGGTATTAAATTGTGGTTTTAATTCGGTTTTCGTGTCTTCTATTAATTTTTCTCACATATTCATTAGCTAACATTTTGATAGTGCGGTCAAGCTATCATATTTCAATGTTTGCAATATGTTGAAACGCTGATGTTACTTAATTTATTTATATATCCATATTTAAAGATTTTAATTATGTTAATTCCTTTCACAGATCTCACGGTATAAATTCCTTTTTTTTTAATCATGACTGAATTCAAAATTATTAAATTATTTCAATGTAATTGTTAGTAAATAAAAAAAGAAATAAATGTTTGATAAAACCGCAGATACAGAGTTTCTGACTTGTTAGGTCGATGCAATATTATGTGCATATATTTACTGTTCCCACGTACTGCGTTTTTATAATGTTGTCTCAACATACAAACTGATTACGGATCATAAATAATACAAACAGATACTAAATTGCCATTTTATTACTATTAGAACATATGGAGGCTGTCTTAAAATGGAACTTCGTTCTCAATACATAGTGTATACCCATACTAGCAGAGAGACGGGGACAAATGGTATAATAATGTACAGAAAATACCGTAGGAAAAAATACGAATTAAAATGAATGTTCGACGTTGAATGAAAGTGAATGTTTGAAGGAAAACAACAAATATTATGTATTTTTTACTGTAATGAGATAGTTTAAATCTACTATCAGTAACATATATTTTTGCATTGATTCAATATACTTCATAACGAGCTGTGCTCCTTACCTCATTTGCAAGGGAATTGAATTTTGTATGAAGATCTTAGCAAAATAATTTATATTAAAGTGAATATTATATTTAAACATAAAGGAAAAATTATGATAAAACTGCTATTTCATTTGGCTATTTCAAGACAAACTTTCAGATGGACTGAGAGACAAACGTTCTATTCTAATTCTACCGTCAAAGCCGTTATGAATACTGCTGTAATCCGCGAAATGTGACCTTAAGTAACTATCCACAACATTGAAGAAATGGTATTGTATACATAAGAATGCCATCAATGAAGCGTTGTAATACGAAATTATTATTATGAATAAAACATTTTACATAAGTTTATAGATAGATAAACTAGATATAAATAGAAGCCTATAGGTAAATATAAGAAAACTATAACCCGCTAAAAAGTAATTTAATATATTATTATGAGAATTAAAAAAAAATTCACATAGCAGAAATGAATAGGAATAAATAATCTATTGGAGTAGCATGTTGCGCCCTATAGCTGGTTTCGACCATTTAATAATGAGTGGCCAAGCCATTAAAAGACAACAGTTGGCCTGTGTGATACTTTGTCAATTCCCATGAAAATGTTTGCCTTTTTTGCACTATCTAACACGCTTTGTGACATATCAACGTTCTATTGTCAATTATATGAACTATCTCACTTTAAGTACTCAGAAGTCCTTGCAAACATATGTTTAGTTTTACGAAATAACACTAGTTATGAAAGAGGTTGTCATTTGTTCTTTATTTAGCTTTTGAGCCTGTAGACTTTTATACAAAGTGTAACTGTGTTAAGCATGCAGAAACGGTAAAATACCACGAGAACTATGCTTACAGTTTTTGATCTATGATTTACGTGTGATGATAATCAAAGATATATCTGTTTTATTTTAATATTACTCGTTGCAAATTCTGGGAATCTAGGCTATTTTGTATTGCCAAGATTTTAGCTCTTTCGGTAACATGTCTGTTTGAACAGTATATTCAAACATATTCCATACTGTCTTGATATGATATGTGATATAAAACAGGAAGAAACAACTTGAATGTAGTGAGCGGTCAAGGTGATTTTACTACTTGTGAACAAACTTATTCGCCTGTTAAAATAATTACTGTGATGCTTTTAGGGTTCCGAGACAAAGTAAGAATGACTAGATAGAGTTACTGCAGGACCTAGTGTTGTAATGAATAATTAAACAAATTCGTTTTGAAGTAGTATCGTAAATAATAAAATTAACATCATCGCAAACCATCGTTTATGTGGAACCTATCATTGATTTTCTTAAACTATGGTTTAATTATTTCATATAAAAAATACAATAAAATTACCATCTATAACGATAAATATGTAACGCAATAATTATAGAATAGCATGTGTTTGTGACTGTATAGATTTTATGCCGAAACTCTAGCTGAGCACTCATTGCAGCTCTGAAGGTGGACTTCAGCCTATTATTGTTATGAACAAGACTTATATTCTTAACAATACACATGCTTACAAAGAATTGCGCGGGTCGAGAACGCAATCGGAGCCCACCGATACAATACAAAGGCAAGGGACCCTGAACCAAATTCGCGTTGTTGAGAACGGTATGTCAGATCTTTGATTGATAAGTTTTAAAGATTTTTCTATAAGATAAAATAGAAAATCTTTCCCTGGCTCGTTAGTATAAAAATAGAGCAGAGCTTATATGAGATAACATACGAATTTCCGATTCAAATATTTGATAAAATAATTTTGTGTACCGCACACGACCATGTACACTAAAGCTAAGCTAAGCCGATATTAGATAGTTCATTTCTGTCTTACAATAAGAATGAATTAACCAAAGCAATCCATATAAACATAAACCCCAATTTTCTAATGTCACTGAAAACCGTCGTGTCTCTTCAGTTCTATCCTATGCCTTTCAATCAAAATTCAATTTCTGTCAAAATCTGTAATATCAATGTTTTGTTAATATATTAAATTTAAAGTCTGTTACGAACTCCGAATGCATATTTTATGTTTTTACAGCTTTTTATGTAATTAGATTTATAGTATTATTTAGATGTAATATTTATGTTAGACGTATGTAAGGCGAGTGACATGTGTGATATATAATAATATTATGTAGTAATGAAATGAGGTTGTAATGAATGAAAAGGTTCTGTTCATCGCAGACAATCAGTGTAAACGTATAGCCAATTACATCTAATATAATTTTTAGATTTTTCAAAAGATTTCGAACGTTTACGGTCGGCTATTTCATTTCATTTCAGGAGGGGTTTTTTTAGCCGTGATTGTGACAACGGTGTCAAACAGGTAGTCAGTCTACCTATGAGGGGGGGAACCTTAGAATTTACATACCTTAAAATATAATTAAAAAGTGTCCTTTTGGCGAAGTCTTATTTTATAGAGTTGCTATTGGGACGGCATGGTTTACAGATATGGTTAAGACTAAAATCTCTGATCATTAATTAACGCCCTAAAGTTGCCTTTCAAAATTAAATTGAATGTAAGGTATTTGAATGTTCCGTGTTGAAAACCAAATAATTTAGGAATGTTAACCGAACAGGTCTTTATACGGCAAGTTCATTAGATATTCCTGGACCAAAATTGCGTAAATAAGATCAATGCAACAAGCGAATGGGCGGTTGCGAAATTGGCTAATGTTGTTATTTAGTTACATGGTAGGAAGAAAATGTTGTTTAGAAACAGGTACTTTTAAAACTATTTACTTGAAGTAAACCTTCAAGCTATTAAGCCGTGGTAGCTTAGTGGTTAATGTATTCACGTCCTAAACCCGAAGGACGCGGGTTCAAAGCCTAGCCAGAAAATCGTGCACCACTCAAGAAGTCTGACCGAATGTAAATATCCAATAGCACAATTACCACGTGCTGACAATAAAGGCATACATTACGATAACTGGTATGTCTAACCCGCCAAGCCACTATGGTATGCTGTCCGTTCCGCTAAGAAATTAACACCCAGCAGTGGGACGACAAGAATCCTCCCGACGTGCGACGGGTGGGTGTCGGCATGAGCATGACAATACGAAAGTGATTTTCAATGTACAAGTCATGCCGAGACCGGTAAACGTCGATGGTTCTCCTTTTGCGGTTGTGCAGGAATATGCCTACCTTGAAACAAAACTCCAGGTAGGCAGGCACAACTTTGAGGAGGAAGCCAGTAGGAGAATCCAGTTACGCTGGGTAGCATTCGGTAAGCTTCGATAGATTTTCTCGCAATGTTTGAAGACGAAAGTCTTCAAAAGCCACCGTCAGCGTTGGTAGTGGTCCACAAGTTCAAAGTTATCCTGCGGGCTATGGAGCAAGCTCTGTTAAGTGTTTCTCTTATGGATAGAATAAAACAAGAGGATATCCGTAAGAGAACCAAGATAACCAACATATGTCAGAAATTAGCAAGTTAAAGTGGTCACGTCTGTCGCAGGACCGACGGCCGATGAAGCAAACGTGTCCTAGAGGGGAGACCGCATTTCGGCAAACGTAGCGTAGGAAGACATCAAGTAAGATGGACTGACGACCTGTGTAAGGTGGCCGGCAGGGGCTAGATAAGGAAATCGGGAGACCGGGATGTGTAGTAGGAACTTGGGGAGGCCTACGTCCAGCAGTGGAAAGGGACTAGCTGAAGCAGAATGGGGACAATTGTGATCTGTTATTATATTTAATTACCTGTATTATAATATAACACAAATAGGAGCTTCATGTTATGGATATACATAACATGAAGGTTACACTTCTGTCTGTCGCGTAGCAACTGATGTGCGTTATGTGGAAAGGACGCATTAGGTTCGTCTGTATCTAAGGCAGCTTTCATATTAGCGATAACAGCCAGAGATAAATTGCAAGACACCTACGCTGATCCACTCATATTTAACGGAAATCCACAAGTTACAAGGGAAACGATAATAATTATTTCGCTATGCTGTTTCCGTCTTGTCACGGTAAAAGTGATAAAAGGCTTGAGAAATACGGGCATGTCGTTGTGAAGAATTCTTTGTGACTCATAGCAGCAGAAACTGAAGATCGCACGAAGGGAAAAAAAAGTAGGAAAGCCGAAAAAACCCATTTATAACACATATACCTGATTTCAAATATGATTATAATCATTCTGTAATATTATATCAATTAAAAATAACGCATCTGGTATGTAACAATAAATATAAAATAAGAACTCATTTTTTGAATATAAACTATATTTATTGGATATTAATTAGACGAAAACAGCAGCATTTTAAAATATCGCCAATCCTGTATAGGAGAGGTGCAGTAGCCCCTACGACCGAGTTGATGATATTGAAGTGTCAGTCTGCTGTATAATGGTCAAATTGTTAATGCAAACATTCTCCAAGTACCGAACTGGCCCAGTTTCTGGACAGTGCAATATTATCTTTGATTTGCGTAATAACGAATCGAAAGGCTTGGCTTCGTTGCTTATATTAGGATAGCGCACAGAGCACCAAGTTTAACAAATTTAAAGTAATCCGAGTAGTTACCGAGTATGGCGAAATAAACGCACCCACCTACGTTTGTAACACTTTGGTTATGTATACTAAATTACTTACCTAATAAATCATCTTTTAAGTATCTGTTAAAAGTGTCCAGTACAAGATGATTAATTTATGGAACAATATCTGTGCCTATTACAACTTTCTATACTAACATAATAATTATAAATCCGTAAACATTTTACTGATGGACACGGACAGATATTTTTGTTTATTTAGGGAAGCAGATAGTATATCCATTACGCTTGTCCAAAACGTATCGAGTAGTTTCACACATGGTGGTCTCGATGTACAAGTTTCGTTACAAATTTTCCTTCATAGTCATTAAGTGGCAATGGTAGTTTTTTGCATATTATGTCAGAAAAACATCCTGCTTCCCGGTTTGGAAATTTCGGATTCGAAGCCATTTCATTTGAATGGGATGCGGGTATATTAACTATTAAGCTATTACGTCTAAAATTAATTAATCAATTTTTTACACATATCATTATAACTACCAATATCGTAAAGATTGGTGGAAAGCCGTTATTGTACCACTCTACAATGGAAAAGGATCACAATAGGACTGCGAAAATTATCGGGGCATTAGCCTTCTTAGCGTTGCCGGAAAAATACATGCTAAAGTGTTGATTGAAAGGGTATTGAAACTAACAGAAGAGAAAGTATGGAATGTATAAGCGGGTTTTCAAAAGGGAATACGATTTGTGTACCAAATCTTTACCTTACGATGCATAAATGAAAAGCTTTTGACCTAAGGTCAAAACGTGTACTGTGGATTCATAGATTTGGAGATAGCTTATGATAGAGTGATAAGAAGTGAACTGTGATCAGCGCTAGCTAAGTATGGGCTAACAGACAACTTGATACGATCACTGAAGTCTCTCTATAGTGATTCCCGTGCATGTGTTAGGGTCAACGGCGCCTATACTGAATGTATTAGACAGGGTTGTGTAGCGTCCGCGTGGTTGTTCAATCTATTCTTGGACAGTTGCTTGGACGATTTGAAAGAAAGCGAAAGTGGTTTAAGAATGAAGGATTACTTATCAAATGCGATGCGAAAACTACGCCGATGATCAGGTTATCCTTGCGTCATCGAAAACAGAGTTACAGGATATAGTAACAATTATGAATGAGTCTTTTAAGAGAAAGGGTATGAAAATTATTGTGAACAAGACGAAAGTTATGGTGTTTAAAAGAGATGAAAGTATAACAATGTGTAGTATAAAGATAGAAAACCAAAAGTTAGATCAAGTCAGAGAATTTCTTTACTTAGGGTGGATGTTTACCAGGGACGGAAAGCATGAAAGGGATATTGAAAGGAAAGTTATAGCAGGTAATAAGGTAAGTAGAGCGCTAAACTCTTTTATGAATAGCCAGAAAATGTCTGTAAAGGCACGATTGGCTGTCCACAATGGGGTATTGGTGCCAACCCTAATGTATGGCAGTGAAAGTTGGGTATGGCAGAAGAAGCAAGAAAGTAGTATAAACGCAGTTGAAATGAGAACTTTGAGAATATATGTGCGGTTAGCTTGAATTATATGGTAAGGAATAGTGTGGTAAGGTATAGTTGTGGATTGAAAGAAGATATAATAACAAGAGTTGAAAAAGGAATATTAAGGTGGTTTGAACATGTAGAGAGAATGGATAAAACTAGAAATACAAAACAAGTGTATTGTATTGTGAACGGTAGAGTGGCTGCGGGTAGACCGAGACGAATACACAATGATCAAATATCAGAAGTGTAAAAGACAGGTCAGGTATAAACCATATCAAATAAAAGCGTATGTATGAAGAGGTTCCGATGAAAGAATGCATTTAGACGGAACGACACAGGATATACGACATTGTCAGTTCACTGTGACGTTCTAGTGCGCTGATTTGGTTCTAAGCCCAGGGAAGCAGGGCCATAGCACTACATACAGTAGAGGTGATTCCACTGATACCCCAGGAAACAGTGGACCTCTACCACGGAATAATGTGAGCAAATTCAGTGTGTAGCGAAGTCTCCGAGTTCCCCGTCTGTCGACGACAGTCGAAATCTGTCCGTACTGTACTCTCCCTCTCTCTCTCGGCGGCATCTTTTTGAGTCATTACTGACTCACAGAAGGAAGAAACTGCCTGGTCATCAGAAAGCTTTGCGCAAGTCCCACTAACAAAGTTGCAGCGCAATTACGTTAATAGTGCACGAAATCATAGCGAGACAATTCACAAACACTCATTTCACATAGTATATTTATTTTACTGTATAAGTACAGCAGACAAGTAGGCAGCCCACCTCATGGCAAACGGTAATACCAAAGGTTGCTGTTAAGGGAAGGCTGGAACCTGGCCATTAATGCCGGAACTCAACTCAAGATTGTTATGGCGGCATACTCTAGACTAGCACATATATAAAATCCATTATAAGTGCACGAAAATGTAAATTATAGGCTCAACTTGTTCGTAACCATATCCTAATGTTATCTAAAAGAAAGTTTCTGTCTAATAAATTAAAGAATATCTCTATCAAAATGTATATCGAGTAGTATGTAAATTATACAAAAACAAGTTAAATGAAGGCATGTTCATTCATTTTATTGTCGATTAAAATGCAAAATATGCCCATTTAAGTACATAAAAACCATTATATACGTCAAAAATCGTACTAATTTTATTTAACTTCCTTCGAAATTAATTAGTGGTTTGACATAATATTTTCTTAAGTTTTCGCGACTTGTATACATAATAAAACTACGTTTTAACGGTTTTAAGCGCGGTAATTTTATTTGATTTCGGTTTTTCCGACGTTTCGGCCACTTTTCAGTGGCCGTGATCACATGAAACACACAAGGTCTACGAAGTCTGCGATCAGTGAACACACGCTGGATAAACCCAACCACTACATCAGATTCGATAACCCACAAATCCTCGCGAAAGAGAATCGTTTCATACCTAGAATGATGCGTGAGGCTATTGAAATCAAAAAACATCCAAATTTCAATAGAGAAGATGGTTGGCAAGTACCACCTGTTTGGGATCCAATCATCAAAACTATTAAGACCCAAACCCAGCAAAAACCAGCTGCCAGACCTCAAGACACTGTGAGCTCTTTCTGCGTACAACGGAACACAAACCAACTTGACTGATAATTATTTTTATTTTTCCTTCCACCCATTTTAATATTATATAAAATTATTAGAGCTAGGCATGTTTGCTGAAGAGTTTCTTGCGCCGCTTCTTCTCTTCAAGCCATAACATGTTGCGAAGCGGTAGTAAATTAGATTAGGCTCCCATAGAGTAAATAATAACCATAAACAAAATTAAATAATTAAAATTAACAAGTTGGCGGTAGGCTAAATAAAACTTTAACAATACTCGTTGACACTTGACATCTTTGTCTTCCGTGATCACGGCCACTGAAAAGTGGTCGAAACGTCGGAAAAACCAAAATCAAATAAAATTACCGCTCTTAAAACCGTTAAAACGTAGTTTTATTAGTGGTTTGACATAAAAACATCGACCATTATGCGTATACTCTAAGTAAAGGATTCCGTGTAGTTGATGAACTTGCACTGTTTCTGTCATTTGACTACTGAACCATAAAACTATTTCATTTTTCAAACTATAGAAAAAGAACTTTATCTAAGAAGTATCGACGCATTTACATTGCTTACATACTTCATAATATAAATATAAAAATATGTCATAACAGCCCATAAACGTCCCACTGCTGGGCTCAGGATTCCCACTATTGGGGAACAGACAGTATACCCGCCACGTTTGTCCAAGGCGGCTTGACATATCGATTACCTCGATGTGCAAGGTTTTATCACGATGTTCTCCTTCACCCTTGTTAGAACGTGGTGATTGTAAGAATATGCACATTAGGTCAGAAAACTACCAAGTGTTGCATGCGTTTCGGCTAGGATTCAAACTTGCGCCCTTTGAATATGGGACGCGTGCGCCAGGCGTTAAGGTATTATGGTTAATATGATGATGAAAATAGTATTAAGAAATATCAAATGTGAAAATGTGTACGCCGCATTTTCAGCAAACAAGGTTTGTACTCAGCTTATTGCTGTGTCTGAATTATAAGTATATCCGGCATAGCGCGACAAAACTACAAAATAGATGTTATCAAATACGCTTTATACGCCTTTTCGGCCAAATATGGTCGCACTCAACGTGATTTTATAATAACATGTATCGACTGAAGTATGGACATATTATGCTTCATAAATAATTTGTTTTTTATTTGTACAAATCAACATTTATAGAATGTATTTTTAAGTTCACGGGCGGCTATTTCCAATTTATATTTTGTTCGCACTACATATACCAAGTTTCATCTATTCAATGTAAACATTATTTTTCCTTAGAAGATCACTTTCTTAAATCACAAACAGGATTTTTTAAATAAATTCTAAAACGTTTAAATCTCTTAGAAAACTTAAGCCACATCTAAAATTAGATATTACTTAGGTACAGTAGAAAATATTTTATATTAATCGTCTAAAGACAGAATTAAGCAAAAATTAATCTTGTAAGAAAAAAGCTAAGGTTTATATGTATATAAATAATAGTTTTTTGAGAAGAATAGCTTTGACTTACAGTAGAAGATTTTATACGAGTTCGATTTTCGTCTAAATGACTACAGAATCCTAAACATTAGATAACAACTTTTTATAAACATCTTGCCCAATAAGTCACTAAATCATTGTTGCTCATATTAAAATCAGCCTTGATCAGTTTATTTATTTGTACCGGTTTATCTATATTTTACACTATTTACGCTAGCAAGTGAGCTGTTGTTGTGATTTCGTATGCGCTAGAACATAATTTGTGTATTGCGTAAATTTGGTATTTTCCCATTTTTCGGGATAAAAACATCTCAAGGTCATATACCTCTATAAAAATTGTATAAATATATGGCATATAATATATGCTTATCTGTCAAGTTGTTATATTTTTGCATTACTTGTTCGTGTAGAAAGTGTCAAAATCCGTTAATATTCAATTAATTCATGTTCAAGCAAAAGCCTCACCCAAATTGTCGACATTTAGTTAACGCCAAAGGAAACAATAATTGTGGTAACTTAACAAAGCACATTACACTAAACAGTTGACATACTGCAGTTATTGATTACTTTTATTCAATATCATATATTTTTAACTAAAATTGAACAGTAATACAACACCCTTCAAGGTCCCGATTAAATTCCCATTCAGTAGTTACCACTTGGTGTGTAATCAAAAAACAAACATAGTCAAAAACACAAAAACATGGCCGGTTTTGTATAAACCCCGTAATATAATTCGACAGAGAACAAAATCAATCAGTCCTTATTATAAAGTATTTCCAAATGTACGAGGCGTCACAGCGCTGTACGACATTTAAATGTACCGCTTATCGCTACAAGCAATTTTCTAATGAGTATTATTCTAGAATCAAGAATATGGCCCTTAGTCTAGCATCTATATGCTAGATAAGTATCTATTCAGAATTCAAGAAAGGGCTTGGGAAAACATTGGTAATGCTTATAAAATGACGATAATTAGTTCTGTAAATGAGCACTTTAAATTCACGACAGCTTAAACAATTGGATTCATGCTTCATTAATGGGTTGAAATCCTATTAATTAGAGAAACATTAGAAACTTTTATTTACAGTATTTTATGTTTCACCGAGTTTATTGTCGTCTTTTGTAACTTAATCTAAAATCTTAAAGTAGATCATGAATTGCATTCTCTTTAATACGGTAAAATTTTATACAACAAAAATCATCTGATTTAGACGTCTAAATGTATCATTAAGTAAAATATGGTATAATTGATTTGATATTTAAATTTGTGTAACTTCTCAAAGCTATTTCACTTTTCTCTCAATTATGTATCAGTTGTTGATGATTGTTTAATGCTCTATTGTAAGTCTAAAAACCTCGAAACCTCTATTAACATTGAAATGTTTTCTTTGTTTCAGGGAACAGTACATATTTAATGTTTTTGAAGTTATCGTAAGCACATTGGAAACAAAACTACAAAGGATAGAAAATCTAGATAAAGCTGTAGAACATTTGATGAGAAGAGTAGAAGCTTTGGACTCGAGAGTCAATGATAACATACATAAAACTGACGCGATAATATCAAAATTAGGAAATTTGGACCTGAAACTCTTCAGCCATATCGGTCAGAGTAATGAAGATTTTACTGAAAAAACAACAAACAAACAAACGGAGAAAAAAATAAGCGACGCACAATTGCTTGATAAGAAATTAGAATCACTGGACCAAAAAGTATCTGATATCGATACAAAACTAATTGGCCTCAAAAATCAAATAGACAACAATTTCTTACCTATAGATGATATCAATGCAGAAGCCAGTGAAAAGAAACCTATTAACTTAAATGTGATTGAAATTGCTAAAGGATTAAACACTGAAGTAGTTAATGAAATAACTAAAGAAGTAGATCAACTAAGAACATCGATGTCAACGGTTGATAGGAAATTACAATTTCATATTAATCTCGTTTCAGAGAATTTAGGGAAAGTGCTTTATATGATGGCAGATGTTCATGCAGCAATAGTTGAACCAGAAGCTGCTTCCATAAATGTAAATAGTTTATTTAAAAACCGAACTGCTACAAGTACTCAAGCTCCTGTTACTAAAGGTAGCAAAATAGATACCCTTGTTAATAAAATTATTCCTATGATGAGCGTATCCGAAAAGATGGACGAAGTTTGGGATGTGGTAGTAGGAACAAAGAGTTCGGTAGACGATTTAGTACCCAAATCCGATGAATTATTAACCCAAACACAACGGCAGGAGCGTGCAATTGGACAAATACATAACGACTTGAGAGTAAAAACAAATTTGATCATTGAAAACTTAGATATGGTGGAGAAGAGACTTAAGAAACAGGAAGATGATGTAGCCACCTTGGCTCAAAGACCTGTTCCCGCAGAGCTTTTACTCGATCCCACTATCGATCGTCTTGTAGAGTACGCGCCGAACAGATATAGAGTGGAAGAGCCTTCAACGGATCCAACGACGAGCACAGCTGCAGCTACAACGATGCCCCCGTCCTCAACAATAAATAACAGGTGACATCTTTCTATATTTAACTACGCTGTTGCGAATATTATCCTGCTAGCGTTTAAAAAGCGTACGCATTTGCGACTGTTCTTTTCTGTTTACACTTTTATGTTGTGCGGTGTGTTTAGGAGTTATGACCACTAATAGTTATATCGCGTGCAGCCCAAGCAGTCCGAGCAGCCCTAGCAGTGCAACTTCAAGCGGGGCGCCTGTCACGGTGACTCCAGCGACCACCGGCAACACGAGCCCTCGCCCAACCAGCCGTAAAGGCGGTATCATCTTCCCGAGCGTAAAGAACAAACCTATCATCGGCAATAACACCTTTGCCTCAGAAATCGTCGCCAACTATAAAGATGTGAAAGTGAGTGTCAAGTTATATAAAGAATATAACTAATTAAACATGCTATTATTTATTCTATTACTTATGTAAAAACAATAAAGAAATTATCAAAACGTTCGGATAATATAGTCCCGTAATCAATATCTATTGAGTAAATTAACATCCAATAATATAATCTAAGTAAAGCTAATTTTACTGTTGCTTGCTTGCTAGCTTAGTGCATGATTAATTGAAATATCAATTAAAATTGTTTTTTTTTCTTGTTTCCAATAATTTGGGGCCAGCACAGTATGTTTTTTCACACTTGCTTTTCCATTATGTGGCATACGTCCTCTGCCATGCTACAAATCTTCACGTCTTCCTTCACACAATTCGTCGAACTATTTTTATATTTTGTTATATCTATCCAACAGTCTTTCAGTTTAACATTCTTTTTGTAATATGCTTTTCATCCCTTCTCACAACATAGATGAATATGCCTATCTAATATAGCATTAGGATAGGATGAGCCTATATGTATTTTCATTACTTTATTATAATTTATTTTATAAACAGAAAAATATCTGGTGGCAGTTTGTCTGTATATAGAGAAAGATTCGAGTAAATGATTATTCGCGGTGTCGTGGGGCGCACGTAGATAAGCTGTTCCTTTCCGCAGCTTTGTAATCAAACGCCAGAAAAAAAACCGGCCATTCCCACTGCCCGCGCGACAATTACCCACTGTCACTGATTACACCGTATTTATTGTTACCCACCCAGTTATGTTGGACGAAGTGATGCAACCTTTTATAACTAGTTTACGTACCTGTCATATACACCTGTTTGCCGAAAAACACCACTACTGCTCCAAATCCTAAGTTACGTACGTCTAATTTAATGGTCTTTTGTTTCACAATTATTGCGAGAATAATTTTGTATATTTATCTACCTTTTATTTTTCATTATATCAATTGTATTTTATTTTTGATTTATAAATGAGATAAGTATACATTTTTGTTTTAAAGACCTAATGTGTGTGACCCTAATAATGTGTAGCATATGGATTAAAACTTAGCTAAAACTTTGTTTTATTAAATAGTTTAAACAGAGGTAGTTATAACCGGGAAATTGTCGGGTCGTGACAGCTTGACTTGTTGTCGCTGTTGTAATGAATGAAAATACAGGTCTACTTTCCATTTCCTTGATTACATGTTATCTTGCAGCAAGTTCCCTTATAACAAACCATAGTCATTTACTCTGATTAGTATTGCCTTGTTGCCATATTTTGCATTTGATTGTAGGGGCTTGTGATAGTGAATAATTGACTAAGTATTCTTAGCTACTATAGTGCACACTGTTAACGCAAATGTAATTTACGAAAATAATAACGTTGCTTCTGATTTTCACTCTCTCTCTAGGAATTTAACAAAGCATGTTAAAGTTTATGAACTAAAATTATATAAAATGTTAAATAATAATTAGATTGGAAGGCCATATAGCTCTTTGACTTTAATTACAAAAGGCAAACGCATGGTGAAAAATTTCTTACGCAACTTAGGGAAAGATGATTAGTAGGTACAGAACAAGAACTCTCACTGCCTAACGATGACATATCTAGACCATTTGAAACAAACTATAGAGATATTAATGATCTGTCACGAATGTAACCGTAACACTTTTCGTTTAAACAAATCTAAGTTACAATATAGTATAGTATTCACGACATACTTTTGTTTGTGAGAATATATCGCACAATTATCATTTTTGTCTTGAAGAGTATTATAAAGCCCAGCTTACACGTCACCATGTACCTGAGAATGATGATGATAATGTTATTATTTAAAAAATAACAATAATTCAATAGTTCATATAAATTAATTTCCTATCAATTGTTTACATACGGAATACGTTTACAATTTTCCGCAGTTGCTATGTGACGATAGGTATCTCAGGCGTCGCATAATATATAAAAGATTCATATTAAAATCAATTCTTGATATTTAATATAATCGGAAAGAATATTTAAAACAACACGTAAAATATCTGATATAGCGTGGTATTATTTTATTTCTGTATTGAGTTGTCATTCGTAATATTGGAAAAGAAATTCCGGTTTGTATTAAATATCAGGAGAGAAAGCCTCGCGAAGGTTTAAATAAAATTTGTTTTTAAAATTTTAAATTACGCATTTGACCTATGGTAATAGTAAAAGGGAAAGAAAGTAGAAGTAATTAATTACGTAATAATATAAAGTATGACGCTATTGTTAACTTTGATTGTCGAGTTCTATTCACTTCATACATATTGATGACATTGTCAAACATTTTACAACCAAATCGAAATGGATTGTGATACAACGAACGACAAAGTCGTTCATCATAACAATGGTTTGATATAATATTACGAGCGAGTAGACGCGACTCGACGTACATACGAGTATAAAGCGAATTAAAATTCCCTAGGCCACGCGAATATGAATTTATGACAGCGAATAACAAACAGCGAAAGTTACATAACAATGTTTAACATTTTTCTTGAGCTCAGTGATCAATCTTATAAAAATTACTTCTACAATGGAGTGTATTTTTTTCTTTTCAGGGTTACTCATGCGTAGACCTCCTTAATGCAGGTATGCGCGAGTCAGGTGTTTATTACCTGCAGATTAGGGGGACTACATATTGGTTCCTGAAGGTTTACTGCGAACAAAACGTCGCTGATGGAGGCTGGACCGTGAGTTTTATTTATTTACTAAATCCATCTATAGTAATACACAAATTAAAAGGTGAACCTGTTAGGCTTACATAGCTCCAACTCAACGTCTCACTACAGATGTCATAAGAATTATCTATCTATATTAAATTCCGCTCCTGCGTTTCCATCAGTTAGGATGTGGACTTGTTTTCATATTATTTTAAGATACTATATATAGGTATTTTAAAATAGAATATTAAGGTAATTTTTATTCCAAAAAATGTTAGTTTCTACGGGAAGTGGAATAAATGAGATGTAAGTGGAAACTTCTAGCCTAAAATAATCTGCTAAGTAACATATCGTTATATTATTTTGTGCTCAACAGTTTCCCAATGTTTGTTAGTTTATCACAATGTAATTGTATCTCAGTTGGTAGAAGGCCTATTCCGGAGACTAAAAGCTTGTTACAGTGTACTCTATGCTGCAAATAAAAAAATAACAAAAAAGCAAAACCGACTTCAATAATAACTCAAAAGCAAAAATAATAATACGTTCTATATATCGAGATCGGTGCAAAGTAAAACATAAATATATTTATCTTTTATTTAAATATATTTTCCAAATGTGTTGTTGTTATTCTATATTTTATTTGGCACCGACTTCAAGATGTAGAAAATATTAATTTTTTGCTTCTTAGATACTTTTGCAGTTGGTTTTGCTTTTTGTATATTTTTTATTTTCTAGTTTTATTTACTCAAATACTTGAATAGCTTAAAAAATATGAAACACGGTACGTGTCTGTAATATTCGAGGGTTGCTATCAATTTCCCTGGGATTCACTCGTCATATCCTGACTTGGTAACATTGGGACCACCACAGGCGTATACTCTTTCGAATGAAATTTTCAAAATTGGTCCATAATTGACAGAAAAATCATGAAATAAACATACAAATAAGAATATACAGTCGAATTGAGAACCTCCTCCTTTTAGAAGTCGGTTAAAAAGAGCGAAGCCGGCATCATTTTCTGTTTTTCTTTCTTCCAAATTATTTATTAATCCTTATGATAACATCATATTCTTGTTACTAGAAGAATCCTACATGAACTCAATGTTGGATTTAATTGTTAAATTAGGTAATACATCGAAGAGACGATTATGGTATACCGGCAGAGAATTTCAATAGGGACTGGAGTGATTACAAGAACGGCTTCGGTGACCCCAGCAAAGAGTTCTGGCTGGGCAATGAGAATATTTACATGCTGACGAACAACGACGATTACATGTTAAGGGTAGAGCTCGAAGACTTCGACGGAAATAAAAGGTTCGTAACAGCGTAATTTGTCAAAATATTGTTTATTACTTTTACTGGCACACGTCTTAAAGACCGTAAACGACGATTAACAGAAGAGTAATTAAATTTTTATTGAAAAATTGACATTCAATCACGTCATATATGCATAGCTGGGCACTGTTAATCAAATAGTTAACTTCGTTAATCGCTAAACCGGTACTGAAAAAGTTAACTTCGTTAAAAGTTAATGCGTTACATTTCAGAAAATTTAACGGATGGTAACGTTAATCGTTAATTCATTAACACGTGACAAAAATTGCATCTTCTTATAAAAATTGTTGGTTCTGGAAGTTAACAGGTTAGAAACAAAAAAGAAGACGGATGTAATTATTTATAGGCATGTTGACAAACAATGTTTTTTCATTCGTTTGGATTAAGGTTTCGAATTTGTTTTATTAAGATATACTAGTTGCGTTCTGGACGAAACACTAATTAGACGAACTAATTTTAAGACGATTTGAGAGTAATATAGTGACCAATTGCTATTTAGACGAATTGCTACATAGACCACTTACATCTTAAACGAAACGATACTAACCCGTCCAATTTATATGTCAATTTAGTCATCTGGCATAATATGAATATTCCCCTTCATGAACATTAATAGGTATATTGAAGTTCTTGTCTGAAGGCGAGGCTCGTTTCGGCTGTAGTATATATCTTTGCCCTTCGAGAAAAGACGTTCAACTGCAACGCTTGAGGGTATAGTAGTATTATATTTAATAAACAGATTTGCGAATATCTATTCCCCGAGGAATGCCGCATTATTTAACGAGTCTTTCGACTTTATATCTAGCTACATTTTGACGAGTATTTGAGCCATGCTCTTTAAAGATTTGTTGCTGGATTAACGATTAACGGACTTTGGGAAATTTAACGAGTCCGTTAACATATTTTTAAGTTAACTTAAAAGTTAATCAGTTACTCGACATGGTAACTTCGTTAATTAACGATTAACGGATTAACGAGTTAATGCCCAGCTATATATGTCAGTATAAAGATTAAAAGAAATTTAAAAAAATGCACTTTAATTAACTTAAATAATATAATAAATAAAATAAACGTATGTACGTGTATGAAGAGATTAATTAAAATAGATGGTACGGCCACGGAGATGAATAGGTATGTTGCTGTGAATAATAATAATATATGTAAATAATAATAATAATAATCGGCAGACAAACACACACATTGTATATCCCCAAATTAAGCAAGTTACGCTTGTGTTATGGGTAACATACAACGGACTACTCTGGGGCCGATCCCGTGAATGAATGTAGTCACACAGAGAAACTTCCGCATCACCTTTATTATACGGTCACGATTTACTGAAATTAGCTGGTAATATAGAAAATCGCGCTTAGTACAGGAGAAGAAGTGATAAAGGATAGCTATTTTCACAAAAAGAAACTACAAAATGCCGATAAATGGTATGAAGACGAACTTTGGGTTTTGTAGCGGAAATTATAGACGCAATTTTTTTGACGGGAGTTATAGATTTATTGCTAGAATAACAATAATATAAATTTCCTCACTCCTCCTTAATTCCTCATTTCCCACAATAGTCCTACACTGGCCGGGGCTTGTACTTGGGTGCATTATTATATGGTGTAGACGGATAATCGCCGGTCAGTGTCACGCCACATTTACATTAAATTTGTCACGGGGCCTCTACGTATTGGCCTTCTCATGGCCCCACGCAAGCCCTTTTTTATAGCAGGAGTTCAGCAGACAGGCTGACGGCCCACTCTATGGAAAGCGGTTACCATTACCTATGGACATTTGCTACACCAAATGTGCTACAAACGCGCTGCTGCTCTCTTAAGGGAGACTGGAACCTGGTCACTAATGCCAGAACACAACACAAGGTTGTTACGGCGGCATACTCTAGACCAGGAGTGGTCGCCATCCAGTCGGGAAAATACCCTACCACCTGGCTGTAGGTTTTTTTTGACACCTCTTACGACAGGCCGCCCGGCCGCAGGAAATTGTATTCTTTCTCCGTTCCTGCACGGATAAAAGGTTTAAAAGTCCGGGCCATTTTTATGGCCCGTGGTCTTGGAGGCATACATATAAATTTTAAAGAAATGAAACTATTACTTTTGTAGGTATGCCCAGTATACCCACTTTAAAATATATTCGGAAGGTGAATACTACAAACTGGAAATAGATGGATACGAGGGCAACGCCGGTGATTCACTCAATGACCCATGGTACGGGTCCAACAACAGTCCGTTCTCTACTTACAATAGGTAAGAAATGTCAATTTTGATGATCTATATCGGTAATATAATAGAAATATGATTCGCTCGGTACGTGATATTTTCGTAACAATACCGAACGAATCTAGAAACGCTCATAGAAATGGCTATATTTCTATGCGCATTTCTGCGTACCGCGTATATCGAACATACTAATTCCTCATCGCTGCTGTACAGATTAGCGGCTAATGTATAACAATCGGCAAATAAAAATAAAATATAGATAGATAATACAATAGGCAATACAAATCTTACTTGTTTCACCTCTTACATTTTTATTTAAAAAAATTATACCAAATTATTCAAAAAATTTAAAAAATACCTCATCAAGACTAAATTTTTAGGTAATCTGGAGTAAAAAATATTCCAAATTTTAAATAATCATAATGAGCATAAAATAATTACATATAGCGCCATCTAGTTCTGTAGGAGTTAGGGTGTTTCTGTTAGTTTCTTATTGGGTGATTGTCATAATACCACGTATAACAAGACTACATACCGACTTTTAGTCGGAATAAAAATCAAATAAAATACCGCGCTTAAAACCGTTAAAACTTAATTTTCCCTACTAGTCGCGAAGACTTAAAATACTATGTGAACCAAGACCTCGTACTCTTTTTCGACGCGAGCCACTAATAATAACTTATTTAAACACAGATTAAATTGTTCTTGTTTTATTTACAGAGACAACGACAGATCTTCATTAAATTGCGCCTCTATGCTCAAGGGTGGATGGTGGTGGAAGTCGTGTGGAAGGGGCCTCAATGGTCTCTACCTGCACGACCCCCAGGACTTGACAGCTAGACAAGGTAAATGTTTTTACTTATTATCAACCCATAGGTACTTGATAATTATGCTACTGGTAACAACCTTGCTTGCTATACCCTTCTTCAATAAGATTCCGAATGAAATGTTAGATCTGCCTTTCACTAAATTTAAAACCAAATTGACAAGTATCTTTCTTAAAAAGGGATATTACACTATTGAAGAATATTTAAATGATGAAACTCTATATACCTACTTAGAAACTCGCTCCAGTCTCTTATACAATCGTCTGTATAACGTTTTAATTTTAGCAAACATCTAAGGAATTTATGACGCTATGTTACAGTACAAACTTTTGGTACGTCTCGTCATTATTTAAAAAATAATAATATTCTTCTTTCCTCTTACTGTGTCTTTGTCCTACTGAGCATGCACTGTGCAGTACAACTCCATTAATTCTTCGAAAAGTAATTCTGTAACATACTTCTGTATAAAACTTATAAAAAAACACCTCGAGATATAAATAGATTACGAAATATAAAGAAAAACAATTTTCAGCTAGACGTGTTGCTGGGGAGTTTCTTGCCGCTTCTTCTCCTTAAGAGCAATGACACGTTGCGAAGCGGTGTACATAGAATAGGAAGTAAAATTAAATTTTAACTTATATACATGATTTCCAAAAGTGTTCTCCAGTGGAACTTATTTTGAATAAAACCTTTTGAATTTGAATCTGAACCGTTAACTGTCGATAGATTGGGACCGGACTAAAATAAGGGTAATCTATGAAAAAAAAAATCGCAACGGACAAGTGGCAAAACGAATGGCAATGGATAAGTGGAAAAATAAATCGCAACGGACAAGTGGAAACACTAATCGCAACGGACAAGTGGAAAAACTTCAACTGACAAGTGACAAAATGAATCGCGACAAAATTTTAACTTGAAGTTTTACGGGCAGATTGCTAATGTACTTGTCCAATTTGAAAACCTGCCCGTAAAACACATTCGTTTTTCCACTTGTCCGTTGCGATTCATTTTTCTACTTATCCGTTGCCGTTCATTTTTCCACTTGTCCGTTGAAGTTTCACTTCTAATATGTGTCCCAGCACACATTTCGATTTTTCGCAGGTTTACTGTATATTATGATTTGGTTAGGTTAGGTACATTTTAATAAATGCATTTTTTATTTAAACATATTTTTTTTTATCAAACAAAAAACTGAATTCGATCCGGAACCAAAAAAACATAGTCTACTCTAAAATTATTTATTAATATTTTTTACACAGACCACAAATAGAGGCAGTGATGTGGGCATCACTGCCTCTATTTGTGGTCCACGTTGTGTGGGCCAAGTGGAGAGGAGAGGTATAGTTCGATGCAAACTTAAGTTTGCCTCCATTAATGGCGGCTCAGAACATCGCACTTACCGATGCGCAGAACGCGATTTTAGGTATTAGAGGGACGAGGTCGTTGGCGGACAAGGTATATTCTCGCTCGCTTTCTCGCTTACGAGATTTCCTCGGCGCTCGGCTCACCAGGGCTGCCAATTTAGCGCTTTCGCAGCTAAATATAGCGCCTTTTAGGGCAACCCAGCTCCCAATTTTATTAAACAACTTCCAGCGCAAAATCTTGCGCTTTTTATAATATGCTAATATCTAATTAATGTTATAATAAAAATATATGAATATATATACTAACATTATAAAGAGGAAAGATTAGATTGTTTGCATTGAAGAGGCTCCGAAACTACTGAACCGATTAGAAAAATTCTTTCACTGTTGGAAAGCTACACTATCACCGGGTGACATAGGCTATATTATATTTACAAAAAAATAGGTATCCTTACTAAAACTCCAATAATGTAACCCAAGGAGTAAAAACAATACCTAAGATCGCGTGCGCTGCGAAAACTATTCATGATATAATAAAATAATGTACTACGACTTTACAGAACACATCATTATTGATAAAAAGTGTCGCGACAGCATATGTCTAACTATTATAGTTATTCCATAATAAGTGTTCTTTTATTTTAAAAATTTTATTAAAATTCCGCCGCTAGAAAAGGCTCTTTATTTGTATCTTGGTATTCATCCTTATCAAAATAAATTACTTCACATTCAAGACTGCTTCAATACCTTTATATAACTTTTTGAATTATTCAATTCGGACATTCCATTCGAAAGATATCATGAGTTTAAAAATGTAAGTATTAGAACACGCGGCCGTGACGCTTTTTCGTGACAGAAAAATCTTAAGACCCCATCTATATAGAAGTTTCACTTCAAAAATGTTCTGACACTCGCCGTCTGCTACCGCCCTTGGCTCGCGCCCCCTTCTTTTGAGATTCTCCGATACAATATATTCTTCACCTGTAGTCTCCTATAATATTACATATTACAAACCAGTATTATATCGATAATCTATAGTTTACAGTCTGACTTGTTAGATTATAAATTCCAGATTATTATAATTTCGTTGTCGTATGAACTACAACGTATATTAACTACTGAAAAACAGGATATTGACTAATCGCTCAGTACACGATATTACCATCCATAATTAGGACGAACTACGACCATGTCGATTTTTAGGAATTACATTTCTATGGCGACTAAAATAGATGAAAAAAAAACATCTCTTCCGATTCACTTATAATTTTCTTAATTCGCTCGAATTCTTTCAACAAATTTATAATTTTTATAACTATTTCATATGTAATAAAGAAAAATCTCATTATTTTATTCATTTGTTTTTGTGATATTATGTTTCAGGTATTGTGTGGTTCCGCTGGCGAGGTTGGGATTACACGCTGAAAAGGGCGTCCATGATGATTAAGCCCAAAGGCTTGCAACCCAATACGTGAAGCCCTTGACTTCGCATCATGACTATTACTTACTTACCCAGCCTCTGTTCACTCATTACGTGGATTCAAAGTATATTTAGCTCATAAAAATCTTCGAGTAAAAAGTTTCTCATTCATATATGCCGTACAATGTGAACAAAAAACTAACACGATCGGAACTTTCGCTTGCACGCAAACATATTATTTTATTGATATATACAGCGTTCGGCAAATATTCTGCTCGTTACATCGCTGCCATGTGTGATAAGTTGCATCAATGATATACCTGTGATATTGTAAAAGAGTATGTGTAAAAATTTAAGATGTGTCTCTATTTAGCAGCATTTAAATCGTATGTATCGATGCACACAATAAGAAAACGGTCTTACAAAGAGAATCCAAGTAGTGAAACAGAACATAGCAGGCAGCTCATCGCTCAATATTTCACTGTAAATAATCTCCCGCGTATCATGCCAAATCTAAATATCAGGTGCAAACTGGTGGTGACACTAGTATTAGATTAATACCAACAAATATGTAAATAACTGACACAATATTACTACCCAAATTCAAGTGCCACATTACACCCCAATGTCATTAATTTATTATTCATTTAAACTTGATACATAAAAATCTTACGATAATTAGGTATATAACTTAGATATAAGAAAAATGTAATAAGTGTAAATAATTATAATTATTAAATAAAACGACCTGTAAGTTGAAAAAAAGACAATGTATTGTATATACCTACTTTATCTATCACTGGAGTGCTCTTATATACTATAATTAAATTCCACATACAATGTGACAACAACTGCAACACTAAGCTATCACAAGATCAATTTAAGACTAATCTAATAAAAGTAGTTTATCCAGAGACAAAGTTAAATGTACACTTTGCTAATAACAATTATTAACATATTTAGTATGCTTCCCTATGAAAATGTAACAACTATACGTAAATGTACCTGATAAGTAATAATTCTTACGGCAAAAATCTATGTGAAGATAATTTTTCATAGTCATCTATGTACTACCACAACAATATCTAAAACCTCCATTATATTCTGACAACGATATAATTGTATAAAAGACCAAGGATTTTAAAGATATCTGTATTATCTATACAAATACTAACATTTTGCTATCAAATTTATCTCTAACTATAAGGGCCTACAAAGACGACGTTCTTATATCATTACGAGTATATCAAAAATGGACAAAAAAGAATTATTATGCACTCGAATGTAACTAATTATAAAATTACAACGTAAAATTCTTACGAAACGCTTCTTTGTTTATAAGAAGAACGCTGTTAGCATTGGACCAAATTGCAAACAGCATTCAAAAACAGTTCTTGCATTATCTTCAAAAATATTTCTTAGAGATTTGCTTCCAAAAAAATTGTGTTATTTGATTTTTTGCCTTAAAAACAATTCTTACATATTTGCCTTAGAAAATATATTTTGCATTTTCTGCTTTGAAATTGATTGTTTATACCGTTCAGTGTTATTATATGCCCTGTTGTTAAGTTACGTTAAATATAGTTAGAAATTAAATCTACACATTTTAGTCTATTTGTTTTATTGATAAAGAATCCTATCCCATATAATAATGTATATTATTTATTTTCGAAATACACTAAGGCCATTATTCTAAAATATGCTAAATATAGACTCAAGGATGATAACATCCCAATATAACTACTAAGCCTTTAGGCAGGAATGCCTTAATAGAAATAATTATTCCATTCTAAGATTCCAAATTAATATACATATATGGATCTTTAAAACATAAGGCTAAGAAGCAACTACTGTATGAAATTACTCTGTTAAACTAAAAACATAGTGTGGTTGAGATATATTTAGGTACATTTCAACTAATTAGAATTTATCATAAATGACTGCGAAACAAGATAACAAATAATTGAATGTTATAAATATCGGCAAACTTTTATAATATGTACTATTGTTGTTTAAAGATGATGGTAAACACAGGCCTAAAAGTCGCAGGCGTTTCTCAGGTAGATTACCGTGTTTTTGTATATTTATACTCTCGACTGATCTATGAATTTTTGAGAATAAATTTATATCAAATCATTAAAGGAATTCGATTAACTTCTCTATTTAAAATAAATTTGAAAAATATACAAAAAAATAATATCACTATTAGTTTTTCGTTAAGTGTTAAATCAAATAAACATTTATTACAATTTCAACACATCTTTGATATGTTACAAGCATACCTTAAAGTAATAAATGGGCAAGGTTCTTACTAAAATGTGGACTTTATAGAAATAAAGATTATGTATGAAAATTTTTGTGTGTTTTCACAAAAGCCTGGCGTGAAATGTTTGGTACCTATATCTAACAAGATTATGTTTCTTAGAATCGAAACCTATATTAAGACTATAAAACACAAGTCCATCTATTTCAAATACATTAAATATCGTCTTAATATTGAAATCTATTAAAAATACATATCATTTTCAAGTTATACATCTAAACACTGATAATTGTCTCAACTTTTGTCACAACACCAAAAATTGTGTTTTTTAGGACATGGTCTTTAAAATGCACTTTATTCAGAATCGTGTTCCAATTCTGGTTCAGGGGTGGTCGCGGCGCTGACCTCTAGCATTGGCACGTCGTCCAATTCCAACATTTGGTGGAGCTCAACACTATTAATAAGCACATCCCTCGGAGGGTGCACCACTGAGTCCTGGCGAGGCAGTTCCACTTTATTCTCAGGCGTATCAGGGGTGCTCTCGTCAGTGGAGTCTGGGTCTGGAAGTGGTAGTTCTTGGCCATCTTGGAATATAACGTCTAGGTCTGCGAGAGTGCACTCCATCTGTTCATCAGCTGGCAGCACCCGGGAGGGGCTAGACGTAGAGACGCGACGTGGACGCACGCGATCCACCTTCACGTCTCCCCACGACTCCTGTTATACTTTCATTCTCTTCGGGCCCTTTTTCGCAGCGCGCTCCTTCGCCTTCTCCAACAGTGGTGTCAACTTCTTCTCCTCAGCCAAAATCTTCAACAGCATTATTATAAATGGCAAGTAATTGTGACGCCTTCGAGCCATCTCCTGCTGATATTGAGCCATTTTTATCTCTTCATATTCGATCATTATTCTAATTCTCGGCAATTCGACCTCAACGTTTTCAGTCTCTAGGCCTGTGTACTGAATTTGATCCCAAAGTTGTCCCAATTGTCGCTCATATATCATTTTTCTGTCCGATACCAAAGCCATTAGATTGAAATGTATTTCACCTTCAGTGTAACTATAACATACAAAAAGGCCTATGTCAAAAGTTATTACACATTTAAATTTACAATTTGGCATCTTGATGTTGCAAATAAATTTAAATTGAAGATGAACTTCGTCTGTTCGGCGTATATAACTGTAAGGCACCAGTAAACAAGCAGCTTAAAATATATACATACTAAAGTTTAGCTCGCCGCTGCGCCGCGGGTCAAACCCTGGTACATACTTCTAGTTTAAAGAGCAAACATCAATAAAGTCACATTGAATTAAGTTTTTATGTTAGTGCTATATGCGCCAGAATATTCACTCCATTTTATATCGCAAACTATCACATCTCCCGGGATGAAAAGCATCTGTGTCCATTTTCGGTATTAGAACTACATATGTACCAAATTAGAGCAAAAGCAATCTAGTACTCCAGTAGATTTTCAGAGAAAACAGATAGAAAGACCGAGTTACTATGGCATTTTTTTATAGATGATGAATGTTTATATCTATTAACTTGAGAAATGATTGGTCTCCTATACACACTTTCATCCCCTATTTCAACTCGTTGCATTTTTATTTTTACGATAAAAAGCAGTAGCCTGTGTGAAGACTCGTCTATCATCTGTAAACTACAAAAATAACCAAATCAACAAAAATTACCATGACGAAATTGACGAAAATTACCAATATGACAAAATTGACGAAAATTACTGAAATAACCATAATGACCAAAGTGAAAAAAATAATCAAAATGTCCAAAATGAAATACTGACCAAAATTACGAAAATGACATCACAAAAAAAACCTATCCTACTTTCTGGGACCTTTACATAAATCTATCTCAAAATCTATTCCTTTTACGGGATGAAAACTATCCTATGTTTATCCTAGGTATTCAACTTACATATAGTAAGCCGGTCTCAAGACTTCTAGAAAAAGGTAGAAAATTCTGGAAGGAAAAGACATGGACGGATATATTTTAAAAAGGGATTAAAAAGAAAAATTAAGGGTTCCAGAAGATTCTTCTGGGTATATAAGCAGCGTAAGGCACGCCTACCTGGCAGTTTTAGAGTTGAGTTCAGTTCAAGACAGCGAAGTGACAAGTGCGATATGGAAGAGTTGAAAGAGAAGTTTAATAGAAGACAGTGACGAGTTAAGTGGTGAATTTAGTGACAAGTTTAGTGGACAGTTAAGAGAAGAAAGACTAGCATAGCGTAGTTCGAGAGACGAACCAGGAGCGAGCTACACGCGGCAATATCGGAGGTGGGCACTGTAGTAGCAGGAGGTGGTCTACGCAATATCGGCGACGGCAATGTGAGGGAGACACCTTATCGTCGGGACAGTGCATCGTTAGCCGTGCGTATAGGGGCAACCCTGCGGAGAGGTACTATGTGCGGCTGTGTAAGTCGAGATAGAATCGTTTAGTTAAAAACTGGTGTTTTCTTCCAATCCCAAGTGCGTCACAAGCTCACGCGTAACATTATACTTAGTCTGGCCATAAATACTGTTACAATTGAAAAGAAACAAAATATTACATTTCAATTTGGAATCTGTCATTTTTATATCATTCCTAATTGTTTTCTCATTTTGGCGCCAATACATTGTACAACATTTTGCGATATTAAAATGGAGTGGGGCGATAAAGAGAACCGAATCGCTGTGATTGCATTACACAAAGTAGGTATGGAGCAAAAATGCAATTTTCAAAAATCTCCAATAGGTACAAAGAGAGCTCCTCTGTTGTGACAGAAAAAGATCTGGCCGTCCACGTAGTGTTCGTACGAAAAGGGTGGTCAAAGCAGTAAGGGAAAGAATTCGAAGAAATCCTGTCCGAAAACAAAAGATTTTATCTCGGGAGATGAAGATATCTAGAACCATGTCGCGTATTTTAAAAAATGACTCAGGACTTGCAGCCTATATTAGACGCACTGGTCATTTTTTAACTATAATTTAAAAAAGAATAGGGTGGTAAAATCGAAACAACTACTAAAGCGGTACGCAAAGGGAGGTCACAGAAAAATGTTGTTTACGGATGAGAATTTTTTTACAATTGAGCAACATTTTAACAAACAAAATAACCGTATTTATGCTCAAAGCTCTAAGGAAGTTTGGTCCTTCCAGCAAGACTCGGCGCCGGGTCATGAAGCTCGGTCCACGCAGTCTTGGTTGGAAACGAACGTTTCGGATTTTATCAGAGCTGAAGACTGGCCGTCGTCTAGTCCCGATCTTAATCCGCTGGATTATGATTTATGGTTAGTTTTAGAGAGTACGGCTTGCTCTAAACGCCATGATAATTTGGAGTCTCTAAAACAATCCATACGATTGGAGTGAAGAATTTTCCCATGGAAAAAGTGCATGCTTCTATTGATAACTGGCCTCAACGTTTAAAGGACTGTTTTGCAGCCAATGGAGACCAATTCGAATAAGCTTTTTATATTTTAAATTGTTTTATATTTATGTATTAAACTAACACACTGTAAAACTTATAAATGTTATTTGCAATAGAAAAAAAAATTCTTTGTTACAATATTTATGGCAAGACTAAATCGATCCAGTACTTTTTCCGTGGAAAAGTAACAGACAGACAGTTATTTTCGCATTAATATTAATACGGATTAGTACATTACATAGATATTGTCTCATTACAAGGGTCGAAATAATTCCATCAATTAGAAGGCATAGGAACTAAAATACATTTTAAATTGAATAAACTTTCGGCATGGTAATAAACTGAATAACAAAACGTATTTTTTTTAAACCTATCAAATTCAAACAAAAAATTTAATTACTTTTCACAAAAATATTTTCTTCGTTTATGAAACATTCATTTATAGTTACAATAATACAAATACACAGAATACCATGTACTAATGTGTATTTGTATTATGTGTATTTGAGTGTGTAAATTAAGTAATTATAAAACATACATATTTATCCTCTTCATAATGATGGGCCGCACCACATCAAGCCAGTCCTGTTCTGGTGCAATGGCCCCATGATCTATAGGTCCCTCGCGCAATCCATCGAGCTCGTAAAGACGACCGTCTATTGGCATATAACCAATAAAGTGATAAGCTTCGTCATCCTAAAAAAAATAACAATTGATAACTTTCTAGTTTTGTGGCTGTAGCTCAGCTAACATGTTCTAGATCCATTTTGTCAGTCTATTCTAAATGGAGAAAAATAATAAACAAACCACAAAAAATAAACCTAGATAAAAGAAACCTAGTAAGTGTGATCTGTTGTGTATGATTGTTTTAACAAATAAAAATGGTGGCTTTCGAAGACTAAGAAATAAACAAGAGATTCCTGTTACCTGTAATAGAAAACTAGATAGATAGACTTCAACTGAAGGTATTATTGACAAAGATGAGTATTTTTGAGGGGAAAAGAGGACAATAGAGACAACGTAATGTTAACAAGTTCTAATATTAGGAAAAAACAATTTCGAAATGTAATTTTATTGCATAAAGAAAGAAAGAAATTTAAGTGATTACTTGGATGAGATAGAAAGATGGCCTGATGAATTGATGATGTTTAAATGGATGATGTTGAAGTTGAATAATTGGGTGATGAGAAAGAATTTAATAGTAAGAATATAATATGATTAATTTTTTATGAAGAATTACAATTAGAATTTGTTTTTTATTTAAATTTTAGACTAAGTTGTGTTTAATTTGTTTTGATGTTAGGATATTTTGTATATTTATCTTGTATTTCTAGAAAGTGTGCAAGATAGTAGTTCATCGGGGATAGATGATTAAACAGGATGGGCGTGTGAGATATGTCAATAGTTTAGCTGCTCTTTGTTTAATTTGTCGATAAATAGGTTTAATAGCTTCAACGTTTTTTATTGAAGATGTCAGTTAAAGACGTAATAAGAAAGAGGAAAGACTAAGAGGTATTGTAGAGTAAAGATTATTTATTCCGTTTCACTTCAATTCCTCCTTCTCTAGATATTGTACGTAGACTACCTTTTCCAAGACTGCAGAAACATGCTAATATACTTATGGAACGTAAATCTTTGTAACTTACTGGATTGTTCTTTTTGGGGGTTGAACGTACAATAGCCTGCCGCCATAGATATATGAATTTATTTGACGGAATAGATCTAATAATCTTCTAATTTCAAAACACCGTATAATTACACTGATGGATATTATTTTATTTTAGATCTTACTTCATTGCATTTTTTTATGTTTGGTTATAGGCAAACTGACAGACGGGTCCACTTGATGGCTAGTGGCTACCGTCGCCCATGGACATCTGCAACATTAAGGGAGCCGATGCGTTGCCTACATCTTTGTGACTTTAAAACTCTGTTTACACCCTTTTTGAAGAGTCCCATATTGTAGCGCTCTAGGAAAACCGCGGGAGGGAGCTCATTAGCATTAAAGTTTGAAATTGTATAATCTATACTAATATTATAAAGAGGTAAAATTTGTGAGTTTGTGACGTTATAGGGGGTAACCTTTGGATGGATTAAACTGATTTTAAAAATTCTTACATAACGTGACGCTATATACCACGGGACGGGGCAGAGCGTGGATGAAACGGCGCCGGGTAGCTAGTAATATAATATTAGCGAGAATTTTTTAATATTTTCTAAATTTTCGCGACTTGTATACATAATAAAACTACGTTTTAACGGTTTTAAGCGCGGTAATTTTACAAGCTTGATTGTGAGTGTGGATTGTCATACATTGGGCAAACAAAGAGGAGCATAAAAACACGAGTAAAAGAACACATTGCTGACATGAAACACACAAGGTCTACGAAGTCTGCGATCAGTGAACACACGCTGGATAAACCCAACCACTACATCAGATTCGATAACCCACAAATCCTCGCGAAAGAGAATCGTTTCATACCTAGAATGATGCGTGAGGCTATTGAAATCAAAAAACATCCAAATTTCAATAGAGAAGATGGTTGGCAAGTACCACCTGTTTGGGATCCAATTATCAAAACTATTAAGACCCAAACCCAGCAAAAACCAGCTGCCAGACCTCAAGACACTGTGAGCTCTTTCTGCGTACAACGGAACACAAACCAACTTGACTGATAATTACTTTTATTTTTCCTTCCACCCATTTTAATATTATATAAAATTATTAGAGCTAGGCATGTTTGCTGAAGAGTTTCTTACGCCGCTTCTTCTCTTCAAGCCATAACATGTTGCGAAGCGGTAGTAAATTAGATTAGGCTCCCATAGAGTAAATAATAACCATAAACAAAATTAAAAATAAAATTAAATAATTAAAATTAATAAGTTGGCGGTAGGCTAAATAAAACTTTAACAATACTCGTTGACACTTGACATCTTTGTCTTCCGTGATCACGGCCACTAAAAAGTGGCCGAAAAGTCGGAAAAACCAAAATCAAATAAAATTACCGCGCTTAAAACCGTTAAAACGTAGTTTTATTATGAGAATTTTTTAATTTAACTTCGTTCCAAAAAGAAAATTATAGTTCTAATAAAAACCGTATCAGAATCAGGAAATTTTTATGTACCCCATTTATTCCTAAACAATTTAAACCACTCCCGAGAAAATCCCCGCGGGATTACCAGAATAAAAAGTACCGCAGCATTTGAAAAAGAACTTAAGCTATCTTTCTTGTGAAATCGTATTGAAATCAGGCAACTTTTATGCACGCTAACCATTTTAAACCGCTGCCCGGAAATCTTCCGCAGAATTTCCAGGACAGATGAATTCCGATAAACAACTTTCCCCTCAACCTGTCCAAACTTTCCTATCCCATTCCCTTATTAAATCCAAAGGCTGACAACGCGTCGGATTTGCCATTAGTGTTGCAAATGCCTATAGGCGACGGCAACCGCTTTCCACGAGCTGGGACATGTTGTTGGACAGTTTCGCAATAAAAACAAACATAAACTACCGAAGCATCTGAAAAATAATGTAATCTAGTGTTTCAGTATATGTCGTATTCAAATCAGTTTTTTTTTTATGCATATTAAACACTTTAAGACCACTACCGGGAAATTCTCGCGGGATTTTCAGGACACAAAGTACTGCAGCATTTGATAAAGAACGTAAACTATTGTTTTAATATAAGTCCTATCCAAAACAATATTTTTTTTTAATGCATATTAACTAACCACTTTGAAATAGTCCCGAAAAAAATTCCTGTAGGATTGCCAGGACACAAATTTTGCAGCATTTTAAAAAGTGTGTAAGGCATTGTTTTAGTGATAATCGTGTCAGAATAAGCTAATCTTTATGCAACCTTAACAACTTTAAACCATTTCCTAGAAAATTCCTGGGGGATTCCTGAGATAAAAGTAACACAGTTTTTATGACATAAAATTTGCTATGGATCAGTGAAAAATCGCATCGTAATTAATCCAGTAGTTTTTACATGAATCCCAAACAAACACAAAAACAGACAAATTGCACCATTCACATAGTCTATTCCGTTGTTTCTTTAACAGTTAACAGCTTCAATATACAAACACACCATTTATAGAAAGAACTTTATGATATATAAATCAGTTATTAATTTAAGGAAATTTGGCAGTGTTAATTTCCAAAACTTATTCTATTTGAATTTGGCTTCAGATTTAAATAACACACTATTTAAAAGGATATCATATCATGTGTTCTCTCACCTTTGTAGCCATTTTAGGGTCAAACTCGAATAATGGCTGTTGTGCCATTGAATTGTGGGCACTGCGAATAGTTTGGGAATTACTTAGTGTAAGGCCTCTCATTTTGGGGTCAAACGACATGCTGAATTCCTTCAACTTCGTAAGTTCTGGCCCTATATCAATATCTGGATGATTACAGTTTAATAACAAACTGATAACAGCTTGTGTTGCGCACGCATTGTTTATCACCTGAAAAGAAGATTATGAAATGATTATGTAAAGTCTGGATAGTTACCACTCCTGGTCTAGAGTATGCTGCCATAACAACCTTGACTTGTGTTCCGGCATTATTGGCCAGAGCCCATTCCCATTATATTGGGAGGGTGGAGCTCATTGGTAGCACCTTTGGTATAAGAAATATCCACAGGCGATAGTAACCGTTTTCTATCAGGTGAGCAGTCAGATTATCTGCAGTCATGCGATAAAAAAAAGTGCTGAGAAAGACCATAAAGTCAACAGTAGATGACTCATTTCTGTCTTTCGATTTTGACGAATCAACCAATATAGATGATCAAATAAACATAAACTCTCCTCACTAGATGCATAGGTTTGCTGGAAGAAACAGATTTAAGATTAAGCTCGTACATCACAACTATTTAATAGTTTTGTATGTAACTTTTTGTGTACAATAAAGAATAACTTGAATCATTCAATGTCTTTGAATATTGTAGCATCTATTCAGTTCTGTGCCTTTCAATCAAATTTATTAAATTTAGTTGCACCATCTGATATCAGCAGAAGGGTTACTTTTTACCTTTAGTTAGTAGAGCCTTAAAAAGATAAATTATGCTTAAAAGTGATAAGGAAGAAAGCTCAATACTTAACCTGTTTAGAAAAATATATTTTCTCAAGGCGATTGTCTGTTACTACTGGACCTGAAGGCTCTTCATGTTGTAAGTATTTGAATAGAAATATTAGTCCATGAACAGGCCTAAAATAAAATATTAAAATCAATCAAGTTATATGCTGCTGTCAAAATCATCGAGTATGTTAAAAACTTCAAAGTATAATATGTTATACAAAATAAAGAATTGAAATAATGTTACCGTAAGTGTTCAAAAATTCCATCCTCAATAGTCCATAATTCTTCTACTTGTGCTCCTTTAGCACCTAAAGTAAAAAAAAAATTGCATATTACAAAATTAGGTTTTACACTATGTCGCTTCATAATGACTAAGGCACCTACACTATATTATCATTTTGTCAAAATTACATATTTCCTTTTCAAGAGGCTAATTTAAAGATAACACGTCTGTTGATGGCTGGGTTAGATCAATCATATTCATTATATCTATACCATCCTATTGGAGGCCCAAATGAAGCAATGTAATTTTATGAATTGATATTATAAGCAAGATCGCCTTGTAACATGGGTAATACACAAAGGGCAACTTTGTGGACATTCTCAGACAATAGAATATGAATGCTTATTACTTAAGACAAGTGAATTCAGTAGGTATTTGATATGCTCCCATTTTAGAGGAAGCTAGGTAGGATTTTTTTTATTGCACGAGTTCATCAGACAGGCAGACGGCACACTTGATGGAAAGCGGTTACCATCGCCTATGGACATTTGCAACACCAAAGGTGCTACAAATGCGCTGCTGCTCTCTTAAGGGAGACTGGAACCTGGTCACTGATACTGGAACACAACTCAAGGTTGTCATGGCGACATACTTTAGACCAGGGGTGGTAGCAATCCAGTCGGGCAAACGCCCTACCACCTGGCTGTGGGTTGTTCTGTCGCCTCTTACGACAGGCCGCCCGGCCGCAGGAAATTGTATTCTTTCTCCATTCCTGCATGGATAAAAATGTAGGATGCAGCTTTCATTAGCAGTGTTGGTTGACAAATGTAAAACAATAGGTGTGGATGGGTGGTGTATGTACATAGGTAATACTTGATTGCTCACCAAATAAACAATTACAAAAAAGCACGAAACAATATTAACTTGGGTAAGACAACAGGTAGCCTTATTGCATAGAGCCATCTTTTCCAGGAAACTTAAGCCACATACTCATCTGCAAGCCATAACAGTAACCATTGCAGTTACTGTAACCAAAAAATTTGGTGCATACATGGCTGGCCAGCGCCGCGAGCGGCACGCAGCGCGCTCGTAATCACCCGGCAATAACCACGTACTCACCTTTGTAACCGCTACACGTTACTGTAAGCAAAAATCATAGCGTATACGTGGCTCGTGGACATCAAGCTGATGATTGTCGGTTTTTGCCGCGAATCCACCCCGGGTGTGGCAGTGGGCGCTGTCAAAGACAACGGCAAAATTTCATGAAAAAACGGACTCGCAGTACGCTCGCGAGCCACGTACACATTAAGACTTCGTTACTACCGCTCCTTTACAGTTACAACTTGCTACGGTCAAAGGCGACTCGTTGGTCGCCGCGAATGAGTTATTTTCGACGTACACATTAGAGCCCGTTAGTGTATAATGTATTAAATAGGATTTTACACAAATATACATACTTAAACTACATACTATCATATTTATATGAAATGTATATAGTAGTTAAGAGTATAAGAATTATGTTGATATACAGCCTGATGATGCCTTTACAACCAAATAGCGATTAATATCTTTCTTTCTTTTTAATATGCCAACACCTGTCACTTTGTACTCCTTACTGTGTTATTGGCAAAACACAAAGCCTGTACATTGGCGCCTATCCAACCAAACATAAAACAACTAATATACATACCAAACTTCCTGATTAGTTGTGTAAATACCCCAGGATCACTTTCAATTAAGCACCAATCACCACCAGACTCCATTCTTATGCAGCTTTAGAAAAAAAATATACTTGTTACTACATAATAAATTAATAATAGAATCTATATATGCATAAATTATTTTTAAAATTAACTTTTTTTATTGCGAAGTAGGCTAACAGACAGGCAATCCATCTAATAGACAGTGATTAGTGAAGAGTGTTGTACTGAGCTAGCCCTAAGAGCCATAAACAAGGTAATGATTTCAGTATGGCACTTACACATTAATGGATTGTGATATCCCAGAAAATTAACCTACATATGGATGGTTTATATGACTACTTGAAAGTCATTAATTAAATGAAATTGTTTGATTGGAAGCCAAGGTATTTTTAGAGATTAGAAAGGCTTGTTGTCTTGTTGCAATTATTAAAAAAAAATATGTTAATATTGTGAAGACTGTCTAATCAACCACAGATAATTGCATGGGTTTCACACACTGATATGAAACCTAAGAGGTCCATGGTTTCACACTGAAAATGGGAGTTATTATGAAGTATTGTTGCACTTTCCATACTATATACCTGATTATAATATATACCTAGGTAAATCAAAAAGTTATTTGAAGTGTATATAGATAAAATCTTTTTAGGAGAAGTTAAATATTCAAATTAAAGAGTGTCAATCACACAATATTTATGCCAACATTATTTTGTTCTACAAGTTACTAAAAACCCAAATTATAGATAAATGTGAGTTAAGGGCAGTGATAAAATATCTCAGCTTCCAAAAAATGTCTATGAAAAAAATTTTTCAGACATTCAGCAGACATTAGGGGACAATTCTGTACAATATCATACAGTCGCATTCTGGGTGGCCTTCAACGGTTACGGAAAAAATATCAAAAAGATTGAGGGTCTGGTTTTGGAAGACAGAAGAATAACAGTAAAAGATATAGCTGAGATCTTAAAGATATCTTTTGGTAGCATTCAATCCATTTTAATTAATTCACTGGGGTTCAAAAATATATCGGAAAGATGGGTGCCACGAATGTTAACCGACGTAAAAAAAAGGATGTATGGAAATTTCGAAGAGTAATCTTGAAATGTTCCAGTGTGATTTGGATAATTTTTGACGACGCCTTGTCACCATGGATGAAAGGTGGGTCTACCATTTCGATCACCTAAGAGACAAAGCATGTCTTGGAAACAACCATCATCTCAATCTATTAAGAAATATTGAGTTGCTCCTACTGGTGGCAAAGTTATGGCCTCAGTTTTTTGGGACAGTGAAGGTCTCCTTTTTATTTATTACATGCCAAAAAGGCTAGACGATTATTGGACCCTATTATGCAAATTGAATTCCGAAAGTGCATGAAGCCATTAAAGATTTTTTAAAAATTGTCATTGGGCATGTTGTTTCTTCACGATAACACTCCTGCTCATTGATCGGAAGTTACGCCCAACGGAATACGCTGTGCTAGCTTCAATCTCCTTGACCACTCACCATATTCTCAGGAGTTAGCAGCGAGTAATTTTCACTTAATCTCAAAATTAAAACAAAAAATTCATAGAACTAATTTTCATGATAATGATGCGGTTATGATTGCTGTAGAGTTTTTCGAGACTCAAGAAAACAAGTTTTTTCACAAGGAATAGGCAGTTACAAACACGTTATCCTGAATCTATTGCATTGGAGGGAGGTAATGTAAAAAATAAAATATTTTTGTTTATATTTTTCATTTTTAATATCGATTCCAAGAGTTTTTTGCTTCATCCTCGTATATGGGTGTTTATTCAGTTCACTCTTGCAAATAATTACCCAAATTATAAATATATGAATCTAAATGAGGTACATGTACCCTTCTGATAACCCCCTATATTTTGTGATGAGCACTGTCAAATTGACTCTATTATTTTGTGATTAGAACAATTGTAATTGATTATTTCTTTATTTGCTAAATTGCATATCAGATGATTTTATTGTTATTATTTTTGACTATTGGGGATCATATTTAAGAAATTTCTAAAAGCTAAATTCTATAAATTTTGTTTACAATGGGACTTTAGCATTTTACCTAAACGACAATGAACCTAAAAATTGTAAGTCATTATCTTGAGGTTACTCAAAGTATTGCAACTAACCGCTTCGTATCGTCATTTATGTTGAAATATGCTGATGAAAGCTTCAAATTGAATATGACAAACAAGGGCCCAAGGGCAAGAAATTACGAATATAGGAAATTATGCTATTGCAAAGCAAACAATCTATGTAAAATATGCGAAGTACATACCTATATAGTTAACTTGTTTACGACTCAAATACGTGACCTTAATTCTTTCTTGCTTTCAGGAGTAGCAAAACTATTCTTGAAATATCCGTGCTGTAATACCATTGAGTTTTCTAGATTAGATTTTCTCGAATTCTGAATCTGAACAACAAAAAAACAAATACCTAAAACGACCTACATTACATTCACAAACTACTATGGACAGTATATAAAGTACTCTGTGGATACTACGTATATTATCAATAATTCGGAGTTTTTGGCGGGAACTGAAAGGAGGTGTTGTGCTGTGCAGTTTTATTTTCTAAAAATGTATAAAATTACCTAAAATGAACAATAGTTGTATGATATTGATAGTTTTTGAGTAGTAATTATGTTTTTTGTGAGAAATATGAACTGTATAGTCAAATGTGGCCTTTTGAGTTGTCACAAGAACTCCGATGAATGGCACTAGCTGATTACCTACAGTTCAGCTGTGCTACATATAGATTATAAGACTTAAGAAAATGAAGAAACTATATTGTAAACTAAGATCTGGCTTAAAGGCCTAGCTGCCAAGCCATAAACGTAAATAAATAATAATATCAAGAATTCGCTACAAAGGCAGGCAAAGGAATCTTAGTCCTACAGACAATTCTGATCATGCCAAAATGCTCACACATTACGGGACGCGTCCGTAAGCCACGGCTGACTCACGCGTTGGAGCAATGTGTACATAGAACCGCTAAGTGCATATTATAAGACGCGGCTGACGGACGCGGCTGAGCGGTGTGCCTTACAACGTAGCTGGATAAGGAAAGTCCATTGAATTTGAAGTGTGCACATTATAAAGCTGTGTGCATATTGAAGTCACAGCAGACGTTACGGGGCTTACAATGTATCTGGATAAGGACAGTCTATTGAAGTGTGTACATTATAAGTCGTAAATCGCGGACGTGACTTTGACCATTCGAACGTTCAAAATCAGTTTGGAGTGTGTTACGTTTTTGGTTACAAGGCCTTTTGAACAATAGCAAACAACTTATTTTCAGTGTTGCCAATTTTCATTATGCGCGACATAATGTTAACTCCTAAAATGCGCAAATTTTTGGTGGGAACTCAAAAGTGATGCTGTGTTGTGTAATTTAATTTATAATAATGTTAAAATGAACAAAAGTTGTGAGGTACTGATAATTTTTAGGAGCAATAGGCTAGAGGATAGTAAAAGATTTTATTTTTCTATAATTTAATGTAAGAATATAGAAATTGAACTTAAATTGTTAATTTATGTAAGATTACTTAATATTTTAAAGAAATAAACAATTAAAACCTTTTATAACGTAGTATATAACCCATATCAGTAAGGTAAATTAATGATTGGTAAGTTCAAGAACTGGCCATAACTCGCTACCCGATGGAACGTCTCGACTCTCGACACACGTTGCCTACCGACACCGTACACATTAATAACACCCGACATCGCGTCACCATGTCAATTTTTGAAGTTAGACAGCCAGAACATCTCTTGGTAATGTAAATTAGTTGTGTCTGTCAGTTTTTATGAAAAAAAACTCTTGCTTTTTATTTTATTTATTGGCTTAACTTAATTCTTTTAATGGCTTTCCGTGAATAAAATTTTGAAATTACCCGTTCCATGAAACGTGATGTGTAGCATCAAGTGATACCGAAACACACTTTGCGTAATGCGTCGGGTGGCATTTTACACTGTTGGCTGGTTCATTTATCGTTACTACTCATTTACTTGCACTATAGTTTCCGGCACGAATCTTGAGTGGTTACCGCGATGATAGGGATCGCTTTGCGCATTGAACATACCTGATATGATGCGGTTTTTTCAACATAGTGATAATATCATAGATAGATAGATAACACTTTATTATACACCATTACAGAAAACACAGAAAAACTAATAGCCTAAAAATATTCTAAATGTGAACAATTATGTTTTTGTCCCTTAGCTCAAAAGGGATAACATCTCATACTTCGAAAAAGAACTGCTCAAGAAACATGCCGGGGACTATCGGTAGAATTTTCATATTACTTCTACGGAACGTATGTCAAATTTTAAACAATAGTAAGGCAAATAAACGGTCTGTAAGATATAAGAATCGGCCATATATCGTATATACACTGATCTGGATGCAATGAGGGGATCGCGTGTGTGACACCGTTACTCTACATCAGGTGTTTATAAATGTATTTCTGGTCACAAAAACATAGTTTAAACACATTTTAGTTAACTTCACAGTTCACACTCGACTAGACATGGGCGTTATCAGCAATTTTTGGCAACGGGTATCTAGCCGATATTTGGTTTCAATACCGGTATTGATAACCGTTGTCAAATATCTGTATCAAAGCAGGTTTTCAACTAATACGCGCATCGTTTTTGTTTGTAGTCGATAATGTAAATAAGGTTGTCTTTGGTTCATAACAATATTCGTGAAATGTTGCTAATCTCTCCTTAGTCTGTGCGTTGCTGGATAATGGTGATTAAGTTGCTAGCCAATACTCGCGCCTTTCTGTTTTGCAAGTTAAGAATCATTTGGAAAGAGAGAAGGCATAATTATTTTGGTTATCGGTTACCAACGTAGCGAAAACGCAATCATTGAATCTAACCAGCTATTGTGATCATTCTTGTTATTTTCAGTTGGTTGGCAACGTCGCATCATCGTCAGTTGTTTGTACCTAGATATTAGATAACTGATAGCCGTTACTAGGTGTATCAATACCGATACGGTACGTTAGAGGCATGTCAACCGTTTTCAGTTACGATTTGCTATAGCGGACACAATACACATGCTTACCACAAACTACTATGGATACTACGTATATGCTCACACTCGACACGTAGCATCGGGTCGCGTCGTGTAGTATATTTCCGTCTTTACCGTGTCGTAATCGCATGTATTATATATTGAGTATAACTCAACATTCGACTCGAATGTGATTTTTTTCTTAGTTTTATTTATGATGTGACTCGAATCCGACTCGAGTCAATTTCAGCTCGGTGCTTGCTTGCAAGTATTTAAAATCAAAGAGTACATTGTATATATTACTATATATAAAGATTTATAATATATAAGTGGCTATTGTGTAACAGTTTTAGGTAATACATTTTTTTATTTATTCTAATAGTATTATTACTACGCCGGTTTTTTATAAAGTAACTAAAACAGCGTGCTTAAATGCAGTGAAGAACAGGTAAAAGCGTCACCTATTTTTTTTCGTTTTTGCCAACTTCCATTTTTTTTGAAATTTATACGTATAGTCTATATATTTCAGCACTATATGATACTGCTATTTTATAATTAATACAATGGTGGACGTAAAAAAATATTGCTTGATCTTATAAAACTGGAGTACACTTGTATGTACTTCTAAAATATTACTTTGTTCAAAGTTACTATTGTTTTGAATTAAATGATTTGTAAATTTTGCTGTCTCACCTTTATAATCATATAATTTACTTTCTGTCATTGGTAGTTGTTAAAATTATTGTGTATGAACTGGTAAATTATTTTTTTCGTAACTTGATAATTGAATAACTTCTTTTGCCCTTAGTGTTAAAGGATTCCTCCAAAAGCTATTACAGCTAAAGTACCATTACTAGTCTGGTGAATGTAACATCAATGTAGGTTTCTGACCCAAATTATGTCACCTACTGTAATTAGTATTTGAAAATAGAAGTATTTCCTAATATTTATACAGATACTTACAATTCTGAATAAAGAAAATTGATTGAACTGTTCAGGAAATAAGAAATTTTTATTTAAAAAGCTTATTGAACTTTAATATCTATAATTATTTATACCTTGTCCAATGTATTTTACTTTTATTAAGTTACTCGTCAATCAGTTTGTGATGCCCTAATTATAAATGTGAGTTTCTTTGTCAATAAATTAGGTACACCCATATCATTTGCTAAAAGTACTGTGTATTGTAATAAAAAGGCTGTATAACCCATATTTTTATACTTAAAAGTTAAATCAAAGAAAGATGACATTTTAAATCTGAATAAATAGCTTGTTTTTTGCTTTTAATTAAAATATTTTAACTTCAAAATGATTAAATTTAGATATGTTGATGATAATTTATAGTCTATGCATTAGATGACTCACAGAACAACACACCTAGTGCTTGGAACAATGAAGTATGATAAGCCTGACATGTGAAAATTACATACATACATACATAACTTCACGCCAGTTCCCTTGCGGGGTAGGCACGAACAACAGAGCGCCATTTAGGCCCATTCATACACACCTTACTTGCTTCTTTGACATTCATAACTCTTGTCATGCACACTCGTCTGTTCTTAAGGCTCCTGACATTACCCTCCGCTAGTACATGTGAAAATTATTGTCAAAAATGTGCAACTTGAGGGGTGTGCAACTATAAAAGTAAAATAAATCATTGGACATTGTACATGTAGTATTTTTTATCCTATATTATAAGCAAACAATCTAATATAAATTTTTCAATTAATTTTAGTAAGTACAGAGTTAATATTAAAGAAATTTATCTTTCTGAGACGGCTCTTCCAGCTCTCTACATGAATCCATCCCTCAATAATCATGATCATAAGGAACTGCTGCAAATTCCTTAATATTTTCATCCCATCTTTTATAATGTCTTCCTCATCTTCCTTTTCCATCCCATGTTATCCATTCTGTTATCATCTTTGTCCATTTAAAAGTGCTTTTTAATACACTTTTTTTCTTATTATATGTGTGTTTTATCCCTGTTTAAACTTTTGGCTGCTACTCAGATATCCGGTACACTAATATCTCACCCAGGGTGGAAGGTACCCTTTCTGCAACCGCTGTGATCCACAGTTCTTGAAACATTTGTTTTTGGTAAACACAACCTCACCAACTTTTTCACTATTATTATTGTGATGGGTGGTGAAAGGTTGCGAGCAGTGACTAGAACCATTTATTTTACATATATGATTTGTAATTTCATCTTTATAGGCTGCCATTTTGAATATTTTCATGGATTCTCTTGTACTGTATGTGAATGTGCTGTATTGTTTTTTCTTAATTTTTTGATGATTTACACTATAGTTGTGGTTGTTTTTTTTTTGATTACTGGCTTTATTTTGGACTTTGAAAAAATTGTTCAACTTTGGACCTATGATTTAAGTGCAATATTAGTGAAAAAATAAGGGAAATAAATAAATATTTCAAGATGTCCGGACCATAAAGGTTGTAGTACACCCCACTACTTAAAGTTCGTGTATTAGACATCTATAGATTTTTCCAGCTTTTAATTTTTCCGATTAGATCTTCTACCTTTGTATTTTTTCTTATATCTTTAGCTTTTTTCTTAGTGTAGCTCCAATCATACGTCTTTTCCAGTTTATATTTATATATTATAGTATAAAACAAATTTACTTTCCATGTCTGTGTATATATATCCGCTAGCCCCTTCCAAACCACTCAATGGATTTTTAATCAGTTGTCACCATTAGTTACTTAAATTTTTATGTAAGTAAATATGGTTTGACTAGTTTAGACTAAAGAAAACTAATTTCATATGTTGTTTTTGATAACAATCAAAAAATATTTGTGTTCTTAAATAATTCAATTTCATTATTTATTTAAGCTGTATTCTAATTGATAGAGTAATTTCTTAAACTGATATCAATGACTGATATAATCTGTATTTATCATCTTGAATTTAACCTGATTAAATTATTATGTCTAAAGGTTGAACTTTTGTAAATATCAGAGTACAACTACACACATAATAATTGTATTGCCAAGCAAAGTATGTTACATTTGCATTATATAATATCCTACTCTGTGGCTGATGGCTGATTCCAGTGACACTAGAAAATCTTCGGCAATCGGCAGAAATATCTTAATATGTTATAATATGTTCGATTCCAAAGTTGAGAAGTATATTTTCAAAATTTATAACAACGAATGGGAAAGTCCCGAAAAGGCTGATAGAGCTTAAAGTATAGAAAATATAACAAGATTTGTTCAGTTTTTGAGTCTCAATTTCTATTCATAAATGAAAAACATGTGCTGTACAAGCAGTCACTAGGCTGGTTTTCATTTTTAGGTTTTTTTTATTTCTTACAAAAAATGCTTATTGTTGAAAACTCATTCATGATTCTAAAATATGACTAAATGGGTTTTATGATACATTTGCTTAATCACAAACTATTATGGTATATTTTATTATACTATGGTTTTCCTTCTATAACTCAATAACAGAGTAGTGATTTTCATTATCTAGTTTGATGACACTACTTGGACTTTACTTCCAATAGTATAATTCTTGTTTGTGTATTTACTCTTCATTTATAACTGGAAGTTGGATATTCCTTCCACATTGGTTTTTTCTAACTCCTATCCTTTCCATATACAATATAAAAAGATGTTTGGTTCGTGTATATACTTAATATACAACAGTATATACTTAATTTACACCAACTACATTGTCTGTGTAGATACTTTTAGAATACTTAAAAATTTCTCAATTAAATTTGTAAAATGGGGTTTCTTACATTATATTAAAAGAATATATTGGGAATTAGTATCACCCAGTAAAAAGAGTATGTCTAAAACCTCCTACATACTGAACTATTAGCTATGCCACAAGTTATTCTTCAGTCGCTTTTTCAAGTTTTATTATTTAAAACATGTTTTTTAGACCATATTAGTCAAATAATACCTTAATAAGTTATTTAGATTTTTTATTGGTGTCATGCGGTTTAGAATTTATTTAGGGATGTAGAAGCTTTTTACAATACATTTTCTTTATTCATGTAATGTGTTATATATTTGTTCACAGTACAAGGAAGAAAGAAACATGTTTGGTTTGATATTGTCATTACTGGGGGCACTGGGCCTGAGCCCGGTGCCATTCTTAGCAAATGTTATAGGAACTACTACACCGGCGCTAACTCTGCTCATATGTATCTTGATGGGCTATCCCTTGGCTATCATATATCACAAATATGTACGAAAATATACCGATTACAGACATTACTATTTCATCCTTACTGGTCTTGATATGGCTTTCTGTAATTTCGGTCTATCAATGTATCATAATATGCTGCCCATATTGGTTATGTACCTATCGACAAAATTTCTTGGCCCAGGAAAAAATCATGCCATAATTTCCTTTGTATTTAATTTGACATACTTGCTTGTTGGGTATATCTTAACTGAGTCCGAAGACTATGACATAACATGGACGATGCCGCATTGCGTGTTGACTTTGAAAATGATTGCATTATCCTTTGATCTATGGGATGGGAAAAAGATGCTAAAGGGAGCAGAGTTGTCTGCTAATAGCAAGAAGACGGCTCTCGACAAGTCTCCTACTTTAATAGAATTATTTGGCTTTGTCTATTTTCCTGCGTGTTTCTTGGTCGGACCTATATTCTCATTCAGACGTTATGATGATTTTGTATCGGGAAAATTCCCCCTAGACAAATGTGCTTCTATAATAGAGAAACATGCAATGAAACGACTTATTCAGGGATTTCTCTATTTGATTGCATTCCAAGTAGGAGGTAAGTTTTTAATTTTTGTTCTAACTGTTTATAGGCTCTCGACATAAATTTTATGACTGTATTATTGCATTGTGACCCTTTTAATCTTGTATCTCTAAAAACACTAAAACCAATGAATACTGCTCATATTAAGCAAGGTAGTGAACACAGATACACATTCACTTTTACATTTATGATCTAGTAGTAAGGCAAAATTCTTTAAATACTAACTATAACCATTATAGATATATAATATTATAAAATTCTATTGAAGCTATTAAAAAAACTAACTGGCATAGACTATATAAACGATGGAGAACACAATGCATTTTTTTAAAGATTTTTTGTATGTTTGTCTGTTTGTCCGGGATTCACGGCAAAACTAACTACTAACTGGGCCGATTGCGATGCGGTTTTCGCAGTCGTCGTCAGCCATTCGCAGTCCACTGCTGGACGTAGGCCTCCCCAAGACGGCGCCACGCATCCCAGTCCTCCGATTTTCTCATCCAGTGCCTACCGGCGACGTTGCACGTGTCGTCGGCCCATCGGGCTGGAAGGCGTACGACACTGCGTTTACCGAGACGCGGTCTCCACTCCAGAACTCGTTTGCTCCATCGGTCATCGGTTCTGCGGTTTTCGCTGATCGACATCGAAAGCAAATTCTGAGACTTAATATCTGGCGCTACTTTTTATCCTGGGAATCCCGCGGGATTTTTTCTGGGAATGATTTAAAATGGCCCGAATTTTAAAAAATCGATTTCCATTGTGGGTTTTCACTGATCGATAACCAATTATATGTAATAAAATGTGTGATATTTTGTCATCCCGGGAATCCCGCGGGAATATAAATAAAAATGCATCATAGAAATGTATGTACGCGCATAACTGACAACGATTTTACTGATTTTGAGGGCAGGGCAACGTCTGCCGGGACCTCTAGATTATAATACATAATTATACGAAGTTTATTCTGAATACGATTATGAATAAAGGTTTTTACCGATGTGTCAAATCTGCCGATCCGCTTCGGAATTGTGTGGTTTTACTGTCCGCTTTCTCCTCTAATAATTGCGAGGACTGAGCCCAACAATGGGACGATTTTATGATGCAATAATAAATGGAACTTAATCACTTAATTTTGTACAGTCTTAAACTTGAAATTTAATACTTTTATTTCGTATTATCTTTCGTCCGCGGATTGGCTCCCATTAAAGACATCCCAAGGGAACCGTACATTTTTCCGTACCGGGATAATAAGTGGCCTACGTGCTGTGCCAAATTTCATCCAGATCTGTTCAGTCATTCTGGCGTGATTGAGCAACAAATATCCATACAAACTTTCGCATTTATAATATTATATAATCTGTAATTCTAAACTATAATAAATCTGTAAATGGTTCAAGTTTATAATACAAAGCGTTTAATTTTTTTTAATTAGGGGGCTAATTTGAATCAGCTGATTCCGAAAATATTATTTTTAGAATTTAATAGGGAAAATAATATTTTGTATATTATTTTATATATATAAGTATAGATAGTTACAATAAAAATAAAATAACAAAAATATTTCTGCAAATACATCAGTGACATTGTTTTTTTTATTATTATATAGAAAGCAGATAGTATGTTTTTGAGATTAAAATTATTACATTTTACCTTTACAATGAATTAAGCTCGCAGTAATTTAGAACATGCAGTCAGTCGCAAATAGATTGTTGAAACAATATTTAATTGTATTATTTTGGGATACATGCGATTTACAGAGCATTTAAAGTTTTTATTTATTTTTTATAACTAATTTTGTCATTCTAAACTGATTCCGGTTCTTTATGTACCTTGATATCTGTTTTCTTTTCTAAACAGTAATTATTTTTCAGTGTCCGTATTCAGTATGAAATACATGCAATCAGATGAATTTTGGGATAACTCGATCATATACCGACACCTCTACTGTGGCTTGTGGGCGCATTTTGCTCTGTATAAGTACATATCTTGCTGGCTGCTTACTGAAGGTAAGAAAGTGCTAGGGTCAAAAACTAGCTTAATTTTTAACGCGGGCTCCTTAAAATGCAATATAATAAACTATATTTAGTGCTAAGTGCCATAAAAATGATAATTTATACATTAAACAAAAAAGTCACTCGACTTTATAGTATTTTTTTATTCGAGTTGAGATAAACATTACAATAACTATTAATATAAAATTACTAATTATTTATTAATTGGTCTGCCGAACAACAAAACAATCTCCGTGTAATCTCGTACCGGGTAATTTTTTTGTGAATTCAATTAAAAATAACTATAGTTATAGTATCAGAGGCCTCTCAAACGCCTTTTGCCGTTCGTTTTCGTCCGATCAGCCCAATAGAGTAAATTATTTTAAAGAAATTTTAAATAGAATGAAGAAAGATGAAAAGATTTTCACAACTACAATGGTAATACATATTGTCACGCCAGTTTCTCATTGGGGTAGGCAGAGACGATTGATTTCTGCTACGATCCTGACAAACCTTTTTCGCTGCATCGACATTCATTAACCTTTTCACACATACACGCTTATTTAAACTGCTCTTTAACCTTTCTTCAAAATATCTTCAGTTTGATCGTGGTGACTTCGTCTCGGCCTACCGGCACCGACTCTACCCGTCACATTGCTGTCATATACTCGATGATATAGTTTATATAACACAAAAATAAATGCAAAATACAATAGAAATGTACTATAATATACAAAACCAAAACAAGTAAAAAATGTTCTAAAATAAAAGACGAAAGACATTTGACAGTAAGTCCTCGCTGATACGAAAACATTCGATTTAGTCTTATGAGATTAAAAAAAAATGTAAAACCGGAGTTGTCGTTTTTGTTTTCTTTAACAGTGCTGATTCATATAAAACCAAAATTATCTCAATTTTTATTGTTTCGTAAAAATCAGATTTGACTTTATATATTGAAATGGTAGCTAGTGTCATTGAAGATCCAACAAATGTTAAATACATTTCTTCCAAACCATAAGAAAATGTTGAGTAGGTGTTTTGTCATTTTAATTAGACAGAAATAATTAGCAACACTATTCCTTAAACTGGTTTTACAAAATGAGTAGTAGATAAGAAGTAGTCGTCCCCTATTATCTCGAATGAGCAAATACTGAATAATTTGATTTCTAATCTCAAAGAAACAATATATCACGTTGACGTTCAAATTTTAATTCGAAAATTACCTACGTTCTGATCAGTTCTGTACTCTCTACAAGTTCAATTGTAGTAATTGTACATTGTATCAAAAACACAGGTGTCTAATAAAATTAGTAGAACCACAGTTCAAAAATTGGCATTATCGCGTATCTACAGTTGTTCAATACAATTCATATTAATGGATAAAACTTTAAAAAAACTTTATAATAATAATAATATTATTAAAAGGTTATAATCTGTATGGTAATTACTAGTGTACTGAAAATAACTGTTTTATAGTTTAATTTCAAAACGCCTTAAACTGAAAAGTACCTTTACATCGCCTCTCTTGTAAAATGTACATTTCGAAGTTACAATAAAATAATTTTGAAGTACAGAAATATATTTGTATCCAAGAGTTTAATAAACATATAGGTATTATTAGGTATATAGTGATTTGTAACAATACAAACGAAGCTATTCGCTAAGTAGGTTACTTCCTAATTAATTTTTTTTGTACGTAAATTGTGTTCTATTTGTAAAAATGTGTCGTAAGACGTGTTGGTTTAGGTTATTGTTCGTCACCTCAAAGTAGTTCTGTCTGTGAACTGACACGCACTCCTAAGGTTACCAACCACACTTTATAATAACGTATTCTATTTTCTTTTTGATCAATATACTTTTCCTAAAAATAAAGTATGTGAAAATACTTTATTTCCAATCTTTGATGTGATGCGTAAAATGAAACAGTTATATGGATTATTACTGAACTATTATCGATCTAGCTTTCACTGGAAGAGTTTTTTTCAGTAATGAATCTAAAATGCCGAGTAGAGAGGAACAGGACATCTAATAAAAAATGAGTTGCTTGTGCTTGATACGTTATTTTTCTTAAAACAGGCCGTTCTCATTGTTTCAGCTGCATGCATCAGGTTCGGTCTGTCGTACAACGGCGTGGAGAAGAAAGGCGAAGACCATGCTGTTTCCAAATGGGATGGTTGCAACAACATCAAACTATTACGGTTCGAGGGCGCTACAAAATTCCAGCATTATATCGACAGTTTCAATTGCAATACGAATCACTTCGCTGCTGAATATGTATATAAACGGCTCAAGTTTCTTGGTAATCGTAATCTAAGTCAATTCTTTACTTTGTTGTTCCTGGCACTTTGGCATGGTACTAGGACAGGTTACTACATGACATTCTTCAACGAGTTTATCATAATATATATGGAGAAAGAATTAGAACATATAATAAGCCAAACCGCTCTGTATCAGCGGGTTTGGTCCTCAGTCGGAGGGAAATACGTGTTATATGTGCTACTTAAAACATATACTATCGTTTTCATGGGATGGAGTTTGGTGCCATTTGATCTCAAGGCCTTCTCTAAATGGTGGCCGGTGTACGCTAGTTTGTATTATTCAGGGTTTGTACTATTCTTGCCATGGGCTTTTGCGTATAAACCACTTGTGTTGAAAGCCAAAAAATTCCTATCGTAAAAGCCCACGTACTAAAAGACGTAATAGATTTAAGTTTATAAATAATACATGCTTCAGACATTTAAATACATTTAACGCACAAAATAATGTAATTGCATTTCTATGACTTATTCAGTATTCTGAATAGGTACGGCTAATTTAAATAAGAAGCTAAAAAGTCAGTAGGCACTACAGCACTACTTTTGTAAGGGCGTTAAGTAAGTGCTCGCCAAGAAGGAGGCGAAGTGTTTGCATAAGCTTACCAGCTTGTTCTGCTCCTGCCAAAATTGGAGATTGGCTAATGTATATTGAGACCTGCCCTGAGCGAGCGACTGCGGGACTGCCCCCCCTGGGAAAGGTTTCCCGTCCGCCACTAGTGTAGTCTTATGCTTATTTAGTCATCTAAGTAATCGCTCTTTTTTAGTACAATTAGGTCATTAAACTTGTTCACATCAATAGTACTATTCTGTCATTAAAACTTTTTCATGTTTGTTAGCGATCGCATCACGGTTTCTAATAGCTCATCGTATATGAAATACATGAGATTGTCGAATAGCTAACTGGCACTGAGCCCTGATAGAGTGAACTAGTAGTGGAAGAGACCAAATACCGCTTGCCAAGGCGCACGGAGTGGTCAGGCCGTTTACCTGTAGCCCTGACATAAGGCGAAGGAAGGAATGCCGAGGGGTTTTAGCGGGCATCCCCGATTCGGGTAGGCACAGTATTTTTTCAAGGATACTAGTACCACCCCCAACGTGGCGAATCCCACACGCTCCCATCGTGTTTCCTTCGCGGTGGACATTCCTTAATCGATTTCCCTTCTTAAAAAAAGAGAAGGCACGGCTTACTGCTACACTCTGAGGACTTAATATAAAGATCAATTCAAATTTGTCAAACATTTGTGATTGTAGTATTGTTAACATATGAAATTTGTAATGTAACGTGTAATTGTAAACGTAAACGTAATATTGTATAGTTTTCAGTATATTAATGTTTATTTTGCTGCTAACTGATGCAAAATAAAGTTTTAAAGAAAAGGAATAATTCTAACAACTTTATTTAAACTTAACCAAACATTATGAGTGTGGCAGATAGAGTGGTTAAAACACCGGTGTTTGTTTCCGGAATTGGAAATTAAATGTATTAACATTTGGTGGTTTAGCCCTACCATACCGACCATTGTATACTTAATTTGAATGCGACCATACTAGGCAACTCTGTTTTAAATATAATGTTATATTTAATATTTTATTAGATTTTAACTACAGTTACAGATTTATAATCATATTTTAGGTAATAGCTATATGTTTAATTTGAATCTTTTCAGTTTTATACACATTAAAATAGGTATGAAGCATGAAATCTTTATTTAATAAAAACAATGATACAAAGATACAGCGGCCTTGCCTTTAAACCTTTTCATAATTCAAAATTGTCTTAGTAATTAAGAATAAACCCAAATGTTATGAAATTTGTGCAATTATAGATTGTAAATAATTTTATTTAGAAGTGACCGTGTTAGAATATTGTGTATGACATTTAGGCTCATACCTCCACATAGTATTATAATACACGTTTTATGTTTGTCAATGTTTTTATTTATTAGAACGGTTAAAATGCTCAATGATAATTTATTATTATGTTAATGCTCCATTTGGGATAATGTTATAGTTAATGACTTTTTCACACACATATATAGAGATAGGTTTAATCTGTTATTTCTAATGATTGTTATCAATTACTGTGAATGAGGTTAAATATTGGCAGATAAAGTATTTATATATACACAAATGTAACTATTCTTTAACGACGTTATTTATAACGCTATAAACAAGTTTGGCCACAGTCAATAACTATAACATTATCCCAGATGGAGTTCGACCATTATAATTATTTATAGAAGTACTTCTGACCAAACTCATTTGTAGGAGACCATGTGTAACGTTTGCTAAATATATACTGTTAGTTCAGTACATCGTCGTATAAATAAATGAATGTTTAGTTCTACATTTTTAGCCTTTAAATACTTCGAATAGAAGTTTTCGCAACTAGTACACACAATAAAGCTTCGTTTTAATTGTTTTAGCGTTACAACCTAGTCTTATTACTAGATGTTTGGTTTTTGGACATTGTGGTAGTAGTTTTATTAATAATAAGGTATTGGGAATTACAAAGTTTTATCTTGAGATACATGTTCGGTTGTGTGTGTATGTAGACATAATCAGACTTAAAATTGAAATAATATTTCTTTTACCTATGTAAAAAGTAGATTATATTTTTATTTAGAATGTTATTTTTTATATGATGAATTGAAATGAATTTTATAATTTAATTAAGAGTTTATTTATCAATTATGTACCTATTGCACACAATAAAATTGAAAACAACATTTTAGTTTGTAAGTTGGTTCACGATAATCTCCACAATAGCTGAATTACCTTTAAGATAATGTGTATTAATAATAATTATGGTTCAGTAAAGGCTCCTCATTCTCTCATTAACTATGTGTAATCGTGATCGTTGTTTGTTTGGAGTGAAGTGGGAATGACGTTTGGAGTGATTGGCGAATCAGCGCCTCCCCATTCATAATATTCTAAAACATTGCGACCGTTAATCATTCTAGTCTTTTCCATAGAGCTAGAAACCCCTGCTTCACTAGCACGTCAATATAATAGCCCTTCTCTTTTTTTTTCTTGTTCCTACAATAGTCCCGCACTAAGCATTCTCTGTGTTGGGCAGCTATTCTATATGGCGTGTACGTGGGTAATCCCATGGACCCACGTAAGTGTTTCAGAAGTCTGGTTTGTCTCTATGGTCCTGAAAAAAAAAAACCATGCATTCTGGGAGGATAACCTTGAACTCGCATTTAGCGTGTGTTTAAATTGATTAACAATAAAAGATACACTTATCGTGTTGCTGGCTTATAAGGATATTAATTCATCCAGTAGGTGCTGAATTTCAGGTGATTAAATGAGACCTAGTCATATTACGGTGAAGAACTTAGTCCAGGAAGGTATGTTCATTGACAAAGTGCTATTATCGGTATTTCTTGAGACCTCATGACCTCATCATAACTAGTGAAAACGGGGCGCTCAGGTGTTCCATAGACAATCATGTCGGCATGACTCGGTAAGTGAAGCATGACGGTTAATATGGAGAAGATCCTGTCGTTGTCAGTCACCCGCTAGCTCTGTATTCTGGCCTCGCTTATGCTTTAAAGTTAGCAAATCGAGTTTAAAGCATTACAAGTGTCAATACACTTCGGCATGTCGTTGAGCATGGTCCAGGGGTTGCGTGCCATCATGAATGCTGCTAGGGCCATCTGTATTCGATACTAATTTCATATCATGAAAACCATTGAGGTTTGTGTTTCGAGTGTGACCAGTTTCATGGATGTAACACAAAAATCGCTGGAGATTGATTTCCTAGCAAATGGAGTTGTAAACTGGCATGACTGGAGGTAAACACCGATTAGAAACCAATTCTCGGCTCTTCTGTTTCTGTACCGTAGCTTTGGAAGTTCTAGTAGATATTTCCTAGTAGTTGCTAGTTCCACACTACCTTAATGTCCTTAGGCAAATGGGACTGGGCTAAAATCCTTTCCATCGATAAAAGCCTAAAATTCTACTTTCTCCTCAAATTAAAATAATAAAAGGTAATATTTTCCCATTTTCAACTTTCTGTATAAGAATAAGCAGTTCTAATGGGTTAGCGCTTTGGCTTATAAAACACATTAGTCAAGTGTTTGGATTGAACTGTTTTCTTAGTGAATATCATTTGTAGATAAGTTTTATTAAGTGCCTCTAAACCCGATTGAAAGTGGAAATAAATATAACTAAGAATTACCAAATAGTTTTACTCTAATTTCCGTAAGCCCTTCAAGCAGCAGTTCTGGAGTATTCAAATCTTATAGCAAAATATTCGTTATTTTATAAATTAAATAGGTATAATAAATACCTAACATTCGATATATAGATTACATTTTATTGTATACCATATTAATAGGTAAGGGAACAATGTACCAACATTATAACAAGTGGACATCGACCGTCTCTTCTTATCACAATTGAAAACGGGTGTCCTAATATGTATGTATATACTTAACATATTATGATTTGTAGAACTTATCAAGAATTTCTACAGTACGAGCAAAACTTAAATGTGTCCTTGTAGTTTCTACACGTCACGACGTAGAACACAAGCAAAATCCCTTTCACACGATACGATTTGATTGCCAATCAGATTTGCAAATTGAATTTGCAATTTTAGTCTTATCTTGTTGTTTCTTCTGAACGGACTTATGTGAAGCAGTCCTCATAACAAGAAACAAAAATTGGAGTTGATTTTGCCTGTAACTATAAATGTAGATGAGGAATAAAAATAGGAAGACTGTAAAACAATAGTTCTTTAAGATTTAAACTCTCTATTATTGGTTGTTTGGTACGAATGGATACATCACCGTTGCCGTTATCCTCGTCGACCATTTTTAAACCCGTTCTGCATGCCACTGCTGATCTCTACGTGAAAAAATTGACCAACTATCGTCCACACCACTCGATTTGATTGTACACACGCGACGCGCGCGGTCCTGACCAATCAATGACTTTGGATTTCATATTTCTAGCCACAAACACACACACAATTCGATTGTCAATCTAGTCAAATTGGCCGTAAAATTGTATCGTCTGGAAGCCAGTTAATAAGGTTCCCAGACAGCTGACAGGCGAAAGTGTAGCGATCCCGCTCGGTCGCTATTCGGACTCGCATGCTATGCCTTCTACAACACACTGTGGTGTATAATAGTTAACATTTGACTAAACCTGAAAAACTTACGGAAATAATTTTAGTCGAAGTGCATTTAAGTTTCTTTGGTCACTACCCACAAACGTAGATTGTATTAATTATAAATGGCCCGACACCCACTTCACCGGCTTATTTAATGTCTCAGGGCAATAACATAGCCTAGCTACATATCATCAGATTCAATGTTCATTATTCTTTTGGACTGTCAGCCTTCATGCCATAAAAGAGTACGAGGTGCTTTAATAACGCTACCGTGCGCCGTCGTTCTGGCCACTGTCAGTAGAAATGCGATACGGGGCGTTTCTCGATCAATATATGCCGTGGGCAAGGATTGGTCACACGTGTTGTTTCCCACGCCTCTCGTTCTTTTATTTTCCACCATAATTCTTTCACTCCTTCAATTCTATACTCTATTGTTTTTCTTAAATAAGTGAAGTAAACGCTTCTGTTACCAAGGCGTTAACAAAGTACTTAAATAAAGTGTTTCTAAAAAACTAAATCTTTATTTTCATAGATTTTACTGATTTTGAATCGTTTGAATTAATATTTCATAATACTTAATTCCAACGATTATAATAGCTATAAAAATATTCAATCCTCTGTTTATATCACTGCTGTGGCCACATCTAATTTCAAATTTTCTTTTCTCACAATTTACAGAAACTGAGGTGCTCTGTGCTTTTCGCGACGGTATTACGTAAAAGAAATTTCAGTTCTTGACTCTGGTGGGGTTATATATGTTTAGAATTGGTCCAAGAGGTGTTTGTTGCATATTACCTATAGCTTATTTAACGGTAATATACAAACTTTGCACTTGTCTGCCGAAATAAGAAACAAACACGTCCTAATATACTCAATTTCGCTTATATGATTAACGTGAATGTTTGTTATTTATCGATCACGAGCTTCGAAACTAATCGACTATCATAAAAATTGGTCTACTTACACTAAATAATGGGAACGAAGACTTAACTCTATTTATCTAATCCCGAAATGTTTACGCGAGGGAATTTGAATGCCACTATTATCATGAAATTGGTTATTCGTGTCATTTTCATAACGAGAATGAAAATAGAATCATTTTTGTCGTGTGTCGTGTTCTTGTAGATCTGCGTGACTCAGTCACTAACACGAACATTGTCCCAGGTGTAGCAGGGATATCGAACATTCTATTTTCTTCGTTCTATCTTTTTGCCTACAAATATTTTTGCATTATTGTTCATGGCCATAAAGTAATAATTGTGTTTTAATCGATTCACTACATCAAAAGCAATTAAAAGCCGGTTGATATCAGTGTATTATAAAAATTATGACTTCAGTGAACTGAAATTTTACCGTTTAGAACTATAAATACATATATAACTAACCTGATCACCCCTTGGGAACCGGAACATCTGGCTAATGGTGTAGGTATAATATGCAAGCAGATAGCGCCAATCCAATACAAATTCAGTATTTACACTTCTGGTATTAAATAATTTTTACCTACTATATATAGGAAGTATATTTTATATTTATTAATATTAGTAGCGGTCCCGGCAGATGTTGTCCTGCCTTGAAAAAATTAAAAGTCTAGGACCCAATCCCACCGCCACATATTTTTTTTTACAAGGGGAAGTCCATTTGCGGACCCTCCGCTGGGGAGACTTCGATGGGAGAGTGTGGGACTCGCTGGCCAGGAGGAAACCACTTGGTACCACCTAACACCATATGCCGGGGCCACGGGATGTGTGTGAGCTTTCTTCTGCGACCCCGGCTGGCGTAGGCGCGCCCCAATTAGGCAGCACTCTCCTGTTTCAGGATTGGGAGGGGCACGCGGGTACGCCGACGCGCCCCTTATTCGACGACTTTGGATGCGCGTCACGGCCTTACCGTCTGCAATTACCGCCACCAATCCCAACACTATCAGTAGGTGGCGAATTATTTAGATTCACAATTGGAATCAGTAGGTTCCAATTGCGGTAGTAGTAGTAGTAGGTTCCAAAGCCACTCAAACACACATAAAACATTTCATCAAAATCGTTAGTCGTTCTCAAGTTATGCGCGCACATATATATATTAGTTATTCAAATTAAATGAGCCATGTGCATGGCAGTCTGTTCTAGCAAAAAGAGTAATTATTGAGATATAGCTATATTAAACCTCGGTAATGAGAAGCAGCTCTACATCATCAACTCATGATCAGGCCATATACTTTATGCCCCTGCACCACCTGCGTTAGTGTTAGTAACTGTGACCAAATGCGACTTACTTATAACGTTAAAAAATAACGCGTTAACGATTAGCTACATTAGTGTATATACTATATACATGCGGTGTCTGAATTAAGCCCTTGTCAACATCTGCGTGCCTCAGTCATTAAGACTAACAATATCCCAAGTGTAGCAGGGTTATTACAGATACAATGAAGTCAATTTATTACTAATATTTACCGCATGAACTATTTACGCGGTTTCTCTTTAATTCTGAAATTTGTCACAAAACACGTCAATAAAATACTTCCTCTTTAAATAATGAAATACAAAGTCAAGCCCACGCGATAAACAAGTCCATTGTTTCGTCATAAATCTAATTAGCTTTCCTTTCAACATTGTAACTTATTGTTTTAAATTTAAAGTTTAAACAAAGAGAATTGAACAAGGTGTTTACGTATTCAACTCTGTTGTTTACCTAATAGGCCATTGAAATGTTACATTTTTTAGGCTTTAGCGTGAGTTTTTCGCAATCTTATTTTTTTGATGTATAGAGGGGGTTATTATAAGCTTAAGTTCAAGTTTGTGGGTTCGGTACAAGAGGTACGAAAGGTTTTCGCGCTGTATCTCGTAAACTAGCAACCCTACAGAAAATTTTATAAGACATTATTTGTAGCAATTTAAATTGTCTACAACTTAATTCTTATTACTTTTTGTTGTAAAATGGAAAATAAAAAAGTTATAAACAAAAATAACTAAAATTTTTAAACAAATTTTATTTTGGGCGTTATAACTTTTTTCTGGACATTTTACAATAATATTACATCAGACCAATCTTATAGAAGGTTTTTGGAACGAAGTTCCTTATCGCGCGTTGTGAAAGGGGGCTAGACGGAAAAAATTCTTACGAAAAGTTGTCACGACACTTTTTGCTATAGTAAGCTATTGTAAGCTGTGCGGCGTCGCATGTTTCTCTGTCTGTCTGTCTATCTGTCTCTCTCTCTGTCTCTCTCTCTCTTATAGAGAGAGAGACAACTTAATTTGTTATATTTGTTAATAATAAGTTTATATAACATTATATTTGTTAATAATAAAAAAAATATTATTATAACTTAAAAAAAATTAAATTTTATTACAATTCCTTCACTAATTAATCGAAAGGAACTTCGTTCCATCCGGGTGTCCCTTGACACCTCTCAAGTTTTTAACAAATAATTTCCACTACAAATTTGTTTAATTTCATTAATTTATCTGGGGTTTACAGCGCTCCGAAGTTGACCGGTTTTTTAATTCGGCTCTTGAATACTCGTAAGAATACGATGAAAACGAACCATTAGGCTTAGTTTTGTATTGTATATATTTTTTATTCATATCATTTTTTTAACATTCCTATGTTATTATTAATTTATTATCGACCCTTTTCCCCGCTACAAAACTTAGAATATCATTGGTTTTTACAATAATTAACTTATCATCGCTTCCTCCAACACAAGATGCAGCCCGTTTACAGTCTCCCAGTTTATCACCAGGTTCAGTCGTGGCTCGACAAATACTATGATTGTGATTTATCAAAGTTATTTATTAATAAAGTACAATATTACAATAATAACTACTATTATATACATATTTAAAAGTAAAAGATGTAGTCCAGATCGCTCTCGGTGGGGAGCGTTCCCAAAATGCTGGCCGCATTCCTGCGTTGTATGGCAACGCTAATACGTTGCCCTAAATATAGGCCAGCCCTTTGGTCACGCGAAACTTAATAAAGTATTTATTTTCTTTTTACACAACCATGAAATTTAGTGGAAAGCTCAGTGTAGTAGTGGGTAGATAAACAAGGGACGGTACTTTGGTAATGCACATGGACGTTCAAACAGTTAATGCGGGACTTCATCCAATTATTCATATATCTTAACTGATCTTAAGGTATGTCATATATCTAAAAATATTACAAAAAGACGTGAATAATTTGGTACAAACTAAAGATAGTAAATAAGTATTATGCGTATATTCGCTCACAGATTAAAAAATATTTACTATCTAACGATAATATTTTAATTTTCCAAACTTAATACCTTCAAAAACAGTCATAATGCAGACAGAGATGATATCTCGTACCAATTAAAAACGTCGTAAAACCGAGGGACGAAAAGTTTTACAGACTAGCGTCTCAAGTCGGTATTTGCATACATATTCTATAATTATTCCACTTACCTTTCTATTAAAGTTACCTACTAAGAATATAGATGTTAGTCAGACGGAACAAAAAGTACCTTTTTTTTTGACCAGGGGACATCCGATTGAGGACCATAAGCAGCGACAAGGGCAGAACCTTGGGGGGATAGTTCTCGACCTGTGGGATCCGCCAGATCGGCACTAGCATACCTAGTCAGAACTGGTGCCATGCTATTGCCACTCCCCAGTTAGGGATATCCACTAAAACCCCTGGGTGTTCCGTCCCTTGCCTTATGCCAGGAGTAAGGGTACATGGCCTAGCCTCTCCGCAGCCCTGGCAGGCGTGGTTCTCGCGAGGCCACTTCCACTGCCGGGGGACTTTCTTTTATCCCCCGGCATCATCAAGCTCTCTGAGTGTGGGGCGGTATGTAATTCGTCCCACGGGAGGAGAGGTGGGCGCGCGCGGAACACGCCGCGCCTCCATCTCGACGGCATATGCAAGTGAGTAAGAACCCCTATTTCCCAAGGGGAACCCCCTATTCCCTACCCGCGCTGCCCGCTTACGGTGGCTGAAGGTCTATGCTGGCCCTCCGGCGCCGACGCGTCCTCCTTTGATGAAAACGGAGTAATGATGTGCGCTCACGCTCCCGCTCCGCCTCCTTTGCAAGCATAACGTGTTCGCAGAAGGAGGAGATGGCGTCCCGTCCGGTAATTCTCCCGACCATGCCGGGAGGTCTAGTCCGATGACGGCGACGAGGTCTCGGCGCTGCTCTGTCCAGGTAGGACATTCCTGGCGTGTGCAGCGCCGTACCCTCGTCGCCAGTGTCGCAATGATGGCACCCTGACGTCGCCTCTCAGCCGAGGCGACACAGATACCTCCCGAAGCAACCGTGCCCCGAGAGGACGTGCGTCAGCCTGAACGTCAGGAACAAAAAAAGTACCTACATTAAGTCCCGAGCTCCAAAGTGATGCCGGCTAAAGAACGTCGATTTTGGAATAGGAAGCCCATCGCGACGCAGTGCATTACGTGAACTTAGTATTAAATAATCGAATTAGTACAGATAAACGTTGAATAGTTTCCAATGGATGTATTACTATTAATCACACGGACGCAAACCAGGTGTATAAGTACGTACTATAATACATGTTTACACACAAAAGTTTTTAATTTGACGCTTTTTTCACCTATGTGAACAAGGAATAGAACTATACATAGATGGAGCATAAGCTCCATCTATCCTTATATTCGGCTGAGGTTCAGGCAAATAAAGTAATATGGGGCATAGAGACTATGAAAACTATAGGTGTATAAACATTTTCAGATTTTGACTAGCATCATACAGACTAGCAAAGTTTGACTATGAAATAATTATGTACAAATATAACTAATTGAGCTTAAATACTAGCACCTTTACAACTTTAACAGCAAAATTGACAACATAACTTCCTAATAAATAACTTATACATACATACAATAAATATGTTGATTACGAGATCTGGTTAATTATTTACACCTAATTAATAGTACAATCTACTACTACTAGTCATTACAGTACAGTTCTTTGGTTTTTTTTTACAAATATGGATGACATGTTAGTTTGTAGGTTTATAGTTAATTAATTATTAAATTAAATATACGCTAATGCTAATGCTACTGCTCCATCTAGGATCATTTTAGTGTTAGTAACCGTTTCACGCCGATGTAGCCATGGGTTTATTAATGCGTTCTTTGAGATGAGCACTGTTAACGATGTTAAACATTGACAGATAAAGTATGTGTAAACGCTAATCATTAACGACGTTAATTTTAACGCTATAAACAAGACGCATTTGGTCACAGTCACTAAGTATAACATTAATACAGATGGAACAGGGATATAATGTGAACTTTCTGTTACCAGGAAATTGTTTTATCTTAGTTCTTCTTTATCGATTAAGTTGGCAGAACTAGAAAAAAGTCTAGGGTCCTCGGGCACCCAGATTTTGGCGTGAAGAGTACTTCCAGGAGGTCTTTCCCCACGTCGTGACCACGAAAGAGAGTGAGCTTGGAAGTTGCTACCTGCAAACAATATGCTTTAGGTCAGTTCTCTGAAATAGGGAGCGGATAGTGAAATCAATTTACACAACGTTAAAGTCTTTATACATTTTGTACGAGCGTAGATACATACTTATGATGACGTTGTAAGTTTATACAAATAAAAGGAGCTAAATAGCGTATTCATTATTATACAGTAAAAATTCCAAACATGCCGTGTCTGTATATACAAGCTATTTTAAAAAAATCACCTGGAATATACTATATAACCGATGGAGAATACGATGCAATGTTTTTTTGATTTCTCGCCTGTTTGGTTCAGGATTCACATAAAAACTACTGGCCCGATTTTGATGATAGTGTCGCTGATCGACAACAAATTCTTAGACTTAAAATCTGCGCTACTCTTTATCCCGGAAATCCCGCGGGAAATTTTCTAGGAATTATTTAAAATGGCCAGACTGAAAAAAATCACATTCCAGTGTGGTCTTTTTTTATATTTGCTAGTGGGCAAACTGGCAAACGGACCACCTGGTGGCTACCGTCGGCCATGGACATTTGCAACACTAAGGGAGCTGATGCGTTCACGTTTCATTGATCGATAGCAAATATTATGTAATAAAATGTGTGATATTTGTTATCTAGGGAATCCCGCGAGAATTTTCCTGGGAACGGTTTGTAATTGTTCGGGTGCATAAAATTAGCTCACTCCGTCACCTTTTACACTAAAACAATAGCTTACATTCTTTTTTAAATGCTGTGGTACTTTGTATCCCGGAAATCCAGCAGGAATTTCAAGTGAAGCGTGAACGAAGTCGCGGGCATATTTTGGTTAAAAATATTTATATCGTGGTAAAAATGATAAAATATTATTCTAACGTCTGTTCTTTTTTCATAATATGCGGTGGTGCACTTAACAAATAATGATATATGTACCTATATACAATTTCAAAAGCCGCGGCAACTTCGTGGCTCACGCAAATTTACGTTTTATATGACTTGGCTTCGATCCTGAAAGACAAGCACGCACTAATTCAGTAAGTTTTTAACCTAAAGTGCATATTACAATTATCATGTGCTGACGGCGAAGGAAATCACCTAATGAAACCTGTTTCTGGAGCCAACCGATGTGTGAGAGCTAGGAAATCGGCTTCGACAAACGTCTAGGTACACGACAGTCCGTTCTCCTAAAACATGGAGAAGCCCGAGCGTAGCACGGAGAAGTTTATGGGAGAGATATTACTATAAATAATTTTCAGTAATACCATGTAATACATGTTATCTATACTAATATATAGAGCCGAAGAGTTTGTTTCTTTGATTGAACGCGCTAATCTCAGGAACCACTGGTCTGATTTGAAAAATTCTTTCAGTGTTAGATAGTCCCTTTATCGAGGAAGGCTATAGGCTACATATCATCATGCTAAGATCAATAGGAGGAGCACCAATGAAGAATGTTTCAAAATGGGGGGTTTTGAAAGCAAATTCCACGCGGACGACGTCGCGGGAACAGCTAGTATATACATAAAAATATAGTATGTTGACCGTTAATTACTATTGTATACGTACATGAAACGCGTTGCGTCTTATACAGCTAGCCTCCATAAGAGAGATTTTTAAAAAGGCTACAACAACTTGCTTGTTACAAAAATACAATTATTTTTTTATTATTAATTATAAATAAATAAATCGGCAGACAAACACACACACATTGTACATTCCCAAGCTAAGCTATTTATGTTTGTGTTATGGGTAATGTACAACGGATCACTCTGAGGGTGATCCCAGACACCCAGATCGTAGTAAACAACGGAAAGTTCGTTTACGAAATTCACCATGCAAGGAATCGAACCCGGAGCCTCTGCGCTGCAGTGAGGTCGGCCCGCTAAGGCTTAGCCCACTCAACCATAGAGGCCGTCATTCTGTTACATACGCATAAAATATGACACGGTCACGGTCGTAGAAGTGCAAGATCTGATCAAGTCTCTCAAACCGCGAAAGGCCCCAGGGACCGATGGCATCAACAATCGCGTTTTAAAACTTCTACCCGCCCATCTAATTATAATCCTGGTGAGCATCTTCAATGCCGCCATAACAAACTGCTCCTTTCCCGCGATCTGGAAGGAGGCAGATGTCATCGGTATTCACAAGCCGGGAAAACCGGCTAATAAACCGTCCAGCTACCGTCCAATCAGCCTACTGAGCGCACTCAGCAAGCTTTACGAAAGGGTCATCCTCTCTCGACTTAGAGATTTTGCCTTCAGCAAACATCTAATACCCGATGAGCAATTTGGCTTCCGTGCCAGACACTCATGCGTCCAACAGGTGCACCGCATCACGGAGCACATATTATCTCACTTTGCCCATCGCCCCCGCCCTATAGGAACAGCCGCACTGTTCCTAGACGTAGCAAAAGCCTTCGACAAGGTCTGGCACAACGGCTTGATTTACAAGCTGTACCAGTTCGGTGTGCCAGACAGACTCGTGCTCATCTTGCGAGACTTCCTCCTAGGTCATAGCTTCCGTTTTCGAGTGGAGGGAACGCGCTCGTCCCCTCACCCACTCACAGCCGGTGTACCACAGGGCTCGGCCCTGTCACCACTACTCTTCACGCTGTACACCAGCGACATCCCAAAAACTCCAGATGTGGAGTTGGCCCTCTTCGCGGATGACACCGCACTCTATACATCAGATCGCAACCGACAAATGGCTTGCGTCCGGCTGCAGGCAGCTGTCACAGAGCTAGGCGAATGGTTTCGCAAATGGAGGATAGAGGTAAACCCGGAGAAAAGCGCAGCAATGTTCTTTTCCCCGGGCACGCTTCGCTCCCCCAAACGCGCTAGCCTTCGCCTAAAAACCATTTCGCTCTACGACCAACAAATCCCCTGGGCAAAGTACACCAAATATCTTGGTGTCACCCTAGATCGGAACTTGCGCTTCAACGAGCATATCACTATAGTCCGAAATAGATCGCGATTTGTGATGGGTCGTTTAGCACCTATGATAGACAAACGAAGCAAAATGTCCCTCAGACACAAGCTTACCCTGTATAAAACATGCATCCGCCCGATCATGACATACGCGAGTGTGGTATTCGGCGAAAGGCTCTCGTACGACAACCGCGTAACGTCCTCACGGACAGGGTCGACGTTATCACAAAACGGCTGGCCCGGATCAGCCCGCCCGCGGTTAGGACGGCAGGCTGGCAGGCACGGACAGACAGACACAGACGGCGGCGTCTCAGGCGCCGCCAATCAAGATCTCTCCACGTCCCTGCGAGGGACGTTAGGAGACATAGCCCCCCCACAGGATAGACTAGGCGTGTTGCTGGGAAGTTTCTTTCGCCGTTTCTTCTCTCCCAGCCATAACACGTTACGAAACGGCAGTAAGATAGCGTAGGCCGCCGCGAACCGCCAATCCCGGTATTACAGGCTAGAATTTAAAATACGTTTTAAGGTCATGATAGTTATAATTGACTGACTCATAAGTTAGTCATAATATAATAGCGAAAAAATTAGACGTAAACATAGATAAAAACATATGTAAAAGGTACATTTGTACTTGGCAAGGTAATAAAGAAAATAAACTATTACCTAATAATCTAAAAATTTCATTTCCATCTGCCTTTTGTTTTCATGTTGGCAGCCGCGATAGATTTGTACTGTGTTCGGTTTGTATTATTACATGTAAAACGTTTAGTATAATGTTTTATATAATATCTTGTATAAAATATTATATGGAATTTCCAAACAGTGTTAAATTCTTTTCATTCATAACACTTTAATTAAAATAGTTTATCAATGAATACAATCCGCTATCGGTTGTGCCAATATGCTAAGTTTCTTAAACTGTTAAATTGTTGGAGGGATGGCGAGGTGTTCTCAAAATGCCTGTCAAGTATTCAGTGTATTCAATTTGTTAAAACCGTAAGGTTTTCTGATTATAAAGTATTGTGACCAGTTGCTGTTCTTTTACTACTATAAATCCTTCTGAGTTGTTGCAAGTGTGACACTACATAGTAAAAATTGCCAATTTATTAAAAAACAAAGTTATATACAAGTTTTACCTTAAAGGTAGAGGAGGTGAATAAATACAAAAAACCAATAAGATTATTAATTCTTTATTAGTATTCAGAATAATGATAGTAAGAGGGATAATTTCGAAGTGGTAACCTTTTAATTATATTCACTCGATTGCTTTAGCATCCCCTACGTGTTCAAATTTGAGGTTTATTTGTCTACACTTATTATTGTAGGCCTCCGGGGCCATTAAACTATTCGCAAATCGAAATATCTTTTATAAGGGCGAATGAAAGGGGGGTGAGTGCACGTGCGCGCGGTTACCGGCCCTTAGCCCTCGCACCGATAGTATCAATAGGGTTGACCTGTCCTTTTCGATTCGTTTTTTGGTCGCTATTATAGCTTTCGCTACGGTTTCTTCTGCATAAATTTCTATTAAGCCTATGGAAACCCATAAACTTCTATTTAGAATTCCTAGTAAATAAATAGATAATACATTAAACTATAAAATAGTATTAATATATAGTTATATGATAGTAAAAGAGCAATATAAAAGAGAAAAGAACACTCCCTCTCTATTATAGTGCGGCTTCATCTGGGATAAAGTTAAATGGATAGGCCGTTTCACGCAGATGTGGCGATGGGTGTAATGTGCAATTTGAGATGCTACATGGTTAATGACGTTAAATATTCACAGATAACATATGCATAAACACTAACGTCGCTATGCGTTATCAATGTTATTTTTTAACGCTTTAAGACACATTCTATCACACTCTAAATCTTTAACAGTAACATAATGAAGACAAAGCCCCAGCATAAAAAGAAAAACTATGAAAAAACAATAAAAGCCATAAAAGATCTCGCCAGAAGAGTTTGGAAGAGAAGCAAACATTTTCAGAGAAAGTCTATCATTGGTAGTATGTGTAATATTTGTACCTATATGTACGAAAAAACAATCCTATATTTTATAAAGTATCGACACTTATACCGAAATATTACAAATGACACGAACTAATAACGGTATTATATCACAACAGAGTGAACATAATGAGCATTTCCTGTAATTAGTCCGTTTGTCATAAAGTGCCAACGTATGATTTATACCACCGCGACCAGCGATGAATCGTTTTTGCTTTTGAATATCCACGAATTTAAATATACAATAAGTGCAATTACAATAACAGGTGTATAGGAAATGAAAAATTTTGTACATTTATACCCTCTTTATTGTCGCCTCGTAGGTTAAGCTTGACCACGATAGTTTTTACCAGCGTATTTCGCCAAGGCTCCGAGTTCCTCTTCTATTCGCAGAACCTGATTGTATTTACTGATTCGTTCACACCGTACCGGAGCACCACATTTTAACTGGCCCGCAGACAGTCCCACAACTAAGTCAGCTAAAAACAGATCTTCAGTATCTCCCCATCGATCAGAAACGACTACACCAAATCCGTTCGCTTTTAGCTGTTTAAAGGCTTCAATAATTTCTGACAGAGTTCCAGCTTGATTCAAACGTAGACCAATTGTATTACCCGCTTTTTTTTCAATAGCTAATCCCACCCGTCGTAAATTTGTTTGTGTTAAATCGTTTCCAAAAATCTGATATGGAGTTCGCGAAGTCAGTGTGGACCACGCAGCCCAGTCATCGAACTCAAAAGCGTCTTCAACAGAACATACTGGGAACTCTTTAAAATTGTCTAAATAAATTTCTGCCAATTTATCTGATGACATGTATTCTTGTGGATTTGAATTGGGGTTTTTGAATTCTAAATCATAAGCGCCGTCTTTATATAGATCAGTGGCAGCCGCATTAATGGCAATTTCTGCCTTGCCGGTGTACCCGCACTGCTTGATAACGTCAGTGAGGAACATCAGTGCATCCCTGTGACTTTGTAAAGGCACTGAGAAGCCTCCAGAGTCACTAATGTATGTCGAATCTATTTTATATTTGGAAACAATACTTTTTTTAACAAAATGATATATTTCAGTTCCTATGCGCATCGCTTCGGCAAATGAAGCCGCTCCTGTTGGCATTATTATATATTCTTGAAAGGGCAGACCATTCGAAGAAAGAATTCCTCCTGTTAATATGACAAAGTGTGGCACTGGTAATATTATGGTAGTAATTCCTGCCATATCAGAAATATGTCTATACAACGGGACTCCTTTCTTTGCGGCCCCGGCCTTAGCGACAACTAGAGATACGGCCATAATTGCATTGGCGCCCAATCTAGATTTTGTTTCAGTTCCATCTAACGCAATCATGAATTGATCAATTTCACTCTGCATTGTTACTTCAAGATTTTGTTTGATAAGTTCAGGGGCGATAATAGTGTTTATATTTTTAACGGCATTTAATACGCCCATACCATGATATTCAGCTAGGTTATTATCACGCAGTTGCAGTGCTTCAGCAAGTTTCTTTGTATCTGTAGATGGAACACCAACACGAAACAGTCCCAGTTCTGTGACCATATCAACTTCCACCGTAGGAGTACCGGTAGCGTCAAATATTTGTCGGGCAATTAGTAATTTAATTGGCATTTTTATCCGAATGTAAATATCAATTATAATAAAGAATTTTTAGAAAGTGTAAAAAATCTCAAAAGTTTTGAATAAATTAAAAAAATAACATTTGACGTTGAAATGTATATAATCAATTATTAATTCCACTTTTAAAATGGCCTTTGATAAAATAATACAACCAGCCAGTCGTATATATTTTTGTAGAGACTTCTTAATCGGATGTAAGGATAATCAACAACAATCGGAACTGTATAGTATATATTGTATAAATTCCAACAACACTATCAAAACAGTGGGCCTGGAACTGCACACGTGCGCTAACTCTATGTAAATCCTACATTACACTTGATAAGGTGCTTTTTAATAATTGAAAAAAAGATTAGGCGGAGCGCACCCACAATGAATAAGCTTTTGTTCAATAATCCCTACTACAATTACAATGATAAAGTGTGTAGCGAAGAACTCGTGAATTGTTTATTGAACGATGGTTAGTTGACAATTTCTTTTATTTTTTGAGTGGGTACTAAGGTACCAGGTAAATAAGTAACCAATTAATGTATAAAGTATTTTACAGTGAAAATGCGTTTCCCTAGCAATTCCTAGTTTTTATAGAACATTTCGCGGTTGATCTTTGGCAATACAAACTCTTTGAAATTTCGTCTTGCCGTTCTATTCATGGATATGATTTTCTCAAGACGATCGTGTAATTTGCAAAAAATTTAATCTTTTTTTCTAAAAGTTTGCAACCAATCGGGGTGAACGTTCTTCCATTACGAAACCGTTCATTATGCGTCGCCATACACGCACTTAGTCGATTTTTACTGGAATTGTTTATAAAGTCTATTTTGCACAATATTATGGGAATGTTATTATAAACAGTCAACAGATACTGTTTACTAATAACATTTTATTTCTTTTTAATATTGTACGACCTCGACTTACACTTAAATATTTATACAATTGAGTTTAACTTAATATAGCTACCTGCCTGATGGAGTGAAAAAATAAATAATTATCTTTCTTTATGTAGTTGATTAATTGAAGTCGCTTTTATGAAAGACGGGTTCGTATTTTATTATAAGTACTTGAAATTGTTAGTAATTAGTGTCAATTAATAAATAGTACGTGGATAGTCCAATTTAGATCTGTTAGAATAAAGTAATTATTGTTTTATTATGAGAACATAACTATAAAAACCTGCCTAGTGTAAGTTAGTTTGCTCATCGTGTCGGGTTTACCTTCATAATGACGAAATTTTTACGCAATTGTATAAATAAAGAGTTACCTAAAATTACCATCTGTGAAACTATTCAAAGTACTTCGTGCAATATTTCTGTTGACTGCAACTTTTTTTCTGTATTTGTTACCGGATACCTCAAAATTTAGAAGGGAAAAATAAACTTTTTGCGAGTTTAGGAGCAAGTAGGTATGTGTTAACTTCAATAAAATAGTATGTAGTAAAACGTTATTACGATTTTTCAAGACGTGTTCAACAATAATCCACACTGCTATGTGTACTGAACCCTTTTTTATCAGGGGAAATCCGATTGAGGACTATCAGCCACGCGAGGGAATAAAGTCGCGGCCGGTGTGTGGGTTTCGCCTCGCCGGGTTGGCACTAGCAATGCTAGTAGTAGTAGTAGTAATGCTATTGCCAGGCCGTAGTTTGGGATACCCATTAAAACCGATCCTCGAACGTCCCTTGTCTGGGTTGTGGGCTCGCTTGCGCATTCACCTCCAGCACGGACGGCGGCCAGCCCTTTTACGGTCTGGCGCCTCGATATGTTGGCCGAAGAGCTGGGTCCTTCTGGCTACCTCCAGTCTCACCTCGGCGTGAGGAGGCATGCGGACCGGTGCGTGTCCCTCCTTTCCGGCGTTTGTATGTGTATACTGGTAGCCCGCACGGCCGTAGCCTATAGCGGTGGAAATCGTCGATGGTCATGCTTCGTTGCCGCCACCAGCTCTGGCGGTAGGGGAGCGTTGTGGTCTGCTACCTCTCTGGCTCCACTGCCTCCTTCGCGGACATTATAGTCTCGCAGAAGGAGGTGGCTGCAAACCACGCGTCGGTGCTCCCGACCATTATCTTCACCATGGCTGGGAGAGATAAATCCGCCCTGATGGACGCGACGAGATCACGGCGCTGGTGGTCCCAAGCTGGACACCTGAAGGGTGTGTAGCGCGGTGTCTTCCTCGCCGCCGACGCAGTGGTGGCACCCTGACATCTGCTTATGCCCTATTTGACACAGGCACCTCCCGAAGTATCCGTGCCCGGAGAGGACCTGCGTTAAGCGGAAAGTCAGGCTGCCGTGATGCCTCTGCAATCATTCTGGTATCATTGGCCTCACCGCTTGGATAACGGCGAGGCCGGCGCTGAGATTTAGAAGGCGGTCCGCTCACTCTACCACCTGGTTCTGGCGCAACTTTTCTCTGCGCCTCTCGACCTCACAGGGCGCAAGTCAGCCAGTACTGGCCTCCTTTTCCTTGCGCATGTATACATGACTGAACCTAGGTTAATATTATATATACTTTCAACATACGCATATGGCGGTCACCATTAATTTTTATTTAATAACGATTTTATTGCACTGTTACCATACTCTTGTCAAATTTGAATCATATACATAGGTAGATCACATAGCCAGTCTGCGAAAAACTGCTATGTTGCATATGGATATACCTATATAATAGACTTAGGTACATAGAAATATAAAACGAACTTAAACGTCGCAAGGAACATTAACAAATTGTTTATTTTATGAGTTCTGCCTATCATTACAAATAAGAGGGGTGTGGAAAGCTTAATAGCGTTCTAATACTGTCCGCTTCCCTGTTTATAAAGGGAGATCTTTCAATTTACTACGGTGTGATTCGCAAATATAAGCTCTAACCCTTGTTTACACATCCAAAAGCACTCATTGTGAATATCGACACAAGTGTGCACGGTGCAACACTCTTTTAAAAACCCCTTCGGCATTATCTACGGTTATTAACAGTCACAAATTGAACCCCAATATAGTTGGAAAACTAATAGCAGTTAATCTGAGAGCAACCTCACTCATTTAATTTACAAATGCTATTAACTATATCTATATTATTTCGAAATAAAATCCAAAATTATTTAAAACAATATGAAGGAAGAGAGGGGGAAAGAATTTTCATGACTTTAAAAGCGACAGTTCTACAACTATTGGTCTTGAAAAAGTTATTGAAAGAAAAGGAAGTTATGATTTTTTAAGATCTGCTTAACGGTACCCTGATAACGATATAGATACGATGCACTGAATTTTTACCAACCTGCAAGTGCATGTCTATAGGCCACCAATAATTTGTATAGTGGCTATATAGAACATAATATCTTTGTACCAAATGTCATCCATGTAATCCAGTAGTTTTCAAAAAAAAAAATGACTGAGGGGGCATAACGATTTTATAGGAATCTCTTTTTTGTCAAAATGGCAGCGCTACCCTAAAACATCTGATAACATTGCGTGGCAGTTTGGAGTTGAAGAGATAATGTTTAATTATTAAAACTAGTAAATGTGAAATCGAATAACACAATGACATGTCCGTTCGATGATCCCACGGGATACATCACGCGAGGCTCGTGTGAACCCACCTGGATCAATTTGAATTGTCTGATCATCTGCTATTACGGGAATATTGCACGCGATGTTCTTATCACATCAAATGGGTGCATATATATTTGGATGCATATATTTAGTTAAGTACATAATTATAGATTCCGTTCCGTTCCGATTAGACTCATTCGTTTCGTATATTCTCTATAATATTACTTTTTATACAACGCCTAATTGTGAATTACTGTTTCTAGACTTTTCAGACAGACAGTCTATCTGAAAGCTTATCGTCATAAGGCTGGAAGAGGGGTCAATGAAAAATATTCAATTTAATTTAAATGTTGGTGTATATTTCATTTCGCTATCTGGCAAGATTCAGAAGATATAGGCATGAATATTAGTTCTGTGCTAATGATATCGCAAGCGCGACTAGTCACAACTTTATACGTACATTCAGGGAACTATGGATAGCATTAACTTCGAGGTTTGCCTGGAATATCGAGTTCATAACAAATTTATTTGTACAATAATTTACAGTAGCGATTGCTAATGACAGAAGATTAATCTGATGCACAATCACTGGAGTTAGTCAGATCGTTGCGGACAGTTGGCAGTCCTTAGACATGGAGTGTGAAGAGTATTTCGAGGCTCCTCTTTTTTTCTAACCTTACTTCACTTGCCTTACTGGTTAAAATTTGACATAACCTCCATACAAGTAATGCCTATTTTCTATAAATATTTTATAGAAACCCGGCATGCAATAGTACGGCGGCATCAGTGTAGTTGTATTAGGTACGTAACTAAATAAACATCTATTTTATAATGCATATTTTAATTACCAAGAGAATATTAAAATTAATAACCGTTTACAGAAGACTGATTAATTACAAAACAATTTAAAGTGTAGGTACTTACTATCCACAATGCTGTTGTTCTTTTTCTTAATATTTTTATCCCGTAAGTAGTCATTAGCTTATAAAACGCCGTTAAAGTTAATTTTTATTTATTATTATTTTATTATTTCAGATAAGAAACTTAAACTATCTTGTGGTTCGTTAACATTTTAAAGGATAAATTTCCAGTTTTGTAGGCTTTCTGTTGGTATGTTCTACTCTTGCTTTAGGTGTAGTAGGGTGTCATTAAATTACCTAGAGATTCTCTTTTATTTATTATTTTAGGTATGTATGTTATTTTGATTATAACAGCTTGATTTTGATTACAATAGTTCTAAATTTTGCATCTGTAATCAAATTTATAGGTTTTATGTGTAGTATGCTTATAATAAATACTACGGAAGATATTCTTTCTCCATGTACAAATAAGTCTAATATTAATAGGAATACTATTTGAGCTTTGATTTAGTATGAAATAATTAGTTGTAGTAAGAGTTTATTTTTCTAAACTGTACCAATAATTTTTGAAACTTTTGTTGAATTGATGTATTTGACGTTGATGGTGTTCCGATATATTTGGTCAAGAAGGATGCCCTGAACAATTAGACGTCCTTGGTTGTACCGATATTAATTATCACTTTCGATGTTCTTAAGCCTTTGACCATCTTGGCTGTCCCTAAGTATATGCCGCTGACTGTACCTAAATAGTAGGTACTTTGCAGTGTATGTTTGAAAAAAGTTGTTATAGTCCAAATTTAAAGCAAGATACTCATATAATTCATCACCGAGTGTGGAATCCAACGAAGAACGCGTTTCAGAAAACTTAAACTTTTTTTAAACTACTGTCACAATTATAAGTATATACTTAGATAGTTTATTTTAACTTTATCTTTAAAACACATAGTTGAGAGAACGTTAGCAGAATTTTTTAATAATATAAGATGGATACTTTTTACACCAAACAAGTTTAATTACGATATACATTTTGTATTTGTAGACATATTTCGACCATGTGAAGCAGTTTACGGAACAGTGTTTACGAGTCATAGAATCCTGGGAAAAATGAAATATATGGACCTTGAATTATTCCATGATGCCTTTTTAAAGTATCAATCCGTTGGTCCTTTTAAAAATGCATTCGATAAATCTTTTGAGTTTCAATTGGGAAATATAGCAAACAGTATACGTCAGAAATTTCTAAGAATGCGTAGTCTGTATTCGACGGTTTTTAAACGTTTCATTCCAGATGATTACAATCAAGTAAGTACATGCCTATCCATTCAGATGACCAGAGAGCTGAGTGCTTACCTCCGAAAATATTGTAGTGATTCAGCGAGGTAACGTGGCCAGCCTTTAGAGTAGTTTACCTAAAGTCTTAAGGGATTATAGATAAAATACAATATAACCATGGAAGAAATTGAATGGAATATTTAATAATATTCTTCCATGGTATAACTGATAATAAATAAATAATTGATTATCTTAATTTATATAACTTGAATTGTTACTTTTTAATATGCTCCAGTTCTGAACAGAAACATATTAAAAAGTTAGCATTAACTAATAAAATTATATTATGTAACAGCATATGAGGCGGTTTGTTATGCTTCGTTATCTGGGTATTGAAATTGACCGTATGGTAGAAGCTTTGGAAGATTATAACCATCAAGTAGAAACATCTAAAAAAGACAAAAAAATAGGAGATTTTAATTTAAGAAAATCTTACGCTAAATATGGCATAAAAGGCAACGTGGATTTCTATCAGCGAACAATAAAAAGTAATCCAATGTTAAAACGAGCCAAAGAATTATTTGCCACCGCCAATAAATCTAGCAATAAATCTAGAAAACCTACAAAGAATATTGAAGAAAAGATAACTGACATGAATTGGGATGAATTGTATTAATTAAAGTCTATATTCATATTGTTTTTTATTGAACATCCGATCATAGATTTAGTTTTTTTTATTGTCTGACATAGAGAAACATGCAGGCGGTTCACCTCATGGAAAGTAGTTACTCTTGACCATGAACGTTTACAACACCAGGAGCGTGGCCATCGTGTTATCAGCTTCGAATAAATTTAATTACGCCGTTCTTAAACAACCGCATGTCGTAACGCAGAGAGTAAACCTCGGCGAGAAATTCCCTCCAGATCATTTTTGTATGGAAAAGAAACGTACCAGTCCTATTGCCGAGTTGTACCGAGGCCACTTAAGAAAATAGGGTTGAACAATACTGAACATTCTGTCTATGGCTAGCGGCGCGTGCGCCGTTGTGAAAATGGGCGTCTTTGTGGCAAACAAGCAACTGTTATAAAATAATCATGTTCGTCTAACTATGTAAATAGAAGCTATACAGTACAATGGGCGACCTTATTGCTTAAAACAATCTCTTCCAGGCAACCGTTGGGTGGACAAGATCTAATTTCAAAGATAGCGTTGGCCTGGAGTTTAACTAGATACTGATAATAAGACACAATCATTATTATGCATACTTATATAGCAATACAAATATATACGTACAAATACATACAAAACAAATAATAAACACGTTATACAGTTAGATAGTGCTCCTTCACAAGTCTGTTAAAGAAATGCATAGATTTAGCAGATCGGATCCCTGCCGGTAGAGCATTCCAAAGATACACAGCCTGAACAGAGTCAATCTTGGGTAAATCTCCGCAGTAGTTTTTTTTTATTGCAGGAGTTCAGCAGACAGGCAGACGGTCCACTTGATGGAAAGCGGTTAACATCGCCTATGGACATTTGCAACACCAATGGTGCTACAAATGCGCTGCTGCTCATTTAAAGTAGATTGGAACCTGGTCGCTAATGCCGGAATACAACACAAGGTTGTTATGGCGGCATACTCTAGACCAGAGGTGGTCGCCATCCAGTCGAGCAAATACCCTACCACCTGGCTTTAGGTTGTTTAGTCGCCTCTTACGACAGGCCGCCAGGCCGCAGGAAATTGTATTCCTTCTCCGTTCCTGCACGGATAGTACTTATGTATTTTGTCCAAAACTATTGAGTTCGCAGAAAGGTGTCTTTACATTTCGATATAAAATAGTTTACAAAAATAGAAAAGTATTGAAAACATCTCTAAACTTGATACTCTAAAGCTAGTTATTGGATAACTAACCTTTCTTGGATAGTTGGTAAGTTATCTATTCATATTTATATAAAAATAGTAAAATTGCCGTGTCTGTACATTGAACCTTTAAAAAAATTAATGTGAATATACTACAAGAACGATAGCGACAGCAATAAAAAAATCCCTTATCGTCCGGAACAATTGCATGCATAATTATCATCCCACACGACATGGGGTTATAGTCAGATAGGTGTTTCCCACATTTGTTACAACAATCTGCTTTACTTTTTATTTTAACTAGGTAAAATAGGTGTTCTATGTAATAATTATTGAGAGACAAGCGAACAGTACATAGTATTGATTAATAAAAGGTGCACAAACAACGGGTAGGGGTCGTGCCCTGGTACAGAATTAGTGATCAGCGTTCTCAATACTTCACACTTCAGTGATCTTCTAAAATACACTATAAAATGTTAATATTATTGCGACTGAGGGTAGAAATTTCTGGCAGCGTAAGCCGGTCTCAAGACTTTTAGAAAAAAATAGAAGATTCCGGAAGGAAGGAACAAGGACAGATGAACACAGAACAGGATACATTTTGGGAAGAGATAGGTGATGTACAAAAGAACAACGAAATGAAAATCGAAATTCTAGAATAAATGGTTCAGGAAGGAAAAGACAGATAGATCGATGTTTAGCAAGGGACAGACAGTAAATAAAATAATAACGAAAAGAAGTTCGAAATTATGTGTTCCAGAAGATTCCGGATATATAAGCAGCGTAAGCCGCACCTACGGGTAGTTCAGCGGGAGACAGAGGAGCAATAACCACGAAAGGAGTACGATTAACAGCGTAAGTGGAGTTCAATTGAAGACAGCGAAGCAACAAGTGCGATAGGAGAGAGTTGGAAGAAGAGTTTAGTAGAAGATTGTGACGAGTTTAGTGGGGAGTTTATTGGGGAGTTTAGTGGTGAGTTTAGAGAAAATTTGAGTGGGCAATTCAGTGAAGGAGCAGTTTAACGTAGTTTTAGAAACATTAAATTCGGAGGTGAGCACTGCAATAACAGGAGGTGATCTACGCAATATCGGCGACGGTATTGTGAGTGAATCATCTCTTCGTCGGGGCAGAGCGTTGTTAGATGTGCCTGAAGTGGCAACCCCGCAAACAAGAATCTCGTACGGCTGTATGAGTCAATAAAAGCATTTAGTTGGAAACACTGGTGTTTTCTTCCAATCCAAATTGCGTACGCCCACGCGCACGTAACTATATGGTTTATTATATTATTATAGACTATGGGTTCCGTAGACATTTAGGTAAAAACAGCAACTTTACCTACCGATACCTTAGCTCAAGCAGGCGCGCGGTCAAAATGGAATATTTACAGTTATATTTTCACAAGTGAACAGAAATTTGGATGCAAGCAAATATTGCATCAAATTTCAAATTCAAAAGTTTTTATACAAAATAAGTTCAAAGGAGAACATTTTTTGAAGGTCATACATATAAGTCAAAATTTAAATTCACTTCCTATTTTATGTACATCTTTAAATGATGTCGGGAAGCAATAGGTACCTACTACACGTTCAGAACAAGAACTCTCATATAAAGTGTCCAAAATAGCAACTGCATAATGCTGTTGCTTCATTTTCTCTTATGACACAATTTGATAAGTAGAAGAAAGACGGATATACAGGTTAGCCAAAAAGAGTAGAAAATAATAGGGACGCCACTTTCGCACAGTTCCGAGTCTGAGCAACTCCAAAAATATGACAGGAGAATAATAATTACTCTTGTAATTAAGAAGAGTAATTATGTCACATATTAGTAACTTACGTTGAACATAGTACAAGTATCAAGTTGGTTTATGTTATCGCCATAACCTATAACGTTTACTTTAATAATCATGGCTATTACGTAAACCACAGCTTTGTAAAACTTTTTAAATGAATAACAGGACAATTATTTTATTAAAAGAAGCTAAACGCTATTACAAACCTGTCATGTCGGCGGTTCTTTTATAAATATCATCGAATTATAAAGAAAATATTTTTATAATAAAACGACGTTTGAAAGTTTTACACGCGGTTTTATTTCATTTTTATTATTCCGACTTTTGAAAAAACACCCAACTTTCAATAGAAAAGATGGTTGGTATGTACCATCTGTTTGGGTCCGATCATCAAAACAAAACCCAGTAAAAAGAACTGCCAGACCTCAAGACACTGTAAGCTTTTTCTGAGTGCACCTAAACACAAACCAACTTGATTCACAATTTCTCTTTTTATTTTACCTTCCACCCATTTTAATATTGTTACGTGCTGTGGGGACCGGGATTGGAAGGAAACACCGATCTAAAAGAATATGCCTTTATTTAAGCCAATGCAACTGTAACTCACAATGAACAGTCAGTCCGATACGTTATCCAAGTCCTGTATAAAACTAAACTCGACGACAGTCACGAATCTATAGATAACACAAACCAGCTCATAGGATTCTTTGTACGGTGTGCAGCGCTTAACTCTCACGCATGACTCCTACAATGCTTCCACGATGACAGGTACTATGCCGCACCGCCTTCTGCGCCGCTCTCGATGACTCAATTGCGTAGCCTCGGCGCACCCATGGTGCTCAGCTCCAAGAGTCGTTCCAGAGTCTTCTCGTCCTTCCTTCCGCGTGACTGTACTCAAACACGTGATTCCTCCGGCGTTTCTCATTACGACGCTCGCAAACTGCCCACAACGCCTGTCTGCAACCCACGCCGTATCCGCATAGTGCTATCTCCACCGACCCTGCCGCAGCTTCAGCGCACTCACCGGGACTCGCTTCCCATACTCGTACCAGGGTCCTTTTCATCTGCCCGTTGAACCGCCGACGACCCGCTACAGCTCCAGCGGGTAGACCGGTACTTGTTTCAGAGGCTCCCCTTCCGCTCAGCTGGGCCGTGCTCATCTTTTCGTGCACCAAATTCTCGTCCATAGCTGCTTTCGCTTCGATAATCCGTGCACTATAAGACTCGCTCGGTTCGAGACTCCTTCCGAGACTGACTCCATGCTTTTTTTTGTGCAGGATCCAGCTGAACAGCCGCTGATGGCTGTTTCGGCGATACCGGATTTGGTGGGCTTTCCGACTATGTGGGAGTGGAGGCGTTCAGCCCGGAAGCAGCGCGCTCGAGGAGGCACCTCCTGTGAGGTTCGACCTGGCATCAACCGCTGCGAGGAGAATGACGCTATCGGATTAAGCTACGCGTATCCGTCACCGAGTTTCTTGTGCCGCTTTTTCTCTTGCAACCATAACATGTTACGAAGCGGTAGTAAATCACATTAGGCTCCTATGCTTTTCGGAGGTGCCGCGAGTGGCATTCGGTTGACCTGTAATGGCGCGTCTCCACTAAAATTGTTGGCAACTTCTGTGTTTCCAACTGTTTACAACTCTCCGAAAAATCACCATTTTCATTGTGTCTCCATCGAGCTGAAGAAAATCGCCAACAAATTGAGAAACATTTGAGTCGACAACAAGCTGTCTCCACCAGTATTGTTGGCAACATGTATTCGAACGACGATGATATTGTACAGGCAGCGGTTTCTGTTTCCAACTAATGTTCCCAACTGCAATCGTCTCCACCAAGCAAACGAAGGTTGGCAACAAGCGCGTTCTTTTGATGTTTACCGCTGAAAATGGTAACAGCTGCTCCCGACATTTGTTTACAATTTTTGTTGACAACACATGGTAGTTTCAGAAATATTTGTCATCAACACGTGTTGACAACACAAAAGATGGCAATTTTTCTTTGGTGGACACCTAGCTTAAGAACCGGCGCCCGTGTGGGCTCTACACCTTGCACTATAGGTAAAGCCGGCACTGATGGACGGTAAGACGCCTGCTTGTCGGAGGCGTAATAAAAAAATTAATTACGGAAATATCAGTTTATATTTTCGTGTGATACTTTTCTAAAACTTACCACGAATAATAACTTTTTTCTGTTCCTCTTTATTGTGTGCGTTGCTTATTCCTGACAGTAGAGAATCCGAGGAACTGCGATCTGTACGCACCTAAAAAAATATTTTAACTTATGTGATAATTATATTCTAAACGTTTTCCTGTCGGGCGTGGACTTCATATTTCAGTTAAAAGGACGTTGAAGTATACAAAATGTATTAGATGATCATTACAAAAAAACAATACATATGTCGAAAATGTACGTAATATCGAAACAACTAAAAGTAATTTAATTACACGAGAGAAAATAAGTTATTTTATGCAAGGGTGTGTGTTATTTCTACTGACATTGTAAGCGTAATTTGCTCTTCACTGTGATTATAAATGTAAATACAATCGCAAAATAAGGATTGCTGAAGACATCCACGAAGAGGAGAAGGCAAAATAAGAAAGCCGACGTTGGAACTCAACTGCGATTTAACTTTGATGAGAAATGATCACGAAGAAGGAACGAACAAACTTAAGATAAATTACGAAACTGTCCTTTTTAAATTATTTATTAATAGGCATATTATAACTTACCAACTCTCCAAGAAAGCTGATATATCCAATAGCCAGCTTCAGAGTATCGACTTTAGACAAACGTTTCTCGTAAGGTAATGTTGGTATATGAGCGCGCAGACCCTCAAAGGCATCATTGATTGACTGCATCCGGCGACGCTCACGCAAGTTTGCTGCTTGACGCTGTTGGATTTGCTGCTGAGGACATCGGGACCTCCGTTTGTGGATACGTCGGAATTCGGATCTGAAATTTTCACATATAAGTAACAAGGGCATGTAACGCGACTTTACTCGCGTATACTGCGGACTCATATAGCGCTGGTTTCGGCGCTATACGAGTGCATTAGTCTGAATTAAAATCCTGTATGCTTGTATGTTCGCTGTCTCCAACTGAAACTACCCTGGAGGCGCGCTTTACGCTACTTATATTATTATTATTAAGTCTTAGATCATATAAACGTCTAGATCACGCATCAATTGCACAAAAACGGCCCAAAAACAGTGCACCAAAATTGGTGCACTGGCTTCAGTGGCTTCCCACGCCTGTTAGTGTCGTTTCGATTACTTTACTGGTTAGAGCTCTCGCAAAAAAAATAATTATGTCGGTCTGCGCTATTAAAATGTGTCGGAACTATTTTAAAACGGGAAAGGATAAGGATGAGATGTCATTTAATCGGAAAACTTAACACTTTTCTCATGATTTCTTTGTAAAAACGTGAAATTTAATTTCGACATTTTCAAGGTTATCGAATTGATTGATGTTGTCAGGTGAGAAGTGTGACTTATTTTCCAAAATTTGGGGACTTTTGTTACGATTTTTTTTTATTTATGAAATATGAATAATTGAAAAAATCTATAGAAAACAGACATGTAATGTTTGTGTGTCCGGTTTTCTTAAACTAGTTTATATTACGTTTTAGACTTCCTACGGATCCAATTGTAGCATATTGTTGGACAAAGAGATGGATTTTGAAAGGAAGTATTTTGAATCATTTTCGGAGATATTTTTACACTATGTTTTTTATTTTTTCTTATCAACGGCACAATTGTATTGAAATAAAGTACCTAAAATAATTATATATGATCGTGACCGATAAGATGTAAGTTGTGTGAAGGATAATTAGAAAATGTAAGAATACTTAACCATCATATAAAATTATTTCTAATCTAACCTTAGCCCTTTGGACAATATAAACTTTTTAATGTAACCTTATGACGTTTGACATAGAATTGACAGAATGCGTGCTGCAAATATCGTCAAAGAGGATCTAAAAAAAACTGAATATCGTTTAAAGCAGGTGCTTCGGTCGGAGTTATCTGTACTAATATTATAAAGAGGTAAAGTTTGTGACGTTGTAGGGGGTAATCTCGGGATCTACTAAACCGATTTTAAAAATTATTTTACTGTTGGAAAGCTACGTTAACAGGGACGTTAACATAGGCTATATAACATGACGCTTTATACCACTGGAGCGGGACAGACCACGGGTGAATCCGCGCCGGGCCGCTAGTAATATTATAGATAACTCTTTATTGTCATAATTAAGATATTAATTTTGTCTATATTCTGTTAGCTGCATCTCCATTAATTCCTAATAAAGAAATAATTTAATATATTAATATGATAAAAAACAAATTTTAGTTCAGAAAATAATAAAACTAAACTAGTTTGAATAAAAACTTTTGGATATGAATATTTTTATTTCTATAATAGCCCTTTTCAAGTGGTTTAGTTACTCTTAAGTCCCTGCATTAAACTATCCCGTGTACCTACCCCGTAGTTCCTACTACTGATATAAACTTTGGATTATACATAAACCCTATTACCCAATATGAACCTATCGAATCGTTCCAAGTCTACTATTACAAATGATTTCACTGACTTTTAGCGCAGGATAATCTTTGGGTTATAAATAGTCATCTAATAACCTTCGTGAACATGATGTGTAACACAAAAATAATTTGCCATTATGAATAGTTTTTTTAGAATTATTACATTAGTATTGGTAATTAACAGACTTATAAATATGTACTAATATCTGTACAGACATTTATTGCGAATTAAAATTACTACATGTGCTATGAATGTGTTATGAATTTATTTCGGCATGTATTTTTTTATGGTTCGTTCCAAGACACACTACTTTTGTTGCTAATACTTTATAAAAAAAAACTGAAACCTCTGAGTAATATTAAATTATAACACATAAAGCGATTAAATCATAACGATCATTTAAACTTTTCACTTACATAATAAAATATTTAATTATAAAAAATGGGGTAATATTTTTTTCCTGATATCCCGAAAGCGCAGAGTGAATTTAGCAACGCTTCGCGTTTTTGATGCCGTTTTTGGCGATGTTGTTTGTTAGCAATGCTCTCTCTAGACATGTTATATCTCAATGTATTAAGTATATGCTTATATAAACTCGGAAAAATCTTTTGGAACCCATAATTTCGATCTTCTTTTCTGTCTATCTATTTCTATCTCTGTCTTTTCCTTCTTGAACCTTCTGTTCTAGAAATTCGATCTGCATTTCGTTATGCTTTTGTTCATCATCTATCCCTTTCTAAAATATATATGTCATTGTCTGTTTCTTCTGGAGTCTTCTAGATTTTTCTAAAACTCTAAGGATTTAAAAAAAAATCTAGAAGACTCAAACTCACTTAAACCAACTGGATCGTTCCACCAACGCTCACCACAATAGGTATAAATATGTTTTAATATAAATAAATATTAAATACATGTATAATTATAGTTGAATAATGTAATTTTTTTTTAAATAAAAAATCAACGAATGATAGTATAAATTGACATGTATCAAAAAATGTTTACCTTCACTTGTTTTCAACATGAATATCAAATATGTAAATTTAATGTAATAGCAATAATTCTAAAGTAATCAATGAATAAAAGTATATGTAATGACCTAATTTATTATCTAATATAAGTTATGGAGTCTAATACTAATAAATATTGAACTTGATTTGTATATTAGAACTAGGATATGCCCGCGACTTCGTTTACGCTTGACTTGACATTCCCGCAGGATTTCCAGCACACAAAATACCGCAGCATTTGGAAAAGAATCTAAACTAGCGTTTTAGTGAAAACTGTCGGAATAAGCTAATTTTTATGCACCCGAACAACTTCGAACCGATCTCGGGTAAATTCCCGCGGGATTTCCGGGATAAAAATAACACATATTTTATTAGATTAAATTTGCTATCGATCAGTACAAAAATAACATTGGAATTCCTCATTTTTATTAATCTGGCTAGTTTAAATTTATACCCAGAAAAATTCCCGCAGTACTCCCAGGGTAACAAGTAACACAGAATTTAAGTCTAAAATTAGCTGACGATCAGCGGAAACCGCATCGAAATCGGCCCAGTAGTTTTTACCTGAATCCCGAACAAACAGACAAGAAATCTATAAAAATGCATCGTGTTCTCCATCGTTTATATAGTGTATTCCAGGTGTTTTTTTCTTAAATAGCTTTAATGCACAGACACTACATGTTTAGTTTTATAATATAGATAGTGTCCTATATAAAAAAAAGGAAAAAGAACATCGTTAGAAATAGCCTAAATCAAATACGTGTTAAAGAGATTTTAACATATTATTCATTATAGTATAAACTACATTGAAATGACTTCACACGTGAGTTTGACTGGTACACGAGCATTTGATTTCTTTTGAATTAAAGAAATGAAACCTATTCAAGTTCGTCAGCACATTGATTTATATTTTTTAAACTTTGTTACAATTTGCGGAACATGATGTACCTAATTTCCAAATTACCTGCCTACTTATTATTTTCTTTCTTTATATCTAATACATACTGAAAATATTTAGTACCTAATTCTCATTGCAAATCAAATAAAAATATATTTGCTATGTAACTAATTGTTAAGTTAATATTATTTTAAATATGTATTTTGTAAATACAAGTAAAAGCTTAGCGTTTCTTTATGATACATAATATGTGGTATGAAGGTACATAATGTAGCTGCATAGGCCTCAACCAGCTCTCTTCGTTTATTATTCTTATTGTATAACTCTTATTGTGATAGGGTCCGATTTTTCAATCATCAGATAAAATATATGCAATAGAATAAAACACATGGAAATATTAAAAATGACAGTTGCATGAATAAAATTATTTTAATTGGATTTAATCAAGTTATAATTTGTTCGATTGATAAACTTAGTATTGAAAAATCGGTCCGAAGCCAACATAATGAAGAAAGGGACGACTGTTCATTATTTGTATTTTTTTTGTTTGTTTTAGAGACGTATTAAATAAAAATATAAAAATAAAATTCGCCGCCAAGCATAAAAAACATCGCAAAAATTCGTTTAGAAAAACCATTCATATAATATAGTCACCTCTTCCTTGGTGTCGAAAGATTTTCTTGATCACTGGCGTAAAGACTTCCGTCGGACATCGAAGAGTCATCGAAAAGTAGCAAATCTGAACTATTGGCGGAGGTCGGAGACCCGCTTAGTGTCAGAGGCACAACACTCGCGTTGTCCAGCTGTGGGCATCGAAGCCCATTCACACCGTCCATATTAAACATTTTACGTACAACTCACAACTCAGCCATTACAGAAGCTTTAACAGATACGCACTCCTCGACGTTTTGTTGCGATATGCGGCGAGGGTAGGAGGGTTGCGTCGAGTGGAAAATGTGTCTCCGCCCCTTATGCAATACCCGCCCAGTTTTCATTGACCAAATTCGCAAGACACATCTACTTTCACATAGACAACTCTTTTTTTATCGAATACCATAAGAAGCGGGGGGTGTAGTAGCTTTTGTTAATCTTGTTCTGTCTTGCTAAAATTAATAAACTTGCTATTTTTGAAACAAATTTTTATTCTAATAACAACAAGAGAAACCATAGTGCTGTGTATAAAAATTACTGTGTATTTTGTTATTAAAATACACAGTCATTTTTATATACATGCATGCAAGTGACTTTATTTGGAAGTTTTATATTTGTACGTTTATTTCATCCGATTGATGTATGAACAAATTTTGGAGTAATTTAGAACAAATTGGAGACAAACATAGGTTAGAGTTTAACCTGGATATTGAGAAATATAATACTAGTAAGATAGGATATCAAAATTTACGCGAATGAAGTCGCGTGAATAAAATCGTAAGTAGATTTTTTTGTGAGCTTTAGTGACTCAGCGTGAACACACCATTATCAAGAAGTAGTCCGATGTCTAACAGTATTTGGGCATATACTTCCCCGATACCTAATTGATTAATGGTTCGTTCCTATATCTTCATTAGCTTTAATATCGTTTAAAGTTTTACATAGTAAGAAGATATAGGAACCGGCCAAAAAGGACACGCAATTGAATTGTATAAACTTTTTGGACAATTTCAATACCTAAAATGAGTCGTATATTACAATTAATTATGTAGATACAAGATACAAATACAACTAGAATACTTCATAGAATAGGAAGTAAAAAATAAATTTTAACTCACTCACGCACATCAACCTTCAAAAAGTGTTTGCTCTCCAGTGGAACTTATTTTGAATAAAAACTTTTGAATTTGAATTTGAACTTTAAAAGCAATTAATAAGTAATTTATAAACTAATACTAAAATAAAACAACTTAAACGTTAGTGAACTTAAATTATTATATAGTATAATATTAATTATAGATAGAATACATTATATATGGTATTCTATCTACAATCTCTTTTAAGTAAGTCCTAGAGACTATAGAAAAATTGACTACTGAGCCAGGGTCCCAGTTTTTGTTTGATGCAGAGGGTAATACATTTCGTACACTAACGGGTCCTTTACGGGGGATTAGAACAAAGCAATGAGAGTTATCCACTGAAGATGGTGCAGAGAACAGAGTCAATTACTCCACTCAAACCCTCTTCCTCCCATGTACCCCGCGCTCATGGTAGGAATAGCGTGAGACTTAGAACGTAGTTACACCCACACTAAACCTGCGCATCAGTGCTTGAGAATGCCCCGGGAGAGGCAAACTCACTTCGTCAACAGAAGTTGGTTCCCCCGCACAGGTGTTGGAGGACCCCTGTAGTAAAATTACGGGAGGAGATTTTGCGCGTATCTATATGCGCCTCCGGGGCCCCGACTGACACCTTACTCCCGTTCTCGTTCAGCAGCGGCCTGCTTTTGAGACATTACTACCTTGTAGAATATGGACGCTCCCTCCCAATGATCGTCGCTATGTAGCACGGCCTGGAACAGGCTACCCAGCGAATCGATCGGACATACGACGGCCTCGAGCTCAAATCTCTGCGGAGCCCATGCTACGTATTCGACCAGCGTATGAAACGTAGACTCTCGTGCGCCACATAGGCGGCACTGCACTGAGGGGAAGGCAGATATCCCACAATATGATGCAGATACTTATCGAAGCAACCGTGCCCGGTAAATACTGCGTCATCCTGAAGGTCCCGCGTTTCCGCGCAACTTATCGCACCAGGTGTGGGCGCACAGCCTCCACTGTCTCAATGCCAGCCGCAGGAGTTTCCAACTCTCTCGACCAGATTTGGTTCATGGACGCGGTTCCCAGCGCTCTGATCGTTTGAAGCTCGGCCTGGCAGTACACCAGAGCGCGGGCAAGGGTATACTGTTGGGAGCCACGAACTTCGGCAAGTATGTCTACCTGGAGAGGACATGGCGGATTGCCTGCCAAGAGTGTCGCCGCCGCCCACGACACTGTGCAGTATCCACGGATGGTCCTGAACGCCAGGACCCATTGTGCTCGGTACAACAAAGTTCTATTATAGTGGCGATGAAGTGCAACGGACCATACGGGTGTACTGTACAAGGCCATACTCCTAAGGATGCCAGAGTAGAGTTTCGTAGTCGCCCCGCCCGGTCCCCTCACGTTAGGAAGAAGCCGGGCAAGGGCACCTGAGGACCTCACGAATTTGGGAGCTGGTTAAAGTGCGCTTTGAACAGCCATTTCCCGTCGAGAATGAGTCTCCGATATTACATCTGGAACCTGATGCGAATATCCACCCCTTGAATTGTAACGGTCAAGTCCGCAGGAGGATTCCGGAAATTCATATGGAACATGAGGGCCTGGATCTTCGCCGGGGGGACTCTCTAGCCCAGGTTACCTATTCTCTGGACTGCGATCGCAAACCCGGCGTTGGCGAGGTCCACGGATTTAGCGAATAACGCCGTGCGTGCCGTGAGTAGGGTGTCATCCCAAAAGCAGATTAGTCCTATCCCGGGCATAACTGGCTCCCAAAGATACTAACCGACGTTCCAAAGAATCGGCCCGGGGACCGTCCCCTGTGGGACGTCGCACACATCGCTGACCTATCGCGCGATAGGATTGACCATCCTCCCAAAGGATGTACCTGTCCTAGTCTACGGCCCACTCGCGCGGTTGGCTTCTTACGGAACAGTTGTGCTGAGCGAACTAAATATTTTTTAATACTTCTTATACGAAAAATACTAATATATAAAGCTGAAGTGTTTGTTTGTTTGATTGAACGAGCTAATCTCAGGAACTATTGGTCTGATTTGAAAAATTCTTTCAGTGTTAGATAGCCCATTTATCGAGGAAGGCTATAGGCTATATATCATCACACTAAGACCAATAGGAGCGGAGCACCAATGAAGAATGTTTTAAAATCGGGGGTTTTGAAAACAAATTCCACGCGGATGACGTCGCGGGCACAGCTAGTTCTGTATACAATTCGTCCTTGATTTTATCAAAACTACACATACAACATATTTTATACAGATTTCGTAAGATGGCGCTTGCAAACCTAGTTAAGTTCACGTTCAATTTTTTTAAATATATACAGTTCATTTAAAGTCTATGGATACTTTCAGCTTATTTTATGTATATAATATAATTTTATATATATTTTGAGGAAGTTTGAAAAGTTCAGGAATTTCCATAAATAAATTATATGATGCTTTAATTACAAAAAGAGGCATACAGTCCATGTTTAGACATTTGACTTTAACATTATTCTTATGTCAGTCAGTCGTCACTCTCGCAACGTCACGTCAAGTCAAGTCGTCCGTCATATTTTGCATTTCAGAAATTCAGAATTCAGCAACTGCATAAATAGTAAATACTTTGTATAGTGTTTTTACTTTTAGTACGTCATTAGCAAAATCAATGCGTAAATGGCATGGCAGTCGTTATTAAAAAAATATATAATTATATATATGTATTGTTTCTTGCGAAATATATAATATGACATTAAGTTGTTTGATGTCTTTAATAGTTGTCTTTTTCGGAAACCAAATTCAAAAGTCTTAAATGTAATTTTTATCTGATTTATAAGTTTGAAAAAATGTTCATTGTTGGTCTTACTGGAGGACTTGCTACGGGAAAAAGTACAGTGCTTTCAATATTTCGTGAAAATGGTATTGCTGTGATAGACGCCGATGATATTGCTAGGAAAGGTAAAGATATTGCATTTACTATCCAAAAAAAAAGCAAAGAAAATATTCGTCCCGTTTTTTAATTTAGTTAGATTCAGTATTTATATATGGGGGCTAATATCGGAATTTTCCAAACATTATTACATAAATTGTGTTGGAAGGTGTATATATAAGAAAACAATTTTGGAACCTTGACATCTTTAGTCATTTTGTTGTGTACATGTTACTTAATAATATTTTATTAACTATGTCATTTTAAGATTAAGAAGAATGAAATACATATAGTATGCCACAATAATAAGCTGTAATGTGTTTTGTTCCACAACATAATATTCTGCGAAGTAGAATAATTTTTTTAGAGCTATTAAAACCAGGTAATACAATTGAATTTGTTATTACCATTTTACATAAGCCTTAGGGATGGGCCGAAATTTCCGTTTCACATTCGGTTTGGCCGAATTTCGGCAGCTTGAGCTAAACTTCGACATTCGACCGAAATTTGGTTTGAAAGCCGAATTTTCGGTGCAAGACAAAAATAAAATACATACTTAAACTATTTTGACTGAATTTAATAGAAAATCACATCTATCATAACCGTAAAATAAAATTAAGCCTTGATATACTTATCGTCATTTATTTTAGTTAGGAACATGTAAACCTTAACTAGCAATGTTATAAATATTAAATAAAGTTAGTTCTTAATTGAGACTTTTCTTAATTAAATAGACATCAAATTAAAACAAAAATGAAATAAACTTATTATTCCTCTAACAAACAACAAACAGTAAGTAGTGTAACTGCTTAATTCTAATGCATATCTTGAATTAAAGAAAATACTTATAAGGGACATCAGCAATTAAACTTTAATTTGGTTTGAAATCATTAATACGCTTTTATTAGCTTTATATGTATGTAACGGAATCTTTCAAGTTAAATTTGATTGACTTCCCCGTTTCCGATTGAGCTGAAATTTTGCACGTATTTGTATATCGCGTGACAATGCAATAATATGGTACCATGCAGCTGATCTGGTGATGGAGTCGGAAGGTGGCCATAGGATGGCTATACTATACAAGATAGACCCGTCGTGTTTGGGCTCGTTTTACTTATCTTGGCTAGCACTCTGCTGCTACATAATATGCAGGATCTCAAAAGCTTGTATTTAAAAACCTTTTTAAAAAAGCTTATTTTTACATAACATTCCATTTTATCATGAGTGTATTTAATTCTTTTTTCAAAGTTTCCATGGAGAAGGGAATTAAATCACTAAATAATCACTAAAAAAGACTAAAATAAATAATAGTTTAAAAATAAACTATAAAATACGCTTTTATAGAAAATCCAACTAAAAAATAGAAAATAAATTTAAATAAATTCGAATTAAAAATAGTTTAAGAAAAAATTTAGATTTTATTGTAAAAAAAGCTTGGGGTGCTTTTCAGGATATTAACAAGATAACCCTTCTATTCATATTTGTTTATAAAATATTTATAACTATTGATACCATGCACCTCACGCTTTTTTTACAATAAAATCATTTTTTCTTACACTATTTTTAATTCAAATTTATTAAAATTTATTTTCTATTTTTTAGTTGGATTTTCTATAAAAGCGTATTTTTTTAGTTTTTTTTAAAGATTTATTTTTTTACAAACTAAACATTTAGAATTATGAAATGGTGTCTTTTTTTTCAAGCAAAGGTCTAAATTTATTCCTATATCCACCTACTTGTACTTAAAATTGATTAGAGTCAGGTGTTAAAATGCCAACGATTCAGCGTTATCAAGTCACGATGTGTCACTCGAGAAAACATAGGAAAGCAAACTGAAGTTCGGTGGATTTTTTTGTTTTAACTGAATGTTCGACTGAAGTTTGTATCGGTTCAAACCACACTCGGCCCATCCCTAATAAGCATTGATAGGTAAACTGGTGCAATTAATTGAGAGACAAGCTTCCTTTTCGGACACAGAAACTTTTCAGATGTTATGAATAACCCTACTGTACTGTCCTCCAGAAATTACTCTCCCTGTGACTATAATTTCTATCAATCAATAACACAAGGCCTGGCTTAGCTTCCAATAGGGCTTAAGTAAATTATAAATCAATATTCCAAAAAATTACTTGATTTTCTAGAATGAAAAGTATATGTATAACTCAGTTAATGATTTTTTTGACAGATATGTATAACTTTAAATATTAATATTTTAAACTAGTATCCCAGCACAGTTTTACCCGTGCTCTGCCCCAAGTAAATTACTTAAGTACTTCCAACAGTAAAAGAAGTTTTAAACTTGGTTTAGTAGATCCAGAGATTACCCCTACAACATCACAAACTCACAAATTTTACCTATTTATAATAATAGTATAGATGATATTGACATTGATGTTATCATAGTGTTATTTTTCAATTTTCTATTATGATTTATTTTCCTTATTTTAGTTAGTACTGTTATGGATTTTTGCTTTGTTTGACTTCATATTTAATTTGCCTTGATTAAATTTGCCCTACACTAGATTTAAGTGTCATACATTGCACACCGCTACTGGCAGGATATTAGTGTACTCAACAACTAATTGTAATACCTTTATAACTTATGTATATTCGAAATAAATTAATTTGAATTTGCCTATATTTTCCCAAATGAATACACCAAATTTCATGATGGTTGGTTGGTATATTACATAATGTGAAAAAGAGCATAGCACACACAGCACAGCATAAAAACATAATTATCAAAAAAATATATTTTCATATTTATGTATACTTACTATGCATTAATTAATCATTATAATACTAATATTAAATTCGGGTTAAATAATAATCTTCCCCTTAAACCCTGGGTCTCGTTCCTGCTTTAATTAAATTGGTCTTCAACATTTTAAGCATGTTCATTAATACATACAATATAGTTCTAGAACCTGGCACAAAACCTTGGCGAGAACTAAAGGGGTTTTTTGGTGAAGAAGTCCTTATGCCTGATGGCAGAGTAAACAGGTCAAGACTTGGTGAAATAATATTTGATGATATTGAAAAAAGACGTAAATTAAATGCAATAACACATCCAAGGATACAAGGTGAAATGTTAAAAATGGCCATTTCATACTTTTTTTCTGGGCATAACTACATTGTAATGGAGGTGCCATTACTGTTTGAGACTGGAAAAATGCTCACATTTATGCATAAAATAATAACAGTTGTATGGTAAGTTTAAAGGAGGAATTTGCTTTTAATTAAAGCTTCCTAGTAGGCTTTTATGGCTAATTGGCAATTTTCCCTCTTTTCTAAAATATAGGTCTCTGATTGGAAACATAAATATGAGTCCTTGTAATTGTTTTCTCACTGTCAGTTATTAATTCCAAATACAGCCAATAGGAATCAGTGAACAGTGAAATCCAGAGATATTTTTTTTTCTCTTGCAAAACATAACCAACTTCCTAATTTTCTTTGAGTGTATGACATCATTAGTTTGTATAAATAAAAAGAGTAAAATAGCTCATTAATTATTGTTGAAATAGTAATAAACTATATACCATATTTTAAAGCAGAGAATGAAATCTGTCAATAATAAAGAACCTATTTGAATGAAATACTTTGGCCATGAGCTACCATAATATATATGATATTACTAATATGTCATATTTTTATTCTAGTGAAGACCATCAACAACTGGAAAGGTTATGTAAAAGGAATGGTTTTATGGAGACAATAGCAAAGAAAAGGATTGGCTGTCAAATGCCACTTGAGGACAAAGTGGCAAAGTCACATTTTGTGATTGACAATTCAGGCGATATATTGAACACAAGGCACCAGACTGAGTGCATCATAAGAATGTTGAGGAGATCTAAATTTACATGGTATTTTCGAACGATACTCATAATAGCTTCTTTATCAATACTGTTTGGTTTAACTCATGTTGTAAGTAATTTCATTTACACTAAGCAATAATGAACTAATAATAAAAAATGTGTAGGTGCAGTTCACATTCAGTTCTTCAAACTTCTTTAGAAGCATCGTGATTTGAGTCTCTATGAAATGAAAAAGCGAGACTCAGAAGAGATAAACACATAAAATTCAACCTGTTATGATTAATTCTCATTTTAAATAAAACCTGAAAGATTTCAAATGAATTTTAGCTCTATCCACTTACTATATACTTAAGGCAGATATTCTTTTATACATAGATCAACAGATACATAGATACACATACATGCGTATTTAAATTATATTATTATGAATAAGGGTCAATATACCTAAGAATAAAAGATGTCTATAATAGAATAGAAATAATAAAATGTGTGTGTGCAGTTCACACTGGTCTACTGTGCGTTGTAGATATGTTCGCCTGTATGTTCCCTGATGTGTCATTTCTACTCCATGTGAACTGCACACACACACACACACATTATTATTTATAGTCAATAAGTACGATTTGCTCATTGCTATTCTGAACATGCTATAAAAATATGCATTTGTATCCAGTTCTATCTCTTTTTTATTTTCTAAAAACCTTTTCGTTATATAAGGTCTCTTTCTGTAATGAGTATAAAGAACAAAATTATGACTTCTAATAAAAGTTGCCTTAAAACCTTTAAGAAATAGAGGTAAAGAATTCACAGCCTAGTGAACAGGTACTTACCTCTCTGGATGGCTAGCAGTGCTATCACCCATGGTCAAGTAGAGTGTGCCACCATAATAACCTTGTTTTCCAGCAGCCAGGTTCCAGCCGCCTTTGCAGGCAGGCAGCACATTGTCAGCCCTTACAGTGTTGCAAATGTCCATAGGCGACAATAAGCACTTTCCATCAGGTACACCGTCAGCCTGTCTGCTAAACTTAGCATTAAAAACACATAGACAAACAGGCATAATGATATTATAATGGTTTTTTAATGCACGTTTATTTGATATGCTTTTTACCTGACCTCGTTTTAACACTTCTGTTATTTGATCATGGTGTGTACGTCGTGGTCTACCGGTACCAACTCTACCATTCACAATACTGTCATACACTTGTTTTGTGATTCTATTTTCATCCATCCTCTCTACATGCCCAAACCACCTTAACATTCCTTTTTCAACTCTTGTTATTACATCTTCTTTCAATCCACAACGTTCCCTTATTACACTATTCCGTATCATATCATTCATGCTTACCTCACATATACTTCTCAAAGCTCTCATTTCAACTGCATTTATTCTACTTTCATGCTTCTTCTGCCACACCCAACTTTCACTGCCGTACATTAGTGTTGGCACCAACACCCCTTGATGGACAGCCAAACGTGCCTTTACAGACACTTTTTGGCTTGGTTTCAAGGTATTACTTATTATATTTGATTGTGTGATCTTGTTAAGTTTAAGGGATATCTAAAATGCCCCCAACGATGAGGTGTGTTATAGTTATATGTTACACGTTTTCTAAAATATGTATCAGAATGATTCAAATGTTCTCCATGGTCATGGCTCGCGGGACCACTACCAGGGCCCCCTTCAGGTGTCATATGTTCTATAATCGTAGTACTGTCATACACAGATGTATTTAAAGTGGACATGGGATTGTTCACTCCAATACCTGTAGACATCACTTCTGACCCATTGAATTGACTGGGATGGTTCTCAGAGGGCGGTATGTTAAAAACGTCACGAAGAGGATCATAGTAAAATGACCCGAATATTGCCCTGGAAAATAAGTTTGTTTTGTAATTTTAAGAATGTCATACATAATAGATGTAACACGAGGAGGCGTGATACCAAAGGCGTTGCGTACCGCACTGTATTAAACCATATAAAAATATCGAACTATTGATAGGATCTATTTAGCATGCACAACGATATTACATCACTTGCGTCCTGTGATAAAATGAGACACAAGAGTCATTTGTATAAGATTCCGAATTTGTACGGGAAGCTAAAAAGGCCAATTAGCTGCATAATATTAATCTTTTTACAAATAAGTACTTTTAGGTAGGTAGTATATATTACATAAAATATAAAACAAAGCTCTCCATTGATATATAAACATTTCATGTTGAAATCGAATGCCCCTGCACATTGCATTTCACTTTTGCTAATGTCTATGTTGTATTGTTGTTTGTTTAGTACTAAACGCTATTTATTATAATACATTGTAATAGTGTACCGTGTATCATTATAATATACATGATAATTGTAATTCATTATATAGTAGATCAAGACAACCATAAAGATGTGGTTTATGTTAGATAACTACACACAACTAAGTACTTATATAATATAGGTATATCAACTGTATTTCGGTACTGCATCTTTTGGTGCCCCGTGAAACAGCCTGCTGGTACTGCGTAAACCAACATGAGTATCATAAAAAATTGTATTTAAATAATACAAGTGCGATTGTAGGTATTTGCACAATACAATATCTAGATATAAGCTTATTGTTAAATTTTGTAAGAGATATTTGTAATTTTGTGGCTGTAGACCTAAGATTTTTTAAAATAAACCTGATAATATAGTACAAGTATTTTCTACGTTATAGTAAGAGTATTAGGTACTAGAAAGTGTTATACCTTCTAGAATCTTCCTCTACTACAAGACGTTCATCGTTGTATCTTCTTCCCGAGCTAAAATCATATTTAATCTCTTGTTAGTTAAGACACGCGTAATAGCAAAAGAAACACTTGGATCTGTGTATTCTAGAACTACACTCAAATCACGCTTGAGATGATTATATCTCAATTAAAAATAATTTACAGGAACGTGCGACTTACAAATTTTAGGGTTCCTTAGCAATTTTTACAAAATAGTAACACTTATAAATTTCTCACGACCACCCGGCAGTGTTACTGTGTATATTCCAGCCATTTTCTTCGAAAGCTGCTTGATGCATATTGATGAAACTGAGTAGAAAGGTGTATTCTATATGCCTTTACACAATATAATAGTAAAGTTGTGAAAATAATAACTATTAATAACCATAGTATTAATATGAAACCTAGCCTAGAGGTTTCCAATACTATGTACAAAGCGATCAATTGTACATTGTTTTTTTGTTGTTGTATTAATACATTTTAAAAAAATCAAATGAATAAAAATTAGTTGCGACTGCCATTATCTAACTCAAGTGTTAAATACAATTTCAGTGTAAAATCATAAGGCTGTGTTACCGACTTTTATTTAATTTAATAAACGGCAAAATATTTGTTTCTAAAGTTATAAAAAAAATATGACTACCTCTTGAATAGAATTGGAAATTTTTTAAAAATTCAAGCTCTAAAGGCACTTTCAATGGAAATTTCTTCGAGTAAAAAAATCTATTTGTGAATTATTGGGTATTTTAGATTCATGTTTTTTCACTTTTTTGTCTTTTGTAGCTAACTCGCGTATCGTAGTGACGTACAGAGACATACCCCTTATTTATACATACAATAAAATTAAATGAGTAAAATTAATTAAGTTAAATTATTGTAATTGTTTATTTGGTGAACAATAAAGTGTATTCTATTCTATTATATTTATAATACTTATGTGGGGTTTATAGTTTCGTTAAAAAAGTGCTATTCATAGTCATAGATTTTTTTTAACGAACTTATGAATTTCGTATAACTGTTATGAAGGGGATGTCTCTCTATAGTGGTCATATAACTATGATTTATAGATTTTTTCTAAAATCTATAAAAAATAATAATGGCAATTTTCCACAAAAATGTAACTCGGACTAACATCTAAATATATTTTTAAAATAATACCAGGGTCGTCGTTACTCGGGCCTGCAACGGGCGCACAGATAACAATATATTATATAATTATGTATTACAGTACGGCACCCGGTGCAAGGCGCCGCTAACGACGCACCTAAGAAGCGCAAGCTGAGAGATGTCATTAAAGAAAGTCATGATTATTCAAGATCTGACTAATGACAATCTAAACTTAATACTACACCGATGTGTAGGGCCATATAGACTACATCTTCCTGTCAAATTCTATCCATATAACCCAGTAGTTTCTGAGAAAAATGACTAATATACAAAGGACAGACGGTCGGTCGTGACGAATGAATAAGAGTACCGTTTTTGCTAAAATAGTTAAGGAGCCTTCAAAATGAAGCATTAAAATTAAATGCTATTTCAACCGACTTCAAAAAAGGGGTTCTCAATTCGTTTTGTAAATATTTTTTTATGTATGTTCAACCATAACTGTTTCCTGTTTCTGAACTGATTTTGATGATGATTCCAAGATGTTGTAGAACATATTTCTTTTATGCTTTTTAATTATTCTTGAAGGCAGTTTCTTTTTTGCTAGAAAACTTTTATTTACTGTTGGTATGGGGGGCGCAAGCTGATTTTCAGACCCCGCGCCCTATACACTTAGTGTGTCCTGAATAAAACGTTAAGAGCTAGAGTATGATCTGCCGCACCACTTAGTTATATAGCATTTAGGAACATGTTAGATATACTTTTTAGCGGGCAATAGTCATACCGAATATTTGATTTTCTATGATACGAATAATATACTATCTACATATATTTAAATAATTATATAGGTTAAAGTTATGCAGCGATGTTATCGCGTAAATATGTTTACATATTCATAACATCAAATACGTTTTATAAGTAATCTGAAGTACTTTATAGCCTTCAAATAAACGACGAGGTTTTTTTTTCTTGCCTCGGCATGTAAGATAATTGAAAATACAATAATTTTTGCCTCAGAAGTCGTTGTTCTATTAATAATAGTAACATTCTACGTGCGTTTTCTAGAAGCAAGAAACTAGGAAGTTTTCTGTATTTTGTTTTGTATACAAATGCAATATATGAATGTGAAACTCACATTATCTTTTATTTTAATAAAAACTACCTGTATTCACGACATCTTTCGGAGGCAACTGGGACTTTATATTCATATTTTCTAAACACTAAGATGGGATTAGAAGTCTTGTCAACTCATAAGTCACAGTTGTAAAATATGTAAAATTATAAATAACAAAGCATATACATGGATAAATATTATACATTCAAATAGTACATAATATAAACATGTTTCGCTTTGTGTACCCGCTTCTTCTCATAACAGCGATAACACGTTGCCCTTGCCAAGCGGTGGACATAAACTAGGAAGTAAAATTAAATTTTAACTTACATGTGTGATCTTCAAAAAGTGTTCTCCAATGGAACTTATTTTGAATTTGAAATTTGAACATTTACCTACATGTGTGATATATCTAGGACATAGACTTCTAAAATGATATGTAAATAGAAAAAGGACAACACTGTATAGAGGTTAGGTTTTTGCAAATAAAGAAATATACGATATAAAAGAACAGACGTCCAAACGAGCGAATAAATATGAACTAGAAAAGAACACCTTAAATGTTAGCGTCTCAACTGTTGAGACGTCAACTTTTTAGCTACCCGTAGGCATGTCGAGAGCACCACGGTTGTGCTATGGCAAACTCCCAAAATTTTGCCATTGGTTACGTTTTGTGTGAAATATAATGAAGAATTCAACTTAAAAGTGATTTTTTTATAAAAATATTTTTTATTGTTTACCTTTATTACCAAAAATGAGTTAATGTCCCTGACCATCTAAGTAGACACTGGAAGGATGACTAAAAATGAAATGACCATTTAAAATTGTCTGTCAATCTGTGAAAAATTGTTTTGAAACTTCTATGAAGTGGTTCTACCGATTTCATAGAAGATGTTAGTCTTTAAAACAGAATTTTTATTTTCAATTTACGTCTATGTTTCATTTCGATATCTTGCAGCCTTAAGAAGATATGAAGATGAAGCCCTTTGCGAACGACGTTTACCCACGTAGCTGAAAATGTATACAGCTTATGCACTTACAAAACATAATAAAAGTGAACATACTCAATTAAAGGTTGCAGTGCACATAAAATTAGTATAAAAAACAAAATATCCGTGTTACTTGTGGCAATCATATCTCAAACTCCTTCAGATATACTAAAAAAGCATTTGCTATTGCAACAATATTTTTATAGATGTGTTATATAAATTTAATTGTTTATGAAATTTTTTATTGCTTCAACATCACAAAATCGTGCAGTTTGTATTTGCCTCGTAATTTAAGATTATACGTTACCTATAAAAGGATTATTGCTTATGATTGACCCTTAAGATCGACATTATAAATATATAGTAGTAGGTTGTTTTTTGAGAGGGAGATGAGTATAAAGGCAATAAACTTAAAAACATTTTGGAATGCACTATTACTTATTTTTAAACATTATAAAATACATATAAATTGCTTGGCCTCGCTGACTGACTGACATAACGCACAGCCCAGGCTACCGCGGCTAGGATCGTGAAAATTTTCATGGGATTTTTTTCTATATTAACTACTAAAAGAGTTTTTTAAAAATTCAATCCCCAAGGGGGTGAAAATTTGTATGAAAATTCTACATTTTCAAAATAAAGAGGCACGAAATTTTATATACCTCCTTCTGATTACAAATAAATGTACACATGTATCGGCGCTTTTGGAAATTCAACCCCTAGAGAGGTTAAAAAGTGGAAGAAATTTTGCTTAATTATAACTATTTTTTATCAGATTATTTTTAACAGCTTGTGTACAAAATTTAAAGTACTCTCTTCCATGTTCTATTGTGGTAAGACTTGTCCACGTCATCCCTCGTTTACACTAAACATACTTCCACGACAGTAAGCAAGAAAGGCACGAGAGATGTGGGCAGTGGGCATCCCGAGTTTAACCTAAGTATCACCAAGCAAGAGTCCATGGCCCAGGTAGGATGTCCAGTAACTCCAGTATTAGATACTACTAATGCCGTCGTGTATTGATTGTCTATATTATAAAATTCTAAACATGACGTGTCTGTTCATTTAAACTATTTTAAAAAATAAAAAAAATTCGTTTATAAAAACCGACTTCAAAAACTAAAAGTATAAAATAACTTATTTCTAAAGCTATTATTATTAATATATATTATCTAAAACACCTTAAAGTCGGTGCTTAATAATTTTTAAACGACTTCATTATGTTTTACTTTGCACCGACTTAAAGATGTTTTAGATAATATATATTAATAATACAAAAAAAGCATCTAAAACTGGGCTTTGTCTTAAGAAATAGCAAAATATTTCGTAACTACAAAACAAAGATATTGCTGTACAATTGTTTAGTTAGAAGTGTCTTAGATAGAGTACTGCAGTGCTGTCTGGCGACGTCATTACTGCCCACACCCCTTAAGATTAGAACGCATACAAAAGAGGTTTCTGTGGCAACTTTCTTTTGCTGAGCATAGGGTAAAAAAGGAAACATCATACCAGAAAATAATGATTTATTTCAAAATTGATTCCCTGGAGACACGGAGAATTATTTTAGATGCCATGTTTGCTTATAAATTATTTCATAATAACATTGATTGCCCTCAATTGTAAAGCCAATTCCGCTTAAGAGTCCCCTCGAAACCCCCGCGACAACCTATAACACCCTCTTCCTCCCATTAAGAACAACAGTACTAGGTGCCAACTCCCCTATCTCTAGAATGTGTAGAATTCTCAACAGCAGCAGTGATGTTACTGACATTCTCTGTGATTCGTTTAGCCCAACAGGACACTTATTAGATACTGACGGACAGACTAATTTCAATACCCTACACATTTTTGTTATATTTATTATTAGAGTCTAAGTAAATAACAGTGAAGAAATTATACTGCAAGTTGTGTTCACCTATAATTAGTTTTTACATCGCATTGTAAACCTTAGTAATAAGTCTAGTAACTGATTAAATGTACAAAATTGTTGGTGATCCTATTAAAAAAAAATAAAAAAAAAAAATAGCTTTAGAAATAAGTTATTTTATGCTTTTTAGTTTTTGAAGTCGGTTTTTTTAAACGAAGTATTATTATTTTTTTGTTACTTTTTAGTGTCTAGCTATGTATGGGTTGACCTACGAAAGGAGCTGCGCTCCTTAAAAAATATAGGTCCCAAGAAACGGGAACAAAAACATGTTCGTAAAATGAAAACTACTGGGCCAAATTATGTTAAATTTTTAGGGGACCAAATGGCAACTATTCCGCATCAAACTAAATAAGAATCACGCAAATCGGATCATAAATCTCAGCGTAATCGGTGTACATATGGAACGGAATGGAAAATTTTTCATAAAAATGTTCCTAATAGGTTGGGGAAAAAGTCTTTTCGCATATAGTTTGTATGAACTTGTAATAAGATCTCTTTGCCTATACCATTTGTATCTGGCTGGTTTTGGTATCATTAAAAAGTTTTAATTTTAAAAAAGACAATTCCAAATTCAAATTAGGAAAATGTGTGATTTTCATTTGTTTTTCTTATTGTCAAAATGAGTGAATCTAATGAAAAAATCCGATACATTTTAAAATTTTACTACAAAAAAGGTAAAAATGCAACACAAGCCGCGAAAAAAGTTTGTGATGTTTATAGACCCAATGCAGTATCTGTGAGAGTAGCGCAAATTTGGTTAAGCGTTTTCAATCCGGAAATTTTGATATCAAAGATGCACGTCGCTCTGGTCGCCATGTTACGGACAAAATTGATGCCATTTTTAAAAAAGTGGAGCAAGATCGGCATATTAGTAGTTAGGATGTAGCTGGAGACCTGGGAATTTACCACAAAACGGTTTTGGCGCATTTGAAAAAAGCTGGGTACACAAAAAAGCTCGATATTTGGGTTGGAAAGAAACCTAATGAACCGTGTACTGATTTGTGATTCTTTATTACGACGTAATGAAAGCGAACCATTTTTGAAGAAGCTGATAACTGGTGATGAAAAGTGGATCACGTACGACAAGAACGTGCGAAAAAGATCGTGGTCAAAGGCCGGTCAAGCTTCACAGACTGTGGCGAAACCCGGGTTAAATCGCAACAAGGTGATGCTGTGTGTATGGTGGAATTGGAAGGGCATTATTCATTATGAGCTGTTACCGTCAGGCAGGACCATCGATTCTGAACTATACTGCGAACAACTGATGAGATTAAAGCAAAACGTTGAGAGAAAGCGGCCGGAATTAATCAACAGAAGGGGTGTGGTTTTTCACCATGATAACGCTAGACCTCACACATCTTTAGCCACTCAGCAAAAATTTTTATAGCAATGGGATCATGTCCCTATATACAAGATGGCAAAAAGTTATCCAACAAAATGGCACCTACATACTTTAGTTAAGTGTAAATAAACTTTATAAAAAAACCTTTTGAATTTTTATATAAAATGCGAAGAAACTTTTTTCCCAACCTAATAAAAAGAAAACTACTGGGCCAAACTATGTCAAATTTTTAGGGGACCTAATGGCAGCTATTCCGCGTCGAACATTATAGAGGTATAGAACTTTAAGTTGGCATTACTGTTCAAGATGGCGACCGATTTAACAGCTGTCAAGTGATTTATTCTCAGTTTGGTTTGGCAATTCATCATGAATAGACTCACGCCTGAACAACGCTTGCAAATAGTGCAATTTTATTTCGAAAATAATGGTTCTGTGCGGAATACGTATCGCGCACTACGTCCATTTTATCGTCGACAAAATCGTCCATCAGAGCAGTTAATTCGATTAACCATAGAACGTTTTCGCACCACGTTTACTCTTATTGATAACTCGCATCCCCAGAGACGCCGTACGGTGCGTACAGAAGAAGCTATTGCTGCTGTAGAGCGTAGCATTGAGGAAGACCCGAATGAGTCCATCCGCCATCGAGCACAGGAATTGGATCTGTGTCCATCCACTTTATGGAAGATTTTGCGGAAGGATCTTGGTTTGCGTGCTTACAAAATCCAACTCGTGCAAGAATTGAAGCCAAACGATCATCAAGTAAGGCGTAAATTCGTGGAATGGGCCCAAAACGAGATTGTCGCTGTTCCCGATTTTCATAAGCGAATTTTGTTTAGCGATGAAGCGCACTTCTGGTTGCATGGCCACGTCAACAAACAAAACTGCCGCATTTGGAGTGAAGCTAATCCTCAAGTGTATGTCGAAACACCGTTACATCCAGAAAAACTGACTGTTTGGTGCGCTTTATGGGCTGGTGGAATCATTGGTCCGTACTTCTTCAAAAACGATGATGGCCAGAACGTTACAGTCAATGGTGATCGGTATAGAGCCATGATTATTACCTTTTTCATTCCTGAATTAAATAACCATGATGTCCAGGAGATGTGGTTTCAACAAGACGGCGCAACATGTCACACAGCTCGTGCCACAATCGATTTATTGAAAGACACGTTTGGTGACCGCCTAATTTCACGTTTTGGACCTGTGAATTGGCCTCCAAGATCTTGTGATTTAACACCGCTAGACTACTTTCTGTGGGGCTATGTAAAGTCATTGGTCTATGCGGATAAGCCACAAACGCTTGACCATTTGGAAGACAACATTCGCCGTGTTATTGCCGATATACGGCCACAAATGTTGGAAAAAGTCATCGAAAATTGGACGTTCAGATTGAACTACATCCGCGCCAGCCGTGGCAGTCATATGCCAGAAATCATATTTAAAATGTAATGCCACAAGATTATCTTTCGGATAAATAAAATTCATGTCAATCGAATAATCCATCGTTGTTTTATTGCAACTTAAAGTTCTATACCTCTATAAAAAACACCCGTTACTTTGCGCTACTTTTTATCCCTGAAATTCTGGGGTTTTTTCTGGGAATGATTTAAAATGGCCCGATAAAAAAAATGCGTGCTATTTTTTCCCGGAATTCCCGCGGGAATTTTCCCGGGAGTGGTTTGAAGTTCTTCGGATGCATACAAATTCGCTTATTCCGGCACAGTTTTCACTAAAACGATAGCTTACGTTCTCTTTTTTAATAAGAACGAAATAAAATAATGTTTATTTTGTTATTTAAAAATTTATGCATATTTTTTTTTTTTTTTGGTTTTGAGGCGAGGGAAAATACTTAACCGATTTACGCACAAACTGGGTCGTTGCTAGGGGAACGACACGCGTCGGTCGGGGGCGATAACACTACAGCAATAGTATGCTCTTAGCAGCGCTCCGTCCGCGATCGACGTCACAGAATAGTGTGGAAGACTCCGAGCGTTGCTGCACGGGCGAGCAACCCCAATACCCACTAAAAACCCCCTCCTCCCTGACGACCCTGCGCTTTGAATGTGTTGGAAAGGCTGAGATTAAGAACATAGTTACGCCCAGCCGATCCAGCGCAATAAAGTGCCTGGAGTGTGCCCTGGGAGAACACACCCCACTTCGTTGTGCGGGGGTAGAAGGTCCTTTGCTCTTCCTAGCAAGCTAAAGGCCCCCCGCGGTAAACGGAACCTAACTCAGGGAGGGAAGTAATGCGCGTACCTGCCTCTCCGGGTGCCAGCTGAAGGCCGGCGACCTCGAGAAGACGCATTGGCACGCGCTGCAGGACTTCTCTCCCTGTCTCGTTCTGCGGCCTCCTTGAGTGACATTACTGTCTCGCAAAAAGTAACCGCAGCCCCCCAATTGTCGCTGCTCTGCAGCATGGCCTTGACCAAGTCGCAGAGCGAGTCGACTGGACCTACGTGCGTCTCAAGTTCGAAACGCTGCGGCGCCCATGCGGCGCACTCGACAAGCGTGTGTAACACCGTGTCGGGCGCGCCGCACTGGCGGCAGTCCGGGGAAGGCAAGCAGCCCACAATGCGACACAGATACTTATCGAAACATCCGTGTCCGGTAAGTATTTGTGTCGTCCTGAAGGTCAGGGTGCCGCTGGTGCGGTTGACCCATTCCGTCAGCTGTGGCCTGATTGCATCCACCGTGTAGCCGCCATAGGCCGCAGGGTTGTCGAGCTCTTGAGACCAGACGGCGATCATGGAGGCGGTTTCCCGCTTCCTGATCGCCTCGATTTCGACCTGACAGAAGGTCAGGCCTCTAGCTAGGGCATCCTGCCGGGTGCGGCGCACCACTGTCAGGACGTCCGCCTGGAGATGCCAGGGCGGATCGCCTGCCAGGAGGGTGGCCGCCGTCCGCGACACTGTGCGATACCCCCGTATGGTCCTCACGGCCAGAACCTGCTGAAATTTATGCATAATCAGTTAACAAGAGCCAACAGTTAAATAACTTTAAACAGGCCCTAACTCAGCAAATGCTGGTTGATAACAACCAACGCTGGTCTTCCGTTAGTGCCAGTCAGCAACGGTCACCTTCACAGAAGAAAAAAAAAAAAAGAAATAAGTAATGAACATTTAATATTATTTATAATTAGAACAACATCAAACAAAATATACATATTTTGAACAGTACGTACTATGTTATGAAATTATTAATGAAATGTGAAAATAATGATTTTGATAAATAATAATAGGCACGTCACGTACAAAAAGAAGTGAATTTAAATAGAACTATAACTATGAAAAAGACTCGAGCAGACTTACTAAAAAGGCTTACTCAATATTACGATACTTTGTGTCCCGGGTATCCCGCGGGTATTTCAAGTCAAGCGTATAAGCTCCATACATATTATAACAAAATTAAAGGAAAGGAGCTGTTGTGCTGTGCAGTTTTATTTTCTAAAAATGTGTAAAATTACTCTAAAATGAACAATAGTTGTAGGATATTGATAGTTTTTGAGTAGTAATTATGTCTTCTGTGAGAAATGTGAACTGTAAAGTCAAATGTGGCCTTTTGGGTTGTCACAAGAACTCCGTTGAATGGCACTAGCTGTTAACCTACAGTTCAGCTGTACTACACATAGGTTTAAGAAAATGAAGAAACTACATTGAATCTAAGATTTGGCTTAAAGGCCCAGCTGCCAAGCCATAAAATACAAAATAAAAAAATATGAATTATGTTATTAGGTAGGTAGGACAAAATTTCTGCGAAAAACGAAGTTCTTGTTTTAGGAAATGAGAAAATGAGCTGTCATCTCATCAGCTGTCATTTCTGGTTTATTTTCGTCATATCGTTTGTGAAGTGTGTTCAATCTTATTGTTTGGGCACTTACAAAATTCTTTGTATCCTTGAAGCTAGTAAATTATTTTTTTAACAAAAGGATCATCATTATAATTCTAAAATAAGTTCAAAATGTTAAAACCGTTCTATGTAAGCTCTTAGCATGTGCAATTCTACTTTGTTGATATGAAAAGTTATTTATTACGTGCCTGGGACGAAGTCAAGTATGTGTAGATAGTAAATTGTCTCAGTTAAACGCAGTAACACGTAGAAAGCAAAAACAGATGTTATAGATCTCTGGACAAAAATGGCTCACTTTGGGCGACGGGACGTTACTTACTGTGCATTAGATAACGAATCAACTCCTCCACTGGCCAGTTTGGCGGATAATCCAAATGCTGCACCTACAATGATAACTGTGGACCACGAGCATGACGACGACGCAAAAAATGTCTTCATCTACAAAGTGCCCAAAAATAAAGGTAACTTTATATTTGGCAGAAACACCATTTTCTTTGTTCCTTTGTGCTGGTGCGTTTTGCAATTTCAACTAATCATTTATGTCTATATACCTGACTATGAGTGGTATTTTCAACTGTTTTGGTCTATTTAACCAAGGTTAAATTAACAAATTTGCTATATTTAAACTTGTGTAAAATATTTTTCCTTGAATCTATACAGACATAAAGTCAACATAACAAAAATGGTATTTAGGTATTTTATATAATCTTGATAAAATGTGAATGAATTTCATGGTAATTTTTAAATGGGTATTTCAGAGCAAACATTATTTGTTCATGGTATCATTTGTTATTTTAAATAAATAAAATACCTTAAAATAATCATGATACATTTGCCTGTGTATACAAAGTCCTAAATATACCCAACCTATAAATATTCTTTTAAAAGTCAAAGGCCCTTGATTGTTTGAAAGATGTTCCTATTTTAAAGTGTTCCTAAATATTAAATATTTTATCTATCCTTTAACAGCAGCTGGAAGTCTTATAAATTAGTATACATTTATATATCAAATAATTTGTTTAATGTGTATGAAATAAGATATTAATTAATTGATAGTAAAATTACTTCCTTACAGGAGGATGGACTCACATAGAAGATTTGGATTCATTTTTTACAAGAATGTATAGATACTATGTGAGAGGTGGCTTCTATCCAATGATCATGTCAGATCTCTTTTGCCTTCTACAATTCATTTTTATTATATGGTTCTCCACATTTCTGGTGTATTGTGTAAATTATCCAAGATTATTTAGGAATGATGCTGAAGCAAATAGAACTGAAAAGTTAACTTTACATGATGTGATATACCCTACAAATGTATGTGTAGACAGAATATCATGGCAGTGGTAAGTTTATATTTAAATACTATATTGCTTTTTAAACATATTTAGCCTTTAAAGACAATGAATTTGTATTATTTTAATATATAAATGTGCAAGTGTTGTATGAATTGTGTGACTGGATATATCAAACATCCATTCCTTCCTTGGTTATTTCTTCACAACCTTGGGAATTGACAGCTATCTTTAAATAGGCATAAGTGTTCATACGATCCATTCCTAGGATAGTGTAGGACAAGGGGATGTGACAAACTCGGAGAGGTCAATGGATTGTGATTGGCGCACAGCGATAGTTCCCTTGCAAATAGGGATAAATATGAGATATTCTCTCTCAAGATCTTTCTTTTTTCAGGATTTAAATATTCTTTGTCCTGCCGTGAAAAAATAAAAATCTAGAACATGATTCCAGTGCCACGTACGGGGTCCAATTGTGAATCTAAACCACCCCACTACCCCACTCAATCACATAAAATTTCATCAAAATCCTAGAATCTGATTCCAGTGGCAAGTAGTCTGTTTAGATTGATGGGTAACATTATTGAACTTTAAGTAGAGCTCCCTAATTTTTATTTAGCCTATATTAATCAGGTATAATGTAGCTTTCGAATGGTGAAAGAATTTTTGAAATCGGTCCAGTAGTTTGGAGTTTATTACTTACAAACATACAAAAATACAATTCTCTCCTCTTTATAATATTAGTATAGATATGTAACAAAGAATACAATAAATTAGCAATAATGTTAGTATTTTAGAATAGGTTTGTAATTTGGAATGTGTTATTACTGAACAAGCAAGAAGGTGAAAATCATTATAGGCAATTTAGGCAGTTAAAAATATGTTACAGTAAACTATGCAGGCTAGAACAAAACAAGCAATGTTACAGATTATACTAAATCTAACAGAAAGCTAAAAATTTAAAAAATATTAATAATTAAAAAAATCACCTGGCAATCCACATCTTCATCTTTACTTATTTAATTCATTAGCTTCAGGGAAATAATTATTTTATAATGTTATGCAACACACTTATTTGACTTATTACTGATAAAATTTCATACATGTTTTACCTGTGAAACATTGCTCAGTTTATTGATTTAAGTTGCTATTGCCAATTATAGATTTTATTTTATCCTGCAGGAATGAGAAAGAATACAATCTCCTGTGGCCAGGCGGCCTGTCATAAGAGGCAACGAAACAACCCACAGCTAGGTGGTAGGGCATTTGCCCGATTGGCTACCACCCCTGGACTAAAGTATGTCGCCATAACAACTTTGAGTTGTGTTCCGGCATTAGTGACCAGGTTCCAGTCTGCCTTAAAACAGCAGCAACACATTTGTAGCACCTTTGGTGTTGCAAATGTCCATAGGTGATGGTAACCGCTTTCCATCAAGTGGCCTGTCTACTGAACTCCTGCAATAAAAAAAAGATTTTATTTCATCCATCTGTTGATGTGCTACACAATATCTGCACCTGAGAAGCATTTTACTGTAACTATGTAATGTGAATTTTACAAGGGTATTGATTAAAAACAATTTTATAATAACTTAATATTCTAGGTCTTGTGAAAAATATTATTAATCTGTTTTATAGTGTCATAAGGTAATGCTTTGCAGCTACAGATATAATATAACTGCCTGGAAGATTGCATTTGAAGTTTGTACTACCTTATAGTATTTAAGTTTATCAAGTATTTTTTCTGTCATGTTGATATACAATAAAGAGTATTGTATTGTGTTGTATAGCTAAATACAACATTTTCAATCTACTTAGTGAAAAAATAGTTTGTATTCAGAGAACTATACTCATGTGTAGTTGATGTTTGTGATGATGAAGAGATTGTGTCTGACAGCCTCTATATCTGTTATTTTATGGATATGGATGTCTGTGGCTTAATTCCTGTGAGGGTTAATTGTGTAAACACATGTTCCATTATTTAGTCTAATTACCCTGATAATATTCTGGGATAAGCCCCAAGTTATCCATTGTATATTATCCACAACGCAATTGCCACTCATTGACACTCGCTTGTCTTGGGAATCTACAATGTATTTGTCTGTCTATTCAGTGTTCTGGCCCAAATATAATATATTTTCTGTTAGTGTTCAAGTGTCATGCATCACACATTTCATTTATTTCCACATGAATATAGTTCTAGAATGTGAGCCTTGTGTGACAGTGTCAAATGCATATTCCTTGGATGTTTATTTCCTCCTAATCAAAGCTCTAATGAACCAATTTACATGAAATTTGTTGTAAAGGCTTATTGGCTTGGCTAGCGAATAAATGTAGAATACTTTATGCTTCTACATTGAAGAATAATATGAACTCCTGTTAAATGATACATTCATTCCTACTAAATTTAGTCCTAAATTATATACACTCAAAATATGAAAACTGCTATGGCTTATATTTACTGCTGAATATCTATTATGTTGCATCATTCACTTTTTATTTCATTTTGTGTACAATATTATTCTACTGGATAACTATATGTTTTATTGTCCTTAGCACCTTTTTAACTATATTGCAATATTGTCTGGTTCCAGGTGGTGCCTAATTACACTTTGTGTAATAATTTGGTTAATGAGATTAGTTTTATCAATATATCATTTATATTATGCTTATGACACAAAGCTATTTTATAATAATGCACTAAAAATAAAAGAGGTAAGATTCAAGTTGGCTTTTATGGTTTCATTGTCTTTCTAGCAAACATGAAGATATTTTAAAAATGTCATTTTCATTTAGTGTGTGTACTTTACAACCATTTTATTCAAAACTGTTAAGTCTATATGGATGATATTTCACAGAATGGTATATGTTATATACCACTACACAATATTGTAATACTTTTTATTTAAATTAATAGGTGGGAACTATTAAAGTCTAAAAATATATCTCTGTGAGAAAGTGAGAATTGTGTAAAAAATGATGTAGTAGTAATATATCATGTGTATTTTTATTTTCATATGATGTTTTGTGTAAAACTTATACATATGAACAGTAATTTTTCAGAGAAAATTGTCATAAGGCTAAAACTGTGTACACTTATAATTTTAAGAAAGATGCCCACGTGAGTCATATGATTTTGACATGGCTTAGTGTATAAATGAATGACACATCGAAACACCGCATAACTCTTAAGTGATAGCAACACATTTATAAAATAAAGGATGATCTAGATTTGAACTTAAAGCAGATTGAAATAATTTAGTTACTAAGACAAGGACATTTTCATGCTACAAGCTATGTCGATTTCATATTGTTTAGGTGGGCATTGTGTCATAGAAAAATCACATAAAGTCATACATATCTTAGTAAGTTTTTTATTATTGTGAAGCTGGCAAAAGGCATATGGCTCAGGACATGGAGAGTGGTTACCTGCGCCCATAAGCGTTTCCAACACCAAAGGTGACTCCAATGTGTTGCCAGCCTTTAGGATGAAATAAAGAGGATGGGATAAAGAGCATAGGATAGGGGGATGAGATGAAGAGATCAGACAGGATGAATGGAATAAAAAGGATGGGATGCCTGGATAGTAGAAGGGGAAAGTGGGTCATTGGAACTCTCACTCATCGCACGAAACACGATTATCTCAAGCTAACTGTTTCACACCAATATTTTTTGAGAGTGTGATATCCCACTGATCGAATTGGCTCTAAGAGCTGTAATCAAGATAGTGATTCCAACATGGCTCTATTACATCCAGAACAAGTAATAATAATCATAAAATGTTATACTGACTTGTTGGATATTTAATAGAAAAATAAAATTATGTATCATGTTACATGAATTACAGAGTGATTTAGCATGGGTTAACTGGTCTACAATTCAAGAACGGGTCAGAGAGGCTCAGCCAGAACACCATATGTGTGTACAGAAGCAAGAAATAAATGAGTTAGACATATATCATAGAATACTCAGGTAAATTATATATATTTTTCATTAGTCTTATATTGTATGGTACATGGTTAAACAATGAGTGAATATGCATCACCAAGTATTAGCATACAAGAAAGAATGCAATTAATAAAACTGCACTATGTATAGATCCCAATCCTATTATTAGATATAAAAAATGTTATTGTCAAACATCGAAACTTCAGCATTCCTTTTTTATGTGAAATTTTTTTATGAACTGCACACTGAGGAGACAGCGTTAGGGACGTGTACACTCTCAAACTTACTGGGCTGGAAAATCCACTAGGTCTATTGTTGTTTGCGTGCTTTTCTTGGAATTTGGGTTCACTTGCAAATGCTCTTATAACCGGGAGAAGCGATGGCCAGTTCAATGAGTCAGCATCTTGGCTTACATCTCTGTATCGAGCTGAGAAGTTGAAATTGTTAACCTGAAGAACCTTGTCAGACACCCGCTTGACTGAAACTCCAACACTTCTTGATTCATCTAGCGTTACAACTTAGGTGTAACAAGATGTCTTATTTAAAGTCAAAATATAATAGCGAGTTTCAACCTTTGACAAATGAATTGATGTCTAATTCCATAGCCATGAAATAGGTTTCAGAACCTATTAGTTTATTAATCTTAGCTATAATAAAGCCATATTTTCAAACTACGTTTTTTTAAATATCCTAATAATTTTGCAGGTTTACCAACTACATGGTAGCTATGGTGAACAAAAATCTATTACCTCTACAAATACATGTGCCTTGTATAGGTGATTTCCATTATTTATCAAGAGGCTTGAAGTGGAATTTAGAGTTTTTATTATTTTGTAAGTACTATTTTGCTATTGAGTTGATGTTTTTTTGTTTTCTTTTGTGCTGATTACCGCAAGGAAGCCGTCTGTGGAGTATTGTAGCACTAAAGGTGCTATCGATTTGCCACCAAGTTTGGAGGGGAGACCAGAACCTACAGCTGATGCCGGAATACAAACCAAGTTTGTTAGGGCTCTGTACACTAGACCAAGGGACAGAGTTTAACTTTAGTTTCTGGTTTTCCCTTTTATTAATTACATTTTCTGACCAGTTTTTCAATATTTTTCAGTTTTGTGTATCTCAAGCGAATTCTGGCTTTTGTCCATGTTCGTCTACATAGTCTGACATATATTATGTATATCAGATTAAAGTAAAATAATTTCATAAGCAAACCTTGTGAATATTAAAACCATATGTTTGTATTACTATTGCTTTGCTCTAGTAACTGGAATTCTGCATCTTACTAGAACATTGATTTTTTTCACGATAGAAAGCTATGTTATTCTAGGACTCCTAAAATATATTTACAGATGCTAAATTTTATGTTCAAAGTCATGAAAAATCAACTTTAAAATGTCATTTTGACATTGAATTTCTTAAGATTTTAGGAATAATGTTTGATATTTTTACAATGATATCATCTTTTATATAGCTAGTCCTTGGAGTCCGTGGGAGAACTGTTGGCAATTGCGGCAGTGTTATAAAGAGCACTCAAAACGAATGATGCTCGCACGACAACTAGAACGACAAATTTTACTGTTAGCTTTATTCAATATATTGTTTGCACCATTCATACAAGCGTGGCAAATATTATATTTCTTCTTCAATTATGCCGAGGTAAGAAAAATATTATGATTAAACTTTGTTCACGTTGCCATGACATCGTGTTTGTTAGTGAATTGCAACAACAGCACCAAAAAGAAAAAACCAACTGCAGTGTTACATTTTATCCCATCTATCCTGAGGTCAATTATCGGGATAAAAATTATCCAAGTTAACCCAGGATACAAGCTAGAGGTGCCAAGTTTCATAAGAATATGTTCAGTAGTTTTTACCCGATACCCTAACAGACAGACAAAAATTCATAAAAAAATCTGTATTTTGGAATCTGCTGATCCGAATTAAGTCCTGTGATTTCATTTTCTTGTAATTTAAAATGGTAATATTTTTACTAATGATCTTTTAATACTACACTATAGATTAATATTAACAAGTAGCCGTCATTCGTGCGGGACAAATATTATTTATGTCTTTTGATAATTTCAATACATAACATTATTATTTTTAATCCTTAAAATTTTCATTATAATCTGTTGAACCATTTCGCAGCCTATTGACGATAAACTTTTTGACAAATATAAATTGTAAAAACTGTCAACGATGAAGGACCTTATAAATATCAGTACACTTAAATCTGGCGCCATTTTCAAATGACCAATTGAAACGTCAATTTTATATATTGATATAAATATGTTACGTTGTAAATATTTTTTTCTTAACTATTATTTTCTTATATTCAGCTTATAAAAAGATCGCCGGCGTCTTTAGGTCTACGTACGTGGTCTTTATATGCGCGGGTCACATTGAGACATTTCAATGAGTTGGAACACGAACTGCGGGATCGGTTAAATCGTGCCCATAAGCCAGCAACCAAATATCTTTCAAGTTTCTCCTCACCTATCACAACGGTTATTGCCAGGTAAATTTTATAAATAAGTGAATTTATAGTTCAGGGAAAGAATACATTTAGAAGAACAGTCTGTAAGCATATAGAAGAGCTATGTACAGTCGCGGTATGAAAAGGTTCGTCACCTTTTATTTGCACGCGTACAAAAAACCATACTGTCAACATTTTAATAAATGTTACGTTTATAAAATATAGAAAAGTAAAAAAACAAAAATGGCAATGTTGAATGACAGACACTGAGATTAACAATAAGAAAAAAAGAGGATATAATCACTACGCTTATCATAAATATTAAAACCAATAAAAAGGTTTTACATCCGTAACCAATCTTCTTAGACAAGATAGAAAATCAAACAACTTTGATAAAGGTTTAATTTTATAAAATTTATTGTCAAACAGTTAAACACAATTTTCTGCGGAAGAGTCTGTTCTGTGACTGAGTTTGAAAAGGTAACATGTGCTCACGGAACTTTAAATGAATCTATTTGAAAACTGTCGAACCTTTTCATACCACGACTGTACCATTCAGTAAATTGCTTATGTTTTGTGTAAATTTCAGTGAAAACTACTTTAAGCCTCTATTCATACATATCTTCTCATATTATATTCCTTCTGCCTTAACAGTAACTAAAAATGCTTAGGAAGCGGTGGTAGACTCAATGACATGATGATAAATAATCTGTAAGATTTCATTATGAAATAAATACATTCATTTTCATTTTAATATGAAAAGGCCAATGAAAGTATCATAAGAAATTAAAGGTGTAGGCCAGCCTCATAGTAACGAGAAGTCCTTAACCATTGTCTTCCCTTAGGGTCGCTGTAATATGTATTGTGCTGTGTGTTAGAGTATGTACTACATAACTCCCTGAACACTAATACATATTAACTTCTTACACAATGCACATTTTATGTGTTGGTATATATAGATTTTGAAATAGGCATTTTCAAAAACAAATTCACCCCTTCGTAAATTTTTAAAGTAAAATAGGATGTTTCAAAACTTTAGTTGGATATTTTCACCTTTCAGTGTCTAAATAGTTTTTAATTATTTTTAAAATATATATGACTGGCTAGCTACGCCCAGCGTGCTGATGGAAAATCGTTATATTTTGGATAATTCACACTATATCTTTATAAATTATAGTCTATGTGTTATTCTGACGTGTAAGCTATATTATTGTAAAGTTTCATCAAAATCCATTCCGTAATTCTTGCGTGAAAGAGTAACAAACATACATACATCCATATATTCTTACAAACTTTCGCGTTTATAATATTAGTAGGATAATGTCATAACAGGCTTTATAGACAGATGATTTATGTATGCAATACGGTTCATAGTTGTGAATACTTTGTTACATACAGTTTGGTTCAATGTGAAATTCTCAGTTTCTGAAACAGGCATGTACAATTGTGCATATTATGTATGTAGCTTTGACTAGTGTTTGCTGTTAAAAATAATGAAACATATGAACTATAGTTATGAATGACGAAACGATGACAATGATTGAATTACTTCTAAATACCATTGGCTTTGTGCCCATTTTAACGCTAATAATAGAAATGTTACTTGTATAATGTCTAAATTCACATTTTCTTCTGTGTATTTAATATATTAAAATAGTAACTTTTTTGCATGTATGTACATATCTATTTTTGTGTACAGTAATGAGTTCAATCATTTATCAAAGTTGTAAAAGTACTTTTATAATCTGAATTGCTCTCTGTTCGAAAATATAATGTCGTCGGTTAGTATATGAAAATACTAACTGTAGCCGGCAGACGTTGTCCTACCCTTAGAAATAAAAATCTAGAACCCGATTGCAGGGACATTTACCGGGACCAATACTTAATTTAAACCATTCACGAATCCACTTTAATAAAATAAAAAAAATCATCAAAATAGGTCCCACCTTCTCCTGACAATAACAAACACAACAAAAAAAAGCATTAGCGAAATCGGTCCAGCCGTTCACGCGTGATGGCGTGACCAAGGGAAATAGGGATTCATTTTTATATATAAAAATATAACCAATGTGATTAGATAATGAGCGTATAATGTGAATGATAGAAGGGCGCGTAGATATCTCTGTGAATGACTTAATACCAATGCAATAGCTAAGACCATGATTACTCAGAACATGATTTGCACACAAGGGTCTTCTTGCTTTCTATTGCTAAATTGAGGCAGGTTGGGGTTTAAAGCTTTTAAGAAGAAAATTTATATTGTATAGCCCGCGCGTTAAATTTGTTATTTATCAGTAAAAAAATCACAATCGATTTTTTTTAATCTGACGATTCTAAACCATTCCCAGATAAATTTCCGCGGGATTCCCAGGATAAAAAGTAGCGCAGAGTTTAAGCCTAAGAATTAGCTGTCGATCAGCGAAAACCGCATCGAGATCGGCCCAGTAGTTTTTACCTGAATCCCGAACAAACAGAAAACAGACTAAAAATCTTTTAAAAAAATGTATCGTATTTCCATCGTTTATGTAGTCTATTCCAGTTGTTTTTTAAATAGCTTTGATGTACAGACACGGCATGTTTAGAATTTTATAATATTATAATTAATGCAAATGGGTTTAAACAATACGCACAATAATTATATAACCATGTAAAAACATATGTATTTACTAGCTTCTGCCCACGACTTCGTCCGCGTGGAAAGTTTTTTTTCTATCCCACGGGAACTCTTTAATTTTTTGGGATCAAAAGTATTCTATATGTTGCCCAGGGATATAAGCTACTACCATACAAAATGTCAGTTAAATCGGTCTAGTCGTTTCGGACATAAGCCTGTACAAACAGACAAAAAAGATTTGAAAAACATCTAAATTAGTTCTATTTCACTTCTCACATCCCCCTGACTCGGCTTTTAGCATTTTTTTTTCATTGTACAGAAATTCGACCTCTACAATTTTATTTTATGTATAGATTTGTAAGTGTTTTATTCCATGAAAACTTTAAATAAATCTAAGATTTAAAAGAACATTTGGATATCCTAGATACTGTTGTCTCTTACAGGAACATAGTCTTTATTTCGGCAAGCGTTTTAGGCGTTTTAGTGATGTTATCAGTATACGACGAAGATGTACTAACTGTTGAACATGTTTTGAGTATAATCACTATACTCGGATGTATACTGGCTGCTGCAAGGTAAATTGTAACTTTTATATTAATTTTGGCGAATTTTCTGATGTGTAATCGTGTGATTCTCGTTAAGTTCAATACGAAATTATATATTACTAGCTTTTATCCGCGGCATCGCTCGCGTTAATGTTAATTTTATAGATAGAGCGGAAGAGCGGTCACTGAGAGTGGCCTCTGGGAAACATAAATCTATTCCATGGGAACCGAACATTTTTCGGGGATAAAAAGCAACCTATGTGCTATTCCAGACTATAATCTATATCATCCAGATCCGTTCAGCCGTTCTGGCGTGATTGAGCAACAAACATCCACCCAAACATTTATAATGTTATTAGTAATTGGTATAGATTTATGTTCTTTTTACGGTTGTATAAGTTAGCGATTAACCAGTGTCACACTTGATGCTAAATGATGACGCAGCCTAGGATGGAGAGCTCTCATCTAGAAGATACCAAGAAATTCATTTTTATATATTGGTATAGTATTACACGACTAATAATTCTTCTCTACGTACTTGTTCAATAGACCAATTTTAGTAACGCACCATCGATACATACATACATATGGTGTAAGCATCACATGTACATGGAATGCATATCAAGCACCACTCTGCCTTTTGCTCTTGCGATTAAAGTTCAATTTGATTATTTATATGTCAGAAATCGATCTGCCTTATCTGCGCAAACGAAAACTGCTGATCGGAATTATAATTTGTGTAAATTTATAAGAAGTTTAAATGTAGTTGTTCAATAATAACATGTGTTCATAGAGCTTTGATTGGTGAAGAGGACCGATTAGGAGGTTGCACAGGCCCTGCCAGAGGAGAAGAGTTATTCGTACAAGTATTAGGTCACGTACATTATCTACCCGCTGCATGGAGAGGACGGGCCCATACTAAAGATGTTGCAGCGCACTTCCAACAACTGTTTCAGTTCAGAGCGGTAAGGATTCATTTCCTTGTATTTTTGGTAATGCTCCTTTTTAAGTTACGTCACCATAATCAGTTGATCCATTCATTAATTATTGCTAACATATAAATGTGAATTTTATTTGTTTGTTAATTAATTATCATGAAATTTGTTATGTTTATTACTGTTGATAATAGAGATGAATATAGAACAATTGTAACCTCGGAAAAAATATGAATTCTGTGAGAAAATCTAGAAAGCTCTGGTAGCAGTGCATAAAGTTTTGTGTTTCATGTAATTTATCTTACGCTTTTAATCAGAAATGTATATTAGTACGTAAATGTGAAACTAAGTGGGCTTGAATTTTTTTTTGTACTGCAAGTGAACACTGCATATTTTTAGAGAACGGTACTGCTTAAAAGAGTGTTCATGAACATAGGGTCATTGATGGCCTTTAATATTGAGTGAGTTAAGATTTTGCTTCCTCAACTCACTGGAATACATAGGTCACAAGTACGATTCCTGGCATGGTAAATTTAGTCAACTAACTTTCCATTTTTTCATGTGGTCTAGATGTCTGAAATCAGTCGCAGAGTGGTCCATTGTATATAACATCCAATGTGTATTATTTGTCCGTTAATTATTATTATTTTGAATATTGACAGTGGTTAAGTTCACTTGAATATTTATTGTTGTGTACCAATTAGCAGACAACAATGAATATAAATATATTTTATTTTTGTATTTTTAATAATTACAGGTGTACATAATATTCGAGGTTCTCAGTCCACTGCTGTGTCCATTAGTACTGCTTTCGCTGAGGTCTCGTGCTCTTGACATCGTTGATTTTTACAGAAACTTTACTGTCAATGTACTCGGAATTGGCGATGTCTGTTCTTTTGCACAGGTGATTATTGTAAACCAATCGTTACTTTCCCAAAAAAAATATTTCAGAAGTTTTATTATTACTTATATTATAGTATTATTACTTATATTATAGTTTTATTACTTATATTAATTTAAATATACTTAGTCAATTTCTTTTTAAATTTGTCTATTTAAATAAATATAAGTGTTTGTATACCTATATCTGTGCTATGTGTTGAAAAAAATTCTCTAACTATTTATATGGGACAATGAAAAATCGTTGCGCGTCGTGTAGAATTGAAATATCTATAAGGAAATTATTTTTTTGCACAAAAGTAAGTTTCGAGATTATAGGATTTTTTTTAACCATACAAATTTCTGAATATGACGACATGTTGTAATAAAATGCAACATTACAGCTGTAAAATGTGAATGACGAGCTTTAATAATATTTAGGTTATTAAAAAGTAACAGTTGATAGCTAGTTTTGAACACAAAATATTATTACTCGCACAATGTACAATTTGATTTTTGGGAAACTTTTATTAGGCTTCTGTCTGCTGTTTAGGCAGTAAACCGGGACGAAACTTGTGACAACTGAGCCGTAAATTTTTAGTTTAAAATATAAATGTCAAACGATTTCAAATGTTGAACTATATTTTCTTTATCTGTTATCTTCTCTGTATCTATGCTTAGAAATTGTCAATGTCAGATGTAAACGTCGCTGTTAGTTGAGCTTTGGTATTATTAAGAGGTCGGCTATATTACGATGTGTGTGTAAAATTACGGTGCATTAAAATTAAATAAACGGTTTGAAATATCGATCAAATTATTGGTTTCTTCCCACATAAATGTGTACTTCTTCGTATTATAACGGAAGCTGTTCAATTGACTTTATTAGGTAACAAGTGTCTTAAAATATCAAATTTAATCACAATCCTTTGAATCATATCCGGCATTTACACATAAAAATAAATAACATTAGTAATATGTTAATACATTTATTTACATTAATACATAATACATTTGTGTCGCACATGTTGCGATTATATTGAGTGCCCAAGCAAAGCGTGTGTAATGTAAAAAAAATAGTGCAGTGCAAAGTGAATAGATAACCCGGCAACCGGCAAGCACGGTGCCAAACAGCAGGCAAAAAAATGGCCCATAAACATGTAAATATAATCTGAAAGTATGTGTATCAAAGTTCCAAACGTAATAAATTAAAACCAAAAAAAAATAGAACAGACAATATATAAATATATATATAAAAATAGACAGAACGTTTCACCAAACATCAACCATCAGTAAGGAGAAGGAGTGGCGCTGCAGGACTATGTGGATACTGCCAAGCCCCCCAAATACCGCGTTCAACATAAAATAACAATGTTTACATAGTCTTAGGAAATATCTTACTTATAAGAAAAAAAAAATAGTTATAGGTAATATAAAATGTTAGCCAATAGTATAGTATAGTGACAAGCAGTTTTAAGACTCTAGTGTACCTAGTTTAATATAATAGTTAAGTTGACAAGTAATTTTAAGGCTTTAGTTTATTAGTTAGTTTAACATAATAGCTAGTTTTGTGAATTAGCATTTTATCTATAAGGAAAAGAAAATGTGTAAAGGTTAATAATAGTATAGCGTGTAGTAGTTCTAGGGCGTTGGCTTATTAGTTAAGTTAGATATATTTCTTTGTTTCTTACCCCCCAAAAAAGGCTTCAGTCTCTCACAAAAATTATACAAACTTATGTTTTATCCACTATCCTACCGTAACGCCTAAAAATGGGCAATGGAAAGGGGCAGCGGGACCGCTCGCGGTCTTCTTCAGCGACTTCATGCCCATCGCTGGAATCGCTGCGGCCGGTCCATTCAATTGCCGAGAAAATCATAACAACACTAGCACCAGGTGCGCAGACAGGGACCCGCTCCAGGTCCACTTCCCGGACGGAGACACGCGGAAGCTCCTCTCCCGTGCCCGGGCGACTCTGGGCAAGGAGTTCTCGCTCCCCATCCCCAGGGTTGGACGCCGAGATCCTAGTCTCCAGCGAGGTCCCTGCTGAGGTGCCGGGTACCCCCACTAAAAAGGGCCGCGGTCGCCCGCCAACTACGGGCCAATACGTCGGCCTGTGGGCAGCTAAAAAGGCCGCCAGTGAAGCGGAACGCCAGCAAGAAGAGTTACGCGCTCAGAAGGAGGCAGGATTGGAGAACCGTAGGCGGGCCAGGGCTGCCATTGCGGCTTGCACGCCAGAGAAGGGGTCAATCCTCAATGTTCGCCGTGAAACGGCACAAGGTTTACAGACCCAAATCACAGGTGCCTTAACCGATATCTCAGATGTAGCCAAGGTGTCCAAGGGACTGAAAGGCACCTGCGTCAGCAAACTGAAAAAAGCGGTGGCTGCGATTGAGGAAATCGCCGAGGAATTCCTCAATCGCACCACAGACGATGAAATCGTCAGACTCCGGGCGTGCAATAAGCGTCTAGAGATGGAGGTTCGGGACCTCAGTAATGAGGTCGCAAAAATGAGAGTGGAGCTAGCGGAGGCTCGGCTCCACCGCCCTGTGATTGCCACGATCCCAGCGGAAAATAGTGTCTTCGCCAAAAACCAGCCACCAGCGTGGTTGGAAGATTTGATCGCTGAAATCAGGTCCTCGGCTAGTTCCACTACCATCGGAGAGCCCGGTATCGTTACGGCAGCGAAAGATAAGTTCCTTCCGACCCAACACCCCATGGTCCGGCCCGCCACCACCCTGCCTGCTACAACCCAACCTCCAACCACACAGCCCCCCGCCTTCCTACCCTCCACAGGCTCAAAAGCAAAAAAGGTCAAGACCCCCACTGCAGACCCGAGCAAAACAAACCCCAGCGCCCCAGTTGCCCCAACCACTCAGCCCACCATTCCTCAGGAAGAGGGATGGACGGTAGTGACAAAAAAGAAGAAAAAGGGCAAAAGGAAGACCGAGGGCAACTCTAAACAGTCTGCTCAACACACCAGAGGCACCCAGGAAAGCCGAAAAAAACCCCAGAAAAAACCAGCCGCCGCCCAGCTGAAGCAGCCGCCCGCCCAAGCGGTGGTCATCAAGCTGCAGCCGGAGGCGGAGAAACGAGGGATTACTTACGCGGAAGTGATAGCTGAGGCAAAGAAGAAAATTAATCTTCCAGACCTCGGCATCACGTCCATCCGCTTCCGGCGTGCAGCGACGGGCGCGCGTATTCTGGAGGTCCCGGGCACGACAAGTGGCGCCAAAGCGGATTCCCTGGCACAAAAGATCAGGGAGACCCTCAACACGGACGACATTCGCATAACGAGACCGACCAAATGCGCGCGCCTGCGGGTCTCGGAGCTTGATGACTCCGTGACCATCGAGGAATTGGCGGCTGTGATTGCCCGTGTCGCAGAATGCCCGGTCGAACAAGTGAGGTGCACACCGATACGGACGGGATTCGACGGCGCGGGATCCACCGTGGTTACCTGCCCTGTGGCTGGCGCCAAAAAGCTGGTAGGGCATAGGTTGCTGGTAGGATGGACCTCGGCCCATGCAAAGATTCTTCCCAAAGTGACGATGAGGTGCTACCGGTGCTTCGGCGACGGTCACGTCGCTTCGAACTGCAAGGGCCAGGCTGACCGGACCAACCTGTGTTTCAGGTGCGGGCAAGAGGGCCACAGGGCAAGAAGTTGCACCAACAAACCACGCTGCGTGAGGTGCGAGGCAGACGGCAAAAAGGCTAATCACCAGCTGGGCGGCAAGACATGTGTCAAAGAGGATAAGAAGGGGCAGAGAAAGGGCGCAAATAAAAGTGCTTCCGGTCAGCCACATCCAACGGAGAAGACTGACACGACAAATAATTAATGGCAACCATCCGTCTCCTCCAAACAAATTTGAATCACTGCGCCGGGGCCCAAGACCTCCTTTTCCAGGTCTTGGCGCAATGGAATATACACGTGGCAGTGGTCGCCGAGCCGTATCGGGTCCCCGACCGTGACGAATGGGTGGGTGACCTGAGCGGCACGGTGGCCCTTGTAAGTAGATCTGCTGCAGGCTCTCCTTCCCTCGCAAATATCATGCGGGGGCGAGGCTACGCTGCGGCGACCATCGGCGAGTGCGTCGTCGTGGGAGTGTATTTCTCTCCCAACCGTGCACTCGCAGAATTTGAGGCGTTTCTGGCTGAGCTGGGCACGCTCACTGCGAGGATCCTCCCTCACCCCATAATGGTGCTCGGGGACTTCAATGCAAAATCATCGGCGTGGGGTTCCCGAGTCACCGACGCTCGAGGCGAAGCGCTGGAAGAGTGGGCTCTAGAAACGGGGCTACAGGTTCTTAACCGAGGTACTGCGCTCACGTGCGTGCGCCGGCAGGGCGGGTCTATTGTGGATATATCGTTCGCAAGCCCTGCAGTCACGCGCCGCGTCCGAAACTGGAAGGTTTTGGAGGACGTAGAGACGTTGTCTGACCATCGTTACATACGATTCGATCTCTTCACCCAGACAACTAGAGCTCGTGCCCGAGAGTCCCCAGTTAGCAACCATCCACGCTGGGCAATCAAAAAGTTAAACAATGAGGCGTTCCGGGAGGCTTTGCTCGTCCAGCAGTGGACCTCGCAAGCAAATGAGCACCCAAGCGACGAACTCGATGTAGACGAAGAGGCAGAACGTCTGCGGGTTGTTGTAACGGAGGTCTGCGACGCGGCGATGCCGAGGAGGGGCCGTCACCGTCCCAAGGGCCAGGCGTATTGGTGGAGCGATGAGATAGCTCAACTCCACCGCAACTGCGTTATTACGCGGCGCCAATACGCTAGGCATAAGAGGAGACGCCGTCGCAACGGGACCTTCGCCGAAGAAGAGGATCGTCTCTACGATGATTACCGAACATCTAAGAAGACACTGCAATTAGCGATCAAAACCGCAAAGTCCGCAGCATGGGGAGAGCTCTTGGAGAGCCTTGATCGAGACCCGTGGGGGCGACCCTACAGGATGGTGCGGAAGAAACTCCGCCCGTGGACCCCCCCGCTTACAGTGAGTTTGTCCCCGGAACTTGTCACGGAAATAATCCACGTCCTGTTCCCCTCGAGAGGCGAGCATACGCCACCCGCCATGGTTCCGCCTAACTGGGAGTCCAGCATGCATAGTGATAGTAGCGACGTGCCCGGCGTGACACAGGAAGAGTTGGGGGCGGCGGTCCATAGACTGCGAGCCAAAAATACCGCCCCCGGCCCTGATGGCATTCCAGGGCGTGCGTGGGTTCTTTCGTATGACGCCCTGGAGTCCCGACTATTGGGGCTCTTCACAACGTGCCTAAAGCAAGGCCAGTTCCCCCGAAAGTGGAAGACCGGAAAACTGGTCCTACTTAAAAAAGAAGGGCGCCCCGCAGAATCTCCGGCCGCATACCGGCCCATAGTGTTGCTGGACGAGGTGGGCAAACTCTTCGAGAGAGTCATTGCAACCCGCCTCGTCCAGCACCTATCAGGAGAGGGGCCGGATGTGGCCGATGTTCAGTTCGGCTTTCGTCAAGGACGCTCCACGATAGATGCAATCATGCGGGTGAAGAGCCAGGCGGAAGAAGCAGTCTCCAGAGGCGAAGTGCTCTTGGCGGTATCCTTGGACATCGCCAATGCGTTCAATAGCATGCCCTGGAGTTGCATTAGGGAGGCGCTTCGATACCATGGGGTGCCGATCTACCTCCGTCGCATAGTCGGGGCGTATCTCAGTGACCGGGCCGTCATCTTCCCGAGTCAAAACGACTGGGGACGCCGAGAAATGTCATGCGGTGTCCCACAGGGGTCGGTATTGGGACCGATCCTGTGGAATATTGGCTATGATTGGGCGTTGCGGGGCGTCCTCATCCACGGTGTGAGCATAACGTGCTATGCAGACGACACGCTGATTGTCGCCCGGGGGAGGACGTACTCCGAGGCAGCCATTCAGGCAACAGCTGGGGTAGCACAGGTAGTCTACCGTATCCGGCGACTTGGTCTTGAGGTGGCCTTGCACAAGTCCGAGGCCGTGGTGTTTCACGGACCTCGGAGAAAGCCACCCGCGGGATCCAGCATCACAGTGGGAGGAGTCCGCATCGATGTCAAACCGACCATGAAATACCTTGGATTGGTCCTCGACAGCCGATGGGACCTCTTAGCACATTTCCAGCAGGCGGCCCCCAGGCTCAAGAGGGCGGCGGGCGCGCTCACACGCTTGCTGCCCAACATAGGGGGACCAAACGCGTTGTGCCGAAAGCTCTTCGAAGGAGTCGTGCGGTCCATTGCCCTTTACGGGGCCCCGGTGTGGGCGGGCGCCCTGGCGGCTCGCAACGTCGCCACCTTGCGGCAAACACAGCGTATGCTAGCCGTCAGGGCCGCCCGAGGGTATCGTACGATATCCTTTGAAGCGTCTTCCCTGCTCGCCGGCAGTCTGCCGTGGGACCTGGAGGCCAGAACGCTGGCCTCCTTGTACGTTTGGCGAAAGGAGAAGGAGGCCAGCAGTGGCCGACCTGCACCCCGCGAGATTAAGGGGCGCAGAGAAGAACTCCGTCAGGTCCATGTGGCAGAATGGGCTAACCGCCTCAACAACCCCAGTGCCGGCCTCGCCCTCATCGAAGCGGTGAGGCCGATAATGTCAGAATGGCTGAATAGGCGCCATGGCACCCTGACGTTCCGCCTGACGCAGGTCCTCTCGGGACACGGATGCTTCGGAAAGTACTTGTATCGTATAAGACGGGAGCAGACGTCGGGATGCCATCACTGCGTTGGCGGCGAGGAAGATACGGTGCTGCACACCCTGCAGGTGTGTCCTGCTTGGGACGAGCAGCGCTGTGATCTTATCGCGGCCATTGGAGCCGACCTGTCACTCCCGGCCCTGGTCAAGGCCATGGTCGGGAGCGCCGACGCGTGGAACGCGGCTGTCTCTTTCTGCGAGACCGTAATGTCTGTGAAAGAGGCGGCGGAGTGGGACAGGGAGCAGACGAGCACACTCTCGCCCCGCCAAAACCGGCGGCGGCGACGGAGGGTCGTGAACGACGACCTCCAACCGCCCTAGGCTACGGCCGCGCGGGGGACCTGTAGGGGAATCAGGTCCCTCGTACACAAAGGCCGGAGAGGAGGGACGCGAACCGATCCGTGCGCCCCCTCTCACCTCGTGGTGAGACCCGAGGTAGTCGGAGAAGCCCAGCTCTCCAGCTTACACTTGAGGGGCCAGCCCGCGACCGGGCCGGCCATCGTCCGTCCGGGCTAGAGGTGAATGCGTGAGCGAGCCCACAGCCCGGACATGGGACGCAACGAGGGTCAGCCAGGGGTTTTAGTGGGTATCCCCAACCGCGGTGTGGCAATAACATTCCTGCGGGAGTGCTAGTGCCACCCCGACGGGGCGAATCCCACACGCCCCACCGCGCTTCCCCCGCGGCGGTTTGTCCTCAAGCGGATTTCCCCTGGGAATAAAAAAAAAATAAGCATCGGAGCGCTACCTAGACAGAAATTTTAAGTTTATAATACATAATTATGTCATCAATTGTTGAGGAAAATTTTTTATGATTAAAAAAACGAAATATGGATATATTGTTCGCATTCTGCAGGGTGAACATTTTCTTGTAGTCTTATCTTATACAACCCATTTTTTCAAATTATACTTCGGAATGGATTATGTAATAAGGAGCGGTGAAAGTCTTGTTTTTAATGAATGTATGTGGTTTGTGTTTGACCATTGTCTCGCCTGATATGAGTGATGACTCGATCTAGGATGGAGCACGCTAATCTAGAAGATACCTACTCACTCATGACTAAAAAAATTGAAGATTATATTTGTCAGGAAAAAACTGGCAAAAATAATCTTTAACACGAACATTGATGGATATAATGTTTAAAGTAGAGAAAAAAAGGTGTATTGTGTGAAGCCTGATAAGGCTGAGCAGTATGGAATGAAAAGACATATTATGCTGACTCTAAATAAATGGGAGAAGGTAAAAGAAAATAAAAACAAAAGTATGTATATTATACGAGTATGTTACAGGCTTCATTTTACAATACAACATTCTATGCTGTACACCAAAATGATAATAAGAAATACAATTATTTTAAATACTATAAGGTAGTACAATGGGATGGACAGTCTAATTGTAAATGCACTGTAAACTCCGTGTAACGTCACTCGAATTAACGACAAACTCCCTTAAGCTAAAATTAGTAAAAACTGCGCAGCTGTGTACGTTCTTTTATCGATTTATTATCTTAGCCCGTAATAAAATCGATTGTCGGCATCTTGCATACCGAAATTTCTAAGAATTTCCGAAATTTCTAAGTATTTCCTTTATCACCATGATGCCTTAATATCTCAAGATATGAATAAAATAAGTAAGAAAAATACAACAAATTACTTACTGGTGCAGCAAAAGACGTTAGATAAAAATAACAGACTTCTCTCCGTTTAACGACAACTCCCCCCAGCATGTAACAGATAACCTCTACATTAGTATAAGTTTATTATTAAAATTAGAATAAATTAATATAATAAGTTATTCTTAAGGTACACCAAAACAGAACAATTACTACATATAATGGCACATACATACATAACTTCACGCCAGTTCCCTTGCGGGTTAAGCACGAACAACAGAGCGCCATTTAGGCCCGTTCTTACACACCTCACTTGCTTCTTTGACATTCATAACTCTTGTCATGCACACTCGTCTGTTCTTAAGGCTCCTGACATCACCCTCCGCTAGTACACGATCAATTTGATCATGGAAGGTGTGTCGTGGCCTTCCACGACTTCTGCATCCATCCACTTTTGCATTGTATATCTGTTTAGTCATTCTTTCATCATGCATTCTTTCCACATGTCACATACACTAACAAAAATAAACAATAAGCGTGTACGGAGTCTCAAATTTTTCATAGAAATTAAGTATTAAAAAAGGGTACGGAACTCGAGTCCGTAGAGATATATATAATAACAATAAAAAAAAACGACAACTCCCCTTCAGTGTCGTTATATAGAGTTTACATCGTATATGTAGCTTTGGTGTGCATTTTAATTTTTCATTAAAATTATTTCAGGCAATAACACGCAGTACGACCAAGGCGAAGGTGGTAAGACTGAGTTGTCCTTGGTGGCGTTCTCATGCCGCCATCCTGGATGGCATCCGACGGAATCCTCGCAGCGGAATTTCCTCAGATCTCTAAAACAGAGTATGCATCACGCCTTACCGGCTAATCATCTGGTAAGTGGGCTATAATTAATTTTGTTGTAAATAAGGGAGCGGACAGATCCACTGAGATACTTTTTATTAACCGTTTTCCAAAAGGAGGTTCTCAATTCGACTGTATATTTTTTTTTTGTATTTTCGTTAGGCGACTACTTCGTCAGTTGTGGAACGATTAAAAAAAATATTCGAAGGCGCATACTCCTGGGATTGGGCGATTGTCACTAAGTCAGAATATGATTAGTGGACTCGAACGATTGAAAGTGGATTCGAAAGGCAAACTTGTACAGAAGTACATTTTCTATTCCTTAAGCTATTCAAGCATTTAGGCAATAAAAAAAATTGAACAAAAATTATTTCGTTTGAAAATATTTTTGTTTTTGTTAAATAAAATAGTCATCTCTCAAAAGGTCACAACTTCGTAGATTTTGTGTGAATATATAATCTTATGACGTCATAAGCGTGTAAAAGTAAAACAGGCAAATAGCGCATTAATTATTGTTTTAACAGTAATCAAAATTATTTCTGTCATGATATTTTAAAAGTAATATGTTGTTTTAATACTTGTTCTTATATATGTAAATGATGTTAGAATATTTATTTGTCATTGTGTCCGCATCCCTATTATATACATGCTGTTTAATAATATGAATAATGCTCACAAAATGTAAAGGTCCGGATTCGATTCACGACGGTAAATTTCGTAGATAAACTTTACGTTATTTATTCTAGTGTAGCTGTCTAGAATCGGCCTCAAAGTTGTCAACTGTGTATTACTTGTGACACATGCGTAACTAGCTTAACTTGGGAATATACGATGCGTTTATTTCTCGGGGGATATATCATGAAAAAATGTTAACGTTTTCAGAATAAAACTATGTTGGGTTCATATATACAACAGAGTTTGTTTGGTGCTATAACTCCTTTGCCTGCGGTACTTTCTTACTACCCACAACAACAACGACAACAATACAAATTACCAGTGAGTATTTAAACTCTTATGTCAATGTTTCATCTGTCATAATTCGTAAATTTCAGACATATTTTCAAAAACTACTGCTTTGCGTTTACTAGTCTCTTCTGGCAGTTCGAAAAAATAAGGCACTACATCTTTATGATTTATACCTACTTTAAAAAAAATGATAAAAATAATTACTCTAGAGGAGTAGGGAGGAGTACTATATATACTCTACGCAGTACCTCACATCCGATAAAAACATAAATCTACAATTAATTACTAATATGAACACAAAATATTTAATATAATCAAGTAGCCCCTTCCGATAAAGCCTAGAGCTCATTGTAGGCGCCAACTTTGCAGAAGTTATCCATAAACAGAGCCACTACTAACCTAAGATTTATTTATAACATTTTATTTTGTAATCAACATTTGTGTTTTTGAAGAAAATATAAACTATTTTTTATTATGATTAATAGTGTATTAACATCAATAGGATATGGACGAAACAAGTGATGAAGACGAATCGCCAACTCCTGGGCCTGCGTCACGTACTACCTCATTAGGGCTGGCAGGTGTCGGTTCAGCTATAGGTGCAAGTGCCTTGGGTCTTGAATCGCCGCCAATTGTCCGTGGACAACCCTGTGATAACAATCATGACATGTCAGTCAGCACTCTACACTTATACGACTTGCATCTCTCGCAGGTATATTTTTATTAAATATCATTAACATTTATTTCTTTAAAAGATAACATATAACCTGACAATAACGTCTAGAATATGAACTATTTTTTTGCCCTCTGACAATAGTCTATCTTATCTGTAATCAAATGTCAGTGAATTGTGTGCAAAGATAATTTATCTATGTTATTATAATTTTAACATTGATCCAAGTCTAAAATCCATTAAAATAACGAAATACGGATATAACAAAAATCGCTGCTCATGTGGAACTTAGTTCACATGAGTAGCGTTTTTCAAAATTTACCAAGTATCTAGCAGAATTATAAGCTAAAATCTTTTCGACTTAATTTGACCATATATACCAAAGAACCGGCGCCGCGACAGGTTTGTAATGGTTCGTTTAGCTTCTTTTAATCCAGTAATTGTTCTGTTAATTAGCACAAGGTGTTTTTTTTAAACTTGAGTACAGCAGACAGGCAGACGGCCCGTATAATGGAAAGCGGATGTAAAAGCTCTTGCTCACAGATATAATCAATATTATTGAAATAAATATCACAAGTTTTGTTGAAAATATACGTGTGTAGTAAATAAAACAACTCAATAATTGCACGATGTTTGACGTAATGATAAAAAAAATGTGTGTGTGCAGTTCACACGCAGTACAAGTGAAACTTCAGAGAATATACTCACAGATAATTCTTCTCTAATTTTTATTAATATAAATATAATTCGTTTAGTCTGTGTCCGTCATCATATTATAATACAAAATAAACTTCTTAAGTATCGCTTTCAATTTTTAACTGTTTTAGTCTAAAAAATATTATTATTATTTTGATTTCGGTCCAAATTGGACCTATGTTTAATCATTGGTCTTATTGGCTCTCTAATCCGTGGTGCACAATGTAAAACTCGGTATCTCATTCTCTCGTAGGCTTAGTCCTATATATTTATGTGTTTATCTTTTTTTAGTGTCACTTTTTCATTTCATCTAGTTTTAAATCACAATGATTCTAAAGAAGTATCACATCGGAAAGTACTAGTTGGTACCAAATTTACTCATGACACAATATTGGAGTTGCTAGACTTTTGACAAATTTGCGAAAGTAGCGCCTATATTGTTTTCCACTCTATTTGGCCATACTCTATTTCTGTTTAGTTAATTTGTTGCTTTATAATTTTCAGGCCGGTCAGAATGTGTCTGCGTGTTGCACAAATAAGTGTAACGAGCGGAGTCGCAACGAGAGAAGATGGACGAGCGGTGAAGAGACCCCGTTGCTTCATAGGCCATAACGCTGGCCAATCATCTCGCCCTGTGTCGAGAAACACCCTGTGTGGGTATAATCAATAGTGATAATAAATAATCCACAGGCGAGTTTTTCTAATCACACAGTAGTACTACACCATCAAAATGTGCGTTGGAGTATTGCTTATAATTTCAGTTTTTAAAAACACGCCATACGTGAATTTTTTATTCATACCCAAGCTAATTTAGTATATAGTAGCTATAGAGAATGCATCGATGCATTATCGCCATTATACGTTATAGTTTGTACCAAATGTTTTAACTAAATAAATTGATGGCATGATTGAAAGCACAAAGAAGGAATCACTATGTCTTTGTTAAAAATATCTAAATTTGATCATAAAATAAAAAAAATCACATTTATAATATTAATTAGAATTGGCTAATTGCATGTTAGTCCATGTAGAGGGAAGGGTCACATAGAGGTAAACGTTTCCACAGTTTTTGTCATATGACTACATACATACATACATAACTTCACGCTAGTTCCCTTGCGGGGTAGGCACGAACAACAGAGCGCCATTTAGGCTTATTCTTACACACCTCACTTGCTTCTTTGACATTCATAACTCTTGTCATGCACACTCGTCTGTTCTTAAGGCTCCTGACATCACCCTCCGCTAGTACACGATCAATTTGATCATGGAAGGCGTGTCGTGGCCTTCCACGACTTCTGCATCCATCCACTTTTGCATTGTATATCTGTCATATGACTAGACTCTAAAATCCCCACGTCTTAAAAACTATTCAATAAATCGTGTTCTATTCAATTCCTATTGAAAGTATTTTTATCTTTACTACTTGAATTTAGAAGTTTTTATCACTCATTCATTACACAGGGACAGGTGTAATGTTCCCGAATTTGAAAGAAAATATTTCACGAAAATAAAAATGTCAATTAGAAACAACGATACGATATTTTTCTATCGATACGCCATGTGTCTATGCACACGCTTCATTTTTAATACCCCAATACATTTACCGTGGCCACCCATTAAAGTAATGGTTTATGAACTATCATCCCTGACCTCGATTATTTCTATTGGATTGGTTGCTGCATATAAGACGATATAATCAGTTCCAAAATACTACGGCAGTTAAAGCGTTATATAATGCGTTAGTAAGAAGTAAGCTAGAAACTAGTATCTATCATCTGTAATCTCCATTAATCTAAATATAGATCAATGGATATAATACAAAATTTTATGCGTTTCCTATATTGTAAACAGTTTGGACTCTATCCTTTCTTTACGCTAATGTCTCCTACTCTATTTATTCTAGAAATGGTTGGATACTGGATGGTTGGATGGCTAGAAGTGAGGAGGAACTTACAGTTATATCTATAAGTTCCTCCTCACTTCACACATACATATAATGAAACTGTAGAGGTCTAATTTCTGTATGAAAAAAATAATGCTAAAAACCGAGTCAGGGGGAATGTAAAAAGTGAAATAGAACTATTTAGATTTTTTTCAAATTTTTTGGTTCTCTGTTTGTCTGTATGTACGGGCTAATCGCCGAAACGACTGGATCGATTTAAATGAAATTTTGTATGGTGGTAGCTTATATCCCTGGTCAACATATAGCATACTTTTGATCTCGAAAAATTAGAGTTCCCGTGGGATAATTAAAAAAAGCTTTAATTATTTTAACAGCTTATTATACAACTTATGCACCTAATTAAGTATTGATATTGCCGGTATCATCATACAATAAAACAATAGGTTATATATCATCACACTAAGACCAATAGGAGCCGAGCACTAATGTATGAATGAATGTTTTAAAATCGGGAGGGTTTTTTTAAGTTACTTTATTTTAATTATTCCACGCGGACGAAGTCGCGGGCGTAAGCTAGTATATATTAAAATTGTTATGGGGTTTGCTATCTAGACAACACATGTTGTTTGCAGTAACGACTAGTAGGACTAATGTGATTCTACAAGCTCCTCTAATCAGGGCTCTTCGGATGTTGAAACATATTTCTGAAGTGAACACAGATTATATATACTCACGTGTCCCTTAGGGAAATTGAAAATGCATTCTAGTATATAACTAACACAATAGGCTAAGGATAAGGTGCTAACATTGTCGCTTTAGTTGTAATACTGTTATAACATTGTAATTGAATGAAATATATAAATATAAAATCCGATTTACATTGATACATCTACTGACTTTAAGTTGTCGATTGAAGAATCAGTGCTGGCTTAGTACTGGTATCATGTAAAATACGAAGTCTACTGACGTGACAGCACTTTACACGACGCCAGTACTAAGCCAGCACTGACTTCCTTCGTATTTGAAGCCAGTAGCTGGATCGAGCTCTATTTGCGACAATCTTCGGAACTAATGCTATTATTAACATGAGTAAACTTTTAATTCACTGGGACTTTCTAAAATAGCACCAATGAAGCAGGCCAAAAATAAACTGATTACAGCCTGTACAATCGTAATAGTGGAGGTCACCGATTTTCATTAAGAGCTGTTTCCTATGTCTTACTATTCATACACTTACCTTACCAGCTATAGAAATTTTACATTATCTGTATGGAGCTTGTGTCAAATTTTAATTGATAGTAAGGTAAGTTAACGGTTAGGAAGATACAGGAACCGGACATAAACCATTGTTTAGTGGCATATATAATACTTCTTCCTGCCAAATTTCTACCATATAGACACAGTAGTATTTGATAATAGTACATTATGGTACTAGCGTGTAACATTGGTGATTACCGCCGAGGCGCCATTGAAGCTCGAGCCGTAGGCGAGGGTCTTAAGAGAGCCGAGGACGGTAATCATCAATACACACGTGTATCATACGACGTTTTTTAACACACTTGTGAATAAAATAACAACAAAAACTCATTTTATTTAGTAGATAAAAAAAAGTTATATATGAGTGAAAGTTTTATTTATTAAACACGTACGAGTTAAAATTATCTATTTAAATAAGAAGTTGCATGAAATGAGCAAGCAATAGGAACATTAATTTATTTGTTCTATAGAACACGATCTTTTTTTTTTGAATAAAAACTTTTTTAAGAACAAAGCAACTCAACCAATAAAATTAAAAAAAAAATCTATAACTCACTAGTGAGTTATAATGTTTTTTACTCACAGTTTGATAATGGGTGTCATTCTGTGCCTAATTGCGGTGACCATAGAGCTACTTTATGAGCAAGTGTGTTGAAAAACGCCTTTAACGTACATAGGTGCACACATACATGATAAGTTTATAAAACATAATCCATTGATAAATATACATTAGGTTTGTATATAAATACTAGGTATACAATATAAAGTAATAATTTCTATAGTATTTTCTTAAATTTTTACGACTGGCACACAACGACGAGTTAACTGTTTTATTGATTGGCGATTACGACTACTGAAAAGTGGCCGAAACGTCGGAATAAAAATCAAATAAAATACCTCGCTTAGAACCGTTAAAATTGAGTGGAATTAAGAACGAGAGGTTACTACGTGCTCTCGCCTATAAAAGCGCTTTAAAGGGACAACTCATTTTCATATTTTTTTACAAATAAAGGAAATTGTTTGGTAATTTCAAACATAATGCTTTTGGCGATAATGTTTGGTGCAACTTATCCTAACTAATAAAATTATGTGATACTCAAGTTTTGTTATTAGGTTGTGTTATATAAAACAGACGTTCTTATAAATGTGGGTACATATATCGTAAGCTGTCTTTATTGTTGTTGTTAAGTGATTGTCGTCGCCTATGGACGTTTGCAACACCAGAAGTGTCGTCAACGCGTTGCCGACCTCTAAGAAATTTTATAACATCCTTCTTAAAAAACCCCATGTCATAGGGCAAAGGGAACACCGCGGCGGGACGGTCTCTCCATATTGTTGGTTATGGACCGGGAAATAATGCAACACATTATCAATATTAGCAGAGTTTTATTTCAACATGCATATACGCGTAGCAGATACTTGGATACCTAATAAACAACCGACGCTAAGACGTACTATATTATAATATGATTTAAATATAGAAGACCGTACAAAAAGGTTCTTGTTGAAATGAAGAGGTTTATTTCATCACATATCATTGTTGTACAATGAGCTGGACGGAACAAAATTTGCTACACAAAAGCCATGTAAGATTTTGACTCCGTTTTAATTTTCGTATTTTATTAAAGAATATATATTTAGATGCGACACGAGCGCAAAACGATACTTCGATAACTTCTATGTAAATGCGTCTGCAAGATTTTATCTAGTTAGTGTCAATTATCAATTAATTCACGCTAGTCCAACTTGTAGGTATTTGATTAACGCCATACAAAGGAGCGAAAAGCATATTTCAATATCCACGTAACATTTTCAATACAAACCATATTCGACGTAAAAATAACCTACGACTATTGTTCAATATCTACTAATATTATAACATGTCTTCGTAATAAAATTCTACAGCTGTAAAACATTGAAAATTCTTCTATAACTTAGGAGGCTATCTGATTTGTCGGTGCAACAGCGACACGGAATCGGTACGCTCGGTACATGCGTTACCGAAAGATTACCGAGTGTCTATATTTGTATGAGCGTTTCCCGATTCGCTTGGTGTCGCCGCTTCTCCATCGACATGGAGTGAATCAGGTTACTAGAAATATAGAAGCTCGGTAAGTTTTCGGTATCGCGTATACCGAGTATCCCGATTACCCTTATACCGTTGCTGTACTGACAAATCAAAAAGCGACCTGATTATATAAGTTGTACTATGTGAGTTGCATCCTCCAGTTGCGTACATCATACAACTGGTAAGCGTAACACAGGAGTGCACATATTAATAGATGCTTTATCTCGCTCTCGCATAGTTCGTCTTGCTTACACAATGTGCTATGCATCGCACTAGCTACACCACTGTTAATATTTGTATATACCGTTTAGTTTCAAATAAACAAACGGTTCAAGAAGTCTTTACTCTTCGTCATCCGGAGTATTATTTTACCACTGCCTCTCGTTGCTACAGTACACTTTATATAAGTATATGGCTTTTAACAAATTATTATTTTATTTAAAGCAAATACTTAATTACTTAAAGGAAAATCATATTTCCGTGTTACGTATTTTCAATGAGTTTCATCCTTATAGTCTCTTTATTTATATTGAACATCACATATTTTATTTTTCTAGTGTAGTATTTGATATTTCAAGGATTGATAAAAAGTGAAAGTTGCAGTGATTGCTTATTAAAATTGCATTAGGTGTGTTGTATTATTTTTCTAGTTTATGTTTAATCGTCACCAAATCTTATGGCCTCTCTGATTTCGCAATTAATAGCCCAAAAGATGTTATTTATGCAATTACATATTGCGCCGCCTTCTACGGACGGTGCGGAGAGCTCATATAATATTTTGACTTGGAATATAAAGTAATGTCTGAGTGTAACCTGAATTAATATGGCTTGTGTTTAGTACAATCCTCAGTATAGAATCGAACCAAGTTCCATATTCGAGTACAAGCATCAATATTCCCATTCTTAAATGGGAAACATATGGAAATAACTGTAAAATTATGCTACACACCTAAAGGCTAGTGAATTTAGTTTCAGTACAGGATCATTGTACAATTTAGTCCTAAGTATTTATAGAACCATATTTGACATTCACCCGTTTGCAATAGACAAAATTTAATGACGATAATGTGCTGATATGATAAATGATGCAAGACAAATATATTTGTTTGGAACAGTTACAGTACGTTCAGAACTTAAATACACCTTTGCAAAGTTCTCTAACAAAGTGTAAAACGAAAGAGATACCACGCAAGTCTCGATTGCGGTCGAGCTAAAGCGCAACGCTCTCGCCTTTCTGCTCGCTGTGTAGTTCGTGAACCTTTGTCTGAAGAACTGTCAGGCATTTTTGAGTGACATGACCCGTCGTAAAAAAACTCACCTATACTTAAGTATAAAAATTCAGACCTATTTTTTGTATATATGCTAGAATAAGTATTGTAAAAATTTTCAGGTCGCCTCAAAAACAGGTTCAAAAATGTTTGACAGCTCTCGGACTATTTATAATTGTTTTCTACGTAATGGCATGTAAGAACTTAAGTATTGCCTGTACTTGATTGATATGCGTTGAATTCATAATACTAATAATACGAATCGCTTAGTGATATTGATGTGTCTAGATATACTTGTAGGTGTAAAATGTAGCCTTAAATCCCGTTTTATTTAGATACTTGTCATATTCGAAATACAATTTTGCGAGAGCGGCCCCCTGTAGCTTCACCAAACGATATGTGCTTGAACTAGGTGATGTAGAGAGTAAATTCTCATAATTTGTTGTAGTAATTGAAGTATGTGCAAATTATACTGGATGTAGCAAATACCGTACAATAGTTAATTAATTCGTTAGATGTCACTAGTATCGATTCATCGTAAATTTACGTATTTACTAAACAAGCGTGGAAAGTTATAAACTTGGTTATTGGTATTCCGTTTAAATATTAAACTAAAATTAAACATATTACATACTTGCCTGGGTTGGTCAAAGTGTAGTAATTGCATGTACCTAATATTAATGTTTTGAACATTAGCCTTAGTGGTGTTTTCTCTGTCAAAGAGCGAGACGTAACGCTTGGGACCCTATGTTAAACAGTGAAAAACTAAAATTTAGGTTATTGTACTTTTTAGTTATCATCTCGCATAGAGTTTAGTAAGTGATGAAAATAAATTAGAAATCACAATTTATGCATCATCATCATCATCACATTTTTGCCAGAATTTGAGCTGAATGTGTAAGTTCAGGGCAGATTATGATAAATATATGTTTGCTGATTATTTCTATAAAAAAAATTTGAAATAGGGTAAACTTATACTATTATGAAGACTAGTACACTGATGATTGGCCACCTTATAATTTTTTAATCAAAACATTAAGAAATCTTATTTTTTTGTTTTGTAGCCATACTTTAATAATAATAATGTTATTGTATAGGTATAAATTAGGGATGGGCGGAAATTCGTTTTACATTCGGTTTGACCGAATTTCGGCAGCTTGAGCCGAACTTCGGCATTCGGCCGAAATTCGGTTTAAATGCCGAACATTCGGTGCAAGGAAAAACTAAAATACCTACTTGCACTATTTTGACTGAAGTTAAAATAAATCTATCATAACCGTAATATAAAAATTGGCATCTATATACTCCTGGTCATTTATTTTAGTTAGGAACATGTAAATCTTAAAATGCAATGTGATAAAAAATAAATAAAATTAGTTTTTGATTAAGTCTTTACCTAATTAAATAGACATCAAATTAAAACAAAAATTAAATAAACTTATTATTCCTCTAAGAAACATCAGTAATTAGTGCAACTGCTTAATTATAATGTGTAACTTGAATTTTTTTAAAACACGTCTAAGGGACATCAGAAATTATAACTTTAATTTTGATTGAAATCCCTTTTTACGAATTAAACATTATGAATTTAGAATTATGAAATGGTGATTGTTTTCAATCAAAGGTCTAAAAATCTATTCTTTTATCCACCTACTCATACTTAAAATTGACTAGAGGTAGGTTACTAGCAGAAGGTGATGTGTTAGGAGCCTTAAGAACAGACGAGCGTGCATGACAAGAGTTATGAATGTCAAAGAAGCAAGTGAGGTGTGTAAGAATAAGCCTGAATGGCGCTCTGTTATTCCTGCCTACCCCGCAAGGGAACTGACGTGAAGTTATGTCTGTATGTAGGTTATGATGTAAAAAAGCGAAAAATTCAGTGTTATCAAGTTGACGTTGTCAACAGGTCACGATGTGTTGCTCTTGAGAAAGCGTGGCGAAATCAAACCGAAGTTCGGCCGAATTCATTGTTTTAACCGAATGTTCGGCCAAAGTTTGTATTCGGTTCAAACCACATTCGGCCCATCCTTAGTATAAATAAAAATAAAAATATTAAGATTTTTTAAAGCTGGGTATCCACTATGTTCGGGCATCAACTGTGCTCCCCGCATCTGCAACTGCTTTGATGGAGACGGTACGCGTATCACCAAAAGAAACACACACGCACAAAAACCGCCACAGATTGGAGGAGCGCGAACATATCCACTCTGTGGAGCAGCTGCAGGAGCTCTAATCGCAACAGGTTTGCGAACATAGTGAATACCCAGCTTAACATCTTAAATAATTTGACTGGGTGCCAACCATTGGGTGGCACTGCCAACAATGGTATACTATGTACTAACAGTGATTAATTGATTTAAAATCATTATATTGAAAGGTTCCGTAGACACGACGAACTACTACGAAATTTACTGATGACCACGCCATCTAGTTACAGCAGATATATTTATATGGATCCGTTTAAAAGCAATGCGTACCAATATTTGTCACAAGAACCGTATTTTAGTACGATTATGTAGGTATACGGTTTCGTTGCGTATAGCTCACTGTACCAACGCAAAAATCAAAATAGTTCTTTCTAAGTTCTAGCATGTTCTAGAAACCTATTAAAGATCACGATATGACGACGATTTTACATCGTATATTTCGCGCCCAAACCTAACGATATTCCGAGATAAACTGCAAAAGGCTTCGGAATACCTTATTTTGTATAAAAAAGCGTCTATACCGTTTATAAGAGGCTGTAATAAAATTCAAGGTGGAGCTAAGGGATCATCTGGTATGTCTTAATCATGGAATAAGAACAAACTCTTTAACCATATATAACTAGATGCCGCTACATGTTACTTTTCTCTCGCTGTAATAATAATATTTTTTCTAGCGAAGTATAACTTCATCGCTATCTAATAATGTAGAATATAGGAGGTTTTATAGTTAATTAGCAATCAATTAATTTTTGATTAAAATGAAAAATAGTTGTTGGATATTCATTGTTTTAATTAAAGAATTACTTTTATTTAGATTCTGAACTGGTTAGTGAAAGATTTGCCCTGTTGTTTGGTCCAAGATCTACTATTTTGCTTGATAGGGTCTCAGTGCGGCCACTGATTGCTCGAATGCATGGTAATGTAATTCTAGTGAATTAAAATTATCAAACCCTTAACGAATCGATATAAAAGTTAGCTGATGACCGTGACCATTTCTCGCTATTTTTCCTCTACAATTTCGCCATTGGGAGCAATATTGTTGTAGAGTGTAGTGCGGCTCTAGTTAGTTCTAGATTAAAGTATCAAAGTGCGGCCTCGAGATGTTGTTCCATCTAATTCGGCAGTATAAGCTGCATACACGTACAAGTACCGCGCTAAATTACAGTATATTTCAAATAGGACGATTTGGGAAAAATTACATAAATAGAGAAATAAACATCGTGATTATAAGTACAAGAATATTATTATATAATAACCGGTTTAAATATATTATTATATAAATAAAATTAATATTATTTTTGTAGGGAAGTTCACGATAGTGCTACAAGTTACGTTTTATGATTGTGTCAGCCATGCCGTCCTATTTGAAATAGACTTTAGGATCCAAAATAACTATTGAAATGTCATAATTATATTTAACTGGACCAGTCATTAAGTTTGGTGGAAAATATAAAAGAATAACAATTTTTTTTATAAGTAAGAAATACATTAATTTAAGTTTATATGTTATGCACATTTTTGATCTTTCCCAGGCACACTTGTCTTGGCTGAAGTAGCTGATATCAAATATAATTTGTTCAAAATAGTCTAAATTATGTTCGTATTCTTTATAAGGACGTGATCGTTAGGGTCGAGAATTTTTGCAGATCACATCTTTGGTTCTCGGTTCAGCGATTTAGTTACACTTTTATTTCATTGTCTGTAATAAATGATAATTCTTAAAACAATATTCTATCTTCTATGTCGTTCCCTCACTGCTGAGGATCTTGACTTTAACGGCAGTGAATGAGTGCTCTCCTTCAGCAAGATCGGTTTTGAGCACGGTGGAGGGTCGAACTCCAATACGAATTATTCTACACGAATGTGTCCAGTTGGTCAGCAACCTGGTCAGCCCACCTGTTTGGAGATCTACCAGGAGGTCTCTTGCTTTCGACTTTCCCACTGACCACAAGTCTCTCCATGTTATCTGGGTTCTTGCGGGCTATGTGGCCAAACTACTTCAGTATCCATTGTCGGCAAACTGCTGATAATCTCTAGTGATCTCCAACGTTAAGCTCTTCCAGTATGGAGGCATTCGTCCGGCGAGCCGTCTACGGAATTTTTATCATTCGACGCCAATACCACATTTTAAAGAAGTCACTTTTATGTCTGTCTGCTGTCTCACAGTCCAAGTTTCCGAACTGTACGAAAATATGGAGAAGTGTATTGTTTTATATAAATAAATTATAATTGACTATAAATTCGAAGTTTACATAATACTCAGTGATACCGAGCCGAACGTATTTGTATATTTTCAGATAAAATCCAAGTTAACGTTTTTTTATAGTGATTACATTCACAGAGTATGTGATTACAAGTATGTTTCTTTATGTTAAGTAAATTATATCAAAACTGTGTAATATAATAATATTAGTTAGCCAAATTGTATTATAGTTTTACCGATGATAAGTAATAAATAGTGCTTTGTTGTTTTGTTTCAGTTGTAAAACCTTAATCGGGTTAAGGTTAAAAAATACGCATGGTACATTAATAGGAATTATTCTTTTCAGAACATTTTATAGCATATCATTGACGAAAGGATGCATTACTTATTATAAAAAAAGAGAAAAAATAATTTAAAAAAAACTAAATATCGTAAATTATTTTAAGGCTGGAAAACGCTTCTTAACTAACAGCGGCAAATGACAATTTATGAACATTTAACAAAACGCACCTCTGTATTTCGCAAATAATACATAGCACCTGGTTCGAATCACTTGTTAATTGCTATTTAAAGAAATAATTACTGTCTCATTCTTTGAATAAGGCCGATAGTCTTTAGAAGTAATTGAATGTTTCGAAAATTTCAATCATAACTGGGATTTTTTATATACAGAAGACTATTATATGTATAGCGTATACACATTACTATTACTATACATACACCCATTACTAAGTATATATATATATATATATATATATATATATATATATATATATATATATAACAAGATTAGATGTGTATGATTAGATGGCAACATGTTTAGTTCTTTTACCTTTTATTATTTAAATTTTAAATCATATTTTTATAGACCAAATTAGTCAAAAATTCAAAGGTTTAATAAAATTCTTTCAACTTTAGAATCATTTCCTCCAAAAAATATATTTTAATAGTAATAATCTATAATGTAATAAATATAGAGGGTTCGAGTTTGTGCAATGAATTTAAAAATATGAAAAAGAATTAGGGGGACTAATTTCAACCAGCAGATTAAAATTCATCTTTTAAATTTTTTCCCTGTCTGTCTTAGAGCGTTACGTGAAAAGTTCTGAAAATATTTCAATGAAATTCGGTAAGAAGCTAGCTTATATCCCGGATCAACATATAAGATACTTTTTATCCCGTTAAATGACATCGTTTCTATGGGATAGAGGAATATAGCCAAAAAGTGTGCGCCGCAGTCGCGTTTTTTTGCTTTAGACGTTGTAATTTATTAACAAGGACGGCGTGTCATGGAAGCGCGAATGAAGCTTCGCTTGCACATTCTAGTTTATAATAAAATGTAAAAAGCTAAAGAAGAATAACTTGTTGTTGGCTTTTCTGTTTTAGCTTTTATACTCTATAATTGCCATCTCTAGTATTTCATGTTATGTGATACGATACGTATAGTGCGCGCAAAACTATAATGCGCTTCCAGTGAAGATATTTCCATGAGTTTGCGATAGTCCATTCAAATGTTAACGTTTATTACATCTTACGTTGTGTTGTGCGAAAGAGATAGCACGTGAGTCCGAATAGCGGCCGAGCGAGAGCGCAAAACTCAGCCCTATGAACCTTATAATTGTGTTCTGCGCCACGACGTGTACGAACTTCAAGGACACATTTAACTTTTGCTCGTACTATACATAATGTTGTATATACAAGAATGTTAAATAAATAAATCAATGTACAAAACTATATTATATATCGTGTTAGATTTGCTTTATTGGTTAATGATTAGTGCTTTATCTTGATAGAATTTTAAAACTTTAATTGGACCAAACCATTGGCAATAAAATAATAAGATATAAATTAGTACAAATTCTTAGTAGCGACCATTATTGAATAGTAAAACTGAAGCTAGAGTGAACTTCCCTTTGCGCTAAGACATAGGGTTGTTTAAGAAGGGCATCCTAAAATGCCTTCCAAGCAGACAACGCGTTGGTGATGCCCCTGAGGTTCCAAACGTCTACAGGCGACAGTAACAGCATCAGGCGGGCCAATCTCACAGTTACCTGCTTCAGACAATAAAAAAAGCTTTGAACATAAATATACATATATATTACTACATATTAACATTATCTACCAATCAGTTTTAGCCCTATCGCGATTATAACAATATCTTCAGAGTAAATATTGCTTAATGACAACTGTTAATTTTATTAGTGACCTTAGCACGTCTTTATTAAGGTATATTTTCCGAAAAGCTTCGTTTATACCTTTAGTTGCGAGTTAGAGACGATTTTTAATGATATTCTTCCATTCGTGTTTGAAATGGGGTCATTGCAGAGCTAGCTAATAAGACCAAGGTAATCTATAAATCTTAACGCGTTGGAGCATTTCGTCTTATTTTGTGATATATTTTCGGCAATCATCGAATAAGCGGTTATGAATAAAACAAATTATAAAAGTATAAAATTATTTGAGGTAATGTTCAAAAGCTAAATTTATGTTATATAAGTAATTTGTAAAGAATATATTGCTTAGATAATAAGTTATTGTGATTTATGTTAAGGGAATAAATAACCTATTACTTAGGTTATTATTATCCATTGACAGAAAGGACTGCCATCTTAGCTTTTGCATATAGCAAAAATTGAAATAGCGTTTGTTATCTTTTCAATGACAATGGACTTCGCACATCAGTGAGTTTACTAGGCACTACTTTACAAATAAACGGCTGACCTTGACACGATACTTTCCCTTTCAAACATTCATAATAAAATTGAAACGAAATTATTGTTAAAACATGCTAGCCAAACAAGCTATTAAATTCCGAAATGCTTCGATATTCTATGTTCATATTCTGACGCACTAAATAAGGGTTATCAATGTACAGATATACATTTAGGGCGTTTTAACAGGATACAAGTATGCACGTTATTGTACTATTAAAATTTGAGCTATTTAAACTTGCGCACATATTACATAAATAGCATAATCGGACATTGCCAACGAGTGTCATAATACAAAGAAAAGGAAAATGAAATGATGTATCAATAAAATTAGCAATGTTTCATTCTGTTTCCAGACAGGTGGTAGAGTATTTGCTCGACTGGATGGCGACCACCCCTGGTCTAGAGTATGCCGCCATAACAACCTTGTGTTGTGTTCCGGCATTAGTGACCAGGTTCCAGTCTCCTTTAAAAGAGCAGCAGCGCATTTGTAGCACCTTTGTTGTTGTAAATGTCCATAGGCGATGGTAACCGCTTTCCATCTAGTGGGCCGTCTGCCTGTCTGCTGAACTCCTACAATAAAAAAAAAAATAAAAAAAAAAACTATCTACCAAAAAATTATAATAATCATAGTGCGTTTAATTTGTGCTAATATTAGATGGATCCATCAAATTAAATCGATTCAGTCGAAAGGCACAGAGCTGAAAAGATATGACGGTATCCAATTGAAAAATGATTCCAAGATTATGTTTATATAGATCACTTTACAGTTACGAAGCATCTAATACTGGCCTAACGAACGGATTGCCTAAAGTATACTTCTTAACAGATGTACAATTTTCACATTTGTGGCAATAAAGTGGCTTTCTAGAAGTGCTCTTTTCTATCTTGACACTTATTTTTACAGTCGGCTGCTGTTTATATTTTAGAATAGAAAAGAAATATTTTAACATATCTGTAGTATTATGAAATTCTAAACATGTCGTATCTGTGAAGCTATTTAAAAAAAAACAACTTGAATAGACTATGTAAACGACGGAGAACATGATGCAATTTTTTTAGATTTCTTCTCTGTTTGTTCGGGATTCACGTAAAAACTACTGGGGCGATTTCAATGCGGTTTTAGCTGATTGATATCAAATGCTTATGGGAATGATTTAAAATACCAGATTTAAAAAAAAACGAATTCCAATGTGATTTTTTCACTGATCGATAGCAAATATTATGTAATAAAATGTGTGATATTTTTTAACGCTGGAACCCTGCGGGAATTTTCCCGGGAGCGCTTTATAGTTGTTCGGGTGCATAAAAGTTAGTTTGTTCCGTCATTATTTTCACTAAAACGATTACTTACATTCTTTTTTAAATGCTGTGGCACTTTATATCCTGGGAATCCCGCGGGAAAGTTCAAGTTAAGCGTGAACGAAGTCGTGGACATATCCTAGTTAAGAATAAGATAAAGCGAGCATATGAAAAAGCAAATTAATTGCATCGTTGCTTTGTATTTGCACTTTCCATAGTAAAAAATAAAAGTAATAAAAACGATGTATGATGTTGCTTTGTTCAAATTATAATGTGTTAATTTCGAAGTCAATGATCAATTGTCCATTTTGCAAAATGTATCGGAAGAAATAATATCAATGATATATACTGAGTGTAATATTTTAAACACAATTTGATATATTAAATACTTTTTATTCTGATAAATAACTATATATGTGTATCGTGTATAAATTTTGTATGCTAATTGAAAAAATAAAGTATTTTCTGAGAATAATATTTTGCTTGGTAAATTGTTTATATGGATAAAATATTTAATTCTTATAAAATTAATACCTCATTTCTTTAAGGGAACAATAGGTAAATAATCTTAATTTTAATAGAACTATGAGCAAAATGGCATCACTTATAAATACAATATGTATATTCTCATCTATGCTATATTTTCTGTGTATTAGTACTATGATCACAAATTGAATAATGCTAGAAAATACTAATCCTTATTAAAGATAATTATATTAATATTGTAGTAGACATTGTGAAAAGCTTTTGTGTTAGATACAAAAATTAAACTTCTAAGAATAATTCATTATAATTTATATACATATAACAAAAGAATATGTCTATTAATTTTGCATAATTTTAACATTTCTACTTTCGCACTTTGTATTATAGATATCTATTATTTAATTTAAGACTTGTGATGTGTTCAATTTGCTGTGTACCTACTTTACCTTTATGTCATTTATTAAATATACTCATTTATAATACCAAATTCAATTGTGAGGTGTGCTCAAAAATAACGATACAGTATCCGCAATGTTCATGAAATTGCATAATAATTCAAGCAATAAATTAACTTTATTATTTAATTTTTGGGTTATTTCGCTCATCGTATAAATACATTATTTACTTTTAAATGTAATAGATAATATAACAAATAGGTGTTGCGACTGTGAATTCAAAATGTTGATGACATTTTGGACGTGTGTTTGTTTCTGTGTATATTTGAAAGTTTGCCCTTCCTTGGATAAGAATCAATTTTGAATTCAGTTCATATGTTGACTACATAAGATTTTTCGGAAAATTTAAATCTTTCCATTGAACATAACGCAGTTTTTACGCAAGCGAAGCTGCGGGAACTTTTCCTAGTGAGCTATAATATTTGTTCAAAATATACATACATACAAACATGTACGTCGGACACAGCCGCACTTCGCTGATTGCAATAATTTTACTAAATTTAGTTGTATGATTGTTATCGATTACATGTATAACTTTGCACGAAATTTACTTCTTACTTTACTTTTGTAAAAATCTTTTTTTACCATACAATTAGCACTGTTTGTTAGTTTTTTACTTTCATTAAGTACTTGTTGGCATTAATGGCTTATAATATTTATGCCACGTTTATTAACTAATAAGAAGTAATCAACAGCGTCCGTTATGGAATTATCTTCTTCAATGAATATATTTTTTCATATTGGACGATATGATGTTATAACCTCATTACTGTGATGGTAATAGTTTAGAATCTGTTTAATTTTCAATTATCATTAAAACGTTGAGTCTGCTTTATTATACTCGTATAAAACTATTCGTGATCTTCTGATTAGCGTATTATTTCAGTGTACCTATCTATTATTTTTAACCAAAGAGATTTGAATTATTATATACATATAGAGTTTACCAATAAGAAAACAAATTGGTGGCCGCGGTTTTATTAAAAATGTAGTTATCTAAAATGGTTAAAGTAGGCTCATTATCGTATTATTAACTTCCGCTATATAAAAATTAACCCAGAGTAGAACTTGTGTTGTGATATAATAAAATTGGCTCCTTCCGTTTATTTTTGTACTCAATGTGTGATTAGTACTAACTAAAGTGGAAATGAGCAGAGTTAAAAAAAGTCTTAAGCGAATATGGTATGTCCAGCTAAGCCGATACAAATATATAAGATAATATGGGGCCTAGCTGGTGCTGCGCTCTCATTGTCATGTTACAGTCTATGAAGGAAGCCTATATCTTAGTTGGTTCTTAGTGGTAATCGGTTTGTGAGACAGTAGAAATTACACTAGGCCGGGTTTGCTTTGGTGCGGAATAGAGAGGAGTTGTTCGGAAACATGCAGCGCATTAGGCCAGGTATTTCCATTAATTCATAGCTGAGTAACATATTAACACGCCACCCGACGGGATATTTCGAGACACGACGCGTATCGTGCATATTAAGGACACCCAAAGTCACGCTATTGGTAATATCCAAAGTTAGACAACTAGGACATCGTTTGACAATGTCAATAAATTGTTGATTTGTCAGTTTTGTGAAAAAAAAACAAAAATCTGGAAAATGTACGCTCCATGACAGTTTCCAAACAAATGACGCCTTGTTAGGAGTTACAGAGGTAAAGAGAACCGTATATAAGAGAATAGTTGAAGAAGTGTCCAGTTGTAAGCTGTAAATAACAGTTTAAAAGCCGTCCAGAATGGCTCTGATGTAGACAACGGGTATGTGGTATGAATGTAGGTAATGTAGAAAAATTGAAGTATTTTGAGTTCAAAAATTTAATATCTATGGCGATTAGAGTAGTTGGTGACAGTACATTATTAAAAACGTCAACTATTATATATAACAAAACATTCTGATGCTAATGTGGCGCTACCCTAATTTAATGCATTTCGATGTACACTTTTTCAAATATACCTATAGAGATGGTTTTCCTTAACTCTACCCTCCATACATCGAGTGTTGTCCAGAAACACATTTCACTCGACGTGTCATTTTGCTTTTATACCTGCTATTATCAACATTTACACCACTGTAATGTATTTCATGACAGACAGTAGTACATATTGATTTGACTGCACACGCGACACGTGGCATCGGGTTGTCTCGCATGTTAACAATATATCTCCGCCTTCAACATCTTTTCGATTAAATGGTGCCCACCGAAGATTTGCGGAATGTTGCTGTCGAAATATTTATATGTTTTTGGTCATTAAAAAACCTTTTCTCCTCTCTACTCTTTGACTCTGGAAACCGGGCCTAACAGCCATGTTCGTTAACACTCGCCCACTGCTCGGTGTCGTGTGAATAGTTTTATAAATAATGTAGTCTGAATCATTGTCCATATAACAAGCGGAGTAAATAATTAGAGTTTAAATCAGACCGTTAACGATATATTTCTCTTCCCATTTCCGCTATAGTATGTACTAAACCTAGAATTGTTTCTTTATATTTAACCTATTTTTATGAGGAATTGGGTTTTTCAAAAATTTTACCTGAATCTTCAGACCTTTTGTAAATATTTAGTTCAAATTTGAAAATTACTCACCAGTAAATATATTGTGATATCCTTGTAATATTAGCTTTAGTATTTCGTGTCGTAATAAGTTTAAGTTTTTTTAAGTAACTGACATACATTTGAGAATAAAATTATAAGTAATATGAATAAAAAATAGTGAATATTTAAGTAACCATTGTGTGCAATGTAAATAAAAAACATAAAATTTTCATAATATCTTGGTTTTCTTTTTCATCCTATTTTAACATCAGTCCTGAAGAAAATCGGGCCCTTTTAACACGCGTTGAAATAACATCTTATCATTTAACTTTTTTATTTTAAGTTTGTTTATATATTTATTGTTCCAAATAGTTTGTTATAAAGTCATGATGTAATAAAAGAATTAAATTAAACTAAACTATAAAAAAAAATTTAAACATAAATACCTACTATTATATTATAAACATTTTCATAAGTTTTCGCGACTAGTATATATAATAAAACTACGTTTGAACGGTTTCAGGAGCGGTATTAGATTTGATTTTTATTATTACGACGTTTTGGCCATTTTTCATGATCACAGAAGACAAATATGTCAAATGAGTATTGTTCAAGTTTTATTTAGCTTGCCGCCAACTTGTTCATTTTAATTATTTAATTAATTTTGTTTATAGTTATTATTTACTCTACAGGAGCCTAATCTAATTTACTACCGCTTCGCAACATGTTGTGGCTTGAAGATAAACGGAATAATAAAAATCAAATAAATTAACACACCTAAAATCTTTTAAACGTAGTTTTATTATATTATAAACATTTACAAATAAAAAATGCAGTCTAGTCTAGATTGCTGTCTGTGGGGAGCATTCGTAAAAAATGCTGGCCGCATTTCTAAATATAAGCCAGCCTTTGGGCACTCGAGACTTCTTTTAATCGCTTTGAAAGCTCTCGATAAAGTTGATAAGCCTCACATCTCCAACACCCCAAGGTCTCGACCCTGGAAGCGATAAATACGTACCCGTTACCGATGGATGCATATTTGTGGCGTTTCAGGGGTGCTTGGTGTGTAGCAACTCCTCCGGCAGTGACGTCTGTGTTTGGAAGATGGGAAGTCGCTAAAGTATCGACACACGTGGCGTCCGATACATGGGGGTGTCCCATCTAACTTTTAAAATGCAATGCCAATGCCACCTACTTTTCGAAGAATAATTAATGGGTTTTATGAGTTCTTGTATTTGTACCTACTTATCACGTCATAAATAGATGTGCTCGTACAAAATCCATGAGGTTGTGATGTTCTACAAGTTTATAAAAAGTACTTCAATTGATTTAATTGTCCCCTATTTAACTCGGAATCATTGCATTCTAGTGAACTAGGTCACATTAGAGGTCGTCAGTTGGCCACTAAGCTACCAAGACTTGACATAAAAGGCCCAAATTTATATACTAATAATGTGCTATAAATTAAAATAATATTAAGCCCCCGGATGCTTAATGATTCTGCTTTCCGCTTCAAACTAATTAATGTTACTTAACTATGTAATTGCTATAGGTTTCAAACAGGATTTTAAGTGAGTTAATACACGTTACTAATGAGTTTTGAATGCTTTACTTGATTAAATTAAACAATAATCACAATAGGATAAGTTTAATTTTTACCGGTTGTGGTTTAGCTAAAGTATGCAGTTTGTAAATATTTTTAATCTAACTATTTTGCGGTGATGAAAGGTAAGCTGTATTAATCAAGAATTGATAAATAGTGAAAGCAACCAAAGGTGGTTTGGAAGTTTGAATATTTGTCTGATCCTTTTTTGGGAATGAACTGATTGGTGCTAAGTTTACGCGATTTCACTGGACTGTTGTCGCAGCATTTATAAATCCCACCTTGCTGCCTAATGTCAATTATATAGACATGTACGTAGAACATATGCAAGCAGACTGATGAAACGGTCTTAGCAATCTTATAAATAAACTGTTTTTACGAAAATGGCTACGAAGCTCTAAACATATATACATACATACATAACTTCACGCCGGTTCCCTTGCGGGGTAGGTACGAACAACAGAGCGCCATTTAGACTTATTCTTACACACCTCACTTGCTTCTTTGAAGCTCTAAACAGTTACTAAGAAATACTATTTTTTTTTGGAAGTTATAGTTAACGACACCATATTACGTCTATGTCTACTAGTCTTGAGTAGAGAGTAGAGTACGGGATTAATGTACATTAATCCCGTAAAATACATTTGTACTGACACGCCTCAAAATTTAAACGAACGAACGAGGCTTAAAGCTATAAAGACAGAATAAAGCCTTTACGGATATTCAGGTGACAAAGATTAGTGCCACTGCTAGTAAAATTAGGTAACTAACATTTCCGAATTAAAAGTTTTGATTGTGCCGTGCGTAGGTATAAATTGTGAGGAACGCGACAAATAAGGCAACGCTTCAAATGTGCTGCCGCGGTACAAATCGCACAAATCTCCTTGCCTCATTAGAAGTGGTACATTGTACTGATTCAATACAAAAAGTCATGTTACGAAGTCATTTTATAATCGTGACCTTCTCAACACTAATGTATAGTGTTAAATATCCCTCAGAAACGTTTGAGTTGGGCTACCCTATTGTTAAGTTTATTATATTCATTATATACATGTAGATACATTTTCCTGCCAAGTTTAATACGTACATACATACATACATAACTTCACGCCAGTTCCCTTGCGGGGTAGGCACGAACAACAGAGCGCCATTTAGGCCAATTCTTACACACCTCACTTGCTTCCTTGACATTCATAACTCTTGTCATGCACGCTCGTCTGTTCTTAAGGCTCCTGACATCACCTTCTTCTAGTACACGATCAATTTGATCATGGAAGGTGTGTCGTGGCCTTCCACGACTTCTGCATCCATCCACTTTTGGATGGTATATCTGTTTAGTCATTCTTTCATCATGCATTCTTTCCACATGCCCGAACCACCGGAGTATTCCTTTCCTTACCTTCACCCCGACACTTTAAGTTGTTGACCAAGTTTAATACATATACCTATATACACCCAGTAAGTTTTTGTGGTTTATTGAAGGGATATGCTTAAGCACTGCTGCCTAGATGTCGTACTCATCAATGGTCTCGTAATTAGGGATGTCGAAGACCTCGTGAATTGGAGGACAAAAAGTAGGAAATACGGCCAGAGCTCTGAATGCAGCAGGGACTTTACGCCAGGAAGTTGATGAGACCCTAAGTTGCGGTGAAAAATAGTAGTGATGAACATGGGCAGTCACATGGATAGATCTGACGATTTTGCAAAAATGGAATAGTTTTCATGAAATATAAATGTCAAGTTTACACGGACTAAGGTTAATATATCAATCAACATAAACTATTTTATACATTTACTTTCGACAGGTGATCAACATGGGATATTTTTATGCCGAAAACAGGTATTTTTGCGGAATGTGAATTTAAAATTTATACGAGATTCTAGACAGTCTAAAAGTAAAATTATAGATTCGTTTTACACTACTACTACAAAAAAAGAGTACTATTTCATTATCCAGAGTGTGAAATCGCCGTTTATTTTTAAAGTAGTAAATCCATATAATTACGTACATGAAAGTGAGTTTGTTTTGATGGTTTGATGTTTGTATATTTATAGTATGGTTGTATTTTTCTTCTTCACAGTCTTGAGTTTAAGTTGGTTTTCTTGAAATTTATTTACTTCAAAGAATGGAGCTGAACTTTAACTTGAAAAGATTTAAAACGTGAGTCCCTGGGATGTGGAACCGAAATTTACGTCAACGAAGGTATGCGGTAAGTTTTTGTTTAATACATGAATTAAAATAAAATATAAATGTAGCTCAGTCAGCTAAATGTATGTTTTAGGCTAACTGTAAATTTTAAAAGTTTATATTTTAATAAATATAACCGAATGTAACAACTGACCTTTGGTAGCTAATCTTTCGCTTGATGGTTTTGACTTTTTTACGGGGTTACGCGACGATTGACACAACTTGAAATATTTGAAATACAGTGGCTATGTAGATGAACATGCTGATGATTAACGATTATCGCGAGCTATGACCTGAATGGAGAGGGGTAGAGGAAATTTTTTCTGTAGTTTTCACATTAATTTATCAATACCTTATAAATTAACTACACTATAAAATAAAATACATACATACATACATACATAACTTCACGCCAGTTCCCTTGCGGGGTAGGCACGAACAACAGAGCGCCATTTAGGCCCATTCTTACACACCTCACTTGCTTCTTTGACATTCATAACTCTTGTCATGCACACTCGTCTGTTCTTAAGGCTCCTGACATCACCCTCCGCTAGTACACGATCAATTTGATCATGGAAGGTGTGTCGTGGCCTTCCACGACTTCTGCATCCATCCACTTTTGCATTGTATATCTGTTTAGTCATTCTTTCATCATGCATTCTTTCTACATGCCCGAACCACCGGAGCATTCCTTTCCTTACCTTCACCCCGACACTCTCTTTCAGACCAACTCTCTTTCTTACTTCGGTATTACGAACGCGGTCCGCGAGCGTCACTCCGCAGATTTTGCGCAGTGCTCGCATCTCAACCGCGTTTACTCTACTTTCATGCTCTCTCTTCCATACCCAACTCTCGCTTCCATATGTGAGCGTAGGTACCAGCACCGCGTTGTGTATGGCGAGCTGGGCCTTCTGGCTGAGGTTCTTAGCGCCTAGAAGTTTACCTAACGCTCCATTCAAACTATTCCCCAAATTTACTCTTCTTTCTATATCAGCGGTGTACCTTCCATCCCTGCTAAAAGCACATCCAAGATATACAAACTCATTCACTTGCTCCAGCATAACATCATCGACCATTATCCTTGCATTCGTTCTGGTTTCTTCTCTTTCAAACACCATAACCTTTGTTTTCTTCGCATTCAAATGTAAGCCTCATAAAATAAAATAAAAACACTATTTCATATTTTGGTTTACAAATTATCTGTATTCGAATCCTGACATAGGGCGATACCGCCAACTCACCGCTGTACCCCGTTTGACGTGAAAAGGCAGAAGAGGCGCAATCGCGCATTATCGACAGAGTCTGGCGGCGCGGCAGTGGTGTCGTCTACACGTTTGCTGATACTTTTATTTTTGTCGCTTGTCGCGTCACCTATACGACAAAGTCGGGGCCGACCATTATGGTATAAAGTTTGAGTCTATTCGTCTTTTAAATTTGATTCTCTCAGAAACCAATAAGGTTTGAATTGGCGTACTTATAGAAGTTTCGAGTATCTAGAAATATGTAATAGTAGACAGTTACACGAGTGACGAAAGTGATCTATTTAGACGCGAGATAAGTTTGAGTGTCTAAATAGGTCTTTCACCCGAGATTAACAATCGGATTTAATTTCGAATGTGAGGAATGTTAATAAAAACTGATTAGTTAAACAAACAACTACTTTTCTAATGAAATCAGGCGTTAAATTCATATCTAAATCTGATGAAACGTTTAATATGTCACATACAATCTGTCAATTTTTTTTTCTGTGGCATTCTACCAGCCAGAATTTTTTTCACTGATGATAGTAAATATTTTCTTCAAATTTGTTTAAATTAAGTAATAATTTAGTGAAAAGTAATTTATAAGTATTAAATCATTTTATAAAATTGTTGATATTATTATTATTACATGTTTATACCACTAATTAACAGTGTCTGTATAAAAAGTTCGGACAGGGCTCAGGCAGCGAACATCGTTTCCCAGGGACGGAAAGTAATGTTTTCATCCCTGTGTTGGTAACTTCAAGCGAATTTCCAAGTATGAGAAACAAAAATATTTTTTTAACTTTATTATTATATTTTAACTAATATCACTCACTATATAAGAGGGAAAATCTTCATTCTTCTTCTGGATTCATACATATCCCGTAGTACGTACAGGTTTCTCTTAGTTTGGAGTCTTGTCTACCGTTACTTAGCTTTGTAATCCTACCATATTATTGAAATACATACAAATATTTATTAACTGTTATCACTTTTACAATTATTTGCTATTATATAATACTTTTACGAGTCGCGAGATTTGAATTAAAATGCCTTAAGAATGACTATAGAGTTTATTAGAATTATACAAACACGTAAAACACAGGTAAAAATATTACCGAACACAATAAGTCCAAACGTAATGCAGAAGGTCGTAATTCCATAAAAGGCACAAAGTCCGTCACTAAAATATTCGCGATTGTAGTACACACGTCTTGCTTCGCTCGTGGTTATCGCTCGACTGCCCCCTCCTTCAATAAGGTCATCGTTTTATACTGCACAAATGCAATGCGCCCGTATCATAATCCGAAACACCTGGCTAATGAGTCGACTGCAACGGCCATAAACGAGGACAATAAAACAATGGACTGTTGTTCTCTAGAATAATTAGTAAAAGCATGGCAATAAATAAGTAAGTAAAAGAAGTCCAAATGCCGAAAGGTAATAAAATGTGTTTTAAAAGATATGCAGGTGTGAATTTTGTGTTTGTCGGGACCATAACAATACTTTTATTAATAGTGTGAAAATTATAGTTTCTCGTCTTTGTCCCTAAAGCATGCCAGCCGAAATATAATATAATCAAAATTCAGACGTACTCACTCTCACTTAATCTATATTTTGAAGGATAAGTAATATTAATTTGTAGACATTAACGCATAAAAATGATTAATGTTTAAGTCACTACACGAAGGCTAATTACAATATTATTTTATATATTAACTAGAATATGCCTGCGACTTCGTCCACGCTTGTTTAGATATTCCTGAGGGATTCCCGGGACACAAAGTATCGCAACATTTAAAAAATAATTTAAGCTATCGTTTTAGTGGAAACTGTCGAAATATATTAAGTTAATTTTCAGGCACCCAAACAACTTCTACCACTCCCGGGAAAATTCCTGTAGGATTCCCGGAATAAAAGAATCACAGATTTTATTACGTAATATTTGCTATCGATCAGTGAGAAAAATCATATTGAAATTCGATTTTTTGCACTCTGGCCATTTTAAATCAGTGCCAGAAAATTTCCCGCGGTATACCCAGAATAAAAGGTAGTGCAGATTTTAAATCTAAAAATTTGCTGTCGTTCAACGAAAACCGCATCAAAACCGGCCCAGTAGATTTTATGTGAATCCCGAACAAACAGACAAGAAATATAAAAAAAATGCATCGTTCTCATCATCATTTATATAGTCTATTCCAGTTGTTTTTTTAAATAGCTTCAACGTACAGACACGATATGTTTAGAATTTTATAATATTATAGATATTCATATTTTCACATTTTTATAAGATATTGAATTAGTTAATAGAGTAATTTATGGAATGGATGAAATTTATAAAATTCATAATCTAGTGTTACCCTCTACGGATAAATAGCGCGCGGCACCATAACGTTAAACCGGGTAGCGAAACTTGGAAGAGGCCTAGTGAGCGAGCCCCCGCCTGCCAGGGCAACGGAGTTGGGAATCCCACGGTCTCGTAGCCCTGGCATAAGGCGCAGGACGGAACACCCAGGGGTTTTAGTGGGTGTCCCTAACTGGGGAGTGGCAATAGCGTGGCACCAGTTTTGGCTGGGCACGCTAGTGCCACCGCCGATCTGGCGAATCCCACGCTCTCACACGGGTCGCGAACATGTGTGCTTCTGTGCCTGTCGCGGCTTAGTCCTCAAACTGATTTCCCCTGGGCAAAAAAAAAGGGTAGCGAAACTTAAGAAATATTGTTAAAATCTTATAATTATATTTAAAATTGGATTTAATAAAATTTCATATCCGTACCTATTATTTAGCTAATAATTTTAGGAAGGCATAAAATATATGTAGTTAAATGTAAATTATACTAAATAAAACAATATTTAAAACGGAATATGATAACAAGATTCTATCTATTGGAATATATTTATATGTACTTATACATTGAAGGATTAAATTTATAAATTGAAGTGATTAATCCCCGCTTTTCTTTTTTATTATGTATAGCTATAGTGTATCATCTTTTAGTCCACATCATCAACATAACTTATCAAATAGTCGCGACGTTTTGAGCTATTTCATATACATATAAGTCGGACATACAACTTGATTTCCTTGGGAATAATATAAATGTACTATATAGGTATGTGTTTTTACAAATGATGTTCCATTTAGAGAACTTCCTTATGCAGTATTAATGGTCAGTTTCGATTTTGTTTTAATATTGTACGAAAGTATTAATTATAAACGAGATTAGCCAGTGACTAGTGACGACTTTGCGCGTGAATCAAAAGTCATGGTCACATGAGTAATGAGTGATCTGTTGAGCCACATTTTATTCCTTTTAATTTTTTTTTACGTATGACACAGACCACCGCTATTAATAAATATTTCTTTATAATAAAAAAACTTCAACGAACAAGTTGAAAAACGAATGGCAACGGATGAGTGGAAAAACGAATGGCAACGGATAAGTGGAAAAACGAATCGCAACGGACAATTGTAAAAACGAATGGCATCGGATAAGTGAAAAAATGAATCGCAACGGAAAAGTGGAAAAACTTCAACTGACAAGTGACAAAAAGAATCGCAACAAAATTTTAACTTGAAGTTTTACGGGCAGATTGTTAATGCACTTGTCCAATTTGAAAACCTTGTCCGTTGAAGTTTCACTTCTAATATGTGTCCCAGCACACATTTCGATTTTTCGCAGGTTTACTGAAAATTATGATTTAGTTAGGTTAGGTACATTTTAAAGAATGTATTTTTTATTTAAACATATTTTATTTTATCAAACATAACGATCCGGAACCAAAAAAACATCCATAGTCCACTCTAAAATTATTTATTAATATTTTTTTACACAGACCAAAAATAGAGGCAGTGATGCCCAGCCACGTGGAGAGCAGAGGTATAGTTCGATGCAAACTTAAGTTTGCCTCCATTAATGGCGGCTGGGAACATCGTACTTTCCGTTGCGCAGAACGCGATTTTAGGTATTAGAGGGAGGACGAGGTATATCCTCGCTCGCTCTGTCGCTCGCTTTCTCGTTTGTGGGACTTCCCCGGCGCTAGGCTCACCAGGCCTGCAACTTTAGCGCTTTCGAAGCTAGATATAGCGCTTTTTAGGGCAACCCAGGTCCCAATTTTGTTAAACAACTTTCAGCGCAAAATCTTACGCTTTTTATAATATGCAAATATCTAATTAATTTTATAATAAATATATATGAATATCTATACTTATATTATAAAGAGGAAAGATAAGATTGTTTTTGTTTGCATGAAGAGGCTCTGAAACAACTGAACCGATTTGAAAAATTCTTTCAGTGTTGGCAAGTTACACTATCCCCGGGTGAGATAGGCTATATTATATTTACAAAAAAAATAGGGATCCTTACTAAAACTCCAATAATGTAACCCAAGGTGTAAAAAAATCCCTAAAATCGCGTGCGCTGCGAAAACTATTGATGATAGAATAAAATAATGTACTACGACTTTGCAGAACATATCATTATTTACAAAAAGTGTCGGGACAGCATATGTCTAACTATTATACCACGATACCACGAGTTTAAAAATGTAAGTATTAGAACACGCGGCCATGACGCTTTTTCGTGAGCGAAAAATCGTAAGACCCCGTCTATATAGAAGTTTCACTTCAAAAAGGTACTGAAAGTTTGAAGAAAAATGTGTTTTATGCGGGAAATTTTTAATGTTGCTATATATTTTACGATGTATTAGAAATAAGAGTGGGATTAATAATATTTATTCCGAGATTATAATCCTCTTTGTATAACATTGGGCTACGCGGAGCAGGCGATTGTCATTTTCTACAGCTCTAGATATAGGCGAATGGAAGATAAACAAATTATTTTAATGGGTATTTCGGCAGTAGTAATCCACACCCTCACCGTGATCGTCACATGGTGACAAGACCTTAAGCAAATTTCTAAATTTGAAAAAAAGGTGTTAAGCTAGCCTATTGGGCCAAAGAGTACATGCCTACTCTGCTCTTAGATGGCCAACCTGTTAGAGACCATATTTTTATGTACTATTTTTGTCTATTTTTTGGAGTTTGTCAACACAGTTTAGACGTTGGCTTCTTGTAAATATGCTGTACAAATAATTTCTGTATCTCTCCCTACTGAACTGCCAATGTAGAATAATCGACACACCAACAATATTATTATAAGGCCGATCATGGGAACTTAGTACTTTGGCCTAGGTACAGACTGGCCAAATACTTTTGGCTTGATTACAACAGACTTTATCGACAGTAAATCCTGTCAAGTTTGTAGCGTCGTATCAACTACGGATACGTCACTTTGGACTGAGTGTTTACAGGGTGGGAAAGTGCCGGGGGGTATGAAAACGGTCAACCGGCAACAAAAGAAGCGCATGGAGCCCTCGCTTGCTAGGGCTCGCGGAGTTGATCAGGCCGTATCTTTGTCGCCCGATCTTAAGGTGAAAAAAAAGGACCGGGAGTTTTAGAAGGTATTCCCCACTCTACTTACTTATACTCGGGTGTTTAGAGGGTATGCAACAGGCACCTCTCCCTCATAGATAAGAGAATTAGGCTGTTGTTCATAGGCATTTAGCCGATGGTTAAAATAAAATAATCGCTGTAACTATATGGCTAAACAACGATTATTTTATTTTTCTAACTGCCGGTTAAATGTCTATGCACAACCAGCCTTAGAGGATGACGTTTACACGACATTTTTAGAAGTAATATATGTTTTGGCAGAAAAACCTTATAAAAGCCCGTCTATATATTATGTCACTATTATAATTAGTTACGATGATGTAATATATGTACCGCTATACAACGGTGTAGTCGTATTGTGAAAAAACATAATAGTCGTGGCCGCCATACTATATTATTATGGTACCCAATTCCCATCGCGTTTCAGTCGTCTGATTGATTTGAAAATTTGTTTATGTGTTAGAACGGCGAAAGAATAGATTTAAATACACATCATTTCATATCATAATCCTTTATTTTTTTTTTAGTATTTAAATAAAGAAAAATAAATTTAAAAAGCATGGGCCACTCTCCACTATACTTTATACAGTATGTACATTTAAAAGCATCTTCATTGTTTAAATTTTACATTTTCTTTTACTTTAGTTACTTTATTTTTTACACTTTAGTACACATTGCTATTAAAACGTGTGCTTATATAATTTTATATTGCGATAATGTTATTATTTAACTTTATTATTAGGGATAACATTTACAAAATTACCTTCATTATTTTTAAATGAATCTCCATCATCAATATATTAATATTCATAGGCGTGTAAATATGTTAAAATACGAACATTAATATTTTACATATAAATATAAAATATATGTGAAATTTGAGTAACTAAAGGTTACTTTAAGTATGTAACTTAATAAATTAAGTTATGAATATCAGTTTTATTTTTTCCCTAGTCGTATATTAAATGAGAAGAGATGACTGTTTATACCTTCTGTGGATGATGGGGTGATGGGGTGATGTTGGGGGGGTGTTGGCACTAACTCATTTACATTTCTTTATTGTTAACTTATTTTTTTTTATAATATGAAATATTGTATCTTACTTGACATATTCTTTAACTTTTAAATACAAATTTGTCTATTGGAATCTCCTTTGAAGACATTATCACAAAATTTCCTTATATAGTAGTATAATTCCTGTATTCGTTTTATAGTATTTAATAAAACACTTATTTATTCGTAAAGACTACATAAGGTTATAACATACATAACTTCACGCCAGTTCCCTTGCGGGGTAGGCACGGACAACAGGTTATAACAGATCTCTCAAAACTCTATCTATGACTGCAAAGTAATAAAAGATAATCATGGTATGGAAATGTGTTGGACAAGAGTATGAAAATTCCACGAAAAACGAGAGTAAACTAGGGATGTATGTTTTTTTGCGAAGCTGGCAAACAGGAAACCGGCCGCTGTCGCAGGTTAAGGAAACTGGTTACTATCGCCTATAGACGTATGCAATACCAAAAGCGAATGCGTTGCCAGCCTTTGGAATGGAATAGGCGTTGTCGCAAAAGGAATCTGCTGAAAGAGCGGGGAGGAGGACGCGTACGCGGCCCGGTCGGAGCAGACGGACTGCTGCGCGCATCTCCTCCTCCCATAGTTACTGTCATAGAGGACCGCTGTTAAGGGGTGACAGCGGACTTCTCTCCCCTTCTGTACGAAGGGGGTCCCTTTGCTCCCTGGGGTGGCCCAGTAATAGCTCGTAGCGGCGTTATGGTGCAATAACTCTGTGCATAAAACCGTGACGCCCCGTAAAAGCGCTATAAATGGGGTGTCGGTTTAGGTTTAGTGGGTAGTTCGGCGGTCGTTTCTCGCGACAGCTACTTTCCCCCTGCGTTATAAAAAAATGGGGGTGAGATGGAGAGATCAGAATGGAGGAATGAGATATTGGTTTGGAATAGGTAGATAGAATAGATAGAGAGACGAGGAAGTGGGCTATCGGAACTTTGAATCATCGCAAGAAACACGATTACCTCAAGAGGCTAAAGCCATGAACTCATTTGAAAGCCTAACGTGTTAGTATAGGTTGTATGACACAAATTTAAAAAATAAAATGTGATCGTGAGCGAGTCGGACTCACACACGGAGGATCCGTCTGTAGTAACTATACGGATACAACTGTCATTTAATCCAACTTTGAATGTATTTTTTTTTTATAAAATTTTTAGTTTATATTAATATTTTTTTTTTTTTTTATCCCCAAATTAAGCAAGTTACGCTTGTGTTATGGGTAATATACAACGGACTACTCTGGGGCCGATCCCAGACACCCAGACCATAGTAAATAACGGAGAAAATACGTTTTCCGAAATTTACTATACCAGGAATCGAACCCGGAACCTCTGCGTTGCAGTGAGGTACACCGGCAAAGGCTTAGCCCGCTCAACCACAGAGGCCGTAAATAATACATAATACATAATAATACAATATCTGTCTTGCGAATGTATCTTCCATGTGTGTATATAAGTAATATTCAATATTTTATGAACATATTACTTTCCATTATAACTGTAAATTAATATTTAGCTTTAAGTCTATTTGTATATTAGCATATGTTTAGCATACCTAGTACCCCTTTGTCTGTTCAAAAGTTGTCTGGAAGAAATCGCTTCCAGCGATAAGAGCGATGTTGTACTTATTATAAAAATTGTACTGCTCCATTTCTTTTACAATATGCGTGTAATACAGAGTATTAATAGTTACTAGTAGTGGTAGCATAATCGCTAGTGTATGTCTCAAACTCAAAGGGCGTGGGTTCGAATCCTGACCGAAACGCATGCACTAGTGGGGCAGTATTTGGACCTAATGAACACCTTGTTACAATTACCATGTACTAACAACGGTAAAGGAAAACATCGTGATGACACCTGCACACATCGAGATAACCGAGATCATCCGTGCAGGAACGGAGAAAGAATACAATTTCCTGCGGCCGGGCGGCCTGTCGTAAGAGGCGACTTAACAACCCACAACCAGGTGGTAGGGCATTTGCCCGACTGAACGGCTACCACCCCTGGTCTAAAGTATGTCGCCATAACAACCTCGAGTTATGTTCCGGCATTAGTGACCAGGTTCCAGTCTCCCTTAAGAGAACAGCAGCGCATTTGTAGAAACTTCGGTGTTGCAAATGTCCATAGGCGATGGTAACCGCTTTCCATCGAGTGGGTCGTCTGCCTGTCTGCTGATCTCCTGCAATAAAAAAAAAAACCGATGTGTCAAACCTGCCAAGCCACCTTAGACAAGCGCGGCGGTTATACGGTCGTCGTGCCCCTATAATGGAAGGCTTGAGTTCAGTAGTGGGACGTTTATGGGCTATTATTATTATTATAAAGACTATTCTACTCTACTCAATTATTCAGCTACATTTGACTTCTACATATTCATATGATATAGTTAAAAATATATCTGACCATGGGCGTCGGAGCGAACGCTCCCAACGCAACCAACATTTAACGCTCGGATGACGATGATGATAGTTGAAAATATATTTTAAATTGTACACCGCTTTTAATTTTCCCTTTTAAACCCCCTTTTCTATTAACAAATCATTTATATCACTACACCCAAACTTCTTTCTACACGTGTGTTAAATAATTTTCCTATCTCTAACCTTAACAATTGCTGAGAGAATTATTTATTTCTTTAATTGACAAAGATCAGACAGCTTCACACAATACATTGAAACTCGGTATATTTTACAACTGGATATGAGTCAATAATATATCTTACTTAACAGATCAAATTGAAATAAAGATAATAATTTAAATTAAATTGAAATTGTGTCTTTATGTCATCACTATGAGAATTCCTTGTGTATATGTATATAGATAAGATTTTTTAATTTTTTTATTGCAGGAGTTCAGCAGACAGGCAGACGGCCCACTTGATGGAAAGCGGTTACCATCGCCTATGGACATTTGCAACACCAAGGGTGCTACAAATGCGCTGCTGCTCTCTTAAAGGAGACTGGAACCTGGTCACTAACGCCGGAACACAACACAAGGTTGTTATGGCGGCATACTCTAGACCAGGGGTGGTCGCCATCCAGTCGAGCAAATACTCTACCACCTGGCAAAAAAAAAGCAAACTTTTTCCCAATTTTGAATAAGAAGAAGAATCTTTATGGAACAAGTTTTGTGTTGACGGTTTCGACCTTGCACTCTTATCAAATGAATTCAAGAGTATTTGGTAAAAGGACAATGTCTTTTGAAAGCTTTTGTTTTAAGATATAGTTTTAAAGTAAACGTTCCATATTGCCTCTATGACGGCCTCTGTGGTTGAGCGGGCTAAGCCTTTGCCGGCGTACCTGACTGCAACGCAGAGGTTCCGGGTTCGATTCCTGGTATAGTAAATTTCGGAAATGTATTTTCTCCGTTATTTACTATGGTCTGGGTGTCTGGGATCGGCCCCAGAGTAGTCCGTTGTATATTACCCATAACACAAGCGTAACTTGCTTAATTTGGGGATATACAATGTGTGTGTTTGTCCGCCGATTATTATTATTATTATTATATTAGTAAAGTCAGGAATAATATGTTTATATGAAAGTGTATATTCGCTATGCAGAGACTACAAACAGTAAGTTTTTATTGCCTGAAGTAGGTAAACAGATAGACTGTCCAATTGGTTGAAAGTGGTTACTCTTGTCTATGGACATTTGCAACACCAAAGCTGCTACAAATGCGCTGCTGCTCTCTTAATGGAGACTGGAACCTGGTCGCTAATGCCGGAACACAACTCAAGGTTGTTATGGCGACATACATATATACATACTGTAGACCAGTGGTGGTAGCCATCCAGTGGGGCAAATGCCCTAGCACCTGGCTGTGTATTGTAATTGTATTGTAAATTGTATTCTTTCTCCGTTCCTGCACGGATAAAACCAATGCGTAATTTATCTGCAAATGTTATTACACCTTTCTTATATATCCTCATGTTATAGCGTAGAAGAAAATTTCTTTGGGAAGTCCTCTCTAAACCATTCTAGTAAGCAACATAAACGTTCTACAGAACCGTTACATTAGTTGAGGGTGGGATCTGAAGTAAATGGGAGTGAAGATTCCATCGATGCTGTGCGGTCATCTGGTGTCAGCGCCTCATATTCCCGTTGCGAATATGAGGCGCTGGGACTTGAACAAACAATTCTTAGAACCTTCCCCGTTATACAGGCGAAAGAATACGTAGAAAGATGCAGTTTCTCTGCCTTCAGAGGTTCTGAGATTCGGTCTGTTGGTATGAGACCGTCGATGATAGGAGTAATGCGAGGCTGAATGGGGCGTAGTCTGGTAAGTAAGGTTTGTCAACCAATAGATGTACGTAAGAAGTGCTCCATATGCGATCTGATTTGCTATTTGAAAAGCCCAAGTTTATTGTTTATTGTTTAATTAAGTAATATAGATGTACTTTTTATAAAATTTCTATAAGAATATATATGTGCTGTCAGGCAATATGTTTCCATTCAGAATAATAAAATATATTCCAGTGAATACATAGTCAAAAGCGCGGAGGTTTTACGAAGAAAATTGAAAGACAACTATCCAATACATTTTTATCAAGAACGTGACGACGCGTTGATGTCTTTCATACAGGTGTATATAAGTTAATTTATAGGAACTTTCTTGGCTGCATATTCCTAGCTAGACGACAAAGTATGTGTATATTGTTATTTTAGAACGAAGAATGATTTTTTATATTTTGTAATTATTTGTTGAGAATCATGTACAATTACTTAATTAGCATATTATTACAGCTTATGAAAAGAAAGCGACGCAATAAACTACCTCACAACCAGTCTGTTGTCTGCCAGTTACATACATATGAAAAGTATGACCTAAGAATGTGATGAAAAGTTGCATATATAGTAAATTGATATTCATTTGGTTTCAGCTGATTTCCTCCCAAATTAGGTAACAGTGGAAGCGTACTTACTTACTCCGTTGGCTCAGCGACCCAAAGTGGGTCTTGGCCTCCGAAACCGTGAAAAACAGTGGAAGCGTATTTCTCAAAATGAAATGTACAGTTTTGGAGCAAACAGAATAAAGAAATTGATGAAAAAGGCCCCTCTAACTATAGGCGTAACCCATTTTTATGATGGTGGTGCATTGATCGACCCAAAGTGCGATTTCTGTCCAAAACAGACAAGCACACGTGCAGTGATAATTGTTCACAAAACATAGCGGTCACTGTAACCGAAATCGGTTACTGGAAGATTGATTAATATCCGATTTCTATATGTTACCGAACGTTCATTTGCCTTAATGTCTTTTAAAATTTGACTTAAGCTCCATACGAGTAATATTAAAATTCAACCGATGGTAAGGCAACTGAATGAATAGATATAGGAAGTTATCCCGCCACAGCACTGGTTTTTACTGGTGACTAGGTTCCGAGTGTTCCGAATTGAGTCGTAAGGCTCGAGGGTGCTAGGGAAGAGCTGCGGGTGGTGTGCAGCATGGGCGGTGGCAGCGTCCGCGGGTGTTGGTGGGCACGCGGCTATAAGTAAGAGGTGCGCACGCGGCGGCGAGGTTAGTCGCCATACGGCAGCGCGTCGCCAGCGGTGTCACCCGTCCCCCCCTCCGGTGCGTTCCACCCCTGCCGTAGTCCCTCACGCACTCGCCTTTCTCACACGATCATCGGCGATCCTCACTTGCGTAACCCGAGTCAAAACCGAAAGGTCGCCGCTATTGGCATTTAAGCGCTCTCTGACATTAGCGTTGCATTTAAATGTGCGATGCAGCTTCCTAGTTCAGCTCCACTGTCGCAACTGTGAGTCGTTTGGGAAAGGCGCCAGTGCTGACGCGAGTCTCTTTTGCAGCCAGCAGCCCGAGCGAGTCGGGCAGGCGCGCGACCGCACACCACCACCACCGAACGCAGACACGCGCCGCACACAACATGTACGCGAGAATTGCGATGTGAGTACTATTATCAACTAATTATAGCATTATTCACACATCACCATCACCAACTAATCGATTTATTTATTCATATTAATATAGACTACTACACTAAAATTCAAATAATAATCCATTAAAGTTAAATACATATTTAACTTCTTCATAAAATAATTATATTTGTTAACTGACTTTAATATTAAAATTTATATTTGTAATAATTTTTAGTTTAGAAAAAATTAAGTAAGTTTGTTATACAATTAGGATTTTTTTTAATTCTTCATTAAGATAAATGTTTGTTAAAATTTCTGAGAGCGACAGTAAGATGTCGTTAATATTAAAGTGATAATTACAATTTACATTGGATGTGTGGCAATATACATACCTATACAATCACTTTCTAATAGCAACCATAAAAAAGCTTGCAAAAATAGTAGTAACAGATCTGTTAACGCTGCAAAGCAGGGGAAAAGCTTCGTAAAGTCGTCGCCACGCTCTGTACGCCATTATAATAGTCTAATCTTAAATTAATCTTTTAGTGAATTTTGTAAACAAAATTACCGTCTTTTATTTTGGCGTGGGTATCACTGGATCCCAAAAATGATCATTCAAAATGTTACTCATATTACACTTAACCATCACTGCTCGGAATTTTCAATAATTTTTAACACGTTTTTTAAAATAATACTCAAACTGTCCAAATACGTTTCAATAATACGAATTTTTCCGTGAACATTTATTGTTATGTATCTAAATGAACTCTATGAAAAGCATTGAATTAAAAACTCTACTATCAACTAACCATAATATTTGGATCTAGGTGACTTTACTTTTAAATAAATAATAATAACAAAAAAACATATTCTTTAAACTTTCCGTGTCTGTTTGTCTGTCTGTATATCGGCTAACTCGTCTTTAGTTATGCAATGGATTTTTATGTGTTTACCATTACTAATATAATTTTCCAAGGAATATATCCGTGGCTGGCGTGAATATGTTGACATGTTCAAAATGTAAATTTTACAGGGGTGCAATTTTAAAGTTTGACTAGTAATGATAAATCGTAAAGAAAAGTAATGACTAGTAATGAAAAATCTTAAAAAGTGAATATTTCGGACTGTCAATTTTTTTTCCTATAAAAACACAGGCGCAGGAAGCGTCTAAACGAATAAAAACAAAGATGTATGCCGAGATATCAATGTATTCCCGCCAGCCACGGATATAATATATATTTATATATACTAGCTTTTCATCGCAGCTTCGCTCGCGATATTTCTCTTTATATAAAACCTAATCAAGTTTATATGTAAGTAGAACAGAGCTGCTTACTACGGTTTGACTAGCAGCTATGCCGGGGAAAACTTTAGTGTCATATACAACCTCAAAAATTGCTCAACGAATTCCATTCAAAACAATTTTCTCTAAAAGTATTTATTAGACCTTGACTTTCTACACAATTTTCCATCACACAGTTCAAAAGTTATAGGGGAAAGTGGCGGAATCGGTTTCTGCCTTTGGAAGCTAATATCCCTCCACCTTATTGAATTAAACAGAAAAGGAACATATAGTATTTAAAGATCAGTCTATACTGTCTATAGTGATATACACAGTTTAGGCATTGAATCAGTAAAGCTAGCAGCCGTAGGACCATGTCAGAAGTGAAAACTTTGCATCTGAGCGTGATGGTCACGCGACTTCAGTGCTTTCTCCACATCCCAAAAGCCCAACGTGCCCAAAGAACTTGTCACTTCAAAAATCGATTAATTAATATAAATCTGTAATTCTAGTTTCTTTGCGAATTACTTCGTCATTTTGTTGGTGTAATGTTGCATATCAAACGATAAATAAAATTACATGTTTATGTAAAATTTTATCGATATATATCCAATCGCTTCTAAGATAAGCGACAGTCAGACAAACGGACGGACACGACCGCTGTACAAGGCTTTCCCGTTTTCGAGTAAATGGTTACGGAACTCCAAAAGACATAAACATTAGAATAATAAATAGCTGGTGGTAACATAGCGATTAGCGCACTCGTGTCCTAAATGAGAAGCGACGCGAGTTTTGAGTCCTGGCAATCAAAGCATGCGCTTCTTATGCAGTTAGTTTTCTGACATAATAGGCATATTATATTTTCTTAAGTTTTCGCGACTTGTATACATAATAAAACGTTGTTTTATTAATATGCATATTGTTACAAACAAACATCTTCGAATACCTCATATAATTTTTCATTTATACGAGTATAAGTAAAAAGAAGAAATACCAATTTATTATAATCGTGTTGTATGTTTATTATAATAATATCGCTTAATCTAATACTGACACTATAAAAAAAAAAAATTTACAGCAGAGCCAAAGGTATTTTTAAGCATGAATATCAGTCTTATTACATGCAATATTACAATGCCTTCTAGTGGATATTTCTGTTACTTTTAAACCAGGATTAGCGCTATTACCAATATTTCCATGTTTTACGATAGATGGCGCTAAAAATCAATTTGGCAGTGCGTGCGATTTTGTAAACGCGTATGTGGTTTTGTTTGTCGCCTTTTACGATTGATTAACTGAATTGAATGTAATGAAATTTGACACGGGGATAGATTATATCCTGAGAAAGGATCTAGAATACCTTTTGTCTCAAAGATCATGATTGAAAAGGGTGAAATAGAGCATGAAAATTTGTGTGGGTAACCCATAATATTTTAAAAATGCATATTTAGGCTTTTGGTAAGCCATAAACAAATACGTCTTTTGGCATAAATTCATCACTGAAGTCCAGTAAAGAAAGGAATTTAAAAAAGGAGTTAGTGTTTAGCCGTAGGTACATAGTACATAAAATTATTATCAATGTTATTACCGAAGAAGTCTTTAGTTGTTCAGTTCTTTAGTTGTCTTAATTTTTAGGTAGGTTTTTTAATTCGAGTAGTAGGTACCTTAAGTCGTGTCTAACAACTATTGATGTATCATTGTGTTTCCAAACAGTGTATGTATAGTTATATATTGAAATAATCTAACTTTAAAAATACTTAAACAATTATCACAAGCTCCTAAATAACAATCGGTATATCCACTAGCGACTAAAAAAATGTTTATGGTCTGTTATTATTATTATTTTACATCCACTAGCACTGGAGTTTCAAGATGTGTTAAACATTTAACGGCTGTTCTGTGAGGATTCGTTAATTATAGTAATAGATTTTTTTGCTATTTCCTAGATTTAGGATTTATATACGAGTATAGATGGATAACGGTCTGCGAACTTAAACTTACGGACACGTTTTCGTACATTCTTTGGCCCAGAAAAGATGAGAGTAATTTTAAAATTATTTTGAGTTATTTTATAGTTATGAATTAATCGTCCGGTGTAAGTGTTTTTATCAAAGTAATTGTTGATATTTATTCATATAAACCGACCTTTTGTGACCTTATTTTTAAGATTTCTGGTTTTACAGATAAAATTTAAGACTAATGTTTTTGGCTTGTGTCGTGCTTGTAATAGAAAAATATAACGCTTTTATTAAGCCATTTCTCAAGTCATTATATTTATTTGTCCCAAAAGTCTCCGTATCCTTTCTTGTTTTACTTTTTTAAGTATAGCGTCGGTTAGCGAGAAAGAATAAGGTCTGGTTATAAGTTTGGGACAAAGTCAATTATTCAAATTCAAATTCAAAAGTTTTTATTTAAAATAAGTTCCACTGGAGAACACTTTTTGAAGGTCATACATATAGGTTAAAATTGAATTTTACTTCCTAGTCTATGTACACCGCTTCGCAACGTGTTATTGCTGTTAAGGAGAAGAAGCAGCAAGAAACTCCTCAGCAACACGTCTAACTGAAAATTGTTTTTCTTTATATTTCTTATTCTATTTATATCTCAAGTTCATTTTTTTTATATGTCTTATACACAAGTATGTTACAGAATGACTTTTGAAGCATTAATGGAGTTGTAGCAAACAGTGCATATTTAATTAGATTGTACCCATATTAAAAGCTTAATTTTCCTTTAATCTCTGTTAGTAAAGCTCTTGCCGAACTACAAAGTATTTTAATTTCGATATCGTTAAAAACTGTGTGACTTTAATTTTTATAACGAACTTTTTCTCCAAAAGTCAAAATAGTATTTTGTTTTACGTAATACGTATGATATGAACTGCAGCCATATTGACAAAAATCCAATCTGTTTCTCGTGTGGAAATCAGGTTTTCATTGCTCAATGACAGTCAACTGACATCACGAATGAGGGCGAGCATTTCTCAACAAAGGCTAAGAAAAAAATCACTTTATTATACGTGTAAACGTTTGTTAGTACATTATTCTTCTTCTATTAAATGTAGCTTCGAACTGTTTGTGAACTTGTTATTGTATAGGTGTATCAGTTTATAAACCATCAATAAACAGGAAGTGAAAAAATCATCTCCTGAGTGTCGAATCTCTTGTTTGTGCGAATACAATTTCGTCTCCCTATCTTTTTGTTTCTAGTTTATTGATTACTAATGCTTGATATATGAAAGAACTTGATATATTGATTTAATTATAGGAAGGCTTACGATCCAATGCACATTACTTTACATGCTTGCTTTGGTCAAGTAGTGATCGGACTTTTTTATTCAGTCTGAAATATCCGAGATTCAGGAGCACTGACACTTTTTTGTTCACTTCCACAATTTCAACATTCAGGCATACTAAGACTATTATGATCGTTCCTACAGCTGATAGGTTTATAAGCACCGGTACTATTTTATTCAATTCGAGACTAGAAAGTTCAGGAGTCCTGTTATTTTTTCGTTGTTAACTGACTGATAAGACTGATGGAGCTCTGAGACTATTTGGTTTAGTCCCGAATCTTTGTAGGTAAAGAACATAACAGTTTAAAAGTTTTGTTCGGTCCTGTAGTTCAAGGCACTGGTACGTTTTTGTTCGTTTGCGAAGATTAAAGATCCTTTATCTCTCAAGAGGTTTTTTTCCATCCCAAGACTAAATGCAATACGATACAATAAATATTAGTCTTAATTTTCTACAGAACTTTGTCCCAATTTCATAGACGTAGCTTCAGTGGTTTCAGCTATTGATGACTTAGTCAGTAAGTCATTAGTCAGAAATATACAACAAAATTCTCGCTATTTTTAATATTAAGTATGTAAACTTTACATTAACTGTCGAATATACGTATGTCTGTTGATTGCAAGGTTAGCTTTCTGGGCTTTCCATTAGCAATAAAAGAAGGATACGGCCTTTATTAATATGCCAACGTGCCTATTATCGTCTACTAACATTCTAAGTGAATTATCTAACAGCTTCATTGTCAAAGATCTCTCTGTTTGCAACACGAAGGTGTTAATGCATGGTCGGATGTGCCTACACGCTTATTATACGCGCTCTTTCACTGGACTGAGTCAACTATAACATTATTTGATAGTTCATTTGCTTGCTTATTTTTGTGACCTTTTACCAATTAAATAACTATGATATGTGTTGATGAGACGTTCTAATAGTTAAATAATGTGCAAAAGGTGGTTTTTTCTAGAAATGTATTTGTTTCTTCTTTGAAGCCTTGTAATTGAAGCGAGTTTGTGTTATGTTGCACGCTTTATAACAAGGACGTTAGATTAGAAGTACCTGGTAACTTTCTCGGGATATGGTCCCAAATTTTACCTAAGCTAGAAGGTGTTGAAGGTTCTAATGTACAATAAAATTAAAGCTTCTACAAAACTTCTTAGCTTGGTTTACAAAATCCTCAATCGGTAAATATCACACATCGTATCGGTAAACGAATATAATTCTTTGGATATGTAATTTGCATAAATATGTATTAATATGGCCCCATACTTTTTCCTCGATCCTCCATCTATAGAGATATTCTGAGAATTCAGATGTTAGTAATTTTGTTTTTTTTTTCAATACGTTGTTATCGTTCTTAGGGTTCCGTAGCCTTTTAGCCAAAATGATTGTATGCCATTCTAGTAAAATGGCATCCTTGCGCAATCGTCCAGTCCATCTGACATGTAGGTACAGTCATTTTTCAGAAACTATCGGGTATACTACTTATATATATATATATATATATATATATATATATATATATATATATATATATATATACAGACAAATACACATAATCCCCCCCCCCCTCACACACACACACACACAGTGAGTTGGTGATTTTATTATTAAATCAATAGATGGGGTTTCTAAAAAATATCAAGATGGTAGCTTATCAACGTAAGTTCTACTAAAACTAGTTAGTAGAAGATCTGTTAAATAGTTTTTGAGTTGTGGGATTTTTTTGATTAAATACATTTAAGGGTCCAACGTCAGAAATATCACAAACCAAAATAGTTGATAGGCATCACCTATACCGAACCCTTCATTGTGTGAAGATTTACTTAACCACTTTTATATAAGTATAATAAGTATCTTCGACCGTCCTCAAATATTGGGTACACTGGAAAAATACTTAAGGTGCTGCGTATTAGTTGTTTCTTTTTGATATAAGGGATAAAGACCAATGAACTTTGCTACGTGCCCGTATGTATTGTGTGAGTCAGTTATTCTTCCTTCATACTTAGGCCTTGGCGTTACTTGGAAGTTCAATCACGCGTACATTGTACAACAAGAATTGTATTATAAAAGTTTCTAGCTACTACGTTTTCAAGTAATGTTTCGACATTGTTGAATATTACTCGAAATATGAACCGTCTAATAGTAAAACATATTTGTGATATTTCATAATAGATCTCTTTTATTTAATACTGACACGATGTTATTGCTAAATGTTTAAATATACACTTTCTTTGCCCCACACCCCATTTCAATATTAAATTTACTTTTTTTGTAACGAATAAACTCAAAAGCTACTAAAACGATTTCAAAAATTCTTTTACCATTAGAATGCTATATTATCTCAGATTAATATAGGCTATATTTATTACCAGAAAAATTAGGGATCCCTACTAAAACTTCAATAATGTAAACCAAGGTTTAAAAAAAATAATTTTTGAAATTGTTTCCGGGGATAGTTTGAATTCACAATTAGACCGGGTGGATAGCGCTGGAATCGGGTTCTAGTATTTATTCAGGGCTAAACAAGGTCTGCTGAAACCGCTAGTGTTTATATAAAGGTATGAATTACAGTTCCTCCTAAAAAGTATCTTGAAGTTTTCTAAACGAACAGTCCCCTTGAATCATCCTAAACAAGTTTTGGTAACATTATTTCCTTCCCACTCCAAACCAAATCACATTTTTGGCTTATCTTGTTCATTATTTTAATTTTATTTTAGACAAAAATAAGTAAATGGTCATCAGATTACATCATGCTTTACGATGCTAAGTCATCCTTTGTCTACAACGCAGATGATAAATATAAAGCTTATAATGTTCATCACGTTTGCTTGTTCCGTTCTTAAAAACGTGTTTAAGCTTTTTGTTTGTCTTTGCTTTATTGACTTTATTTATATAACTTTATTCTTATTAAGGTAGCAATAGAAAGTTCATGTTCTAAATATTTCTGGTCTCGTATGGAAATATTTAAAAACAATATTAGGGTTATATCTACATTTTTCTACAGAACTTTCACACTTGGTATTGCAGTTATTCTTTACGAACTATATTATGATACACTCTGTAAAGCTGTCATTGAAATCACACCTGTCACTTGTCAGTCATTTATTTATGCCGATGAAACAAATGTATAACTTGATGTTACTTCATTACTTGGGAATAGTTGCTTTGGAAATTTCATTATATATACTATGTATGTTTTAGAAGTAATAGAAATTGAGATAATAGCTATTTTGTTATCGGCTCTGTGATCTAGTACTTTAGGCGTTGATCCGCCTTGTTCAAAGGAAGGCAGAGACCCCGGTTCTGTTCCCGGCAAGACAAACTTTCAAGGGTCGATTATTGTGGTCCAGTTGTGGGCATTAATCCGCTTAGTTCGCTGGAAACATAACTTCCATTACCGATTTCCGAAAGGTAGGTAAATTTAGTAATTGAACTTTCCATTACTTAAGTACTCTTACTAATAGAGTCTCTGTTGGTATGTATGTTTACCAATTGACGACAAAGTTGTCGGTCGTGTATTACATTACAAAATTTAATTTTCTTGCCAGTCTGTTGTCAGCTAAACAAAGATAACAACGAATTGATAGTTTTCGTAGCAAGATTTACCAAGATTTTCAAGAATTTTTGAAATAATAGCTTGAATTAATTTATTTCAGTTTGACGCGTTTTCTTTGTTCAAAATTGTATTTATTTCGAATGATTAAGAATTTTCGCCGGAGTTTTCTGTTTTAGAGGACCAATGAATAAAGGAATTAGTTTGAGAATTCTATGCTCTTTCATATATCAAGAAAACTTTTTGTACAGTAAATATATAGAATTCTCATAATACAAGTTCCACCTGTGTGATCAATTTAACATGAAAGAAGTCGCGGACAGCTGCCAGTCTCCAATAAGTTTCAATATACACAGAAATCTTAAATAAATATTATGAAACATCATAGTTGTCATAGTTTACGCAATACATAATGCCAAATATCTATCTAACATTTAGGTATTTAATGTTTTATGTAATGGCTTGCAATATTATGTTTAATTGGATGCTGAATGCAGTCATTGTTTTTGTTACAACAAAGATAGTAAATATTTCTTTCTATTACAAAACTTATTTGCACGGTTATCAGTGCATTTCGGCGACTTCTCGGCTCCGTGAAATGACTGTAAGCAACAATTATAATATGAGCATATAAATATTCTCTTTTTGAATAAAAACATGTAATGCAATGCACTCAGATGTATGCATATACATGCTTACTAGGGTTAATGGAAGTCGATAAAGCTAAAGATGTGGGTCAAAATCGTAGCAAATTGTTAAATAGATAGAAAATACTTTATTGTTCACTATATATATATATATAGTATATAATAATTTACAGCTTAACTTACAGTAATTTACATTATTATATACTTTATACATACATACATACATAACTTCACGCCAGTTCCCTTGTGGGGTAGGCACGAACAACAGAGCGCCATTTAGGCCCATTCTTACACACCTCACTTGCTTATATATATAAATATATATATAAAGTATATAATAATTTACAGTCATTATCAGACAAGTAACGGGCGTGAAAATATGAATGAATGTACATGTCCATTACTGGCTGGGCTCCCTTGTAGGGTACCGATATATTGGCCACTTTTATTTCTAAGTTTAATTCACAATGGTTTTAGCTAAGCAAAACAATAGGCGTCCTTATAGCTTGTTGTAGTTTGCAAGCAAACTCACTTAATGTATATTGTTTGACGATAACAATATGACGATGTAATTGGAGAAAAGACCTACACGATACTTATTTTTTAATATATATGGATCACTATGACGATACAACCAGGTAACGTAGCTAGCTTTCACGTCAGGTTACCTATTAAAAGACGGTGATATAGGCTCTGCATTCTATTTAGTTATTGCAGTAGTCTACCAGTTTCTTCTGGTAACCTTTAAAATTGCATTAAATTCATTAATTAAAAAAAAATATGGTACAGGTACCTAATAATTATTACCAAAAATAATATAGTTAAATTAAATATTTGTTGTAAATTCAGATTTAGAATACAGAAATTGTATCACGTTCCCTGTTAAAAATGTAACGTAATTCCGCCGTGTGCAATTCGAAATTTGCCTTGGCTTTTGTTATTGAATACAAATTAGAGTAGGAATTTCTCCATGCTGCAGAATTTCGTTACGATGACGCGTGTGTCGAGGCGAAAAGAAAGCTGCAATAAACGTGACTGTCGATATTTTGAACGCGTTTTTAAATATCCAATGAAGCATAGTTGACGCTTTTGTTTAAATTCGCCATTTTGAATTTGCTACACGTTTCCCTTCCGCCAGCGAACCGCAATTTATTGCTTACGATTGGTGATGCATTTTTCACGTAATATTTGTATTACAAAACCTTTGTGTTGTTAGAAAACAAAACTATTTATGTTGAAATTTGCATGGGTTTGTTGTAGTTTACACTAAATGCGATGCAAGAATTTACTCTCCTACTATCTTTTTGTGTATACAGTTAATGTTGAGATTAAGTTTCTGAGAGTTATAAAAATATATGTAAATATATAACATAGAATTTTTAATATCTTAATTTTCTAATTTTATTTTTATTTTTCCGAAAACCGGATAGCTGTGACCAGCCAGCCATACTGCTTCCATCAGGCAGCGGCAGTGCTAGACCAACATTATTTGAATTATTTAAAAAATATTCCTGAATCGGATTTTTAAAGTACCAAGATTTTATCCGTGCAGGAATGGAGAAAGAATACAATTTCCTGCGGCTGGGCGGCCTGTCGTAAGAGGCGACAAACCCACAGCCAGGTGGTAGGGCATTTGCGCGACTGGATGGCTACCAGCCCCTGGTCTAAAGTATGTCGCCATAACAACATTGAGTTGTGTTCCGGCATTACTGACCAGGTTCCAGTCCCCTTTAAGAGAGCAGCAGCGCATTTTTAGCACCTTCGGTGTTGCAAATGTCCGTAGGCGATGGTAACCGCTTTCAATCAAGTGGGCCGTCTGCCTGTCTGCTGAACTCCTGCCATAAAAATAAAATACCAACGTAGCAGGCAACATATCGGCTCTTTTTAAATATTTGCCTGTTTGTCTACAAACAAATATAAAAAAAGCCGATATTGTTACATTGTCAGTAATAATAATATCTTTCCTCGTGTATGTCAGTGATTGTTCAACAAAGTACCTTTTGTGAGTGTGTTCTCGTAGCACTCCGTTGCTCAATGCCTAATATCGTTGTGGTCTGACCCGTGATTACACACTTCCCATGGCATGAATTTAAGTAATAACATCAGTGCGTCTGAACGATTCCTCAGGTGATCAGAGACTGGTCTCTACCTTGGCCAATTGATTAATTATAGCGATCCAAAGACTAAACGTTGTCAGCCTTTACCCTTATAAATTGTAAGATAATGATGTAGGTTCAGTGCTATACTTAGTTTTCAAGGACAATTAGTGGAATAGAGAACTAATACCTGTAATAATAATGTTATTATATTAGATTTAGTAATTTTTATATATTATGTTAAATTATAAATTGGGGTAAGCAGAGATAATGCATCTCCATTTACTTCGATCTTATGACACTCTTCGTCTACTTTCAATAATCTTTTCATTGATATATAAATGCATGTAAAAACCTTTTCATTATTGTTTAAAATTTCTATGATTATGACATGGTAAGTACATCAGTCTACCGATACTAACTCCATCATCCATAGTGCTTGTCACACACGTAATTTGTCAGTGTTCTTTAGTGCATTTTCTCTAAATGTTCTAAACTACCATAATAGCAATTAATAAATGTAACACATGGAGAATATGGAAAAATCTCAGGCAAATAATTTCGTATTATTTTTTTGGTAATGTTTTTATGAATATATTTTTCATTAATTTAAAAGCATTTTCATGAACTAAAAATAAAACATCTTACAACGTCGAATAGTTATTATTAATCTTTCCACGAACGTGCCGTTTTTGGCACCTCGAATTTTTAGACGAAAGAACTAAATACCCGTCACACTTGTCCAAGGCGAGTGTCACACATCGGTTATCTTGATGTTTTTATCGTCGCCTATTAGTTATTATAAATGTGGTTATTTGTAATTGTTATATATACATATATATATACATATATATATATATATATATATATATATATATATATATATATATATATATATATAGATAGATATAATTCAAGTTTATCCTTATTATAGGAAATATTATACATGCTTATTAGACATATAGTTATAGTCATATAAATATGCAATTAATATCTGCGTCCGGGTTTCGTTTGTAAGTAGTTTATGCTAGGTCACACAAAAATGGATTAAAAAATCAATCGATAAAAAGTTTAATAATAATTTGAAATGATGATTACAGTCTCGATTATATGTCATCAGCAGTAATTACTTATTTCTCAATTATTGGTAAGATTTACAAGGTTAAGTTGAAGTTTATGTCCCGATTAACCTCTTTTTATTGTCATAAATGTATAATCATTATTATACTTCATTGGCGAGGATCATAATCATTTTCATTTAATTTATAAGAAACTAGAAAAATAACTCTTGAAATTTTCCTGATTTAGATTTCGCATTTTTATATTCAATCATTTTTCCGGGAGCGATTTGAAGCTTAGGAGCCGCAACTTCGTAAATAATAAATCCCAGTTACGTGTATATTTCAGTGTTATAACACTTACTTATCTTACACATATTCGAAACACATTTTTCTAATTCTTAATCAAATGTGTAATTGAATTCATGAATATCTAGTTAAAACGCGGATGTTCTAATCGGCAGTGAGTTTCCCCGGATATCTACTGCATACTGCTGTAACATCCGTGATTTATATAGGATGTCTTACAATATAGTTAGAAGATAACTTAAAAGGCAAAACGTAACTTATGAATTGCTTGTAATTTATATGTCCAACTTCGTAAAAATATTTTAAAATAATTTTAATTATTTCTTTTCTACTTTCATTAAACATTACAATAAAATATTATAAAGAATTAATAGTAATCGGTTAATGAGGTGAGTTACATTTAAAACTTCCAAACTTCTTATTTCTTGAATGATAATTAGGAAAGATACGAAAACTAGGGTTCAGCTTGGCTAAGTTATATGTTTTAGTAAATCATAATAACATTTTTTACATGGTAGTATAAATGTGTACAAACTATTAATTGTAAATCAAAGAATATTTTAGTCTATAATTTAAAGTATTTGTAATAAATATTATGTAAATAATAACTTCTGCACTTTTTCTCTGTATAAACTTTAACTGTGCCAAGTCTGACACAACTTACTGCACGTAATACGTTTAAAAAAGAGTACAGAGATTTGCCGTATTGGTATATATATATATATAAATTAAACGATTTTTTGAAGGCAGAGCAATAGGTATTTGACTGGTTTCCTAAAAAAAGTGGACACATAACATACGTAAACAAAATCAGCTACGTGCGTGTCTGATAGTACAGTAAAGGGCTCCGTAGAGATGATAATCGTCCACTGCTTTTGTCATTTAGCTCCCAATTAAAAAAGAAAAATTTTAAATAAAAAAAAAATTACAGGTTAGGAGGCCCAACAAGCGTTGTTCTGCCCTAAAAAAATAAAATTTAGAAACCAATTGTAGCGCCGCCTATCGAATCCAATTATGAATCTAAAAAAGCCTAGAACCCGTTCGAAAACCACAAAAAAATTTAACAAGATCGATCCAGGGGTTTTGGAGGAGTTAAGTGACATAAATTCTAACATTGGAATTTTATATATAAAGAAGTTATTACTCAACCATGGCAATAGTTAGTTTTTTTCAAGCCTTGATTTTTTCTACCGTATAATTTAAAGTTTGTGAGAAGGGTCACATTTTTTAACAATTTTGGGAGCGGTTATTTCCCCACTTTTTGACATAAATAGTCTAATTAAAATATTTTGTCATCTGTGGAGGTTTATGAATAGCTGTTTTTTAGTTATCTCCGTATCTTTAGTTTGTAAGACTACACCTGTTAACCCCCCAAATCAAATAAAATAAAATAAAATATAATTTTAAGAAACATCGTTATTAATTTTGAAAAGCTGTTTAACTGTTTTGAAAAAAATATTTACTCCTTAATTTTTAGTGTTTTGACGATTTCACTACGCCATTGTGTAGCGGTATATATAATATATCTTTTTGACGAGTTTCATGTATATAACTACTTGAAATTATCTATGTAGATTCAGGTTTTTACGAAAAATAACTATAACATTCACAAGTATACAGACAGTCGGAGACACATGTATTCAATAAGCACAAGAAATGCTTCAATAAATAAATAAACTATGACTTTAGAATTGCGTTTAAGCAAAACGCCAGGACGGCTATGGAATGGAACGCTAAATAGCAGGATTCTAGTGTTATAAAATGTTCTTAAAATAAGTGGACAGTGCCACATGTCATCGGAATGACCCGTGAAGTCCGGTTGACTGCGTCATCAAGTCAAAAGCTGGCCGTGTAATAATACCAGTATAGGTGAGACGGCTCTTCGACCTTCACTTTCGCTTTTTACGTGTGAATCTTCAAGACGACAGAGCTTCGTATATTACTACATTGATTACTAATTTATTTGATATATCATCAATAATCTACTCATTCGGGCTCTTCAGCATTACATGTACGATGCATTTTAACTATTAATATTAGGCTCATCATTCCACTTATATACGATACGTTTAGGTTATTATAAGTTTCATTATTTTTATTTGCAAAATCAAAATCAAATCAGCGTTTGATCTGCGTAAGATTATCCACAAAATGTTGTAATTAAGTATTTTCCGTTATGAAATTAGTAACTGTATTTTCATTAACAGACATTACAGAAATTGTCTTAATCTATCTATTATATATAAAAGAAAGTCGTGTTGGTTACAATATTTATAACTCAAAAACGGCTGTACCGATTTGGCTGAAAATTCGTGGGGAGATAGCTTAGAACCAGGACACGGTTATAGGATACTTTTTATCCCGTTGGAACCGGTAGGTGGCGCTGAGATCGGATTCTAGAATCCTCCTAATCACCTGGAGCGATTTTGGTGACTTTCTTTTTGTATGTTTGAGTGGGTTCCCGGATGGTTTAAATCCACAATTGGAACCAGTAAGTGGCACTGGGATCGGGTCCTAGATTTTTATGTTTTCAGAGCAAGACAACGTCTGCCGGGGCCGCTAGTTATAAATATAATCTACAGGGAAAATACAGAAAGTAATCTAAATGTTTTCAGGCTTGGACAGGTTAAATCTTCTTTATTATATTGGATTATAATTTATTTATAACAATCATATTTGAGTGTTCATTGAAAAAAAAAATTTATATAATTAACAAACTTGATCGTCGTCCGTTGTTGTTGTTGTTATTCCCAACTTTTTTATTTATATTGGTTTTATAAAACAAAAAACATAAAATATAATTATGTTGTTATGTTTTAGTTTAGTTCCTATTATATGTAACTATTGTGAAAATTTTCATTGGAAAATACTGAGAAAGTAGTATATCGTATACCTATATTAGAAATTATCAATACAATAACAGAAATTGATGTGTATTTAACATTCTTATAGTGTTATTTTATAGTAATCAATTGATCATTTTAAACATTTGGCTAAACGTAATAACGTTATGTAGTTTTATCACATCAACAATGTTGTGAAAGCGATTCTAAAATCATCATCATGTTTTTTGAATACAAATGATTTAGAATGAAGATTCTCCGAAGATAGTTTTTTGTCACCATTACAATTAGGTTTCGCAGTTATTAATGAATAATATTAAAATGATGTAATAAATTGCTTGGAAGGCATTATTAGAATTCTAAGATGTGTACGTAACTTAAGCATCAAGAGAAAATGTGATAAAAATTAAAATAATTTTATAAATGAGCTATGGGCAAGTACAAAGATAACGATATAAAGATTGACAAAACAAGGAAATATATGAAAAGTGTAGATTAGCGATAGGTAATCCAAGATGATTAAACAATCGACTTCTACTCAAAATTACAATGGAGTTAACATAAATACAATGCTTTTCGACTAAACAATCGAGATACTTTCCGATTGTTACAAGGTAACTTATTTGATTCGACGGACTAGTTGTGACTTGTACTCATAAGTCGCGTCGATCCATCGACGTATTCGTTAATTACAATGTCCGAATCGGAATCAAAACATCGACTATGAAAACAACAATCAAAACAATGTACTTGAACATCTCTCATCGCGTATCTCTAATATGAATGGAACAGTCGATTTGATAGATTACTGTACATTTTCATGATCGGGTTACGCACGATCTGAGTAAAAAACTGAAAAATGACGCGAGTGTATAAACATCTTAATGAATGCTGATTAGATACGCGCGAGGATCGTTGCAGATGTAGGTCATAGTTTCTACCTTTATAGATAATGGAAACATTTGGAACCCGACGTATCATTTAAAAAACCGAAAGTTTACATTTCAACCAATACATTGTAGCAAGAATGTACAATTGTTATTTTGAGTTCACAATTTCACATGTTCCAAGAGGCTATTTATGACTGCCACGCCGTATGAATGTTGCAATAATAACAAACGTCAAAAGTTTTCTTTAGTTTATACGAAAGCTGCAGAGCTTATTTTAAAGCACATTACATTGTTGTATGACCACATAGAAAAATTTAAAGTTAAACAATTTTTTGTTTTGTCAATATTCACACAATGTAAAGTATCAAATGTTAATACCGCGCCTTATAGTTTATTGCTTTCATTGTTATATTTGCTGTTTTGTTTAAATTCTAGAACCTTCCCCTAAAGTGATCCTAATAATTGACTATAGCATGTCTTACAGATCGGGATAGAATTATCACAACTTTTTTTAAACTATGTTATACCCTATATATATAATTATTATATATTATATTTTTATTAATAGCAGCCTTTTGTTTTACCAAGTAACTATTGTCTTGTTTTGCATTTTTGTAATTTTGTTTTGGTGAACAACAGTGTTGTCTAATCGTAGCTCATATAGGTAATGATTGATCAATTGCGCAAGATCATTGCATGGGCTTCAGCAGTGCTTGTATCCGGCACACGCAGCCAATTTCATGTAGGTATTTTCGTCAATTTGCATTTATCTTCGTCGCATAAGACGTTATGCAAAGCTCGCGAATGCACAACGACGTGCCATGAGGTAAATGGTAAACGCGTGGGAAGTGACATTGGCAGTCGCTGTACAAGAATATTTATGGAATTCTATTCGACTATGTCATACGATAAATATAAATCCGTATCGAGATTTGATTAATTTTTGTACATTTTAAAAGTAATATATACTTCTTTTAATTTGCATGCAGAATCTATAATTTAGTTTACGCAACGGGCCTGTTATTTTTACATTTAACGCTTGGTCAAGTATGGAAATACCTACCGGTTTATGTCCGGTCGTACAATATCTCGGGGCCTGAGCGGTTGTATTTGATGCTTTGCACTTTCTACTGTGGTCCGATATGTCAAGGGCAGCGGCTCGCGGCGGGCGGCGTGTGGCCCTGGGTCACGACCCATCACTATCGCACCCGCTAATCCGCTGACTCGAATGTGGGAGATTTGCGCAATTGCCTAAAGTTGACGACCATTGTCGATACTCACTGCTAATTAACATTAGCTCATTGTTAATGTGTCGCCAGCACAGCCGACACTCCACGACCAAGGTCTACCATAACATTATGAAAACATTCCATACTGATCATTCATAAAGGTTATATTGAGTTTGCCAGGTTATTTGAAACACGTGCGCTCTTAGAATGCTTAGTAATGAGCGTTATGAAAGATAAAATCAAAAGATTTCGTAATCCAGTGCAACTTTTTCGATTTCGAGCCAATAATGCGGTCGTGGTCTCTAAAATTCGCAATGCGCGAAATTTTTATTCCATTGTGTTTTGGTCTCTATAAAATGACAACCCTGAAGGTTAATGAATAGATCGTGAATAGAACCCATAAATCAATGTGAAATTTATTTTGCATACATTTCGTGTTAATTCCGAAGACAACGTTTTAAAAGAAATCTTTCTACTGAATATATAATAATATAATTGGAGATTAGTTTCTCGGTTCTTTAAATTTTGGAACTTTACAAAGCTTAAAATAAGTTTTAAGGCATTTAATAGATTATAATAAGTATGGGGAGATAAGTACAGTGAACATATTTTATTGGTACTTATTCAAATCTAACAATATCCATCTGAGTGACATTATAATATTAAATACCTCGCTCTTTATCCGGCTGGTTTAACTGGTTGCTTAATATATTATTAGCACACATTTCATGTTCTTAGATGGTTTTTGATGCGACAAGAATTTAAATAAACTTTGATATTTCGCAGTAATAAAATAGATTATGCATATTATGCTGAGGCCACGTTACACATTGTATGTCAAACGCAACTACTTGATCTATTAGCTATGTACACGGATAAGAACGAAGTAGGTATTGACAGTAAGTGCTAACAATATTTGCGCAAACAGAACACACATTATATCACAGGGTTTCATCACGGCGGCGCGCGCGCAGATACCGCACCATTCGTGCATCTTTCGCGGTGAAAAGGCCAAAAGTCACCACAGAAACAAATGACATTGAATAAACAGTGATGCAAACGTGATACTGCACCTCAAAAGTCCATAGTCAAGTATCTCTTAATCATTAATTCCATAATTTTATGACTTTGAATTGAATTATAACTTAAATAATAACAGTGTTATTATAATTTATTCATAGGTGTTATCCCTTATATTATTTATATTGTGTATTGATTCATTTTATAAGTCGGTATAAAAACGTTTTAAAGTTTCTTTGGAATATTTAGCCATAATTACAAATGACTTCAAACCGTATGCAAAACTATGAAAAGATCAACTCAACTAATGAATTAAGTTTAGCATTAGATAGGTACATGTACTAAACTTACCTGCCTATAGCAACTGGCATTCTGGAGCTTGGTTTCAATTCAATAAATTCGATTTATTCAATAAATAAAAGCCTAGCGTGCCGTACCGTAAGTTAGCACTGTACATCACTTTCGGCATCGACCATTTTCACTTTCTTGCCAATAACCTTTCGTGGCACGGACTATGAGATAACGGATGTAACATTGTATAATCTATTGAACATTTATGTTTTTGGCATCCCATTTGCTGTACTTGATTACTGATTCATTTTTTACTGTATTTCGAATTTGTTTTTTACAAGTGTATATTTAATAAATACATCTAACTACTACTATTGCTACTCTAAATTCTGAATCAATACCAAACATTCATCATCATCATAGGTGTATTCAAAGCTAGTATTTTATTTTTGTTATTTTTATGTCACCCCTTAAGCTAGTACTATCAATTTAACTGCTGATGTCATAGTTTTTATAAATTGTAATTATTTTTTTCTTATGCCTTATCCCAATCATTTAGGGTCGGCACAATATGTATTTTCCTTCCATACTCCTCTATCCTGACATATATCTATTGTCACACCACAAACCATCATGTCATTCTTCACACAATTTGTCCATCTCTTTATTAATTTTATTAATATATATAGTTTGAAGTATATATAATTCATGAAATTTCTCATCGTGCTCTTTGGAATGAATAAGCCGGTTCATAATGACGTTGAGTCGAATCTTTTGTGTCCATCGTTAAAGTTGAGTTACGAAGTAATAGCTTGCGGCAAAATGCCCATTGTTCTATATCATATGCGTATATAGTCAAGTTCTATATTTTAAATCGAGAGCCGACTGTAACAATTTAGTGTTATGATCTTCGAAACATAGCTGCTAAGCCTAATGTAAGCTAACTAACCACCAATCAGCCAATATATTATACGTACCGTAATTTGTTGTCTTGCGTTGGAGCGAACGGAAACCGTGTTGAATGCAGCAAGTTAGGAAGTGATGGGACTATAAATAAGATCGTTTAAATCGTTTAGTTGTTTTTGCACTCACAGAAAAGAAAAAGGCGTCGCGTCAGTCCTCGGTACCTACGCACGAGTAGTTCCTGTTTACAAAACATGTTTTATGTGTTGGCATTGTGGTAAAAGTTGATTTTCTGCTCGGGACGTGTAGATACATTGCCTGAATATGCGTGGACCTTGACACGCGGTTTTGGGGCTCTCAGCCGACGTCACGTTCGGGATTTTTTTTAATTGACTACTTACAAGAATTGTGACGAATATGCAAGTTTCTAAATTGACATTGAATAAAGGATAAATGTTGCATTTTGTAAGATTTAAAAAGGTAACTGTGTGAGTCAGCTTGTGGTATTGTGATTATAAATTCAAACGCAGTGTGATGGCAATATTTTTTTATCAAAAGAAGACCAGTAAGCTGCGTGCCACGGATACCGTGTTTTGTGATTCCGAACATGCGGCGCGTGATATTGATACTTAAGTTGTGGTAATGTACATTGTACAACTACCTACGACTACGTCCTGTCGCCCTCGCCGCTGCCATTCGCTTGCAGTATATGTAGACTCTATTGTTATATACATATATTATTATATCTATGTGTTAACAATAACTTGATACTTGGTGTCTCATTTTTTCATAAATTGTTTTATATAAATTACATTGAGTTAATTTGTGAACATAAAAAGAAAATACCAGCTTTATTTTATTTGAAATATAACTTTTTTTTGACGTCAGAAATGTACGCTCATTGTCCGTTTAAGGTTCTGATAGAAACATATTCTTAAACGTGAATAATATATTTTTTATACTATTACCCGCGTTTTTATTCACGTCCGTTACGTAATTTTAGAGTAAGTTAAATTCAGATGTTGCATGTTTAAATCATAACCGAGAGCAAGCACATCATAGATAGGCTTTTAGGTTTTATGCCCATATTGTTACAATTACAGCATCGAGAAGAAAAAATCCTTGTGAACTTTACACATCAAAATTACCGATATAAGGAACTTGTCAGTTGATAAGTGACGGTGAGTGTAACTCTGGTTTAGGAAATAAAGCGCCTATCCAGGATTAGAGATTGTAACATTCATGGCCTGAAAATACACAGCATAAATGATTGTAATATAATAACAACAGCTGGTAATTAGCAAGTCTCTCGTCAAAGGAATTTTATTAATTAGTAGCTTATTCACATTTCATCATTCCGCATTTTACTTTAATCACAGGCAACCATTCTTTGCGTCACCTTAAAATAACTTAGGATCTTGCTTTTAATGCCACGGTGGTTTTTAACGTTATGCATCACATTAAGTTGTGACAGGCTCTTCATTTACAAACATTTAGTCAGTTCAGTCTCATAGGTAATTAATTTAATTTTTTATACGAGTATTCCAATAAGTTTCTTTGAACATTATGCAACACCCTATGGAAATTATAAACCACAGCACAAGCCTTGAGCGGTGACCTTGGCCTGAACATAAGTGAAATTTTAAATCTTTTTCGAAATATGAGTAGTATATTGTTGTTTTTCTTATCCTTAAATACAGAGCTTGCGTCAGCATAATCAAGGACAGGGAGTAATAGGGACTCTGCTAGCTTACTTTTGGTGGTAATGGGCAAGAAGTTCCTCAACCTTCCGAGTTCCTAATTTATTTAATAGGTGTCTTATGGTCTAGACTCTAAAGTTCTAAAGTTTGCCACCATAACAACGTTGAGTTGTGTTCCAGCATTAGAGGCCAGGTTTCAGTCTACCTTTATAGAGTGGCGCACGTTGGTATCACCTTCGATGTTACAAATGTCCATAGGCGATGGTAGCCGCTATCCATCAGGTGGGCCGTCTGCCTCTCTGCTGAACTCATGCAGTAAAATAATAGGTAGCATTCAAAGTTACTATTAATTTTCGATTCGTTTACAAAACATTAAGAAATAAGGTTTTTTAGAAAGGTTATTAAATACAAGCTTTTGAGATCCTGGATATCATGTAACAGCAGACTGCTAGCCAAGACAAGTAAATCGAGCCCAAACACGACGGGTCTATCTTGTTTAGTACAGGAGTTCCTATGGCCACCTTCCGACTCTATAATCAGATCAGCTCCATGATATCATATTATTGAATAGTCACGCGATATACACATTCGTGCAAAATTTCAGCTCAATCGGAAACCGGGAAATAGGTCAAATTTAACTTGCAAGATTCCACCCGAACTTACATACATACATAGTTACATCCATTGGAAGTTAAATAAAAGCTTGTAAAAATAAACAAACAAAGCCACTAATATTAGTATGTATTTTAGATTATAAGACACTTTGGAATATTATTCCAAAGCAATCGTAATTCCTTTTTTGACCTTGATAGATCTATTTAAGAGGATGGCTAGTTTTATATGCAACTCGTTAACTTTTTGTATTCAAATAGTAGATTACATAAATATAAAAGATTTTAAATATTTAAAACCTGTGTATGTTCGTTATTGTGATTTTAATATCTATAAATGTAATTAAGAAATATACACAATTTCTTTATGATTATCACACTGCCATTAAAGATTATCAACACATTAAAACATCCTGGATAACAATGTTTCTATGAAATTACGTCAAAATTGCCTTTTGTTTCGATTGTGTCGAACAATCGTGTGCAACCATCTATTCTCATTGTTCTTTAGTGAATGTATTATGGACTTCAGTCAACTGTGGTGTTAATATTAAATTTGTTCTAGACGATTCATAGTCGTGTCTCTAATTAAATAAAGATATTAAAATGAAATTAGACATTTCAACACAAGAACGCTTGCGTATAGAGCTGGCACGAAATCGAGTTTAAACTATTTGAAGGATAACATTCATTTACACGTCGTAATACGGTATTGACTTTCGTCATCGTATGCGGCTGATTATTGTTTTATAGCAGTCAAATGACATTCATGACTGCAGTATGTATAATAATAACCCCAAAATGTCCCTCTGTTCAGTTCCAGCCTCCCCATTGAACGGCCAGTACATTTTGTCATGCTTATTTAAGGCCAACTCTGTATATATTTTGTATGTACACCTATATATCGGTTATGTTACTAAATAATCGGAACATGGTCTTCGGCCAGAATTCAAACCCACGTCTTTAGGTGCCTTAGCCCTTAACTATCACCGCTTTAGTTGTGTTCTAATATGTTAAATGTATGTATTAAACACAACTATGAAAGCTGAATATACAGATTATCATAGCAATTTAGTATATTTACACACTTTTAGTTACGGAAATAAATATGCACAGTATAATTTCTATCCAGAATATTGGCCCCGAGATAAAAAAAAACCTAAGTTTACGCGAGGAAAGCCACGTGGAGCGCAATATAATAGTTTAAATGTAATAGCATGGTAAATACTATCTACAAATGTATAAATATTTAGATTTTAATTTAGAACAACATTCCAATGTCCATGGACGACTGAATGGACTTCCATCAGGTAACAGACTCTGTTGTATTCCAATAATTTAAAAACAATGCAGTTGTTTTGGAGCTGGCACGAGAAATCCGTTGTTTGAAGTTTGAAGATTATTTTGTGCTTGAATATTCATGAATAATAGCATTAGTTAGACACACAAATCGTGGGATAAATAAAATATATTTTTGGTATTTTCACGGCGACTTCCGGCGACCTAGTCGCTGAAGGTTAGTCGCCTGGTGTATAAATGCACCTAAAGTTCATTGCTATGGAATTAAACCACTTTGACAACATTCTCCGGATATTATTTAACTTGCTCTGCAAGCGTCATAACACGTGCGTATCAACGTAAGTCATTAGTGTTCCGTACACGTGGTACTTGTTAATTTTACGTGATCGCCATTTATCCAGGGGTTGATGAACTATTGTACCGTTGAACGAATAAGTATTCGTATATAACTATGGAATAAATAACACACGTACGATGACAGTAACTCATATACTTATAATATCAGCCCATAAAAATCCTACTTCTGGGCTCGGATATTTTTAAAGATTATTTTCAAAGCAGATGGACGGGTTTCATTAATCGCGTAAATCGTGTTTTAAATTTCAATATGATGTTTTTCTTCACTGTCAGTACGTAGTAGTATTGTATATGACTAGGATTCTAATTCACATACTCAGAATGAGACAGGAATACTTTAGCCACAAAACAAGCTACCACCTTATAACAATGGCTAATTTTAGACTTAGTGCATTCTTAATTAAGCTGTTTATTTCATACAAACGTCAGCCTTGCTACAGTTGCAAAATAACTATTAAAATAGCTTCAAACCTAGAAATATATTTATAAAAAAGAGCCTTAAGTAAAGTAATTATTGAACGTAGCTAAGCCCGGAGTTCCGCTCGCTTATATTTTGGTTTGTAATTATTAGAGTGAGTAAAAAAAAATTAAAGAGGTCATAAAGAATTTAAGTATGCATAATTTTTTAAAGGCTTATGTTGAAAAACTATATAGCACTTCTTGTAACTAAAGCTTTTCAGTGAAATTTTCTAAAACCATAATAGTAATTTTTTGGTATTTATTTTCAGAATCTTTTATAATAATTTTTTATATTCCGAACTTCAAAAATGAAATACTATTACTTGTAATTTACTTTAATCTTTATATTTTAGTATCTTGGGGGTATTTTCAAAAAAATAGCTTATGCACTTTTTACTCAAAAGTTCCTTGGCACATAAATTATACATACAAATACGGTCATAGATTTCATACTAAAGTATTATTTTCTTACATTAAAAACTAGCGGGAGACAACGGTTATTGATTTTACCTACGTTTGCGATATCACATAATTATATTGCCTCTGTAATTATTATAGTTTGCTTAACATGTGTGACTATATATTACACGGTCTCGCTAGAAGAGGTGTCATTTTTAATACAAAACGATTATAGCACTGTTATCAGTAGACTACACTTAATTAAGTGGTGCTTGCTGGCAGCACATTCTAATGATAATTATTAATGTATTATTTGGTATTGCAAGCTCAGTAAGGCTTTTTCTTTTTTTCTTTTGGCTTCTGTCTTGCAATGAGTAACTACGTAATTGCATTATACAATACATTAGCTGCATTTAAAATGTTAAAAAATATTTCGCAACCAAGGTCCCCCCCACTTCGAAGAGACAGTAAAATGAATCATAATTGGATACAAAATCACATTTATAGCATCGATTGAATGTCAATCTATGCAACATTATGCGGGAGCTCCAAGCTCTAAAATTTAGTCATTAACTACCTAGAATTGGGTGATTTTGATTTTTCTCCTTGTCGCTCTCGGGTCGAAGGAAAGAGTCAGTATACCAGCAGCTAGCAATAGGCAATTAATTGATTACGCGCACATACTTGCCCTCGTACGTTCACCGACGACCTCGAAGCTCAAGCCACGACAGGCAGACCAGACCTTGTATCAGGACACTGCTATACTTTATTGTACATTTATTGTCACCAATGAAAAATTGGTTAGCTAGTACCTCACGTGTATGGAATGACTAGATAGTTTCCTAGTGTTACTGAAATTCGATTACCCAATTTAATGAATTCAGTATTGGATGTCAATATGAGTTCAATGTGAGTTTAGACAACGAAAGCCAGTTCTGTTTCAATTCTATCATATAAACTGTAAAAGGAAAAGTAGGAAATCCAACACCGTGCTTTAAAGTGGAAGTTTCAAACGCAACCACGTTGAAAAAATGGTTTTGTTCCCGTTATTATATTATTAGGAAATGCCCGGACCTTCATCCACGTTTGAATTGAAAATCCCGCGAGATTTCCGGTACACAAAGTATTGCAGAATTTAAAAAGGAATGTAAGCTATCGTTTAAACTGTGTCGGAGTACGCTAATTTTTATGCACCCGAACATCTTCAAACCGCTCCCGGGAAAGTTCCCGCGTGATTCCCGAGTTAAAACTTGTCACACATTTTATTACATAAAATTTGCTGTCTATCAGTGCAAAACCGCATTGGAATTTGTTTTTTTTTTAATATGGTTCTTTTAAACCTTTCTCAGAAAAAATTCCAGGGAATTCCCGGGATAAAAAGCAGCGCACATTTTAAGTCTAAAAATTTGCTGTCGGCCATCGATAACAGCATCATAATCGGCCCACTAGTTTTTAGGTGAACTCCGAACAAATAGACAAACCAACAAACATTCAAGAAATCTAAAAAAAATTGCATCGTGTTCTTCGGCGTTTATATAGTCTATTCTAGATTACTTTTTTTAAATAGCTTCAATGTACAGACGCTGTATGATTACAATGTTCTAATATTATAGATTTTCAGATGAACAAGCTACTCAAAAGCTCTTCATTGTATCTTTATTTAATATTATAAATGCGAAAGTAACTTAGTCGGTCTGTTCCGTTTTCAGAGAAAAATTACTGGACCGATTTGGCGGAAACTCAGTATATATATATATATATATATATATATATATATATATATATATATATATATATATATATATATATATATATATATTCGATGGCGAGGATGAACATAGAATACTTTTATCCCGAAAAATGGAATATTTTCCGGGATAAAAAAAAATTGTCTTTCTGTTTGTTATGCTTTTACGGAAAAGGTAAGAAACCGATTCAGCTGAAATTCGGTATATATGTAAATTTTATACCGAGGATGGACAAGGGATATTTTACATCCCTGATAATGGGATAGATTTATGTAAAAGTTATCCTGGAAAATATACCAGGTTTTTAATTTGTGGTTTATCATTTTCTACAATTTGTTTATTTTGGTCAATTTGGTAGATTTGGTCGTTTAGGTAGTTTTGGTCGATTCGGTAGTTTCGGTTGTTTTGGTAGTTTGGTTGTTTTGGTAGTTTTGGTTGTTTTGGTTGTTTTGGTAGTTGTGGTAGTCGTGGTAGTTTTTGTAGTTTTGGTCACTTATGTAGTTTACAGAGAGATAGATGGGGGATATATAAACAAACCTAGAACGGGTTGAAATAGGGGATAAAAGTTTGTATGGGAGACCAATCATTTCTCAAGTTTATAGATATAAAAAATCATAATCTCAGACTTCGTTCTGTCAAAAAGATTTGGAATGTGGCAGTTTTTTGTTCCTACCTATTTTATAGCCGGGGCAAAAAATTCTCCTGAACAGAACCGTCACCCTGGTGATAGGGCGGTGTGTGGGGTTCAGCTCGGGTGACCAAAGTATCTTCGCTTGCACGAACTTTGGCCACCCTTCTGGGACCCACTAAAAAACCCCGACTGGGATGTCTGCCAGAGGGCTTCAAACTAAGAAGTTAGAAAACGTTTGTATGGGAAAAAGAAAAGGGCTGCTTTTAGGGTTTTCCCGGCAATTATTCGAATTTTTCTCGCCGTAAAAACCATCCTTGGACTTCAACGAACATTTAAAAAAAAGAATTGGCCAAATTGGTCCAGGCGTTGTAGAGTTATGCGCTCACCAACACATTTTACGATTCATTTATATATATATATATATATATATATATATATAGATGTAACCTGTATTAACGCCTTAAAACAAGAGGTACGCACTACAGTTTACCCCGCGCCTGGGCCGCGGGGCAAACTGTTGTTTTTACATAAACTTCGTGACCTACAGTAGATATACAATTATTGTTCTCAATAGACATCTAATGATACATACACATAACAAATTAAGTATGATAGAAAGATGTAAAATAAGGCTTCATTCACATCTGTGTCATTTGTATACGTATTGTACGATTTGATCATGGCTGCGGTGCAGCAACACGTTGCGTCAACGCGTTGCTTGATAGTGTCTGATAGACCAAATGATTTAGATGTGGATATAGACTAAGATAAAATTAGCATGTGTTATGTAGCGCATAGTTTATGCATGTGAGATTGCGGAAAACACTGTGTTCCGGCTTTTAGACATATAGGAAAAAACCTGTACTGACTACTATACTTAAACATCTAATATGAATAAAGTTTTCAATGGCTTATGATTGCATTATGGAATTCCAATGCACTGTACGTAACTTTAATATACTAAATGTGGAACAAATACTTGCGACACTCAAATGGGCATTTCTTTCTCAATATTATTTACGTTCTTTGTAACCCTGAAAACAAAGTTTTACATTTGACACGCAGCTAGCAGCATATAATAAATATGATTAACTTTAAAAACATACATGACATAAATGAATAAAAATCGAGTAAATTTATATAAATAAAAATGAATCGTAGTAATGTATGTACATACATTTCTACGATTTGTTTTTAGTTATAACTAGAGAACGTCTTTATCGACTTTGATGAAGTTTTTTGTGTGTGTTTGAGTTAAATTCACAATTAGAACCGGTAAGTGGGATCCGGTCCTAGATTTTTATTTTTTAAAGGTAGAGGACCGTTGTCCTCCGGGACCTCTATTAAAATATAAAAACGTATTTAAATGTTAATCTTGGCTTTTTTAGTTTCTGTAAAATGATTTCGAATTTTCAGGCCTACTATGTTAACCGCCGTTTTACTTACATTTTTTAAAATAGCAACCATTTATAAAACCGGTATGATGGAATAGCATCAGTACAAACAAGGATTTTATGAAAGATGATCTTCTGAACCACCGCGTTTTCGAGCTATCAAGCAACCAAAGTTAATACTTTATATTTTATAAATATTTATTTCTATTGTGGGCAGCTTTGGGCATTGCCGTTAAACAGTGTACAATATGTACACCTCAGGTTGTCTAATATTCAAAATGTATCGTTGATTCGGAGAGAAGAGACTTGATATCATAAGATAACTGTTACATAGGTGTTACAAATGTCCATAGGCGATGGTAACCCCTTTCCATCAAGTGGGTCGTCTGCCTGTATGCTGAACTCATGCAATTAAATAAATAATAACTGTATCGGAGGATACAAAAATTCCGTGAGATATAAAGCCATTACATTATCCAGTGAAGTCGCAGCAAAGCAGCACTGAGCTAATACTTTGAAAACGCTGTTGTAAACCAGTCGATTAAACTATGTCTGTGCAATTAAATACCAGTTCAACTGGAAAAGAAATTTGGAGAATAACAACTCTTGCACATTAGTCACATGAATGCTGTTAGAATATATATACTCGTAATTTTACAGCGAAAAATTATTTAACAATCTAGAGAACACTTGTGTATTTTGTAAGTATATGATAAAATACAGATGTGAATTAACTAATGTTTAATAACAACCGGTTGATTACGTAAAGCTGGCATCTGTTGGAGAAATTACTATTATTCAGTTCCGGGTTTCACCGAGTCAGTGATACTATATTTGTAATTTTTATACAACCTTCATAATAACTTAGGGTGACAGTTGGTAAATTTCAATGATACCGTCATACAGCTTCCTACAGAGCTCACAAAAATCTTGACATTTCCAATATGGTTTCACAATTTTATTAACATTCTATGCTGTACCTAAATAGCATAAATTAAACCGTTAAATGTCATTATTTTGTCTCCTATCTGTCTGTATGATAGGTATTTCACTTACGGACTTTGGAAGGAAGACAAAAATAATTTCATGACAAATTGAGGAAGTATACAAACATAATGAAATAATGTTTTGAAAAATTACACCGATGTTTCAAAGTAACTTTTATGCAGAAAGGCAAAAGTAGTCAGTAGTTAGTGAAATTGCGTTTCATTAGTAATGATTAACTCGGTCACGACCTTCTGCATAGCGACCCGGGACTCATTAACGACGCGATGGAGCTTGCACCAGGCGGGTTGACTTGTAATACTTCATCATCCTAATGGCTTTAGCTTCTCGCTCGTCGCGTAGCGCTTGGCTATCGGTCATAACGACAGGGTCGTGGCCGGGCTATAATAGAGCGTATAATACAACTAAGTTGCGTGTATTGGTTGGTTTGACATAGTGATAGTTTTGATATGAAGGTTTCCTCACAATGTTTTCTTCCGCAGTCAGCTACAATTACCACCAGCTGATTGTAACAAAAATAACAATAAATAAGTTCTCTAACTATGCTAACTCTCACTATAATCGTTTTTAAAACGGTTTTGAAAAATATCGTACACAGAAATTAATATATATATATATATATATATATATATATATATATATATATATATATATATATATATATATATATATAGTCCTTTTTGAGATATGGTGTGCATTTCATGGTTTTCCGTATCCAATTGGTATTGTTGGCCATCTTTTCAGTGACTGTATAAGCAGCGGCGTAGCTACCGCCGTATCAATGATATGGGGTCCCCAAGCTATAAGGGCCCAGAAAGTGTTTAAGCAAAAATTCTTAAAACATTATCCACAATCTATTATAGATTAATAACATTTTTGAGAATAACTGCTGGGCCAACAGAAGAGACTATCGGACTTGTCATTGTTGTTTATAGTGGCAGAAAATCTAGGAAAACTGAAATCGTCTTCTTATTTGATAAATAAGCTTGCCGAAAAAAAGACGAGAAGGCGTATCTTTGATTTGAATTGTTTGTCTCACTTAGCTCCTAGGAGCATTAACTTTTATTAACTTCTATAATCGAGCGTTTTTTGGTATTTTAAAAACGTTACCCTTTGCCCTGCCTTTGGGCCCCCTAATACATTTTGATACAGGGCCCGTCTAAGGCAAGCTACGCCACTGTATATATGTATTATTAAACCAACATAACTAAGTACACTTTAACACGTGGTCAAAGTATCTTGGCGGTGCGTAAACACGCCGTAAACACTTTATTAAATAAGTATATAGCTTTACGGTATGTATATTATACACATATTTATTTTATTTTCAAATCTTTTACGTTTTTCTTATAAATATCGAATAAAATATATGTATGTATATTATTATTAATGTAGGACCTTATATTTTACATTGACCTAGGAATTTAACTTGTATCAGCGAAGCTTCTGTTGTTTTGCTTTAAAAGATCGTCGGAGCTTTAAGGAATGCGGATGTGTAAAATGTATTTTTAATTTTATTTTACCTTAACGATTGGCGTTCCTTGGATACAAAAAGTTACTCGTCAATAAATACCCATCATGGTATGTGAATTTCAATTTAAAGAAACTTACTCAAGATCAAATATTTCGCGCAATGAATTTCTGCATTGCCATACAGGATGGTAATGCAACCAGCGTTCTGGACACGATTATTTCTGGCAGCGATCTGTTACATAGTTTATATTAACTTATTTATAACTTAATTTATTTGTAGTGTTTAATAATTGTATTTTTTATTTATTTTAAATAATTATTTAATTTATGAGATACACATTTACAATTGTTGTTATCTTTATGTAATCAAATGGTGCCCTATATTATACTTTCACATCGCACATTCAGATCAAAGATATAGTACCTACATAGTATAAATGTATAGATGGATGGCATGTGATTTGGTTTATTTTGAATCGATCTTACAATATTTCTTATAAAACTATCATATCTATGATAAATAATTAAACTAAATGATTAATTAATACGAGCCTTAATTTAGGCCTTCATATAATTAATTTTATATTTATATATAACATGAGAAATTTTCATGAGTTTAGGATTTCTCTCAATATCAGTACTTGTAATTTATTAAATTTAAAATTATTAGTATATATATATATATAAATTACAGAATTATAATTAAATCACTTTCTAATAATCAAACGTATATTATTACCGCGAAATTATACCCAACGGGAAAGCGTATATAAGAATACACATAAAACAAATTAAGAATTTTCTCGTTTGTGAAGTCGTAAACGTTAATAAAAATCAGCTAAGTGCGTTTCAGTTCACGCAGACTGAAAGGTTCTATAGAGATGATGAAGTCCACTATTTTTCTCATTCGGTTACAGAACCATAAATAAAATGATTTATTGAGAATCTCTCGAATCTCGGGAACTACTCAAAACGGTTCTTATTCATCATACTTTGTAAGTATGAATAAGCATAATAATGACTTTTGACCATGACCTCTACTTTTGACCAGACCCATTCTTATTCCTATGTACTTTGATACGCTGAATTTGAATATGGCAATTATTTGGTCCATACACCGCCAAAGTTTAAATTTTTTTGGGCCAGTGCAATCTATGGCGTAGACTTGGGAGGTCTATGTCCCAGTAGTGGACTGCGATTGGCTGACGACAAAAAAGTATTTTTTATGCTTGCTAAATGGCTACAGAACGTTAATAAAACAAGAAAAAGCAACTTATTCAACTCAAAACTGGTTTCTAGTAGCAATCATGGTGTATGATGTTGAAAATCGACGCTTATTTAAAGATGACTCTGAAGAAGGTAGGTAATAAATAAACACAGAAAGTGAAATTTAATAACTAAGATCCTTAAACGATCGTGCTGGCAAATGTGGTTGAATAAATGAAAGCTTCTTTCTATATATACGTCCAGATCGCTTTTACCAAGTACTTCTAAAGTTTTCTAGTGTCTTAAGTTTGTAAATAATTCGTTCACAATTATTTTTGCGATAAACGCATCTTTTTTATTTCCATTCAATGTCATTACATCATAACATATTATAAAAAATACACGTGATGCATGTTATCGCATACGTCATCTATCAAATACACATTATCCCTTATAAAACTATAATGTATAAAAACTTGTGAAACTTTTATTCAATACAATACCAACATTTTTGTTTTAGTAGAACTAATACAGAATTGAAGACACAAAATTTTACTCTTTCAATAAACAATGATTTTGCTCAAATTGAACTTCTTTATGACTTTTCAAAGATGGATGGTTAAATAATTTTGACATTATGACAGGTTCTCAGTGAGTTGATGCTTTTGCACAATCTATTGCATTAGGCGCCGCGCCGGCAACAACACGGACGGTCAATTACGCGAGAGCGCTTCTAACCAAATGTTAGGTACGTCTTATAATCCTAACGATGTCATTGTTATTACATACTTCTTATTTTCCGGAATTGATATATTTTTACATTTATAATGGCCTGGTAAAAAAGACAATACGGCAGCGCTGTCAATACCATACCTTGAAATATTCCTATTGTATGTCATGATAGAGAGAGATAATATTAATTTTCCGTCAATGATAAATAATTTACGAAATAAAACTGTGGAATAACCAGTCATTTTCAAGGTAAACTGCGCAGATAAAGCTTCCTTGTACACTTCTGCAACCATAAACTGGATGCAAAGTCCTTATGAATGTATCGAAATATGATAATTTAGAATCGCCAATGTGTCTAAGGAGGGTGAGTAGCTTGTAGGCGACACTCTAGAGACACATACTCGCATTTTAATAAAAAAATAGGTTCGACCCCTAGTCAATAATCATGCGCCACTTGGCAGTTTTAAGCGTGTTGTTACAATTACTACGTGCTGACAGTGAAGAAAAAAATCTTGATGAAATTTGCACATCGAGACATGTGTCAAATCCGTCACTGCGCATTGAACAAACAGTTTACTGCTCGTTTTCCAAAAAAATGGAGACGCCCGGGCTCAACAATATTTGAGAGCTTATGTTTTCATTCATGCAACTGACATTTTAAATATTTCCAGGTTATACTTTATTACTATGGATAAGTTTTATCTGGTGATTGAATAATCGGCCCTCGAAGATGGTACTAATATGATAGTTCACAAAATTATGTACCAGTTATGAATCATTTTTTTTCTTTGGTATATTAGCTTAGTAGATGTTTTTTATTGCCTGAAACAGGCAAACAAGCAGACGGTCCACCTGATGGAAAGTGGTTACCGTCGCCTATGGACGTTTGCAACACTAGGAGTATCGCCAACGAGTCGCCGATCGCGAAGAAATTTTATAACGCCCTTCTTAAAGAACCCCACGTTATAGCGCAAAGGGAAAACCGCGACGGTAAATTTCCTCCAGATCGTTGTTGTATGCGGAATAAATGTTCTAGAGAACTGTTGCGTAGTTGAGCGTGAGGGGAGCTCAAGGAAATGGGGGTGAAAATCTCGGCGCTGGCGAGCGGTGCGATTGTAAAAGTAAGGCGTTGACATCAGATCAAACAGTTCCTCGAAGAACTCCCCATTATACAGGTGGTAAAATACGCAGAGGGACGCAAAGTCTTTTTAAAGGTTAAGCGATACTAAACCGCCTGTTAGTATGGGATCGTCGACGATACGCACGGCGCGACGCTGGATGGAGTCGAGGGATTAGTCTGGTAAGCGAGTGCTCCGGCCCATAGGTATGAGCAGTACTCCATATGTGGTGAGATTTGCGCTTTGTACAGCGCAAGTCGTTGCCACGTAGTGAATATATATATATGTGTATGTAAAATATATAGAATATATATATATATATATAGATAACTAGCGGCCCCGGCAGACGTTGTCCTGCCTTTAAAAAATAAAATTGTAGAACCCGATCCCAGCGCCACGTACCGGTTCTAATTGCGAATCTCAACCATCCCGGTACCCACTCAAACACACAAAAACAAAATCACCAAAATCGCTCCCGGTGATTAGGAGGATTCCAGAACCCGATCTCAGCGCCACCTACCGGTTCTAATTGTGAATCTAAAAGAGTAATATATTTTTCTTTAATTCTAAGTCATAACAAAATAAGATTAAAAATCTTGCCAAAAAATTAAAGTTTATAATTAACAAATGAAAAATAGGGGTTGATCGTAGAGGGGTGCAAATTTAGGGTTGTATGTATTTTTGTATGTTGTATCATAAAAAAATAGAAATTAAAAATGTTGTCTAAAAAATAAAAATAAAAATTTAGGGGTGGACTACCCCTAACATTTAGGGGGATGAAAAATAGATGTTGGCCGATTCTCATAGATACCGGATAAACACAAAAAATTTCATCAAAATCGATCAAGCCGTTTCGGAGGAGTATGGCAACGAAAACTGTGACACGAGAATTTTATATATTAGATATACTGCGGTCGTTGAAAGAAAATGAGTTACATGCAATTTTCTAAAGAGCAGATATTTTACTTCTTTGATAATAAAGAGTGCACCAGTGTGCGGCTGATTCCTAATTTGCCAACAAGAAGAGTCTCACGTGTGCTACTAACTAAAATTGACACATATTTTTATATGGTAACTGATTTAAACATAATATTACATTAAATGCTATCTCATAATTTCTTAATGCTTACATGTAATTCACATGGAAATACAGGCAAACATTTTGGATATCACATAAGTGAAAACAAAAATAGAAATATTTAAAAATGTATTCCCAACATGTCCTCCATTCAAAAATAAAGCAAAATGTCACAATATGAGCGGTGTGATTGTGGGAAACACAAAGTCCTTGACCTACTCAACGCAAGAATGAATCTCCCACGAATAATAATTATACATAATACAAAGAATTTTGGTTACTTTCAACTCTACCTCCGAATTTATCCACTTTTTCACTTCCTAGAGAAAAACAATTTATTATAAAGACATCTCGACGTGATACTGTTACATTTAAAGTTACGTAGGTTATAAGTAAAAGCAACACCGTTAATTACATCATGAACGTGGCAAAGTAAATATTCAATGTTATCGTCTGTTTAGGCTTTTTATTTGCGATCGGTTTTTCAGGGCCGTCATTTTGTTCACAATGACATAACTACCGATAGTTACGGTCGTCGGCCTAAGAATTCACAAAATCTTTGAAACATGTAACTTGATTAGCAAGTATATTGACCATTGTATTTTAATGTTTAAGTCTTTTAGTATCTCTATTTATGAAAGGTATAATAAATTTTATGGCTGTTTATTGTATTAAGAAATTGAAATTGGGCAAACTAGATGTGGACCTTCGAAATTTCTAAATTAAAAATGGCTACAGCATTTAAATGAAAGCGTGGCAAGTTTTTTGATTTTATACTTGATATCCGAATGAGATGATTTCTAAGGAGTAGATTTCCTGTGAGGAAACGGTGGGTTGTTGCTCCCAGATGCAATCAAGTCACGAGAAATGTCGGTGCGCGAACGCATCCTCCGTGGTGCACGCCTTAACAATCGTGATGCATACAACAGATTTAATTGTGAAGGTTTGCTTTTAAAATAGTATTTTTAGAAAGTATTTCTTTAAAACGTAGGATAATAATTTCCCCCTGAAGTATTATTAAACAAAAGAAGAGAAAAAAAAACTTTTAAGAGAACATATTGAGTAATTTGTTATTCAAAGTAAACTTATAAAAAGTCAAACAAAAATAAGATAATAAGAAATGCTCGTAGTAAAATTCACCAGCATTTGGCATTCAAATAGTATTGATATAGTTTTTTGTGATGTAAATAAAGCCACAGCGTTGCACACGACTGTAAAAATATTGTTCTACTTAGTTTTTGAACAGGTATCTAATTTGTCGCGGCATGGAGCGAAAGGCTGTAAGGTTATTTTAATACAGCTTTTGTGCAAATTGTTTGTATTTGATAAATTATTCAGAATTCAGTTCAATAAGTTTATTTTATAGTGTATCAAATGCGAGAACAAGTTCAGTAGCTGACCGAAATTTAACATAAATAATTGGTTAGAATTAAAAACTAACTGTATAATCAGGTCGAGATTGAAGAATCTATGGCGGTCATATGGTCATATTCCGACCGGTAAAAGGCGGAATGGACGACTGCTCAGCAGACAAAATGACATGTATCCAATATACTATATAAAGTTACTTGCTTCCGTTTTAAAAAATAACTGTACAGTCGGGTTAAGATGAAAGGCGACAAATCATGTGCATAAAGAAATCAACCGATGTACATATACAAAAATCAGCAATAAAGACATTTATTTGTGTATCGCAATATTAGTTTAAATAACTGTAAATAGCATGAGAATTTGGCGATCCAATGAGGAAATATATCAAAATTATTGGGTATATATTAAAGTAAATATGTATGTAGGTATCTCTTTACTATTTATACATTTTTGTCGCAGTCGTATAGTTTCACGTATCAGATCTTAAACTATTAATGTATAGTCTTGAACAGATCACGCTTACCAAAAAGGTATTCATACTTACGACACTTGAAGTCAACACAAGTTTTACTTTCAGACTCCAGCAAAAGGTTCCACTTCTTCGATCGCATCTTTTCATATGCTTCGTTTGTTTAGGTGGTATGACCATCATATACTTATTCTATTTACGGGCTAAAGATAAAAACATACCTTAATAATATATCTAGGTATTAGTTACAAGTAGATTAAGTCACTAGTTGCGTAGTGTTTGTAAATAGAGCTTTTCCATTATTATTGTCTTACTATTCTTTGTTTCCGTCACACGGTCATCTCTCGTCCGGTTGTTTACCTACAAAGAACTGATTGTAATCTGGTTACGTACAAGTAGGTACGCTTACCTAGCCTTGCGTTCTGCGCGACCTTACATCTAGTGAAATTGAACCGGTACCGCATTTATACCGGTCTGGTTACAATTATTGAGCTGAATTATCGAGGTTGTATGAATTATGGCAAATATGTGCTATATTATTGCACGTGATAGCTACAATGCTCATTGTTAGATAAAGAAGATGGGCAAATGGAAATAATACGAAATTAAATCGCTTACATATACTTGATATTAACTGCACTGAATTATTTTACGACAAAGATGTAGTAATAAAATTGGATGAACTATTTATATTCTATAACAAATAACAAATCTCAAAGCGTGCACCTAGTTAAATGTTTTTATTATTGTTATTATATTGTGTTGAAGTCATAAAAAATTAAATGAATATAGTATTCATTTAATTTTTTGTGATATTCTTACTATACATTGATCCGGAAGTATAACATAATTTTCGACTTATTTCATTTCAATATTAAATAAGCTTGACTCAATACGCATTGTTTACTTGGTCTTCTAGTGACGACAATCTAAAAGCATAACTTCACTCTCTATGTAACTCTTAAAAATAACATTTATACCATTTTGTCTGTGTGCTATATTATGTAAGATGCGTGTTGAATGATCAACAAAAGAAACTCTATTTTTATTCGAAAGTGAAACTAAATATTATTTTTGTTTAGACATACACTCAGTGTCAAAAATTATATGGACTATAACATCAGCACGTCTTATATAGGATACATTTCATAATTCACTACTAATGTGAACGAATTCAATAAGGAGATAAACACAGAATTAATAATAAATAATATAATTAATCAGATTTCGAAAATTGATGCTTGTAATACCCAATATACGCAATTTATTTATTTATTTGATTGCCTTTCTTGATTTACTTAATGCTTCATTTGCCTCTGGATCCGCTACGGCCCTCATAACAGCCTTTAGTGTTCACTACTAGGGGGGTGACCTCTTAGGCAATTACATATCACTTGAAACTGTATCTAAAATGCTTTCGTAGTCAGCGAAGTTCACAGTTTCACTAGCACCAGCAACAATATTTTAAAAATTATACGGCATAGTGTCATTGGCACTGAATAATGAAAACAATGTAATATATCACTTTTATAAATCTTCTTTCGCTTCCGCATCTGCCGCGACGTCGGCTGTATCGACACTGTGCCATGCCAATTCAGCCATAAAAATAAACGGCTTTACATTCAAAATCAATCTTCCTTATGAAATAACATAATTAATAATATGTTAAAATTCGTCAGGTAATGGATTATTTCCAATAAAGAGCGCATCGCATTATTCCTTCATCACTTCCGCGTATCATAAGAAATAGTGCGGAAACAATAATAACTTCCGACTACGATAATTGGATCCGCCATTCGATATTAGTAAGCGTGATATGATTCATTGAACCTTTTAAAGTCAGCCCTTTCAGGAAGAAAATAATAAGCAACAAATTTATTTTTTAGTTAGAAAAGTACTTTTCGAATAACATCTTCTAATTTTAGTAAATAAAGAATTTAAAATTACTAAATGTGAAATTATTATTTGTTCTTCATTTACAATCCAGCTGAAAGGTATAAGATTTCTTGGAGTGACCTTTAGGAAATATTTTTGGAAAACTACTACTCTAGATATTCAAGTCTTTTCTAGTAATTTTTTAATTTCACAAACAAATAATCAGTAATAAGAATTAGATATCCTTTTACGCAAAACAGCTCAATATTAATCAATATGATGATAATACTAACGCAAGGGGTGTTCCATTTTAGTGGCCCTATCATTTCAATACTTATGTAGTGCATGCGCGAATTGAGACGGCAATTTGAGCCGTATTGTTGAGAAATCGAAAGTGCACGCAATCGGTTACGATTCGTGGTCAGTTGCAGAATTGCCTGCGTATATTATACCTAATTTATGTAGATAAATGTATTGATAACATTACACATTGTATGAATATGATTGGAATTAGCTCCCCGGTTCAGCTGTTTTAGTACTGCATTACTTTTACCAAGACTTGTAGTATGATCAGCTAAGACGAAAGTGATAGTCACATGTGGTTACTACACCACACTGATCTCACTGCAGCTGCACTTGCATCGATTCGAAATGCGTAATAAACCCACGTTCCGATTTTCGCCGCCATTTCTCACGACTACTTCACGTTCATAACAATTGCAGTTCGACAATGATTGTTTTGCAGTCTAGATGAATTTGTAATAGCCCCATAATTTCATACACACAACTTCTTTGATCTAATACTTGATATCGCACTAATGATATATTGAAAAATATGTAAATCGATAGGTCATTGAGCAATAATTTGTAATACGATCAGGAAAAAAACATGCTAGGACTACATTCTGACTTGTTTGTGATATGTAAAAAATACTTTCCAAGCTGTCACGTAATCATTGTGGGCAGGCTATGCAGATGTAAACAATAGCTAGGAATCCGGTGATGAAATGTACAGATGAGTCACGGTCTCCGGTTTGGCCGCAAGTCGAGAGTCATATCTCGACTGTGGGTGCTCCAGCCAGATGTCTTGTTGAGTCATGATTCCTAAGGTAACGACAAAACTTTCGTAATTCAATATACTTATATTGTTATTTTCTTTGTTACAGATGTTTATTAATTTCTACGCTGTACCAGGCCAGCGGCGAGGTAGATCTAATAACAGAACCTCGACCTGGAGAAGAGTATGTCCTGGTCAGTTCCGGTCAGCAGACTCCAGTGAGAAATTTTGAAAGTTCTCACAAAATACCGGAGAAACATGCACATCGCCGTTTGTCAAAACCAGATGACACAGAAAAAATCACAAAAAAGGTACAGAGTGGAAAAATAAAACACCCGGTTGAGGGTATAGTCTCAATTGAAGAAGATAAGAAGGCTACATATAAAAAAGGGCAAAAAATTAAAGTGTCGGAATCGATTGAAATCGATGTTCCCGTATCAAAATTAGAACAAGTTAAAATAAAAGAAAATGTGAAAAATGTTGACTATAATCCAAAAATGGCAGTTGATTTAGAAGCCATGTCCGAATCTGGAAAACTGAGTAAAACTCCGGGTACGACAACCCAAAAGCCCATTCTAACAACAGCGGCTCCTACTAGTACGAGAGCTTACGATTATATTCCTATTAATTTTGACACCATTGACGATATTAACAGCGGTCTTTTAACTTCTAACGTTAATCTAGAAACCGCAGGATCTGAACAAAAACAACATTCAAGGATACAAATTAAAAAGGGACCGAACGGTCAAGATTATGAATATGAATATGTATATTATTACTATGACGAGGAAGAGGGTGATAAAAAAGATGGCAAAAGTAAGGATGGTAGAGAACTATCAGAGGATTTCGCTGAGATACCTGTACATAACTCACATGATGGACCATTAAGGGGTGATACTGACAATCACATAGCCAATGAAAGTAAAACAAAAAGCAAATACAGCACTATTGACAGGACGGGATCTACTACACCGGCTACACCTGAAACGCAGAATGAAGTTCTTCCTGCACCATCTAGAGGTCGACAACGTGGTCGGAATGTGGCTCCAGCACCTGTAGAAGAAGAAGCTGAGGAAGATATCAGGTATACATACAAATATTAATGCTATAAATAATATAAGCATGCTTCTCATTCATTTTGTGCTATTTATATTCATTTTCTTACATGTATCTACAACTATATTAAGTGTCAGGTTACCTTCGAGTACACGGTTCCCTCCCCGTGGTCGCCAAGCACCAGCTAGTACTACTACTTATGTGCCAGAAGTATCATCAGAAAATGTGAGGCAGCGTGGTCGCACACAGTCAGACAGTGTGGCTGATGAGTCTCTCAGTCAGACCAGAAGCAGGACCCGTGCGCACATCAGGTAGCATACCATTTTATAGCTGTGCTTAATACTAAGATTCGTAAAAAAATTTAAATACTTTTAAATACAATGACTTTTCTTCTACTTTCAGACGACCAAGTTCTGAGCTCGTTGACTTAGATAGTTTCAAAACAAATTCAGGTGATATCCCTACTCAGTACAAAGAACCACCAACAAGATATTCTTCAGAAAGTAGAACGACCACAGAGGAAGTTCCAGAGGAATTTTCTGCTGATGAAGAAGAATCGGAATATCTAAAAGAATCTGCACGCGAAGGTCATAGCCTGACGTCGGGTCTTACATTCCAAGAGATAACAGACGATTCAAAGTTACCCGCTGATTACAAGCAGACGACTACTTATGAACAAGACACAACCGAATATACTACAATGACTGCGATGGAAAAGGTCGCTCTAGATTTATACGCTTACTTGGCTGGTGAAAATTTGAACAACGAAATCAACCCAACTAGTGGTGATTTAGTAAATTTAGATGGTTCGACTACAGTGGAGGATGATACATGGACAACAGAAGTTATTACAACGACAGAGGAGCAGACCACGCCGACAACCACTACAACCACAACTACAACAACCACGACGACAACAACAACTACTACACCACCACCTACTACCACCACTACAGCGGCCCCTACCCGCCCCTCGAGATTCAAGGGTCGCGGCGGACCACGACCCAGGGTGTCCGCTGCTTCTAGTGCTGCCACAGAGCCACCCCAGGAGACTTCAACCAGAGTAAGAGGTAATGGAAATCAGCACCAAAGTTATACACTTATGATATTATTTACTGTCTGAATTAAAATCACTTTTATTAATCCCGTTTAAGATTCTCGATGTCACCGGTGAAAGTGTTCGATGACAGAATAAAATCGAAAGTAGCATACTTCTTTTGATAATACCATTGCTGTGTACACACGATGGTAGATAACGTAAATAGATTATATTTTACGTAAGATAAAGGCATAGAGTGTGGGTACACTTCCTACCCTTCAATCGTTTTATACTGCATATTATGTACATTGCAGTTGATTACATTATGAAAATTTGTGAACTTAATTGGCAAGTGTCTGAACATAAATATATTTTGAAGTAAAATTATTCAAAAAGTAATAGGTAAATATTTAGTCACATCTTTCTAATTTTGGTATAAAGCGTTGCCATATTGAGAGCGCAATGAGCTCATTATATGTGTATACAGCATAACTGTTTAAGATAAGCATAATGTTAAAAATTAGTAATATTCAAATATGCAACCTTTTTATTCATAATTTAGAGTTATAAAACGTTTAGTAACGCTATGCGAAAGTGGTGTTTAATTTACTTTTTTAATGATGCCTTGCGATTGCTTTTATTGCGAAATGTTCTTTGTTACTTAGCGAATAGATACACAAAATAATATAGTTAAAATAGAAGCAGATTTTATTACTGTGGAATGTTGTATTACTGTATATTCTGCGGTACTGACTATAAACATATATGAGAAAGTGCAACAAGTATTATTTTTATCACAGTCATAAAATTCCGGTGTTAAATCAGAACAGTTAAGAGGCTTCTATTTTGTATGGTATACTTTTATTTATTGTTCCACGAAAATTATAAGGAACAGAGAACTTAAAACATTACTTTGAGTGGGAAAGATTAAAGCCTTAACAATAGTGTAATAGTGCCTCGATTATGACACTCTTTATACGTACTACTTTACCTCATACAATAAGTACATATACCTAATGTATAGTTGACCGTCCTCAAGATTATTATACAGGGTACTTTAAGTTGATCGAATCATTCTTAAGTACGGTTTTTGTGTTAAGTAATAAATATTATCAACATATTACTTTTCATTACTTGGGAATATGTTGTAAAATGTACTCTTAAAATAATGTTAAGGTAATGTCCTCAGTCGACCTTAGTAGTGTTGGATATAGGCCTCCCTAAATTTATGCCACTTATCTCTAACCTCCGCTTTCCTCATCCAATTCCTACTAGTATCTACGCAGGTTGGCAGTTTACATATATATATATATATATACCACTATTATTGAGATGCGGTATCTATTCCAGAACTTATTTGTTCTATTAACCGTCGCTTTTGTGACAGAAATTGTCGAACTAGTGTCACGTAAGCTAGGTAAGACATGATGACGTGTAATTTTTAACATAACGAAAAATTAATATAAAAGCTATAAAAATGACACATTAATAATATTCAGAGGAAAAATTACAGTACCAGTATCATTTACATAATAGAATTATAGCAGAAACAAATGAGAAAATTATATTGCGTTAGATCATTTTGTAACGATTAATTTAATTTTGTGTTTGTGTATCTTAGTGTCAGTTTGTTACCATTGTTATTCTAATTAGCATTAAATATAAATATTAAGACAATTTAATGAATAATTTAAGATTTAATCTGTGTGATATAATTTTTGTAAATACTCAATCGCTGTTTTTAGTCTGCTAAAATTAAATAAATCAACACTCCATACGTTATTAGATTTGCAAATAATCATAGTATAAAATGAAATAAATGTTCAAAAAAGATAATTAGCAACATGGGAAGTATTATACTGGGACAGCGTAATGAAATCGAAAGTCAAAATATTACAGGACCAATTAGAAGCCAACCAATGCCTTGATAAGTAAACACCGGTCTCGCTGTCCCTGAATTTGTAACCTGTATAATTGGTATATTTAAACCTCGGTAGGTTATATTTACCTACTGTTCAATTCAACAATGTCAGAATTGACTACCGGATTTTTTGGTGTCTACTCTTTTATGGCCATTACGGCCGAACCCAACTGTTAGACCTGAGCCCCGTATTCAAGAACTATATTCATTCGAAAAGTAATGACAGAAATGTCACTGTCATACTAGCTTTAAATCACGGTTACTATCGGAGAATCCGCTTCGGAACCGGGTGTACTTTTCTATTTTTCTTCTCGACCGAACGCGTGTTTTGATGCTATCTATTTATTGTGAGATGAAGTGTCCAAATTGTATACTCGTTTGTCCCCTTTTTCGTTCTCACAGTACCACTGTCATTCATTTCAACATTCTTATATCGGTTGGGTGGATACATTTTTGGTCTATCACATTAGTACTTGAACAATCCGGCTCGTTTAACTTTATGGGGGTTTGATATCCAAGAATTACTGGTTTTTCTGTAAATCCGTCTAATAATCCACATGTGATTTATACATACATTATAAGCTAGTACAATGAAAGAAAACTTAACTTATTTGTATTGTATTCTACCCATAGTCCCTCATGACTATAAGTAAAATACTAAGCCAAAATCACCATCTTCTATGGATAAGGTGTCCAGAAGGCTGGCTACGTTTCCTCGCTGGATCGCCATATTGATCCATTGCCCGAGGTAGGTTCTGATGACCAGAAGAGTCAATGAGTCGTTTTGATAAATTTTGGTAGAGGCTCATGGCCTCAGGACCTCACGGTCCAAGCGTCTCGACAGCAAACGGCACGAACATATAACTCTCATTGAGGGTTGCATATTTGCGTCGCTTGAGTGAATCAGCTCTTTCCGCCGTCGAACCGGCTGATTTAGACATGTTATATATTTTACTGCCTTACATGTCAAAGATATTAATTTGCAAGAAACTGTCTGATGATTAAATTATTATTTTTTAGAAAATGTCACCAGTTTACATTATATGTAAACATATGGAACCGTAACCTTAAAAAGTCGCAATTAAAATTCATTCTAATTGAAGTTCAATAACTTATAACTATTTCGCTAAATTAACTTCTAGATCGACCTTCAAAATAACTACTCTTACTGTTAATTACAAAAATGTTACGGTGCAACACCTAGAATAGAATTAGACCGTAAATTTTATGAAACGTAATGTTTTGTATAATTTGTTGAGTTGGTGGGGTTAATTTATTATAATTTATAATTAGGTGCAATAATACATGCAATTAATGTCAATAACAAATTTTTCGCATCTCGATTCTTTTAAAGCAAATATTAAAATAGAATTAATTAATAATATTTTAAATAATACTGCTATTAATTTTTTTAATTGAGGACATATAAAAAATTCTTGTAACGTTTACACAACCTAATTAATGAAGTTAATAAATTTAAACCAATAAACCGTTGCTTTGATAGAAACTTAGATGTACCATACAAAAAGAAAGTGGCCTTCTTAACTGATCGTCGAATTAATAATTTATTTAAATAGTTATCCGTTGCAATGAATCTTGAGATATTCGAAACCAATGGCAGTTGTTTGTAACAGGTCGTTTTGGCAAACCGAGTATTGGACGCAAGACCACGGCTGCCGGTTCCTCAACAGCAGCTGACGTTACAACTCCTTCTACTTCAGCTGACAAACCCACATCACCAAAGGTACGAATCATTTTTAACGTTATTGCCGTCTCGCTCACTTCACAATTATTACCGGTGTAAGAACAAATCAATTCCGCATAACTTTTTCAATAACAGTTTACGTGTCTAAGCTGCAATAATTGTGAAAGGGGCCTATAAAAAATTATCGTATATCATGCAGCAATCTATGCGACTGTTTTATTTGCAAAGCGAATTTTAGTATCTAATTTGTTACACAAACAATTTTAGTGTAGTTTAATTTTTATAAATCTGGTTGCAACCGGTTAAATATCAAGTTATTCGTTATCAACACAAATATTATGTTTAACGGTAAAGGTATTTGATATTGATATTTATTTATTTCAGCATAGAAATATTGTTCTTTTTATATTTGGATTTGAGTAATATAAATTGGATTAATTTTGTTTTATGGCTGGCACCTACCTATATCTTACTATTCGTTCACTTGCCTTACCAGCCGTTAAATTTTGACATTAGATTTATGGAGCTTATGTCAAATTGTAACGGATAGTATTGGTAAATGAACAGTCGGTAAGATATAGGGACCGGTAAGTAATGAATCATTGATATATCTGTATAAGTTCTAATTTACTAACGATATTAAGAAAATAATTGAATGTAAGGCTTTATGCCTAATTTAATTGTGCCTACTTCCACGGAACCAAGCAGGGGAATGTGGGCCGTTGAGTATGTAAAGGCTATTTGTTTTAACATTTTATACTCGCGCTGCCCACTTCACTCGTTACTGTCCTTTTTGCTGCCGTGGAATTTGTCATAATATAAACGAGCGGTTAAACCTCAAGCCTAATTAATGTACGATTAATGTCGGATTTTATATAGTACAGTCCATTAGAGCTTAGCATGGGTAGAAAAGTGATATTACTTGTATGAAATTTATGTCTAACATTAACCAGTAAGTAGTAAGCCAAATAATAGAACAGTAAGATATAGAAACTCAGCATAAGTAGTAGATGTTATCCTTCCCAGTTTTGTAACGTATCCTGGTCCCATTGAGATATAACATGTATAGAGAGAGCATTGCTACAAACAACCCGCGAAAAACGGCATTGTTGCTATATTCACTCTCCAAAAACTATCAATGTGTGCGTGTTTTGGGGATAGCAGCTAAAAAGTAATACCCTATTTTTTATCATTAAATATTGTTTATGTAAGTGAAAAGTTTAAATGATCATTATGATTTAATCGCTTTATGTGTTATAATTTTAATATTACTCAGAAGTTGTAAAGTATTTTTGAAATAATAAATGAAGAAATACAGTCTAAACACATTTTAGTATTTATAAGTCTGTGTACCAATACTAATGTATTAATTCTAAAATACTATTCGTAATAGAATATTTATTTATTTATTTATACAGCAAGTTGACAAAGGTTATTAGACTAATTATACCCCAAAGATTATCCCAAGCTAAAAGTCAGTGAAATTAGTTGTAATAATGGACTTGGAACTATTTAATGGGTTCATACTGGGTAGTGGGCGTTATATATAATCCTAGTAAAAAAAAAAGTGTGTGTGTGTATGTGCCGTTCACACGCAGTAGAAGTGTAACAAAATGTGACAAGAGGCGGGAGGAATTCTAAATGTCGTGACGTCATATTTTGTATATTATGTCGTTATAATATATTTAAGCTTTATAACACAAATTTAAAACGCAAATACTTAAAAAGAAAGAACGGAAAAGACTTTATTTGAAGAAAATGGCGCCATAATTACATGGTTACATATTATTATTATATACATAGCATATTTTCCAAAACATTTCCAACTCTATATGTATGAGCATAGTGTTTAAATTATTAAATATAATCTATTCTATTGCATGTTTAGTCCTGTATATTTATCTCTTTTTAGTGTCGCTTTTTCGTCAAAACGATTCTAAAGAATTTTCACTACAAAAATCATAACAGTATGTCCAAATTTTGGTAACTCACTACCATTTATCACCTGACAACATCAATCAAATCGATAACCTTTGATTTATAAAGAATAAATTTCATGTTTTTATAACGAAATCATGACAAAAGTGTTAAACTTACCGATGAAATGACATCTTATCCTTATACTTTCCTCTTTAAAAATAGTTCCGACACATTTTAATAGCGCAGGACGGCATAATGATTCTTTTTTGCAAGAGCTCTAACCAGTAAAGTAGTCAACACGACAATAATATGCGTGGGGAGCAAGTGCATCAAATTTAGTGCACTTTTTTATTGGTGTTTTTGTATAATTCATGCGTTATCTAGACGTTTATGTGATCTAAGTCTGGGCCCAATATTGTTATTACAAAATCGTCAGAATAATCGACTACTGGCGTCATAATAGCAATTATTTCATACAAAACAACAACTATGACGCCAGTTGTCGACCATTCTGACGATATTGCAATAACAGAATTGGGGTCCTGGTTTTATAGGCTGCTTGCAAACGGGCCGCTGACAGCTACCAGTGCCGGCGAGTCCCTAAAAAATGTATGAAGAAACGTATGATCAATTTGTCGCTGGCCAACAGTGGCTGTAGTCGATGGATTGTTTACGCCCAGCCCAAATTTGCTGACCAGCCCTTATAGGCGAGGATGCATATTGCACAGATCCTTTATCCACCGATCTAGAGTGTACCGCTGTGTACCTTACATGGCTTTAACCAGATAATGTTTTCTTCGACCTCATGTCCAATATTTTGTTAGCCTTATTCACCCACTACTTAGAGGTGTGGTGTAAGTAGCCCGAGTTCTTTTATGCCGAGTTTCTACATCTACCTATCAATACCACTGCAAAAAAATTACTTACACTACATACAAGTAATGTCAATTTTCTTTATAAAATAAAGCCGTAAACGTTTCATACTAACAAATACATACATTTAATTCTAAAGTTTAATCAAAATACTTTTAGTTCGCAAAACCAGTCCAAAACAGCCGGTGGCTGCACTAATAAAAACCACAAATTGACCTGAATGAAGGTTTATAATTAACATATGTACTTTAAACAATATTTTCTTTTGTAAATTAATAATAAGATGGATATATTATAGTGCAAAATATTTATTACGTCCCGGCCACGACTTTGTCGCTATGACCGAAAGCTAAGCGTCACGTTACCAACGACTATAACAAAATTATTGAGATAACAATATAATACCATAAATCATGTGTGACATGTAAAATTTACTGTTTAAGTGCGCACCTTGATGGGCGTGCAAACGTCAAAAGTAAAATAAATCTTTGAATGGGGTGTAAGTGCCAACTTATATCATATCGCCTGTTGCTAAACCAAAAGTCGTGGCCAAACTATTATAGTTAATTTTGCCAGGTGGTAGGGCATTCGTCCGACTGGATGGCTACCACCCCTGGTCTAAAGTATGTCGCCATAACAACCTTGAGTTGTGTTCCGGTATTAGTGACCAGGTTCCAGTTTCCCTTAAGAGAGCAGCAGCGCATTTGCAGCAACTTGGTGTTGCAAATGTCCATAGGCGATGGTAACCGCTTTCCATCAAGTGGGCCGTCTGCCTGTCTGCTGATCTCCTGCAATAAAAAAAAAAAAAAAAAAGTTAAGATGTACAACAACAACTAGCTATTTAGCTTTTACGTAACATAATTCTAATAATTGCTTTATTTTCTTTTAGGCATTTGGCCGTCGAGGATTGTTCGGTGGTCGCACTCGCCCAAGCCCCACGCCCGCAGCACCACCTGCGTCTGCGCAAGAAGAAAGCAGCGTAGCTACCAGTGAAGCATCAGCTCCTAGGTAAAGGTCTTAAACTATTACACTTACGGCAAGTTTAGTTGTATTAAATACGTCGTAAAAAAGCCGTAGTAGCTTAATGGTTAGCTCACTCGTGTCCCAAACTCAAAGGGTGGGGGTCGAATTCTGGTCGGAAGGCCTGTAGTACTTAGGTAGTTTTCTGACCTAGTATATACATACATACATACATAACTTCACGCCAGTTCCCTTGCGGGGTAGGCACGAACAACAGAGTGCCATTTAGGCTTATTCTTACACTTACACTTGCCTCTTTGACATTCATAACTCTTGTCATGCAAGCTCGTCTGTTCTTAAGGCTTCTGACATGACCTAGTGTGCATATTATTACAATTACCACGTGCTAACGGTGAAGGAAGACATTGTGATGAAACCTGTACATCGAGATAATCGACGTGACTAACCCGCCTTAGACAAGCGTGGCGAATACCTTCACTGTCCATTCCCCCATATAAGTGGGTGGCCCATGCTCAGCAGTGGGATGTTTATGAGCTGTTATTATTATTTATTATAAGTACGCGAGCTCTGCACTTCTAAAAAGAACAAGGTATATATATATATATACACTTACAAATAGTAGGGGACATCTATAAAGCACTTCTGGTCAATTGGTCCCTTAATAAGACTTCATACCTGAGCCCGAAACTTTACATATGTACACGAATCCGACGCGCAAATGTTCACTTGTATCGGAAACCACAGTTACGTCTACAATATGATTTCTTTTCCTAATTTTAATATACCTAACAGTGGCGTGGGGTAGAAAAGCGCCTAGACTAAGCAGTTTGAAAAAATATACAGTAGGATACAAGCGCCGACTACATCACTGTTGTTGAAATTAAGGCCCCGCAATCAGCAAACAAAAACTCACAAGATTAGATGACAGTGACTTTGGTTTATGATAAAAGTGGCTTAGTTTGCTTGTCATCCAAGTATACTTAACATACAAAGAGGTATGAAAATGTTTAAAAAAGCCATCTCGCCTCTTGTATTTAATAATCATGTTTTGTAGAGCACGGCCTTAGATAATGACATGTTTTTTGCTTTCAAAACAAGTTTCAAAAATGAAGTCTCTCCGTTAAGCAAGTAGTCGGTGAAGCAGCTTGCAAATAATTTAAAGCCATTTTGGCAAATAAATCTCACTGCAATGAACAAAAAACTGAATAAAACCCGTGAACAACAACGCAATAAACAAATAAAAAAATCACTGTCATCGCAAACCAGAGCATACTGAATTATTTTTGTAAATAAAACTTACACTTCTGAATAAAAACGTGTAACTCGCGATGTAGTTTCTTATTACAAATTGTATTTGCAAAATTACCACATATTTTGAAACAAAAGGCGATGCCCGATCTGGTTATGAGTTGCTATTTCATCCAAAACTTGAAGAAAACCACCGATCGTAAGTGATAGCAATACAGAAATATTATATTCACGAATAAACAAATCTAACAAGAAACCTACTCCAAGAGTAACTAAAAAGCAAAAAATAAAATTTTCTACAACATCTTGAGGTCGGCGCCAAGTAAAACGCAAAAAGTGGCGCCTGGGTGACGCCCACCCCTTTTACTCCCGGGTGAAGCCGGCCCTGGCAGGGAATGATGTTGATTTATTTTTCCGTTTGGCTACAAATATTTTAAAATATAGGGTTGGTAACTAAGTGATTGCGGATTTTGTCGACGGATATAATTTACTTTCTTTTGTTTTGTGTTTTGATTTGGAGTTTTTACTCCCGGGTGAAGCCGGCCCTGGCAGGGAATGATGTTGATTTATTTTTCCGTTTGGCTACAAATATTTTAAAATATAGGGTTGGCAAGTAAGTTATTGCGGATTTTGTCGACGGATATAATTTACTTTCTTTTGTTTTGTGTTTTGATTTTGAGTTTTTACTCCCGGGTGAAGCCGGCCCTGGCAGGGAATGATGTTGATTTATTTTTCCGTTTGGCTACAAATATTTTAAAATATAGGGTTGGCAAGTAAGTTATTGCGGATTTTGTCGACGGATATAATTTACTTTCTTTTGTTTTGTGTTTTGATTTTGAGTTTTTACTCCCGGGTGAAGCCGGCCCTGGCAGGGAATGATGTTGATTTATTTTTCCGTTTGGCTACAAATATTTTAAAATATAGGGTTGGCAACTAAGTGATTGCGGATTTTGTTGACGGATATAATTTACTTTCTTTTGTTTTGTTTTTTGATGTTCAAAGTAAGAAACTTATATTTTTTTCTAATTGTTTGGATTTATACCTTTAATTTATTAAAAAAAAATATATGGATTAGTTCTTTAGTTTTTTTATCCTAATCTAAAAACGGAATGAAAAGACGTGCACCTCAGATATATTTTATTGCATTATTTATGAAAGGCAAGCACACAAGGAGTTATGCCGTACATGGGAATGAAGCTTTGAAAGAAAAGCAGTGTCAAAATTGGTTTGCCAGATTTCAATCTGATGATTTGTCATTGAAATTTTTTATTTGAAATCCGCAATCACTTAGTTGCCAACCCAATAGTACATACATACATAACTTCACGCCAGATCCCTTGCGGGGTAGGTACGAACAACAGAGCGCCATTTAAGCTTATTCTTACACACCTCACTTGCTTCCCAATAGTATAGCCGTTATTGAAGCCGGTCTCATTAAAGTCGGTTCGTTTTAGGTAGTTTGTCGCTGACAATTACTACTAACAACAAGCTATAGTGTTAGACTGCGAAATCCTAAAAATGCCGACATAAGCATATTCACACCTTCGCAGATATTCAATTTCGTTAAAAATTATACCGGGTTAATTTACATGCGTCTCGAAGAATTATATGATTTCAATATAACTGCTTTAAACTACTCATACTTTAACATATTTATTTATGGTTTACATCACCACCATATCCTCTCTTATTTTTTCTAAATCCATGGGGTTGTCTGGAAGATGTCTTTTTCAGCGATAAAGCAGTCCTTTGTTCACCATACCGTACGTTGTTTTTGAAAACCTATTTTTATATTATAGCGGATACAATTTTCATTCATACATATGATACTTGTCCAAGTGGGATTGGCCGGTTTTATTCATCAACAATGTTTGATTGTTACATTAGGTTGGCTCATTATCAACACTAGAAAATTATAACGATGCATATTCGATTGAAATGTTCCATATGAGCAAATTTAATTCAAGCAAGTAAACCAATTTTTGTTCACCTTAATGACTAACGCAATGCGATGCATTTTAAGATTACAACGACCTGGATTCAAATTACGTGGTATCATTTGGTGTGCATATTGTTAGGTATAATTATTACGTTACGCCGAAGGGGAAGAAAAACATCGTAACTTGCACATCGAGACAACTGATGTATGTAACTCATCCAGCCGCTTCGGACAATCGCGGCCGGTATATTCCTCCGTCCGTTCCTCTGAAATGAGGAACTTGAATACAGCTGTGGGGCCTTTATGGGCTGATATTATTTTTTACATCAGGGCACGTCTCCGCCCCGGGTTGAGAAGGACATCTACAACTACTACGACTGCTGCCAGCGCAGCACCGTCTGAAGACAGCACAGGACCCAGTGCAAACTCCGGTGAAGTTGCTGAAACTACTCCCACACCGTCCAGGACAATTGGGTAACATTTTGCTTCTTTTATATTTCTCTCATCGGCGACTGAGAGTTAATTCGCATGCTTTCGACATTTGGCAGTTGACTACCGTGTATAGTATCCACTTCTTTATATCATACGTCTATAAGTTATGGAACGAGCTTCACTCCCTTACTCCGTCCCAAAGCGGTATAATATGGGGCTCTTCGAAAAGGGCATAAATCTTAAAGTCCTGATGAGGCAGATAGCGTATCAGCTCCTTGGTGTTGCCAGGGCCATCCGTAACCGGTGGTAATTACTCTAATTATGTACTGTCAAGTGCATCGTCTTCCAGTATTGTTTACCAACAAAATTAAATAAAATGTTTTTTAGAAGAATTTACTCAACTACAGGAACCGTATGTTAGCTTATGATAAGTCTTATGACTATTTTAAAAAAGTAGCCATGCACGTTTCAGACCACGCACCGAACCGAACACAACAAATCCAAAAGTAATGCAGAAGGTCGTAATTCAATAAAACGCGCAAAGTCCGTCACTATTAGATTCCCGAATGTACACACGTCACGCCCGTATCGTAGTTGTAGCTCAACTGCCTTCTCTCTCCATCAGACCGTCGTTTTATACTTCACAAATGCAAATGTGCCCGCCCGGCAACGTCGACACAATTTCCTAGAATTAGCTTGTAATTGTAATCAACAACACCTGGCTAATGATGCAGCCTGCAAGCAGCTGTAAACGAGTAAAATAGAACAATAGGCTGTTCTCCACAATAACTGGAAACGTATGCCAATAAATAAGTGAATAAAAGAAGACGATCATGAAAGGATTACAATTAGTTCAAATGCCGAGAGGTAATAAAATGTGCTTTTATTGATCTGTACGTGGAATTTGTCTTTGTCGGGGCTAAGTTGTAACAATATTATACAATTTAGTGAGCACGACCACCAGGGGACTCTGCTTTGTATTTGGACTAACGCGGAAGATTCTTTTAATTTACACTGAAGTCAATAAATATTGGTTTTATAGCATTGTAGATGAATAGATTTGTTTTATAACTACAGGAAACCCTAAATGCAAACTCGACAAATTCCTACCTACCACGAACTCAGGTCGCTTATCTAACAATAAGCTAAGGTGCAATATCAAATAACGCAGTGTCAATATGATAAATACGATCATGTTTGTTGTCACTTACCTACTGCATAATAAGCAAGTTGTTTTTCTCGGAAACTGTCTATTAAAGCCACATGGCATAGGTATTTGAGCTGAAACTGCGTAGGTATTACAGCAAAACATGTTTTTTTTTTGTTTTGCTTGCGGCTTCGGTCGAATAAATTTGCAAATCAATTTTCCATGGCATAAAAAACCATTTTTCTTGCTAAAAGTTTAGTGTGACTCACTCAATAACAACAGTATTAAGAATACATATATTCAGATTCATGACAAAAGGATCGTTGCCACACAGACCCTTCACTTCACAAACAGTCACTTCAGTTATATAAGTATACTAGCTTCTGCCTGCAACTGCGTCCGCGTGGAATAGTTAAAAAAAGGAAGTTAAAAAAACCCCCGATTTTGAAACATTATTTATTGGTGCTCCGTTCCTATTGGTCTTAGCGTGATGATATATAGCCTTCCTTGGTAAATGGGCTGTTTAACACTGAAAGAGTTTTTCAAATAAGACCAGTAGTTTCTGAGATTAGCGCGTTCAAACAAACAAATAAACTCATCAGCTTTATATAACTATATTATAAGATATGTAGATGGGTTAGTATAATATTCCGCTAAATATAACTATGTACGAAACTCATGATTTCTTTAATTTATTGTCTTACTAGCTGTACCCGGCAGACTTTGTCTTGTCCTTAAAAAATAAAAATATAGAAACCGATTGCAGCGACATCAACCGGGAGGCGCTAACTACCGGATCCAATCGTGAATCCAAACTATCCCGGGATCCACTTGAACACACACAAAATCAATTTCACCTAAATCCTGGAACCCGATTGTAGCGCGATTTATCTTATTCAAATTTGTATCTAAACCATCACGGGATCCACTTGAACACACACAAAAATAATTTCATCTAAATCCTGGAACCCGATTGCAGCGCCATCTACCTGGTTCAAATTTGAATCTAAACTATCCCGAGACCCACTTGCACACACACAAAAATAATTCACCTAAATTAGAGAAATGAAAATGAGTTTAAATGCAGTCACCATTGCCATTGTTTTTCAATGACATTTTTTTTATTGATGAATATCATATTTTAATACTTAATATTAGGCGTGGTGGCTCTGAACTAACCGTGATGTGTATAAATAAAATAAATAAATAATTTTATATGGTGGTTAAGTATTCTTAAATTTTCTCATTTTCCCCGCAATTTTCTTAATTTTTTGTTTCATAAGAACCTTCTTCTGACAATAACAAACACAACAAAAAAAGAATTAACGAAATCGGTGCAGCCGTTTACGCGTGATGGCGTGACCAAGGGAAATAGGAATTCATTTTTATATATATATAATATATAGATATGAGTTTAAATATAATAAAATTCATTCATTCATAGCTACACAACACATAAATTGATAAAAACAATAACTTATTGCAATCCGTCGGATAACAAGATTTTGAACTTTATTAAGTCTGCTAGATTAAATCTGCAAATTACAGTCCCCTTTACAACCTTTCGGCTACAGCAGAATACATAAGCTTTTTTAAAAACGTTTTTAAATACAAGCTTTTGAGATCCTGGATATCATGTAGCAGCAGAGTGCTAGGCAAGAGAAGTAAAACGAGACCAAACACAACGGGTCTATCTTGCTTAGTGCAGCCGGCATTCCTAAATAAATAAATGTAACTCCACGCATAACTAACCAGTTTTAGTAATAAGTACATATCTAAATATATATAAAAAGTGTCGTACTGTCTTGAAAATTGTCTGTTACGTCACAGATATGAAGACTATCGAGGACTCCACATATGCAACTTATATATTCGTCTCCATAATATGATTTTTTCTTTTGTTAGTATATATTCAGGAGAAGTTCCTTATTATTTCATTGCATTAAATTAGGCGCAGTAGGCCTGGCTTGAGGCCGGCGTCTCTCCGACCAGGCCCAAGGCTGAACTTGAGGCCCAGCCCCCGGCTGAGGCCCGGCGCTTCAAGCGTGGCTCCTGCCGAGTCCTCGTCTGAGTCCCCCGCTGAGACCTCAGCTCCTGATGCAGCGCCAGCCACTGAAGGCGACGGAGAGGTACAATTTTTTAATTATTATCATCACTGTTTACTTGCTATAGTGACTTTTAGTCTTTATTTCCATACCATAAAACAAATTACTACGTTACTGACAGTGGCTGTCATGTTAATTGTAAGTTACCTATTACACAAGATTTGAAGATTCCTGTTTGACCTACTAATTGGCCTTCATTAATATAACATCTTTTATTATCAAAACAATAGACAGTTAAAATTTTTATACCCTTTTCAAAACTCTTTTAGGTTTTAATTGTCACACGCGACGATTAAAACGCCCGTCCGTGGGTTATTATATAATAATATAATAACCCACAACTTTTGTGGTGGCGTTCTGGTCCGTCTAAAGTGTAACCGAAAATTAGAGCTTGAATGTTCATAGTAAATTGCGGTCGCTATAACCGCGATCGGTTATGCAGTAATGTTATCAATTTTTGAATGGGTTTCAGTCTTTTATCATAGTAGCCCAATTTTATCAACATCATTATTTATATTATAAAATGTCAAATACATATACAGAGCTCATCACCAACTCCAGCGCCAGAGCAGTCACGTGGAGGTCTGAAGCTCCGCAACCGACTCCAAGTGGCACCTTCACCAAAGCCTAGGGTCGCTGTAGCCCCACCTGCGCGCCGTCCTAACCCTCTGCTTAAGAGGAAATTACCGTCAACTGAGGTGAATTATACTAATAATAATTAGCTATGCCCGCCATTACGTACGCGCGGTACTTGACTTCATATTTAATACACATCTTTTAAATCCCATAAGTAGTTCAATTTTTTAATTAGTTGTCTGTTATAGTGTTGCAGCTGCACCTGCGTTAGTATTAAAGATTTAGACTGTGGCTGAATACGTCTTAATTAATGCGTTAAAAAACAATACCGTTAACGCATAGCCATATTAGTGTATACTTATATATACGTTATCTGTCAATGTTTAACGTCTTTAACAATGTCGCATCTCAAATAACGCATTAAACCCATGGTCACATTTGCGTGAAACGGCCTATATCTGTCGTAGATGAAGCCGCACCTTGCGGAATATAAATTTTTATTACTGACTATAACGTATTTACTTTTGTTTATTATTTTGTGAAGTTCTTGTAAAAGTTATACTTATATAGTTTCTTTGCACATAGAGTTTTCCTCGCGAGTTAATTATTAGCAAGTCACTCTATTTTACTAAAAAAATATGTAATGAGTTTTTTGTATATGTGTGTAAAAACCTTCAGTGACAAATAATCTAACCGATGATGGAAACCGCTATCTGTTGCGTGATTTAGGATTTACAGACATACATACAGACAGGCCCGGAAAGCGACTTTGTTTTATACTATCTAAAGATATGCATATTTAGGCACACTAAATTCTATGTCAATACTGTCGTAACTGATCCAATTATGTTAATTACAGGCGACAACAGAAGCAGCCAAGAAATCAGCAGAGACAACAGAATACAGCACTGGTAGTGGTGAGAAAAGCGAGACAGAAACTGAACCTACTCCGGTTGAAACCACTCCTGCGCCGCCTTTGAGAGGTCTCGATGCCCTGATCGCCAGGAGGCGCGCTGCCGGCGGCGCCGGAGGTCGGCCGGGCAGGCCCGCACGGGGCGCCTACACGCCAAAATAAACGAATTTTTCTATTTTAGAACGACCTTAGATTACGATTCAATTAAAATATATCTTACCCAGTTAAGGAAGTCGAATTCTTACACTAAGCATCGATTCATGCGGGTCGTTCAAAAATACAAATAGGACGGTACCAATTGGGCTGATAACTGACCCAAATAAGACGTGATAACTACCATTAACATTAACATATGAAACAACCGATACCCAAATAAATAAATAATTAACTATTTTAACCGTGTGGACAACATAAACACATTGTTTCTTGCCATGATTATTTCTCGGAAGTCATCACGTCGCGTCGTAATAAACTTATCAAGTACTGCTCATTATAAAAAATGACTGAGACTATGTTGACACAAGCTTAGAAATTAACTTATTTACTCATATGACCCGATATGCAAAATATTAGCAAAGATCCGAATTAGACTTATAAAGAAATATTTTAGAAACATATTACCTACCTGTTTTTAATAATTTCGAAGAGGTAAATATTTGAAAATAAGTATTTATACAAAATAAACGTCAGCATATTCAATATGTCATTTATTTTAGTCAATTTATCCCTCAAGCTATCTAGTTTTTTAGCACATTTCCAATATATTTTAACGTCAATTTTAGTATAAAATATTCGTAATTAGACTAGTTTTTCTAATAAGGTATCATCAGGTACCATTACTATTTAGTGTCCCTCTTTTTAAAATACGTGTTATGTACATAGTAGTAGTAAAATATATTGTATTAAGTGCCCAGAAATTCAAGTAAAAATGACAAGTTATATACCTTCGTAATCATTATTTAATACCAAAATCAATTATTCATATAACATTGGTGATTTTTTCTAAATTGGTATTTTTTTGCAATAAAAACCTAAAATATATATACATCGTAGTATAATTATACAAATATAATTAAGTTGTTTTTATAAATCACTGACCAAAACATTTTTGTAGTTTAAAGTGTTATCGAATGTATGCGTAAAATGCTTTTTGGACTTCCCCTTCTATTCGGTCCATATCTTTGTAGATACGATATAATATTTCGCATACTGTTTTGCATAGAAAATTATTATCATATTTTTGGTTATTTATTACATTAAACGTCCTTCTGTAATTAAATTATAGGCAAAGTCTAACAACCAACGATATGACTTATATATGTCTGCTGTAGCACTGACTACTAGTGCCATCGTGATATGTTTTGTATCTTTCGTAAGTGTGATAATAAAATTAATAAATAAGAATATAATTGATCTTTTTTCTGTTTATCCTTAACCTAAAAACTAACGGTATACGAGTGAGGCTCGCGCATTGACAATTCTTCTATGCCATACGTATATGAAAGGTATTGAGCTGTACAACTACAAAAATCAATTTAAAGAGTATATAAAGTTTTAAGTTACAACAATGTCAGCCTGCATACAGCCAACAATTACACCTGCCCTCTGGCTGCTATCCCTGTATTCAGGGGACCAGCGCGCTGATATTTAGCGAAGAGCTAATCCCAATTATAAACATATCTTCAATATTATTGTTAATATTTAGAACATTAGCCAAATTGATTATTTAAGGAATACACTGCTATAACAGCAATTGTTAAAAGTACCAGAAGTAATATATAAATGTCCATTTGCAGAATTACACACAGAGGACATACAAAGTATTATGGCATTGTGTGAAGAACTAAGAAAATATATAGGTATACAATGTGTTAATAAACCTGTGATATAGATATAGATGCAACGGTTTTTTATATAATATAGCGAATCATTATATTAATACTTGAAGCAAACACTTTGTACCCCTTTTTACGAAAATTGCGCGGACGTAGGAGTATGAAATTTCCCACACTTATAGTTTATGCAGAGAAGGAGTGCAGAAAGCTAATATTTGTTTTAAATTACGAATAAAAAGTACATTAAATAAAAAAAAATAACATTACACACACTACCATGTATTTGACACACACACGCATATGTACTCTTTTTTTATTCTTAAAGTCAAATTAACAGTAAAACCTTGGCGAAATCTGTGATTATAGAAGTATATATAGTCTTTGACAACAAAACCTTAATAATGTTCAAACTTATAATTTAAATTAATTATGTTACTATACTATTATATATTATTATACTTATAATATTATTATTACTTAATATATTATATTTCGACCACTGAGTGACCACTAGTCTAATTAAAATAGTAATATTTCGCTTCTAAAACCATTATACTTGACTTGTTACAAAAAATTTTCACTACTGATATATTGAAAAAAAAATATAACAACTAAATTAAAATTTTGAAAATACACATTCTAAAAAGTTCTAATAATAGAAGACAGGGTTTTGTGCTTAGCATTCTATAATACCTCCTTGGGAGTTGGGACTACGGTTTAGGATGTTTGATGTTCTTGTAATAAACGTATTTGGCAAGTGTGTGGCAGTTCACGAACTATGAACGATTCCTCGAACTACTGAACAGATCTTAAATACTTACACTAATTTTCGTTCAACATATTATGTATATTCCTAGAATAAAACAAGATTTGCATTTTGCTGAAGAGTTTGTTAGGCCACCTCTTCTGTTCAAGACAAAACACCTTGTGAAGCGGAGGTAAATTAGATTAGGCTCCCATAGAGGTAATAATAACCACAATCAAAAATTAAAACTAAATAATTAAAATGAACATGATGGCGACAGGCATCAAATCAAATAAAATACCGCGCTTCAAACCGTTAAAACGTAGTTTTATTATGTGTACTAGTCGCGAAAACTTAAGAAAATACTATCTTATTTTCCTCTCTATAATACAAACGTTAGAGAGGGACCGACACAAATTTCGTGTTAAACTAGTTAGGATTTTTCCAAGACCTGTAAAAAAACCAAAACTCGATTACAGTTTCAGGATTGAGTAACTTTATTTTGTCACAGGAAACCAAACTTTGTTCACTTGTTATTAAAACTTAAAATAAGAACACATTTAAATGACCGACATCTTGACCAGGGATTCCCAAAGTGGTCGTTATCGAACCCCTGGGGTCGAAATCGGTTTCCTAGGGGTCAACGAGAATACCGACCCCTATTAATGAACACAAGTTCTTATTCAAAACTTTCAAGATACTGTATAAGTTGTATCACGTGTACCAATATGTTTAAAAAAAACAATTGCCTACTTAAGTATTTTTACGTAGTTTATATTAATAATTATTAATTACACTTGATATTTTCCAAATTTTATGTGTATTTATTTTGTTAAATGATGTCAAGTTTACTCACTTTTGAATTGGTAAGTATTTTGTATCAATAGGAAAAAAAGTAGAGATAGAAATTTAAAGTAATTTGGCTATGAGGGTGTGAGGTATCAGTTCATTTTGGAAAAGGGGTCTCTTACCCAAAATAGTTTGGGAATCCCTGATCTAGATTATACAATTCTAATAATATGTTAATTTAATAAAATTAATAAAAGATAAGTTTAACGCTCTGTTTGCAATTTAACAAGATATAGTAGTTGCCAGATAATAAGAAAATACGAAATGTTATGATATTATTACATTAATCATAAAAATAAGATTAAGTATTCCTAGTGGGTTAAGAAACAACTCATTAATATGCGTCAACGTCTCTCGCAGATAAGCTCATTTTATTCTTAACTAGGATATGTTCGCGACTTTGTCCACGCTTGACTTGAAAATCCCGAGGGATTCCCGAGACACAAAGTACCGCAGCATTTAAAAAGTATCTAAGGTATCGTTTAAGTGAAAACTGTGTCGGAATAAGCTAATTTATCCACCCGAACAACTAAAAACCGCTACCGGAAAAATTCAAAAAATAAACAATTTACAGTGGTCACATTTAAACAGTAAAAGTAGGAGCAATGGGCGGCCTTATCGCTGTAGAGCGATCTCTTCCAGACAACCCGGGCTATGGATTTTATGAATGGGAGATTCGCAAGTGTATGACGGTGGTGTGCAAATTAAATACATATATAAATAGGATATATAAATATCCACACAATACATATACCTAAGATGAATAAAAAATAGAGAATCAACAATAACACATATTAATATTATATATACTAATATATATATATATATATATATATATATATATATATATATATATACTATACTATACAATATTAATACATACATAACTTCACGCCAGTTCACTTGCGGGGTAGGCACGAACACCAGAGCGCCATTTAGGCTTATTCTTACACACCTCACTTGCTTCTTTGACATTCATAACTCTTGTCATGCACGCATACAATATTAATATTAGTATTAATACATAATAGTAGATTATAATAACCAAAGGAAATCATCGGATACACTTTTTTTATCAAGGTGATGGTAAACGAGCAGACGGCTTACATAATTAAAAGTGGTTACCGTCGCCTTAAAACGTTTACAATAAAAGAGGTGAAGCTAACGCGTTGCCAGGCTTTAGAATGGGATGGAATAGGAGGGATGGAATAAAGGTAATGGGATAGGGGAGTGGAAGAAGGGGGTGGGATTGGGCCATCGTTACTATCATTCATCGTACAAAACACGATCAAGCGCTGGTTCCTATATCTCCCTAATCATCCACATGCCTTACTATTGGTAAGATTATGGCTTTACTTGTATGGAGCTTATGTCAAATTTTAACCGACAATAAGCAGATGAACGGTCAGTATGAACGGGCCAAACTCAAGGCTAACCGTTTTTGAATAACCATTATGAAAATATAATAAAACATATACATATATTAAAAAATAACTATATTTATTTATGTGTTTACTGTGTTTGTAATCACAAATTTAAAATTTTTTAGGATATTGTTATTAAAATTAAACCTACTTCCTCATTATACGTGTGCTGTGTATGAGAATGAAACTTGTGATTGCTACGCTTAGCCAAAATGTATTGTTTGTTTTTATATTTTATACACTTAAACCGAAAACATCCGCAAGATGATAAAATAAACAAGTAACGATTTTATAAAAAAAAATATTAATATGAAGAAGTTGGCTATAGGCTAAATAAAATTTTAACAGAACTTATTGACATTTGAAATCTTTGTCTTCCATAATCACCGCTACTGAAATGTGGCGGAAATGTCGGAATAATAAATATCAAATAAACATATTATTTATTTCTAGTAGTCCTCCATACCATAAGAAACGTTTTGAATTCCTTCGCCTTTCTACTTCGCACAATTTGCGTACTCATACTTATTGTAAACTCATTACACCTACACACACTTCATCCTTTTATGATAACTCTTTTACAGTGCAGGCTATCAAACTTACTGTTAGTGAGGCCAAAACAGCGCCTTACATTAAAGAACGCATCCAGAAAACACTACTTTTCCTTAAATAATTATGCCTAATTCTTATACTATAGACTATTCAACATATATATATATATATATATATACATATATTATTTATGATGTACCTAATAATCTGCACCACCTACATAGCCAGATTAGGTTAAATTTTTCCTAGTAAATTTAGGTTGCCTGGAAGAGATTGCTTTATGCGATAAGGCCGCCTCTTGTTTCTACCATGACAATATTGTAATTGTGTATTTTTGATATTGTATATTTGGTGAGCAATAAAGTGTTATCTATCTATCAAATAAAATACCGCGCTTAAAGCAGTTAAAACGTAGTTTTATTATTAGATAAAACTACGGTTTAACGGCTTTAAACGCGGTATACATTGTCCTGCCCTGAAAAAATAGAAATTAAAAAAAAATAGAAATCTTAAAATTTATAAAATTGTTATAATTTTTTTTTTATTTATTGCAGGAGATCAGCAGACAGGCAGACAGCCCACTCGATGAAAAGCGGTTACCATCGCCTATGGACATTTGCAACACCAAAGATGCTACAAATGCGCCGCTGGTCTCTTAAGGGAGACTGGAACCTGGTCACTAATGCCGGAACACAACTCAAGGTTGTTATGGCGACATACTCTAGACCAGGGGTGGTAGCCATCCAGTCGGGCAAATGCCCTACCACCTGGTTGTGGGTTGTTTTGTCACCTCTTACGACAGGCCGCCTGGCCGCAGGAAATTGTATTCTTTCTCCGTTCCTGCACAGATAAAAATTAATATAAAAGTGTTATAATTAACAATTTTATAAGTTTTAAATATATAACAAACATATTATAACACCTACATTGTGTAAGCATATAATATGCATACATTATATTTTGTATATATGTTATTAAATTCAACTTAAAAATACGATAACTTCGCCAGTGTACATTATACTAACTATTGATAAAGGCATATTGTGAAATGTTTACAATTGGACCCGGTTGGTGGAGCTGCAATCAGATTATAGATTTCTATTTTTTCAGGGCAGGACAATGTACACCGGGCCTGCGAGTATTATGTATACATATATAACTATACACATATACCTATATACAGGTGAATTTTTCAAGTGGGCCTCCAGGGCCAAATTCTAAACCATACGAAATAGCGAAAAGCACTCAAAGGGGTCTCGAGGTCGATTTTAACGAAAACTAAAGTGGTATCATTTGATTTTTGGAAAATCGATTGCCCTTGTCAGGAATGGAATCGGCTGATTTTTTAAAAATAAACACACCTTTATTATTATACCAAATCAAGGTGTAGCTTGTAAGGATCAATTTCTGTGAAGGAATGCTGAACAGCAAAATATAGGAAGGGTTGTTTTTGAACAAAATGTTGTATTAGGATTAACTTCTGTAAAGGAATTTCAAACGTTAAGCTATAAAGGAAAGGGTTGGTTTTAATCAAATGTTCTATTGTTTGTGTAACATTGTGTACCTTTAACACAATTATAGCTGGCAATAATAATTAAAATAAACAATTGTAATAATGGCGATGCATTCGTGGCATTATTGGAAGGCAACCTGATGCCTAGGATTAATAACAGACCACCTTATTGTTTAGTAGAATTTACTATATTTTGTCGTGGTTTTACTTGCAATCCTTGCCATTTCATATTTTGCGGAACTGACCCCGTTTTAAGGATGAATAATATTTTAAGATATACAAAATATAACATATTTTATGACAATTCGTCCATTTTACTGTTTTCGTTTCATTCTGTATCCCGAATATGTCATTATTTCCAATATATAATAATATATATCATATTTCAATATCACTTGTCACAATTAGCGTATCTTATTAATGAAATGTTGTGAGAAAATAATAAACAAGTAAATTATTATCTCACTTTTATAATGACATTTTAACATTTAACACTGTTGGATTCAGGCCTCCATTTAATCAAAATGGACGGTGGACCTGCCACATTTCTTTAGTACCAAATCAAAATCAAGTCAAATTTATTTGTTCAAACTATGGTTAAACAGTTAGCATATATGTTATACTGTATATACATGTTTTGCTCACATAGAAGCATACCTATAAATATTTATACGAAATTTTATTAAATTATATAATGTTAAATGAAACATATGAAAAAAATTACTGATAAAAGTAAAAAAATAATAGTAATAATAATAATAACATTCAGAAGTCATCATGATCATTCGAGCGTTAAATCCCGGTTGTATTCGGAGCGTTCACTCCGACGCCCAAGGTCCGTTTTCCCACTTTTTTTACTCCGCTTCGCGCAGTCTTCTGCATCCCCCGTTTTGAGACCAGTGGTACGCATGTCATCCTTCACAACGTCAAGCCAACATTTCTTGGGCCTTCCCCTTCGACCGGGACCTGGCAATGGCGGCATGGCTAGGCATTTGTTCCCCACATAATTAGCCGGTCTCCAACATAACATAACACTCATAAGTCAAAGAAGGTATTTATTTACAATTGAGGAATTCGTCCACCGAGTAAAACATTCTATTTATGAGCCATTCTTTTAAATGAATTTTAAATTTATTTATCGTAAACTCTTTTATTTGGATTGGAATTTTATTGTAGATTTGAATGCATATGTTATAGCAGTTTCTGGTAAAGTGGGTTGTTTTTGGTGCCACATTGAATAATAGTCATATCGTATGGGGTACTCAAATGTACAGATTTAAAATTTCGTTAAACAGGTTTCGTCGTGATTCTTTCCCTTAATATCAACGTCAATACGTTTTAACTGTAATAATAAGCATATTAAGTAATAAACCTTCTTAAGCATTGCCACCCAACTGTCAAGATTTGAATGTACGTCGTTGAAACGACACCTGTCTTAAACATCATGTTCATGTATTAAGTTTATATCTTCTGAATATGAATTATTGCGAGATATCAAAATAGAAGATAGACGAACTTCTAATGATTATATTATATTAGATGATGATACAACATATATGACAATTAATTTAAAATTAACTAAATCTATAATAATATTGTTTTTAGTATTTTCTTTGGCGTTTTTATGGGTATTTTTAAATGTTGGTTAATATGATTATATAATCGTGTTTTTAGTTTTTGTCTGAGCTTTGAAAATAAAAGTAAAAATTTTAAGTGAAAAAGATGTTATTGAAAGTTAGATACAGACAAACGGATATTTATTTTATTATAAGTATTTCATTATGCCTAGATAAGCAATGCTTCAGGTCATTCTCGTGGGACAGATATAATGTGAGCCTAGCTTCGTTATAGCCCGAGAGCTATTAGATATTTTTCAGTAGATATGGAGATATCTTAAAACTTACTCAATGAGTATCGTTAAGCTAATCTTATGCTAATACTATATTGGAACCAGTTTTCGAGTTCTAAAAACTTAAAAATTGGAAAAATGACTTTTTCTAAATTCACTTGATTTGTTAAAAGTCAGCAGGGGATCATATTTTTCAGAAGAATTAGAGTTAATATCTTAGTATATGTTTGCGATTAATGCAACTTCTTCATTTACACAACATTATATTATTAGCAATCACACATGTAACTCGCCTTACATACGTCTAATATAAATAACCTAAATATTACACCTAAATAATATCTATGAACTAAGTATATAAAAAGCTCTAAAAACATAAACTATACATCGAAATCGAAACAGACTTTAAATTTAATATATTATTAAAACAGTATATATAGACTTTTTTTAAATTGTCTTAATACCATTAGTCACCTTTGCTTTAATTTTTTGAAGTTTAATAGCTGACATCCCACACGGCTAAGTACCTATACTGAGAAAGCAGTAAACACGTTTTAGGCTCCATACAGATTATCTTTATGACAATTTTTTACAGTAGTTGTCGAAAGAAATTACTGTCACACAAAGATAGACGGATGAACGATTTCATAAGCTATGGAACTACTTATAAATGGTTTAAAGACCTGAAACAACATTTTCATTAATATTTTTGGGGATAGTCACCAATTTCCGCTGTTTCTTACGCTTCAAACTAGTCATAGTGTTGTTCACTCGCACTTATGTATTTCATATTGTTGATCAGCCGACAAGCCGCATGTACCCCTGAAATAATCTATCTTTTAGAAAATAATTTTAGTTAACAGATATTAGTTTGTCAAATTCTTAGAACTTCAAACATATTTTTTTAAACAATTTAGCTGGTTAAGTTTCAGGCCCAACTAAATAACCTGTCTTTTTAATTTATACTCCTTAAATATTCAATTTAAAGATATTAAAATTAGGCATATATTTTTTTTTAAGTTAACAATTTAGGAATCGGTTAACCCCAATTACCCTTCAGCTAAGTCTGTTTTTTTGTATTCAAATATCATGAAAGAAATATTAATCAACAGTACAGTAGTCACTGAAAAATGTATAATGGCTCTCTTACTACATTGCACTTGCGATTTTCATAGGGCTGCGTTAATTATATGTAATAAACTAACCTTACACATAAATATTACAAATTAGTATAGTGATAGATTAAATTTGTATGTTTGTCTCCCTATGTTTGCGGCGCTTTCCGGCCGGTTCTCGCCGTTTTCTGGTCTTCTGCTTATCTCATGCAACCCCTTCCGGAGACTTTCCACGAATAAGTCCACCGGACTGGATAGCACCCTACATACCTACACTAGGATTATCAAATAGATATCACCCGCTGGAGATTTTTTCAAAAAATTAGTTCGAGGTCTAGGAGTCACAACTTAACATATTCCTAGAAAAATACTTTATATTTATTTAAGGTATTTATGATCGAAAAAATATGTGTGTACAATTTGTACATAAATAATATAGTTTATTCTTTAAGGACCTACCACATTCTAGCCAGGTTCTCGCAAGAATGGGCGCATAAAACTGCGAACTCATATCCGAGCCGTATTAATGTGCTGTAATGTGTCCGCTTACATTGATCTTTGCTTTGTTGGCTCGGGCCGAACGAACCGCGAGCCGTTCGCCTCCAGCACCCAAGCTACGTACACACTATGATTTTTGGTTATAGTAATTGCAACCGTTAAGATTATGGCTTGCAGGTGAGTACGGGGCTTAATGCATACGGAAAATATATAAATTATGGATATATGACATATTACATTATTCAAGCGGGCGCACTCATAAATTCACACTCCACGAAGACTTGTTTACGAAATAAACTGTATAAGAATATTTACTATTAAACAGCTTTTGAAGGGCGCAATATTCAAATCTTGCTCGTGTGTATATGACCTTAGCTTAACATTGCAATAATGGTACCTACCTCTAAGGTTGTAAATAAGACTAAGCTTTATTTAAGCACAAAAGTAAGTTTTTTTTATTGCGAACTTGACAAATAGGTAGACGGCCCAGCTCATACAAAGTGGGTACTATAGCCTATAGACATTTGCAACTCCAGGGGCGAACGCGTTGCAAGCCTTTAGAAAGGGATGGGGGATGGGGGATGATATAGAGGGATCAGACATGAGGAATGGGATATATGATTAAAATAGCGGGATGAAATAGGTTAGATGGGATAGGAAGAGGGGAAAGTAGGCCATTGCAACTCTCGCTCATCGCACAAAACACGATTTATTCAAGCCCAACTGTTTCACGCTAGTATTTCGTGTGAGTGTGGTGTAACACTAATCGAGCCTGTCTAAAGAGCTGTAATTAAGATAATGATTCCAGCGTGGTTCTACCACGTAGTACTAGACTAAAAACTCTGTATCATGTATTATTGATCTGGTTTATATATATTTCTTTTTTAATGACGTAGGTGGAATACGTTTCGTACTCAACTGGGTCCTCTAGGAGTATGGACCGATTACGGAGTGAATTTATAACTCCGCACAGACATGAACGAGGAGTCCGGTACAGGCGTTCCCAACTACCTCGCTGAACCTAAACCTGCGCCCCTTTAACACGCATGGATTGGGATGGGATAGGACAAGGGATCTAGTATACGTAGATACTACACACCACGTTTCCCATGTACTCCAGATTGACCCACCCCGGATTGGCTTAGGGGGACCTCTTCTTCACTCCCCCGAGTTGCAGTTGGACCTCTGTGATGGAACCACGGGTTAAGATTCTGCTCTTATTTGCGTCTCCGAGGGCCAATCTGACGGCGTCCGAGGTTCACATGTCCTCTCTGTCTCTCCCGGCGGACGCCTTTTGGGTCATTACTAACTCGTAAAAGGTCGAGACCGCCTTCCAATGATCGTCGCTATGGCGAAAGGCCTCGCCTAAGCTCCCCAGCGAATCGATCGGCCCTACTAATGACCTCGAACTCGAACCTTTGAGGTTCTCATGAAGCGTACTCGACCAACGTGTGAAACGCAGAGTCAACTAGCGCGCCGCACTTACGGCATTAAAGGGAAGACAAACATCCCACAATCTGATGCAGATACTTAACGAAACAGCTGTGCTCGGTAAGTATCTACATCATTCTATAGGTCAGAGTCCCGCGTCTCCGTGTGACGCTAGGTGGAGACGAATGGCTTCTACTGTCTCCACCCCGGTGTCAGGGGATTCTAAGTCCCTTTGCCAGGTTTGGATCATAGCTGCGGTTTCCCGCATCCTGATCACTTCCATCTCGGCCCGGCATTGTGCCTGGCCTATCAGTCGGAAATCCTTCTGGGAGCGGTGCACCTTAGTAAGCACCTCCGCCTGAAGATTCCAGGACAGATCACCTGCAAAGAGTATCGCCGCCGTCCATGACACCGTACGGTAACCATCTGGTTTATATTATATCAGCTTCCCAGGAAGGAAATAAGAAAGTAGTGAGCGAAGTGGCCAGTTTACTTTTCGTATCTTTTTTGATCCCATGAAAATAGGCACAATGTAAACGAGACATTATGCCTATTTTCTGTAATGGTTTAAAATAACAATTTATCTATTTTTCTATGTATTAATTTAACCACGTGATACTTATTTAAAAAAGGAATTCTACTTGTTTTGTATTTAAGGCATTTTAATTTAAACAAATTTAGCTTGTAATAAATTTTCACATACAAAGAAAACTATATCAAAACATACTTCCATTTAATAGCAAGAAATCAAAATGTTAGCTGTTATTTATTATTTTAGGCAGCCCTAACGTAGACTGAACGTTGCGTTTTATAAAAGATAACTTGCAATGTCCCAACAATCAAGTCTTGCTCTGCGTTTATTACCCAGGACTAGCAGTCAGTCGCATTCAGCTCGTCAAAGGGTGAACACACTTCAACATAAAATCGGTAAGTCTAATATTAACCTCAATTTTTACCATGTCTGACTGTCTTTTGGCTTGTAATATTTAATTTAGGAAAAATATTGTTTTATCGTCTACTTTAATTTATCAATTGAGAGTAGTTTATCATTTGTTGAATTAAATGATGAGCTTGTTTTTGTGTAATCAACTTATTTATTATTGGCCGGTCTTGAAACTGTTTATGAGATATCTCTCGTAGATGATTAAACATTATCGTTTGTTGCCTTATTGTTTTTGTTTATTATTTATAGATTTAATCATGTTATTGAATTAGTTTCAGTAAAATTTAATACATCTATTTTATTTTAGCTGTGCGAATTGATACATAATAAAGTAGGTAGTCATATATAATTCTTAAAGGTTTCTCATTTCGATCTATTTACTTTATCTTAAAAATATTTTCACCACATAATTGTATTATTAAACTATTTTCAAGACACATGTAGAAGAATATTAGGAATATATTTATGCATCATTTTTAACTACTAAAATTTTTTATTTGGAATAACGCCTAAATTTTCAAAATTGTTCAAATATTGTAATGTGCTAGCGAAGTGAATTGAACTAGCTTATTATTCAGTGACCACATAGATATAGAATACTACTAATGAGGATGATTCTATATAAAACGTAACTTAGAAAACTTATTAAGCTGAAGTTTTACATAGCTAATGGCACCACAGAACATTCCCTTCTCCATCTTTATTAGAGAATATATTATATAGTTAGACTAAATTAGTGGCAAATTATAAGAGACTTATAAGTTTCAATTTCGAATTTAGGAGCTTTTCTGAGGATTTATTTTTATACAGTGGTAGTAATTCGTATTATTTTTCATACCTTTATACAATTTATATTTTTATTCCATACTCTATTATTCTAGTATACGTTGTCTGTCACACCACAAACCATCACGTCATCCTTCACAGAACCCATCCAACTCCTTTGTGGTCTACTCTTACATTTGTACCTATCAGTCTTCCAGTTTTACTTTTTTTTTGTCACGTCACGTTCACCCCTCCCCATTGTCCATACCGCCTTAATTTTCTTCCTCTCAATTCTTCAGTCACGGGTGTAACTTTCAAAGATCCAAGATCCCTTACGTACTTCTCACCTCATCTATTTTTGTAAAAGCACACATCTCAAAATCCTTATGTCAGCTAAGCGGAGAAGTTTTTTGGTCTATCACTCCAGTGGCCCAACATTCGTATTATTTATTTTCTTGCATAATGTCTTAACCCGACTTGAAGTCTTTAATTGTTTCTCTTTACAGATTAAAAATGGTTTTGGAAATCAAGTCAGTTTTGATCGTCGATGGTGTTGGCGCCAATTGTGGGGAGATTCTGGAAAATCACGGAATCAACGCCACTAATATACCGAAGATTACCCCCGAAGAGCTACTTAAAGAAATCCCGGTAAGGACATCCTACATATTATGTATATTTTTTATTTCTAAACTGAACAGAGGAGTTGCTCAAGCCAGTACTTAGCTAGGCAGCTAAATTGAAATGAAATCTGTTTATGGACCAACAATTCATGGGCAGAGCAAATAGTCCGGCTCTTATGAGTCAACTTCAATGCAGGCTTTAGAAAAATTATAGGAAAAAGAAGAGGCTTTGAGAAGCAATAAATAACTGAACTACGTTAGAGGTTTTGTTTGTTCCTGTTTCACGGCCTAGGGTAAATTGACTAATGAATTGGTTATGAAATTTGGTAAACAATTACTGTTAAAACTTGAAATCTCCCGTTTTTATCGACAGAGGATAATTTTTACACTGAAAATGTTATAGTTTTTTTTTTAATTCAGATATAAACCGGTCACTGAATTATTCAGTTAAAGGCACCTAGATAATTCTAATTATTTTTTTATGACTGAACTTTGAGATGAATAGTTGAGTAAATTAAGAGAATACACTGCAATAGAGAGTTGATGGAGTATTAAATATTTTACAAATGTTGTACATAGTGAGTTAACATCTAACCTCAAATATCTCACCGATAATGTTTGATAAGGTCTGTCTATCGTCATCTGATAAAATATTTTAATTTATACTTGTGTATTTTTTCGTACAAAAATATCCTATCCACATCAAAAGCTTCTGAAATACCATTTTAAACTTGATGCGATAAGAACCAGTTCATACGCAAGGCCTTGTATAATGAAAATCGAAAACAAATTCATCTAATTCCCGCACCTAGTCGGATAATGGTTCATTAATGTTAAATATCGACATCTGATTTTCTACTTAGTTATATCAATTAATAGCAAAAATTATATTCAGATAAAATCGGGCAAGCGGGTTCGAACTACGGACATTATAAGGATCCGTATAGGTTAAAGATGCCCACCGTTTTTATTAATCGAAAATATATTTCATACTTCAAAACATACTACGAAATGGGACTTATATGCATTCATTTTAGTTGAAAGTATTATTTATCTTCTATCGTCCTACTTTTTCCAAAGTGTTTACAGCATAGTTATAAAGTATATTTATGGTTTTAAATGTTTATATTACCATACATTTAATTATTATTTAATTAACAAGTAATACTGATATTAGACGGTTCAACCAAATTGAATCAATTTGTTTCAAAGGCTTGGGCGGAATTCAATAATATTGAATGATTACAGTTTACATTTATATGGATCACTTGGGTTGGTTTATCCAAAATGAAAGACGGAAGTGAACTGTCTAACTTTAGCTTTATATTTTAAACAGTGTATAATATTTCAAGTCTTCGTACGATGTCCCAGGACTTGTTAAAGTGAATTCATTTGTTTAATTTCTAGCTTACATGTATTGTAAGTAACAGTATTTCTATTTCTTGCGATTTTATTACACCTATTTTTGCAGCATGCAAAATACATCTTTTTGCCAAATTTCATCCTTATAAACATAAGAACATTTTCAAAGAAATGATACATGACAGACATATTAGCCGACGCACCGGACAGACATGATTTTATAATGGTTTCGGTTTTGCCAAAATAGCGTCGGAATCCTAAAACGTTTGTGCTTGGATTACTATTAAATTATCGATTGAAACGTCTCTAATATAACTCGGATTAACATACACTTTCTCACGTGTTGTCCGTTATCGCATTTGAATGACAAGAGTTCATTGCACTTGTACGTACTGTATAGTTTATTGTCATTGCACGAGTGTGTCATTTTATTTGTTTTTTATGCAACTAGAGTCAACAAGATCCAATTTTATAAGTAGTGAAAATATATATAATGCAAATGACGAAGGAATCATTACCGGTTACTTGACATTGGCTTATTTATGTAAAAAGCTATACCTATATATGTATATGTTGGTCTGAAAGACAGTGTCGGGGTGAAGGTAAGGAAAGGAATGCTCCGGTGGTTCGTCCATGTGGAAAGAATGCATGATGAAAGAATGACTAAACAGATATACAATGCAAAAGTGGATGGATGCAGAAGTCCTGGAAGGCCACGACACACTTTCCATGATCAAATTGATCGTGTACTAGCAGAAGGTGATATCAGGAGCCTTAAGAATAGACGAGCGTGCATGACAAGAGTTATGAATGTCAAAGAAGCAAGTGAGGTGTGTAAGAATAAGCCTAAATGGCACTCTGTTGTTCGTGCCTACCCCGCAAGGGAACCGGCGTGAAGTTATGTTTGTATGTATATATGTATACATATGTCTGTCGTCCATGTGTTTCAAAGTAAAAATATCTCGTGTAGATGGGAAATTGGTATATTTGCACTCTTCGAACAGCTAAATATTTTCAGGAGTTCGCAATTTTATTCAAAACTGGGTTGTAAGAATTTTAATGATTGTAATCCTAATATTTCAGAACTATGATGCTCTGGTAGTCCGATCTGCCACGCAAGTTACGAAGGAAGTACTGGATGCTGGGACCAATTTGAAAGTCGTTGGTCGCGCTGGTGCTGGAGTGGACAACATCGATTGTAGGGCTGCTGGCAGCAAAGGCGTTGGAGTAATTAAGTAAGTAATTCTACTCATTTCATAAAAAAGTCAAAAAAACATACTATGTTTTATTTGTCGTTTTTCCTTTTCTTCTCCCCTCAATATAACCGTACATTTTTTTATAGCGAAGCTGGCCAAAAGGTAATTGGCTCAGCTCAAAGAAGCTGGTTAGCGTCGTCTATAGACGTTTCGAACATCAGGGGCGAAACCAATGAGTTGCCAGCCTTTAGGATTGGATAAAGAAAATAGGATAGGAGGATGAGATAGAGAGATCAGGCAGGGGGAATGGGACTGAAGGGATGAGATATGGGATGGGAATAGGACATGGAAAGTGGGATAGGGGGAAGGGGAATGAGTTTTCGGAACTTTCACTCATAGCACTAAACACGGTTAGTACAAGGCTAAACGTTCCACGCCGATATTCTGTGAGAGCGTGGTATGACACCGATCGAGCTGGGCCTAAAAGCCATAATCAACATATCGATCCCAGCATGGCTCAACCACGTTAAAATATATAAAGCAGACACAAATACACACACATACATATATATAATAATGTAATTATATGTATACTAGCTGATGCCCGCGACTTCGTCCCCATGGTCCGTGTTTTTAACTATCCCATGGGAACTCTTGAATTTTTCGGGATCAAAAGTTTCCTATATGTTGACCAGGGATATAAGCTACCATCATACAATATTTCATTTAAACCGGTCCAGTCGTATCGGAAATTAGCCGGTACAAACAGACAGACAAACAGAAAAACAAAAACAAAACATCTAAATTATAATAAAACTACGTTTTAACGGTTTTAAGCGCGAAAACTTAAGAAAATAGTATATGTAAATTAGTTCTATTTCACTTCTTATATCCCACTGAGTCGATTTTTATCATTTTTTTTCATTGTACAGAAATTCGACCTCTATAGCTTTATTATATGTATAGATATATACGAATTTTATTTTTAATATATGTACAAACGTCAGGTAAACTCCCTAAGCGGTGCCTACTCCGTGATTACCATTCAAACATTATACGCAATTGAACCGGAGTGCCTTAAGCCACTATAGTAGCACAATGTAACCATTGTGCCGTTAGAAGTTTAATATATTGAGGTCAGTTCTGGTAAATACAGATAAAATATTTTTTCAATCATATTCTGATTTGTACAATTGTACACATAAATCTTAGATTGCAAAAAAATGGTATGATTTTAATATACATTAATTTACAAAGTAAACAAAGCGACAAAAGTATTTATCTTCTGTATCTATTTTTATAACCTTCATTTTTTTACGGAAAAAACAACAGTTGTTTATGATAAACAAAGTAATTTCGTTTACATATAATACATAATTTAATTGTAAAAATGTGTAAATTTGATATTGAATAAATAATGATGGATCTCGATGGTTTTATATATTATTATATTTAAATACAAAATTTCATACCTTGCTTCAAATGTATAAGTGTTTTTTTCAGATACTATAAGTGAATAGTAAAATTGTTTTTTAATGATATAATATTTCTAAAATATTACTGATACGTTAAGATTTTAATCTCTGATAGATGTTTAAAATGATAAATAGAAAATAGGCTAACCTACAAATTATCTTACTATATACCATCTATAATATAGTCCTTCAATGGATTTTCAGTGCACCTGGAGCCAACGCACTAAGCGCTTGCGAGCTGACATGCGGCTTGTTGCTGAACCTGGCAAGAAACGTGGTACCTGCCGCTTCTTCCTTAAAGGCAGGCCGCTGGCAACGTACACTTTTCACGGGAACGGAGCTGAATGGCAAGACCCTGGCTGTCATTGGCCTTGGTAGAGTGGGTAGAGAAGTGGCTGTGCGTATGCATGCGTTTGGCATGACGGTGAGTTTACCCCTACCCCGGACGGGGAGCTATTATGTTTATATATAAAATCCTCCCATCTTAAACGCTTGGAACTAGTCTGTTTCGCTTCTGGTGTAGCAAACGTCTATAGTTGACGGTAACTAGTTTTAATGAGCTAGGCCGTTTGCCTATATGTCAGTTTTGCAATAAAAACTTAACCATTTACTTTGATTCCAACACTACATACCTTGTTCTTTGTCATCTTTTATTATGAGGTTCATGTTTTAAAATTATAGTAACTTATTTTATGATATTCTTTTTTTAATTAATTTCGATGTTCTTATTTTTCAGATCATTGGTTTTGACCCCTACGTAACTGCAGAGCAGTGCAAACAATTTCACGCTACCAAACTGGAGTTGAAGGAGATATGGCCGTTGGCTGACTACATCACTCTGCATACCCCACTGATTGAATCTACTAGAAGTGAGTAAAATTTTGTCTGATTTTATTAGATTTATTAAGGTTCCGTACTTGGCAAAAATGGAACCTTTTTCTTTCGTCGTGTCCGTCCGTCCTGTCTTTGTATGTTATAGTCATTTTATCAGAAACTACTGGACCTATATGAATGAAATTTGGTAGAAATGTATTTATTGGACATATTATATAATCTTTATGCAGTTATACAAACCTTCAGTTCAGTTTGAATAGTATGCGTTGAGTAGTTTTCGAGATATGAGCTTTTTTCGATTAAATTTTTTATGATTTCGAAATGAAGAAAACGGTGGTCGTTTGTCAACTTTACGGAACCATTCGCTTTGTTTGGATTAAGTAACTATTAACTATTATCTTTATATATAAAATTCTTCTGTGCGTGTGTATGTGACTGAACTCCTAAGCCGCTGGACCAATTTTGATGACATTTTGTGTATGCGTGTGTGATCAAGTGGATTTGAAAATGGTTTAGATTCACAATTGGACCCGGTAACTGGCGCTGCAATCGGGTTCTAAATTTTATTTCTTCAGGGCAGGACAACGTCCACCGGGACAGCTAGTGTTTTTATAAGATCAATCTGATTTTTTTAAAATATTTATTTATCACACTATAAAATCGCCAGTTGTTTGTCTAAAATTGTGTATTATTTTTTTAGACTTGATCAATGAAGGCGTACTTAACCTTTGCAAGAAAGGTGTTAAGATAGTGAATGTCGGCCGTGGAGGGCTAATCCATGAAAGAGATCTACTTTTTGCGCTGCACACTGAACAGGTATAAACAAAAATATTTGTTAATTATTTCGTAATAATATTTTGTAATTCCATACTTATGTTTTTGTATATCCTTATATTATGTACGTGCGTATGTCACTGAAGTCCTCGCCTACCCCTGGACCGATTTAATGGACATTTTTGTATATTTTTGAGTGGGTCTCCGGACGACTTAGTTTCACAATTGGGACCGGTAGGTGGTGCTGCGATCGGGTACCAGGATTTTGACGAAATTTTATTATATGTTTGAGTAGGTCCAGGGGTGGTTTACATTCATAATTGATTCGGTAGCTGGCGGTGCAATTGGATTTCTGATTTTTTATTTTTTTAGGGCGCGACTACGCCTGCCGGGTCCGCTAATTATTATTAATATATACCTTTGAAATAGTGTGTTTGAATGCTTTACAGTTCCGTAGCCATATTGGCGTAAATGGAACTAATTTTTATTTGTTTGCCCGATCTTTGTATATCAGTCAGTTTTCTTGGAAAGTGGAACATAGTCTATATAGATAAAGTTTAGTAGATATACTTGTATGTAACCTATATGCTGATATGTAATGCTAAGTGAGGATTTATGTGTGGCTGCCATATAATGTGAAAATGAAATCTTGAAAAATCAACATATTTCTTAATGATTTTTGTGTTTAAATTTAAGGTGATAATAAATTTGCTCCCAAAGTCATTAAAAGCGTGCCCCCTTTGCTGTAGCTTTTGAATAATGGGGTATTTTGCGAAAAAAATACTTGATTTAAATAAGGCCCGTTAAGTATTTTTAAGGTATGGGTTATTTACAATTAATATATTTTACCCCGCCTTTACGTTTTTCATTTTTCGTGGCCTGCTTTACTCTGCTAATTTTCCAAGATTTCTTTAAATACTTCTAAATAGTGCGATTTTATAAAAATTTAATAATAAACATCTAATTAAGAAACTTGCGTGTTTGGTATATTCTCTGTTTATCTTTAACTATTTCAAATGTTTGTTCCTTTTATTACCATCGATTTAGAAGAGTACTCATATAACTATAATTATATTTATAACAAAAGTTCATAAATATTCCACTCCTGGGTTCAGCCATCCATTTATAGAGGGACGGAGAGTATACCCGCCACGCTGGTCTAAGGCGGATTAGCGAATTTGAGACATTGCTTATCGCGATGTGCATATTTTATCACGTTTTTCTTTTACCGTTAGCACGTGGTCACTGCAACAATATTAGGTCAGTAAATTGCCTAAGTGGTGCATGCTGTCCGGCCAGGATTCGAATCCGCGAATACTTTGAGTATGGGACGCGAATATGACAACTACCAAGCTACTACAACGTGTGTGTAATGTGCTAACAAATATATTGAGTTACGTGGTCATTTTTATTATTAGCATTATGTTCATTATCTTTATGACGCTAATTCATTGTATCCCAACAAATTATATTATTTTAATAATTTACAGGTTGGTGGTGCAGCCCTCGATGTATTCGAGGAGGAACCACCCACTCATACCTTGACCTTGGAGCTCATCAAGCATCCAGCTGTTATTGCTACCCCACACTTGGGTAAATACATTTTTTTTCGATGGAAAAGTAACTTAGTTTAGTTATTTGTTAATTTCCTCTTTCATATTATTGGAAATGAACAGATTATTATGATATTTAATGTAAATACGTACTGTGAATAATGTAAGACGAAATACTGTTTGAGAAAATATCATTTTTGAAAACGGCTCAAATATCATGTCGCTATACTCGACCCTATCTATGTTTAGGAAAATGAATAGTCTACCCCCCAGATCGACGGATTTCACACAACGATTATGTTGATGTGCAGTATTCATCGCGATATTTTCCATCATTATCAGCACGTTGAAATGTAAGAATATACACTATATGTCAAAAATTGCCTAGATAGAGGATGCTTCCCAGTCGGGATACGAACTCAGGACATTCAAAATGCTAGTTTGAGATGCGAGCGCGTCAACCACTATGCTCCTAGCTAGCTTGAAATGACATAGTTGCTACGCAATAAGGTTTCAAAATTACCCGAAAAGTTATACTTACATAATAAATATTTTTCTCAATGACTTTTTATTTGACTTAATAGGTAGATTTGTATACAAGATCCTAAATATTGTACGGGGGAGGAAGAATATTTAATAACTAATAATATACAATTTTCTAACTTTAATAGTAACGTAGGAAATTTAACAATTGATAATATAATACTTTCAATGAAGATTGGTTTGAATGATTATTTATTTTATTGAGGGGACTAAAAACTATTTATTATTAACTAGATTACAAATATAAATAAAGAGAAGCTACTGATAAGCTTCCACAGATGACTTGAACCTGAATAAGGTTGGTTAAAGTACCTAGTTCTGGAAATATGGACTCATTTAAAAAAATTGATTTTTAAGTTTACGTATACAAATTACATAAACTAAATAGTTAATGTTTATCATCTCTACAGATCCGTACATGGCACATAAACTTCCACGCATTTCGCTGAAATATATTTTTTATTTTTAGGGGCATCTACTTTCGAGGCTCAAGTGAGAGTTGGACAAGAAATTGCTGAGCAACTTGTCAACCTGGTTAAACCTGGGACCTTTGACACTCCACTTGCTGAAGTGACACGCGTTCTCAAATCTTAAGTCTTTTTTGAGGCCTAATGCCTTTTATTTTGATATTATATCGATACTATAATCGATTAATATTAAATCTCATTGGTTTTTGCATTTCATGTACTTTTTTATATTTTTCATTTATATTTTTTAACATTAAGTTTGCTAAGTAGCACTTTGTTTCATATATAAAGTTGAAAAACAATAATTAAATCTAGCTTTTCAATAAAACGAAAACAACACTTGAAAAAACTACTTAGCATTCTTATGATTAGTATTGCTTTAGGTTAATTGGTTATTTCATTGATATTTTAGATTTAAAAATGTCTTTTAAAAATTGTGTTTTTTATTCATTGTCGTTTTAGGCGATCCCACCAAAATTTACTTCAGCGCGTGCCCCAAGTTTCCTTTTACAATTGTGTTAGAATGGTTGATTATTGCTTTGATGATTGACTACTTTAACAAAATTTGTATAATCAACATTTGGAAAAAACATTCCTCCGATGCTTTCCCTTTTCGCTACAATAGAAGTGCGTCAATAAATTCTTTAGAATCCGACAACGCGTTTACAATGCCTCCAGTGTTGCAAACGTTCCAACGGTAACCACATTCCTTCAGGTGAATCGCTTGCCTACTTTGAACAATAAAAAATGAATGGCCGACCATTCTGATACAACTGTGGATTAGATGATCTAAAATGGACACATCCCTCCATTTGCTACTTGATCGTGAAAGTCAAGTTCATATAATTTAATGGAAAGTATTCACTATCGATGATTAAACCCTGAAATAGTTTGTCATCTTTTTCATTTAAACATATTTTTTTGAAATCAAAATTTCGAAGACTTCTTGATAAAAATTAGATTCGAAGAAATTGTTAGAGATATTTTAATGAAATTCAGTTCAAGATTTGTCAAATATTCATATTATCAACGTATGAAATATATTTAAAATAAATACATTGTTATAATGAATGTTATGAAAAAATGTTTCAGGATTTAATTACTGACAGTGACTACTTTAACTATAAATTAAGTTATATAAACTTTACTTTCATGATCAAGTGAGTGATGGGTGTGGTCCATTTGACTCCCCTTGATGTTAAGAGGATTGGGATCCAGATAGCGTGTTGTTCGGTAAATCCATATTTGATTTTTGTTAAATAAACACAATTGTTAGACTTTGCTAAAATTTCAACATAATTTGGACACATTGACATTCAAATATAATTTAAAGAATTTCGGCCATGTTTTTGCTAGAATTGCTAGATTTTGATACGGTTATTTTTAAATGCACATCATACAGGTATCGAGTTTAGTGCAAGTTATGGAAATTTTTACTCAATCGTGTAGGTTCTGCGCAGTATTTTTTTTCGGACCATACTTTTCTTTCATAAGCCCTTTGTTACACGAGAAATTTTTGTGTCATCCTTCTGATAATCACTTTTTTATTTATTTTTAAATACCTACGTAAATATCGCTGAAAAAATTAAATGCGGATTTACTGAACACTCCTCTATGTAGATGAAGTATGTGTTTGTTGGATCCCCTATTTTTTTTGTGGAAATTATGCCGTTATATGATTTAAGAATATTATACTTTTTTTGATAATGTGCTTTGTGTGTTTTTTAATATTTAGTGTGATCTTTTTTTATTGTCTTTCAGTGTATTAGTTGTTGCTTATATTCACCGAAAATGTTCATGTTTTGGTAAAGAAACTAATTAGTTTCCAACGATACTTCAGTAAATATAACTCCTCTTTTACATTATGCCTACATTTACTGTAGTGAGTAGGAAAGAGGCGAGACAAGGCAAGGCAGCACGTGCGCAATGTGTTCGACATAATGTTGGGTCTATATTGCCTGCTGCCCACTGCCCTCGACATTATCCTATTTGTTGTCGTGGAAGTGAGCATAATTTGAACTAGGATTTATTCATGACTAAAATTATAGTTCCTTTTATTGTTACTTTTGCTTTTACCAAATTACATAAATTAGTATTAAGAATATAACTCGCTTTTGTAACTGAATTGTATTGTGAACTATTTTTATAATAAACATTTTGTATTTCAATTATTGTTTTATTTACTTAGATATTACGTAATAAATAATTTATTATTGGTATAAAAGCCCGTATGAGACAGATTTAAGTCAGACGAGTAATAGTATAAGGACTGGAATTTTATCTGCACATGTACACCACCACAGGGAAAAACCATTGGCTACTATGAAGCTTGAGTCGTAGTAGCAGAGAGCAGGTAACGAAGATATATAAAATGTAACTTTTGAACTAGGAGAAAATTATGGAAAATTCAAGGTGGTAGAATTTAAAAAAGTATTTATAACCAAAATTCGTTTCTTCAAGATCCGTTGAGTACTTTTTGAGATATGGGATTATTTTTAAAAATAATTTTTGCTTACGATTTGGAACCCAAATAAAAAATCCTAAAACGTTGACGTTTGTCCACTCCATGGTACCAAATTACACTATAGTTCCTATATTTTCTAATTATATTAGCCTCATAACGGGCTGTGGTTGGAAACCGCCGCTATATTGTAGTGGTACATATGACATATTACATACATCAGTAATCTAAACGTGGAAACTTCTCAGAGATCACTATTTCAAGTATATGAGAATGGTAAGAATATGCACAACAGACAAGTCAAACTCAGCAAACGCTGCATGCTATCTATTAAAATTAGGACCTGTTTAAATGAGAAGCAGGTAAGTACCATACGGCTGGGCCATCGCAACTTTTTATGAAATTAGTAAGACAAAGTAAATTTAAAATTATTTATTTAAAAATTACTTATACTTAAAATTTACAAAAGTATAAAAAATCTTCCGTCATCATTTTCATATGAATATTGAAAATTATTTAATGGCCTAAGACGGGATTTAGACTGTGGCAGGTGCTTATTAACGCTATTGGCCAACGTCAATATATTTACCCATTATAGATCAGACTGGCTGATAACTTTTACACCTTCTAGATACCTAAAAATAGAGGTCGGAAACTGTCCATAGGTTATCTGTAACTAAGTACCGTCCTAAGCTAATATTGATGTGTATATACACTTTTGTCCATCCCAAAGTCAATGGCCGCTCTTAGTTAGCAACACATGGCTGGGCAATAAATAGCAAATTTACTTACAAAGGCAAGTATTGTGCAGCCTTCTGTAGCTAATCTGGAGAGGTAAAAAATTTAGGCGCAGCCTAAATGTATATTTTTATTTATCAACATAACGTAATATGATCAACAAACGAAGTAACATTTTATTTTTTAGGATCAGTTTTAAACAGTGATTTTAATTTTAACTAACGAATTAGTATTAAATCTTGTGAATGTTTATTTTGCTCTTTGAATAAACACTTTGGTTAAGAAATCCATCGCCAACATCATTGTTTGCTATTGATAGTATCCGACCTCTAATAAATAAGTCATTGAAATTCGAAAATTTCTGCAAAAGCTCTTAATTAATTTTTGGAAAGGAGTAAAATGGCAGTGATGTAATACAAGAGGATTAGATCTGGGATAGGGTGGGACGTGAGTATGATTTTGGAGTTATGTGAATTGTCTGGGATTAGTTTCCTCCTCTCCTGGAGTACCTGCTAGACCTTACAGGAGGCGCTGCGTCGTTCTCTGTGTCTGCCTCTGGGTCCACTGACCGGGTAGCAGCTGCAACAATCATCATCAAATTCCAAACATTGTAACTTTGACTAGTACAAACACTCTTAACTCGTAACTCTTAAGTCATCAAATTATCAACAGACAGACCAGCAATTTGTTTAAATTAATCCACACCTTATTATTTAGATTATTGCGAGTAACAGGAAGAATTATCAAGAAAGAGACAGTGTTTATTATATCTTAATTCAATATTTTTATGGCTGGTGAATGTCATGGGTTACATAGATTATGGAATGTTTTCGGAAAAAGAAAATAGTACCACATTATTTACAGAGTCATTAAGAGACAGGATAGTCAAGATCGACAGATTTAGTATCAAATATTTATATTGTATTTGATTGATTGTGATATCATGTGGTCGATAACATCTCGGTCCTGCGCGAGAGTTGATGATTACTTACGTCTACCAAAACGACCTCGGCTAGGTTTTGGGGCCGGCGCAGACACTTCCTCGTTGTTCGACGCAGCTTGATCTCGCGCAGCCACGTTGTTGAAACGTTTTTTACCTAAAATAATGATATGTTTGGTATGCAAGCTTTTTATAATAAAAGTAATCCTTTAAACCCCGTTATTTGTTAATTCGAAATAAATTGGTGTGGATAAGTGATTATTTTTAAGTTTACTTACTGAAGCTGGCTTTAGCTGATTCCGCTGGAGATTCTTGAGGTGCCGCGGATTCAGAGTTTGAAGGACTTCGGTGTTTAGCTGAAAAATAATTAATTTTATAAAACAACTCCAAAAATTAATTTTGATTAGGTAGAACAGTTCTTACTGTGTATTCCCAAACTAAGCAAGTTACGCTTGTGTTATGAGTAATATTTAACGGACTACTCTGGAGCTGAATCTAGGTTCATTTTTTAAATTTACAATGCATGGAATCGTATCAGGGACCTGAGCTTTCCAAACTTAGACCAATAGACCACGGGCTTCTTCTTTCTTTAATATTCTTTAAATATTATAGTCAAAGTATTTTAAAAGAGAATAAATACCTTCAGCTACTTGTGCCCTACGTCTCTTCAAAGTTTCAAGGAGATCAGTGTTACTTCTGAAAGGCCTGACACCACCCGCAACTAACTTCTTTGCAGGCTCTGTTGAAGAAGGCGCTGGTGCTTCGGTTGATGGTTCTGGTGACTCGCCTTCAGCTGGATAATCTTCTTCGTCTTCATAATCTCCGTCTTCCTGGAATCAAAACAATATATTTCTTAGACTATTAACAGAAATAGGTAAAAAATCTTATTATTTTATCTATTGTAGATACCTAGGGGAGACCGAGGAGAGTTGTGACATAGTTGATTTCTCGGAACCTACGACCGCAAATAATGTGATAACAACTCGCATTTGTTGCTTTTGAGATGCGCTATTTAACGCAGTGCGAACCTATGACGTATGGGAAGTGGTTTTGACTCAATGACATTTGGATACAAAATATTGCAAGAAGTAAATTTTTCATAATAATTTTGATTACATATATATTGCTGTGTATTATGTTTGCATCTTTATGATAATTTTTCTCGTGTAGTTAAGTTTTTCAAGTTTCATAACGTGGTAATATTTTTTAGGTTGGCATCTTATTTATTAATTATGAATTATTATTATTGGTTCACGAAGTTTTGCACCTAGGCGAGTTGTGACAGATTGTCACAACTCTCCTATTTAACCGGCTTCTTTTGTAAATTTTTCTGGCAGTTTTTTCTCATGGTATAATGTTGCATGCTGCATTGCCGTTTCTTTGATTCAGAAAGCTAAATATATGAAGGACTGATAATATGATAGATTGGTATTGCTAAGAAATTGCTGAAATTTATGATTTAAAAGTAGTCAGGCTAACATTTCAAACTCATAGAATTGCCGCATACTATTCCAATGTCAATTAGGTACATTTCCTTGCAGTCTAAGTATAAAAAGACATATTCAGTTAATTTAGATGTCACACGATGACCGACACACCTACCAAGTACGAAATAATTGTCATAGGAAAAGAAGTTTAAGCAATAAAAAAGAAGACTAACAAGAAAAGTATCGTTTATGACTAAGAAGAAGCAGAAAATGATTGGTTTTGCTTTCGTTACCTTGAACCCTTGGTTACGCAAATTAAAAGGGTTCAGAGCCCCGAATTCCAAGTCTGGTCTTACATAGACGGGCTTCCATATGTCTATGATAATTGTTTGTCAGATTAAACTTTGATTTTTAAACTGATTTATATACAACAGGTCTCAAAAAGATGCCATACTATATTATTTAGGATATTAATGTTTTTTTATGTTAATGTGACATTTTATTTTCGTTCTTAAATGAGTGTCACAACTTACCTAAGTGTTTGTCACAACTTACCTCGGTATTAGGAGGGTTGTGACACGAGGAGTAGTTTTTGCTATTGTCTATTTTCTCAGAAACCTTAACATTGCCATTAATTTTGTTGATAACTTTTTAAAGCCTATGAATTTAAAGCTAAAGCTTTAAAGCTAAAATTCTAAAGCTACATAGTTTTATAAAGCTCATAGATGTACAATGTTTCTGGACTGAGATATGTTAGTTAAAGTAAAAACTGATACAACTCTCCTCGGTCTCCCCTACTATATATAAGTCGTGATAGCTTAGTGGTTACATATCTGATGTCAATGTTCCGTACATACAGTCATACTTAACATGCTATTGTGGCTATCGTTTTACGAAGTATTTTAACTTTGGAGAACACTTTTTCTACTGCAAATAAACTGAAGATATGATAGTGGACTAGCTAAGACACTCGAGTCTTATTCCAAACCCTTAAATCCGAATACTGGGCGGAAGCATGAACCGCATAGACAATTTTTGCAATCTAATTCCTACCTTAAAGGAAAACATCGTGATGAAACTTACACAATTATGTGTGAAACTCGCCAGTCTGCACACTCGTGGAAATTTTCGTTCCGTTACATTATAACTATACAGGCTCGAACTCAGCAGTTGGACATATAATTTTATAGGCTTATACTAGGTAAACATATAAAAATATACCTACTTATATACCGTAAAATATGCAACATTATAAGGATATAAAAAGCATCTGAAGCCGGTTTGTATAAGCAGAAAATGGTATTTAACTATAAAGGTCAGATGACAAGTATGAAGAAATACCGTATATACATATGCCAATGTTTTCTGAGTATGTTATTTTTCGTATTCTCGCATAACTTATGATCGTGGTATTAATTATCTTGAAAACTAGTTTGATAGATTACGAGACACGAGACAGGCGAGTGTGATGCGAAAATTGGCGAGTAGAAGTTCTTCAAAAGAAAGGGAGGTCTTACAAAGGTCATGTGCGAAGTCGACCAGATCTTCGGACGGCCGTCCTACTCGCCTTGAACTAGATGGCGACCCGCTACGACATGATTTGCGAAACTCAGATGGATCTGACACACCGTTTTAATGCATCGAAAGAATGCACTGACGTCACCTACTCGCAACTTACTCGTGGCAGCCTTCGTCCAATTATTTATACACATTCGAATTTGAAATTTTGCAATTCTAATTTACGATTTCAATTTATTAAATACTATGGCCCACCCTTGAATTTGTCCGCTTCGAATGAATGCCAATGTTGAAGCCAAAGTATTAAAATAACATGTTCGATAGAATAAATGGACCGACAGTTTGATGAAAAAAGAAACAACAATATCGCTGGTAATAAGAAATAATGATATCTTAATAAAACTACGTTTTAACGGTTTTAAGCGCGGTAATTTTATTTGATTTTGGTTTTTTCCGACGTTTCGGCCACTTTTCAGTGGCCGTGATCACGGAAGACAAAGATGTCAAGTGTCAACAAGTATTGTTAAAGTTTTATTTAGCCTACCGCCGACTTATTAATTTTTTTTTTAAATTTTGTTTTTGGTTATTATTTACTCTATGGGAGCCTAATCTAATTTACTACCGCTTCGCAACATGTTATGGCTTGAAGAGAAGAAGCGGCGCAAGAAACTCTTCAGCAAACATGCCTAGCTCTAATAATTTTATATAATATTAAAATGGGTGGAAGGAAAAATAAAAGTAATTATCAGTCAAGTTGGTTTGTGTTTCGTTGTACGCAGAATTTTAATATTATATAAAATTATTAGAGCTAGGCATGTTTGCTGAAGAGTTTCTTGCGCCGCTTCTTCTCTTCAAGCCATAACATGTTGCGAAGCGGTAGTAAATTAGATTAGGCTCCCATAGAGTAAATAATAACCATAAACAAAATTAAAAATAAAATTAAATAATTAAAATTAATAAGTTGGCGGTAGGCTAAATAAAACTTTAACAATACTCGTTGACACTTGACATCTTTGTCTTCCGTGATCACGGCCACTGAAAAGTGGCCGAAACGTCGGAAAAAACCAAAATCAAATAAAATTACCGCGCTTAAAACCGTTAAAACGTAGTTTTATTATGTATACAAGTCGCGAGAACGTAAGAAAATATTAATGAAATCTTGTTTTAATTTATAGAATTCCGTATAGCCATTTTGCCAAAAACGCACCCGTAATGTACTTACTTCTGTCTGTTCTGCTGTCTATCTATGGTACAATATGTTTTCTTAAATACTACCTACTTTTTATAAGGATTTTTGAAATAAATAGGTATGTAATGCTATGAGGTGAAAAATTATGAACAAAATCTGTGAGTAGCTGTAATATATAGGGTATTTTCGATTAAAAACTTTTTAGGGTTCCGTGGCCACATAAAAGAAATACTGCACGTTTATCACTATTACGTAACCCTTTATTTTGCGTAGACTGGCAGTCACATGGTAATTTTTATTTATTTATCTTTATTATATACTGAACACACAACTCTTTGTTATAATTTTATAATTTATAAAATGAATATGACCTTTACAAATAGTGAGCCGATGTCCTCGCCATTAAAATAAGAAGGGGACTGGATTTTTTTTAATTGCTCAATACGCGGTAACTTCCCCGGTTAAAGACCTGTGTAGGTTTTGTTACATACGCCGTATAAAATATTCTGTCGTTAAATGATGTAGTACAAAAGCGGCATGCTTATGACACGCTTTCGAATCGTTAATTCTGTTCTGTCCATATAAATATGGCAATATAATTAAGCGTGACAGCGTAACGTGTATGAACTTCCACCTTTGCGTCCCCGCCAGACCGGCGACGGCTCTCAGACCAATGTAACAACAGCAACGCTGTGAAATCGCGTTATGTGATAGTTGGCATAATATTTAGATAAGATAGTATTACAGGCCTGTCTTCTATTTGTTACATTAAACACATTGTAGACTACATTCAAATATTGTAAGAACAACATATCTGTAGGATTGTTTAACAAAATATAGGTACCAGTTACTAGCCGGTCCCGCGTAAGCCATAGTAGCCACAGTAGCCATAGCCAAAAATTAAAATAAATTCTTGTAGAAATTAGGAAGTCATTTCACTGAACGATTCTTGTCAGAAGTATGTAAAGTCGTAGTGGCTTCGCAGCAAAAACATCCACGTCTTTTAAAAAGACTTGGTTTCAAACGTAACAAATTTGGTTAGCTCAGCGACCCTGTGTCTTGGGATTTAAGGCGAAAACTGCCACTTTTCACGATCCCGTGCAGTTTTTTGCTCATTATTAACGTAGAGCTGACACAGGTCAGTCTCCACTCTGTCTTTCTAGCAACAATTTTGACGACTGAACAGACGTTGACCGACCGATCGTCTCAATATACTTTCTTCACACTTCGTTCCTCTCTCTCCCATAAGAACTACGTGACTGAGTCAGTGGAGACGGTAAGCTTTTATTTATCCTATTATGTTGGACTCGGCCCACGAGATTCACAGTTTCGAGTTCGGTTCAGATTCTCCAACTCACCATCCTTACGTACAAACATAAAAGTTACATAATATTATAACGATTACCATATGCTGACAGCGCAAGTTAATCATCATCGCGGGTTAACCTGCCATTGAGTTTAAAAGTATGTCGTGTGTATACCTACCGTCTGTTGCTCTGAAATAGGCAGTCCATAGCCTACCAATATGACTTATATAGCTATTATTACGGCTAAAGAACATAACTGTTTAAATTTCCTAATAATATATGACCTATAATAATATCGTGAATAGTAAGGAAACCACAACATAAACCACTGATCCCTTCGCAGTTTGTTATTCGATATTCACGTATCCAAACTCATGTACTTACTGCTCTTAAGACCAGTTAACCAGTTACAGTTACGACCATGATCGTAGTCATACGCGAACCCACATGAAATTAAAGTATTTATGGCAAATACTTGAAACAAACAACACTTTTCTACTATAAAAATAATAAAGTTCTATTACGTATTATTAATTTTCGAGATTGGTCAAGTTTTTGTACTTCCATGCAGAACTATTAAGAGTTCAACCTTACAAATATTCACTCGAACTTAAATACATTAAACTAAAATCGGTATGATGTTGAAAGTATCTTTACACTTCTAATTATTCGAAAAAGTTTCACGTCACTGTTCAAAAGTAAGCACTTATATCGTATGTATAAAACTCTGTGATTATCATTTGTCGCTGAAAGCCGTTAAAACGGAAAATATATTCAAATGTATCCATTTAAACTAAATATCACTGGGGTGCATTTTTTGAAAATTATACTTGTAAGCTAAAAACTTAGTCTAATTTACTTCTTTCTCTGTGTTCATCGAATTACAACAATACCTATAACAACAAAATAAAATTGTATAAAGTTATATAACTTAAAAAATAATATGTTATTAATATGGATGTTCGTCAATTCAACGAAAACAATGTTGATTTTCCTTGTAATAAATAAATACGTTGGAATGATTGAAATCTTATTCAGAAAGCTATGACATTCTAATTATAGGTATGTATAGGTATCGACATCTTGTCAATGCTACCACTCACTTTTGTAGTACACCAAAGACACTTGCTTGCAAATCATAACCGCAATATTTTATTACTTGGTTATTGTTCACGGTAATTTGACTGTTGAATGAATTCAAAGCTGTCTATTGAAACATTATATATTTTTTGAGGATTTTATAATAATAATATCGAGAGTTCTGGCATTAATTTCCGTCGTTCGCTTGGTTGCAAATATTTTACATGTTTGCTTATAGGCAAAAGATTCACCTGTAAAGTAGTTCACGGTAAGTGATGCTCTGGGAAAACTGAGGGAGGAAGTTCATTCCACAGCTTAGAGGAACATAGAGGAAGTTCATGCACACATTGCACGACTTCCAAGTCTCGAGGAAGTATTGTTGAGTACTCAATCGCCGGCGAGTTTTACGGCGATAAAAAGGCGACTAAGGCACCAAACCAAAAAGTTCGTGGGAGTACACTCCGTTGTACAGAGGTTGAATACACTTAGAACTCCAACATTTCTTCTAAAACTTAAAGGATTTAGTGCGGAATTGTGGACAGCCCAGCTCGATCAATGCTGCAAGGAGTCAAGTTGTAGTCGCTGGTATGAAGGTGAGGTAGAGCGAGAGCGTGAGTGCACGACCTTGCACAGCTGCAGCCAAAGGAAGACGCGCTGGCACCGGAGGGCGTTATTAGACTTTCAGCCGCTATAAGCGGGCGGCGCGGGTACCCCGAGGAAGGGTTTCCCTCCCACCCACTAATAGAGTCGTCTAGAGGAAAGCGTGTCGTAATCCATACGCGCACATTTCTCATGTGGGGAGGCAAGATTTAAGAGCGATGACGCCAGGGCCTATTCGTCCCCCCGGCATTGGATGTGGCCTTAAGGGCTCCCGCCTACCAGGGTACGCCAAGTTGGTAGAGTTCCGTTTTTCCCGGAGCCCTGGCATATGGTGAAGGATCAAGCACAGAGGGGTTTTAGTATTTCTTGCTTATGGTGCTAGTGCCACCCCAATGTGGCGAATCCTATACTCTCCATCGCGTTTACCTTGCAGTAGACACACTCACAAATTCGAACTTTTTGTTCATAAAACATTTAAATAGTATAAATATTTTAATATATTACTGATAGACCTATTGCCTCACAATATATTATATAATGAACTATTTATTATCTCTTTTACAGGTTTTTGTCTCTAACAATAGGTACTCAGTTTACAAAGAAATGTTAACATGTATACACACTGCAATAATAAGGTTTTTTTAAAGACTTAAGGGTATAATTTCAAAAGGCTATTCAGCTGCAAAATAACATGTTGTTGTGTAGTACGCCCACTTTACGTACTCTGCTTGTTACGATATACACCATTCCATCTAAATAAGACATATAATATTTGTGTATATCTTATACAATTTAATATTAAACGTTAACAGGATTCTCCTATTGAAGTGTCCTTCACAAAATATAACCCGTATTTTAAGTTTTATTTAGTAGTCACTTTAAAAAAAAAATAGACTTTTATAAAAAAAAAATAACGTAAGACGATTGCAAGGCACCTCCAACTCACGTATTCATGTGACCAGCGCTTGGGTACATCGGCAAACTACATTATTCGGTCGTATGTGTTTTGTTCCAATTCAATTAATATCTCTTTTCATTCAATAGTTCGTAAGAAAAAATAATAATATTAATATAAAAATAAGTAATAAATATATTATGGTCAATTTCTTAGAGGTCGGCAACGTCCAAAGCCAAAGGTAACCATCCTCCATCCAGTGAGCCATCTAGCTGTTTGCCTCACGCAGGCATTAAAAAAAATATGTCATTGCTCGTTACGATTGATAATTTCTAAAATCCAAATAATATTTATTCTATTTTTATGAATGATTGTAATTCATATTTTTAATTTACTTAAATACAAACTTACCATACGAGTATTTTAGAATGAAAATCCGATATGCATGTATTCTACCTCCCAAAAAGTTAATAATACGTGCAGTGGCGTAGCGAGCTTAACTCGCGCCCGAGGCACGATACCTTTTTAGCGCCCCCGGTCCGAAAACCATATTATATGTAACCATTTGGCGCCCCTTTGTCGGTAGCGCCCGGGGCATGACGTCCCCCCCCCCCCCCTCGCTACGCCACGGAATATGTGTAACACGGAGGTTTCATTCTTCAGCGCCAAACCTCTACCAACGTTTACGAATATATTATGATGTTCACATCATGTAAGACAGACTTCGATTATGTCTGCGATAATATAAGACGTTTTCTAGTTATTAATCAAAACCAAATTTATCTCTAACATAATTTACAGTTAATTTACCACAATTAGAATGATATAATATTTAAACTACTATATATGTAATATGTATGTGTGTTATGTTAATGTGTGTAATGGTCGTTATGTGAATGACGTAAATTACATTGGTTACCTGCGGCGCTGGGGTAGTAGTAGTTGTAGTTTGTTTTCCTCTAGGGAGCAAGTTTCGCTTGAGCAGGCCTCGTGCAGGCGCCGATCTGCCTTCCGCGTCATCTTGCGCGTACGACTGACACGCCATGCACACCAAGAGGGCAATTCTAGAACAAGAGCAAGTTACTTCAATAACAAATAAATGAACCCGGCTACCGATTCTGGCGTGTCTGTTTTGTTACGGTATCGAATAGAGTAGAATATTCTTTATTGCACACCAGAAAATAATACACATGAGTTAACAATCATTTAACTAATACAATCGGCGGTCTTATCGCTAACAGCGATTTCTTCCAGACAACCTTTTGAAGATAATTTCACATTTCTAATAGTAGGTCGATATAGTTTAAAATATATACAATACGGTATATACTACAGTTAAAGAGTAACAGAGAGATATATTATGAAGATTAACAAAAGATTAAGTCCCAGCACTCCAGAAATCTATATCAATTAATAAAATTGAAGATTATATAAATTGATAAAGATTGTCTGTGATTTCAAAGGAAATGCCAAAATTTGAATGCCAGTTAGCTGATCTGCATAGTAACTAATAAGTTATATATCGACACCCCTCATACAACAACCTTACTGGGTTACATTACTATGTACTATCGATATTGGTTATTAATAGTGACTGACGTACTTTTACTGACAAAAAAAAATATTATATCAAATTTACCATCTTTGTCTTGGGATCCATGTATGCAATTCTTTCAGATTTTTTTACTGATACTTATGAAAAATAACATAACATTTTTATTACACAGAACTTTATGGAACGGAACAGTGACGGAACTAACTGTGGAAAAAAACACAAAATATTTTTTCCTGTAAAAAAGTTTTTCAATTAATGGATTATTGCATGGGGGCGTCGATATATAAATGGACGGTTCAGAATTTTTGTCTGTCTGTCTGAAAGTTTATGTTGAATAGACTCCGAAACCGTTAAACATATTTCAATAAAGATGTTTAATTGCAATCTATCTCTGAAATTAATTTGGTTCAAATATTTTGCAATGAAAATAATTATGTTAGTTAGGTGTTAATTAAGCATTTTCAATTCAACATAGTATTGAAATATATCCTCTTTTGTATTTTATCGAGAACAAGTCGTGATAACTTAGTAGTTATGACATCCGCCTTTCTTTCAGATATTCTGATTTCCATGATGCCGAAGAACAAGCACCGCATCTCTATCTACAAAATATCGTGTGGTAAGTTGCACATCGAGATAGCCGATGTGTGGAACCGCCTACGCATGGCGTTCTCCTAAAAATGACAAGCGCGAACTGTCACCAGTGAGAGGTTAAAAAGCTGACATTTTATACACAATTATATAATCTCGGTTCAAGAAATGCTAGCTTGACCTATGTTGACTCTTATGGTGGAAGATGATACACGCGTCAGTGGTCACACGTCAGGGAAGCCGAAGACTGAAGATGTAAATTAGAAAAGCTAGTTAATGAACCCTGGGCTCTGAAGAGGACGCTCCAAACGCAATCAGGTGCCCAATTCTGCTATATCAATATCTTTGCGTTGCGAAATTATTCAAATACGATTATATTGCGCTAGTGTCATAAATTCGTATTCTACTAAATCCACAATATCTTCTCGGCATCGTCGCAGCGGAATAATAGTAGAGAAAAATTGGTATTACCATTAACAGAAATATTGTTAGCTGAAATGAATATTGGAAAACTTAAAATTTTAATGATTTATTTCACGAGTTTTCATTTGTAAATATTTATAAAGATACAGTGGGTTGTCACGGGCACACCATTGCAATTAACAAAATACCGAAATCAAGAAAAACTATGATTGAGACGATAGTTTCCGACGACTTTGACGAGATATTAACAGCAGAGTTGAACCCCTGGCTTTATTTAACACTAACTTCTGCCCGCGACTTCGTCCGCGTGGAATAGTTAAAAAAAGTAGGTAAAAAAACCCCGATTTCGAAACATTCTTCATTGGTGCGCCGCTCCTATTAGTCTTAGCGTTATGATATATAGCCTATAGCCTTACTCAATAAATGGGCTAACTAACACTGAAAGAATGTTTCAAATAAGACCAGTAGTTCCTGAGATTAGCGCGTTCAAACTAACAAAAAACAAACTCTTCAGCTTTATATATTAGTATAAGATAAGATAACGATTTTCTAAATTACAATGTATCATTTTTAGGCCGTTTTTGAATCTAATATCTCATAACAGTAACTATTGTTTCTTGCAGTAGAATGTCGATACATACATACTTTGAATTGTCCTAATTTTGTAACAGTTACGTGCACGATATGGCATAGTTTTCGATGTCGACTGTCTATTTGTGGTAATTTGGCACACAATATTTGATTGTGACTCAACAAACCAACACTTTCAATGTATACTTCACCCCGATTTGTTTATTGTGCAATTTTTGTCGTAAACTTGTATGCATTTTGTAATATTCAACTTATTTATTTAACTATTTAACAGCAACATAAAATTAAAGGTCATAGAAACATAGTTTGTTTCAAAATATAGTAAAGTTTACAGTAAATAGTTTATTACTGCCTTTTATTTATTTTCCAGGGCTGATTAACCATGTTTTAGATAATCCACACTGGTTATTAGTGCGTAAGTGTCATTATTAAAGAAACATCGAGCTAAGTGGCGTATGCAATACGTTTAAAAATGCTGTTACACCATCCTAAAGCAAATTAACGGTCACATTTTACAAAAACCGGCTAGATATATGAAAAAGTAATGTCTAGCCATACTAGACATCTTCGTGAGAGATTGGTAGAAGGAGCTGGCTCCAGAAATGCTGGGAAAAGGGGAAATATAATAACAATAAAAAGGTAATAATGCCTAATTTTATCATTTCATCCGTATTTCATATCATATCAATTTATTTATGTTTCTTTGTTATGTAATTATTATTGTTATGACTAGGCTCTACTGTTGTTTTTAATTCTCTTATATGTAAATTATTTTGTTTTTTTTCTTGACGACTTGGGACGTAAACCGATTGTCATTAAATTTGACCTGTTTTCAACAACGTGAGTAGTACTTTTTATAGCGGGGATAGTTTTCGCGAGTTTTCAAAATAAATATACGAGGCCAAATTATTTTAAATGATTCGATTACTATAAAATTTGATGTAGGGGATAGCTAAAATATATCGTTTCTCTTGGGAAATAAATTAGTTTCCGTATTATATAAATTCGAAAATTACGAAGGCTTGTCCGCGTGAAAACATGTAGTGGGGTATAAAGTGAGTTCTTTCTAACAAGAGTTACTGACATATGGTTATTCAGATTAATAAAACAATTGTATAAACATTAAACAATATATACAAGCAGAAGAACGGCTTGGGATATTGCATAAAACTGACGAATGACATCATCTTAAGGAAATATTAAAATAATATAAAAAAATCTTGGATCTGCGAAACTGCGAAAACAACCCATTTGACCTTTAGGTACCAATTAATTAGCGTTATATGGATGCATTAGAGGTTAAATGTCATTTGCTTGTATATACAAATATCTATATATTCTTTTTGAGAACGTAATCAAATGCGAACCGCAGAGTCGAGAGATTTCTGCATACTTATTTAATAAGTCGCAAAATGTCAGGGATATTATACAACGCTAGGTATGAACGCGTGTACCTACCGCTTTAAGAGTCTTCTATTTTGCCACTCAATTAACAGGCTACACATAATATTATAGCCATGCTTAATATATAAAACTGTGACGTGGACATTGCTGTCCTTATACTGTACTTATACTTTCATTCCTAAATACTATGTAATACAACTTAAATACATACGTTAGTGCAGAATAATTAGTATTCAACAAGTAAAGTTCACTTCTAAACATTGATTACTTTATTTGTCTGTTTACTATTCGCGAGGTTATTCGGCTGCATACAAAGATCTGGCAGATTCGAAAACTCAGACAATACCTAATAAATTTGGACATAATTATTCCATGTAGCGCCCTAGTTTTACAAGTTTCGTTTTTTTTTTGTTGGAGTTCAGCAGACAGGCAGACGGCCCACTTGATGGAAAGCGGTTACCATCGCCTATGGACATTTGCAACACCAAAGGTGCTACAAATGCACTGCTGCTCTCTTAAGGGATACTGGAACCTAGGCACTAATGCCGGAACACAACTCAAGGTTGTTATGGCGACATACTTTAGACCAGGGGTGGTAGCAATCCAGTCGGGCAAGCCACCTGGCTGTGGGTTGTTTTGTCGTCTCTTACGACACGCCGCCCGGCCGCAGGAAATTGTATTCTTTCTCCGTTCCTGCACGGATAATTCGTATTTATTTACGAAATTGATATATATTCAGTGTCTGTCTAATACGCGTTTCGTATCATATAGCCATCACGTAATATTCAAATCAAAAAAGTAGGCGTATTAAAAGGTCAGTTTTTAAGTTCAAGGGTCATTTATATTAAGCCAGTGAAGAAACTCTTGCCGTATCGGTTCTTAAGAAATTATATTGTTATTTAAGTTTTTTATAGTTTAAAAAATAAGACCTCAACATTGAGCATTTCATAAATCGAGTAACATTGATATATTCAAGATCGAATGAAAAACCTTGTATGATAGATAGTTGCTGAATCTGACATATGGACCTTTTCATAATTATATTTTTTACGTGATAAGTGTTCGAGATCAGTAGTTCAATGCCGTTAAATGTCAAATAGTGAGCACGGCATGCCGAGCTTGGGTGAATGTCGTATTACGCAGCTACATACCGAACAGTGCCGGCTCACGGCTACGATACGGGTGGAGTCCCATTCTCGGAACCCCCGGTAAGCAAGCGGCTTCGCCCTACACTAGAGGTCAACGTGTCGCTCAACCACATAGATTGTTGTATAACTGGTCCACGTACAGGGTCGGGTCAAGCGAACCTCTTAATTCCGCATCCGCTTCCGAGACCAGTCAACGACTACAATACGCTTCCACTTGCTTTCTCCGCTTTTATACATAGCAATAAATCATGCTACTTCGAACGCTGGTCATAAAATTCATCCCTTTGAATTGTCAGGGCGGTTATTATTCACACACTGCCAATGAGCTGATGATATTCCAGTACACGTGCAGTACACAATTGTATTTTGTGAAATCTATTGTGAAAGGAGCGACAGTCATCGAATATACTCCGGCCTACTCACAAATAAGTAGAAAACAAAAATTGATATTCTAGTCACATTGAAAGGAGTGCAGCTTTCTACGGCCAATATGTACTATGTTGCCAGCGTGTGGGGGATCTGAATGAGTTATTGTAAACTCAAATCACGTCAAGGTTAGTCGAGCAGAAACCAGAAGTAGTAAATAAGAAGGTTGACCTCGGCGTGCAATGCGGCAGCCGTGGATACCTGTGGCGTGGCCGCTCGGAGCCCATAACGTGGCATCTACGCATCAATCTCTCGAAGCTAAATACAAGCGTTTCGTATCTAATATTTTTCTACAATACTGTTACTTTCTTTTGTTAGTATTCTAACGATAGGAACAATTTTGTGGAGTTCATTAAGCATCGTTTTGAAGATGCGACTAAGTAGTGCTAATCAACTTGAACGTTTTATTTACTGTGTTTCAAAATTAGTTCTCACTGATTAATATCACTCGAAACTTTAAGAAACCGGCATTATAAAAAAATAACCAACTAGTTACACGAATCTAATACCAAGCATATTACAAAGAGATTATCTCAATTGTGATATACTTATTAAGAAATCTTCGTGTATATGTATAAAAGGAATACTTCTCACGATTATTTTTATCAAAATAACATCTCATTTCAAATCTGTGGCAGTTATGAAAAATGTAACTAAACGAAGAAAAGACGGCGCGATCAAAATGTAGCTAACCTAAGATACGATCAAGAGTCTGTTTTATGTTACATAATGTGAAATCTGAGTGATGCGCCTCCTACAAAAAAGCTTGTGAATCTCTATGCCTAAGCAAATGTCAATCGTCTGGTTATGCAATGATGTTTTATTACTAAATGTCTATTTTCTCGCTAATACCGGCTTGGCGTTGAGTAAGTTTTATTAAGCGCATCTGAAGTTGCACCTTTATGCGACGTGTGCAACCGTGCTACAGGCGCTTTTATTGCATATGACCTCTGCGCGAACGTCAACACGCTCTCTCACGAACCGGACTCCGATTGATACGCACATCAAACGGTTAAAACTGCGCAAATAAAAACATAGATGTTTATATAGAAGGATTTTTATAAGTCTCCCTTATACCTCTACAACATTTTTTTTTATCAAAGATCACAATTCAATACAAAGGCACATATTATTATTTTGTATGCGTCTCTAGAAAATATTTCGGCACTGTATATCATTAACATCCTAATCATAGGTGACATAAAGTCTCATCAGCAAAATTGTGCAACAAAACAATTATTAAAATTAACTATCCATTTTCGTTTTACAAATGTAATTACTTTTGTATGTTGCACTGTCTAGAAACAAGTAGTGAGGTAGTACATGCTATTAATACCAACTGCCGGATACAGTCTAGTCCATACTTTATGACCTCTTTAGATTATGCCGCAATTTGCTGTACAATACCAAATTTTATATTTTTTAAGAAGACCTATCCAGAATTTGCTTTTATTAAACTACTTTCTGTTACTAAGAACGGTCATAAAGATTAGCGCAGATTATACCAACTTAAAGCATCCTGGTGTTCATCCATACACGATAGACCGAGATTTAAGCTGGATTTTTGTATGTTACTATCCGTTTATTTGCCTTATTACTGGTTATAATTGGACATATACCCCCATACAACTAACGTCAATTTTCTACCAATAAAATAATCGGTAGTAATATATTGTATAAAAGAAATGCGATATTTGTCAAAATTCCGGCCCAGGCTATCTAATACGTCCACGAACATTAACATTATTTGTAGAACACCCAATGAGTAATTAACATTGATTGTTTACTAAAGATTTACACGCAGCTACATTTGTCTGAAATTCTGATACATATCCAGTCTAAACTATGTATGTCATAGATAAATAGGATCATTGTTATATTCATATTCTATTAGAGTAGATGGTAGAGACATTTTCATTTTCACGAATTATAGAGTATGAAATTGTACTTGTTATATAAATTACTCATTACGTGCCTTCTATGTAATGCAGTATAATAAGATAGAACTGTAAAAAAAAATGGTAACATGCCTCTAACCTTACTGACCCTAAATGCAGTGTTAAATCCAGCTAATACAATTTGATTTTACCTCACTTGTCAAGGTTTTGAAAATCAGCAAGCCCAACGCGTACAAAGACTTTAATAATAATTTATAATCTGATATTAATTGAGGTCAGTAACTGGAAGTATTTGAATATATTAGAACCAAGCATAGGCTTCGTTGTAATAAAAATGGATAGCAATTCGGCCCGAACATTAATCCTATTTGTTCGAAAAAAAATGCATTCTGTTACTACGAAAATAAAGCTGATTTATGTTTGTTAGATCCCTCTTCACGACGTATTTATATATAAAAATTGTATTTGTGTGCAGTTCAAACGCAGTAAAATTGAAACAAAGTGTGACAAGGGGTGAGAGGGATTCAAAATTTCGTATATATCGTTATAATATATTTAAGCTCTAAAACACGAAATTTGAGGTATTAACAGAAAACTTCCAAATATTTCCAACACTATCTGTATGAGCATAGTGTTTAAATTAATAGATATAACGTATTCTGTCTCATTCTCTCGCAGCCTTAGTCATATATGTAGACTTATGTGTTTATCTCTTTTGAGTGTCGCTTTTTCGTTTCATCGAGTTTCAAATCACAACGATTCTAAAGAAGTTTCACTTCAAAAGAAGTTTTCATGAAGCTTTCTTTTTATCCTTTGTCATAATAATATTCTATTCATGGTTTAAATTTTAAATGGCATGTAAATATTATTTTAAAAATTAAATAGTATTCAATCTTAATAAGATGTCTATCTTTATTATGTAGTTTCGAGTCAACTCACGTACAGTGTGGAGTGATTCATTAAACATTTACGATTATAGCTGAACAATGGGATGGTTACGTGAATAAATATCATATGCGATGATATTATTCCCACTGTTGTGAATAGCTACTACCACATATAGATGTATAAAACTTCGGGTTGCAGATGCTCTAATATCCATATAGTACGACGAATATATATCTTTAAATGTAAATAATGTGACACTGACCCAGAGAAGTAGGAATCAGTCACTACTAATACGTTGTACTAGAGGCGCCTAGTAACAGTAAATAATCCGAGCTTTAAAGAGACGCAAATGAAAAAACTTGGTATCACATGTGACGAATGTCTGCCTACCTGTTCTGGTGGTAGTTTGATTGATTAATCTGGTCGAACTATGATCGCACATTTCTGCGAAGATTGAATATGTAAGCCACGTTCGAGCACAGGACTTGCATAATGTATAGGTAAGAATAAGCCTAAATGGCTCTCTGTTGTTCGTGCCTACCCCGCAAGGGAACTGGCGTGAAGTTATGTATGTATGTATGTATAGGTAAGGGGCCTTTGTAGCGGTAAGAGAGTGATTATTATTTTTTCATTTCTCTTACAGAAAAAGAAATTTACTTGACGTTTCATATGTGACGTATTATATGAGTTCATCAGATTTAGATATCATGGATTTAACGCCTGATTTCATTAGAGAAGTAGTTGTTCGTTTAACTAATCAGTTTTTATTTACTTTCCTCATATTCCAAATGAAAAGCAGAGTGTTAACCTCGGATGAAATTGAATACAAGAATAAAATTGCAATGAGAGCCTAGACTGCGTCATTACTCAATATTAGCCGAGACAGTGGTCATAAGCAAACCTATACATGCATAAAAAAGCCTTATTTAAAAAATCTATCATGGAATCTTAGACCTACGTCTAAGCATGGTATGAATAATTTAAATCTGGAACTATTTTAATTATACAATTAATCAATTTGTTCAGTACATATTTGTATAGATACTATAAATGCGCAATTATCGACGTGTGTTTATTGATACCTACTTGTGATTCGAAAGGGCTGAGCTACATGATTTTATAGTTGATATATAGCGGCAAGTTTTAAATGCCATGTCGCAGCCTCCTTGACTAAGATTTGCACAGGCTACGTACCTGTGTATCATTTCATCCTACATAACATTACCTAACGTAGGTCGCGAGCCTAACTTTCGACATAGGACCGACTCATTGACAGACCGGTTTCGGTTTTGCTCAATTAAATTGAAAATTAATTGGTTTTGTTACGCCGGGTCAAACCACCGCCTGCTAATAAGGTTTATAAGTCACCCATTATGAAATAAAAGGAATCGCGTGTATTAAATACTTTTTAGTTTTGGAAATAATCCACTCATTTACACTAAGTTTATATTCAAGGTTTAATCAAATTATCGAACAAAGTCGTTCTAGTTGTGATAATAAAATTAATTGCTGATTAAAGTCGTCCATTGCCACAGCCCCTTGAGCCTTTAACTACATTAGAAAGGCAATATTATTTTCATGAACGTTATTCTAAGTTTTTTTGCATTGAATTTTTATTTACATTCGGCAACTTAACTTGTTAATACAGTCACTTATTTAATTATGTTTCACAACTTCCAGTCTCAGATTTATTTTTTAATTTTTTGTAATTAAAATTACATTAATTGATTTCGAAATCGTCCTTAACCATCCTGTGATTATATATTTTGTAATACGTCATTAACTTTTAAGAACCCTAATAACGCAATAAAACACCAATAAAATACAATGTTAAATGGAAATTACACATCGCAAATGCAATCGCACAGCATCCCATATTGGCGGGCTTACAGAAAGCCCATAAATATTAAAACTAAATTGGACTTAAAAATGGAAACGAGACTTGTACTTACAGGGGTAGGATCTTCATGTTTGTGGCGTTGGTATCGCGGATGTCGCAAGAGCCACTTGTGGTCGGTCCTTTCTCCGCTGTGCGGCTCTGTGCAGGTCTACAATGGACGGAGGCCACGCTTGATCTGCCGCTCAAACACCGACACCTCCGGTACACTCCGGGTGTGGGTATGGTGCATGGCTCGCCCGCCGCCGCAGCACCCTCCACCGCTCAGCACCATTTGCCTGATTTATATTCACAAAGCGCAACAAGCGCATGAGCACAACTACATACCAAACATTGTCTGCATAGCGAGTTTTGGACAATTGTTGCCTCCTCGGAAGGCAAATCCTATTCTGACGTCGTCGGTGCAGACGTGATCTGTTTTAGTTGTTTATTTTTTGGGATATGCTCTAACGGTATTATAGAAACTGTAAGATACCTCTTAGGTACAACAATAAATACTTTAATCTTTAACCAAAATAAACATTTATAGAAACATAAAGATGTGGTTGCCAGTTAGTTAGTAAATAAAAACACTACCTATAAAATAGTCAATTTTATAAATAACTCGAGTTTTCCCTGCGATACTTACATGAAAAGTTAATTTATATATATATACCTTTAGTAAAAATTACCTAACTGATGTAAAATCCGTTGTGTGGTTTAGAAAGAGTTAGCTGATATTATATTATAGATAAAGACAGACGCGGAACTTTGTTTTATACTATGTAAAGATAAAAACTATGTATAACTATTCTTCTTGATAGGGCTGTCTTTACCTGTGTAACCTGTGGGTATCAGGGGTGCGTGGCACTCGGACGCACTACGACAACCCATAGAACAAGCAGTTCAAAATAATTTCTACTCTTATATATATATATATATATATATCTAATTTTCATTTGTTTCGTGGCTTTTCTACAGCAATGTGAATTTCCATATAGATCATACCTTCTTGTCAAATTTTATACTTATAGAAGCATTACTTTCTTACAAAAGTAACTGTTACTGCCCATTTCCACCTGTCGGGTATCGGGCCTAACTGTTCACACTTACCCGAGTCCGTTGTTTTGTCGGCGCCGACAACAAATGTTGGGTGTTTTACCAGCTCTCTAGACTGTAAGAAAATCGTGTCGGATCTTGTTCGCCTATGAGTTGGTATGAAGCTGTCTACACTTGTCGGATGTCGGGTACAGCAAAATTCTTTCCGCACCCCCCCTTCTTCCGCCCGCCGCTAGTTGCTCTCTGCAGAAGATCGCGCAAATACATCGGCTCCAGCTTCGACCACCTCCGACAACCGACAAGTGTTAATAGAGGCGCCGACACCCGATTAAAATACAACGCGCGACACTCAACAAGTGGGAACAAGCTGTTACATATAAAAATAGACGGACGAACGATTTTATAAAGTTTCGTTTTAGTCAAAATGGCTAAGATAAGCAGTCGGCAAAGGGGGCGTAAGCTGATTTTTACACCGCGGTATCCAATATGCTTAGCACGGTCCTGCTTCTTCGTAAGCCTAATTCAAATCTTAACACTATTAAGTTTCAAGGGTTTGATTTTGCAAGATAAATGTAAAAGCAATAAAGGCTGGCCTGCAATTAGGACAACGCAACATCTTTCTAGTTTCCGTTCAGTATGCATATGAGTGAATTAAAAACGTAGAAAAACGAATTTTGCAAAATTCCAAGCCTGAAAAATATTACCAAAAGCATAAAAATTCAAAACTCGTGGCTGTAATAAATTATGTGGTTGAGTCCGATACGGATCTATGTACATATTTAAAGAAAAATACAATATTCGAGGAATTAGCGCTGTACCTACTTAAACTATTTCTACATTATTATAATGAAATAGTTATCATCATCATCGTCTAGGGCAAAGATACACATCCATCTTTGCAACCGAGGTATTGTAGGGGGTTTTACCTCGGTTGCAACTGTTAGAGAAGCCAAATATTTATAAGAAAATTAACAAACGCTACGCTGTCTAGGTAAAAAAAGTAGGCCCATAATGACGTAACATCGTTGAGGATGATACGCACCTTAATGATCTCATAATAAAGAATGCCGTAGATCGCTTGAAGACGAGAAGAAAAAGCTGAACCCAAACTCCGAAACTGGTGCTCTGAATTCAACCTGAGATTTGATGTTTTCTATTTCATTGCCTCGATTATTTGTCAAATCATAATATCCTTTTTGTAATGTTGAAGTTTCGTATGGATTTAAATCTTAAATGGTTACGATTATACGAGGTCCCATGATTTGCGATTTTAACTTAACGCTCGCGCTCTCAGTCAAACATCTTGGTGCGTTCTAAATAAAGGACTTACGTAATCAACAACAACAAAGAGAAATAAATGTATTTTTTCACAAGCTCTGTGAATGTAATGGCTAGATGATCGTGCCGGCTCATTTGATTTAGATAGACCTCAAACAGGTATGCTACCTGCTTTCGTAGAGGTCAAAGGTGAGAATGGATCTCCGGAATGTTATTAGGTAACTTATTCGCAGACGAGGTCGAACTCGACACCGATGTAATCAATTGACACGTTGATATTTTATCTTTTAACTTATGAAGATGAAAACAGGGTTTTAGGGTTCCACAGCCACTTTAACATAAACAGATTCATTATACAATCGTCATGTGTGTTTGTCCGCTTTTCTTTGAATGTCAGTCATTTTTCTTACGATTCGACGCCTCATTGTATTATTAAAGAAATACCTAATAGTGATTGATACGTTAGTAATTTGATTTAAAATAATGCTTATGTTAATCTTGAAATGTATAGACTATCTAGTGCGGATTCTCTTTTGGGGTTTTCTCTCTCTCATACTCATTCTCTGTTAGAAACCACAGACTTTGATTGACTGATTGTAATGAAGAATGCCTTGATTGTGTTTAAGAAAACGAATATGCTGCGTTGCATGTGTAGTGTAAGGCAGATGGACCACATTAAGAACTTCCGTATAACCTTGACATACCACTCTAAATGAAAGAGAGTGGCCTATGCTATGGTCATATTTTACGAACACCGACTGGTTAATTGGTTATGCAGAGTACAAATGTATATATTGCCACCGTCCTACTACTGCTGACCATGACTGCATCTACGACACGTTGCAATCGCCGGTGGGTACATTAGTCTACACAGAATGTCGTAGGACCCCGGACACGTTGACAAAGTAAGTGATATCCGAGTGTAGGGGCGCCATAGGTTTTCTTTAATAATATCTTTGTGAAGCACCCAATTTTTTTTTAAATGAGACCCAGATTACACCGTCACAATAAAGGATGCCTAAACCCGTGCGAAGCGGAAAAGTAAAGGTACGAAAACGAATACTGGGCGCCATTTATCTATCTCGTCAGACGTTCCGAACACAAGCGGATTTTAACACTATAATGACAATTATGACTTAAATTGTTTCTACATTAGTTTTGAGCAACAACGTACAGCAATGTTTCGACTCTACTAGATTGGTTTTATAATACACATGCCATAAAGGTATAAGACGTTTATATGATCTAAGACTTATGCATAACATTCAAGGGTAAAAAAATTGTGTTTCCTTCCTGGTGAGAATAACTTCTGATTATAGAAAACCTGAAAAATTATTCTTTTAATTATGTTAAAAGTATGAAAAATATCTGATAAATGACGCAAAAAATACAAGCAGGTCAATATTAATTGCGTAAGTAATTTACAGTATCTTTCAATAACTAACTAATTATTTAATGCATTTCTGCATTGCATATTATTAGCTGTGGAACTTAATGTTCTAATATATGTACAAAATAATGTGCTACGAGTAATCAGGGCGTTACAGCGGCGTCTCCATTAATGCTAGCAAGTGCGAGCTAGGATTACCGACAGGCTAATTAGAGCAAAAATATCATCAAACAAAATGCAAACGACTATTGTCAGTAAGTTTTATTATCTGTGTAAGAATGACGATGAAGGCAATAAGTCTTACATTTATAAAATTTCATAACATACCTGTTGAACACGAGAAATTTAACAAAACTACGTTTTAACGGTTTTATGCGGGATAATTATTTTTTTTGTTTGTCTTTGTTTATATCTTTGTACAACAAATACAATTAAAAACTAAAAATAAATTAAGTAATAATTAAAAATGAACAAGTTGAGAATAAGCTAAATAATAATTTTTACGTTGACACTTGACATCTTTCTCTTCCGTGATCATGGCTACTTAAAAATGTCCGAAACGTCGGAATAAAAATCACATAAAATATCACGCTTAAAACCGTTAAAACTAAGTTTTGTTATATGTCTTTACTGCGAAAAATTAATAAAATACCACAAGAAACTTATTGGTCACACGAATGTGAGATTATGTGTTGTTAAGAAATGCCTGTGTTAAGTACTAGAGAAAGAGCATACAAGTCTCTTAAATCATAACCTTGGCCACGGAGATAGTTCTGACTTTCCGCAAACCAAGGGGCAGCTGGAAAGCTAAACAATATCGAAGTAACTTTTACAACGGTTTCATAAAAGAAGTATACCTATACTTAGCAACATTTGCCTCAAACCCGTGCTTAAATCTCACCATTTTTAGGGGAACGGATAGTATACCCGCCACGCTTATCCAAGATGGACTGGCAGGTTACACATAACAGTTATCTTGATGCACAGGTTTCTTCACGATTTTTTCACTACAATATATACATATTGGGCTGTGAGTCGTCGTCAGCCATTTGCAGTCCACTGCTGGACATAGGCCTCCCCAAGACGGCGCCACTCATCCCTGTCCTCCGATTTCCTCAGCCAGCACCTACCGGCGACCTTGTATAGGTCGTCGGTCCATCGGGCTGTAGGGCGTCCGACACTACGTTTAGCGAGACGCGATCTCCACTCCAGGACTCGTTTGCTCGATCGGCCATCGGTCCTGCATGCATCAGATGTGACTGTGTGCTATGAGTACAAGTTCTTAAACCCACATCAGTTTCTAATCATTTTCATTGGGTTTTTTTTATTTTCCTGAAAATCTATTTTTTCTTTAAATTTCAAATTACGTTAGTGGATATTAAACATTTATATAATTATAGAATTTTCATAATAAATTCAAATTCACATATTTAATTTAAACTAACATTCAATTGCCTTACTCTCGGTTAAAATTTGGCATAAGTTCCATACCGAGTTATATTACATTTCTGCCGATCGTAAGGCAGAAGAATTAATAGTAAAATATAGGAATGGCCATTAGGTAGTATAATGTTGTTACCACTTACCACGTGCTGACGGTAATGCAAAGCATAGTGATGAAACCTGCACATTTGATGTAATGTGTCTGAAAGATCTCAATAATGTTGCAGGTGCATCGTAAATGAACATTTTCATTTACTTACCTAGTACCGAAATACAGAAACAACGTAGTTATGCTTTTTAAAAGTAATAATATATTACCAGTTGTTATTGCGTATCAATGTGAGTTTTGTTCAAAATCATGATGACACAATATTTTATAGACTTCGTACTACGTGAGTATGCAGTATAGATACTTCCGCGTTGGTTAAGCTTCGACAACACTTATTTTGTGTGCATATACATATTTATAGGTACTATTATATGGACGGTAAATCTTAAATCCCTCGCGCAGGTTTTGTTTTTATATTTCTCAAATATTTTAAATGCACTAGCAGTCTAGACTATGTTCACATAACAAACACGCATCCTTGTAGATACCTCAAGGTTATATCAGATATTCGTATGTATATTTTTCTTGTCGTTAATTGACCAACATCGAAAGGACATCAACTATAATATACAATTTAACTTAGATTTTTTGGCTATATTTGTATAAATGATGATTATAAAGATGTGCCAATAGGTAGCAACCTACTTTATGTTTTCCCAGAATTTCAAAAAACAAGCATTATTTAAACAACAGAACTTGTTATATTAGGTTTCCGAGCTATGCTCATAAGTATATAGAAAGTAACATCGTAAGTACTTATACCAAATATAATCCTTCAAAACATGGACAGCATGTTGAATAAGTGTCAACACCATTGATACTGAAATATATAAAACTCCTTCACAAGAGTTTTGTGAAGGAGTTTTATATGTTTCAGTGCAAATAAAAAGGCATAGGCGCTGCTAAGATATCCTTTAACAATATCTCCTATACTATACGTATATGTTTATCTTTGATTGCTAAGGGTTAAAAACTGGCGCTATGAAAATTGTCTACGTAAATAGTGAGCCTTAAAAAGACATTAACCTCTATATGATTAATAACAATATCTTCTATAAGAATCTTTCTAAATCTTAACTGTATTTCTATAAGATATTATTATCTTTTTAACTATATTATTAACATTCTTTCAATATTGCAATAAGCAGGTGCCACATTCTTTCCGCCAATGAGGTCGTCAGTTTCACAATCAATATAACTTTACAATACAGTCCTTTCTGTTACCATTTTCTAGAATAGTTCATGTTTACAGTGGACTTGACCTTGGGTATATTCCCACAGCGCATACCGGGATGGGCGCCGCGCAGCAACGCAATAACACTGTATTGATCCGTCTATGAGCCCACGGGACCTTTTCAAACGTCCCTGAACTAAGTCCAGATAAATGCTCGACAGGCAAACTTGTATATTTTAAAGGACAAGTTATAATTGTGTTATAGAAAATAGATAAAGGATAGCTTCTATATCGTATAACGTTTAAAAGTGGTAGATTCATGCTGGAATACCGTGTAGTGTTCGTTGAAGCTATGTAAAAAAAACTATAATAGACTATAATATAAACGGCGCAGAACACGATGCATTTCTTTTAGATTTCTTGTCGGTTTGTTGGGGATTCACGTAAAAACTACTAAGCCGATTTCGCTGCGGGTTTCGTTGATCGACAGACTTAAAACTTCTTCTCCTGGTGATCGATAACAAATTTTATGTAATAAAATGTGTGATATTTTTTATCCCGGGAGTCCCGCGGGATTTTTTTCAGGAGCGGTTTGTTGCTGTCCGGGTACATAAATATTAGCGTATTTCGACAGTTTTCACTAAAAAGATAGCTGCGGCGCTTTGTGTCTCGAGAATCCCGCGGCAATTTCACGTCAGGCGTGGACGAAGTTGCGGGAATTCCTAGTCTTGATTATATAGCTGTTAGGGCCGCCTCGATAGATGTGATACCACGTTTTCACAAAATATCAATTTGAAATGGTTAGTTAACCTTGCTCTAATCGTCCTTGAGAGTGGTGAGGGATGAGTAAGAGTTCCGATGATCCAATTTTCCCTCCCCCATTTCCATCGCCTATTCCAGTCCCACATTTCATCCATTCCTCCTGTCTGACCCCACTATCTCGTGCCCGTATCCCATTCTCTTTATCCCACCATAAAGGCTGCCAACGTGTTGGCTTCGCCTCTGGTATTGCAAAAGTCTATAGGCGACGATGAACACTTTCCATAAGCTAGGCCGTATGTATCTCTAAAAAAACTACGTTTTAAGGGTTCTAAGCGCGGTAATTTATTTAATTTTTATTATTCCGACCCTTCGGCCACTTTTCAGTAACCGTGATCACGGAAGACAAAGATGTCAAGTGTTAATAAAAACTTCTAAAGTTTTATTTAGACTACCGCCTACCGCCAACTTGTTCATATTCATTATATTAGTTTTAATTTTGTTTAAGTTTATTATTAACTTTATAGGAGCCAAATCGAATTTACCACCGCTTCACAGCATGCTGTGGCTTGAAGAGAAGAAGCGGCACAAGGAACTCCTCAACAAACATGCTCTAATAATTGTTGTTAACGTAATTCTAATCGTATGTATTTGGCTGTTTGCTAGCTTTAAAATAGAAAATAACGACTAAACAAAAATAAATAACGCAAAGGTCGTTCTAAAACTTTCCAGGTAAGATACGACCCTCTGAACACCAGTGCTCTAGATAGACCAAAAATTACACTATACTACTAGACCACACAGGCCGTCAAACGACAATTAATTATTTCCATATTTATATTATTGGTATAGATTAAGTGTTGCCTGACAAAGTTATCCTTGAATATAAAATACTAGTTTTATAGGTTAGTTTAAGTAATTTTAATAAATCTAATAACCATCAAACTTAATACACTTGGCCATTGCAATCATTATCATTGAATGATTATGAGGTTCCAGGTCTGAATATTGGGTAGGAAATAAAAGTAATAAACCGGTCAACTGATTGCGGAAAACACACAGTGAATGGTTCCTTAATATAGATTATGCCACTGATTATGGAACCTTTAAAGAGATTGTAATTAAAAATGCCCCATATCTTGAAAAATATTGACTATTTTCACCACTCAATTACGTACCTCTGTAGTATTAGATCATCAAATTGTATCTCATCAAAAAATATTCGTTCGCGTCCGTATATTGTTTCCAGTGTTTACTTTTTTAGTAATGTACATTCTTTATCCCTCTCATACCTTTAATAGTAACACCAAATTTGGTGAGTTACGTAAACTAGAATTACTTATTGGGTATCATAATAATAACTATGCGTGACAGTGGTTGATTGCTAAAGGTGTTTTGTTTACTTTCTCTTATTTTTAACTAAAGATTTCTCCGCGCCTACTCCGCGGGTCAAGCCTTTATATGTAGTTCTAATTTACTTACATAAAGCTTAATTAATTAGGTTTTATATATAGCTAGCGAATCCATGGGCAAAAGCTAGTAAACAATAAATATCGAATAAATTAATAAACAAGCAAAAGAACGCGACGTAGTGTTAGTATAGGTATTTTTTTCAAATATTATGACCAAAATGCTATTAGCATTGAGTTTGCCAATAACTAAGTACAACAGAAGAGGTCGGTGAGAAAATTAAAAGAGAAAAAATAAGCAAATAATTGAAATTAGAAATTGTCTTTAATTAGTACCAAAATTTACATAAAATAAAGGCGTATGGCTATAATTAGGTATAGAGACCAAAGATAGAGTCAAAAGAGATATATTTAATATTAACAGGATAAAAGCAATCAAGGATAAAAAAGATATCGTACAACTGGGTAGATTTTTGTGGCCAATATACTAATATATCCTTCAATATGGTTCGATTGAACATATATTTTATTCGCCACAGCCACACATATAAGAATAATCGCAAATCCTTAGTTTAGCCAAAAACACTGAGGAATATACATGACTAAAACGCAGGAGAATGACAGTCCAAATATATTTTTAAAGAAAATTGCGAATACGCAAGAACAAAATGAGAATTTGGAACAAGCTGTATTTTTTTAACAAAAACCAACCGACTCCACACTAAAAACCAAATAAATATTTAACCGTCTTCTTTCTACATCTCGAAGTCGGTGTCAAATAAAATAAAAATTACTATATTTTGTAAATTTGTGGTTGTTCTTTTATGTATGCCATTGCGGCCCCTTAGAAAGAGAAGCCTGATTTGAATTTGAATAAAATGAGGATTGACATATATTTTGCGAAATGCTCAAAGAATCTGTAAAAAGGATTGACCTATTAGTTTGATAAGACATGATTATAATATATATAGAGCCTGTTTCAAGGATGCTTCAATTCGCCGGAGAAAACAGGACTGAGGAATCTCTAATAGAGTTTCACTTTAAACTTGATATTGATCTATTCTATTTTTAGCACTTTAGCTTCAAAGCTACTGGGGCTGATTCTTATAATTTCTGATTTTCCGCCCACAATTAAATTATCTGGCAAGTAAGGTTAAACGAAAATTCGATACTTTCTAGGGTTGCCATCTTAGCAATATTGTCACTAGATTTCGTGATTTTAAAATTTTGATAGTCATTATTAAACTAGAAATTATTTTAGAAACTATTACTGAAATGAAATATAGTAATTGTTTCAAATAGAAAGTAATACTTTGTATTCGTTACAGTATTTTAGGGTAGCTGTTTAATGGTTGGTTCTTATATCTTACCGCATGTTTGTTTGCCTTACTAGCCTACTTGAATAATTATTTTGATTTACCCGTATTTCTAGGGAACCGCGAACGCTCGTTGACCTTCGTTAGCCCAATGTATTTATTTCTCACGGCATTATATTGTAAAAAAAAATGTGTTTTTTCGTCGCTTATTTATCAATTTACGAACTTTTAAGGAAAACATAAACAAAACTAGTGACTTTCGGGCCAAATAGTGAATTTGGAATTAGTACGGTGGCAACACTGATATTTTCACATTTCACCTTCAGTCTGTTACTCTGGTCGCTGAAGTGAAACTATACAGAACTGATTCATTTTGTAGTGGTCTATGATCGTGTTAAAAATGTTTTTTTTATTACTCTTGACTTTTTGTATGAGAGCAGTGGTTGGTGAATTAAATGTGACCTATGTTGCGATCATATATAGGCACGGTGAGAGGACCCCGGTGGCTCCATATCCGACGGACCCTTGGCGCAATGAGTCCTTGTGGCCCGTGCGATTTGGAGAACTGACCAACACCGGGAAAAGGCAGCATTTCGCTTTGGGACGATGGCTTCGACAACGTTATTCGGTAACAAGCTAATTATTTGTGTTTTGCTACTTATCTAATCTCAAACAAAAACAAAGACTGCGATGCGATGTTTTATTATTAAATATTTGAAACATAACTATTTAACATTAGGTAGGTGCTTGCAACTATATATAACACTTGCATCCTTGCATATACAATATGATGCTCAGGCTATTGCACTTTGCAACTTGCTGATTTAAGTCAAATCAGTGATTACGTCGTGTGAATCAAAAAATTTTAATGTGGTTTTTGACAATCTCTACCTTAGCCATAAGTGTTACAAGTTGTTATAAGTATTTTAGGAAATACCTATTTTGCTAGCTACATGCTTGCTCCTCTATGCCATAACCTGTGAAGTTAAAATTCTTTGCTTATACATGACAATAAACAGTATTTCAAAAGAGTGCGGTATAGATACACGGCACATTTATTTATTATGAACAAATCCGAATTTTTTAAATATAGGATAGAAGCCTTCGTAATTTTTTTTTTTATCCACCCAAAATTATTTTTATATCTCAAGTAATAAATAAATGTGCCCTATATCTATAAAAAAATATTTTTCCATCGATCACATTGACAATTCTGCTATCAAGCTTATACTAGTAAGTACAAGTATATATCGGGTGGGCTGGTTACATTAAAAGAAAACAATGTGTCACTATGCAATGCACTATTACTATCTAGTTAGTAGTTCCATCCATTCACAAACAACAGCAATTCTATCCATCGATAAACTTTGTGATGGGAGAGATTATTTTATGTAAAACTTGAATGATTCAGAAAAAAAACCATGTAGGAAACAAAACCGAGACCATCTAACTGCCATTTAGGATAAATGCTTAAATAAAGGATATGTTTGTTGCCAGAGCTGCATCAAATTTCAGCAACATATTTGTAGCACCTTTGGTATTGTAAATGTCCATAGGCGATAGTAACCACTTTCAATCAAGGGGACCTCCTGTCTACTGAACTCCAGCATTAAAAACAAATATTCTGTTTTCTAAACGCTTGGCTATCTAGAGTTCCGACTTTGGATACTGTCATTTCTACTCAAGCCCTCATATCCTGTAAATTTAAACAAAATTGGTGATGATGCATAGATGCCGTATCCTTGAGTGTACTTTTTTTGATGTACATGTACTTATTTAACATATCTTTTCTCTAACACATGAAAATATCAAGCTTTGTTCTATTCTAATTAAAATAATCTACCAGAAGTACAATTTAGCAGCTCCTTATTATAATTTCAGCAATTGTTGTCAGATGCATTTGATCCAAAAGAGATTTATGTAAGGTCTACTGATGTTGATCGCACACTGATGTCTGCTCAAGCAAACTTAGCTGGTAAGTTAATTTTAGTTATTTTGTTAACAAGAGTTACCAGAGTTGATTACAGTGGTGCTGGCAAAAGGTTACAATGATGATATTAACATATTCAAAACCAATCAAACTGTTAAATTGAGAAGTACAGAGTACAACTTTGTATTAAACATTTGATATTCCTCTTAAAATAATGGTTGTTAAAATATCTAGCTATCCCTGCAGAAATGGAGAAAGGATACAATATCCTGCAGCCAGGCCGCTTGTCATAAGAGGCGACAAAACAACCCACAGCCAGGTGGTTGGGTAATTGCCCGACTGGATAGCTACCACCCCTGGTCTGAAGTATGTCCCCATAACAACCTTGAGTTGTGTTCCGGCATTAGTGCCCAGGTTCCAGTCTCCCTTAAGAGGGCAGCAGCGCATTTGTAGCACCTTTGGTGTTGCAAATGTCCATAGGCGATGGTAACCACTTTCCATCAAGTGGGCCATCTGCCTGTCAGCTGAACTCCAGCAATAAATATTTTAAAAATATTCTATGAATGTGTTGGCTCTAACGTCTTTAGCATTGATTTTGTCACTAACACAGTGAAAAGCTGTATATATATATATATATATATATATATATATATATATATATATATATATATATATATATATATATATATATATATAAATGATAGATGAACATTCATAGAACATCATAATTATAAAATAAAAGCCCGATTTGACACTTAAGAATGTCTATAGAACATAACTTAGAATTAAATAAAAAAAACTGAAAGCCAATAACAATTTATTTATTTAGTTAATAATATACATAATTTTTTTACTAGTGCATTATATAATGTTATAAATAAAACATACTTCAATTATTACTTTCCTCCAAATATCGAAATAACATCTATTATACTATTTCCATTTCTTTATTTTCTCGATGACAGTTCTAATTTGATAGTTGTAGTGTTGTGACCAAATAAGTAATGATATGAATGATATGTTGGAATAACACTTAAAAAACTTGTTGTTTCTTTACTTGAATGTGGTTTGTTCCATGACCAAAAATCGTCATTAAGCATGGTTTTGTAAGAAATTAAATTATCTTATAAAAAATCGGACAAAAGTAAAATATTGATGGAGCGTCACGGACGTTGCTATGGCTCGCTGCGAATTTTTGATCGAAGCCAAAAAGATATCACATTGGCTAAATGTTATTTTCACTGACGAGACTTGTTTAAATGCAAACCACATAGTATCCAAGAACTGGACTGACGACACCGCCGCTTCCACTAGTTCAGTGCCAATGGGAAAAAGTGAACGCCTTATCATATGCCATGCAGGATCTACGAAAGGATTCGTGTCAGATGCTTTACTGGCTTTTAAATCCAAGAAAACAGTGGACTACCACGAAGGAATGAACTCGGAGATTTACGAAGGATGGTTTAAAGAAATGGTGCAATCTCTGGAAGAACCGTCGATAATTATTATGGACAACGCTACATATCAGTAGAGACAAATAGAAAAAATACCGACGCAGGCCAATAAAAAACAAAAGATAATTGACTGGCTCCAACGTCATGGCGAAAATGTGGATAATACTTTATTAAAAGTACAATTAGTGAATATTTTAAAATCGAAAAAAAGCCTCCCGAAAAGATATATTACCGACGAAATAGCTGCCGAATGAAATCATTGGGTTCTTCGACTTCCGCCGTATCATTGCCAGTACAATGTCATAGAACTAATATGGGCACAAATCAAATGACACGCCGCTCGAAACAATACCCATCCCCCTTTTACGGCAAACAAAATGTTAGATTTGTTAAAAAAGGCATGTGCGGAAGTAACCGCCAAACACTGGGAAAAATTGTGAGATGAACCCAAAACATTATAGCGTCGGATTGGGAAATCATGTATATAATAAATGTTGGGGAGAGCTCATCGAGTGACAGTGACGATTCATCAGATTTTGATTAAAATAAATAAATAAAGAATCAACAGAATATAATTACATCTTTTACATACATACATACATAACTTCACGCCAGTTCCCTTGCGGGGTAGGCACGAACAACAGAGCGCCATTTAGGCTTATTCTTACATACCTCACTTGCTTCTTTGACATTCATAACTCTTGTCATGCACGCTCGTCTGTTCTTAAGGCTCCTGACATCACCTTCTGCTAGTACACGATCAATTTGATCATGGAAGGTGTGTCGTGGCCTTCCACGACTTCTGCATCCATCCACTTTTGCATTGTATATCTGTTTATTCATTCTTTCATCATGCATTCTTTTCACATGCCCGAACCACCGGAGCATTCCTTTCCTTACCTTCACCCCGACACTCTCTTTCAGATCAACTCTCTTTCTTACTTCGGTATTACGAACGCGGTCCGCGAGCGTCACTCCGCAGATTTTGCGCAGTGCTCGCATCTCGACCGCGTTTACTCTACTTTCATGCTCTTTCTTCCATACCCAACTCTCGCATCCATACGTGAGCGTAGGTACCAGCACCGCGTTGTGTACGGCGAGCTGGGCCTTCTGGCTGACTTACAACTAGGTCACTCATCCGCACCCCAACATCCATCAATCTTATTCTCTGGAGACAATCGTCCAGGTATAGGATGAACAGCAAAGCCGACAGCACGCAGCCCTGTCGGACGCCAATATTGACGTCAAACCAGGGCGACAGGCTGCCATCCAGCCGCACGCATGCCATACAGTCCTCGTAAGTGGACTGCACAGCACGCATCAGTTGGCCATCAATCCCATATCTGGGCAATATGTCCCAGAGGTCCTTCCGCACAACCCTGTCAAATGCTTTCTCTAGATCCACAAAACCGCAGAAAACCTTCCGGCCCATAGCCAGCTGCTTCTCTACGATATTGCGGAGAGAGAAAACTTGATCCATACATCCCCTTCCATTTCTGAAGCCACCTTGTGCATCCCACAATAATCCAACTGTAAAAAAGACGCTCGTTCAAGCTTCCACAGGAGCTGTCATCGAGAAAATAAAGAAATGGAAATAGTATAATTCTGTTGTTTTATTAATCTTTGATGAAGTCCCAAAAACGGTTATGTAGGAAGACATTTTATTTTGAATGTTACTGTTGCTACCGAAGGGTTGTTGCTGTTTATTAACTACTAGCGGCCCGACGCGGTTTCACCCGCGCTATGTCCCGCTGTCGTGGTATATAGCGTCATGTTATATATATAGTCTATGACACTCCCTGTTAACCTAGCTTTCGAACAGTAAAAGAATTTTTAAAATCGGTTTAGCAGATCCAGAGATTACCTCTTACAACGTCACAAACTTTACCTCTTTATAATATTAGTATAGATATTCGATTCAGAAAAAAATACATATTTTTTCCGAAACCTTACACTGTTTAAATATTAATACTAAAACTACATTATCCCTATTATATTATATTATAAATGCAAAAGTAACTCTTGTCTGCCTGTTCCATTTTCACGTAAAAACTCCTGGACCTTGGCTGAAACTCAGTATACATATATATATAAATATATAATATATAAATCATTGTTAAACTGTCGCATTTTTAGAAATAAATATTTTCTTTCTTTCTTTCTATATATTTTCGATGCCGAGAATGAACATAGGATACGTTTTATCCCGAAAAATGGAATAGTTTCCGGCATAAAAATATATTTGTCTTTCTGTTTGTTATGCTTTTACGGAAAAACTACGGGACCGATTTAGTTGAAATTCGGTATACATGTAATTTTAATACCGAGGGTGGACAAGGGATACCTTTTATCCTGGACAATGGGATAGATTTATGTAAAGGTTATCCCAAAAAGTGGGATAGGTTTTTCGTGATTTTTCATTTTCGTCATTTTGGTCATCTTTGTCCAATTTGTCCTTTTTATCCGATTTGTCGTTATTGTCCGATTTGTCGTTATTGTCCGATTTGTCGTTTGTGTCCGATTTGTCCGTTTTGTCTGATTTGTTCTTTTTGTCATTTATGTAGTTGTCTTAGACGGGGGATAGGTAAATATATCTAGGACGGTTAAATATCTAATATATAAAATTCTCGTGTCACAGTTTTCGTTGCCATACTCCTCCGAAACGGCTTGACCGATTTTGATGAAATTTTTTGTGCTTATCCGGTATCTATGAGAATCGGCCAACATCTATTTTTCATCCCCCTAAAAAATGTTAGGGGTAGTCCACCCCTAAATTTTTTTTTTTAGACAAAATTTTTAATTTCTATTTTTTTATGATACAACATACAAAAATACATACAACCCTAAATTTTCACCCCTCTACGATCAACCCCTATTTTTTATTTGTTTTAAAACTTGAATTTTTTTGGCAAGTTTTTTAATCTTATTTTGTCATGACTTAGAATTTAAAAAAATATTACTCTTTTAGATTCACAATTAGAACCGGTAGGTGGCACTGAGATCGGGTTCTGGAATCCTCCTAATCATCTGTAGCGATATTGGTGATTTTGTTTTGTATGTTTGAGTGGGTACCCGGATGGTTTAGATTCGCAATTAGAACCGGTAGGTGGCTCTGGGATCGGGTTCTAGAATTTTATTTTTTAAAGGCAGGACAACGTCTGCCGGGGCCGCTAGTATAATATAATATATGAAATAAAGGTAAAAAGTTTGGATAAGACCAATCATTTTTCAAGTTTATAGTTATAATGATATAAACATTCCATCATCTATAAAAAATGCAATAGTAACTCGATATGTCTTTCCGTTAAGTTTTCACGGAAAACTTCTAGGAATATTGGATCGGTTTTGCTGTAATTTTTTTTTAAATATAGTTTTAATACCGAAAATTGACATAAATACTTTTCATATCCGGAGATGGGATAGTTTGCGATATAAAATGAAATTAAACTTCCGAGTGCAAATAGCACTAACATAAAAATTAAGTACAATGTAATCTGTATTAACAACTCCTGCTCTTTAAACAAGAAGCACGCACTAGAGGTTGACCCGCGGCATAGCCGCGGGGTAAACTATAGTCATACATATATCTATGGAAACCAAAATAACGATTCAATAAATATGTATTATATGGGTGAGTCGTAAGTCGTGGTGGCGTAATGGCTAGTGCACGCGTCCCTAACTCAAAGGGCGCGGGTTCGATCCTGGCCCGAACGCATGCATCACTTAGGCAGTTTTCTGACCTAATGTGCATATGTTACAATTTTAAATTGTTAAATTACGATTTTGAGAGTAATTTATTTGTGGTACACAAAAAGTAAGTAAATAAAATTATTACAGAGTCGTATAATTTTAAATTCATTTCTCGAGTTATCGGTTAGCTTGATTAGCAATTTGGAGGTTTAATCCTTAAAGATGTAATGAGTAATGATTCAATGTGACCGATAGCTTCCAATAGATCGATTTCTTCGCCTGTATGAGTGGAACTGAAGGGATTTTGAATTTGGGGATCCAGACTGCTGCATCCATAGGTCCTTTATGCGTTAATTTCGAAGTATCAGTGAAGAATTTGGAGATGATTTGGCCAATGATTTTGAACAACATTACAGAACAATTGATTAGCTCCAGTAGAGTTTTTATAAATGCCTAGATCATATATTATACGAGGGGTAAAAGAAGGTTGTTGAAATTTGATTTGAATAAGGGCAGTTTATCATTTTGGAAAATACCACAAAGTAAGCTTAACAGTTGTTTGTAGGAGTTGGTGTTGTAGTTGGTACAGTTGTTCCATGATACCTAAAAGGCGATGATTGGAGAACTCAATCAGTTTACAAAAAAATTTGTCCGCCAAAAGCTGTCTAAGCAGAGCAAGTGGTGGCTCTGAGCACTCTAGCTGCAGGACCTCTGTTGGGGAAGATCTCATGGCACCCGTAATGATTTTAAGTTTAACTTGTATGATATGTCTAACTTTGCAAGGCTAGCTTAGTTGCAGATTTCTAGTAAAAAAAACTACCAAAATCGAAGCGGCTTCTGATAATGGAGTTATATAAAAGATTTTGGGAATAAGAGTGGGATCCCCACCTAACTCCTGACAGAGTTCTGATACTACTTATATTTTTCTCCACTTTCTGGCAAATCTATTTTAATGTACGAGGCCAGGGAGTGATCAAGATAAACACTTATAATTTTTTACTCTCAGAAATGTTAAAATCACGTAAAATCGTGAGGGGGGTAAGAGGGTTCCTTAATGTGGGGAGTATTTGGTTGTGGGACATTATATTTTGGATAATTCACATTATATCTTTATAAATTATAGCCTATGTGTTATTCTGATGGGTAACCTATATTATTGTAAAATCTCATCAAAATCCATTCAGTAGTTTTTGCGTGAAAGAGTAACGAACATACATCCATACATTCTTACAAACTGGCGTTTATAAAATTTATAGAATTAGTGTCAGTGATATGAGCTGTGCAAGGTTCTCATTTATGGAAATTGTATTTGTAGAATTATTCCTAAGAACAGATCCATTTGGAAGGGAAAATGAAGGCGAGGAATATTGTGATAAGCTTAAGGATCTTATTATTTGCCTAATTTTGGTCTATGGTGTCTCTCAATCAGGACCGTTTTTCTGTATGATGTAATAAATGACTGAGGATGAGAAGATGATTGGGGAAAGTGAGGAAGAGATTATGACTGACTGATGAAGGGATTAGGACTTGATGGTTGCATGTTCCAATAAACAGGTTTGTGGAGGAGAGATCTTTGGCTTCCAAATAACCGATGTTTACTTCAAACATATTAAGTTTAATTACGCTGTCTAGAATGTTCAGGGCATTTGAAGTCTGTGGCGACGCATGCATTAGAGCAAAATAAACACGATATTCTGTCATTTGGAACATTGCACATTAAACCATCGTGGGGACCAACGCATTGTGCACAATGGGTATTTGATCTGCATTTGGTTACTGGAGTGGTGGCACCGATGTTAACAATCTATGCTCTATACTTATAGCCAGGGATGTTCTATAGGCGACGATAACAGCTTTTCATCAGATTTGCTGTATGCCTGTTTACTTTTTCAGCCATAAAAAATATCCCTTTATCGGGTGATGTTAGTGGCTGGATTACTTTATTACTTATGCGTTAAATAAAAATTATTCTTTTTACAAAACAGGTCTGTTCCCTCCAACTGGCAAATCCGTATGGGATACTAATCTTCTATGGCAACCAATACCAGTGCACACTGTCCCCGAATATGAAGATGAAATAGTAGCCATGGAAAAGAAATGCCCTGCCTACAACAAAGAATATGAAAGGATGATACAGTCACCAGAATATAAAATGAGATTGAGTAAATATCAGGACCTAATGGAGTAAGTTGTATTTTTAGTTGTTGTGTTGTTTAATGGTTTACATTGCCTCTAAATGAACTTTACTATCACAGATTGTATTTTACAATAATATTTCTTCTTTAGTTAAATCATGTTTTAAATATTATTCTGATTTTTTGACAAGTAAGCTTCTTCCAGAAGGAAGGGCACGTCAAAGGCAGTCTTAATCTTGAAGATTGATAATGAAATTATGAATCATTACCTAATCAGTCTTCAGGGTGAAGACTGCCCTTTGTGCACGATTAGGAATAATTATGGGGCTTTAATCATAAGAGTTATATAAGGTTTACAGTCTCCTTAAAAAACTTAACAAAAAGTGTTATAAATAATCCACATTGACAGAAGCTCAATATGAATGTTCGAGTAGATAATAATATGTTCTAATGTGATAATGATTTTGTACCTTTATCATGGTTTGAAGCTGAATTAATCTTTATTAAGTTTATTACATAGATTCTCCAGAATCTAGAAATGAATAAGATACTCTTTATTATTGATCATGTGAGTTCTTGTATTGTCTGCTGTTAGATATGTATTGAAAATTTACACAGCATATGGTAAAGGCCTTTTAAAATTGTACATTTCGTATTATATTTCAGTTACATGACAGCATATTCAGGTATGGAAATAAAAGATTACCGTGATTTAGTTGACATCTATAGTACTCTCTACATTGAAACTTTAAACAATTTTACATTACCAAATTGGACTCATTCAGTTTATCCAGACAAGTTAAAGGAGCCTAGCTGTTACAGGTGTGTATTTCTTTAATAAACAATTGAATTTTCGAAACAACTTTTGCTGTCCAATTCTATGGCACTAATAAAGTATCTGGTTTTCCTGACAAATACAATCTTGAAGTCTTTAAGTCGCAAATGAATAGGTATCTTCTAGTTAAGCATGCTCCATCGAGGACTGACACCACTCGACATCAAGTGAGACAATGGTCAAACACAAACATATATATCCAAAAAAAAATGTTCTGTGTTTGAGCAACACAAGCAGGAGCAGCATCTCACAGAAATGAATATGTCGGTGATGTTTTGCTATGCAGTCTTATTTTCAAATGTTGTAATATTGATATAAAAAATTATCAATACTTTTAGGAGATTTATTATCTTTGAATAAGAGTGTGTTGTTTTTATTGAAACGTGGTCTACTCTTTAGTGCAATATGCCTTTTCGAGCGGCCATAAGACGTGTCAAAGACCTATACTTTGACTAAAACTTCTTTTTTGTTTGTTTGATGGTGCGGCTTCATCTGGGATAACGTAATAGATATAGGCTGTTTCACACGGATATGTCTAATGCATTAAGCGATAGGTTTAATGGGTTATTTAAGATGCGACATTGTTAATGACGTTATATATTGACAGATAGCATATATGAATACACTAATGTGGTTATTCGTTAACAGCATTATTTTTTAAAGCTTAAATAAGACTCATTTGGCTATCTTTGACACTAGCGCAGAAGAAACCCCAGCATAAAGATTATTTTACAACTTGAATATTTGTGAACCCTGTAGTCCTATTTAAAAAAGATTTTGCTCAATGGTTAGGCCGTAAAAGAACACTTTGACACATCAAGGGCACTTTTTAAAATGATTATAACATAGACAAACATGGAATAAACTTAATAACACACAAGAAAGTAAAATTAAACTATAAAATCTAGTGCCAGACCACTTCAGTTGGAAACATGCCCAAAAGACTGACCATATTACCTCGGTGAATGGCAACGCTAATGTGTTGTTTGAGGTATAAACCAATATTTTGCCCACGTGAGACGTCTACCAGGTGTTGTGTGTCGAAACCCCGAAATTATCACCCCATATCAAGATAAAATATTTTTTCCATTATAGTTTCACAGTTCAAACTGGCACACCTCTCCTCTCGAAACTTAAAGTTGGGCCGCTCCTAAAAGTCATTGTTGCCAATATGAATAATACTATGTTAAATACAACTTATAAAGAAGACAATTACTTGAAAATGTCCATGTACAGCGGCCATGATCTAACTGTGGGAAATGTCTTGAATGCAATTGGAATGTTTGATGGAAATTGCCCTGATTTTACTGCAACAATACTCATGGAACTGTTGTTTGGTGAGTTGTTCTAATTTGATAAATGTAGCCTGTCTTGTATTTAAGTATATTGTTATATATTACCACTAGAGCATTTTTCTTAAAGAAAAATTCTTATTCATGTCATTGATGACAGACATGAGATACACATATTTGTATTTATACATAGTATATTTCACTGTAATTAATTTTGAACTACTACTACTACTACTAATGGGGAAACTTAATAGGTTGATGTGATGCTAATGTTAAAACTTCACATTATAAAAAAAAACATTATTTTGTCATAAACACAGAACTAATTTTTTTATCAAAAATTATGTTTGTGTGGAAATTCTCGGTTTTTTTTAATTACTATTAGGGTCTGGTTCTTATATCTTACTAAATATTCATTTACCTAACTATCGATTAAAATTTCACTAAGCTAGATACAATTAACGTCAAATTTCTGGCAAGTGGATGTATAGTATAGGAATGGCTAAATAGTATTTGTTATGATTTAGTGATAAGTCATCATACTTTTCTACCTACCTAAGATCTTAAAATTTTGGTTATAAGCAGACTCACATTTTGGCTGAGACATGCTTTTAACAGCATGAATGAATCACATAAGAGTTGGATTAAACCTCTTTGCTACTAATGTAAATATGTATTTATTGAGAATTGAACTTATAATAATACTTTGTTTTTTTATTGCATGAGTTCATCAGGCAGGTATACGCGGCCCACTTAATGGAAAGTGGTTACCATCGCCTATGAACAATTGCAACACCCAAGGTGCTACAAGTGCGCTGCTGCTCTCTTACTAGAATGGGCTTACTAATGCTGGAACACAAATTAAAATTGATATAGCGGCATACTCTAGACCAGGAGTGTTAGCCATCCAGACAGACAAATACCCTACCACCTGGCTGAGGGCTGTTTGTGTAGCAATTCGGTTTCGGCAGTGGTCGAATGTGTGAATTATAAATAATGAGCACTATGAAATATATAAACGCATTTAATAAGTTTAATGGTACACGATTGACGACATACATGACGGGATAAAAGAATATACAAGAAAAACCTGGTGTCAAAAATATTCTAATATAACTTGACATCTGAGATGTCAGTGGCAGACCTCTTTTTAACAGTTCTGTCGCCTCTTACGACAGGTCGCCCGGTCGTAGGAAATTGTCTTCTTTCTCCATTCCTGCATGGATAAAACTTACTTACTTACTTTCAGATAATACAACCTACGCTCATTATATTCGGATCTTATATAGAAATTCGACTGAAATTGTGGAACCTTATGCACTTCGTATACCTTATTGTGGTGCAATATGCCCAATTGACCGGTTCATAAAGCTCTATGAAAATCTGCTTACAATTGATTGGAATCATGACTGTAAACTCAAGGTAATTCAATACATTTCAACTAGTTGAGAGCTTTGTTCAAATAGGCTTTTACTTACGACTATGCTGGCATAAATTTGGAACACATCTATAGAGCAAAGCATTCATCTTGATTCATGACGGCCTCTGTGGTTGAGCGGGCTAAGCCTTTGCCGGCCTACCTCACTGCAACGCAGAGGCTCCGGGTTCGATTCCTGGTATAGTAAATTTCGGAAAACGTCTTTTCTCCGTTATTTACTATGGTCTGGGTGTCTGGGATCGGCCCCAGAGTAGTCCGTTGAATACTACCCATAACACAAGCGTAACTTGCTTAATTTGGGGATATACAATGTGTGTTTGTCTGCCGATTATTATTATTATTATTATTATCTTGTTTTAATGCGAAATATTATATTACACAAAATAGTACGTAGGGGAAACTATACAACTGTTGGCACCCCACAAAAGCGATTGGCACTATTGTTTTATTTTAAACATTAAGACATATTTTTATTATTTTATTTTATAGCCATACAATGATAATAACGGTTGGCTACAAAATATAAAGTATTGACTAAATTGACTGGGTACCAATCATTGGGCGGGTTAGCAACAATAGTATTGTTTAGCGTATTTAGGGTCCCATCGTCACTCATTTATGATACTAATTTTTCTCAGACTGGCTGAAAAAGAATGAAATTTATCAAGAATTTGTTTTGTATGGGTTCGCGTTAAACGGTTTTAGGCTAACACAATGATAAAGAGTATTCATAAACTAATCTTGGATTTCTGCTAATTGACGTGAGTTTACAGACTTACTAGAAAATCAGTCGTCGTTCTATCAAAACAATTACTCGATACTAAACGCGAACTACGGAATATTTTAATAACATAATAATTTCTTCACATTCCAGGCTAATTATGAAATAAAATTCTTTCCACATATCATGGGAATATCATTTGTAATCAGTGGATTTTTGGTGTGCTTTAATTTATATTTTGCACCGAAACCATTTGAAGTGTAAAGTGTTTCTCGATAATTGGTAAGTAAGTAGTTTTTATCGTGATTTAAATGTCATACGACTAGAAAATAGACAGCTTGTTTTATTGATTACGGCGGTAACATCTAAAAACGTAGATAGTTTATACCTCCGGTTTCCAGCGATACAGACTAGGCCTAGTGAGGGAACCAATGTCAATGTTCTGAATGTAAACTCTTGAAAATAAATGTATTTGTACCTATCCAAGCTCTCACTTGAACTATAGGTACGGTTAGCTAGTCTGGTCAATCATCCGGCTGCCCGCAGCAGGAGGTTAATGTATATGCAGTCAATCGGATTGCAGCAGCCGGAATAGCAACCGCAACAAGCAATTGATTATCGGGCGTACACTGAACCCCATAGTGCGTATAGTACCCGTCCAGCTAACCGGCAATTGGGTGCGGCACTTCAAGTAACCGGAACGGTTTGCTGGCAGCCGCAGCTTAGTGCGAGTATAGTTTTACATATATTTTCTTGATTCCTTAATTTGAAAATATATATTTTTAATTTTTACAGATTGCCGTATGGATTTGAAAATATTTAAAATTACTTTATTAAGATATTCACGTGATCTTGATGTTGCCTAAAATACGCTCAAAGCGGTTGATGTTCTTGTATTTAGGATATAAATGAATGTTAGTGATGAATTATAATAATAAGACTGTTTGTTACTGTTGAACTTAATATTGATAAACTTTCGTGGATTTATAATGTAATATTGATGTATTTCCTTAGACTCTATATAAATAAAAATGTATGTACGCGCATAACTTAGAACGACGATGTTGATGAAATTTTTAGTGTGTGTTTGAGTGCGGTTCCCGGATTATTTAGGACTCACATTTGGAACCGGTAGGTGGCGCTGGGATCGGGTTCTAGATTTTTATTTTTTCAGGGCAGGACAATGTCTGCCGGGACCTCTAGTAATTTATAGTAATAAACTTTTATATTGTTAGGACTCCTCGACAAGTACGTTTAAAAATTGTTTTTGTTTTGACAATTACAAACATTCAAAATAAGATCTGTATTTAATTTGTTTTTTATTATTATCTTCTTCACTAATTTTATGTACCTACATATATACATATAGGTCATGGTTACATGATACACTCCTATTATGTCCTCTGTGCATGATACTGAATTTTTTTTGCAAGTTTTAGAATAAAATGATAAAGTAAATTAATGTCGCGTTAAACGTAAATTGCGTTTCTAACGGCCTGGGCACGAACTCCGGCTTAGCAAGGGATTTTGCGACAAGGCACACGAAGAGTTTGGGTGCTACCCAAATGGTTCGCTATCTTAGCGTATTACCAAATTTTTATATTTTTATATTGATAAATCGTATTCCACAAATCTTGACAATAAAATTACGAATGTTTACAAAAAAATATATTTTGATTCAGACAAAGTTTCATAGATAAAAATTACAAAAAATATTTTTTATATGTAGAATTGTAAATTAAATCAAAATCTCTACAACGTTCACAATTTTTTTTAAACATTTGTGGAATACAGATTTGTCGTAAGTATATTTTGTCAATTCATATCTTCAACAAATTTGTTATGTCGAAGCGACATTGCAGACTCAAAGTAGAGTCCGCGGCCAAGTCGCGAAGCTCTAAGAAAATTATCAGTCATAATGTTGTAGACGGACATTGATTTTCTCCAGTACTTAAATGTCTAGTAGTTATAAGTAGAAATGTTGTTCTCTCGATACAGTAAAGAATATTTTTATTAATAATATTCTATGTAGTAGTAGGGTCACGCTATAAAGCCACTATTTACGTTTCACGTAAATACTGATGAACTAACTTTGTAACCGTACTAAAACAATTTACATCAGCATAATCAGCTTATTTCTTCAGAAACTTAACACATGACAACGTTATGTTTAATAACGTTTTTTTTATTAAATATTAGTGACGTGACCAGGAGTTTTATGTGTTAATCGAAAAGTTTAACATAAATCGTAAGTAAGTTATCAATATTTGGTATGTTTTAAAGACAAAAGATTTGTAAGGATGTCTGGGGGAATTTGTTTTATGTAATTAGGCCGCCCATAATTGTTATATGCGCTCTTGACGACGGTTGATCATAACTGACTATAAGACAAAATATTTATTATTTTCTTATAGTTTGGAAAATTTTGTTTGACCTTCAATAATGCCATCCTACATTATAATACAAGCGCTGTACTTTGTGTCAATGTGACAGGAAAATCATTCCGATTATATATATTGTAGACAAAAAATATTTCCTAATGCCGACGTTACACTAATAAGTTTTGCTGGCATATACCTCGAAGGCTAAGCGCACGTTTGTCAATACCGGACTTATCCTTCCGTTGCTAAGTCCGGCATTAACACTGATCGTGAAATTAGTGTAAGGTCGGTCTTAGACGTAATTTATATACTTATTATACTCTATATAAATCTTAGAATAATTATTAATCTAAAAATTACATATCCTAAAATCACATATCATAAAAAAATACTATGCTCCTATGCTACATCTGGGTTAATGTTAGTGGCTGTAAAATCCATGTAATTATAGCGTTAAAGACACCGTTAATGATTAACTTTATTAAGGTAATACAGTATCTGTCAATGTTTGTCAGGATTACCAATGTGACATCTCAAGTAGCTACTACCTACATCTGCGCATAACAGCCACTAATACTACCATTATCTTGGTGTAACAGAAACATAAGATTAATATGTTTTTTTATATCGATATGCAGAAGACGTAACTTGTAATCAATTCTTACGACACAACCGCTTCATCAGTCTTCCTGGCGTCCTTTCTTGTATATATTTATAGAAAATCTCAACTACAACTTTCAACCAACGTTATTTAAAACATATTTTTAAACTTGAAACAATCATAAATTGAAAGTCCTTGTATGTTTATTTTCAATTTTATGACTAAATCATGGAAAAAAGTACCTCGATTTTAATGCTCTGGTTAATTATGATTTTCAAATAGTTATTTATGATACTAAGCTGGTTTTTACAAATGAGTAGAGGAATGTAAAGGCGAGAAGAAATTGAGGGCTTAACATAGAGGCATACTTACCACCAGTGTGTAAAATCCAACTACCACTAATACATACGTCTTTCAATATATTTGTGACAAAACCGTATAATAGGTAATGAAACAAACATAAATGCAAGTCGGAAAGTGGGCAACAATCTTCGACGTTTCTAATATGCAAATGGCGTGCATTTGCAAATGACGCCACGTGTGCTAGGGGTAAATTAGAACTATATATTTCTCCCCATTTTCTTTTTAGTATTAAAATGTGACAAATGTATTGACCAAAAGCGCTTCTAAGAAGGTTCAATTATTCTGATTATTTATTTTGGTAATGTAAAACTCCTTAATATTTTCTTAAGTTTTCGCGACTTGTATACATAATAAAACTACGTTTTAACGGTTTTAAGTGCGGTAATTTATTTAATTTTGGTTTTTCCGACGTTTCGGCCACTTTTCAGTGGCCGTGATCACGGAAGACAAGGATGTCGTGTCAACGAGTATTTTTAAAAAGTTGTTGAAATCAAATAAATTACCGCGCTTAAAACCGTTAAAATGTAGTTTTATTATGTAAAACTCCTTGCTGGAATTCTTATATTTTTTTCTTTCTAAGTTTGCCTATTTTCCGCACGTTCCGTTGTATGCTGCGTAGTTTTTAACTTTCGAACAATGTATACAGGCTTCGTAAATGATTTATTTGAGTAAATGTGTTTAAAATAAATTTATCGGGACTTTCAATTTATAACTGATTGAAATGTAAAAAAATATGCTTCAAATAATAAGACGTTAATTGAAAGTTTTAGATAAGATTTTCTAGAAATATTTTCAAGAATGGATGTTAGGAAGACAGGTGGCGCCAACTGTGTCGCAAAACTGTGATACTAGTTATGTTTTTTTTACAGGGATTGTCATTCTATAGTATCCGTCTTTCATAATGTTACTAACTTGGCGAACAACACAATCGCCTTCTGATGACGTCATCGGTAAATAAAATTAAATACAAAAATAACTGGAGACTGTAATATGAACATATTCACATTAGTGTCTTATAAGAAAATATCAATTATTGTGTTTGTGTAGGAAATCTTAACCATTTAGTGAAACATGACATTTGGATTTTTTGAAAAAATAACTTGGCGTGTCAGCCCCGACACACGACTGGAGTTTACTTCTTAAACATTTATTAATTGTTCTTAATTAGTATCGCTAAAACCCAAAAACGGCCTGACCGAGTAAAATATTTTTGTTCTGTTCGGTTTATATTATACAGGAGTTTAAAAGAAAAAAATAACACTTTTGGGTTAACGCTTGTATTATTTCACTACTCATAAAATTTTGATACTGGGGACCATATTTGAAAATCCATTCTTAAGGAGTAAACTCCAAGAATATCCGCTGTTTCGTGTCAATTAAAGACCTTCAATTAGGCTGAAAGGTTGGAGTAGTGGCCTATATGAGGTCGGTTTCACATGGTGCTTGTTTTATTAAAGATTATGTTAACTAATTTTAATTACTTGACACTGGCTACACTAATCGTACAAGGCCATATTAAAAGAAAGATTTTTTAACAAACACTTAAACAGTATGTATAAATGTTGCATTTCTAAAATGCTTTTAAAGTAGTTAAAAAGTGACAATATGGTATATAAATTGAACATAAACAATCTAAATCCAGAATTGCTTACGGATAGACATATGGGCAAATAGGTTAAATAAAACCTTTGTCGCGGCACGATTTACAACAGGAAGGTACACACCGGTCCAGCCGAGTATGAAATCAGTACGCTCGCGCCGGTGTGTACACACAATAACAAATTTTACTATGACAAACGCTCATTGTCTACGGCCAACCGTTGGATGTTTTTTATAATGGTAATTATGACTACGTATTTCAGACACGTATGTTTTTTGTTAATGAATTAATATAAATAAATAAATAAAACCGCCAATATTCGAAAATTCACAACGGAACGACGACGAACAATTGTACGCGCAACGAAAATTATTGTAAAATCATATAATATTAAAATATAAGAATTTATCAAGCAAAAGGTGCTTCACCGAAGACGCTCCTACGCTTCAATCTTCCTGTTTTAAAAATTCTCACCTCGCCGTTATAATCTAAGAACTATTTTACTGTTTTAGTTTAATTATTGTGCTTTGCATTTATTGTGCTAGTCTGTTTAAGTCATTATATTTGTAGTTATTAAAACAGGTTATTTATTATTAAGTTATATCTAAAACGCAGACGCAGTAGAAGGGAAACAAAGTGTGACAAAGGGGGAGGGATTTAAAATTTTGTGACGTTATTTCATATATTATATCGTTATAATATATTTAGGCTTTAAAACACGAAATTTGAAGTGTTAACGAAAAGCTTCAAAACATTTCCAACTCGTGTTCAAATGATTAAATACAATGTATTCTATCTCATTCTCTTACTGGCTTAGTTCTATAGATTTATGTGTTTATCTCTTTTTCGTGTCGCTTTTTGGTTCCATCGAGTTTCAAATAACAACGTATCTAAAGAAGTTTAACTTCAAAAATATTGAAAAATTGTTTCGTACGATAATTGAGAGTTTCTTATCCCATCCACTCTTTCCCATCCTAAAGGTACACACAACGTGTTGGATTCACCTCTCGTGTTCTAAACGTTTATAAGGACGCATGAATGCACGAATTATGCTATAAAGAGTAATAAAACAATATAAATTCAGGCTTACACAACAATATTATATATATATATATATATATATATATATATATATGTGAATGTGTGTGTGTGTGTGTGTGTGTATAAGACACAGAGCTGTATAAACATAATTATACTATACTATATTTACAAGTAGTCTTAAGGAAGTAGATACTTACATATGTATATACATATAATAAATAAATAATATAAAATTATACTAAATAAATAACCGTTCATATAGTCCTTGACTAAGTCTAAGGAAATAGCAGGGCTAACTAGGCACTATTAAATAATAATAAAAAACTCTATAGGCGACGGTAACCACTTTCCATTACGTTGGCCGTCTGCCTGTTAGCCAGTTGCGTAATTAAACACAACCTTAAAAGACCTCGTTGCATGTCATGTTTTTCTCGGCTTTTGAAGTAATATGTTTTAAATAATAAAACGATAAAAAGCATCTGCGGCGCCATCTATTCTTATAAGGTTTAGGATCTGTACAGTGTTACTTTTACATTGTTCAATTGACATTGCCAGTATTCCTCTAACATGGTACAATATAGTTTTTGTAATTGAAAAATTTAGTGTGTTTGCAACTGACTACTTTCTATTTTGAATGGTTTTTAAACATGTTAGGACATATCTTATTGAGTCTGGCTAATCAAAGTATAATAGAAACTGAAAAAGCGCGGTAAATTTAAAAAATACCAGTATTCAACTAAAAATTACTATAGAGTACCATAAACAATATGTAAGCAACCTTCTTTTGTTTGTATTCAGCGTCTTGTTGCTTTTTCTCGAATTTGAAATTTCACAATATTTTTCTTAACTAGCGGTTTTAACTGCTTGTTGAAACAGTTTTTAAAGTCAATATTATATTTTAAAAATGATTCAAATTCCTTATGAAAAAAGTTGTAACGATTAAGATAGTTTCTTTTTTTAGACTTGCTCCATTTCTATGAAAATTGAAAGACAGAATTGAATCTAATTTAAATAGCGCATTCATTATTCTTCGAAAAAGTTATTAAAATAATTCCTATCATGTCATTTTTAAAGTTAGATATCAAGATGTTATTTTAAGTCCTGTTCTTTTATATGTAAAAATATTAGTATAACGATAATGTTTTAGTAGCGTGACATTATAATAGTATTTGTATTTGCCATGTAAAAAGTTTCTAAACCATCGAGTGTCAACTTTTATTAGCCAGACTTGTCTTTTAGGAACTCTTGTATTCCATTTATTAAACTTAATATTTGTGGATTTATACTGTCTGTATTAATGTATTAATTGAATGTTATTTAAATAAAATAAAAAAATTAAATTTCTTATTGGCTTTTAATTTAATAACCAGTTGGCAGGATGTCGGTATCATACATATAGGAATTCTCTATTAAATGCATAATATAATAAATCTGTAAATGGCTCGACTTTGTACAATGCGTTTAAAAATGTGTGAAAAATCAGCGGGGATAGTTCGCACCAGGAGATGACAAAAATACATTTTCAGAATTTTTGTCTGTCAATTAGAGCATCACGTGGAAATTACTAAACGTATTGAAATGAAACTCGACATGGATCTAGCTAATAACCCGGTCGTAACTTATCCTATGTTTATTTACTTTTTATCTCTATAGATAGTGTCGTTTCCGTGGAAAAGACGAAAATAGCGAAAAAGATTCCATTCTGGTCGCATCTTTTTTGAAAACTATTGAACGTATATAAATGAAACTCGTCACAAAGCTAGCTATTATTCCCGGTCATAACTTAGGACACTGTTTATCCCGGTAAATGACGCCGTTTCCGTAGAAAAGACGAATTAGCAAAATAGATAGCCCTGGAATCATGTTTTTTTGGCATTGTCATATGCAACAAATTTTTGACTTGCGTTCCGCATTATTCTTTATCTTGGGACACGTTAAATATACAAGAGTTTTATGAAACTAGCCTTAGTCCAGGATCGGTAACATTTGATGGGATACAGGATATAATATTAGTTTAGGCCAAGCTTTAAGAATAATTCTCAGGATCTAGATTTTATCAATTTTTTCTACTTTTTATTTCTTATTACAATCGTTTGGGGTGTTATGTATAACTTATTTTTACCACTGAAGTAGGAAACCAAACTCGCCATATGAATGAGAAGTCGGCAGGCATTGAGAAGAATCTATAGCAACCCATTCACTACCCTGCAGTGCAAACCAATGTGGCAGGGCTGCAATAAACAAAACTCACAATAAAAATAATAAAAGAAACTTTAAATTAAAACAAACTCATCAATTTATTCAATTACAAAATTTATATGATATAAAAGCTTGTCGTCAGATTTAGCTGTTTGGTAATAATCAAGAATATAATAACTACTATAATATGGCAAATTATTTTAGAAAATAATAGGAGTGCCACTTTTGCAAATTTCTTTAAACTCTAGCAACTCCAATTTTTATGCTGGGGATCACACCTGCGATAATGTCAAAGATATTGATTGTGGCCCAATGAGATCACAAATAACGCTTTACACCCATCGCCACGTCTGCGTGAAACGGCCTATATCTATAACGTTATCCTAGAGGAGGTACTACCTCAAACATCGTGCAAGGAACAGGTTGCTTCATTTACGACATGCGTATATTTTTTCAACATAACCTATAATGTTTATATTAATAATAATTACTATATTTTTGTAAGCAAGAGCTTTAAGTACCTTGAGATAATTAACAGAACAGTTATTTTATTTAAAGAAGCTAAACGATCCCTTAAAAACCTGCCATGTCGGCTGTTCTTTGATAAATATCGTCAAAATATAGCGGAAAGATTTTTGCTTTAAATTCCACTAGATATCCTTGATAATTTATAAAAATGTCTTCTCGTGTGAAACGTACGCATTGTTATATCAGTGTTACTTTTAAAAGATTTTAGATTTGGATCAGCGTTAAAATTAAAATAACATGGATAAATTCGCTTTGTTATAAATCACTTACGACTACAGATAGGATAGAATATTGCTAGAAAGCAATAAAATAGTTCATGTTCTCGACTTAAAGTAAGATTAAACACAAAGTTTATAAAAAAATATTATCCAAAGACTTTTATTTTAATGTTACTTAACGTTAAAGCGTATGTTCATTTTGTTATTCATTCAAAATTCCCGAAAATAAATAAGATAGGTATTATTTAATTATACTTAAATTTCAATAAATTTTCATCTAAATATTCTATCTCGCTAAATGCTTCTACATCCATGTTTTGATAAAAGCTGACAGCAACATCACTTTCGTCAGACTCGGGTTCCAAATTAGTGCTATTGTTATTCTCGAAATTTAACTAATCGCTGACACAGAGTAAGTTGGCACGAATTTTCCCGGTCGTTTTTAGTGATATCTTGAAATACATGCTCAGCTGCTTCCTGTAATGACAGAAAATCATAACCAATTTAAATCTTTCCTATAATTTGACGAAAATTCAAAATAAAATAAATTATTACGTAAATTTATTCAAACCATATCGTTCATTGATGTTAATCGACCCCATATTGTGATAACATACTCGAAGATGTGGCCCTGGTACAAACAAATACTAAAAAGCCAAACATAAGCATAACCTATCTGGTCAATGATTATTGTACGAAATTTTCACATATATGCTAAAGATCCAAAATAGCTATTTATTTATCATGTAATATACGATTGAATTAAAAACAATAATATAAACTTAAATATATCTGTCAATCAGTGGTTCTTTAGAAAACATTGTCGAGGTTCGAAAGAAGATTTCTTGCTTCATATTCCACAAGATATTGTCTGTAAACTTTATAAATTATTTTTATTCCCGAACTTAGAACAGTTTTATTCGTTTTTTTGCAATCACTGTTAATATGAAACAAAAGAAATATTATGAGCATCTATACATTTGTTTACATCATATAAATTACAGACTAGTTAGAAATGTTGCTATAAAGATTATAAAAGAAACGTTTCCGTATCACGACATTTATGCCAGATTCTATTAATTTGATATTATGTGTAAATTTCTTTTTATTTTACATTTCCACCCTTATTAATATTATATCAAATTAATAAGCTAGGCATGTTTGCCGAAAAATTTCTTGCACCGCTTCTTCTCTTCAAGCCACAACATGTTGCAAAGCACAAACTACTATGGTTGCGAAGTAGTGGTAAATTATACTAAGCTCTCATAGAATAAATAATAACCATAAACAAATTTAAAACTAAATAATTAAAATTGAACAAGTTGGCGGTAGGCTAAATAAAACTATAACAATGCTATGGAAGCTTGTCAATCACTACTCGCGTCCCGTACGCCCGTCGTGACACGAGTCGCGTGGTTGAGGCTTGAGGCGGGCCGGTATTCACTCGCACTCTAGCAATACCGAGCGGGGGGACGACCCCTGCTCGTACGCTTAGGCATCATGCGTGCTATAAACATAAATAAAAAAGTATTAGCACGATGAATTGAAAACTTCCTAGTTTTTGAAGTCGATAGATATTGGTCCTGATAATTATCTAAATTATTTGAGACTGATCGAAGAGAGTTTAATAATAATAGTGGAATGAAGTCAAGCATTTAAATTCATGTTCCTACTTGCAACAAAGGAGTCCGCCACGCAAAATGAAAAACCACTGACCCTTCTGCGCACCGCAATTGAATTTGCAGGATTCAAGGGGCATGCTGCTCGGTGTAGTCGGACGCAATGCAGGCTGTAACAACATTCACCATATCTTGCATTATGCGGCGGACTGTCTTTCAAGATAGTGAATGTGCCCCTTTAGATTAATGTATTTCCGTCTATGATATATTAGATGTCTTTGGTATTGATTGTTTGTCAAAAGTGAAGTGCTACGATACGAAGTACGAGTTAAAATTTTACTAATTCTTTGATTAACCAAAAAGAAATTCGCCACAAATTGTGCTAATGTGTTTTCGGGACTTTGGATTAGTACTTGTGATGGGACGTGTCTGTTGTTTGCACAGAGTCTAGTGGGTGTTATTAATGTGTTTACGGTTTGTCCACAATTATTTAGTCACGTTTCTCTCGTTTATCCTCTTGTAAACGCTCTCGCGTAGTCTTGGACGTTATTATTTTAAATAGGCGATGTTAATTACTACTATATCAGAAATAACCTTACCGAATCGTTAGCCGATAGGTATATAATACATAGAGTATTGATCAATACTTAGATAAACAAACATCATTAGATTTCTTATAATTTTAAATATCTTCCAACTTTGATATAAAAATAGCCTTTTTCCTTTATTTAATAGGGTTAAAAATATGTAGAGTTAAGAGATAAACATATTCAAACTCATTAGTTAATTGCACAGCAGTTAATTGGATGAGCATAGGTATGCTGTCATACTATTTTCATATTGTAATTTAAATGCAAATCAAATTATATTTGTTTATAATATTTTGTACTGCTTACATTAAACTGTTTCCTTAACATTAAAGAAAGTAAGTCTTATCCATGAACTAATTGGTTGCAATTTATAATTGTTACACTCGGAGATTAATAAACTATTAACCTCAAATGATAATAATTGAATATCACATAGAACTACAAACTTACACTTGAACTATATGTTACTTGTACATAACGGAAATATTATATTTATATTGTAAATATAAACACTAACATTACATAGCAAATAAATATTCATATTTCTTATTTGTTGTGTATTACATTTGTGTCCCTCATGACACTGCATAAATTAGTTCATGTACTTTATTTTATGAATATAAAATTATTTCAATAGCTACTACAGTTATTACAATTATTTAATAATTACATGCTGGGATTACATCATATGATTAGCAATCTGTTAGCTACATATTGTAAATATAGGGTTAATTAATTTTTATTATTGTCATTCTAGCTTTAAATCTTACTTGAATTTAAAACATTCCTTAAGAAATTGGGGATCACTGAAACATTTTCTTGTACACTTCAAATGATTTTTGCATCGTTTATTATGAAAACATTAGCAGGTTCACTATCTTTGATGATATCAACTAACATTTAAATACAGTGTAAATTAAAATGTTACTGATTATTTTATTGCACCAAATCTTATCCTTTAACAGTTAGTAAAATTGCTTTGGATGTGCCATTCACAACTTGCAATAAATAATATGTAAGATTCAATTACAGATTTGTGGATATTACTCAAAAGTTATAATCATCCATCAGAAAATTGGTTAATTCATTTAAAATTATAAGATGTAATATAGAATAATTAAAGGCATAGGTATTTATTAATTGTATGGCACTCAACAATATCAATGACTTATGTTTTGGTAATTTTTAAATGCCCTATCTCATATAGTATATTATATCTCTTATGAGTCTTGTTGCTCCCAATGTTTTATTATATTAAATTCAATTCAAAGAGTTCATCTGGTGGTTTTTTTAAGATTCAGAGGAAAGACTTATTTTATCTGAATAAATCTCACTATAGATAGAATCTCTATTTGGGGTAGACTAGTCTGTCCATAATCTTATGGAAAAAGGTGTTTGCATATTTTTACAGGCAAAAAAGATATCTTTTTACATGTGTTTCCGTTCCAAGGAATGTGTCTCAGCACTTTTAAGAATAATGGGATTGCTGGTGTAGACATTGCAAATACTTGCTGAAATGCAGTTGAATTTTTTATCTTAAGAAATTGGGTGTGTTTCATCACCTCAAGCAATTTTTCAGCTCGAGACTTGTAGTTTAGTGTGCTTTATAAAGCTTAGGTGAGGTTACATATTATCATGAGTGCAGGATCTTGTAAATACATATAGTTGTTAATAATTTGATGAAAAAGATAATATCACCAATGTCCCGGCATTTGCTTACTGCTCAATTCAATATCATGCAGTTATTATTGCTGGCAATCTCATAGTCACATAGCTTAGACTTTAGAGAAACCTCACATTTCTCTGCTTTTTATACCATCTGTATAATGTAGGGTTGAAAGTAACTAATGGGAATGGTGATTTTATTCTCTTTTTCCCTACATCACTATTATCAAGAGAGTGTTCATTCTTATTTATAAGTTCTTATGTATATTTATTATTGTGAAGCTGGTAAAGAAGCCATGACCAGGTCATGGAAAATGGTTACAGCCACATATTGACGATTGCAACACCAGAAGCAAAGTCAATGTGTTGCCAGCCTTCAGGATGGTATAAAGAGGATGAGATAGAAGAGTCGGGCAGAAGGAATGCGATAGAAAGTTTGGGATACGGAATTGGAATAGAGGGATGTGGAGAAGAGGAAGTGGGTCATCAGAACTCTCACTTATTGCATAAGACATGATTAGCACAAGGCTAACAGTTTCACACCAATAAGTGTGGTATCAAACTGATTGATTGAGCCAGCCCTTCCAGCTGTAATTGAGATAATGATTCCAGCAGGTATTTACGACATTGAGAGTGTGAATATTTAATTGAAGAGGCTCATGAAGGCAAGATAGGTCATGAATCTACATAAGCCTCTTTGATTGTGTTTATTCTCAAGAATGTATCTCTTGTGCACTTTCGAGATTTAAATTACACATTGAAAGGAGGTTTTACACAGCATTACAATACATAGTTTTCTACAAAGGTTGCATGAAATATCTTCATGGCCAGCAGTACATTAGTTAAGAGTTCGTAAATGCCATTAGACAAATTTACTCACTTTTCATTTGTCAATCTCCTGTATACTAGCTATTCAATAAAGCTTTCCTATTTTTGTTTATAATGTTAATATATTTATTAGATATAATAACATTATAAATAAAAATCTATAATCTGTATATGTATAATTTCTATACAGATAAATAAAATTAAAGTGTCTCTTTGTAATGTCAAAATAAAATCTTATTACTACTACTTTAAAAAAAAAAAATTTTTTTTGAGATACTATGTATATATGGTACATACATACATACATACATAACTTCACGCCAGTTCCCTTGCGGGGTAGGCACGAACAACAGAGTGCCATTTAGGCTTATTCTTACACACCTCACTTGCCTCTTTGACATTCATAACTCTTGTCATGCAAGCTCGTCTTTCTTAAAAAAAAAATATATTTTTTTTCTGTCTGGATGTTCCGGCTAATCTCTGAAACGGCTGGATTGATTTTGGCGGGACTTTAACGGCAGATAGCTGGTGTTATAAGAAATAACTTAGGCTATTTTTTAAAGTTCTATAAAAAGGAATTCCATCAGTTAGGCCAACTGCCTGTCTACTGAACTTGTGCAATAAAAATAAAATAAGTGCTTATCTGGCATTTGTATAACTAGTAGGAAATCCTTATCATCATAGATTTTCAGCTTTTATTATTTTTTTACTTGTAATGTAATTTTAGACTTCATTTTATGTGAGACTATCTGCAGTGTACACTGGCATAACAATATGGTGGCAGGCCAGGAAAAATGCCACCTGCTCTAATTAATTTAAACTTATATTAAAGGGATTTGTAACAAAAATATATTTAGAATGTTAAATTCTTATTTCATTCCAATAAGTTGTTTAAATTAAGAGTTACTAAAAAATCAAATAAACTCTACTGTTACACCACTGTCGGCATGAATTAATAATTAAACATTCCAAACCAAAGTTATGTCAGCTGGTCTCTTCCTAACTGTCATAGGTAGCTATTACATAAAGATGTCACTTGACCGGCTTACTTCAGCAGTCTTAATGTCTCCGACATATCTATCTATCTGCATTGAGTCTGCTTCGGTGGTACAACCACATTTTACAGAAACTGGTTTCTGTAGGGAACAAATGTTTACCTAAACTACCTTCGTTAGTAGAAGGGCTAGAGATGGCCCGAAATAGGCTGGTTTGAAGTCATAACGATTGATATACGTGCCAATGATGTCACAGAGATATTGAAGATCTCATGGAATGTTGGATATAACTAGGAAAGTAACCCTGATCTCCAAAGTGGGTGCTCCGGTCACTACCGGGATTAAATGCAAACCTTGTATGATGACGATGTTACTTGTTCAGTTTAATAAAATATAGGAAGGTACAAATATAGATATATAATATAATGATATTTCTTTTGAATTCATGTTTGAGTTTAAATTAAGCTTATCTCAAAAATTATTAATTAAATTCATGCAGTAAAGACGCTGATAGCGATTTGTTATTACGATGTGTGTATGTATTATGAGTACTTGTGTCGAGAATACTGTTGTGACAAACTAAAAATTAAATGTTTGAACTTTAATATTATAAATATACACACACACACACACACACACACACACACACACACACACACACGCACGCACGCACGCACGCACGCACGCACGCACGCACGCACGCACGCACGCACGCACGCACGCACGCACACGCACGTGCACGCACACACACGCACGTACGCACACGCACGCACACGTGTGTGTGTGTGTGTGTGTGTGTGGTTGTGTATATATGATATCGCGGGCAGGTTAAAGGAATCTAATATTGAATGATTAATTTCTCCATTTATTTTTCTACAAGTAAATAATGTATGATTAATGGATTACATTATTGATTTACTTTATCAATGTCGTTTCGGTTACGATGCATGAATTAATTACGTGTATGCGCAACTTCCGAACACCGACTCCTATAATTCAGCCGATTGTGCCTCGAACGAATAGTTAGGTACTTGATTTATAATGCCCCACTCGTGAACATTCAATTTATATCTATCATTCCTATTTAATTTAAATGATATATTTACTCGTAGATCAGATTTTTCCACGCTTTTTAGGATTCCGTACTCAAAATGACTGAAACTCAACCCGTGTAATTTCATATGCGTTTCAGTTGGTCGTTTATCCATGCATGGCGCAACTGATTTATACGGGCAATATTTACATATTGAAATAAAGATATCTCGTATATGCGCTTCTGAAAATGTATAAATAAGCAGTTTCTCTACACAATCGAAGGTTGAATTATAATAAGAATTTATTGTTTTCAGTTCAGTTCATATAGGCATCCATGTGGGGTATTATTATTCAGATCTTGAAAAGTTATGACGATGTTTCAAATTAAGTTCTTTTGATTAAAAAAACACTTATAATATCTACATAAAATGTCATTATATCCGCATGTAGAGTCGTAAAATGTCTGTTCGCTACTATTACGTTTGAACTATGAGATTGATTTAAAAAATATGAACAAAATACATTGTAGTTTTTAAAATATTCGCTTATAAGTATTTTCAACTAGACTAATTAGGGTTCAAACAAAAACAGAAAGCTTTTTATCTTTGCGGAACACTTCAGTGTAAGAATCTACACGGACTTTTCCAGATTTTATTATAGTCTAACAAGCGACAATTAAATCATCGTACCGTATAGTAGAGTTCATTTTTATTCGTAAGATTAAATAGTGTTATTATATACTGAGTATATGTACATAATTATATTGGCTTTGGTTTAATTAACAGTAAATCTTATACTAATATATAAAGCCGAATAGTTTGTTTGTTTGTTGATTTGCTTGAATGCCCATATAGCCCATTTATCGAGGAAGGCTATAGGCTATATATCATCAGGCTAAGACCAATAAGAGCGAAGCACCAATGAAGAATGTTTCGAAATCGGGGCGATTTTATTAACTTATTTTTTTTTACTATTCCACGTAGACTAAATCACGGGCAGAAGCTATAAATTATATATTTATAATCTTTATTGTCATTGTTAGGTATACGTATGTAGCATTTTTACAAATCATAAATATGCGAGGTTTTAAAATATGTTATTTCAATAAAAAATGTTCTATCTAACGAGGCCCCGTTTTTTATAGATCGATTGCGTTCATATGAATAGAGTTTACACAGTGTGACTAGTGATTTGAATATTAGATATCGCAGGTATGTGTCATACACGGCTGCAAATGTTCGATATTTTATTAGCTTTACGTAAAACATTTTATTCAAAGTTTTAAGTTACTTCAATTAATGACCCGAGAAGCAGTGGCTTGGCTAGAACTACCATAGTGGGTCTCATATCAGAATTAGTTGAGGACGCGCGTAATTCTCCAACTATATTTTCTACAAAATCGAAGTAGTCTCTATCTTCTCCATTACTTGAATAAATAGTATAGGAAAGTATCGCGAGTATAAATAGGTATATGTATTATAAAATCTAAAAGCAATGGATCTAAACCAAAGTCAAATACATGTTTTCTTGTTTTTGCAAACTCATGTTCATATTATATGTATTTCACAAAAAAATGCGAAGCCGGAATTTAACTTCGGATATAGAAACTTAATTACCATTAACAATGTATATGATTTGGTTTAATCTTTTTTAATATAATAAACAAGACATGCTGTGATTTGTCTCATAAATTACGTTCTTTTCGTTACGATTTTCATTTAAAGACCTGTACGATAGGTATGAATTTTGAATATTTTACATATATCCATACATGTTTTTTGAATTCTAATGCTTCCATATGGACGAAATAGTCCCTGAGCATACAAACATAAATCTTCTACGTCTACCTACTTTAGGGGTACAAGGTGGTAAGGGCATGTAATGGGGAGGGATGAAAGCCACGTGACAAAAAATGTTAAACTGGAACATTAACTGGTACAAATGTAAAAGCAGACCAAAAAAGATATGGTAGGTTGTGTCATTATATAATTTGTGATGTGACAGAGTACGTATGCCAGAATAGAGGGTAGATATATTGTGCTGACCCCAAATGATTGGGAGCAGGTGAAAGAAAAGAGAGAAAATGATTCATATTTAAAAACTTTATAATTCTAACAAGTTCGCGAAAACGCAATTATTAGTGTTGTTATTGTTGTGTCGATATTAGTCCGCCGGTAAATCTATTTACGGACTCATCAAGTATTTTTAGAGCGTGATGTCATATGTGTTTTGGCAGTCGGTCTCGCCTTTTTCACAGTCCACAGTTTATGAACCCTTTTATCGGTAAACAAATTTACTACATTTTATTCCTACTAGACAAATATTTGTGAAGTCTATGATAATCAATCGTCTGCTCACAATAGTCCATATCACCTGTTTCACTAACAATAAAGAAATGCTATATATAATTGCTGTCTTCGATGCGTTATCGTAGAGAATCATCTTAAGCTCTCTTCTAAATATACCTATTAGTCATCAGGATAATTGTTCTATTCCCCGTGAGAATATTTCTTAAATCAAGTTTCGTTTCGCAAGTCACTTGCGCTCGCACATATTTGTATAACATGGTTCGCCGTTGAAAATAATGCATTGAATTTTATTTACAGGTAAAAATATAAATATGATAATCGAACAGGTACTTGGTTACTTCTAATGACTTTACCATACGTCTCTTAATACAATTGAAAATTGTAAGACAACTGCTCGTAAAGATGGTTCCATGAACTAAATCGCATTTGCGTAGCCTTTGCTTTTATGACTGATTGGTCTTTCTTGGCTTATTTTTGAATCTAGTTTTATTAAATAGGTATTTAATATTAATAAATAAGCTCGACTACATCATATTTATAATTATTTCTTGTCAGATGTAATGTACTTTGTAACAAATTTTTGTATTACCATCTGTCGATCTAGTAAAAAGGATTGTGAGAGTAGTTTTTGCAGTAAAATACAACAATTTCTCGAATTGCATAATTTTTATATATTTTTTTTGGATTGAATTTTTTTTTAGAGTTAACATGTGAACCATTGTTTTTGTACAAGCACCATTTATTATTTATTCACGTTAAATGATAGACAATATTGTTCTTCGATTAAGCCTAAGTATCTTTATCTCAATAAGATGAACCTTTGATAGACATGACTTTGTGCACAAAGAATTGTTTAGACAAAAACCAAATGGTTATCACATAAAGGGCACTTTGATTGGACCCCAATATGTATAAAAATAGTTATAATATAACATCTAGAATATCGCACATCTGAGACCAGACACTACTATATATTAAAATAACATAATTAAATCCTGCCCATATTAAATTGTTTCTTATATTTCTAGTTATATGCGTACTATGTCTAACTAAACTATAATAAATCTATAAATGGTTCGAGTTTGTATATTGCGTTTAAAAATGTGAAAAAAATCACGAGGGATAATTCTGACCAGGAGATTCCCAAAATGCATGTTTTTTAATTTTTGTCAGTCTTATACTGCATGGCGTCAAAACCACTGAGCGGATTAAATAAAATTCGACATAGGGCGTAACTTAGGATAGTTCTTATTCCGATAAATCACGTCCTTTCCGCGGAATAGACAAATATATCAAAAAACGTGGCGGTGCGATTGCATCCTTATTGATGACTACGGAACGTATATGAACGAAACTTGACAGAGATGGTTTATATCCTGAATCAACACTTAGGATACTTTTCATTCTGATAAATGGTGTCATTTTCGTAGAATAGACGAATTAGGTAAATAGGTGGCGCTGCAATCGCATTTTTTTAACTTACTAACAAATAGGTACCTACGTTGTATTATGTATACTACATAAACAACATGTCATTGTATTACTTCAAATCATGTTGGTTTCGACTAATCTCTATGTTTTGCTGTGCAGTTGTCTAGACTATACGGACTTAGTTTCTTTGCTGTTATTATATTATTATATGTAGGAAATCGATTTAGTTTTTGTGTAAGTAAAATAAAGCCCAAGCCTAGGGTTTGTCACGCGGCGCAGTTGCGGGGCAAACTAGTATATGTATATAAGTGCAAGTATATTACCGTCGAGACGTTTTTGCGTTAGTAGTAGTATTTATGTATTTACAGGACTTCTAAACTTGAAATTTGGATTTCCTTCAAATTTAGTATTAAAAATTATGTTTAATATTAGTATTTATTATCCTAATATCGTTTAATCTTATTAGTTTCATATTAAGTATTTGCCTATAAAAAGTATAAGTTTATTTATGTGCTGACAGTACATTAGTATAAACACAAAAACGTCTCCAAGCTAATTTATTTGGATAAATATAGGAACTATAAATTATCTTTTTTAATTAATCATTTTTATAATTACAATCCAAGACTATGACGAGGTTGACATTAAATCGTAATGATATTAAAATTATACTAGAATAATCAAGTTTTTAGTAAACGACTGAAGACGTGGTTATTAGTTATTGCTTATTGCAATGTGATTCCAGATTCATAATATGTCCGGAGAGACTTATTTACGCTCAAAAAACATCGCAATGTCGTGTAATCGGTGACGGAGGTCGGGATATTTATGACGATATTACTTAATTTGTGTATAATAATAAAAACATTATCATGTGACTTTGTGTGATAAATATATGAAGTTAAGTGCCTTATTAGTATTGCGGCCTTTATAGTACTTAATCTATTGTAGTTTTGGCTAAAGCAACTAAGGCATATGCTGCTCGATGGATACCGATACGAAAATCACCACGAATGCTAAAGTTAAGAAAAGCGGACGTAAAAATGAGAAGACGAAAAAAATGGACACACAGGACACTGCCGTAACATTAGATCAGGTTTGTCGCCAAGTCATCAAGATGGCAGATGAAGAGGGCAGCGGCTCAGGTAGTTCTACTGACAGTGAGGATTTAGTTGTTGCGATTAATTACAATACTATTACATCACTAGCCGCACTCAAAGACATTATACAGGGGGACAACGTGGACACACCAGAAACGGACAGCTTTTTCCAACATTATTTTATGAACCACTGTAATAACTTATCTAGCCGTAACACAGCCCCCAATTCACCGTTTCCATTTCAAGAACGTAGACGCTTATCACAATGTCGAGAGGAAGACGAAGATGACGAAAAGAAAGAAAGTGATCCCCCGCCGTCGGCTGTTTCATCCGAGGCTTGTTCAGAGACTGCTTCAGTGGCTAGTTTAACCGCTATGCGTAAGAGCCGTAGTTCAAATGATGAAATAGAAGATCAAAAACCAAATTTGCTCAATACAATTTCTTCGGTAAATAATGAAACGAATGAAGAAAACAAAGATCCTTCGAAACGTATGGTTATTGGAGCCCGTCATAAATTTTTGGTAACTACAACTGAGCCTCCACCACCGACTGTCGAACGAGCCTTGCGTTCATATATACACAATGCACATACCGTTCATTTTGGAACCAAAGGAGCCGAAGAGCAGCGGCCTAGTGTACGTTCTATCTTTGCTGGCCAGAATCTCCACCGTGATAAGAATTATTTCGACAGTAGTTTAATTGAAATAAGATCAACAGGACCATCGGTGCCGGCCAGTTCCGAAGATATCTGGGTCAAAAGAACGGATGACAAGCATGTCAGTTTGTTTTTATGAGTAAATTATAACATGTCTAATAATAGTATAATCTCTTTAATATGTTTGAGTACATGTCTTTGTAATTTCATTACAGGTCATTTTAAACAAAAGGGAATCTGCGGCAATTGTCGTGCCTGATGTTATAGATACTGAAGAAGGCCCCAAACCTGCTAATGAGACTATTGATCAAATAAGATTACGATCTGGTACTTGGGGCTCCGAGACGACCCGCAATGACATTAAAGAAGCACCCAAAAAGGCCTCGGCTAAACGTGAAAAAGAAATGCGGCGCAGCAGTGATGAAGCTGCGTATCGACGTCAAAAAAGAGGTAAGTTGAATTAATTTCCTAGACATGATCCGTTAAATGGATTAAGTCGCAGACACATTAGTGTAAAGCGACGAAGATACGACAGCAATTTTATCAAAACAAACTTTTGGTAACATTATTATGGCAATGACCGCATTATTATCACAGTTTGCTTAACTTATCTGTTGACAAGTCGCTTGTCCTTACTAATACGACCGCAGCCGTAGACTGTATAATTGTTAGAAAAGGCCTCGCGTTTAGCGCAACCGCTAATAGATAGGTCATCCCGATATATCTTGGGAGTTATTTCATTGTACAGATTTTGGACGTCAGATTTGAACGCATTTTGTATGCTCTCCTCAGTTTGAATTAATACCATAAATTAAGCTTACGAAAAAACGTTGTCCAGCGTACTAACTAATATTTCGTTATCAGACGTGAATGTAGGTATAGTCAACAATCGATGTGTGCTAGAGTGCGTACATACATACTTCAACCGCGCAACCGACTTGGCGTTATGCCAACTGTCTGATGCGGAACATTTTTGTTATATTTTTGTTTTGTTAGTTTCTATTTATTTTGTAAGGGAGAGTAAAGACAGGCTTTTAAAATCATCAATGTTCTTTGACTAAAGTTTAATATGTCATCTACACTTAGAATTAGGCTCGTAAAAATAGAATCACACATCTATAAAAATTTGGCATGCACGCGGCTCTGTCATCATAGAATTAGCTAACAAAAATTTGTTGGATTTAAAAATAATATAATTTACATTACTTATTTAACCCATTTTGTACTGAAATTGTTCTTCAAAATTACTCTATTTGCCTCGAAATCCTTGTCAATTTATTTAAGCTCCATCACAAATTTTCTTATATTTTTGGCATGGGAGTTTACGGTTGTTACGTCATAATAAGTAGTATATTGGTGACGGTTTCAGTCCTCAATGCGCTAAGCTTTATAAATATTTTGGTACACAAATTTGTCGACCCTGATATCCGGTAGTTATAGTAAGCACTAAGAAATTAAAATTACTCTTGTTGGTTTGCGATAAGGACCGTAAATAATTCATACGTTAACAAATACGACGAACGTATCTTAGGACAAATGTAAATCGTTTACATTACTGCGTCTATACTGGTTTGTTTTCTCGAAGAAATAGATTGCGTCCGGAACATTCCGGTGTTTGCTCACGATTTTTTGAAGGTATATCAATCCCCTAAAACTTGCGCTTATACTATATATACTATATCTTAACGATTAATATGTAATTTTTCATTATAAAGAGTAAAATTAAGTGATATAAGTAAATTGTTGTTATTCCGAAGAATTTCATGACTTATTTAATGACAAAGCGACCGTATCTCATTATCAAAAAAAAAAATACAGCTTAGCAACCCCTCTAGTATCTATAACACGTGATCAAAGAACATTGTTTAATTAATCTGTTCTTTACATGGAACTCTCTCGGAATTTGCGACGCAGCGGTGCGATGCATTATGCATGACGTTTCTACGCGCAGAACGCTTTGCCTTCATTGTGGCACATTCGAATTAATACTGTTTTGTTATTCGTCTGAAACGCTTGGTGAATTTAAATCATTTCCATATACCTTTATAGTTATAAAACAATTGTAAAAGTGAGATTGAGCGACGTCTATTCTATTTATTTTTTCCATTTTGTTTGCACTCTTATTAAGAAGGTAAAAGACGTTGTAGGGTATAACTTAACAAAAAGCCGTCAAATTTGGCTGATTGAAGCATTATCGTTCTATGTAAATAAACAAAGTAAAAGAAAAAAGTTCATGTCAATATTATATTGCTTATCTTCTATGAGCTTTGTAAGATATTTTTGATTGGATTCATGACAGGCACAAAGCGATGGTGATCGTTCTAGCTGTCAACACAAGTTCTGATTAATTCATAACTATGGACGCTAATTGCAGTATACACAATTACACGTGTACATAAGACAATATAAATACAGAAAATATTTAAAGAGAGGCCAGTGCGAAAACCTATTTTCCTATCTATTATAATTCACGACATACTAAAGCGTATTGGTTGTCACTCATCTTCTCTTTTCTAAATTGTAATCTAAAACATACGAGGAATTGCTTGACCTCACTGACTGACTGATTAATTGACTGACATATCAACGCAAAGCTCAAACTACTGCGACCAGGATCATGAAAATTGGCATGCGGCTTCTATACGGCAGGTGTCCAATAGGAAAGGATTTTTGAAAATTTCATCCCTAACGAGGTGAATAAGGCGTCATTTTTAAAGGAAGAAGCACAAAATTTTATATACCTGGTTCTGGTCAGATATAAAGGTACACGTGTGACGGCGATTTTGGAAATTCAACCCTTAAGGGGTAAAATAGGGGCAATTTTTTTAAAGGAAGAAGCACAAAATTTAATATACCTGGTCCTGGTCAGATATAAAGGTACACGTGTGACGGCGATTTTGGAAATTCAACCCTTAAGGGGTAAAATAGGGGCAACTTTTGAACTCTTTTTGGCTACTCAAATTATGACTGTATTTAATTCACGGAGCGAAGCCACTGGCAACAATACATTTATAAAATTATTTTTTTACACCACAATTTTATAAATGTTCTCTATAAGTTCTTGTTTCTAAACCAGATCTTTTAGTTCTCTTAATTTACTCAGGTTATTTGTGCTTCTTCTTTACATAGTATGAAACAAAAGTCGCTTTCGCCGTCTGTTTGTCTGTATATCCGTTAACTCCTCCTATACCACGTAACGCATCTTTAAGCGATTTTCACTGACGGTTTATATATAGGTATATAAAAAACCAAATTAAGTTTTTATGTAAGTAAAATAAAGCTACTGCCTAGGGTTTGACCCACTGCGCAGCCGTAGGATAAACGCTAGTTATACTATGAATGCGTAAGTAATTATCTAGCTGTCTGTTATGCTTTCACGGAAAAATTATGGGACATTTTTTTGCTGACATTTGGTACATATGATAAACTATACAAATGTGGGTAGTCCCATCAATGACTGACACCCTATTATTTTATTCAAAGCGTTAAGAAATCTTATTGTTTTTATATTGTAGTTCTACAATGATAGTAATGATATTATTTTATGGCTACAATATATATATTTTTTTATTGCAGGGGATCAGCAGACAGGCAGACGGCCCACTTGATGGAAAGCGGTTACCATCGCCTATGGACATTTGGAACACCAAAGGTGCTACAAATGCGCTGCTGCTCTCTCTACCTGGTCACTAATAAATAAACACAACTCAAGGTTGTTATGGCGACATACTTTAGACCAGGGGTGGTAGCCACCCAGTCGGGCAAATGCCCTACCACCTGGCTGTGGGTTGTTAAGTCGCCTCTTACGACAGGCTGCCCGGCCGCAGGAAATTGTATTCTTTCTCCGTTCCTGCACGGGTAAAATTTAAAAAAAAAAGATTATAATATCTTAGTCTTTAATAAATTGATGCGGTGCCAATCACTGGAGGTGCCAAGAATAGTATAGTTTACCCTATGTAATTTTATTATCGAGAAAGGACTTGGTATACTATTCTCTTTGAAAATGGGATAGTTTATTTATAAGGATAGACGGAACTTTCCGGAATACCGCCTAGACAAAGATTTAATGCAATGTAACCTGTGTGACTTACTTTCTAAATAGACGACGGTTATTCATTATTATGGGAATTGGCGCGACGCGTAACCGCGGGTAGAACCCCAGTAGGTACTATAAATTGAGTAAATTTTTGGCAGATTTTGCACAACGAAGGGTTCCGTAGAATCGATAAACGCTATTTGGCTACGGAACTATAAAAAAACATTCAATTACACTTTTTTAAAGCTGTACAAAGCTTGACTTTTTTATATCTCGATTTCTATGAACAAACGATAAAGTAAATAAGGAACATTCTGAATTTGACAAAATCTGACTAACGGTACTGCACACTACAATCTGCACTGTAAAAAATGTCAACCTTTAGTTAGATACACAGACAAGCGGAGGGGCGCAATTGGCCGATTTTTAAAATATCTTTAACGTACAAACACGACACATAATTCTATGATATCATAGATGTGGATTAAGTACATATTCTGGAGTGTATAGTTTTTCTGTGAATATATTTACGACATTAATTTTATTTATTGTTGAAGAGCATGCAATGTGTTTGATCAATCATAACAATTATGCATACAATACGAGCTGGTGACTTCAAATGTCAATTGCTCTAACTGATTTGCATACAAACTAGCCCTTGGATTCAATGAATGAATTGTATTTGATTGTTATATAAAAAGTTAGAGTTTTTCTTCGTTCGCGTTAACTCATAAAATATCCAATGGCATCAATACTATTTTGGGAATAAATAATAAATAAATAATCGGCCGACAAACACACGCAATTTTTATCCTTAAGTTACGCTTGTGTTATATTTAATATAATACAGAACACTCTGAGGCAGGTCCCAGACACCCAGACCATAGTAAATAACGGAAACTTCGTTTACGAAATTTGCCATGTCAGAATCGAACCTTCCGGGTTCGATTTCTTATGCATTGTAGTGAGGTCGACCGGTAAAGTCTTAGCCCGCTCAATCACAGAGGAACATGAAGTATACTTTCTTTACCGTTCTAAAAAGTACTGAAAGTATTATTCGATAATCAGTTCATACAGCCTTGCTGCTTCTAAGTCTCATACCTTGAAAACTACTAGGTTTTTGGGGACCCGCAATCTTTTTGACCAAAATTGAACCCTTATAATATTTCTTAAAATGTACTAGATGTACTTGGATGAAATTTATAGAATACGTCTAGTGGTACATGTGATGTAGAGAAATTGCGAAAAAGTAAAAACTAGTAGTCATAACCGCCATGTATTCCATACATGTAACCGAGGTATGAAGAACTTTCGGACGTTTGGGATATGATTAGAAAGGTGTTCTAAGGTCTAATCGTAACGATTTACCTAAATTATATTTTTATTTTAATCCACTTCCAAATTCATCATAAGTATCTCTTTATTATCTTTTGATTAATTAAGCGGAAATAATAAAAGCTTGAACAAAATTCATTGATTAGTTTTAAGTTGTGGAGTGATTTGAGTGAAAAAAAAACCGAGTTGAATGATTTTTTAGACCACGGACCAGATCATGGATTATTTAATTCATGTGACCCAATGAATTAAACAGTTCATGGTCAACACCTATACGAAACTCTGCACTGTGGTTGATTTGACACACCTGGACTATTTTTGTATCTTCATTTCTATTAATAGATAGTAATACTAAATTTTATTGTAATCGATTTATTCCCAAGGCAGCGGAAAATGAGTAAACACACATATATAGTATGCCAAGTCATTTTACATTTATTTATCTATAATAATATTATAAAATTCTAAACATGCCGTGTCTGTACATTGAAGCTATTAGATAAAAACTATATACGCTACATACACGAGGGAGAACACGATGATTTTTTTTAGATTTCTTGTCTTTTTATATGTTTGTTGGTCTGTCTGTTTGTCCGAGATTCACGTAAAAACTTCTCGACCGATTCCGACGCAGTTTTCGCTGATCGACAGCAAATTCTTAGACTTAAAATCTGCCCTACTTTTATTCTGAAAATCCTGCGGGAAATTTTCTAGGAATGATCTAAAGGTTCTAGATTAGTAAAAATCGAATTCCAATGTAATTTTTTCACTGATCGATAGCAAATTTTATGTAATAAAATGTGTAATATTTATTATCCCGGAAATTCCGCGGGAAATTTCCCGGGACCAGTTTGAAGTGGTTCGTTTGCATAAAAATTAGTTTCTTCCAACACAGTTTTCACTAAAACTTTTTCTTTTTTAAATGCTGTGCTTTGTGTCCCGGGAATCCCGCGGTAATTTGAAAACAAGCGTGGACGAAGTCGCGGGCATATCCCAGTGTAATAATATACTTAATATCTATTATTAGTTTTATAAATGAGGTAAAGGTTTTTTCCTAATCGCTATCGTCAAGTTTCGCTGCTTTAGTAAAAGTAACATCTGCACAAATATGCTGAATATTAAAATTCCTGTCTGACGTGTCTAGTGTTGATAAAATAATTATGTTGTCTACGATAGGTTTGTTTGGGGTCAACGTAACTCAAGATTAATCTTTATTCAAACTTTGAGCGTGTAAGTTTATAAATAAGGTATTAAGGATACTTAGTATGAGTATATAAGTGACGACTGAATGTTTGAGTTCGTTTAGGTCGATCTATATAGTAGACCAGGATATCCCGAACAACTTTAAACCGCTCTCGGGAAAATTGCCGCGGGAATACCGGGATAAAGAATATCACACATTTTATTACATAAAATTTGCTATCGATCAGTGAAAAAACACATTGCAATATTTTTTAATTTCTTTTTCTTTTCTTCTTTCTTAAGATTCTCAGGATAAAAAGTAACACAGAGTTTAAGTCTAAAAATTAACTGTCGATCAGCGAAAATCGCGGCGAAATCGGCTCAGTAGTTCTTACGTGAATTCCGAACAAACAGACAAGAAATATAAAAAAAGCATCGTATTCTTCATCTCTTATACAGTTTACTAATATTGATTTTTTTTAAAGACTTCAACTAACAGACACATTATGTTCAGAATTTTATAATTTTATAGATAGAGATTATTATTCTACATAATATAAACCATCTGTCATAAGAAGCAAGGCCTGTGTATCTGACACTAATTTTATATTCGCTGTATACATTCGGTTAGAGGATATATCATCAATTTTTTTTCGCCATGACAACGGCTTTGAACGGTGTAACCGTCAATCAAAGAAATCGCGATGTGATGTGTTCCTGCTCGATCGTCTTGTTAAGTGCCATAGATGATAAAATATCCCGCATTATTTAATAAAAGAGTCAATCAATTTCACCGTCAGCGTCATTTATACTTAATATTATAAATGCGAAAGTTTTGATGGATTTTTGTTGCTCAATCACGCCAGAACTGCTGAACGGATCTGGATTTAATTTTTCACAGAAATAGATTATAGTCTGAAATAGCACATGGGCTACTTTTTATCCCGGAAAATGTACGGTCCACGTAGAATACCCTTTACACGAGCGAAAACTCGGGCTAAAGTTAGAAATATTTTCCGTTTCTTAAACCCTGGCATTTCGGCGATATGATAGAAAACCGCGGTGGTTTAGAGGGTAGATCTGAGCATCCCATCGAGAATCTAACACTCGTTTATTTATTCTAGGAAAACGTGCGTCGAAAGATTTTAAAAATGGAATTACTTTGGGGCGGAAATATAGGAGGGAAGTGCGGGGAGGGGGGGTGCTATTGTGTGGCTCAGTTCATGGAAATTTTTTCGCAATCAAGGGCTTCATGGGCGCCCAACGTGCGTTCTAAGTTCAAATTATTACAACACTTATTTTTGCTCCGTTGTTTGGCATTTGTTTCGCAAAGAGTTCAATTTACACAATTTCAACAATATTCCAGTCTGAGTAAGTCGTGGATTAGGAAGTTTGATTCCACCGGTTGTACGCTAAATCAAAAACCCGTGGGACGCCCAAGGTAAATAAGAACACACGAAGCAATTGTTGAATTTGATAACGTTTCCATACAATGCAATCCCGTCCAGGACCGGACCGAAATTCCGATCGGCTACATTAGCATGGTATGTGATGTTTTCTTTGCGAAACTTCAAGAACTGCAAGTCTATATAACCATGCCACGCGATTTCAATAAGGTAGTGCTGCATGCCAAATTTTTTATGACCTATTGGCTGTCATCAACGAGATTGTTTGCCGGATAAGTGATATCGCGCAGAAGGGGTAATCCATGGCATCCCAGAAGACAAAACCTGGCCCTATTAGTTTTTTGAAATGACCTATTTCACGTGTACTGTGTGCCATCGAGTTTTTTTGTGAGTTTCAAGACAAGTAGATCACAAATTTGGATGGTGATATTTTCAAAAATAATTTTCCCATAATAAGTCTAGTTTCATTTAAAAATAATTTTATCGTCAATTTTCGTTTTCATGATATTTAAAAATCCACCTGACTTTCTGGTCCACCCTCTACTATCCCCGGGTGTTCGGGAATAGGGAGTTCATGGTGGATTAACGTGTTCAAACTCACTTGGCTTGCGTTGTTCTTTGGCAGGCAAAATTATAAATTAACGGTACCCTAACAAATAGTGTCTTTTATTATATCAAAAAATCTTAGAATAATATTCCGCTAATAGCATTCACACGTTGACTTGTGAACATGATGACCATATAAATTGCTGCGGCTGGAATAGTTTCTACGCCCATGTATATAAAACAAACTGATAAAATGCACCGAGCATTTTGCAATTTTGTTGTTGTCTTTTTATGTTTAAATTAGCACTGACTTTATGATGTAGAAAATATTGATGTTTTGCTTTTTAGTTTGAGGTCTGTTTTGATTTAGTTAAAAAAAATCTACTTTTTAATTGCAGAAATACTAAAATAGCTTTAGAAATATATATGCGGCGCCTGTAGAAATTGTACTACTGGCATGCGTATACAAGTTTGCCTTTCGAAGAGTTAAGGCGCTCGGTGTTCTTCAACAAGGATTGTTCTCGATTTCCTTAGAATCACAATGAGATCACCTCAGAAGTATGCTCTTTCGGAAAAAAATTAAATCGCTCCACAATTGACGAAGAATTCACTTTACGAACATACAAAAGAAATAGAGTCGAATCAGTAACGTCCTCTTGGAAGTCGGATAAAATATGTTATTTATTTATTCAATTTCTTTTATTTTCATTTTCAGAACAACCTTTGGATGTGGCGATTACACGCAGTACTCAGTCCGTCGGAGAAAGAAAACGAAGTACAGCCGAAGATGCTCATCCCATGTATCAGCAAACAATTCATGGTAATTAATTTTATAATATTATTTATTATTGCAATGCCACGTAAAGTAAAACAATTGTTTGGTTGTATATTGTGTTTAGGGCCAGAAACTCCCGCGGGCATCCTCAGAATACAATACCAAATTTCATCACAATCTGATCTATGGTTTAAGAACGCATACGGGACAAACATGCAAACATTAATTTTTATTTATATACCATAGTGGGTGCGAGGGGAAATAAAAACAAAGTATTCACTTATGGGGTTTGATATAAACTTGACTGATATGGACAGGTGGTGGTTAAGTGGAAAGTTGTTTTTTTTTTTCGGTCAGAATTTGGACCCGCGTCATATTAGGTTGGGACGCAAGTGCGTTAACCATTAATTATTTTGATATATAATTAATGTTTTAATTATGGACGTTATTTTAAGTAAATAAATTAATTGAATTGATAGAAGTATATTCGATTAAGTGATTTATTTAATATTCCATGACCAAATGTTGAAAATCAAAAGTTGACGGTCATGGCCTGCACGGAACCCTTCTGTGTGGGCGGACTGAAATGCATCTTATTAAACTTGCGTATCGTTATCCTTAAAAGGCAAAGCTTTGTTGTAATCGATACTTGACACTAACAGTATGTCAGCGTTCCTGAGTTATTTGATAACAATAAATTCAAGACAATCAGATTCCGACTAAAAAGCTCGGTATATTGTTTGTGCCTTCAATACATTATAACGCAGTTGGATTTCTGGGTGATCGGTAGTGCATAGAAATTGATAAAAAAATGGAACCCACCCATAGTGGTCATCCTAAGAAGGGTAATATTATTTATTTAGTTTATGTCTATCGATAAAATTGAAGCATCGGTCTATGATTTCAAAATGGCAAAATTTAACTAAAATCTGCTAAATGTACGATGACGAACATAAATTCCCCTTTTTAGAATTCTTGTATGTTTTTCTGAAAGTTTTTCGGATGAATGGATTTTAAGGAATATTAAGGATAAAAAGAGGAATTCTTAATTTCATGTGTATGCTTTTCCATATGAATGTATTTTAACGAAAATTGGGACTAGGATATGTCCGCGACTTCGTTCACGCTTGACTTGAATTCTCGAGGGATTGCCAGGGCACAAAGTATCGTATCATAAAAAAAGAGTTAAGCTATCGCGTTAGTGAAACCTTTGTCGGAATAAACTATTTTTTATGCACCCGGACAACTTTAAGCCACTCCCGGGAAAATTCCCGGGATAAAAAGTAGCGTAGGTTTTAAGTTTAAGAATTTGTTGTCGATCAGCGAAAACTGCATCGCAACCAGACCAATAATGTTTACGTGAATCCCGAATAAACAGACAAAAACAAGAAAAAAAAATTGCATCGTGTTCTCCATCGTTTATAAACGCTATTCCAGTTTCAAAAAAGCTTTAATGTACAAACACAGCATGTTTAAAATGTTAGAATATTATAGATTAAAAGAGGTTTTCTTAAACTTATGTTTTTCTATGCATTTTGATATTCGATAATGTTCATAAGACTTGAATATAAATACCAATATATGCGCGAATATAATGGCGGATGCAGTTAGTGTTCAAAAATTAGCATGCTGTTTTAGTGTTAAAATAAAATAGGGCAAGCGATTGTTGTACCTAAGTGAAAGGTGCCCTAGTGGTGACGACTACTCTTCTCGTAATTTGGCTGCGAAAACCTAGAAAAGCATATATTCGAAAATCTCCCATATCTCTAGTAGTTAAAGAATTGTATTCAAACCAATTTTTATTGAAAGTCTACGTATAAGTTCTTTACCACTTTACATGACAAGAGTTATGAATGTCAAAGAGGCAAGTGAGGTGTGTAAGAATAAGCCTAAATGGCACTCTGTTGTTCGTGCCTACCCCGCAAGGGAACTGGCGTGAAGTTATGTATGTATGTATGTATGTACCACTTTACAACTCGACGACAGGTCTTACCACTTTACAATATCATTATCTCCATATTTGATGATTTAAATGAAGAATTTTAAAAAGTTAATGTTTTAGACATGTCATTATAGAAATCTCATACGATTCATACTGAAAAATAATATTTAGCCCTCGATTCCAAAGCGGCCATATCTAGTTTTTTCGGCATTTCACTGTAACATAGCGACGTATAAAATACACATTTTCGCCAAACTTTATCTAACCAGGTAAACATCCTAATAGTTTCTAAAAAGAAATGGCGTACTTTACATACGTATTTATTTATATACATACCCCCATAGGTAAGTAGTCTGTCGCTTTCGTTCTAAGCTGGTGTCAAATGTATTTTTTTTAAGCATAGCAGTGTATGTTTTACATATACTTGAATGAAGTATTACAGAATTTGAGAGAGGTTTTTTTTTGTTAACAGGAACAAGTGGTGTGAGCCGCAGGCCGGCTTTATTTAACATGTTCAAGTCTAAGCCTCGTACTGAGAAGAAACAGCCTTCTCTCATTCAGCAAGTGAAGACCGCTGTTCAGGTAATTCAGTAATGTCGTCGATATTTACGTTTAGACTAGTATAGGGTATAGATATATCTGCTCATTTATATACAATTAATCTTTACTAGCGGATTTGCTTCCATTGATGTAGATTTTGTCAATCAGTTCACGTATTTTCTATACCTCGGGAACTGGTTTTTTCCCGGATGAACGGTATACCCTACACCACAAACATGTCGTCATGCTAATATGACATGACGTCGTATTTATTATAAGCAAAAATATATTTTCAGTAAACATGTCATCATGGCAACTTGTCTTTACATTACTTTAAATTTTGACGTCTACATGTTTATTTAAATACTAGGATTTGCACGCGCCTTCCCCCACGTTTGGCGGGTAACGTAGATTACATTTATTATGCTAGTATTTAAAATCAAAGGATATTTTCAGCAGTGTAAACGGATTTTTTTATGTCAAAATACGTGAATTCTAAAGATTTCTTAATGTCACTAAACGCATAGATAACTGAATCTGTTCTACTAAAGATGTCTAATAAATATAGAAACTGTCATGTCAAGCAAGTTCTAATATCATGTGGTTTCGAAGTTAGGAAATCCCGGAAAATATAAAAGTCCCGGATTATATTGTTTTAGTATCAATAAGATTTGAATTGATTAATTTTTATGTATATTACCCACTTTAAAACACTCCCGGGATAATTCCCGCGGGAGTCCCGGAATATAAGATATCATTACTTGAAAAATAACTTAAGCTTCGTTTTCGTAATAAGCTTAAACGGTTGCCTATTCGCCTACGCCGGAATGTTCAGTTACTCCCACTTCTGCACAATAACCTTTTCAATCCTTGTACTTCCCCATATTTAAAGGAACTTTTTAGTTTCCTCTATCAATCTCATTCCTGTAATTTGCGCTGAAATGAAAATGTTCTGCTAACAATACCTAAATACACTTCGTCCTTCGTAGGAAATTCTTTTACCGTCCAGGTTGTTTGCTTGTGGGACTCCCTCCCCTTGAAAATCAGACAAGCTACATCAATTTCTACATTCAAAAACTAGATCACTGTCCATTATTTGTCCATTAAATAAAAAAAAAGTGCAGTAAATAAAAATATTGTTCGCATGTACTTAAACTATTTAATTACGTATATCTATGGTAGTTTATTATTATTATTATTGTTGTTTTTTTTTCTTTCTTTATATTTAACAACGAAGTTTTAATTTTGTTAAACCACCAAATATTATTTAATTTTTCTTTTAATGTCTCCTTGGACACCGGGTTGCCGGGAAGAGATCGCTATAAGCGATAAGGCCGCCCATTGTTCTAATGGAAATGTATGCATATAAAATTGTCTAGGTTTAAGTTATGGTGAACAATAAAGAATTTTCATTCATTCATTCATGAAACTATCGTTATAGCGAATTCTTATCGAAATCAGCTAATAAGTCTAACTACATATACCATACGAGGGCGTAAAAAGTGATTGCAGCGCCATCTATTTGACTTTATTTTTATATACCTCGGAAATGGTACTCGTTTCTGGATGAAAGGTATCCTATGTCCTTTTTTGTACTTCTAACAATGTGTATGCAGTTACATGATGCACGGTTGAATTTACATATATACATACATAACTTCACGCCAGTTCCCTTGCGGGGTAGGCGCGAACAACAGAGTGCCATTTAGGCTTATTCTTACACACCTCACTTGCTTCTTTGACATTCATAACTCTTGTCATGCACGCTCGTCTGTTCTTAAGGCTCCTGACATCACCTTCTGCTAGTACACGATCAATTTGATCATGGAAGGTGTGTCGTGGCCTTCCACGACTTCTGCATCCATCCACTTTTGCATTGTGGTGGGTCTGTTGAGATACTTATACGAAAACCAAACCAACCATGGCAGATGGGGAGACACCGTCTCTAGTGATTATAGACTAAAGTGTGGCGTACGTCAAGGAGGCCTGACGTCTCCGAACCTTTTTAACCTCTATATTAACGACCTGATTGTGGAACTGAGGAGCACCAGGATTGGTTGTCATGTTGGTGGCGTATGCTTAAACAACATAAGTTATGCTGATGTCATGCTACTCGTGTGCCCCTCAATCAGTGCGTTAAGAAAGCTGCTTAGTATTTGTGAAGGCTATGCTGCTAAGCATGGCCTAAAATACAACGAGAACAAGACGCAGATGATGGTTTTCCGAGCAGGCAAGTTACATTGCCTGTATTGTTGAGCGAGATTGAGCTCAAATTCGTAAACCAATTTAAATATTTGGGACACATACTTGTGGAGAATCTCAGTCACGACTTACACATAGAGCGCGAGCCCAGAGCTCTGGCTGTGAGGTGCAACATGATCTCCCGTAGATTTTCGCGATGCAATGAACAAGTGAAAGTGACACTATTTAGAGCATACTGTCAAAGCTTCTACACTTGTCAACTCTGGGTGAAATGCTCCAAGAAAGCTTTGGGAACCATTAGGGTACAATATAATAATGCATATCGTATCCTAATGAAATTGCCTCGATTTTGTAGCGCTTTGGGCATGTTCGCCGAACAGAGAATTGCAGATTTTTTTGCGATTAGGAGGGCACGCATAGCGGGGCTCTGGGCTCGCCTCCGTGCTTCGGGCAATGGGATTCTCCGCATGTTTTCAGATTGCCTTGACAACCCAATTGTTAGGAGCTGTCATTCTGTGCACCGTGACATAAATGCATAACGTATGATAATTGAAAGGACGTAGTACTATTTATTTTTATTTTTTAAAATTTAATATAATAACTTAATTGTAAAATTTTATGTTGTAAATTGATATGGGTTATTTATTACCTGAAATAAAGAAATTATTATTATTATTATTATATTGTATATCTGTTTAGTCATTCTTTCATCGTGCATTCTTTGCATTTACAATTATAATATTAAGTTAGAATTCTTTTCTTTGCAGAACATGGCAAAAGGTGCAGGGTCATCTAAAGAAAGTACAAAGACGGAGACATTGAAAACTGAAACTGCCAAACCGGATACTTCTCCCAGCACCTCCAGGGATGTAGACGTTAAAGATGGATCGGCCCATCTTCACTCTGGAAGTGACACAAGGGTAGGAATTAATACTTCACAGACATCACTTTGCTGTGATTTGTTTATCCAATATTAATGAGCAATACTAAAACTTAACAATTGACATTGTTTTTTTAAATGAATGTTAGTGCATCAGGTAATTTATTGTGTTTGCCATGTGAAAACTATATCAGAATATATCGTCGGTTTAAACAGACTATATACCTACCTTAGGGTAATGCTTCCAAAATGCTTAACTTAACAAATAGTTTTGAAATTGTATTTTATTGAAGTTCGTCATATGCTGTGTTCTGTGTTCAAAATTTTTTTTGGAAGTACTTGCAAGGTTTTGACATTGCGCAGCTGAAGGTTATCAAAATATCTTAATAATCTTCAAGCGAATATTCACAAAGCAATGTGACAGAAAAGTGTAGTGAAATATCCATTTTCGAGTTATTCAAGGACTCTGACCTTTAGCGTGGATCTATTATTTACAATTGGGCTGGGGCTTTTACACTTGAAGTTCATTCTAAAATTTGAATATTCATAGATAGTTAAAGTGCAGTTATATTTTAGACGAAGAATGTTGTTTAAGTGGGGTGCCATAAAATGCATTCCAGGCCGGTTTCATCGTTATTGCGGCGCCAAATTTTTTATTATTTATTCTGTGCAATGTTTGCTATGGCTTCTTTCATTTTTTGAAAAGTAAATCTATAATTTATTTATGCACAGTTGCGGAATGAAAATGTTCGGCAACTTAAAGTCGATATTTGCTTGCACGAGTACAAGAAACAGAACTGCCAATATTTTAATAAATGTTACATTTATAAAATATAGAAACGTGAAAAAAGAAACTAGTAATGTTGACAATGACAAACACTGAGATTAACAATAAGAAACTAGGAGGATATAATCACTACGCTTAACACAAATATTAAAAGCAATAGAAAGTTTTACATGTCTAAACAATCTTCTTAGACGAGATAGAAAATCAAACAACTTTGATCTAAGTAAATTTAAACTTTATTGTCAAATTTTCTGTGGTACAGTATTTTCTGTGACTTAGTTTGAAAAGGTAACATGCGCTCGCGGAACCTTAAATGAATCAATATGAAAACTGGCGAACATTTTCATACCACGACTGTACTTATAAAAAAACTGAGCCAGAAAATGTATGAAGTAACAGAATTTTTAGTTAAACGTGTTGCAGAGGAATTTTTATCGCTTCTTCTATTTATAACACCGATAACACGTTGCGAAACGTGTGCATAGAATAGGACTTAATTTTTACTGCTAAAACAATCTACTCTATGAGAACTTAGCTTGAATAAAACCTTTTGAATTTGAATTTAAAGATCGAACGAACACGAGGATTTCAGAATGGTTCCGTTTTATCCGAAAATGGCTATGGGTATGATAAATATAATAACAGGTTGGTTTGTTGTGCAGTATTATCACACGATGACGGTGCCTTCGTCGTCGCGTCGCTCCAGTGCAATGGCTAAAGTTATGGATATTTTCCGTAGCCGTGTCCCAGCGCCTGCGCAAAGTGTGGCCATCGAAAACGCGGAGAGAAGGAAAGCTGTAAGTACGCCTTAATTAAATATTGACCTGAATTAGTCTTTAAAAACCTAAACGCATGTGGATAAAATCCTAATTTTGTGTTCAGATTTATTTCAACACTAGCCAAACTCGGCCACGATACGCTGTGGTTTGGTTTAAACTTTCATCTCAATCCATCGATTACTTTCGAGTTTTGCAGTCACAAATATTCGAAAGCTGAATTTTTATATATAGAATACAAAGTAATTAAAATGTTCGTCACCTTAAAGTCGACTTTTGCTTGCACGAGTAGAAGAAACAGTACTGTCAACACTAATAAATGTTACGTTTATAAAATACTAGCTGTGCCCGTGACTTCATTCGCGTGGAATTATTTTTTGGAACCCCAAGAAAAAAGGTAGCCTAAGTTACTACTTATAACATCAGCTATCTGCCAGTGAAAGTTCAGTCAAAATCCGTTTCAGAGATTAGCCGGAACATCCAGATAGACAAAAATATTTATTTTTTCATATAGGTACCGTATATTTCATATATATTTAGTAAGAAGCTGTTATTCTGACGTTACAAACAGTAACTTAATTTTATTTATTTGTATGTATAGATAGAATCGTGAAATGGAAACTTGCAATGTTGGCAAAGACATGCCTAATGATAAGAAACAAAGTAGATATAATGACTACGCTTATCATAAATATTAAAAGCAATAAATAGGTTTTACATTTCTAAACAGATTGTTTATAGACAAGATAGAAAATCAAACAACATTGATCTAAGTAATTTTAAACTTTATTGTCTAACAGCTAAACATAATTTTCTGTGGAACAGTCTGTTCTATGACTTAGTTTAGTTTGAATACCTTTTCAAACTAAACATGTGCTCGCGGAACATTAATTGAATCAATTTGGAAAACTGGCGAACTTTTTCGTTCCGTCACTGGACATATTAACAATCTTATATTAAAACGCAACGTTATTCATGAATTAAAATCAATCCATTGACGGCTATTTGAGATTTGCGGCCACAAAAATAAGGACGATGAGTTTTGATATATTACAATTGGTTAATATAATGTCAACTTTAGAATGTTATTTAAAGTTATAATTATTTGAAAAAATAATAGTATTCATTAATTTTTACCTTCTTTAGCTTGCCAGGAGACGGAAAGTAAGTATGACTTCTAAAAAATAGTGGGTTTAGCTAGAATTTAGCTTTTAAACTCCTCAAGTAGACATTATTCAAACCTGCTAAATAGTTTTAATATAAAATTAATGTTACAATATTTTACGGCCTCTAGGGAAACAAGCAAATAGCGCCATCTTGTGGCGTTTTCGTGCACTATTTTATAACAATGAATAATTTAATAGCTTTGTTATATCATGTAGTATAATTCATCTTACGTATAGTATAGAACATGATGAAATTCACTTAAAGCTTTGACAAGCATTACCATCAACTCGTATTGATATAGGAAGATTACTTTTTATTGTACAGCCAATTACAATAATCTTGTATAGACACTATGGAGCAGTCACTAAAGCTTCAAGAAGATAACAGATCCCAACTTGTAAGGACACAAGTAAACTTTAAAAAGACTCCTAAACAACGTTTGACAAAATTGTATATTGTAACATGATTAGAATTTGTAGATGTTTGTGGTTAGATGCCAACAAAACTCATAAAACTGTTGTAAAATCGGCCAAACCAGAGGTGATACATGAAACTCATTTTGTGGTCATTTTTTTTTAGAAAGAAGAATATCTAGAATATACATGTATTTAAAAGGAAGCCTTGTGCAAATTTAGTCATATTAAAGTTTTATCAATTCAGATAGAAATATCAACAGTAATTGTAAAATTTCACGTACACACTTTAAATTATCAGATATTAAATTGCTAACATTTACTGGCAAATATACGGAGTCGGCAACCTTAAGAGACTTATTTTCATCTCTTGTGGATCAAACCAAATGTTAGATAATGTACAAAAATTACATTATTCAAAAAATATATTATCCGGTGACGCTGAACAGTTACTGCGCATCATACTTACCACTGATTTAAATTATATGAAATATTGGGAATTACTTTAAAATATATATAATAATAACGCTATTTGTCAGCATGTCATTAAGGGCTGATTTTTCAATCATCCGATAAACAATCACATAGAGTTTAATTGACAGATAATATAAGATTGAATTGTTCAGTCGCCAGTTAGGCCTTATCCCAAGAATAACTGGACTTCCTGAGGAATAACTTTATTTGCCGTTTTGTGGGATAGATAATCGTTATTCAACGGATAATTTTGAAAGGGAAATTAGAATTGTAAGATCCACGCCAGATTATTTCACTAGGTAGGATTCAAAAGAAATCCATTGTCGATTCCGAATTTTAAAAGAGTGTGCAATATTGATGTCCTATGATCATAGATAAAACCAAACACAAAGGTAAGTAATATGGCTATGTAGATGAAATAATTCCCCAGTTTCTCGTGCTAAAATTGTTTGCCCTAATTCAATTCCTCAAATAACAATCATTTGCTAAAATCCCCCATCTGGCGACCTTGACTGTCATTTTTATCGAGTTTGACGGTTGACGTATATGGAAATAGTCTGTCCTGCTTTAACGTGTGTTTAAACAGTATATTTGATTCATCTCCCTAAAGTTAGTATTGTCTCAACCAATCAAAATTATCGTATGGCTATTCGTCAGTTAAATATCAATTGAAAAATCCATAACCATCTATTGGACAGATAAATAGTCCGATAACTTTATTCCTTAGGCAGTTATTAAACGACTTATCTGACTATTGAAAAATCGGCCCTAAAGCGACTATTCAGCCATAATAGTTTAGTCATACAATCCGCTAATGGGTTAAGCGATATATTATTATACATTCCATCAATTAATGTTTAAGTTTTTTTCTTTATTTATAAAAAAATATATTAATATTAATAATATTTTATATATGTAGTACTTTATCCAACTTGGGGTTGCCTGTTAAATCTTAGGACATTATTATAGTTCATTTACTGTGTATGAAATTAAATGCTGAAACTAGAAAACAGTGGGAAATCAATCAAATGATGAACTACCTGTATTTTCTCAGTTTGAGTATTTTATAACAAGTACATTTAGGGCATTAGAGTTCTTAGAGCAAAAGTTTTACTAATAAACAATTGAGTATCAGTTCCAGAATATCATGTGACTTCTACTACCTCTGCCGTAGCAACAAATTGCCTTTTTTGTTCTTAAGCTACAACTATATATAGGAAGAAAATGTTTACAATTTGCATGCGCGTTTGAAAAATTGATAGTCAAGTCTTAAAAGTATAATTATTCTTCTATACTTTATTCTTTCATTTTTTTAATTTATTGTACACAAAATCATATCAAAGTATAAAATGGTAGTGATATAAGTACATACAAAGGTGGCATAACCTTAGTAGTACATGGTTTTCATCCAGCGAACCTATGCATCTAGCGAGACATGGGAAGCAAAAGGCAGGGTTGTGTATACAAAAGTTTGTTTGTATAAGTATATAAGTACTTATACCTAAATGTACATTTACACATCTTTAATAACTTTTTTAATTATTTAGAATTTTAGATCAATAGTCGAGGCGAGTCGATTGTAAATGGAAACCCCTTCCCCCTCTAACTTTTGAACTATACCATGGAACACTTTAGAATAAATAGAGGTAAAGCTTTTAAAATACTTTCAACGAAAGGTATAAAAAAGATCCGTTGAGTAGTTCTTCGTTTAGGAGGTGTTTTCGATTAAATTATTTTTAGAATTGTTTAGTAAACGACAGAACCTGAACGTTGGCCATTTCTTTGGAATGCTTGGTTGTGCGAGGTCGAGCATGCATTTGACCGAAAAGTATTTTTAGAATTATTTAGTCAAATGACCGAAGCTGAACGTTGACCATTCCTACGGAATTCTTGGTTGTGCGTGGTACTGCACGCATTTGGCCGAAAATTATTTAGTCAAATGACAGAAGCTGAACGTTGGCCGTTTCTATGGAATGCTTTGTCATACGTGTTCTAGCACGCATTTGACCGAAGGTTATTTTTAGAATTATTTAGTCAAATGACAGAATCTGAACGTTCGCCATTTCTACGGAACGCTTCGTTGTGCGTGGTCTGACACGCATTTGACCGATTTGTATCAATTTCAGAATAAGGTTAGTGCTAAATAAATCTGTATTCGATCGTAAAATTACTTATTTTATCAAAACTACAGGCTAATACATTGATAGCGTGATTGTGTGATTCACTATCAAATGGACTAATATTGTTATCGATACTACCAGTTTCTTGACGGATTAATATTATTACATGCTATTTCCCGTAGATTCGCTCGTGTGATTTTCATCTTTATTTCTTCATGGTGAAGTGTTTTTTTTTGCAAAGTAGGTAATAATATACACATACCTTAGGATCATTTAATTTGTTCTCTAAGGAATATGTAGTTGTTGTATGCAAGTATTTATTGCAAGAATTAAATAAGGCTATAAATGGAAAAAGTTTTTACATATGTATGTATTATGGAGCTCTGTAACCTTAACCGAAACTATCGGATATCTATACTATTGTTACGAGTTTGAGGGACTCGAATTAAAATGCCGTTAGAATTATTATAGAGTTTATTAGAACTATATAAACACGTATAACAAAGGTACAAATATAACCGAACGCAACAAATCCAAACGTAATGCAGAAGGTCGTAGTTCAATAAAATGCGCAAAGTCCGTCACGATTAGATTTCCCGAATGTACACACCTCACGCCTAGATCGTAGTTGTAGCTCAACTGACCCGCTCTCTCAATCAGGCCATCGTTTTATACTTCACAAATGCAAACGACATAATTTCATAGAATTCGTTTGTACTTATAATACGCAACACTTGCTACCGATGCTCCTGATCGGCCGTAAACGAGTACAATAGGCTGTTCTACGCAATAACTACAAACGTATGCCAATAAATAAGTGATCAAAAGAAAACGATCATAAAAGGATTACAATTAGTTCAAATGCCGACAGGTAATAACATGTGCTTTTACAGGTCTGTACGTGGAGTTTGTCTTTGTCGGAGCCTAAGTTGTAACACTATAATAAATCTGTAAATGGTTCGAGTTTGCACAATGCGTTTGAAAATGTGAAAAAAATCAAGGTGGCTAATTCGGACCAGCATATTCCGAAAATGCATATTTTAGAATTTTTGTCTGTGTAGGTATTGTCGGTTTTTTTTTAAATATTTATTTCTCCTTCTCCTGACAGACACGCTTGCAGGGTATTATTTGCCAAATTTATTTATTTCAAATAACTGAATTCCAATTTTTGAGTTCTAAAACATTCTACTTCCTTATTATCTACTGTATGTAATGATATTTTGCTTATTCTATTACATTTATCTGTTACTATTCTAAATAACTACTAATTCATCTTTTATTTCTACTGTTTTACTTTTATCTTATTTAAACATCTATTTATATATTTATTTGTCGACACTAGTCTTGCTTTATTTATTCTATGCTATTTTATTTTACGTTTGTCTTATATAAACTTAAGTGTATTGTACTGTCTGTTAAAGCATTACGTGAAAACTAATGAATGGATTTAAATGAAACTCGATATAGAGCTAGTTTATATGACGGGGAGTAAATTAGGATACTTTTTATCCCGATAAAAGACGTGTTTTCTGTGGGATAGACGAAAATAACGAAAAAGATGTCGCTGCGAATGCATTTTTATTTAGAAACTACGGAACGTATATTAATAAAACTCTACATAGTGCTGGTTTATAACCCGAGTTAACACTTAGGATATATTTAATTCCGATAAATGATGTCGTTTCTATAAAATAGACAGATTAGCTAAATAGATGGCGCTGCAATCACGTCTTTTCTATTCACTAAGACTTACTTTATCATAGACAACACATTATTCATTCATTGTATTACTTCAAATCAGGTTGGCTTCGACTGATATCTAGGTTCCGGTGGGCAGCTGTATAGACTGTATGGATTTAGTTTCTTTATTACTGTAGTGAATTGAACAAGAAACAGTAAAGTTACTACTGTTTTAGGTAAATACTGTTTTAGGTCTAATATATAATATTATAAAATTCTAAACACGCCGTGTCTTTACATTAAAGATATTAAAAAAAAAACAATAAGAATAGACTATATAAACGATGGAGAACATGATACATTTTTTTTTAGATTTCTTATCTCTTCGTCTGTTTTACTGTTTGTCGTTTTATCTGTATGTTCGGGATTCACGTAAAACCTACTGGGCCGATTTCGATGCGGTTTTCGCTGATCGACAGTAAATTCTTAGACTTAAAATCTGGACAAAATTTTATCCTGGAAATCCTGCTGGATTTTTTCTGGGAATCATTTAAAATGACAAGATATATATATATATATATATATATATATATATATATATATATATTATATGATAAAATATGGGATATCTTTTATGCCTGGAATTCCGCGACAATTTTCCCGGGAACGATTTGTATCTGTTCGGATGCATAAAAATTAGCTTATTCCGACATAGTTTCCACTAAAGTGATGGCTTACATTATTTTGTTTTAATTTTGCAATACTTTGAGTCCCGGGAATCCCGCGGGAATTTTAAGTCAAGCGTGGACGAAGTCGCGGGCATATCCTAGTATATATGTAAAAAACCTAATTTAGTTTTATTTAAGTAACATAGAGCTACTTATTACCCGCGGCTTTTTACGCGGCGCAGCCGCGGAGAAGACTGGTAGCGAATATAATGAATTAACGACATAAATAAAAACAGTATTTAAACATAGATTTTACTCACAGCTTCGCTTGCTATATAGGATCCGGTTTTATCCCATTTTTTTTTTTGCCTTAAAATGCATCCCATAGTTTTTTGCGGTATCAAATACACGCGTATCAAATTGTACAATAATTTAATCGGTATATTTCTATAGATTATCTAGCGGGAACTTTGACTCCTTCTGCTGTAGATAATTATATCCATTTCTGCGATGAGAAGACGTATCCTTATATTCATCTTTGTTGTTGAAAGTACAGATATAAATAGATTACAGATACATATATAAATACAGATATAAATATTGTTCTGTTCATGGAATTACAAAGACAATATATATAATATAGTCGAATATATATTATTTATTAAGGATATGAAGACACAAGAAAACATCCAAACAGTCCCTTTCTCATTTATATATCGAGTATAGATAGAATAGGTAGACATTGTTTACCACTCCGTAGAACAATGTGACTGATCATAAAATTACACGCTTAATTGTTCACGTATGTCCACGTATGTATGTATACGATGAACATTAAATTCAAGGCTTTGTTCGAAACATCACTGTTTACTTTTCGATACTTCCAAGAGTTTTTACTGAATGCTACTACATTGAATGTAAAACAATGGTTGACGTAAAAAAAGGTTTCCGCCCATATAGTACCTATTGAACAATAGGTTCAAGGTGTCTTTTTTAGGGCGCTTCTTTGTTATCGTTATAATGTATTTCCCTTGAAGATACAACTGAATTAAGTGATTTTTATTATTTCATTACATTAATGTGTGTGTCTTTTATTTTGAAAACACGTCTGTACACTGTTAAAATAGAATGACAATTTCAGCGAGGAAGCGAGAATTCCGGCCGGCATGCATGCACTCGGCGAGTAGTCGAGCAGTTGTGGCATAGGCGTGTGAGCATACTGTAAATGCCCAATCAAAAACCGACAATAATGTGATGTTAAAATGCGATCGCGATGAGCACACTGTGTCGAGCACTGAGAAATAAACACCGCATGCATGTATTACGCGACTATCAACACATTACAACCGAGGCTGAATGTATATTATATGGAAAATAGATTTATTAAGTCGTGTATTCTTGAAATAGAAATATTTGATAGAGTGAATTGATTATGCACGAACTGATAAAATAAAAAAGTCGGATGTGTTAAGTGGTCACCTTGTGGTATCTAGAACTGCGCCGTACACGGATCTAATAGCGCGCGCGCATTTTCTGAGTTGATGTCCCTATTCCGTAACGGAACTTACCCGATATTGTCGGATATTGACTGCTAATACACACTTGCGTTGTATAACATCGACGATATCTCGTGACAACCTTGTTATCTCTCAGTTCTTAAAGAGATGCCTCCGGGGACAAACCTAACGATGTTTGTTAGGGTGTGTGATCCCAGCAGATTCTGATACTAAATGAAAAACTATAAAATGTGTACAGTGCAAGTGTTAAAATAATTAAAGCCAACATGGCTAATTATTTTAGATGGAAAAAAGGAAAAAGAGACGAAGATTTATTTTATTCAGAAAAGCCGCGGAGCAGGTCGTTGGATCCTCGTTCCTTGGAGCTGAGTGGCATTAGATTAGTTGCTCAATATCACCAACACCAAATACAGGTACCGGTGAATAGCGTACTACTTACTTTATTTACTTACTTTGTGATTTTATTATTGATATTGTCATAAACAACCTACTGCGAATGGTATGGATGCTGTGTGTTAATTGTTACCGTCAATTGTGATTAACATATTGATCTACGTGGATGTCACGACATAACCAATAGATATTGTTAAATTTCATAAGAACTACTAATGTTTATAGTTGTCTTTACCAAGGTTCTCGAGCTAAATAATATGACATAAAAATAATGAATTTCAAGTTAATTTACAATAAAGTCACTGAAATGGTCAACGTAAATGCGGCTCGGTTTTCTGTTCGCTTACATTGTGTTTGTAAGGTGATAAAATATAGAAATATTTGATTTCGCTATAATGTTGACTTTACTGTTATTGCTTATGATGTGCCTACACGGGCAGATTCAATAGAAGCTGTGACACAGTGGCCACTGGCAGTCGCTACGACGTAATATACCGAGAAACTGAAAACTACGTACGTTTTGTCGGTGTATTGGTGTAAAATACGTAACATGACTTCCATTAAAAAATATCTCTATAACACTTCCTGCGAGTTTACTATTTTATACCCGAAAAAAATCTCTGTAAGCAGAATACAGGTTTCGTTTTAATCACAGAAAAACAAGACCAACTTATAAGTACCTATATGTAAACAAAAAGTTATGTAATATTTATCAAGTTCAGCAGTTGTTTTTTCCTTTATTTTTATATTTGTTAAAAGTCATCACATATTGTAATAATTTACAATTGTGATCATAAAACTGCGTAAATTAATAAAATGTGATTATAAAAAATGTCCTTGAAAACTCAGAATCTAAAAAGTGGTTCGCAGGATATTTTATATCTGGGTAAAACTTATATCACGAACTTTAATGAGATGCCATTTCGATACTATTTATTTAACTTTTTGGGGGTGACAGGTTTTGACAAAATTAAATACGATAAATCGGCGGGTGGCAAATGTCTAGAAAGACGATCAATCCATAAATATTTAAAATAAAATTCAGAAAACAGATATACGCGTATTATATTGTTTCCGTTCTTAAACGTCTCTCCACACGCGTCTCAGGGTGCTAACTGTTCCAATATACTAAAAGTATTCGAACGTAACTGAAATGTAATCTGTCCTACCCTTTTGGCCGCTCTGGGTTATCAAACATGCGCAAATGAACCTTTGTTTATACAATCTGTTGCAAATCTAGACCAGTCATAAAGTTACACACGATCTAAATTGAGGATCTAAAATAAATGTGTTTACACCGAGTCAGAAATGAGTTTTATTTCGACGGGCGGCGAATCTGTTTGCGAATGAAACTGCACTTCATTTAAATGAAGTGGATGTAATAGGTTATGGATTACTTAAAGATTAAGAGCATTAATATCAGACGGAAAATCATGTTGTAAACAATCCAACGCCCTGTGCCTCCGTTATCATCATCATTCGTTAAGATCTGATAATACCACAAATTATCTTAAAACAACACGCAAAATCTTAGAATACATACATACATACATACATAACTTCACGCCAGTTCCCTCGCGGGGTAGGCACGAACAACAGAGTGCCATTTAGGCTTATTCTTACACACCTCACTTGCCTCTTTGACATTCATAACTCTTGTCATGCAAGCTCGTCTGTTCTTAAGGCTCCTGACATCACCTTCTGCTAGTACACGATCAATTTGATCATGGAAGGTGTGTCGTGGCCTTCCACGACTTCTGCATCCATCCACTTTTGCATTGTATATCTGTTTAGTCATTCTTTCATCATGCATTCTTTCCACATGCCCGAACCACCGGAGCATTCCTTTCCTTACCTTCACCCCGACACTCTCTTTCAGACCAACTCTCTTTCTTACTTCGGTATTACGAACACGGTCCGCGAGCGTCACTCCGCAGATTTTGCGCAGTGCTCGCATCTCGACCGCGTTTACTCTACTTTCATGCTCTTTCTTCCATACCCAACTCTCGCTTCCATACGTGAGCGTAGGTACCAGCACCGCGTTGTGTACGGCGAGCTGGGCCTTCTTAGAATACTGCTTTGATATAATATAAGAAATGGATACACGAAATCTGTATTGAATTTTACCAACTATAATTAGATACTACATAACGTACAAAATTAGCGCAGCTATCAATAATCAAACTAAGATAATACTAAGTTATTTGATAAACATAATATCTTTAGTATGAAATACCAATAGCAATTCTAGTAATATATTGTGTTGTAAATTTTTATACGAAATATGTTTTCAAACTTAATCGAGAGCTCCTTGAAAGAGAGGAACTGGCTATATAATCTTTCGAATTTAAGTTATAACAATAAATATAAATATTATTGCTTGGAATATTACTTTCACACTAATTACGTGTATGTACAATTGTAAATATATAATTATATAAATTTACAAATATTTTATATCAGTGGCAAAGAGTGAATATTTTAAAGAGCCCGCTAAAGTAACTTTCAATAACCGTTCAATTGTCAGTTTTATGTTTAGCGTTCCGTGGCCTTGAGGCCAAAACGGAAACCTTTTAAACTTCGTCACATTTACCATCTGCCTGTGTCTGTTTCAACTTTTTTTAGTCGAAAATTATAGGCAATATATGGATTTAAATTTAGAATGATTGCTAATGATTTGAATGCTAAAATTATAAAACTATATGAAGCCAAATGAGACGCGAGATTGATAGTCCATGAATGGATAGTTATCTTAAGGCTTGTAAACTATCCTCCACTGAATCCGTTCCACGTGAATGGAATCTGTTAAATTATTCACAATCTAACGAATTGACATTGTCTTTTACTCGTGTAATTTTGTCTAGAGATACATAGATTTAGTATTATTATTATATTATCTGTGCATGACATTTCGTTCGGGATTTCAACTTTATTTTCGTGTCTTTTAATAAAAATAGACGATAAACCAAATTATTCCTGTTCTATTTTTAAAACACACTGAGCCTTTTAGGAGCCTATCCGAGACAAACTTTCAGACAGATTTAGTTTCACACAAATATTACAATTTATTTTGAAACTCAAATTTCGCGAATTGCGTTTTGCGTCCAGTACCGTGAAAAGGTAAAAGACAATCATATAATCAACGTCATACTTTATGACGTCTATAAATAGGTCGAAAGCCTACGTAAGACTCGATTTTGTATAAAAAGAGGGCCATACATTTTGTCGCGGTCTATAACAAATATCTAAACAGACTTGTATAATAGTAGGATATAAAACGCGCACTAGTTCCCATAAAACTAAAAACAATGTATAAGTATAACATCAAATTTATGAAGGTCGTATAACTTCCAACAATTATTTTACTACAAAGATGTACTTATTTCCTAGTATATTCAAAATAGCTTTTGTAGAACAATTGACATGTTATTTATGAAAAACAACATGACATTAAACCGGGATAAATGTATGTGAAAAGTTCATTGGTATTTGAACTAGTGGGAATTAATTATCTTGCTATTTTGTTTCTCTGTATAACTTATCTTCAATATATTTCACATAAGACATTGTTTAAGGTTCCGCTTTGCCAGATTAGTTATTTGTGTTATTTATAAACAACTGAGATTAAATCCTTTAGTTTGAAACAAATTTTAATTTTCAATAAAAGAGTTTTCTGTTATCTAACTTTCACAACGTAATCGAACAGCTATATTTATAATAGATCTTTATTAAAAATATGTATATGAATATGGAATATTGATACCTGGATCAAGAGCACATTCACTGGAGCGGAAAACGGCTACTTTCCGTATCAGAAGGGCCTTTTAATATATTCTGTACTAGCTATAGGTGGGTACCTACAGCTACTGGCGGGTGGGTACCCCTACTTTTTGTCGCACTTAGACTTTATATTCGTACCTACTTTCTACACCCTACAAGATATCGAAATGATACATACGCATGTGGTATAAAAATTTTAAGATAAAATTGTGGTTTTAATTCTTAAAATTGTAAGTAGAATCCGTTAAGCCATATTTAATCTATTTGAAACGAACTGGCAGACATGTATTCTAAAAACTTTAATTATTTATGATTAGACATCTTATCGTTTCAGTTGTCCTTTAAATTTTGATAGTTATTTTGAAATCGTACACTAAACTTTATTGATATATTTTTCAATAGGATGGAGGAGCCTCGTTTTGTTTTCCTATCTTACATTTCTTGCTAAGGTTAAAATTTACTTTACCAGACAAACATTCCAAAAAAGGGCTAACGCGTGTTGTTCACCCACGCAGGATTCCCTAGTGTTAAAGAATGTGTAATGTTTTCCCCAGTTTGGTACAGAATCCTAAATACACATACCTATAGTTATACCATACCATATAGTTAGACATACCTGCTTATTGCGATATTTTACTGCCCGTCAATACATAATTTAAAAAAAACTAAAGAGGAGTCTTTGAGCACAGGATTGGAACGAAGTTCTCTTAAAAATCTTTCAAATTCTTAAAATGCCCAAAACATCTCAAAAAGTATTAATAATTATTGAAAACTTTCGAAAGTCATTTTCATTTCATTAATGTTTTTTTCGTCTAGCTCCTGTACCCTCAGGTACCGCGCGATAAGGAACTGCGTTCAAAAACTCGCTTCTGCAGTCAATAGACTTAAATACAAAAAGCAGTAAACATCGTTATGGTTTCAATACGTGTACGGGGATTACGATTACATTTCAAAGGAAGACATATTTCCAAATTTTGTTCATATTCAGCAAATAGCCTTCGATAACAAACAGCTTTGACACATATAAATGGACTGACCGACGCACGATAAAATGAGATATCCGTTTTTGTTATTTTGTGCTGTGTGACCAGAAAAAGACCTTTTCAAACTGTATAACACTCCACGCCATTCATTGTATTAAACAATACTAGGCGACTAATCTCTTTCAAGTAGTAAAAGAGATTCTTTGATGTGACGTCATATTTAAGAAACAATAAAACGGCTTGTAGTTCATAGAGTAGCGTCATCCGCTTGGCCTGTTTATCATGATTGATGAACAATTTGTAGTACAGGCAACGCTGTCAGACAGCTATGCCTATCTCTATTCTTTGTGGGAGCACTGGGTCTAGCGCTGCTTTGAAAATTTTTGCCAGCCTGATTATGGATATATTTATAAACAGTTTTCAATAAATCTTTCTAATAAAAGGACACTATAAGTAGAGTCGGTTATGCTAAAGTTCAACAACTATATTGAATTTGATATCTACACCATAACGTTTTAAATTTTCTGTTGTAATTTACCCATGTTCTAATTAGGCAAAATTAAGTTTTGGGAATGTCAATGAATGCTTCTTGATTCATGTCCAATCTAATAATTTAATCGTGTATTTTCTATCGCTGTTTAGCATTTTGTATTCATCGAAAAATAATGCACTTATTATCTATGATAATATTTGCGCGTCTCCAATAGTCTATAATAATAAATAATTCATCAAGATACTGCACCTAAATTATTTATTCCGTATACATATGCATTTGAGGTGGTTCATACATACTTTTATTTATGTCAAATGTGAATAAATCTTGAGTTGTTTTTGCTGAATAGTAATATATCATATTCGGACTTGTTTGTTTGTTTCTATAGGTAAATATTTTACTCTCCATCAGCCTCTATACAAAGTTTAATGCGTCTAAACCAGTTTTCGAAAGACTTTCCAGTCCGCCGCATACACCACGTTTACAGCTTGCTTGAAAGTTAACAGCACATCTTCCGGCGACGAAAATTGTATCCCTTTCAGCTGATTTTTTACTTTCGGGAATAAAAAGAAGTCACACGTTGCTAGGTTCGGGCTGTAACGAGTGGAGCCCAGAAGTTTGACCGGGGTGTTGTCCAGGAAGTCCCTTGTTTTGAGCACAGTATGGTCGGCGCGTTGTCGTGGTGGAGCACGTATCCCGCGGAGCTCTGTGTTTGTTCGCTTATTGTTCACAACAGAGAAAACTTCTGCCAAGCATTTGGTAGTATACCATTCGATGTTGATGCTTCTTTGTTTCTGTAAAGGAATTGACACCAAGTAGCCAGTGAAATTGAAAAAACTCGCGATAAAAATCTTGCCCCCGCTTCTAGATCGCTTCACTTTGTTAGGCGTTGATTCGTTTCGAATAACCCAAACCGCCGACTGGCGCTTCGTTTCTGGATCGTATTGATATATGTCGTAAACACGGCAAAACGACCCCGCTTCAAATTTGTTTATTAAATCACGGCGCCATTCCACCCGGGCCTGCTTCTGACCATGGGTGAGGTTGTGCGACACCCAGCGTGAAACTATCCTTCTCACGCGAAAATGCACGTGTAGAATCTCGTGAAGGCTTCCCGATCCAATGTGCAGTATGTGCTTAATCTCTTGATATCTAACTCGCCTATTGTCTTAGATGAAATTTTTCACTGAGAGAACATTATTTCCGTAACAGAGGTCAAAGGGCGACCACTTCTTTCTTCATCCCCCAAAGTTAGTCGACTACTCTTGAATTCGTTGCACCAACGATACATGGTTGCGTTAGAACGGCCTTCATCCCTGAATGCCATTTGAAGTCTCGTACTATTCGTCCGGTTTCAAGCGACACTTGAAATTGTAAAAAATCATAGCGTGAAAATATTCCCGGCGCAGATCCATTTTTCAATGAGACACTATAATTTAAATTAGGTCGCAAACATTGTGGAGGGAAATCTTGAATTTGGAACGTACCTATTTTATAGTTATCAATAATAATATTTTCAAAATATAATTATAACAGGCCAGTCTCTCATGTATAAAAACTTTTTGCGCAATACTTTCTGAGTGGCCTGGTGTAGTTGAAGTCGATGTATATCTAAGTGGTATATCGCGCGAAGTGGAGAAAAAAAGTAGGAAAGCGAGCCTAGGGCGTCGGAGCGAATGCTCCGAACGCAACCAAGATTTAATACTCGTATGATGATGATGATGATGACGTGATATATCTAACATAGCATTAACACATGTATAATCTATTCTTTATATAATTATTTTTAAAATTTTGTGCTGACTTTATTGGGATATTGGTATTGATGCTAAGGGTAGCTCTTCAATGCTTTAAATCATACAATCTTTAGCGCTCTATACTCATTTTGGCATATAATGGAATCCTTATAAAATTGTGATGTCTATGTGTCTGCGACTGTATATACGAACTAGGATTTGCCTACGAGTTCCTCCACGTTTGCTAGGTAACGTATAATATAATGTATAGTATTTTGAACAGGACAACTGATTGTTAGTATGGAAATACTGAATGAATAAAGAATTCCGAAGATTCTTGTAAAAAGCGGGGATAAGTAATGTTAGTATAGGTATACATAACTACATATGTTCTACTAAAGATGTCTAATAAATATAGAATCTATCATATTAAGAAAGTCCTAATGTCACGTTCTTTGGAAGTTATGAAATCCTGGGAAGTATAAAAAGTGCCGGATTATATTGTTCTAGTTTCAACTGGTCCGAATCAGCTAATTTTTATGTATAATAACTACCCACTTTAAAACACAGCTAGGAAAATATCCCTCGGCATTCCCGGGATATAAAGCAACTTGTCTGTTGTAAAAGACAACTTAAACTACTGTTCTAGTGAAATCGTATTGAAATCGGCTAATATTTATGCAATCTAACGAATTTATACCATTACCGAGAAAATTCCCGTGAGATGCCCGAGAAACAAAGTACCGCAGCGTTTAAAAAAGAATTTAAGCTGTCATTTTAGTGAAAACTGTGCCGGTATGAGCTAATTTTTATGCACCCGAACTACTACAAACGGCCCCGGGGAAATTCTCGTAGGATTCCCGGGATAAAAAAAAATCACGCATTTTATTACTTACATAAAATTTGATGGTGATCAGTAAAAAATTGCATTGATATTCGGTTTTTTTCAATCCGACCATCTTAAATCATTCCCAGAAAAAATCCCGCGGGATTCCCAAGGTAAAAGTAGCGCAGATTGTAAATCTGAGAATTAGTTGTCGAGCAGCGAAAACCGCATCGAAATCGTCCCAGTAGTGTTTACGTGCATCCCGAACAAAGAGACACCCATACGAGAAATCTAAAAACATTGCATCGTGTTCTCTATCGTTTATATAGACTACTAGAGTTTACCCCGCGGCTCTGCCGCGCGTCAAACTCTAGTGCGTACCTCTTGTTTTAAGAGCAGGCGTTAATACAGGATATATTGTATTGTATTTTTATGTTGGTGCTATTTGCACTCGGAAGATTTACTTCATTTTATATCGCAAACTATCCCATCTACCGGGATGAATAGTATCTATGTCCATTTTCGGTATTCAGACAGACTGATCGAGTGAAAGTCGCATTTTTTTAAAGATTATGAATTTTTATATCTATAAATTTGATAAATGATTGGTCGCCCATACAAACTTTAATACCCTATTTCAAACCGTTCTAGTTTTATTTATAAACTAAATATTGTGTAAACTACACAAACGACCTAAACTACCAAATCCACCAACCAAAACTACTACAACTACCACAATTACCAAATCTACCAATCAAAACTACCACAACTACCAAAACCACCACAACTAACAATACTACCACAATTACCAAAACTACCACAACTACTAAAACTACCACAACTACCAACACTACCACAACTATCAAAACTACCACAACTACCAAAACAACCGAATATACCAAATCGACCAACCAAAACTACCAAATCTACAAACCAAAACTACCACAACTACCAAAATAACCGAATCTACCAACCAAAACTACCATAACTACTAAATCTACAAACCAAAACTACCACAACTACCAAAACTACCACAACTACCAAATCTACCGAAACTACCAAATCTACAAAACAAAACTACTACAGCTACCAAAACTACCACTACTACGAAAACTACCAAAAATAGCAAAACTACCAACCAAAACTACCACAACTACCAAAACTACTAAACAAAACTACCAAAACTACCTAAACGACCAAATTGACCAAAATAAACAAAATGACGAAAATGGCAAACCACAAATAAAAAACCTATCCTAGTTTCCGGGATAAACTTTACATAAATCTATCCCAGTATCCGGGATGAAAAGTATCCCTTGGCCACCCTCGGTATTCAAATTACATATGTACCGAGTGTCAGCCAAATCGGTCCAATAGTCTTTCCATAAAAGGATAACAAACAGAGAGACAAATATACTTTTATCCCGGAAACTATCCCATTTTCCGGGATAAAAAGTACCCTATGTCCATTCTCGGCATCGAAAATATATATATAATGAGTTTCAGCCAAATCGGTCCAGTAGTTTTTACGTGAAAACGGAACAGACAGACAGACAGAGTTACTTTCGCATTTATAATATTAATAGGGATTACAGTTGTGTTTTCAATAGCTTCCATGTATAGACACGGTATGCTTAAAATTTTATAATATCACTAGTGTTTACCCCGAGGCTGCGCTGCGGGTCAAACTAGTGCTTGCCTCTTGTTTAAAGAGCAGGCGCTAATACAGGTTACATTATTAAAATTTTTGTAAGTGTTATTTGCCCGCGGAAGATTTACGATTTTATATCGCAAACTATCCCGTTTCCCGGCTTGAAAGGTATTTACGTCCCTTTTCTGTATTAAAACTATATTTAAACTAAATTACAGCCAAACCGATCCAGCAATCCTAGTAGTTTTTCCGTGAAAGCTTAACAGACACACAGATCGAAATACTATCGCCTTTTTTTATAGATGATTAATTTTTATACTTATAAACTTGAGAAATGATTGGTCTTCCATACAAACTTTTATCATCTATTTCGACCCTTTCTAGTTTTATTTATCTATCCCCTGTCTATCTATCTGTAAACTACATAAATGACAACAATGACAAAAATGATCAAAATGACCGAAATGACCGATATGGCCGATATGGCCGATATGGCCGAAATGACAGAAATGGCCGAAATAGCCGAAATATACCGAAACCGGAATCACTAAAATGGCCGAAATGGCTGAAGTGGCTGAAATGACGACAATGGTCGAAATAACTGAAATGGCAGATATGACTTAAATGCCCGAAATTACTGAAATGGCCGAAATTACCGAAATGTCTGAAATGACCGAAATAGGCGAAATGGCCACAATGACCGAAAGGGTCGAAATGGGTGAAAGGGCCGAAGTGACTGAAATGACCGAAACAGCCGAAATGACCAAAATGGTAAACCATTTAAAAAACATAACCTATCCTACTTTCTGGGATAACCTTTACATAAACCTATTTCTTTATCCAGGATTAAAAGTGACCCTTTTCCACCCTCGGTATTAAAATTACATATATACTGAATTTCAGCCAAATTGGTCCAATGGTTTTTCCGTAAAAGCAGAACAAACAGAAAGACAAAAATATTTTTATCCCGGAAACTATCCCATTTTTGAGATATATGTAAAATAAATAAATATGATATAAATGATCTTTTATGGTTCCGTAGTAAAGTGCAAAAAAATTGCGTTCGTCACCTCCATTGAACCCATCATTGTGTGCGAAGTTTTCACTTGGCTACTATTTTAAACTATAGTAAATTGTACTTAGGTTTAAATAACCAATCAGACGGAGCTCTTAGATATACTCGTATATGTTATCTCTTTTAGAGTATCTCTCGTATTACATTTTATAAACATACGAAGGTTTATTTGTGATACTTTACACATTATTATTATTGTGCTGTATTGTAATGAGAACGATGTCAAGAGAGTTCGAACTTCTTCATTATTCTTTTTTATCGCTACATAAAGATTATTTTCATCGCTTGTTTATTTTAAAGAGATTGTCAATGATCTGATAACAGGTTGTTGACCAGCCATAAAATGCGTCATAAAAAAATTACGGCGTGCTCGACGTATACCTGCATAAACTTCGGGCTGTATACTGTAGGTATAGTATACTCAATGCTGACTAAATAAAACTTCCCGTAGAGTTATAAATCTTTACGTAGTAATATCCGCTAACTCCTCTTTTTTTTTGTTAACGGTGGGGGAATGCATTTGCGCATATCTTCAGGCCCCGGGGGATGCCCCCAAGGGGTATGTGCGACTCCCTGCTGCTGGTATTGCACATAAGCTTCAACGTTATAGCCTACAAGCAACGACCGCCAGACTACCCACTAAACCTTCCAGCGTCCCTCCGCATCATAATGAGGCGCCACGGGATCGTAACCATGGGTATGACTGCCGTGACACCTCGATGCAAGCCGACAAGAAGGGGTGTCCCTGAGACTAGAACACCCCACGGCACTGAGTATGGCTCGTCGGTACGGTCCCCCGTCCCACTATGTTATAGGGAGGAGATGAGCAAAGCGCCGCCTGTGAACCCCTGTTCGCCGTCTGCAACAGGGGTCTGCCTGCTCATCCTCCTCCCTTATTCTTTCGGCAGCCTCCTTCTGGGACATAACGTCCTTGCAGAAGGAGGTCACCGTAGCCAGTTCTTCTCGCTGTGTAATATCTGGTCGACCACGCTGGACAGCGAGATCCCTACCGATGACCATTTTTCCAGCGTATGGCGCTGAATATCCGCTAAATCCTAAACTATGCGCAACGGATTTTTTTAAGCGGTTTTATATATACACTGAATCTTTCAAGTAGACCTTCAGGGCTAAATCCTAAACTAAACGAAATTGCGAAAAATACTCAAAGGAGTTTTGAGGCCGAATTTGATGAAAACTAAATTGGCGTCATTAGATTTTTGAAAAATCAATTACTCTTGTCAGGAATCTAATCGGCTGATTTTGAAAAAATAAACATACCTGTATTATTTATACCAAATCATAGTTTAGCCTGTAAAACTCAATTTCTTTCAAGAAATGTCAATCGGCAAACCAAGGGAAAGAGTTGTTTTTAACGAAATGTTCTATTTTCTATAGATTAATTCAATAAACATCAAAACACGCTGGTCATTTGACCAAATCTCATTTGAACGCAATCAATTTACTGATTTTATTGATTGGGGTAAAATAACGTGCATTTCAAATATTAATTTATAGATTGCGTATTCGAAATATAATAATATTCATCATTTCCATATTGCCTAAAATGAGGCGAGGTTTAATTGATGTATAGAAATTTGAACATTTTGTTCCAAAACAACCCCCAATCCCCCCTTTCCGTTGGTTCGCTGTTAGACATTCCTTCATAGAAATTGATCCTTACTAGCTACACTAAGATTGGGTATAATAATACAGGTGTGTAATTTTTTTCAAAATCAGCCGATTCGTTTCCTATTGATTTTTTGCTATTTAGTAGTTTAAAATTTAGCCCGTTTGTAGTATATTAGTCGTTATTTTAATTCTAAACCACTTTAATTTAATTTTTTACATTATTTTGTTACTGAATGTCAAAGAAGCAAGTGAGGTGTGTAAGAATAAGCCTAAATGGCGCTCTGTTGTTCGTGCCTACCCCGCAAGGGGACTGGCGTGAAGTTATGTATGAATGTATGTATGTATTTTGTTACTTCTAATTTTCAAGTAGGAATGTGCAAGATATATCCTATCCCCCCAATCTTTGAAATGTAGCAAGCAGAAAATCGAATTTAAAATTAAAAAGATTTGAAAATAAAAAGTTGATCTTTATTTTAAATGAAATATAGTACTTTTACAAATATTTATATCTTATTGCATAATGCACATGCCGTCGTGTGGGCTGTTGATTTGCTTGTCTTTCTCTAAAATAGTGAATTATGTTGAAAAGTTGTATATTCATTCCCTTAGGCTGTCTTCTACCTTCATATCCAAATAACACACATTAAAGTAAAGTTACCTGTCTACTGAGGTAAATAACACTTGACAATAAAAGCAATTTCATTGCCATTAGACTCTGTAACCTAGTGTAAACTGGAGTTTATGTCGCACATTTGAAATGGCAGTGAGAGTCCAGGTATAATCGTAAAATGACATTTAAGAATATAATTTTAAGAGTTATTTTAGGAATGAGACTCGTTTGATATAAGTAATATAATTGTCCTGACGCCTACGGCTGACGATACTACTCTTGAGATATTTTTATCAAAGGCCTTCGTGAAAGCGGTAATAAGCCCGCCCAATTCGTGATTGTAACCGGTTGAATAGGCAAAGTTTTGAAATAGTCTCTTCGGTCTGCCTAAAACAGGATATTTTTTTTTAATTTAAGCTTTAGTTACTATTTAATTCTATTTAAATTTGGGTTCAGCGATTATTAAATACGATTACAATTTGTTTTTTTTTACATTAATCAGGCTAGACGGTTTTGCGCTACGCGAAATCGTGAGAAATGCTATTGTATGATATGTTTATGGTTTTTATTCATATTGATTGCTTTTAATATATTTGAAAAAGTACTATTTTTTAGCCTGTAAAAATAATTCAAGATTACTTTGAAATTTGTTCTAGCTTTTTAAACAGTTTTAAAAGATAAAGGGACTGCTGTGTATTGACAACACTAAAACCTAGATTACCGAATCGGTTGTCTGCTCGCATGTGACTTTATATCCTAATTTGGTCAGGAATATACCGCCATCTTTTTGCTTCAATAATGTGTTATCTTGATAATTAAAATTTTTGAAAAGAGTTTTTTTAACCTCCAAAAAACAATGGTATCGAAACGAATAACTTTTATTTCTGTCAATTTACAATGTATTTTCAAAGATATCGCGGCATTCGTTTCGATACGAATATTTTTCGAAAGTAGAATAAACTTGTCTAAATTTTTTTTTTTAAGATAACACATTATTGAAGCAGAGGCGATACGTTAATAATTCGGATAGACCACATTAGTTTTACATATACCTATATTTTGGTAAAAGGCCAGTAAGCCTTTTGTTTCCCACATCTGACATCAAGCTCATTTACTCGCTTCTCTTCAAACCCATGCATATAAAGAGATGCGGATCATGCACCATTCCTGTGACTTTACGTGTCCTATTTCTAGAACGTAATCTTGCTTTATCATCACTATTTCACTAAGATATGTCCGCGACTTCTTCCACGCTTGACTTGAAATTCCCTCGGGATTTTCGGGACACAAAATACCGCAGCATTTAAAAAACAATGTAAGCTATCGTTTTAGTCAAAACTGCGTAGAAATAAGCTAGTTTTTATGCGCCCGAACAACTTTAAACCGCTCCCGGAAAAATTCCCGTGGGATTCCCAGGATAGAAAATAGCACAGATTTTTAGTCTAAGAATTTGCTGTCGATTAGCGAGAAATGTACAATATACACAGAATGTGCAATGTACAGACACGGCAAGTTTAGAATTTTATAGTAGGTATTATAGATTATTTTCATAACTAAAATTTAAAAGATTATTAAAATTATGTTCTTTGCAGTCAGTATATGCGTGTCTGGTATAATGATTTGGTTTTACTTTGTGAACATTTTTGTGTGCCTTCGAATAAATAAAAAACATATTTTTCGTTTCTCATATTCTGAAAGTACGTTTGGAGTTACCTGATCATATGGATGAAAAATAAAATAACTTTGTTTAAAAAAACCGACTTCAAAAACTAAAAAATATAAAATAACTTATTTCTAAAGCTATTTTTATTAATATATATTATCTAAAACATCTTGAAGTCAAAAGATGTTTTAGATAATATATATTAATAATAATAGCTTTAGAAATAAGTTATTTTATACTTTTTAGTTTTTTAGATTTTGAAGTCGGTTTTTTTAAACGAAGTTTTTTTATTTTTTTGTTACTCTTTAGTGTCTAGCTATGTATGGATAGACCTACGAAAGGTGCCGCACTCCTTAAAAAATATAGGTCCCAAGAAACGGGAACAAAAAAATGTTCGTAAAATGAAAACTACTGGGACAAAAACTATGCTAAATTTTTAGGGGACCAAATGGCAACTATTCCGCATCAAACTAAACAAGAATCACGTAAATCGGATCATAAATCTCAGCGTACTCGGTGTACATATGGAACGGAATGGAAAAAATTTCATAAAAAATGTTCATAAAATGAAAACTACTGGGACAAACTATGTCAAATGTTTAGGGGACCAAATGGCAGCTATTCCGCGTCGAACAAAAAAAGAATCACGTAAATCGGATCATAAATCTCGGAGTAATCGGTGAACGGTGAATGAACGGTGATCAGTGACAAAAAATATTGGCTTGTAGAATGCCACTGAAAAAGAAATGTTTCGTATGTGACGTATTAAATGAGTTCAACAAATTTAGATATGGATTTTAAGCCTGATTTCATTAGAGAAGTAGTTGTTTCTTGAACTATTCACTTTTTATTTACTTTACTTATATTCGCAATGAAATGCAGAGTGTTAACCTCGGGTAAAGGGCCTATTTAGACCCTCGAACTATTAGGGCCCTCGCTACTCTCGTGCGCCAAACCATCTTATACCTAAACAGGTCACTTTCACCTGTCGCGTAACAATCTACTGAAAACGTCTTCCATAATCATCATAATGATTATTAGTCTTTTTGCCAGACTAAGGCTGGGTGCATAGTCACCGTCACTCTACGACAAAATAGATAAAAATCTGTGAAATATTTTTTGTGGTATAGGATATTAGTTAAATATTTTGTTTTAATAATTCCGTGGCTAAATAACACAAACAGAAGACGTTGGTAGAGTATACAAAACTTTTCACTGTGTGCTATGTGGACTTCCAAGTAATTGGCCAATTTTTCCTTTTATGGTTGTCTCTATTATTATTTATTCTGTATATTTGTATGATTTCTGTATATTTTTGTTTATTACATAATATCATTTCTAATGCCCGAATTCCATACTTCTATTACAAATTAATAAGGACTTTTTCAATAGTTTTTTTTTATATTTCGTTTGTCTTCTTTTTGTTTAATTTAGTTAATTTGTGTCTTTACAGAGGGCGATCGCTCAACAACAACACCATTCGCCAGGTAAGACGCTTTGATCTCTATGTGAATTTTGTATTTATTACATTACTTCTGCTGGCTAAATTGATTTTGTATTTTATATATATATATATATATATATATATATATATATATATATATATATAAATCATAATATAATAAATCTATTGAGGCAGTCCGTTTTGTATATGAATTTAATGATGAGAGCAATATCAGGGGGGAGAATTCGGACTAGCGTATTTAACGATTAATGTCTAGCGGCATTATCCGTATTATTCACTTATTTTATTATGCCTTTATAAGGTTTTCCGAAACCTTACAAAGTAAGAAAGTCAACATTACAAAACTAACTCTATTATTTTTATTCGTTTTCAAATAATCATAACTTTCTACGCTTGTTCTATGTACATAAGGTCATTAATCGGAATTTAAGCTATCTCTACCAGACCTAGCTGCTCCTGGTAGTAGAATTCCAGTCCTTTACCAATCGTTTTTACTTTTTTATTGTGAAGCTGGCAAACAGGCATTCGACCCAGCTAAAAGAAGGTGGTTACCATCACCTATAGACGTTTGCAACACCAGGGGTGTACGCTTCGTCAGCCTTTAGAATGGGATAGGAGGGATAGAATAAAGAGAATATGATAGAGGATTCAGACAAGAAGATTGCAATACGAAGGGATAGGATAGTTAAATTGGGTAGAGGATAGTTTGGGAGAGGGGAAAGTGTGCCATCGGAATCTTAACAACATTCGACCAAAATGAAAAGTATATCTAAATGCATGACATGACTTTGAGGAAAGCGAGATATTTAAATGCTTATACTCAGTGCTGATTGTCATACTAATGGATATTAGTTACGTTGATACTACTATGAAAGTTATATAAATATCTTGAAAAGTTTATCTTGTTTTTATTTGAATATGTGACGGGATGACTCGCTGTGCAGTATTATTAATGCATGCCCACGTAGTTATGTTCTTGAATCACAGCCAACAGAATCATTTAGTTTGAGTCACACACACAATCGTACGAATCCGATAATTGACCTTATTTAAATGACGTAAATGTAAACAGATTGTCAGCGTTATAAAGTAATCCCGATATTTTTGTTTAGCAATCGAAAGCATGACTATTTGTTGATTTGAATTTTTCTGCGTGAAACAGGTGTAATAATAAACAGATGAAAAATGTTTTCCCATATAGTTCACTAAGACTACAATGTCACAATGAACATGAATTCTATAATGACATTAGCTGAGGAAAAATTTAATAGCATAACTTTACAGTAATGGATTTTTTAAATCTACATGTTATCGAAGAGGAAAAGAAATCGCAGAGCAAGGATGAAGCTTTGGATATAATGTCAGGACGAATTTGAATTAACATAAATGATAGATAGATAACACTTTATTGTACACCATTACAGAAAAACTTACGAACTAATATTAGTCTAGTTGGGTACAAAGGGCGGTCTTATCGCTAAAAAGCGATCTCTTCCAGACGGCCCGTGGCAAGAATATTCTGATTAGGAGTGGCGACGGTGGTATACATAATTATTGTACGATTACTTACATTTTAATAATAAATATATAACTATACTAGATATACAAATATACACATAAGTTATATACATATACAAGATATGGTGATAATATGCAACTATTTAAACATAATAAACATATAACTATATGCAATATAATATCTACTAATTATATAAAATTACATATCATTATATTGCAGATAGAATTTCCTGACTAAGTTCTTAAATTTTATTAGGGATTTTGCTTGTCTGACAGCAACAGGCAATGAATTCCAAAGTTGGACAGCCTTAACCGTGAAAGAATTATTGAAGAACGTTGTATTATGAATAGGAGTAATAAGTCTATGTTGACTGGAAGGGCGTAAATTGTGAGAGCAAGAAATAAATTCGAAGCGTTCTTTAAGGTACTGTGGAGTATTAGGGATGAATAAAATACTATAAAGCAATGAAAGAATGTGAGTATTCCGGCGAAAACGAATTGGCAACCAATTGAGTTTTCCTCGAAATTCAGAAACGTGGTCATACTTGCGTAATCCAAATATGAACCTTATGGAAGAGTTTTGGAGGCGCTCAAGTTTATTAAGTTGCTCTTCAGTCAAATATAGATAGCTGGCGTCGGCATAATCAAGTATAGGATAGTAATAATTCATCGCTTGAAAGTGAGAATGAGGATAATTACGAAATGCCTGGAGTTGAAGACATTTAGTATTAAAATTTATGTTTAATATTAATGTTTATTATTTTCATATTGCTTAATGTTATTAGTTTTGTATTAAGTACCTGCCTATAAAAATACATAAGAAGTATTAGTTCCTTAATTTATGTGCTAACCGTACACTACTACAACCGCGAAAACGTCTCGAAACTAATTTATCTGTAATTACATTTTGTTATAAATATTAATTAACTGGATAGTAAAATTATTTTCAACACACTTGCTCATAAAGTGGCTCTATGGTCACCGCAATTAGGCACAGAATGACACCCATAATCAAACTGTGAGTAAAAAACATTATAACTCACTAGTGAGTTATAGATATTTTTTTTTTATTTCATTGGTTGAGTTGCTTTGTTCTTAAAAAAGTTTTTATTCAAAAAAAAAAATCGTGTTCTATAGAACAAATAAATTAATGTTCCTATTGCTTGCTCATTTCATGCAACTTCTTATTTAAATAGATAATTTTAACTCGTACGTGTTTAATAAATAAAACTTTAACTCATATATAACTTTTTTTATCTACTAAATAAAATGAGTTTTTGTTGTTATTTTATTCACAAGTGTGTTGAAAAACGTCGTATGATACACGTGTGTATTGATGATTACCGTCCTCGGCTCTCTTAAGACCCTCGCCTACGGCTCGAGTCTCAATGGCGCCTCGGCGGTAATCACCAACGTTACACACTAGTACCATAATGTACTAATAAAATTAAATTAGAAATAACTAGAGCTTTCCCCGCGGACACGCCGCGGTTCAAATCTTAGAATGCAAACCTACCTTAAAATAATACCTAGCTGATGGTGAAAACTGCTTAAAAATCCGTTGCATGGTTTAGGAGTTAGCAGATATACCGACAGACAGACGCGGAAAGCAACTTTATATTATACTACGTAAAGATGTTTAGTCTAAGCTGATATTTGTGTATTTTCACAAGGGTGGCTTCGTGGTTTTGTGTTTGTGTTAAATCTATTTTCATGAAATTTCGTAATGTTTTTTACATCCGTCTTTGGATGGGGATTTTTTTATCTGTGAAAATGGAAGTTTCCATGTGATCAAAATCAGTCACAGAACTAATAAATTTTCCTTTTTAGGGTTCTTTAGCGTAATGACAAAAAGGGAATACCCCTATAAGTACGTCCCGCCCGTCCGTCAGTCTGTCTACAGTGCGTATTGAAATTCAACTAAATACTTATGAATACACTTACCAATTTTCGTTAAAATAAGAATTATAGGTTTCAAAAAAAATTCACCAGTACTAAGTTATAGTTCTGTTATTTTATTATTTCACTCTATATAGTCAAATTGTGTTATTCGTCTAAGTGCTTTCGTAATTGAGTTGTACTACGATGATGTTGGCTTCCGTTGTACGATGTCAGAACTTATTAACTTACCTATAAATAATGACATTTCCCTAGTGCACTTACGCGATAAATTTGCGTACAGCCTCTAGTAACTCTATTAAATATTGCAATCTTCCCAGTAATTGGCCCTTCTGCAATATGAAATCAATTTAGTCCATAGGACGTGAGGAGTTGGAAAGCTTACGCTTGGCTTAATATACAGCTATACTACTCACAGTATAAATAACTTGTTTAAATTTATCTATTAATAGTAGGAATAACAATTACTCAGTAAAACACTAGTTTATTAACTCGCTTTATTAAGCAACTAAATCTTACATGATAGTGTTTAGATTTTCTAGCTTATTAACGATTTAAGATTTAAAACATACTTTTAGACCAAATTAGTCGAAAAACTGAAATAAATAATATATTTTAATATAGATTAAATGAACACAATAGAAACAATAACACTAATCTAACAATACTAATATGAAATAATTATATTTCTGCGGGTTACGTGTTCGAAGTTTAAACGATTAATGTTGAATAAACCAATTATCATGAAATTTTGTTGACCCTCGACAACAGGGATGCAAGTGGGATACTTTTTATCCCGACGATAAAACGAACGAAGTATAGTTCTCTTATGGGCACACGAGCGGCTTTAAAAACAGCTCCGGTTCATATTACAGTGGTCTTTGTAATCAAAATAGATTTATACAAGCATCATTGTTGTTATCACTGTGACATTACCATTTTATCATCGTGTCAGAATATGAATAATAGCAAGATTAAAATGAATACATTGTAAATGAAATTTTATTAGTCCTTGGCCTGGCACATTGCGATGCAACCGCTTGAGAGTAATTCAGTTTTGAATGCACATATTGTGTGTCAGATAAGTTGAATAGGTCGTCTTATGAATGCCTGTTATTGATGCAGATTAGACTGTCTTTTTATTATAATGGAACTATAGCAAAATTCTCCTACAGTTTTATCAATGAATAGAATTAAAGTAGGTGTCTGTGGTTTCTCCGACATTGGAAGAGGCCTAGTGACGGAGTCCCACGCCTGCAAGGGCACGCAGAGTTGGGAATCCCGCTGTCCCTTAGCCCTGTCATAAGGCGTAGGACGGAACACCCAGGGGTTTTAGTGGGTATCCCTAAGTGGGTAGTGGCAATGGCGTGGCACCAGTTCTGACTGGGCACACTAGTGCCACCCCTGATCTGGCGAATCCCACACTCACAGGTCGCGAATTATCCCCTCAAGCTTCTGGGTCTTCTGGACAAAAGCCATAATTTAAGTGAAAACTACTAATTATAAGGAACTTATCTTATAAATAAAAATCAATGTTTCTTTGTTTATCCAATATGCATTCCTAAACCATTGATCAGATTGTGATTAAACTTTTGTAATGTGGTCTGAGGACGCCCAAAAGGGTTTCTGGCCGAAAAATCTATCTTTATAGATATTTTTTTCTGTTCGTGTGTAAGTCAGCGAACTTTTCCTAAGGATTGGATCGATTATGATGGAATTTATTGTGTGTCTTCAAGTGGGTTCCGGGATGGTTTAGATCCACGATTGAACCCGGTAGGTGGGGTCGCTGAACTCCTAAACGGTGGGACTGACTTTAATGTTTTTTTTGTGTTTCTTCAAGAGAATTCGAGACTGGTTTAGATTAATAATTAGTCCCGGCACAGGTGTAGCTAGGGTGGAGCAAGTAGGGTACTAGCCCCGGGCTCGGGGCATCTATTGAAAAGGGAGGGCGCAAAATCGCCAACTATTTAGTTTTAAATCAAACAATACTACAATAAACTATATCATACTGTTTCCTACTGATTTTTGAGCTTCGCAAATGAGTGAGAAGAATATGATGATAATTTACGAAAGGGCGCAACTATGATGCATGCCTTAGGCACGATTTTCTGTTACTATGCCTTTGGGTCCTGGTAGGTGGCGCTGCAATCGGGTTCCAGGATTAAGGTGTAATTATTTTTGTTTGTATGTGTAGGTCTTGGGGTGGTTCAGATTCACAATGGTATCCAATAGATAATGATCTTTATATATATAATTTTTCTGTACTTGTGTATATGTCACTGAAGTGCTCCTAAGCCGCTGCACCGATTTTGATGCTTTTTTTGTTTGAGTGGGTCATGGGATGGTTAAGATTCACAAATGGATTCGATATATGGCGCTGCAATTGGGTTCTAGATCTTTATTTTTTAAGGGCAAGACAATGTCTGCCGGGTACAGCTATTATTTTATAAATGAAGGTTATTAAGATTTTTGTCTGTGGGGTCTGTCTAAATGTTTGTTTTGAATAGACTTTGCAAAGGCTAAACGGATTTAAATAATTGCAATTAGTTTATAATATTCGCTTGCAAAATATATGAATATAAATTTTAAGCCCCGCGCAAACGAAGTGGCGAGCACATTTAGTATATTATAAGTATCTTAAATTATATATAGATTAGACCTATATTATTTTTGTAAAACCATTTATATGTAATAATCACGGGAAGAACCAGGAATGACAATCGCCCAGGAAAATCGTAACAATGAAAAGATTCTAGACTCCGTCTCACGAATGAAGTCCCGCAAACGGGGCGTTACGATCGTATAATGGAATGTTAAAAAGATAAAATAAAATTAGAGATATTCCGAATTGATAGTATTAGGTCATATGAAATTGGCGTTTTGTAAGGGAGGAACATAAAGTCGATTTATTTAAATATACATACATACATAACTTCACGCCAGTTCCCTTGCGGGGTAGGCACGAACAACAGAGCACCATTTAGGCTTATTCTTACACACCTCACTTGCTTCTTTCACATTCATAACTCTTGTCATGCACGCTCGTCTGTTCTTAAGGCTCCTGACATCACCTTCTGCTAGTACACGATCAATTTGATCATGGAAGGTGTGTCGTGGCCTTCCACGACTTCTGCATCCATCCACTTTTGCATTGTATATCTGTTTAGTCATTCTTTCATCATGCATTCTTTCCACATGCCCGAACCACCGGAGCATTCCTTTCCTTACCTTCACCCCGACACTCTTTCAGACCAACTCTCTTTCTTACGTCGGTATTACGAACGCGGTCCGCGAGCGTCACTCCGCAGATTTTGCGCAGTGCTCGCATCTCGACCGCGTTTACTCTACTTTCATGATCTCTCTTCCATACCCAACTCTCGCTTCCATACGTGAGCATAGGTACCAGCACCGCGTTGTGTATGGCAAGCTGGGCCTTCTGGCTGAGGTTCTTAGCGCCTAGAAGTTTACCTAACGCTCCATTCACACTATTCCCCAAATTCACTCTTCTTTCTATATCAGCGGTGCACCTTCCATCCCTGCTAAAAGCACATCCAAGATATACAAACTCACTCACTTGCTCCAGCATAACATCATCGACCATTATCCTTGCATTCGTTCTGGTTTCTTCTCTTTCAAACACCATAACCTTTGTTATTTAAATATAATATATTTATTTAATCAAAGTACCATTGCTATCTATGCACTTCTGCCATCCCATATGTAGTTTGATCCCTTTACTAAAAAAAACCATTCGGACAGGAATCAATAAAATCTTTGAAGGCGCTTTGGACTGCCCCATCGGAGTTGAATTTTTTCCCTTGCAAGAAGTTATCCAAATTTCGTAAAAAATGGTAATCTGTTGGAGCAAGGTCCGGGGAGTACTGTGGATGTCTTAGACATTCCAATTGAAGCTCCTCTAATTCGGTAGCCGTCTGTTGTGCAGTGTGTGGCCTAGCGTTGTCCTGAAGCAGCAGTGGCCTAGAGCGATTGACCAGCCTCGGTTGTTTAGCAGCTAGCTTTTCCATCATGGTTTGCAGTTGCTGACAATAGAGATCCACCGTAATTGTCTGGCCAGATTTAAGAAAGCTGTAGTGAACGACACCGGTACTAGTCCACCAAACGTTCACAAGTAATTTTTTGAGTCAAATTTCGCTTGGAGCAGTATTTGGCTGGTTAGCCAGGGTTCAGCCATTGCGATGAGCGTTTCCGATTATCGTACAGGATCCACTTTTCATCACAGGTAATAATTCGATTTAAAATCCCTTCATTATTGTGCCGGTTGAGTAATGTAACGCAGCAGTCGACGCGCGTTTGTCGGTTTGCTGCACTCAATTCATGAGGTACCCACCTTTCAAGCTTTTTCACCTTCCCAATTTGCTTCAAGTGGATTAAAACAGTTTTATCACTAACACCGCAGCCTGCAGCTATCTCGGACGTGGTTTGCGACGGATCCGCTTCCACAATAGCCTTCAATTCTGCATTATCAACTTTGGTCTCCGGCCGTCCACGGGATTGTTCTGCAGGTCGAAATTTCCAGAGCGAAAACGTGGAAACCAAAAACGCACTGTGTTTTCTTTTGTGATACCGCCGCCATACACATCACTAACCCTTCGAGCCGTTTCGGCAGCACTGGTGCCACGATGGAACTCGTACTCGTAAATAATGCGATATATCAAGTTTTCCATTTTGTAAACTGAGTGACGCAAAGAAAAAACCAAAAGAGGAAAAAACAAATGAATTACGGTTTTCAAAACACAAAAGCATAAGTAAATAGCTGTATAAATTTGAAATTGGAATTCCTAACCAAAGAGGAGATATTTGAGATCAAAGTGGCCAGTACAACAAAACGCCAACTTCATATGTAAGGACCTAATATTAATGAATAGAATAATAATATAATTTAAAATTTACCTTTATACACCTGATAAAAACAACGTAGTTGCTGGATTGATCTGTGTGATTAGTACTTTTTGCCGCAAGACTTCGTGAAATGCACTCTTAATACTAGATGACAAGATGTTGTCACAGATCGTTCATGTATTACTCTTTGACGTTTTATTATTTACTAGTTTGCCTCGCAGCTACATTTGTCATTTGTGTCATTTGACCACGTTTTATGTCAATCCTAGGCAGTAGGTTTATTTTATTGACATAAAAACTTAATTCTGTTTTTTACATATAATAATAACAAAGAAACTAAGTCCATATAGTCTAGACAACTAACTGCCCAGCAAAACATAGAGATGCGTCGAAACCAACATGATTTAAAATAATACAACGAATGACATCTTGTTTATGACAACGTAGATATTTGTTAGTAAATTGAAAAAATGCGATTGCAGCGCCATCTGTTTAGCTAATCCGTCTATTCTATGGAAACCACACCATTTATTGGGATAAAAAGTATCCCAGGTATTGACTCGGGATATAAGCCACATCTGTGTCAAATTTTTTCGAATATATACGTCCAGTAGTATTCAAAAAAGATGCGACCTCGACTCCATCTTTTTCACTATTTTTGTCTATCCCACGGAGACGACGTCATTTATCATTATAAAAAGTATCTTATGTTACGCCCCGTGACAGGTATAGGTTAGCTAGTTCATTGAAATCCGTTCAGTAGTTTTTATGCGATGCTGTAACAAACAAACGAAAATTCTAAACATTGCATTTTCTGAATCTTTTGGTCCGAATTACCCCCTGATTTTTTTTCAATAATAGTATAATTTTTAAAACATTAATTCGGTTAATAGGGCGATTGAGTTGGTAATTAAATGAATCACTTGTAGTCGTGACATGAAGATAAAAACGAAATATCGAGGTCATCATATAAATCTCTGTGATTTTTCGAATATTTCCAATGCTCGGGCTTCATCTGTGATAGTACTAAAATTATTGACTGTTGCCAAATACGTCTCATTTATAGCGTTGAAAATAACGCCCCTAACAAATAAAACTGTGTTAATAATAGGTTGGGAAAAAGTCTTTACGCCTATAGTATGTATGAACTTGTAATAAGATCTCTTTGGCTATACCATTAGTATCTGGCTGGTTTTGGTATCATTAAAAAGTTTTAATTTTAAAGAAGACAATTCCAAATTCAAGTTAGGAAATATGTAATTTTCATTTGTTCTTCTTATTGTTAAAATGAGTGAATTTAATGAAGAAATTCGATACATTTTAAAATTTTACTACAAAAAAAGGTAAAAATGCATCACAAGCCGCGAAAAAAAATTGTGATGTTTATGGACCTAATGCAATATCTGTAAAAGTAGCGTAAATTTGGTTTAAGCGTTTTCAATCCGGAAATTTTGATATAAAAGATGCACGTCGCTCTGGTCGCCCTGTTACGGACAAAATTGATTACAATGTAGCTGGAGAACTGGAAATTGACCACAAAAAGGTTTTGGCGTATTTGAAAAAAAGCTGGGTACACAAAAAAGCTCGATATTTGGGTGCCTCATGAGCTCACTGAAAGAAACCTAATGAACCGTGTACTCATTTGTGATTCTTTATTACGACGTAATGAAACCGAACCATTTTTGAAGAAGCTGATAAGTGGTGATGAAAAGTGGATCACGTACGACAAGAACGTGCGAAAAAGATCGTGGTCAAAGGCCGGTCAGGCTTCACAGACTGGCGAAACCCGGGTTAACTCAACTCGCTACAAGGTGATGCTGTGTGTATGGTGGGATTGGAAGGGCATTATTCATTATGAGCTGTTACCGCCAGGCAGGACCATCGATTCTGAACTGTACTGCGAACAACTGATGAGATTAAAGCAAAAAGTTGAAAGAAAGCGGCCGGAATTAATCAACAGAAGGGGTGTGGTTTTTCACCATGATAAGCAAAAATTACGGGAGTTTGGCTGGGAGGTGTTAATGCATCCGCCGTATAGTCCTGACCTTGCACCTTCAGATTTTCACCTGTTTCGGTCTCTGCAGAATTCCTTAGGCAGTGTCAGGTTAACATTACGAGAGGGCTGCCAAAACCACTTGTCGCAGTTTTTTGATCAGGAGCCCCAAAATTTTTATAGTAATGGGATCACGTCCCTACCTACAAGATGGCAAAAAGTTATCCAACAAAATTTCACCTACATACTTTAGTCAAATGTAAATAAACTTTTTGAATTTTTATATAAAATGTGAAGAAACTTTCAACGTCAAAATCACACATTTTCCTAATTTGAATTTGGAATTATCTTCTTTAAAATTAAAACTTTTTAATGATACCAAAACCAGCCAGATACAAATGGTATAACCAAAGAGATCTTATTACAAGTTCATACATACTATATGCGAAAAGACTTTTTCCCCAACCTATTATATTAAACTAACACACTGTAAAACTTATAAATGTTATTTGCAATAAAAAAAAAGTCTTTGTTACAATATTTATGGCAAGACTAGGTATACTGGTACATTATACACCTAAGCTGCGCATGTGTTCTATGTACGTAAATCTCATTTAGACGGAACGTAAGAGTCGCCTAGGTTCGTTAATCCTCTGGTGCTCGCTGGTATTACTTCAATAGACAAGAGTAGACTAGAAGATTCAATAGACCTCTTTTTTTCAACATCGGCTCAACCATTGTCTCGGTATTCTGACCGGAGTTTTTGGCGAAAACTGAAACGGGACGTTGTGCTGTGCAGTTTAATTTTCTATAAATGTACAAAAATTAATTGCTTTTGAGTAAAATTAATTGTTTAATTTTAGTAAAAATAATTAAATAAAATTAATTGTTTTTGAGTAGTTATTATGTGTTTTTGTGAGAAATGTGAACTGTATAATCAAATGTGGCCTTTCGAGTTTTCACAAGAACTCCGTTGAATGGCGTCGATTGTAGCCTACAATACAACTGCACTGGCTCAAAGGCGCAGTTGACAAGCCATAAACATAAAAACGCTATTCTGACCCAGATAATTGTAAGAATATATACTCTAATCTAAGATTTTAATAAGTGGCCGTTAATTGCCGCGAGTCTTTTACTACCCCGTACGAACGGCACGTTTTGTCCTCGGGAAGGAAGGCACACCTTCCTTATTATAAAACATTACTAGGATTACAATAAGCGTATAACATTTGTTTTATGCTACTGTTTCATCTGGGATGATTATAAACCGTGTCGCGCAGATGTAGCGATGGGTTTAAAGCGTTATTTGTGTTGCGATATTGTTATTATTTGTGACCGACATTAAATATTGAAAGGTAACGTATTTAAACACACTAATGTAGCCATTCGTTAACAACGTTATTTTTGACGCTATAAATAAGACGCATTTGGCCAAAGTCCGAGCATAAATACATAAATCATTTATAACACCATTGAAAGTAACAAAGAATGACATTTTTATTTGACCCATGCGCACAGACGAAGCAACAAACATAAACAAGTTGTTTATAAAGTCATAAACGCACACAACAGTTACTGTTAACCGTTCTCTCAGCAAACCTCCAATACCATAAATAATGTAATAGTATGTTATTAGGGACGTTACATCATCGTTAAATTTCCGAAATGTTACTCTCGATAGCATGTTACCGTAGTTAGCTAAACTTTTAAGGATTAGCATAAAAAAATAAGTATTATAACATATTTTATTAGGGTACAATTTAAATGCTCACCAAAATATTTTTATGCCTCTAAGACTAAGTACCAAGTAAAATATATTAACTTCATATAAATTTAATCCACTCTATACCGGGCTGCCTAAAAAACAACGTTTCACGTTCCAAAATATATATACACTCATCAGAATAATTGTACGTTTTGTATTTAAATTCTTTTTGCTTATCAAAAATGATAAATGCTCACCAAATATTGTTTTACTAAAATAGTAACATTCAAACCGAAAATTACAGTTCTAAATAGCTTTAGTGTAATCAAATTATCCAACCTGAATCCAAAACATATTATTGTTAAACTAAGATTACAGTCGTTTCCCTTTACTTATTTACTCTGCAACCCGCATAGCCGCCACCACCTTTTTCTTTTGTTAGTTTTTTAAAAAGTTTATGTGATTGACCGATAATAAAACTACGTTTTAACGGTTTTAAGCGCCGTAATTTATTTGATTTTGGTTATTCCGAAGTTTCGGCCACTTTTCAGTGGCCGTGATCACGGAAAACAAAGATGTCAAGTGTCAACGAGTATTGTTAAAGTTTTATTTAGCCTACCGCCAAATTGTTCATTATTTTAATTATTTAGTTTAAATTTTGTTTATGGTTATTATTTACTCTATGGGAGCCTAATCTAATTTATCACCGCTTCGCAACATGTTATAGCTTGAAGAGAAGAAGCAAATTACAAATTAATCTTATAAGTACCTATAAATATAATAAAGTTGGTCTGAAAGAAAGTGTCGGGGTGAAGGTAAGGAAAGGAATGCTCCGGTGGTTCGGGCATGTGGAAAGAATGACTAAACAGATATACAATGCAAAAGTGGATGGATGCAGAAGTCGTGGAAGGCCACGACACACCTGCCATGATCAAATTGATCGTGTACTAGCAGAAGGTGATGTCAGGAGCCTTATGAACAGATGAGCGTGTATGACAAGAGTTATGAATCTCAAAGAAGCAAGTGAGGTGTGTAAGAATAAGCCTGAATGGCGCTCTGTTGTTCGTGCCTACCCCACAAGGGAACTGGCGTGAAGTTATGTATGTATGTATGTAAATATAATAAAACATAATTTCGTTTTAGTTTTGTTTTATTTTCCTAGTGATTCATTTTTACTTACCTTAATCATTTGTGTTGTAGTAATATTGAGAGTGAAGTATTTATTTGGCTATATTATGATATTTTAATGAAATTCATAAAACAATATACAAACAACATGTGTTTGGAATATGCAATATTATATTTGGTATTAAAAATAATTGTACGCTCGACCGTTTGCTTTTTTGCCTCAACAAAAATTACTAAACTGAAGGTGGTGAAACTAAATATTGGTAATATCTATTTAGCGATAATGTAAAATATTTGGTCTGAAATTAGCTTTAAAGACGTTTATATATTTTTATGGCATAGCATAAAAAGGAAAATAGCTACATTTCTACAGTACTTCATGAAACACAATTTGGTGAGCATTTATCTATTCTGGCAGGTATTTCGAATTTATTGGTAGTAAAATAGGTGCATTTCTGGTAGGCCTTTAAACACAAGCCTATTTATTATAATGGACAAAGTTAATCACTTACGGTTCCGTAGTCATGCCAAAAACGGAACCCGCATAAAATCGTCAGGTCTGTCTATCCATCTGTTTCTATACGTCACAGCTTTTTCTCTACTTCTACTACGTATTATATTATAATTTGTCAAGGTGTAATTTGTATACTTCTATATAATTAACTCTTTATTTAAGTCTGTGGCTTGAGATTTGCTCCCAAAGTCGTAAACATTTTGTCCCCTTACCTCCTTTGCCGTTTGATCTATCAAAGGGAGAAATCTGAATGAATCCATATGTGTAAAGCAACAAAAAATACTGTTACGAGTTTAGCGGGACTCGAATTAAAATGCCGTTAGAATTATTATAGAGTTTATTAGAACTTTACAAACACGTATAACACAGGTACAAATATAACCGAACACAACAAGTCCAAACGTAATGCAGAATGTTGTAATTCAATAAATAAAACGCGCAAAGTTCGTCACTTATTACATTGCCGATTGTAGTACACACGTCTCGCTTCGCTCGTGGTTCTCGCTCGACTGCCTCCCCGTCTATCTGGTCATCGTTTTATACTGCACAAATGCAATGTCCCCGTATCTAAGTCAACTTAATCCACCACACATGGCTAATGACTCGGCCGCAAACTGCCATAAAAGCGTACAATAAAACAATGGACTGTTTTCTAATCACAATTTTTGAACACAAAGTAAACAAAAGAAGACGATCATAAAAGTGTTACAATTAGTTTAAATGCTGGCAGGTAATAAAATGTGTTTTGTTTCAGATATGCAGGTGGATTTTGTTTTTGTCGGTACCTGAGTTGTAACAATACTTTCAACGAAAATTGGCTCGAACAAAATTCGTTGGTTACTTTCTTTGTATTGACATTTAAGTTATATTCGATGAATTACTTTATCCAGAATTCTGTAGTCAATTACAAAAACCATGGTCGTCTCTAAAGATCCTTTCAATTTGCATAGCCGCACTTGACCGATTTTTCATAGTAAATAATCTACATGTTTTATTCATAGATATATGTATGTAGTATATGAATTGACTACAAGTAAATAGGAAGAGCTAATATTAAACTAAATATAAACCTTTTAAGGTCTGGTATATTATATGTCAGTTATTAGGATCTAGCGATGAACTATAAAACATAAAACCGAGTACTTTACAGTTCACTGCTAGATTTAGCCTTTATATTGCATTTAATGAGAATTGAAAGCTACCAATGATTTATCAATTTAATCTTATCTGTATGTTCAAGGCGATCGTCAAATATTATTATAAAAACAATAGTATATACGCATAATATTTATCTAGAATTATTCTTATAAATATTTTTATAAAAGTTAATAATTAGTATTAGACAACAAATTTGTTGGTTCATTGTTGTTCAGTGGTTATACATATTGTAATATCTGTTATTTTCTTATACATAGTATCATGTCCCTGCTTATATAGAGAAATTAAAATATTGTATTTCATTCAATAAATTATTGATATAAATTGTTAAGCGATTAAATGTAGTAAGGTTGATTGCATGACTTGTAAAGGTTGTTTAGCCAAGCGAAGGCGTATTCAAGGTCATCTTTCACTGCCCACTGAGTTTGCAACCGACAGCTGCGTTGATGATTGACGACCACAAGATGTGTCGGACGGGACGTAGGCTGCGCTGCAGGCGTATCTCGGGTAGGGCGACGATGGCAACGAAGAGCCGGCTCTAGTCGCGCGGACACCGCCGATATCGGTCCGTCACCGCGTCTCTTCTCTAATGCCCTCTCGTTCCCGCTCTCTTTGCTTATTTCACTAAGTTATTAGTACTCCGACGCCTGTTGCAAGTGAGCGACGTGTCGTACGTTACGAATATACATATATACGTTAGTAATCAAGTAACAATGAACTGTGAATATTTGTTTATGATGCCCAGAAGTTTAATTTTGAGTTGAAATATTCAGAAACTTGTGGTGCGGTCCGCTTTATCGCCTCGGATATAATTTCGGCGTTAACAGTGCCCTGTGAGCCGGTGTTTACGTTGTATTGTAATGAATGGCACATGGTGTACAGTGCACGTACGATCTGTTCTGGCGCATTGCGACATCCGTAGTAAACAAATTGTATCAATGACCAACTACCAGGATACAATACCGAACCTATGCTCAGAACTCAGAAATCTTTCAATTGACACACTCATCTGGTACTGTCCTATAATTATCTAGAAATTGCAACAGGTTTTATTGTAAACAATCAACCAAAATGTTCTAGATAAATATGTGGTTTGCAAACAATATAACTTTTAGATATGTCATGCAAATTACTTATTAATTAACTCGCAGTATGTTTGGCATCTATTACATCTACGTAACTTGTTCGTAACTTATATTTGTGTAGTTAAACAAATTTGATAAATTATGACGAGTCAACTGTTATACGAATAAATGGCAAGTTGTAGGAATATAACTATAAGCATATACATTCAAAACTTTCATGTTTAAATTGTAATATTCAGATTGAAAACGTTGTTAAATTGACAACTAAATACAGGAATATCCTTTTCATTTGACGAAATAGTTCTTGAGGGGTAATGTTTGTAAGTCACAAGAAAAACCCGCAAGTCATTATTGTTTATAAATCGTCATTTACTTTGTTGCATTAATTCTTGCAACTGACTTAAAAGTAAAGCTCCATCCATGTACTGAATTTTTAATGATATTTGGTTGTAAGGCATTTTCTGTACATAATAATATGTATAGTATAATCTCTTGAGAGACATACATATAATAATAATAGGTATGGTATATTCAAAGACCAGTAATCTTTTATATAATGTATTACGTTTTCCTTTTCTCTGTTTTGGTTCATAGGGTTCCACTTATTTTATCACACAAGATTATCCCATTGAATGGCGTAAAATAACCTCGCCATCTGTTACTTATTACGTAATAAAAATAAACGTTTCAGGATTGCGTTGTCCCTGAAACACATATATGACTTATCTAGATCATCGGTTATTCGCCCAGAATGCTTTATCAAAGTAATGTAACAGCACACTGTACAATGCAACAAGTGTTTCTATTTATTACACAACAATTGTTTATCTTTATTAGATTAAGGTCTATTTCGATTTGATATAGAACATGAGTAAAGCGACTTAAGTGCTTGTCGATACAAGCAGAGTGAAGGGTTGCGTGTTGGCGATGAATGTCCGCTGCTTTAGCCGTAGCGAACCTTAACAAGTATAATCGTAATCGGAAATACCCTCTTAAAAACTTCTTGAAATCTTTAGTTCAGACCAATTTAAGTTGAAAGTGGCTTTTAACTTCTCTGATATTGAGTTCATATAGAACTGTGGATAAAGTTTTCTGACTAGACTTACATATCTCCCTAACTATTGACTTAATTAAAAATTGACTTTGTAATATCGATATTATTTTTCAACACATGTCCAAACGATGTTTCTATATGCTTTTGTATACTAATATTTTAGTTACAAGTATGGAGGTTATTCCTATTTTTTCATTTATTTAATTTGACCGTACTATCCTTTAGCACTTTAAACGAGACACATTTGTTTCAAATTTCTTCTATATAGAGTCAACCGTCTAAGAAATAGGATTGAGATATTATAATTACTTGGATTTAGCCACTTGGCTACGGAATCCTAAAAATGATTATTTCGATTAATTATAAATAGTTAAGATAAACATAGATAATACTCCTTGGCGTTGTTATTTGATAAAACTACGTATAAAAATAATATTGATCGGAAATAAGTGCGATCGATAAACAAGCTAATAGCGATACGCGAGTTTCCTTGTTTTCGTCTCGTGTGTTAATTACTGATTAATATATGGCGCTAGGCTACGCTGTAATTGCAATGCACAATTGCACATATAAAGGGAAACAAGTTTTTGTCTACCTTATTAATCCATATTAATTGGTCATACTTATCTCAATCATACAAACATTGCCAAGACGCTAACCTAAGATGCTCGAGTCGTAATGTGATTTTATATTAATAGCGTCTACCGCCTAAGCAAGTGATACCTAGTTGTAATTGCGATTCTTTAAAATACGAAATAAATTGACCTGTTTTGCTTAATCAAATTATCCAGGAAGCCTATCAACCTACATAAGGAGTAGAATTATATTTGAGAACCAGGTACCGATGAATCATTCTTTCAACCTAAAGTATTTAAATATTAATAACTAATTAAATGAATCAGAATGCAATGGTGTTTTGAAATTGCGCAACTGTATTTTAAGCGAAGATTTTAAAGGTGACCCCCATGCATCCACGCATGCGTTGTGTGCCGAATGTTTTTGTCTCGGCAGTCCCCTATGCCCTGCGCGGTTCCCCTTTGGTTACGTTTCAAATTCACATAAATAGGGCACCATGACCTTGAGTTGCATTAAAACGGGTTTTAATGCTTACAATGCTAAAGTATGTATTTTAACATCAATAAAAAAAAATGCATTGTTGTTTTAAAAGATTTGCATTTAAATCTTTTAAAACAACAATGCAATTTTTTAACCTAATTTTAAGGAAAGTATTTGAGAACGGTTCGGTATTGTAGGTTTATTGGTTTTACTACGCTGTTAGCTTATCGTAATTTTTGTAATATATTTTCAGGCTTTATTAATATAATTAATAAAAAATGTAGAGAGAATACACTTACAATAGTATAAACACTGAGTCTGTAATATATCAAATCAATATGCACGGTTTGACACATTTTCTACATAAGCACCATTCACGAGAATCCACACCACCACTAGAAAAAGATACAGATGACACAGAAAGCTGGTATTCATCCTTGAGTTCTTCAGATTCTCGTGGACATGTTCACACTGAAAATCACGAAAGAGGAATTCCAATAAATCCTAGAGGCACGTACGCTCATCGAAGTCTAAGAGTGCCGTCTGGTAGCCCGTTTGAATATGCTTCTAGTCCAAGGGATCGCTACCCGAATTTTGCCAGTTACTTTCGCGATGTAATGGAAGGGCGAGGAACACCTGGCCATCAACATTATCACACCCACCATGCAGACTATAGACGACGAGAGGTCGACAGACATCAAATTGGATTTAATACATATCAAGCGCCGCGCAGTGATTACCGAAATTTTGTCTCCCCTCTATACAATGACGCGATGGACGATATTCAAGAAAACGAGTACAGCAAATGTGAACGTTACGGAGAAATATCCAACAGTAAGATGAGTCACAGCCAGTATAAGAACCGTTTCGATAACAAAAGTTTTGCTCAAAAATTGACTGAAAGTGTTACCAGTGCCAAAGATAAAGATGACTTGAATGAGAGACGAGGCTCAGGCTCGAGTGGGAGTGGTCATAAACACAAGCACCACTCAATACAAGAGCTGATTCGAACATTTGGGAAGAAAGTGGGACAATGGAGGCACGACTCCTCCGATGGCCGAAGAGGCTCCTGTGCAATTCCAACTACAAGCACGGAACAACGTCGCACGACAGAATCTGAAGAGTTCCGTTCAAGATCGAAATCACTAGACGGAGACCACATGCACAAAGTTTCAAGGAGGCCTTATTTAGAAGATTGCGGTGCTGCCTACCAAATATTCGACGCTATTCTTAAAGAAGGTAAATTCATAATTAAATTCCTGTTTTATTGCTTGATATAAACATTTTAAAACAACATAATTATATGCTATCATATTATAAGGTTGTGTATTGAGTTAATATTTAGAATAAATTTACATCCATCCATACTACGACTCTTGTTTGTCTGTTGAAGTGCCGGAAATGAATAACATCGTTTACATTCTACATTTGAGGTCATATCTGATAATATTACGCCCGAGAAAACCAATAAACGGTCGCTGTTTTTGTTTTGCGTCTTGCTCTGATTACCGTAACATTTACATCTCCAGTAGTATTCTTTTATATGTTTTTTGACACAATAATAAGAAATGGTAATAAAATAGGTGACGTACACGTAAGTCACGCGCAATAAATGGTGCCGTGGCAATGACCAACGTCCACTGTATTTTACATTCGGCTACAAAACCCTAAAATAGTATTTAATCGCAAATACTCCATATCTTAAAAAATATTCTACGTATCTTACACATACCAAATTTCGCTGAATAGATTTATATCGATTATTTTAACCTTGAATTTTTCTAAAATTTTCCATAATTCAGACCAAGAGCTAGGGAAAGAGATTTTACATAGTAGCAAGTATCTTCCCGCCTGTTTTCACTAATGTAAAGTTTCTAAGAAATATAACTGTGCCTTAGATTATAAATGTAGACGGAAAGGACATGACCATTTTATAAGGATTGTGTTTTTAAAAAGGAGAATCGTCGTGATCACAATTTATAAAACATTTTTACGTACAATAACAGCATTTTATAGACCAACTGCACCTGCCTTATCTACAAATATAGTAACAGTTGGCCCGTAACAGCTGATATGCCCATGTTATACGTCGTAATGATTATTTTGGAATTCATATAAGTATAAACGAACTGTTATATTATTATGCTATGCTATATTAATATTAAATAGTACATTTTACCTGTTATTATGTGTGATTATAATTTTATTTATCACCTTAAACTGTAAGTTTCAGCCACTTTAGTAGTCACAATTATAGGAAATAACCTTTTGTTGTCAAGCGGAAATCTTAATAAGAATACCCACTTCGGGGAAATCGCGGTGGCGGCGTGTGAGCTTCATCGCGTTCGGGTGACATTAGCATCGTTAAAGAAATGCCCAACCAAGTTCTAGAGATACCCACTAAAACCCGTCGGTGTTCCTTTCTTTCCCTTATACCATGGCTACGGGGAAAAGGCTTGACCAACTTCGTGTTCCCCGGTCCCGAGTGTCTATTTTACTGCCGGAGGAACCAAACCTCCGTCATCTTTTCACTTTCGTCATGGATCTCGCCCCACGGAAGATGAGATGAGCACGCGTGGAACTTAGATCTACATATGAACGGCACTAACGGCAGGTGAGAACCTTTTTCCCAAAGGCAGTTCACAGTCGCTCGCTCACAGCAGCTGGAGGTCAATAGACTCCCTCTGGCGTCGACACGTCTTCCTTTGGCGGGCGAGGAACAAGCTGTACGCTCAAACTTTCGCTCCGTCTCCTCCTATCTTAGAACGTTTACCCAACAAAACAATATTCAGAGATTGCCTAGAGAACAAGTAATATGAACTATAATAGGTTTAACAGTCCCGAAAACTGAACAAAATACTTACAAATATTTTTATTACTTTTAAATATGTGATAACAACATCATTCTTCTTCTTGTTCTTATTTGAAGTAGTTTGAGAATATTTTTTTATTTGATAGAATAAATCTGAGAAAAGATGATTGTTTTCTTCTCTGCTTTATTGAAAAAAATGTATAATCAGCAGCAAACAGACGTTGTATAACCCCAAGTGAGCAAATTACGCATGCGTGATAGACCATAACGGAAAGTTCCACATTAGACTACTTAGAAAATTGGATAGTTTTCACAACCATTCACACCAGTTATATTTATACAAATGATATAACCGGTGGTATTGGACCGGGAAAGTGAGATATGTTCCGTGCGAAGCCGTGGCGAAAAACCTAGTACCCCCATATTTCATAAATTACAAAACTTACAGTATTTGTAAGGGTTCCGATTTCATTTCCTATTTTCATTTTAGTTCATGATTTGGCTTGTAGTTTTTGGAGTATATGTGAATTATCCATTTATAAAGATTCATTTCATCAGACCGCTTGTATAATTAAATACACCCATCGGGTGTATTTAACTATACAAGCGGTTTGTTCTGAAATATTATGAAAACTAAGTTACTCGGGGTCTGTGTAATCTTTCATCTTTTTTCTGCTGGTCGTAACAATGCTACTGAGTAATTGCTACTACTACAAAAGGAACGAAGTAAAAGGTTTTTTATTTACTCTAAATAACTCGACGTTTGCTTTTTATCTATTGTTATATTATTGTAGAAACTGCTTGATATTATCAAATTTGAAGATACTATATTCTGCCTGTTTCATATTGACACAAAGGTTTATACTAGGGTTGCCTCTATACGGAATTTTACGAGACCAATACAAAAATATATAATTACTCAAAATTATAGGTACGAATATTAACAGAGCTCGTTACTTCTACTTTACATTAAATTGAAAGAACCCTAAAAGTATATAGGAGAGCGTAATATCATATTTTATGTATGTAACATTTAAATGTTAGTTAAAGAAAAAATTACATTATGGTGATTCTCTCCCGTCACCATTCGTGTACATCATTCGCCGCAACCAGGACTTTTTGTTAAATCTTATATCTTCTTAAGAATTTCTCCGTTTCAAGTGCCTTGTGGGAATAATAATAAACATTAATCGATTATATTGTAACCAAAATGAAATGTTCTAACACGAGTTTTAAAAAAACGTGGTGCAGGCAAAATGATGCAGCTCAGGAGATTACAAGACCACACCCACAAAGCTGTAGAGGAGTCTACAAATCAAGCTATGTTCAGTTCGCCGTGAAATTTACTTACCCGCGCATTAATCGGTATTTTTGTCACGCATCGCCATATAATTATAATATAGCGGTAAATTAATATCATCGCTGTATTACTTTCGGTATCTATAGAATGCATCTCTAGTTTATACTATTTCTCTGTTAGTATTGACGGGCCACGATTTTAAGTGAGGTATTAAAATAATAAATTTAATGACAGTAATTCTTATTTCTGTCTAGCAATGTCCACTTATCAAGGTATAAATTTTTGAAGTAATATAGTTTAAGAACCGGCGTACCGATCCAATTATGTCACTAATATTGTTACGAGTTGCAGGACTCAAATTAAAATGCCGTTGGAATTACTATAGAATTTATTAGAACTATACAAACACAAATACAATGCGAAAGTGGATGGATGCAGAAGTCGTGGAAAGCCACGACACACCTTCCATGATCAAATTTATCGTGTACTAGCAGAAGGTGATGTCAGGAGCCTTAAGAACAGACGAGCGTGCATGACAAGAGTTATGAATATCAAAGAAGCAAGTGAGGTGTGTAAGAATAAGCCTAAATGGCGCTCTGTTGTTCGTGCCTACCCCGCAAGGGAACTGGCGTGAAGTTATGTATGTATGTATGTATACAAACACATATAAGACAAATATAACTGAACACAACCAGTCCAAACGTAAAGTACGATTCAATAACACGCGTAAAGTCCGTCACTAAATAGTTTACCGAATGTACACAAGTCTTGCTCCGCTTGTGGTTATCGCTGGACTGCCGCGTTCATCAATCGAGGCATTGCTTTATACTGCACGGATGTAATATGTCTGCTCAGCCGCGTGACTGTATTTCCGAGAATCACACCTGGCTAATGACTGGTATAAAAGATTACATTTACAATACACAATGGGCTGTTTTTCTAATCACAAAGTAAACAAAAGAGGTCCAAATGCCGCAAAAGGTAATAAAAGATATTTCTACAGGGCTGCAGGTGTGAATTTGCCTCTGTCGGCATCTCGGTCGTAACAATATGAATTATTTTTGCAAGGAGACAATTTGATCAAGTTAGGAAAAATAAAAGGGAAAAACACTGACCAAAAGTTGGCACATTGCCAAAGTATGAAATCTGGGACATTTATGAAGTACATGCGAAATGCGAAAGCAATGCTTTTTGATTCACGGAATTGCATAAATTGTGACTCAAACATTCATACATATTGTCACGCTTGTTTCCCATACGGGTAGGCATACGATGGATCTTCGCTTGCTGCGATCCCGATAAACACTTTTCGCTTCGTCTACTTTGATTAATCTCTTCATACATGTATGTATGTCTTTCGAGGTGCTTTTTACTTTAACGTTTTTCAAAATATACGCGATTCGATCATGGTGAGTACGCGCGGTCTACTTGCACCGACTTCTACTACCCACACTGCTGTTATACATATTATTATGTTATCTGATATGATGATTATAAAGCTTCGTTTTTAATTAATTGAAAATTAAGAGCATTGTAATGATTGTATTTGCTTACTTGATGACTACTAAAAGGTCATTATGGAAAATTGTCGTTTTGTCAAGACCCTATTATACATAGTGAAACTATAGTTACTTCAAAGTCATGAAACACCATACAGACTACACCTTCCTGTCAAATTTCATCTACGTATAAACACTTTTGGTTTATCGGGACCAGTAGCTATTTTGATACAGTCAGCGTTACAAAAAAAGGAACAGTCAAGATAATCGAAGACCTGAACAGTGTACAGTTAAGAACATCCAAAGTGATCATTAAGATCGATACAAATAAGGTCGTGTAATTGTTCGAATCACCCTTCTTACCCAAATATATCGGAACACAAAGAACGCTGAAAACTTGAGTTCAATCAGTGTCCAAATATATAGGAACACTTTCGAAAAATGAACTCTATTCTAAATACGATTATAATCCAATCGTGATGATTTCATACTAACTCAAAACTCAAATAGTATGGCTATTAGTATTATAGGTGTACATAGGTATATACAGTCAGCGTCTTATAGAAAGGGGCGGCCAAGATGGGCAAATAGATAAGAACGTTGAGAGAGATCATTAATATTGATACAACCAAGGTAGTCTAATAGTTCGCATCAGCCTTCTTATCCAAAAACATCGGCACCAAGAACGCCAAATACATGAGTGCATTCAAGTCATCCATATTATGTTAACAACCACCTCGCCAAATGTAACTAAGCAGACAAGGTAGCCAAAACAAAGTAACAGTCTAGAAAAATGAACTGTGTTCTAAATGTGATTAGAGTCAAAAGGAGATGATTTGATATTAAATCAAAATTGTATTTCGAATTATGTATTTCAATTTGAATGACTTGTTGTTAAATTTGCATTAAATGAAAATCACCTTATTTTTCCAATCTGAAATTAACGAAATCAATGCTGAAGACGTTTGAATTAAAACTTAAAAAAATCTCCTGACCACAGCAGTGTGATTGAAGAGGAGGATGATATGAGCATAATAATATTTATTATGTTTGATCGAGGGTAAGCACTGGAATTGGAAAGAAACGCCAGTTTTTTCCAATTAAGCATCATTTATTGACTACTTACAAAAATCGTTAAAACTTCTAACCCAGAAGGGCAGAGATCGAATCTTTAATTTTTATGACTGACACCCACCTGTGTTTTATTACTAAATTTATGGACATAAAACGATTTCACGTCGATAGATTATAATCTATCGGAAAATAATGCATTAAATTGTAAGCAATTTGTTACAATTCATAATATTTCAATAGTTTACAATCTCCCGCAATAGATTATAATATAACGGTGTGTATAATTTAACGGTGACATATATACACTAATGTAGCAATTTATTAACGGCGTTCATTTTAACTTTATAACTAAGAGGCATTTGGCCACAGTAGCTAACTATAATATTATTTCAGATGGAACAGGGTAAAGGCTAAAGATATATTATTAACCTATAAATTTTATAAATGGTCTCAAGTTCCTGTTTCTAACCAGATATTGCAGTCCTTTTAATTTATTCAAGTTTTTCATACTTTTGTTTACATTATTTAATACTTGGTAACACTGTATGCATCTTTTAATTATCTTTTTTTACTAAATACTAACGGTCTTATTCATGGAGATTTAGAGTAAGTTTGAATGCTGCTTTAACAACCATAAAGAAGTGTTTAAACTTACTTTAACTCTCTATGAATAAGACCCCAAGTTAATTTTTCATCCATGCAATTCACTATCAAATGCATCACCATCATGGAAACGCGCAGGAAGTTTCGTGGGAAGATGATAGTCTATAATATTATAATATGCTAAATATGTCATGTCTCTATTTAAAAAAAAACAATTGGCATAAACTATATAAACGATGGAGAACATGTTTTTTTTTTTAGATTTCTTGTCTGTTAGTCGATTTGTCTGTTTGTTCGGGATTTACGTAAAAACTACTAGGCCGATTTTGATTCGATTTTCGTTGATCGAAAGCAAATTCTCAGACTTAAATTCTGTGCTACCTTTTATACTGGAATCCCGCGGGAATTTTTCCGGGAACGGTTTAAAAAGGCCAGAATAAAAAAAGCATTCTGATTTCGATTCGGTGTTTTTACTCATCGGTAGCAAAAATTTTCTAAAATGAAATCTGTGATACTTTTTATCTCACGATACAATTTTTTTAATATCGGAATACTTTGTGTCCCGGTAATCCCACGGAAAATTTTCCCAAGGTGGTTTGGTTAGTATGCATATAAATAGTTGATTTGGATACGACTTATACCAAAACATACCGTGCCTTCTTTTTCAAATACTGCGGTACTTTTGATCCGGGTATCCTGCGGGATTTTTCCCGGGAATAATATACATTATTTATTTGCATAACAATTAGTTGATTCACATTCAATTGATGATAAAAAAAAATAGTTTACGTTCTTTTCCTGTAGTAATTCTGTAACATACTTCTGTATAAAACTTATAGAAAAAAGAACTTGAGATATACATAGAACAAGAAATATAAATAAAAACATTTTTTAGCTAGACGTGTTGTTGGGGAGTTTCTTGTCGCTTCTTCTTCTTCTTAAGAGCAAAAATACGTTACGAAGCGGTGTACATAGAATAGGAAGTAAAATTAAATTTTGGCTTATATATGTGACCTTAAAAAGTGTTCTCCAGGGGACCTTATTTTGAATAAAATCTTTTGAATTTGAATATCCGAATGCTGAAGTACTTTGCGTCTCGGGAATCCCGCGGAAAATTTCCCGTGAGTGGTTTAAAGTGGTTAGAATGCATAAAAATTGGCTGTTTCCAATACGATTTCACCTGAACGTTAGCTTAAGCTTTTTTCAATGACTGGTGTATATTATATATATCCTAGGCATCCCGGATTTTTTTCCGAGTATAATTTACGAGAATTCATATACGTATTTGACATTAAAATAATATCCAAGAAACATCAATTATTCAGTGGTGATAAAATAAGTTTTATCTCCAATTTTAAATTTCTTGTGTATTGAAACTCTAGTAGATACTTCCACAAACTCGCATATACAAAGAAAGTATACTCACACATACATATTACGTCAAATGAAATTTTAAAATTTAGTTAATATTTTAAATAGCCTTGTCTGTACATTGAAGCTATTAAAAAAAAACCAATTGGAATCAAATTGTTCGGCTGATGAAGAATATACAACAATTTATGTTAATTTCTGTGAGATTTCACTATTCTACATACAGTTTTAACGTAAATGCTGAAAAGGCTAAGATCATGGGAATTCTAGTGCAATTGTTCCAGGCGGTGTTTAAAAATTCACATTTTCGAGTTTATACTCCTTTACTTTAGTGCCGGAAAATTCCTATATTTTCTTGGGAATTATCAGCCAATATTATATATATATAGAAATAGCGTGAAAACTGTCTGTGTTACTTGTGTGTTATTACAGCGCAGAATGATACTTTATGAAATTTTCATACATGACTATCTTGGGGCTCTTGAAATGTCCCGGGACTTCCATCCACTTCCAAACCACTAGATCAACTTTTTTTTAAATCGGCAGACAAAAACACTTTTTGTATATCCCCAAATTAAGCAAGTTACGCTTGTGTTATGGATAATATACAACGTACTTCTCTACTCTGGGGCCGAACCCAGACTCAGACAGACACATCCCGACTTTGACGCAAGTCTGTATTTATTAGAAATCATTAAATAAAATATACAATACAAACATTACTAATGTTGGGGTTTTATGGATATATGCAAGATTCATGTATTGTCATATTAAAAATCCATTAAATTTTAAAGATTGGTAAAATAGCTTTAATCTTTACTATTCAACTAATGCGAATGTAGTCGAGGGCAAATACTAGTTATGTTATAAAAATGAAAAAGATTTTTATAAGAGTAATATTACTATTTGAGCTTTGATTTAGTATGAAACCATCTCGATTTGACTCTAATCACATTTAGAATACAGTTCATTTTTCTAGACTGTTACTTTGTTTTGACTACCTCGCCTGCTTATTTACATTTGGCGAGGTGGTTGTTAACATAATATGCATGACTTGAATGCACTCATGTATTTGGCGTTCTTGGTGTGCCGATGTTTTTGGATAAGAAGGCTGATGCGAACTATTAGACTACCTTGGTTGTATCGATATTAATGATCACTTTCGATGTTCTTATGTATTTGACCATCTTGGTCGCTCCTTTCTATAAGACGCTGACTGTACATACATACATAACTTCACGCCAGTTCCCTTGCGGGGTAGGCACGAACAACAGAGCACCATTTAGGCTTCTTCTTACACACCTCACTTGCTTCTTTGACATTCAGAACTCTTGTCATGCACGCTCGTCTGTTCTTAAGGCTCCTGACATCACCTTCTGTTAGTACACGATCAATTTGATCATGGAAGGCGTGTCGTGGCCTTCCACGACTTCTGCATCCATGCACTTTTGCATTGTATATCTGTTTATTCATTCTTTCATCATGCATTCTTTCCACATGCCCGAACCACCGGAGCATTCCTTTCCATACCTCACCCCGACACTCTCTTTCAGACCAACTCTCTTTCTTACTTCGGTATTACGAACACGGTCCGCGAACGTCACTCCGCAGATTTTGCGCAGTGCTCGCATCTCGACCGCGTTTACTCTACTGTACGCTACGCTGACTGTACATATATCAAAATTGTATTTCGAAATATGCATTTCAAAATGAATTACTATAGTACAGTCATTTGGTTTGGTCTAATATCGCGGTGCGAGCGGCAAAGGTACGAGAAGTGGCAAAGTTAAAATTTGGAAAGAGCACATCGAAATCTATAAAATTACCCATTTTCAAATCTCCCGCAAAATTTTAGTAGTATGTAAAACTACCAGATGTTTATAGTATAAACCTAATCTGCTAAACTTGCATAGAACTGAGCACCTGTCAGCATAATCATTTCATTGTTTTAAATGAAATTGCTTCCTAAATAAAGAAATAATTTAATGGCTATTGAAAACACAAACACCTTGTATCAAATGAACAATTGTACATTGTATTTCACATTTAACACGAAGTGGTATTTTAATCTGATAACTAATATCGATTTGTAAATCTCAGACGAATGGCTTCAATATCGGATTTGATAACAAAATAGTATACAATAAACATTCACCATTAAATGGCCATAAAGTAAGATTTATCTCGGATTTTAAATCCTTTATGTATTGAAACTCTTTAGTAGGTACTTCTACCCACATACATAGACGCAGAAGGAAAAGTTATGTCAAACGAAGTATTGAAATTAAATTTAATAATTTTTCTAAAGGAACCTTGTTCTGTACGTTAAAGCTATTTAAAGATCACCAGTTAAGATTAAACTATTTGATTGATGGAGGACTTGAAACAATTTACTTTTATTCGGGATTCACGTAGGTAAAAACTACTGATAGACTTCGATGACATTTTGGCTATTATATAATATTTATTTTAACTTATATTCTTGTTCATAGAGTAAGTTAAAAACCTTAAAGAGGCCTACAAACTTCTCTAACTCAATATGAATAAGACTGTTAAAATGTAAACTACCTAGTTTCCAGGAAATTCTATGGAATTTTTCCCGGGAACGGCTTGATTTTTAGGGAGTGTAAAAATTAGCTTATTCTGATGCAATTTTTACTCAAACGATAGATAACGCTGGTTTTTAAACACTCCGTTACTCTAGTACCCAGAAAATTTCGGAAAGAACATAGAGATATGCCATGATTGATACTACAATATTAATTCATTTTTCATAACTGACTATCCCGGAACTTTTTGAATTTTCCGGGATTTCTAATTTCAAAACCACTGACGCGATATTCTCAAATCAGAAGACACTGTATTTATTAGAAATTCTTATGAAGTCGCGGGCTAATACTAAGTAAATTATAAAAATGAATAAGGGTTAAATTTTTTGCTTTGATTTAGTATTAAATGATTCTAATCGTATTTAGAATAGAGTTCATTTTGCTAAAAGTACCTATAAATCTGGATACTTTGGTTGAACTCATATATTGGATGTTGTTGTCGTTGCGATATATTTGGGTAAGAAGGGTGCTCTGAACAATTAGACGACTTTGGTTGTATCGATATTAATTATCACTTTCTATGATCTTAAGCCTTTGACCATCTTGGCTGTGCCTAACTGTATGATGCTAACTGTACAACTCGAAACTTTCATAAAATCGGCAAGTTTACTCGTTATGTATTACATATATGTCATAGCCATCTTTCTCAAAATTACGGAATCTATGATTTTTATCATAGACGCCGTACAGTGGTTGACTGGATTATTAGGATTCATTCTAATGCACTAGGCGGCATACACTTAGACCACGACTTACTAGCCTGCCAAGACTTATATTTTCACGAATAAATATATTATTTCTTTAAGTACATAGTACTTATTAACGTTTCATATTTCAGCCCCTTTGCACACTTAGGGTGAGTCTTTGAACTGATTTAAACGCTCTTCCGAGGGGTTTTGAAAGGCACAAGTGACGCACAAGGCTCAGGTGTACAAATCGCTTTTATGATCTTCTTTTAATTTTCTTTTATTTATTTAAATTTTAGCTGCCAGCTGCGTGTCACCAAGTTGAATATAATTGCACTCATGTGGAAAGTACCGCAGTAGATGTAACAGATAGACTGTTAAAATGTCACCAACTCTTTAGTCTCAAAAGTCTTTCATCGTTACACAATTTACCCGAAAATTTCAATGAAGTTTTATATAGTAGGATTATTATAAAAAACGGTTTACTTAGACTACAACAGGAAAGTCTATATATATATAACTCATAAATAAATAGAACATAAAATGTAAAATGCAATTAAATGTAAAAAACAAGCAAAAGTAATTCTAAAACGAAAACGAAAGATGTTTAAGAGTAAGGCTTTTTTAGGGTCACTTTTTACTTAATTCTGCTAGTTATATGGGGGATAAATGTCCAGCCATACCGCCACCGTCAGGTTCCTATAAAAAGAATAGGCAGAAGATGTCACTTTGACATCGTGAAACGTGATACGCGTGCCGAAGACTGACAGAAATTAATAAAAAGAAGTAAAGGAAAAAGTAAACAGATTCTGAGCTCTGAACCGGGCGTTCCGGGTACAATTTAATATAATTATTCATGTCACGATTATTTTGATGCCTAGATTAACTTAGAACCTCAAAATATATACCTACCGTTTTGGAGTCTGTTTAAGGCATAACATACATTTTAAAGAATGTCTAGTTATTTGAAGGAATTGACTGGCAACACTTAAATTTGTCTGTGTCTGTATATGTGACAATACTTCACTAAATCATTTCCAAAGTGGCTTTCTCTCGTACTATTTTGCCTTGCCGGAATTCTAAGTTTTCGCCACATTAATGATATCAAATTATAGTTTCCTATACTGTCCCCAACATAGCCTTTTTTATTTTAGAAGTGTTTTCCACAGACTAGTGATGTGGTTGGAAAGAACAAGTATCGCTACAATAAGAACCACAAAATGCTAACCATATAAAACGATGAAAACGTAAATAATTCTGTTAGACGCATATGCAAACGAAACAAAAGCGTCGGTATGACTAATAAAATATCATTGTCTTAATGAAATTGGCCCACTTAATTAAATTAAGTGTCGTCAGAAATTAGTCAGGTGTCAATTATATGTACCTTTTAAACGAGCTACTTTAATCAATAAGTGTATCTAAGGTTTACTTTCTTTTAAAGTACATATATTTAATACATTCTAGAAGAGGGGGGGGGGGGATTTAATTACTGGCATTTAAAAATAAATAAGTATCTAATTATAAATAAACTAAATTATAAATAAATTAAACTATACAATAAATTAAACTAAAAATAAACTAGTAAGTTAAGTTATAATAAAATAATTCTAGGTAAAGTTTATATTATTTGCTGTTTTGATTGACAAGTATAGTTTAATTTCGTTGTGAATTCATAAGTCAATATTGTACAGTTTATTTCTGTCTTTCAATTTGGATGAATCAACCTAAGTGATGCATATAAACATAAACTTGAATCATTTTATATCAATGTTCAAAAAGATTTGGAATGTGGCAGTTTTTTGTTCCTACCCATTTTATAGCCGGGGCAAAAAATTCTCCTGAACAGAACCGTCACCCTGGTGATAGGGCGGTGTGTGGGTTCAGCTCGGCTGACCAAAGTATCTTCGCTTGCAATATAAGAGCTATAAGATCATTGGTACTGATTTTCAATTTGGTCGGCTTGGCGATATTATTTCTTTTGTTTTAGTTTCGGCACGCGACATTAGATCCTCCAACGCACACTGTTTTGATAGATATGATTGAATTTGAACTTTGTGCAGCGGTAATAAAGTACAAATTGACACTTTAGCGTTAGGAACACACCTACATAGCTTAGACAACAGTAAAGGCATGTAATTTAGTATAAACTTTATTGAATAGTAATAAAGTTCAAATTGACTCTACATTTCATTTAGAAAACGTTTGTATGGAAAAAAGAAAAGGGCTGTTTTTAGGGTTTTTCCGGCGATCATTCGAATTTTTCTCGCCGTAAAAACCATCCTTGGACTTCAAAGAACATTATAAAAAAAGAATTGGCAAAATTGGTCCAGGCGTTGTTTGAGTTATGCGCTTACCAACACATTTTGCGATTCATTTTTATATACTTATATAGATTTAGGATTTAAAACACGAAATTTGAAGTAGTAACGAAAACTTCAAAACACTTAATCATTAAATATAATATATTCTATCTCATTCATTTGCAAGCTTAGTCCTATAAATTCATGTGTTTATTTCTTTTTAATGTCGCTTTTTCGTTTCATCAAATTTCTAACCACAACGATTCTAAAGAAATTTTACTTCAAAATTTTTATTTCAAGTTATACTTTGGAAATTCAACTTCTAAGGGGGTGAGAAAGGGGCTACCTTAAACTTTTTTTGACTACTCAAACTATGACTATTTTTAACACACGAGCGAAGCCGCTGGCAACAGCTAGGAGGTAATAATCGTAATGCTTATGATGAAACGTTAATATGCATGCATTAGTATGGATTGTAGATATAAAACTTGAAAAGATAGTTTTTATACTTTGAAGGTAGCTAGAATAATTAATTAATATAATCATATTAGGGCTTGGACTAACGCGGTCTTGCTCGCGTTATTTTCAGGGTTGCATATCATTTAGTCAGGTTTTCAAAAATCATGGTGATATTTTGACGACTTTTTTTATTTAACCTAATAGGAGAGATATCTATACTAATATTATAAAGCTGAAGAGTTTGTTTGTTTTGTTCAAAAGCGCTAATCTCAGAAAACGGTGGTCCGATTTGAAAAATTCTTTCAGAGTTGAATAGTACATTTATCGAGGAAGGCTACAGGCTATAAAACATTTTCAAAAAAATTAGGGATCCTTACTAAAAGTCCAATAATGTAACCCAAGTGTAAAAAAATGACCCGAAAAAATCCTTACACGGCGTGCGCTGCGAAAACTATTGATTATAGAAGAAAACAATGTACTACTTTTCAGAACATATAATTGTCTACAAAAAAATATGTCTAACTATTGTAGTTCTCACAATAAGTGTTTTCTTTTATTTTTTTAAATAATTAAAATGCCGTCGCTTCAAAAACTCTTTATTTGTACCTTGGTATTAATCCTTATCAAAATAAATTACTCCATATTCAAGACGAATTCAATACCTTTCTAGAACTTTTTAAATTATTCAATTCGGACGTTTCATTCAAAAGATATCGCGATATTTAAAATGTAAGTATTAGTGTTGTAGCCAAATATACTAATATATTGTTTGATTGAACGCGTTAACCTCAGGAACTACTGGTCTGATTTGAAAAATTCTTTCAGTGTTGGATAGCCCATTTATTGAGGAAGGCTATAGGCTATATATCCATCACGCTAAGACCAATGTTTCAAAATCGGAGGGTATTGAAAGCAATTTCCACGCGGACGACGTCGCGGGCACAGCTAGTCCTTAATATCCTAGCTTCCAAAGTTATAAAAAATTGTGGAGCCCCTTTATAACTTTCTTTAAAACTCTCAAAAGAAACAATGAGGTTGCAGAGTCACACAAATTAGTTAAGTCCAATTAGTTTGAACAATATATTATATGTTGAAATCGTTTCTGGATATTGATTAAGACAAAAACTGTAAATGACGGAAACAGTGGCTGTTTGTCACCTCTTCGGAATCCTTTATAGGTTCATGGACAGCTATGCACATAATATCTATCATAGAATAGATAATACATCAGAAGGTTGGTATACCTTTTAATTTTTTGTATTTATGTTCTATATTTGCTTGTTCTCAGGCGCCCATCTGCGCCGTGCAGCTTCGCAAGAAGCGGAAAAACGTCGATCGTCGCTCGGCAACGTACCCACCTTTCGTCATCGTGCTTCCGACGCCTTATTGGACCCACATCATGCGGCTATACTGTTTAGAGATTCAAGAGGGGTCAGTATACATGTTGTAATTATATTCTTTAGTATATATCTCTATCCCGTTTTGATTCTGGAACTGAGACCCGTGATCGTGAATTATTATTATTATTATACGATCATGACGTCATAACCCTATAACAAAATAGGATCTAAGTTTTGAAAAACTTTACTGGGCCTATCAGTTTTTTCATTCGATATTTTCTTTATTAGTTAAATGAATAACGATTTATTGCTAACCAATATAATAATTATAACGGTAAAAGAAGAGATCTTGTCTTGGCTACCTAATTTATGAGATGAATTGTGGTTGTGTGGTGTTTCATACAGAGATAAAACTTAAAATTATAAAATATGTCACGTGCACATATTAAACATTTTTAATTGTGTCTTATACATATTCAAAAATAAATAAATAACACAGCCCATAAATGTCCTACTGCTGGGCTCGGGCCTCCCACTATAGGGGGGAATGGATAATATAACCGCCACGCTTGTCCAAGACGGCTTGGCAGGTTTGAAACATCGGTTATCTCGATTACGAAGATTTAATTATACTTAGACATAAGTTGTTAAAAGTATCCTCTCAGTCAGGTTGCCTGGAAGAGATCGCTTTAAGCGATAAGGCCGCCTTTTGTTTTGCCGTTAAATTATTGTAATTATTTATTCTGTAATTGTTTATTTTGGTGAACAATAAAGTGTTTTCTATTATATTCTATTGTAATCATATATACGTATATTAATAGTAAATAAAAATACACATACATATTTATATACAAATATATGTACATAGAGTTACATACAAATACATAAATTACTGTTTACAAATTTAGATAGTGATCTTTGGGGAGTTTCTTAAAAGATGTAAGTGACTTTGCATTTCTGATGCTGATTGGTAATGCATTGCACAACCTTACAGCCTGCACAGTAAAAGATTTCTGACACAATTGCGTAGAATGTATTGGCGTCATTAGTCACAGATTTACTGATGATCTCAAGAATCTTGTACTATTTTTTTGAAAGAACTCAAAGCGTTCCTTCAAATAGGAGGGCGTTTTTGGTCTAAAGAGCATAGTATAAAGGGAGAAGATATGAGCATTCCGGCGAAGGCGGATAGGAAGCCATTCGAGCTTACGATGAAATTATAGTAAGCTCGTAATGTAGTAGGTATTAAATTTACGGATATGTTTATTTTTAATACTTAATGGGTGGGCTACGAGAAAATTAGAATTTGAACATTACTTTATATTTGAACATAATATTCCTCAAGTTAGGTTGCCTGGAAGAGATTGCTTTAAGCGATGAGGCCGGCTATTGTTTTTACCATGACAGTCTTGTAATTCTACATTTTTTGTTTTTTTTTCTAATTGTGTATTTGGTGAGCAATCAAGTGTTGTCTAACGAGGTATTTATGATGACTGTTATTATTCATTAAGAAACAAAAAACAACTCAAGTTAAACACGACTATTATAAAGGAACACTCGCATCTGTTTGCAACAATATAAATACGAACTTTAGTATTATAAAAATTGCAATGATTGAAATTCTAGTATTCAGACTATTGCAAGAATCCATTCAAAAACTCACGATGCAGTGCTCTGAAAACATAAACCACTATCCGTTTGAAATTGGAAAAGTATCCAGCTGGATAACTACTCTAGAAATAAGTCCATCATTTCAGTTGAAAAAGTTTGATAACTGTGGATTCAATATAGGTTTTTCAGCCTTTTCATTTGAAATATTAGATATTTCCAATATTTCATTCAAATTTGTTATTTTGTATTTTTGAAGTGTTCGTTGCTCATACAGCGTTAAAAGTCGGAATATATTTTAATCACGATTATAAATCAATTGTAATGTGTAAAAATGTGAGAATGGCTTTGTTTGAATATGCATTATCCGTTCTTTATAAAGAAAAGGTTTTAACTTTAGAAATGAACTTTGTATCATATAATTTTTGTACATTTATGGACTATCGGTAACGGCATCAGCACAGAATATTTTAATCCAGGAAAATAAGATTGTTTCCGCCAGATACGAATTCGCGTTCGAAGGCCACGTGGCAAACTCTAGTGAAATATAAAAGACGATATTCATCTAATTTGTATAAAGTACATATATGAAGTAAAAATAAAAAAAATCACATACCCTTTTTTTGATTTTGCTTTAAATAAGCATAGAAAGAAAAGTGTTCATTTACAACACACTGCGCTATGACATGGGGTCCTTAAGAAGGGCGTTATACAATTCCTTAGGGGCCGGCAATGTGTTGGAAAGGTCCCTGGTGTTGCAAACGTCCAAAGGCGACGGTAACCACCTTCCATCAAGTGGGATCATTTGCCTGCCAAAAGCAACAAAAAAAACACACACACAAATATAAGGTTAACTTTAAACGTAAACCTAATATGTCACAGTTGTGCCGCAATTTGACAAATGAGGTAGGCTCAGTATTTTCATGTGCCAAAATTAAAATACATCGCTGTACTTACTGTATTTAGCGCCCACTTTCTAGTCCACACTTATTCCGTTGTGACCCATAAGAATATTATTATTTCTTTTATTTAAATTCCTTGGATTTTTACATATGTATTTTTATTCACAGCGAGTTTTCTTATATCTACCTATATATTATTTTCTTTACACTAACTAATATAACTTTATTATAATGTAAGTTATCCTAAAATTAAATAAATATCTATATTTTTGTCAATGCGTGTGTTACAGCCTTGAATGTCCGCCAATATTCACGTAGTTTAGTACACATCACATATATGATAAAGGACAGCGATGAACATGGGATCCCTTTTATCTCCTAAAATACTAGTTCCCAGAGCGCACCGAACCAATTTCTAAGAATACAAAGTCGTATAAGACTTTTATAACACATCTGCTGATTTATATTGTAAAATAGTTTAAAACAGACTAGTGATATTCACAATAACAGCCCATAAATGTCTCACTGCTGGTCTCGCGCTTCCCATTATAGGGGAACGGAAAACATGCCCGCCACGCTTGTCTAAAGCGGTTTGGCAGGTTTGACACGTCGGTTATCTCGATGTGCAGATTTCATCACCATGTTTCCCTTAATCGTTGTTAGCACGGGAAACGTGCGCTACCTTGACGTCATTGCTTCGGTGATATGCATGTCCAGGGTTAATGTAATATATAGCTAGATATCGAGGCGATCAGGAAGCGGGAAACCGCCTCCATGCTCGCCATCTGGTCTCAAGAGTTGGAAAACCCTGCGGCCGGCGGCTACACGGTGGAGGCAATCAGGCCGCAGCTGATGGAATGGGTCACCCGCGAAAGCGGAACCCTGACCTTCAGGATGACATAGATACTTACCGGACACGGGTGTTTCGATAAGTATCTGTGTCGCATTGTGGGCTGCTTGCCTTCCACGGAATGCCGCCAGTGCGGCGCACCCGACACGGCGTTTCACACGCTAGTCGAGTGCGCGGCATGGGCGCCGCAGCGTTTCGAACTCGAGACACAAGTAGGAGCGATCGACTCTCTCTGCAGTCTGGTGAAAGCCATGCTGCATAGCAGCGATACCTGGGGGGCTGCGGTTACTTTTTGTGAGACGGTAATATCTCTCAAGGAGGCCGCCGAATGAGATAGGGAGAGGAGTATTATTGCGCGTACTAATGCGACTCCACGCGGACGCCGGCGGTTGGCTGGCATCCGGAGACGCAGGTATGCGCATGACTTCCCACCCTGAATAATACCGCTTCGGGGGGCCTTTAGCTATCAAGGGAGCAAAGGATTCATCACCCCCGCTGACGAAGTGAATGTGTTCTGATTCCCGGGGCACATTCAGGCACTTTTTGCGCTGGATCGGACTGGGCGTAACTACGTTCTAAGTCTCAGCCTTTCCTACATAAAAAGCGCGGGGCACATGGGAGGAGGGTGGTTTTAGTGGGTAGTGGGTGTTGCCCGTGCAACTTCTCTGAGTCTCCACACAAGCTGGCTTGATTACTGTTTAGATAGTTTCTTATTAAAGGGTAAAGCCTCCATGATCAACTATGGTCTAATCCCTTGCAAAGTACCCAGTATTGTACGCAAATAGCATTTCCCCCGCCTTAAAATATATATAGCTAGATAATCTATTTTATAATAAAGACAATAATACAGATTTTTTCATTGTAACCTGTATAGTTGAAGTCAATGTGCTGTTAATTTCCCCGCCATTTGAATATTTCTTCACTATGTTTTCGTAGACTGTCAATGACCTTATTTATACTTATCACAATACACCATAACAACAAAAGACTAAGCGATTATGATCTCCTTTTATCTCACAACATCTAAAATAATAATTATGTGTAAGTTTTGAAGATTAGCTAAATAAGAAACACGTTTCTTTTACAGTTGCCTGTGGCAGATCCGTTCCTGGAGAAAGTTAGCCTTTCTGACTTGGGTAAGTTATGTACATGAATATATATAAAAATGAATCCCTATTTCCCTTGGTCACGCCATCACGCGTGAACGGCTGGACCGATTTCGCCAATTCTTTTTTTTGTATTTGTTATTGTCAGGAGAAGGTTCTTATGAAAGAAAATTGCGCGGAAAATTAGAAAATTTAAGAATACTTAACCACCATATAAAATTATTTCTAATATAACCTTACCGCTTTGGCCAATATAAACTTTTTTAATGTTACCCTATGACGTTTGACATAGAATTGACAAAATGCGTGCTGAAATATCACCAAAGAGGATGTAAAAAAACTGATTCTATTCTAAACGATAAAATAGATGCTTAGGTCGGAGTTATTATGTTGGTAAAATACATGTAAAATAATTAATTTAGCTCTAATTGGGTTCCAATATTTAGGTGAAATTATTTTTGTGTGTGTTCAAGTGGGTCCCGGGATGGTTAAGATAAGATATAGATCTACTAGTAGGTGGCACCGCTAAAGTGTTCCTAAACGGTGGGACCTATTTTGATGATTATTTTGTTTTTATTAAAGTGGATTCAAGAATGGTTTAAATTAACTATTGGTCCCGGTAAATGTCGCTGCAATCGGGTTTTAGATTTGTATTTCTAAGGGCAGGACGACGTCTGCGGGTAGATCAAGTATATTATATAATTAATTAACTGAAATATTGTTCGTTGTCTTCAAACGTTCTTTGGTTTCAAGAGTTATCAAAACCATCTTTACGTGCAATACAAACAGCCATTTTTAAGATACATTTGGAATACCAATTAATGCTTTGTTATTATGTAAATAACTTTTCGGTGTAACTGTTCTAACGCAAAAAATACATTGTTTGTGGCAAATCCGCTTCGGAAGTTATCGTGCACCGTGAGTTTTGAATGGATTCTTACAATGTCTAAATACTAGAAATTCAATATTTTTATAATATAAAATTTCGTATTTATATTGTTATAAACAACAAGTTACGGGTGCACTAGTAGTAAAATAAAAATACTAACTGCTTACTGCTGTACTGGTGTCTTCCCGCTTGAGGAAAATCGAATTTACGCTTGTCACAGACAGATAGTCGGGTTTCTCACATCAGTGGTCTTAATAAGAATATTTAACTTAGGAATTAGGATGGTTTTCTTCATTGTCAGCAGGTCGTAAATATAGCAATACATATTACTTCATAAAAATTGCCTACCTAATGCAATGGTCTCTACCAGGATTTGAACATAATTCATCGGAATGAGACGAGTGAAACAAAATATTACATTTAAGTTTGGAATCTGTCATTTTTATATGATTGATCATTGTGTTTTCTCATTTTGGCGCCAATACATTGTACAACATTTTGCGATATTAAAATAGAGTGGGTCGATAAAGAGAACCATCGCTGTGATTGCATTACACAAAGTAGGTATGGAGCCAAATGCAATTTTTAAAATTCTCCTTTTGACTAATACCAAGCGTATTAGTCAAATGTTTGTGTACCAGGCTATTAATAGGTACAATGAGACCTCCTCTGTTTGTGACAGAAAAAGATCTGGCCGTCCACGTAATGTTCGTACGAAAAAGGTGGTCAAAGCAATAAGGGAAAGAATTCAAAGAAATCCTGTCCGAAAGCAAAAGATTTTATCTCGAGAGATGAAGATATCACTTAGAACCATGTCGCGTATTTTAAAAGATGACTTAGGACTTGCAGCCTATAAGAGTCGCACTGGTCATTTCTTAACTCATAATTTAAAAAAGAATAGGGTGATAAAATCGAAACAACTACTGAAGCGGTACCCAAACGGAGGTCACAGTAAAATTTTGTTTACGGAGGGGAAAATTTTACAATTGAGCAACATTTTAACAAACAAAATGGCCGTATTTATGCTCAAAGCTCTAAGGAAGCTTCTCAATTAGTCGACAGAGTGCAACGTGGGCATTGTCCGTCTTCAGTGATGATTTGGTGGAGTGTTAGCTATGAAGGAGTGATTGAACCATATTTTTGTGAAAAAGGTATCAAAACATCGGCACAAATGTGTCAAGATACCATTCTTGAGAAGGTAGTTAAGCCCCTTAACATCACCATGTTCAATAATCAAGAATGGTCCTTCCAGCAAGACTCGGCGCCGGGTCATAAAGCTCGGTCCACGCAGTCTTGGTTGGAAACGAACGTTTCGGACTTCATCAGAGCTGAAGACTGGCGTCGTCTAGTCCCGATCTTAATCCTCTGGATTATGATTGATGGTCAGTTTTAGAGAATACGGCTTGGTCTAAACGCCATGATAATTTGGAGTCCCTAAAACAATCCATACGATTGGCTGTGAAGAATTTTCCCATGGAAAGAGTGCGTGCTTCTATTGATAACTGGCCTCAACGTTTAAACGACTGTATTACAGTCAATGGAGACCACTTCGAATAAGCTTTTTACATTTTAAATTGTTTTATATTTATGTATTAAACTAACACACCGTAAAACTTATAAATGCTATTTGCAATAGGAAAAGAAAATCTTGTTACAATATATATGGCAAGACTAATAAGGTATTTAGGCTGTTATTAAAAATTTAGTTCAAAAATCTTCATCTACAGGATGTAACTGTCGAAAGACTTCTGCTGGAAACTAATGTGCTATTAACGATCTCTTAAGTGCATCCAAGATTCAAGATTATATAATAGTAGAAACCTGAATATTTGAATGTGGTCTCAATCTCATTACCAGAAGCAATTTTAATATATTGGGGAAGTGATACTAATATTCGTTTTTTTAGTATTAAATAAGAAAGAATAAGTTATCTATTACATTGTCGACTCATAACTGTGTAAAACCAAAGCGACGATGTGACGACTTTATCCTTAAGCTAAAGCTGAGTAAAACATTTAAATGCATTCTCTTCGAATTCCCCCAAATGACATATGCGGAAACAAAAGTGACACATAAAAATAGGTTTATAATTTGACGTTGATGCAAATCGACCACTTTAGCAATACAATACACCAACTCTGGCATCAGTCGTATACTAAGTGAGCTTTCCAAACAGAATTTATTATACTACAAGTAGTCATTAGCCTCCCTGTTTACCCATTTCATAATATGTAAGTCACATACAAATTACAGACATACTATCTCATATCTTAACGAGAATATTATTGTCAGGATAATAATTTGTAAATATTTGATTAGGAGTAAAGTTTATCCACGAAGATAGAGCACGTTCGTAACATTATGTCGTCCATGAAATTACAGCTAACAAAATATTCTTAGTATATCGTCATAATAAGAGAAGATAAGTGTATAGAGTTATATAATCTGAAAAGATTGAGATGTTGTGGTACATACAAACTTTATACGAGGCGACTTGCACTTTTGTAAATTATCACTGTAGCACTCTCTCTATTCCTAAGTTTGCCTTCTTTGGCTGATATATAATTTAATGTTCTAAATTCATTGACATTTTATGGCCTGGTAACAAAAAGGTTCAAGTCAATTTTTATTCATGCCAAATTGTATGACTTTGACCGTTAGGCTTCACTTGCGATAATGTTATGGTTAATGACTGTGGCTAAATGTGTCTTATGTATAGCGTGAAATATATCGCCATCAACGAATCATTACATTAGAGTATGTACGTTATTTGTCAATATTTAATGTTATTAACAATATTGCATCACAAGTAACGCATTTAACTTATCGTTATATCTTCGTAAAACGACCTATAACCATAAAGCAGCAAGGCAAAATAGCTACCAAACAACGGAGTTCTTGCGGAAGCTCGATACACTAAACATTTGAAATTTTCTAAACAAACAATTACTTTTGTTTAATAGCGAACAATACTCTTTTTTACAATTGCTATTTACTTTAAACGAGGTTAATACTTCTCAGAGTTTCGTGACTGTTGTTGGCAAAAACGGGAGCTTTATAATGTTTGTCATGTCTGCTAATAAGCTGCGAAGTAGAGGTAGAGTAGAAAAACGTATTGCAGGCTGTACAGTAATATCTCATCATGTAATCCGAATTTGACTTGAAGTATTTATTATAAGTTATGATACTGGTTAATGATAGTTGTTCGGTTGCTTATATTCGTAATGCTACATTGTATTTATTGTGAAATTATTGGCGTTATTAAACTAAACTTCTCTGTACTCGCATATTTCAATAGTGTATTTTCTTTACTATGTGTATATTATTTTAACCTTAAATAAGTTTTGACCAAGTTGAAGTAACAAACAAATAACTTCAGATCGTTATTGTATAGCGTTGAATACTTCACAAAAAAAGCCCTATTTTGTATTTGGTCGAAATTTTCTCGGAACGGAATAAATAATAAATACTATTATTCCTGCGACCGCTCGGCCTGTCGTAAGAGGCGACAAAACAACTCACAGCGAGGTAACCCCTGTTATATTTGCCCGACAGAATGGCTACCACCCCTAGTCTAGAGTATGCCGCCATAACAACTTTGAGTTGTGTTCCGGCATCAGTGGTCAGGTTCCAGATTTTCCTCCGAGGCTGACAGCACATTAGCGCCACCTCTGGTTTTGCTAATGTCACGACGGTAACCACTTTCCATCACAGTTGTCCCGGCAACCTGTCTACTGTGCTTCAGCAATAAAAAAAACAAAATTAGTAACTTGGTGCCAAGAAAAAAACTAACACACAATTATAGAAGACACGCCTTTGATATGTACCACCTGTAGATTAGTTATGATACCTAAATACTGTTTAAAACGTCAAAACTTAAGCAAAATGAAAACGATGTTGAATTTAAACACCTCTTTTTAAAGTTTTTATGGCTTTCTTTTAACGAGGGGAAATCCGATTGAGGACTAATCACCGCGGGGGGAGCATGGTGAGAACGTATGGGATTCGCCACGATGTGGTGGCACTGACACCCCCAAAGAATTACTATTGCCATTCCAGTCGGGTATATCCACTAAAACCCGTTGGGGTTCCGTCCTTCGCCTTTATGCCAAGTCTACAGGTGTACGCTTTTGCCATTCCGCAGCCCCTAGCAAGCGGTGGCCAGAGTTTCGTTATCTAATTTAAGCAGGAACCCTGTGTTTGTCCGTGTGTATGTGTTTTACCAGCCGAAAGGTTTAAATTATCAGAAATATTGACACTTGTCCTATATTTTGTGAGATGGTTAAATTATTGATACTTAAAAATGTATACAAAATTTGTTCTTAATTTTCATAATTGAGTTCGATAAAATGTTATATCTACATTGTATTTACTGATATAAGGAACATTCCATATGCAAGTCTATCTTTAACGTGACCTTTACTTTTATTACAAATATCAAAAATAAAACGTTCCACGTTATAATACGAAAAGAAGAATTGTATAGTTAGACAACAATTGATTTCTCACCAAAACAAACAAGTACAACAATGCGTAGGTACAATAGTGTCTTTATAAAACAAAAAGCGATCTCTTGCAATTCTGTGTTTATATAACACAAATATATGCCTGCGACTTCGCCCACGCTTGACTTAGAATTCCCGCGGGATTCTCGAGACACAAGTATCAGAGCATTTAAAAACATGTAAGCTATCGTTTAAATGAAAACTTTAACTGTATAAGCTAATCTTAATGCACCCAAACAACTTCAAACCGCTCTCGGAAAATTCCCGCGGGATTCCGGGGATAAAAAATCACACTTTATTACATAAAACTTGCTGCCGGTCAGTGAAAGAACCGCATTGGAATTCGATATTTTTTTTTTAATCTGGATCTTTTAATTCATTCTCAGAAAAATCCCACGGAATTCTCGGGGTAAAAAGTAGCGCAGATTTTAAGTTTCAGAGTTTGATGTCGATCAGCGAAAACCGCATAGAAATCGGGTTAGTAGTTTTTACTTGAATCCCGTATAAAAAGATAAACAGACAAGAAATCTATAAAAGTTGCATCGTGTTCTCCATCGTTTATATAGTCTATTCCCGTCGTTTTTTTTTAAAGCTTTAAGGTACAGACACGGCATGTTTAGAATTTTATAATATTATAGATACCTCTACAAAATTATATTTATAAAAAACCCGGTGTCTTCCACTTCACCCGTTAACAACATTACTTAAGTTTTAAATTTCAACTTGTGTTTTCGGACCCCCTTAAAATATTAAAAAATGCATTTTTTTTAAACAGTGTCTTGTAAGTTCATATGTGTTCGTTTATAACTGTTTATAAGAATCAACTGTGATAGACCTGTGACTGGCTGAGCTGTGATTTACAAACAGACAGACGAATGGATACGTTAGTGAACCCACAAAAGTTAAATTACTTTTTGGTATCGAAACCCTAATAATGCACATGTTATCTGTAAAATTTACTCATACACAATTTTATGATAGTTGTGATACGAGATAAAATAAAAATTGATCAATATAAATGTTTCTTTCTCTATTGTTAACTGTGTTTAGAACAGACGTTTTAATAATCGGTACTTTCGTGAATGCAATACCCGTCAAACAATAAAAATAATTTATTTTCATTTATAGCGCAGTTAGTGTACGATATGTCGGTCAGGTGTTAAGAATGCCGATTAAACTATTATCAAACGCATCGAAGTTCATAACCAGTATTTAGTCCATTTATATTTTACAGCTTTTCGAAATTCACATTTCATTTATATGTTTCGAACGTGAAGTTATATGGCCTCATGTTTTCATTCGGTAGTACCCCTGAAAAGATCACTAAAACAGTTCTGATAAACTTAGTACCTTATTGTTAATCTAGTGCCACAATAAATAAATAATAGTATTATAATTATTTTAAATTTTATTACATTATACATACTCAAAGAAGAAAGTGAGGTGTGTAAGAATGGGCCTAAATGGCGCTCTGTTGTTCGTGCCTACCCCGCAAGGGAACTGGCGTGAAGTTATGTATGTATGTATGTATACATACTCGCATTTTATCATGTTGTATTCAATAATTGGTGCAATCTTCGGTTCTGTATCTAACACGCAGGTATCCATGTGTTTTTCGAGCTAAAAATCATAATCCGTAATGTATAATTAAAAACGTGGTCAGTAAAGTTAATTATATTTATTAAATGAAATATTTATACAAGAACAACAAACACAACAGCAGAAGGGTAATTTAGAAGAGAATGTTACCATGGTAGAAAAAACATATTATAACAAAAATTACCACAGTAAAAAACTTAAATTATATGTTCGGAAATAAATCGAACATAGTTGGGGGCCGGCCAGTTCCAGCATTATAAATCATTACATCATTAAACACTTGACAAAATATTACAATCAGAATGACATGTTCAAATTTAATAAAAGTTAAACAAAACAAAAACAAAACATTTTACAATACTCCAAAAAACAAACACTAATTTTAATGTAATTTCTATAGATAGGTACATACATACTTATAACCTAGAAAATTAAAACTAATTAATTGGCAAGATGCTTAATTTTTTATAGGATCTTACATATGTTTTACCATTTGCCATTTTTATTTGCACTACCCTTACCTTTCCATCAGGTCCTGGGATTATTTTTGTAATTCTAGCCATAGGCCATGTTAAAGGTGGAGTATTGTCAGTGCGAACAATGACAAGGTCACCCTCTTTTAAATTAGGATGAACTTTAAGCCATTTTGGTCTGGATTGCAATTGGGTTAAATAGTCCCGTGACCAGACTTTCCAAAAGTCTTGCTTAATTTTAGATATTTTATTCCAAAATTTTAATCTGTCAATGTTGGTATTTGTGACATCTATTTCAGGATAACTACTTATAGGCGCACCTATGAGGAAATGGCCAGGTGTTAAATAATCAAAATTAGATATATCAGAACTAATAGGAAGCAAAGGTCGCGAATTTAGTACAGCTTCTATCTCTACAACCACTGTATAAAGTGCTTCAAATGTTAAAATCATGTTTCCTAGTATTCTTTTAAAATGAAATTTGAAACTCTTTACAGCTGCCTCCCAGAGGCCTCCGAACTCAGGGGCATATGATGGTATAAATTTAAACTCAATGTTATTTGAGAGACAATATGTTTGAGTATCTTCTATATGTTTCTTAGAACTAAACAATTTATATATCTCATTTGCTGCACCTTTAAAAGTTTTGGCATTGTCACAGAATATTTTGGCTGGCATACCCCGTCGAGCAATAAACCTCTTAAGGGCTGCTAAAAAAGATTCAGTGGTAAGGTCACTGACCAGCTCTATATGAACTGCCTTTATGGCAAAGCAAACAAAGATCGCTACATAACCCTTTGTTATCAATGGCTTTCTTACTCGGGAAACCTTCAAACTAAATGGCCCACAAAAATCAACTCCTGCTATATGATAGGGTCTTACTGAGGTAAGTCTTTCCTCTGGGAGAGAACCCATGAGCTGTTCAGCAGCTGCAGCCTTCATACGAAAACATTTAATGCATTTATTGACCACCTTTTTTTACTTCACGAAGACCACTGATAAGCCAAAATCTCTGACACAATGAGCTAAGGACTAATTTTGCCCCAGCATGTAAAAGGCGCAAATGTTCATGTTGAATTATAACATATGTTACATGACAGGCTTTAGGTAAAATTATGGGATGTTTTTTCTCATAAGAAATGTCTTTGGCATTATCTAAACGACCACCTACTCTAACGATGCCTTTATCATCAATAAATGGATGCAAGTTTGCCAATCCCGATTTAATTGGATCTCTTCTTTGAATGGACTGTATCTCTTTATAAAAATATTTTCTCTGTACACACTTTAGTATTACTTCCAGAGAGTTATATAACTCCTGTGGTACCAAAGGGCCAAACAATTTTGGTTTATTTCTAGTACAGTTATTCTTAAATCTAAGCATATAAGCTGTTATTCTTTTTAATTTATTAATATTGGAATATTTTTCAAAAAATTCTAATATTATGTTATTTTCAGAAATAGAGAGAGGTTGAACTACACCAGCACCATTAACAAACTGATCTAAATTATATGAATTTTCACTAATTAAATGTTTAAATTTGTAAAAAGATAAATCTTTTGGTCCATGCCACCAAAGTTCATTGAACTTTAGCTTATGAGGGTCATAGCCCCTTGAGAGTATATCTGCAGGGTTATTTTCTGTACTGACATATGACCAGGAAAAACCTTGAGTAAAATTTTTAATTTTCTCCACCCTGTTAGACACATAAGGATTTGATTTAATATTTATAGACTTTAGCCACGCTAATACAATCTGAGAATCACTATACAAAAAGACACTTAACGGAAATCTAGGTTTTAAAATATTATGTGCTTTATGAGCAAGCTGAGCTAAAAGTAAAGCACTATTTAATTCTAATTTTGGGATGGTTAGAACCTTGTTTAATGGAGCAACACGCGATTTTGAACATAACAAGTTTACCAAGACCGTCCCATCCCTTTTAATAATTCTCAAATATAGACATGCGCCAAAAGCCTTCATAGAACTGTCGGCGTAACCTACTAACTCTGCCTCAAGCATACACTCAGAATTAACACATCTTGGAATTCTAATTGTCCCCATTGCAGACAAATTTTTAATGAACTTATTCCAGACTTGTTGCTGATCTTGGGGTAATATAGCATCCCAGTCTAATTTCATAGACCACAAGCTTTGCATAAATAGTTTCGCCACTACTAAAACAGGACCTATCAGCCCTAGTGGGTCAAACATCTTGCCAATGAAACTCAGTACTTTCCGTTTAGTACTAGTCTCATCACAGTCAATCATTGGCGCAGAAAAGGTTAACTCATCATTTAAAATATCACACTTTAAACCTAAGGTTTTGACAATATTATTTTTATTAATATCTAAAAAATCAAAATATTTCTTCTCCTTAGGAATACTTTCTAAAACTTGGGTACAGTTAGAACACCACTTATGTAGTGTGAAACTGCCTTTATAGAATAACTTTTCTAACTGATCCTTAAGAATATAAATCTTATCAACTGAATCCGCCCCTGCAATAACATCATCAACAAAACTACTAAGCCATATGACCTCAGCTGCTAAAGGAAACTCATCCTGGTATCTATCAGCCAACTCAATTAAGCAACGTGTCGCAAGAAAAGTGGATGCCTTTAAACCATATGTTACTGTCTGCAGCTGCAAGCAAAGGATAGGTTTCTTAGGGTTGTCACGCCACAAAATGTTTTGAAGACATCTCTGTTGAGGATTAATATAAATACATCTAAACATTTTCTGGATGTCACATGTAAGAGTGAATATGAAACTTCTCCATAATAGCAAAATGTCAAAAAGATCACTTTGCACTACTGGCCCATTTAGCATGACATCATTTAGTGATATGCCAGACCTGGTACGCATACTACCATCAAATACAACACGAAACTTAGTAGTAAGACTTTCCTCATTAAGAACAGCATGGTGAGCTAAAAAATATGCAGGCCCATTTTGAATATCATACTGATTTATATCCACTTCTTTGGCATGCCCCAAGTCAATATATTCTGTGATAAAACATTTATATTTTTCTAGATATAACGAATTATGTTTAAACCTCCTCTCCAGTGCTATAAACCTCTGTAGAGCTACCGAAAAGGAATCCCCTAAATCTAGGCTATACAAGTCAGCCACCAGAGGTATATCAACAAAAAAAGTATTATTATTTAATTGAACACTAGCTTTAAATGCTTTCTCCGCTATCTCTAAATCCTCAGAGTGCTTCTTGGATGTCCCAGGTTCCCCAGGGGCCTTTTCACTTAGCCAAAATTGTTCCATCACATCATCTAGCTTCTCAGGATCACAAATAGCTAAATTTGAAACAGAAGCAACATCTTCCGGACAATTAAATACTATTCCCCCTACAACATACCCAAATAATGTGTTTTGCAACAGCGGCCCGTTGGGCAACTTAATATTCCCATTGATACAGATACTAAAGTATACATCAGCTCCTAATAACAGAGAAATTTCTTTAGGAACGTTGAAATTATCATCAGACAAAAGAATACCCTCAGGTATTGCTAGGTTTGATACCCTGATATGTTGTTGAGGTAGTGGGTTCGTTATTGAATTAATGATATAGCATTTTACATTTATTTGTATATTTTGCACTGGAGAGTGTATTTCAATACTTACATATTGGTGAAATTTATTTTCTTTCTTACCTATACCAATAATATTGGTCTCTTGAGCCAATGGACTCACAGGTAACTTATGCATTAAAGCCTTTGTTATGAAAGACACCTGACTGCCACTATCGAGTAGCGCTCTGACAAAAAATTCTTGCCCTTTTATATCATATAATTTTACCTTTACAGTAGGCAGTAATGTGTAACACAAGAACTATTAGAAAGCAGAGTTACTGGTTCATTCACAGGATTTTCATGTCTTTATTCATGACGTATTTATACGTCTTTGAGAAACCATGTATAAATGGAATCTCCCATAGAGAGAAAACATTTTATTATCACATCATAAAGTGCATGGTAAAATCCGTTCACACAATCATTAACGGGCAGGAACAACGGAGGGTCCTATTGTCTTTAAGTCTATCTCTCGGATAAGCCAGGTTACGCACTAAATGTAATCCCTCGTTTATATTATGCCCAGTTCCAAGGCCGCAAGCTGGTAAGTGGCGAGGGAAGTAAACAGCGTGAGTTTGTAAACCTATCTTGCACATATCATACGTATGTATACGAGCATAGATACATACGTGTTTATATAAACGAGGGTTAAAGAATCGGTGTACGATGGTGCTGTGCAAATTAAAAAAATGACAATTTCAAGGTAAATGTATTTAAATATAAAGATTTGAATGTGTATATGTTTATTCTATCTCCATGGCCGAAGGAATAAATTAGGAGAAATCTTTCGATATCGAGAAGAAATAAAAGATATATATTATCCAGGAAAATGAATAGTAACACTTTCGAGATTTAGACGTGTGAAACCACGTGTAAAGCTCTAGTGGTAACCAAGTCTACGCGGTAATATTTGTAGTATTTACTATTAAGAATACAATACTATAGACTAATTTCAGATGTCTGAAATAGGTTATTTCAAACGCAAATTTTCATTCACATTGACCTTGATCCTAATTTATGTATCCATCAGTCGCATCTGTTTGCTTTAATATTTTGAATATTTTATAACATGTTTCACAAATACCTTTGATCTATGATACGTTTCTATGGTTGACAAGCAGACGGAACGCCGTCGCTGTGAAGGATTTGCATGATGCGCTTAAATTAGATGCCTTCAGTATAATGACAGCCAGACGTCTAAACATAGATTATGCAGGAGCGGAGTCAAATGGTAACTGTAAAATCAAGATAAAAATACAATACACGCCTGTTTCTCATGGAAGTAGGCAGAGACGACGAATCCATTTGCGACGATCCTGACAAACACCTTTTACTTCATCGACTTTCATTAATCTTTTCATACGTGCACGTTTATTTGAAGTACTTTTTGCTTGACCTATTTTAATACGTCTGCTGTTTGATCATGGCGTGTACATCGCGGTCTAGCAACACCAACACTATCATTTACTTTTGACCAACATCATAGAAATGACCAAAATTACCAAAAAGACGAAAATGACAAATCACAAAAAAAACTGAAGGTAAGGAAAGGAATGCTCCGGTGGTTCGGACATATAGAAAGAATGCATGATGAAAGAATGAATAAACAGATATACAATGCAAAAGTGGATGGATGCAGAAGTCGTGGAAGGCCACGACACACTTTCCATGATCAAATTGACCATGTACTAGCAGAAGGTGATGTTAGGAGCCTTAAGAACAGACGAGCGTGCATGTCAAGAGTTATGAATGTCAAAGAAGCAAGTGAGGTGTGTAAGAATAAGCCTAAATAGCGCTCTGTTGTTCGTGCCTACCCCGCAAGGGAACTGGCGTGAAGTTATGTATGTATGTATGTACAAAAAAAACCTATCCTACTTTCTGGGATAACCTTTATATAAATCTATTCTATTATCCAGGATGAAAAATATCCCTTGTTGACCCTTTGTATTAAAATTACACATATATACCGATTTTCAGTCAAATCGGTCCAATAGTTTTTCTGTAAAAGCATAACATACATACATAACTTCACGCCAGTTCCCTTGCGGGGTAGGCACGAACAACAGAGAGCCATTTAGGCTTATTCTTACACACCTCACTTGCTTCTTTAACATTCATAACTCTTGTCATGCACGCTCGTCTGTTCTTAAGGCTCCTGACATCACCTTCACAGCATAACACAGACAAATAAATTTTTATTCCGGAAACTATCCCATTTTTTTGGGATAAAAAGTATCCTATGTTAATCCTCGGCATCAAATATATTCTAAGTTGGGAGCTATTTAAACGTTATAAACTTTACAAATAAAAAATATAAATAGGAGATTATTAATATTTAATGTATGTATTATTTAGCAGCTTTAACGAGTTATGTTAATATTATATACGGTTAATTACTTAACTACAATAAATATTTTGAAACCAACGTGTACTTAGAATGTTTAGTTTTGGTAGGTAGACCTCTTTTATTATGTAACTAGATCACTGTCAGTTCAATATCTATGTTTAATTATTTTTTTAAACGTTGTTTTTATTGTTCCTTCACAATTATTTACAATTATTTTATTAATACTGCAACCATTTTGACAAGTGTCTAGTGTTGCCACTGGCAAATGTTTTAATTAGCTGTATAGAAGTTTTGTGTGATCTGTTCGCGTTGCGCTGGTTGGTCAGAGGCGTGGGCCGGCACGGGGCAGACAGCCAAGCGGCGCGGCAGTGGTGCGGGTGTTGTGCGAGGTGTCAAGTTCGTCGGCCGTTTCGCTTCCCGACGTATCGGACGGGTGCCGGCTCCGGCGGGTGCGGCGCGTATAATTAGCAGTGAGCCGTGGGAGGCGCAGCGGGCCGCACCGAGTGGCGATGGGCGATGCGCCGCCCGGGCCCCGCGCATGCTGCGCTTACATTACTTCTCGGACAATCCCGCGCTCGCCGTAGGCGACGACGAAGACTCCGTCTATTCCATAGAACTCATCAAGGAGTTCGAGGCCGTCGGCCGCGCTTGGAAGGCGTTCCTCGCTGACTGGCTTCTGAAAGGTGCCGGCTTGTTTATGTCACCCACGCTGCGCCAGCGCTCCCCGCCATCGGTCGATGTTTTCGTTTTGTTGTCGTGTTTATCTTGTGTGATATTGATTCTTTCATTTCTTAGGCAAAAAGTGCATTGATGTAAAAGAATTTAATTTATGCGATTAAGTTTCCCATTAGTTACGCAATTAACTATACATTCATTCCGTATCAAGTAGTACGATGAATCAATAAGTTGATAAGTCCATTGTAACTAAAATCAACCTTTCTCAATATTAGTATGTTTGTAGTTTGTGTTAGAACCTTTATATTTCTATAACAAGCCGGCCCTCTCAATTGATAATCATGAAATATAAAAGTCATAAATAAAAATTATAAAACGTTAAATTTGTGTTCAAGCAATATATTTTACGAATATTGACTTCTAGTAAAATGAAGGTTGAAATTCTATAAACGCGTAACAATATCAATAACATAAGTTTCAAACCCACCTCTGTGCTGACGTCTTTCGAATTTGGTCGTGACGTCGTGGCCTTAACGCCGCTTGCGCAACGCACCGGCTTCGGTGGAGAACTTAAATAAACAAATAGGTATCTCCGTGCGGCCGCTTCGATTAATGTCATCGAGAGTCGATATGGTAGAATTTTTATGGCATTAAGTTTGGTAACTGAACAGTTGCCCCATCTGCTGTTCCCACCCATGACCTTTTAAATCCTTATAAATTGAAGAAATAGACAACTTCATTAGTAGTTTGTCGCTTGTAAGGGAAGAAATAGATGTAAAAAGAGTTGGCTGAATACCTACTGTCAATCACAATGCAAAATATTTTGTTTCTTCTCCATTTTACCTCGACTATCTGTAAAATTGTAGCAATGCCGGCAATGCGGCCTAGAAAGGTCTAAGCATAGTTGATTTAGTAGGTGACATAAGTACACCTACTTCGCTTATCCAGGATAGGAACAATTCTCCCGACTTGCCACTACTATTATAAGGTATATTGCAAGCAATTGTTCGATCCTTATTTATTGAAAACCTCTGTTTAATATATTAGTAACTTCTTTCGCTACTAAAAACAAATTTAAGAGAGAGAAAACCATTCTAAAATTCTGCGCCAATTAGCTGCGAAAGCTTTGTAAGACGCTGGAGTACTAATTTGTAAACTATATTGCATATCTGTGCATATAACAACCTTGAGTTGTGTTCTGGTATTAGTGGCCTGGTTCGTCTCTCTTTAGAGAGCAGCAGCACATTGGTAGCACGTTCGGTGTTGCGAATGTCCATAGGCGATGGAACCGCTTTCCACCAGTGGGCCGTCTGCCTGTCTGTTGAACGCATGCAATAGAAATAAACAAAAAAAACTTATTTATAAATACATATTAACAACGAACAACACCATCTCTCATATCTATACGCGTTATATCTTGCAAACTCCTATTTCGGCAGCGAAGAAGCGAGCCATATATTCTGCAAAGTCTCTTTAATCCCCAAGACTTTCGTGTTAGTTCTGAGAGATTTTCGCAATACTCCTGTTGCTTCCCAAGTGTATCTAAAGTTTAAATTTTCCTAATATACTTTATATGTCCTGTCCTTTAGCTGTCCATCCGTTTGTCAATTTGTCTATATATGTCGCAGTATTTTTACTCGGAGAGTACTAATACTGTGATATATTAAAGAAAGGTGTCTATCTCAAGACGCAATTACTCCATTTGTCAAAAAAAATAATTACACTCGGATAACACTCGTCGAATCATGAAAATTGCCTTTAAAGTTATAAAAGGCATTATTGTATCGAGCGTTAAAGGTATTTATTTGTATCTTAAATTCAGTCTTTCAGTTTCAGTCTTTGTCGAATGCGGACATTATACTTGCTATTTAATTTTATGTCACTATTTTGCTTCATAAAGATATTTCAAGCGCAATACGGCAGTCCAATGCATAACTTAAGCTGCTATGCATTATAATGGCATGTTGTATACTTGATACCCGTCAGACGGTATTATGAATTGCTTGAATTACTCTGCATTCCATTTGATATCAAGGCATGTGTTCGGTTTAGGTACGTTATGATCTTGTTTGCTGCTACATTGAGTCACGGTTAATATCAGCATCCATCTATAAGCAAATATTATTTAAGTGAACCTGAATCAAAAATCGCTGTCATATCAAATTGAATATTAAAACAATGTATTACTTTGTATTTACATTTTTCTAGATCTAGTTAGAAACAACATTAAAATAAAAATGTCAGCGAAATTCATAAAACCAGCTGTTTATTAATTAATAAATTAACAAATATAATGACAATTATTTAGACACGTGAGAATAAAGTATTAATTTTGCATAATTCATTATGAGTTAATGATGTATCTGTTTGTTGCCTTGTACAATGGCAAAATTTCCTTTTCCAATAAAATTCTATTTTAGAAGCTATGTTTTTAAACTACGTGGAATTAACACTCACGTTGTTTATATGCGTAGTTGTTGTTTACCTTGGATCGAGAAATCCAAAAAATACGACATATTCACGGAACAATTATAGTACAATAAACGTTCAAATATATTCAACTCTATCCATTTAACTTACATTTGAAATAAAACTATGTTACCTGTTATAACTAACAAAGGTCACAATTAAAACGGTAAAATTACTTATCAAGTTCATTTTTAATGTATTATACTTTTTACCTGTTAAATACATTACCACGTGCATATACAGAGTGAGAACTTTCAGCGGCGCAGTAAGTACCTTAACCGTTGCAGCTACACGAAAATGGTCTTAGAAGACTATCCACAATTTTTCGTGAAATATTGATCCCCATTCACAGATTTTCAAAAAAATGTACAGTTAGCAAGAAAATGGCCAGTTCACACAAAAAGAAATGATCCTGTTTCTAATGCTGATCAAAAACTTCTATCGAACCAACTGTCATCGGAGTACTAAAAGAGTCATAAATCGCAAAAATCTTTTCCCATGCATGTTTTAGAAGTCTAACTTATCTTTTTTATTTATCAAATGCTTCGATCAAATTATTGATCGAAAGATCAAATCAAACTAATTTCAAACTATTATTTTATTTCCAAATAGAAACCAATCCTGATAGTTTGTTGCTTTAGAAAAGCTCTATGTGAATTTTATTCAGTTAACAAAAAGATTTGCTAAATAAAAAAGGTAAGTTGACCTTCTTAAACGATGTATTAGATTTTATTGCTGACTCTTCTAGTACTCCAACAACAGTTGGTCCCGTGGAAGTCAGATTTTTTTTTTATAAACTGGCCATTTTCTCGCTAACTGTACGTTTTTTTCACAATCTCTAAATGGGGATCAAAATGTTACGAAAAATTATGGATAGTCTCCTAAGATCATTTCTTCCCTTTAATTATTTATTTTTTCAATTTTTCTTGCTGTCCCACTGAAAGTTTCCACCCTGTTTATAAGGTACAACATAAAATACATTTTTAAAATGGAAATTAACTTAAACAAGATCCGTTGAACAGTTTTTGAAATATAGACTGTTTTCAGTTAAATGATTCTTAGAGTTCCGTGGTCAAATAACAGAAAGAAGATAGTAGTCGTTCTTTTAACTCTGATGTATCTCTTCACTGTCTGTGACATTAAACCCACTTAGTCGATATTTAATAATTGATTACTAATAGTAGACATCGTGATAATTATACCTGCTAATCGAGAATAACGAAGTGGGAAATATACGTTACACAACAGTGATAGCTTTTTTTTAAAGCTGGAATACAGCAGATAGACCTGCTAATCCAGAATAACGAAGTGTGAAAAATGCCTTGCACAAGAGCGATAGATTTTTTATATCTGGAATACAGCAGATTTTGTCACGTGGTAGGGTATTTGGCCGTCTGGATGGCTAGCACCCGTGGTCTAGAGTAAGCTGCTATAACAACCATGAGATGCGTTCCGGCATTAGTGACCAGGTTCCAGTCTCATCTATGAGTACGGCCGCACATTAGTAATACTTAGTGTTGCAAATGTTTATAGGCGACTGTAACCACTTTCCATCACAGCTAGGCCGGCAACCTGTCTGTTGTTTGTCTCCAGCAATAAAAAAAAGATCAACAGCCCAGCTGGTGGAAAGCTGTCTCTTTTATAGACATTTTGGACACCAAATATATACTAGTAGCAGATACACCATAAAGTACCCTAAAAATATGCACGTCACAGTCCAGTAATATGTTGTTTTCGAATTGCAATTATATGTTTGGTTTTTTTCCATTTCAGAGGAAGATGAGTCCCAGATATTCGTTAAGTTCTTCAAGTTCCACAAATGCTACGACCTGATCCCGACTTCTGCGAAGTTGGTGGTGTTCGACACACAGCTTCTTGTCAAGAAGGCATTCTTCGCGCTCGTATACAACGGTCAGTGTCTTATTAACATGCCACTGGATTAATTTGATAAAGGTATCATAATTTTGATCTCAGACAGAGTATTAAGCTTCTACAGACGGTGTTATTTTTATATCATCATTTTGGAAAAGTTTTAATTTGTGTCTTCATATCTATTCTTCACACGATTAACAATCCTCTGGTTACAGACATCGTTTCTGTCACAACATAAACTGTATTTTAATAGGGGTACTCACGACGAAGAATACTTATTGAAATTTAGTGCAGGTGTTGTTGTGTGTGTGTGTGTGTTGTGTGCAAAACGTGGTTACCCATTCATTAAGTTGTGTTGGCTCTCTAGGAAGGAAATATTGACATTGTCGCAAAACTTACACGAAGGCAAGCCGCACATCGGCCATATTATTTATTATAAGTGTTCCACGACAATTGTTTGATCACGAATGTATTATAATACATAAAATAATTAGAGACTTACCAGAAACAATTGTCTAAAAATATAAATATTTGAGAAATCGACTTTTAATTAAGTAGTAGTTAGATTAAATAACATGTTTCTGTTTTTTAAAATGTCATTCATCCGCCGAAAACTTCTTAGATAAAAGGAGGATAGAAGAAACCTCCGTAAATTCACTTTTTCATTAGAACTTATAAATAAAAAAGGGAACAATAATTTTAGTTTGTACTAAAAGGCCTTATTATTTGGTATCTCACCCGATAAGACTTTTCGGAAATTGAGTTATTCAGGTTTGACACTTAGATCTTGGGGTTTATTTTTACTTTTAATTATCCTAAGCCTAATATCATTTAATGTGAATAGGTCTGAGCCGCGTGTTTATATTTTTTTGTGAGTTTAGAATGAAATTATGGCGTACGTGTGGCTTATAGCATCGGTCTGCGGCCGGCCTTAATGTCTATTTTGCAACAATTAAAATTACAATTAATAAACATAGTCATTTTGATTTGGGACTATAATGTCGTTTTGTTGCAATACACAGATCTCCCCCAGATAATGTAAATGCATATCTTTAAAACTTTGATGGTAATCATTTAGTGTACAAATCGAAGTAACTATTAAACATTTATGTACATATGCTTGTATAGAATTACATTTCTGGCAATTTGAACATGCTAAGCGAAAACCTATTGTATACCACAAATGCGACTTTATCGTTTACTTGCTAATTCGAATTATGTTTGTATAACTTCTATGTGCTTGGAACGACTGTGCGAGTGATATTTTTATTTTAATCTATGTATGCTATGAAAATTTAATGCCAGAAACAATAAAAATTAATCGCGAATCTTTATTTGTATATTTATTAATACTAGCTTTGCCCGCCACTTCTTTGGCGCTTTATATCAATAAATCTGAGCCCTGCAACATATCGAAGTGAAATAAATTGATTTTTTTTTACTGATCGATAGCAAATATGTAATAAAATGTGTGGTATTTTTTATGCCGCGAATCCCGCGGGAATTTTCCCGGGAGCGGGTTAAAGTGGTTCGGGTGCATAATAATTAGGTTATTCCGACATACTTTTAACTAAAACGATTTCATGTAAACTGTTTTCAAATACTATGTTATACTTTGTGTACCGGGAATCCCGCGTGAATTTCAAGCGAAGCGTGAATGAATTCGCGGACATATCCTAGTATTAAATATAAATCGACTAATATACAAATATATAATAAATAAAAAAAGTTACCAAAATTACGTTACAAATTTAGACTGGATACTAACAACTAAACTAGGCCAAACCTGTGTCTCAGGTATTAGTTCATTCCAGTGACTTAATAACGAAATTTATGTAACAAATTAAATATTGAAGAATATAACCGTTACGAACAAAAATGATTTGGCGGTAGTTCCAAATTACCTGTGAAGCAACTTATTAAACATCCATATGCTTATTTGAAATCAATAAGTTAGTTAATTGACTACGGAACATGAACTCTATATGCTAGGGACTCGATACGACTGTAAAGAGAGAATAGAGAAACAACTGAAACTCACTTTCAACATCTACCTATATGTTTTGCAAACTTGCTCTCGGTCCTCATTCTTTTAATGAAATAAATTCGCGTTAAGAGTGAATAGATTAAACTCCAGCATAAGATCTGTTGCCAAATGACTCTTTTGAAATGCGCTGTTTATAAAAATTCCAAGCAAATGTTCTTTGTCGTTTCACACTACGTTTTGTTTTTATAATAACTGCGATTTTTGTGCGATCTTTACTCAATTATTTCGGGAATAGTATTGTGTGTTTCAGTATAAGAAGTTATCATAATTATACTTGATATATTAATCTATATGCTACTTTTATCCATTGCCCGTTGTTTTCTACTTTCTAAATTATCTAGTTATACGGGTAGACGATATTACAGTATTTTATGTTTGTCGCTAGGTATATTATTTCTCCTTTATCCCTTCTAATACGTTGTTTATGATGTCTGTCTCGCTCGTTAGCTTCAAATTCAAAGCAAGCTAACCATTAAAAAAAATGAAAGTTGTACAATTAAGTAGGTCTACTTCCCTTTCTATGTAGAAAGGGAGGTATACCTAATTGTTACTTTACAATAGGGTGACGGTATACATACACCGGTTTAGTTTTCAGGATAATCATAAGCAAATTTTACTTGATTTACACCAGGGATTTCCAAACTATTTATATAGGGCAAGAGACCCCGTTTCCAAAAATAACTGATATCTCCATACCCAAATTACTTTAAAAATCTTATCTCTAATATTTTTCGTATTGTTGCAAAATACTTACTAATTTAAAAACTTTGCGGTCGATTAAGTGAGTAAACTTGACATATTTTTCTCATCAAAATTTAACAAAATAAATAGACATAAAATTCAGTAAATTACAAGTATAGTTAATAATTATTAATATAAATTACGCAAACTTATAGTATTCCTTCTCCGTTGTTGCACAGATCGAAGGGGTCAATTTTTAGACTTCGTCGACCCCCAAAAATCAGTTTTCGTTTATATCGACCCCTGGGAAACCGATTGCGACCCCAGGAGTTCGATATCAACCACTTTGGGAATCCCTGATTTAGACCATTACTATTCTATCGCCTTTGCTCGCGCAGATATCGTATTCGTACGCAGCGACCAGTATCCTATAGAACATAATAAAATTTGCTCTGCAGAGAAGTGGCATTAGCGCCAAACGAATAGAATAGACAATGTATGGTAATGACATCGTCACGCTAAGCAGTATGACTTTTGCGCTGTTTCCTTTTATTTATGGCAGCAGATTATAGTGAGAACGGCGAGTATATAATTAAACTATAATAATCACAAAATAAAAAGCCTGATTTGACATTTAAGAAAGTCAATAGTATGTAACTTTAAATGAAATCAACAGAACTGAAAGCTAATAACATTTAATTTATTTATTTGACATATACTTAGGTACATATTTTTTTACTGGTGAATTATACATATATATATATATATATATATATATTTATATATATATATATATATATATATACGTATTATATATATATATATATATATATATACGTATTATATATATATATATATATATATATATATATATCGTTTTTGTTTTCATACATATATATATATATATATATATATATATATGTATGAAAACAAAAACGATTGAATAAATCTTAACAGATGAAATAATAAAAAATCAATTAGCGGCTATTAAATTAATTTTTATGCGTTATAAATGTATGCTGTATGCGAAAGGTGATATGAGATAAAAAAATTCCCGATCCATCTCGATTTTGTGAGGTATTTTTGTGACACAAAAAGTAATTAACTTAGAATAATCAAACAATCACAAACTCGTAATTTTTTTTATCGATTTCTCGTGATATTCCGTTAACTATTTGGAGGTTTTAATCCGTAAATATATTGTAATAAGAACTTTCAAATCAGGCCTTTTATTTTGTGATTAGAATAGTCAGATTACGGATCTTAAAATTTACATATTGTTACCACCTACCCGCCGACAAAAGTAGAGTCACACCTGCGTACCATAAAAGCACTCTTTATTACCTTTCCGTATTTGGACTTCTTTTGTTTAGTTTGTGTTTAAAATTTGGGATTAGATATAAATTATAGTTTTAAAAAAGGAGACTTTTACTTATTATCTTTTTAAGTAGTACCATATTTTCAGAACTTCGCTAACCGGATAAAAATTATGTTGATTTTTTTTAAGAATCGATACTCGCTTACCATATAACTAAATTCAAAAGCATTGTTGACTAATTTTTTAACCCATTATATTAATAAGAATCTAAATATTCTTACGAGTTCCAGGATTCGAATTAAAATGCCGTCGGAATTGTTATAGAGTTTATTAGAACTTTACAAACACTTATAACACATGTATAAATATAACCGAACACAACATATTCAAACGTAATGCAGATGGTCGTAATTCAATAAAACGCGCAGTCTGTCACTATTAGATTCCCGATCGTAGTACACACGTCTCGCCTTGATCGTGGTTCTCGCTCGACTGCCCCTCCCTCAATCCGGCCATCGTTTTATACTGCACAAATGCAATGTGCCCGCTCGGCAACGTGGACCGAACTTCCTAGAATCAGATTTTACTTTAAAATCCGTAACACCTGGCTAATGACCGCAGCCGCAAGCGGCTGTAAACGATTACGATAGAACAATGGGCCGCTCTCTAGAAACGTATGCCAATAAATAAGTAAACAAAAGAAGACTATCATAAAAGAATTACAATAATTTCAATGTTATTAGGTTAAATGCCGACGGGTAATAAATGTGCTTCTGCAAATCTGTACATGGAACCTGTCTTTGTTGGCGCCTAGGTTGTAACAATATATTACGTATCAAAATATCGATATACCTGCGTAATATTTTTTTGTTTAACTCTTTTTTATTCTGGTAGTTGGTTAATCGATTATTTATTCGTTATCGATCGCCGTATTTTTTAAATTCCAATAAAAACATCTAAGCGATGTTACTGTCGAGTGTCATATATACGTCAGACAAAGCTGTATGGACTCAGTTCCTTTGCCTGACATGGTGGCGAATAAAACACAAATACCTAAATTATTCGTTAAAAATAATAGTAGTTTGTATGTCGCTACACGTTAGTGTAGTATATTTAAGTGTTGTTAGTTGCATTTAAAAAATTCACAATTGGCTTGCGCTCCCTAGTTCCCTGCATATGGTGCTATGCGACCCTTTCATCTCCGGGTAACGACGGCCCTGCATGGTTACATCAAGTTATTTTATTATGGGGAATTACACATTCCACTATTGAGACACATAAAAAGTAAAATGTATTTACTATACTTACATTTTGAAGTTATAACTTTTTATATTGTGTAATGGCGACTGTAGGTTTTATGATCGTAATTGGTCGAATTTCAGGCGTCCGCGCTGCTCCCCTTTGGGACTCGCAACGGCAACGCTTCATAGGCATGCTGACAATCACGGACTTCATCAAGATTCTCCAAATGTATTACACGAGTCCTGATGTTGCTATGGAAGAATTAGAAGAGCACAGGCTCGAGACTTGGCGTCGTAAGTACCAATTTATTATTCAAGCTTTGTTTCTATATATCACTTTCCATGCTTGTAGTTTACCATACATACATATTATCATGCCTATTTCCCATAGGGGTAAGCATAGCCGGTGGAACTTCACTTGCCACGAATTTGGCATACATTTTTTTATTCATCTAATTTCATTTATCTCTTCATACATGCACGTATGTTTCAAGTGCAAAAGTAAATAAAGTAAGGATACTTTTCGTCTTAGAAAAGGGAGAGATTTATGTAAAAGTTATCCCAGAAAGTAGGATAGGTTTTGTTTTTTTTTTATATGTCATTTTCGTCATTTTGGTTCCTTTTGGTCATTTTGGTTGTTTTTTTAGTTTACAGATGATAGACGAAACATGACACAGGCTACTACTATTTATCGCAAAATAAAACTAGAACGGATGGAAATAGGCGATGAATGTTTGAATGAGAGACCAATCATTTCTCAAATTTATAAATAAAAAAAATCATCTCTAAAAATATATGATGGAACGCGGTCTGTCTGAAACTGCTGAAGTACTGGATCGGTGTTGCTGTAATTTTGTACGTAGTTTTAATACCGAAAATGGACATACAGATAATTTGCGATGTAAAATAAAGTGAATTATCCGGGGGCAAAGAGCATAAGAATTTAATACAATGTAACCTGTATTAATGTTTGGTCTTTAAACTAGAGGCACGCACTAGGGTTTGACTGTAGTTTCATGTTTTATTTCTTTATATGACACATTTCAGAGGTGCTGAAAGGTTCCGTGATGCCGCTGGTGTCCATCGGACCGGACTCGTCATTATACGAGGCCATACGGATGTTGATCACCAACCGCATACACAGGCTGCCGGTTATAGACTCGGAGACCGGCAACGTGCTGTATATACTTACGCATAAAAGAATACTACGCTTCCTTTTCTTATATGTGAGTATTTGCTAATTCTGTTAAACGTCATCAGAAAGGAGGAGGTGCTCAATTAAACTGTGTTTGTTATGCGATTTCTACGTCATTGTGGGCCGATTTTAATTATTTTTCATTATTTGAAAGAGGTATGCCCCCTGAGGTAGTCCCATTGTAAACAAGTCATGGTCTAATGAGTGGATCCCACGGAAATCGAGAGCAACCCTCGAATATCGTAACGTACAACGTGTTTCACACAATTTTTTTTCTTAAGTTAATCAAGTATTTGCGTAGCTAAAAAGTAGAAAATATTTTTAACAATATCTTGAAGTCCTTTTTTTTCGGCCAGGGGAAATTCGTTTGAGGATTAAGCCGCGACAGGCACAGAAGCCTGGGGGAATAATTCGCGACCCGTGCGAGTGTGGTATCGGGGGTGGTACTAGCGTGCCCAATCAGTACTGGTGCCACGCTATTGCCACTCCCCAGTTAGGGATACCCACTAATAAAACCCCTGGGTGTTCCGTCCTGCGCCTTACGCCAGAGCTACGGGACAGCGGGATTCCCAACTCCGCGTGCCCTGGCAGGCGTGAGCCTCCCTCACTAGGCCTCTTCCAATGCTGGGGGAGCTTCTCCCCCGGCGTCTATATCTTGAAGTCCTACCTGGACCTGCCAGTGAAAGTCTCGTCAAAGTCAGTCCAACCGTTTCAGAGTTGAGCCGGAACAAATGGTTTTAATTTTTTTTGCCCAACCCTAAAAATAGTAGCCTAAGTTACTCCTTTTACTACTAACATCAACTATATGCCAGTTTCAGAGATTAAGCGGAACATCCAGACAGACAGACAAAATTCTAAAAATGCCTTTTTCGGTAACTCCTAGTTCGAATTATAGCCCCCCCTGATATTTTTCACATTTTTATTTTGTCATTACAAACAGACACTTTAATCTTTTTACTGTATAGATACTGGGTATTAATATTTGGCGGACTTGAACGAAATCCTACCTCTATAATGGCTGTTCAAGCTCGTTGTGTATTGCCGCATCATGCTCTTATAAATAAATGTCAAAGACTGCAAACATAAGTTCGTGACGTAATATACATCATACGATAATATTAAATTATGACATTATAAGTCCTTTAAATATGAAAAGATATAAATCTATATATATATTTTGTTATAAATGAAACTTATCTCAGGCTTTATTCCACTCACGTTGAAAGGTTGAGACGAATTGATAAATCGCACAGACATGTCAGTGTATGTTGTTTAAATCAGTATCGGTTGTTATTGATTGCAATTTCTTTCTCCTTGAGTATTTACAGAATCATCATGTCACACCTAGAAACTTGAGGAGGGAAAGCGCATTGTTTTCAGTTACAAGCTGTTTTAGGGTTCCGTAGCTAAATAGGACAAATAGTAGTCATTAAACGGCATTACGGAACCATATACAATATTATACTGATAACAACTTGACCCGGAAATTATTTAATGATTTAGTCTTTGAAAAAAATTGTTATCCTTGTACTTTGTATCTCAACCGACGCTGCGTTTTTATATTTGAATTAATTATTAGTAATTATACTTAAATTGTTTTTTGTAAATCGCGTCTTCAAAGTTCAGTGGCTAATGCTTCTCGATCCAATGAGATTTTCTGACCCAATGTACATATTAGGAAAAGCAAAAACAGTGGACCTCTAGTTCGAAACAGACGTTTCGAGCCGTAATGTAAATCTCGATGACGAGTGATGGAAGAAAGCATCGTTACGTATGTTGCATATTGATATTCTCGATATTTGAAACCCACTAATCTGCCTGGTACTATCGTGACGGATATAGAAAGAAAGAAATAAAATCATTTTATTCAGGACAAAATATATTGGATAGTGTAGGTATAATTGTTAACAAATTTAAAACTACCTAACATAACATAATCTTTTCCTGAAAGGGGCATCAGTCTTAGCATAATGCTGGTCTTTTAAAATTAGCGCTGATCTTCCGCTGAGCCCTTAAGGTACTATCACGGCAGACATTTCATCATTGCAAAGCATGAAGAATATATATATATCCATATGGCTACGTTTCAAAAGGGACTCACAACAACCACGTTCACGACAGCGGTTTATCCCGTTCCATTTCTTTGCGGACGTTACAATCATAAACTCTAGTGGAACGGATTAGAATTAGGGGGAGAGTTGATGTTCTAAACGACGAAATACACAAACGTCATTGGTTGATTTGAAAATCGCACTTTTTTTCAACGTCAAGAGATAGAGAGAATTAATGCTATGTGGTTAACGCCCACTTCGACCCACCTCTTGATATGGGTCATTGTGAGCGCTGTTTGATCGAAAGTTATAACATCACCAGTGACGTTTGACCAAAACCATAACGAGCGCGGTCGCCTTGTGGAATAAACGCGTCCTATGTATCCCGTCATACATCATAGTCCCGAACTAGGATAGAACCTATTCAGTTGACTTTAGGAACTTTCGGGTGCAGCTACTATATACAATAGGGCTAAAGTTAAAATTATGTAATATTAGCGGCCCCTGCAGACGTTGTCCTGCTCTGAAAGAATAAAAATCTAGTACCCGATCCCAGCGCCACCTGCCGGTTCCAATTGTGGATTTAAACCATCCGGGAACCCACTCAAACACATAACCATCATAATCGCTCCAGGTGATTAGGAGGATTCTAGAACCCGATCTTAGCGCCACCTACCGGTTCTAATTGTGAATCTAAACCATCCGGGAACCCACTAAAACGCACAAAAACGAAATCACCAAAATCAGTCCAGGTGATTAGGATTCTAGAACCCGATCTCAGAGCCACCTACCGGTTCCAACGCGATAAAAAAAGTATCCTATGTCCTTCTCCTGGTTTTAAGGTACCTCTACCCACCAATTTTCAGCCAAATCGGTACAGCCGTTCTTCAGTTATAAATAGTGTAACTAAAGAAATTCTGAAGCCTTTACCAGATTACAGTGTTAATAAGGTTCAGATGAATAATATTTAATGTATTAAAGTAAATGTTAATTATTATCCTAGTCAAGGAAGTACAAAATACAGATGTGTGTTCAAGTGTTTGCTCAGTTTGTGTGTGCATAGGTGCGTGTGTGTGCAATCATATATTTACCTAGACGCAATTTCCGCTCTAGAATTCGTTTGCCCCTTCGGCCACTACTTCTATTCCAGACATGTGACCAGCCTTCTCCCACTTTGCATTACTAATTTTGTGAGCTATGTACGGGCACTATGGTTTTATTACGGATATTCTTATTTCCGATTTTATACCTATAATATCAGCCCATGAATGTCCCACTGCTGGGCTCGGGCCTCCCATTACAAGGGGAACGGACAGTATACCCGCCATGCTTGACCAAGGCAACTTGGCAGGTTTAACCACATTGGTTATCTCGATGGTTATGCATCACGATGTTTTCAATATGCACATTAGGTTAGAAAACTGACTAAGTGGTGCATCCGTTCCGGCTAGGATCGAGCCCGCGTCCTTTGAGTCTGTGATGCGTACGCTAGCGATTACTCTACCACGACTTTTTATATATGTAAAATATGTTTGAAATACAACAACAAAAAGTGTTTATGTTAAACCATAGTATGGTCGAGGACAGAGCACTGAGAAAATACTTTTCACACTAGGCTCGAGATCAGCTGAAATATATTGTACTGAAAATAATGTTACATTATTTTGTGTGCTCAGTACTGTATTACAGTTAAATTTTACATAAATTATAATCAGTTTGTTTATTTTTGACACAACTAAGGTCGAGCCTATTTAAATAGTATAGGGAATATTACAAATATATTTTTCTGCACCACCAGCATCACTAGCTAGATTAGCTAAAAATCCTTTCATTTGGGGTCGCCTGGAAGAGATCGCTTTAAGCAATAAGGTCGCCTATTGGAAAAGTGTTGTAAATATGGTTTTGTTGTAATCATTTATTTTGGTTTGCAATAAAGCGTTATCTATCTATTTATTTCAATTTTCTTTTATGTGTCTAACAGATAAATGAGTTGCCAAAGCCTTCATACCTGCAATGTAAATTGCGAGATCTCCGTATAGGAACATTAAGCGACATTGAAACAGCGACAGAAGACACATCCATAATAGAAGCGCTTCGCAAGTTCGTCAACCGGCGTGTGTCTGCGTTGCCCCTTATCGACGCCGATGGCCGCCTCAAGGATATATATGCCAAATTCGACGTTATTGTAAGTAGTTCTGTCCCTGCTACACCTGGTACAGTGTTAGTGCTGGTGTCTGTGACCAAATGTAATTTATAGCATTAAAAAAATAACTTGTTAAGGATTAGCTATATTAAGATATACACATATTTTGTGTGTCAATGATATACATCATTAACAATGCATCATCACAAATAAAGTTTTATACCCTTGGCGTCAACACCTTTGTGACACAATTTTTTTTCTATTACAAATAACATTTATAAGTTTTACAGTGTGTTAGTTTAATACATAAGCATAAAACAATTTAAAATATAAAAATCTTATTCGAAGTGGTCTCCGTTGGCTGCAATACAGTCCTTTAAACCTTGAGGCCAGTTATCAATAGAAGCACGTACTCTTTCCATGGGAAAATTCTTCACCGCCAATCGTATGGATTGTTTTAGGAACTTCAAATTATCATGGCGTTTAGAGCAAACCGTACTCTTTAAAACTGACCATAAACCATAATCTAGCGGATTAAGATCGGGACTAGACGACGGCCAATCTTCAGCTCTGATGAAGTCCGAAACGTTCGTTTTCAACCAAGACTGCGTGGACCAAGCTTTATGACCCGACGCCGAGTCTTGATGGAAGGACCATTCTTGGTTATTGAACATGGTGTTGTTAAGGGGCTTAACTACCTTCTCAATATAGGTATCTTGATACACTTGTGCTCATGTTTTGATACCTTTTTCACAAAAATATGGCTCAGTCACTCTTTCAGAGCTAACACCCCACCAAACCATCACTGAAGACGGATAATGCCCACGTTGCACTATGTCGACTAATTGAGAAGCTTTCTTAGAGCTTTGAGCATAAATACGGTCATTTTGTTTGTTAAAATATTGCTCAATTGTAAAAAATTTCTCATCCGTCAATAAAATTTGTCTGTAACCTCCCTTTGCGTACCGCTTCAGTAGTTGTTTCGATTTTACCACCCTATTCTTTTTTAAATATGAGTTAAGAATTGACCAGTGTGTCTCGTGTAGGCTGCAAGTCCTAAGTCATCTTTTAAAATACCCGACATGGTTCTAGGTGATATCTTTATCTCCCGAGATAAAATCTTTTGCTTTTGGACAGGATTTCTTCTAATTCTTTCCCTTCCTGCTTTGATCACCTTTTTCATATGAACACTACGTATACGGCCAGATCTTTTTCTGTCACAAACAGAGAAGGTCTCATTGTACCTATTAATAGCCCGGTACACAAACATTTGACTACTACCAAGCGTATGGAGAGTTTTAAAAATTGCATTTGGCTCCATACCTACTATGTGTAATGCAATCACAGCGATTCGATTCTCTTTATCGCCCCACTCCATTTTAATATCGCAAAATGTTGTACAATGTATTGGCGCCAAAATGAGAAAACACAATGAACAATCATATTAAAATGACAGATTCCAAATTCAAATGTAATATTTTATTTCTTTTTAATTGTAACAGTATCAAGTGAAACTATCAAATAGATTACCAGACATAACTTTTAAAAAGGTGATAATTTAAATTAAAATTTACACTTTTTTTTATAACAAATAGACATTTCAACTTTATTTTTTGTCATTGTAGTGCGTAAATGTTCGTACTGGGTGTTTAAATTACGGTTTATAACATTACAGAATCTAGCTGCTGAAAAGACGTACAATAATTTGGACGTGACGTTGAAAAGAGCGAATGAACACCGGAACGAGTGGTTTGAGGGCGTCCAGAAATGTACTCTCGATGAAACGCTTTTTGACGTCATGGAGAGGATAGTCCGCGCTGAGGTACATACATTATTTATTAGAAACTATACTATTATTAGCACCCTGTCAATTTATTCAAAACATTAAATCTTAAGAAAAAAAAATATTTTATAGGCACACAATATTATTATTATTATTGGCTACAAAACAAAGTATATTAACGTTGGATAGTTGCACCCATGACTGAAAATTGTGAGGAAGAAGACTAAGTTGGTATAGACATGTAATGAGGAGGAATGAACTGTGAGAAGTATATGATGAGTTGTGGTGTGCCAGAGGAAGTAAATAATAATAAATAATCGGCAGACAAACTGACACATTGTATATCCCGAAACTAAGCAAGTTACGCTTGTGTTATATGTAATATACAACGGGTCACTCTGGGGCCGATCCCAGATTATTTTTATTTTATTTATTTAAAGTAACAAGAAACAGTTACAATAAAAACAGGTAATAATATTGAAGCTAAAGACATTGTCCTCAACAAAACATTTATAAGATTATCAAAAATACAAGAGGTATAATAATATTAATAATAAGTAAAAACATATTGCAGAAGAAAGATAAATGTAGGTATGTGAATAGATGAGTATAGAAGGATAAGAGTCATTGTGCCGACCTCAAATAATTAGAAGAATTTAAAAAAAATGAGTGTATGATTTAAATCAATTAATGCGATTCCAATGTATTTATTTATGTATACACACGTACGAAGGGAAATTTCTTTATGAGATTTTTAGTAAAAAATATATTTTTGAAGATTTAAAATAAGTAGGTCCACTGAGGCATAATAAGCAAATAAAGAAAATATTGGATGTATGTCATCTCTATAGAACCCTTCTTAATTTGTAAACTGACACTGATACTGACACGAATTTATTAATTATTTATTCAAAAGAGTATAAGTACATACTTCTAACCACTCTCCTATAGCACTGTTACTAAAAAAGGTCTACCAATTTTGTTATACTCTTGCAACCATGATGATAAAACGTTGCACGAAAAATAAAGATTTTATTTCTGTACTATACAAAAAAAAATCACTACGTCGATAAAGAAGTTTCACTTTAAAGATATGGAGGTCTGAGACCATTAAAAAGGGCTTGTCATTTACATGATCAATGTCTTCTTGAATAAAAAGTACTTATCTACCTGAAAGAAAACCTGATTTTGTTCAATATTGTGTTAAGGTTTATAATAAATGAGTGTTTTCATTCGTTAAATAGCTATATAATTATACTGATATATGAATTGTTTTTCGAATATAGAATGCACAACAAAATTTTGCAATGCAATAATAATTACGTTATAATTATAAATAATAGTAACGTAGTTCAAATCAGATGTTTGTGAAGTATATATATGTAAGATGTGGTGGAGGTAAATGGTATTATAAGAAACAGTGTGATAAGGGAATATTGTGGATTGAAAGACGATCTAGTTACAAGAGTTCAAAAAGGAATGTTAAGATGGTTTAGGCATGTAGAGAGAATGAATGAAAATAAAATCACTAAACAAGTATATGACAGCAATGTGACGTGTAAAGTTGGTGACGGTAAGCCGCAATGTACTCGCCAATATTAATTTAAGTTATTTTGATAAAAGGTTGTGACAATATGTGTGTGTGTAATATCTAATCTACATTGTAAGTTCAGGGTGAATTTTTTTTAATTTATTCATTCAATATCGTACATGGAATCTAATATTTTACTGATTTATTTCAGGTGCATCGTCTAGTAGTAGTCGATGAAGAGGATAAAGTGATTGGAATCATATCACTATCCGATCTTCTGATGTATTTAGTTTTACGCCCAACCGGAGAATGTGGTGGTACTAGTCTCAGGAACGAGCACGGGCCTATTGAAGAAAAGGACGAATCCTCAAGCGTCGAAGCAACCGAAGAAACAGAACTCACCTCCGAGATTACTCCAAATATTAATATCGAGCCCGAGGAGCCTTAACAGCAATTGCAACTTTCAAAAGGAGCCGAAAGATCTTGCTGTGATTCATCAAGGGAAAATGATATTCCCTTTATAAGACAACTTTTGATTTGCTTCAGTCCATCACAGCACAGGTGTGAATGTAAACGTCGTAAACAAACGTGGATGCGTCGTCATGTATCATCGAATAATCGAAATTAATACCATAGAAATATAATCTTCAATATATGTATCTCGACGTTTTAAAAATTAACATTAGATGGATGACAATACAGAAGGAATGAAATGGTGTTGTAAAGAATATTCTCACATTTATTTGGTTATTTCAGACAGTTGAAAAATAAAATGGCATATTAAAAGTGTAAAGAAAAACGTACATTGGCCTTCTTGTGTTGTTAGGGATTTCTTCCACATAACATTTAGTTAGGTTATATTGGAAGAAAAATCAAATTTAATTCTTATCATCTCACATTTTTTGTACAGTTGTACTATTTCGTTACACTTTTGATACGAACAAAGGCAATTTGAAGAATAAAACGCCAACTCGTGGTCAAATTTGCTTGAAATTTTACTACATGATATTTCTTTGAGCATGCATTTTTTTGAAACAATGCCAAATTTATTAGAATAAAAATTATTGAGAAATTTTAGTATGTGATTTTTTGTCCAAATAATTTTTTAGTTGACTCTTTATAGGAATGTGGTTTTATTAGCTACAACATTTCATTTGATCCTTCTAAATTATGGGGTCTATTTTGGACCCTTAATCATTTTTAATGAATCACGGTTTTGGGAATTAACTAAGGCAGGCTGTTTTAATCACTGTACACTTTTTTTTTATTGCAGCAGTTCAACAGACAGGCAGACGCCCCACTTAATGGAAAGCGGTTACTATCGCCTCTGGACATTTGCAACACCAAAGGTGCTACAAATGCGCTGCTGCTCTCTTAAGGGAGACTGGAACCTGGTCACTAATGCCGGAACACAATTCAAGGTTGTTACGGCGACATACTTTAGACCAGGGGTGGTAGCCATCCAGTCGGGCAAATGCCCTACCACCTGGCAAAACAGAAAAACATTTTTTGATATAATTATACGAATTAAATGATTATTATTATTGTATTTAACCTTTTTTAGCATATATTATATTATTTGATATAATTATATTTATGTAAAACGATAATATTCTAAGCCGTTTACAATGACTGGTTGTGACTACAATGAAAAATATCAATCATCAAATCGTTCAATTGAAAACTTGTGCAATGAAATCATTATTTGAGCATAATAACAACAAACCAGGTGATTAATGTATCATAATATAATCTATTTTTTATTCCATTTGTTTATTTATAATATACATATTCCATTTTCTCAATATCTACTGAGATTAATGATTGTAATATGAACCAAATAATGTGTAATATACTTCCTCTACTACACATTTGATACGTTTGTAATAAAATACGGATCACCAAAAGCGTTGGAGCTAAAATCAAGCAAAAAGAATCAAATTAATTGAAAATACAGAATGGTCGCAAAATCATTTTGTAACAATATATATAAAAATAATGGCTACACACTCAAGGAAATTAATGAAGATTTATTTTAGGTATAAATAATAAATAACGGTAATTAAAATTAACCACCATAAGGACAAACAGTGACCTATTTTTTTCATATTAATGAACTACCGTAATGGAATTCACTATCTCGCTCGCGCATTACTCCATTTTTGAAGATATAAATTAACAGAAGTTACTTACGAAAAATCTGTATTCAACGTGCTTAATTTAATGTATGTGCCTAAAGACCATGGGCCAGAAAAATGGGATCATGGGAAAGCTAACAAGTATAGGCCCCTTGACAAATTTAATGTAACTGTGGTGTGACACTGACCGACGATTATCCCTGTCAACACCATATAAAAATGCGCCCAAGGACAAGGCCCGGCCAGTGTAGGACTACTGTAGGAAATGAGAACAAAAGGTATCGGTCTATTGGGATGAACTATAGAACATGGATCAAATGGGCAGACGGTGACTCGTCACTACGTGCATAATTACATTGTTAAAATTCATTCAATACGTATTTGTCTCGAGTAAATTTTGTCAACGCTTATCTTGAAAAGTGTGGTAAAACATAAGTGAAATAACGAATTTAGGTAGCCATTTATAAAATTTTATAAAAACTGTTAACAACTGGGTGTTACATATCTATTGGCAATTATACGTAGAAACTTTACAAACCATCTTATTTAGAGTGATAAGTTATTTTGCGATTGAGACGTATTATTCGTAGAATTTATATTTATTCCAAACGTGTCATTTGTTTAGATCTGAGCATGTAAATGGATGTTAGATTAATATGCTCTCGAGCAAATATTCATAGATCTGCCAAATGGTGGACCTTTCAAAACAGACTATGAATAGTAACCTAAGTTAGGATAAGTGTGTGATCAGTAACGAAATTGGATACACAATTGGACAAATGTGCTAAATTGAGAAGTTTAAGCATTAGATATCTAAACATTTATCTGTGAATAGACAAACTCCATCTGTTATTTTTATATATTAAAATTCAGCCGTTGTTAATGTTTTTATCCGCAAAACTCGAAGAGTAGAGGATTGATCTACTTCTCCACTAATATCAGACTGAACGATAATGAAACACAGCCGGGCTTATCAGAATATTGAAAGTAATAATATTCCAAAAGTAATAATAATGATAATTGCTTTTATGTTAGGTAACAAACCCATAGTTACCCCCATACTAAAGTTTAATAGCTACATACATATATTATTGACCAGTATTCATGTAATGTTCTAAAGGTTTGTTTGTCTTTTATATAATCGAGCTTTATTCATCATCTTACGTGCGAGTAAGTACGCAAGATTTCATACATGATGATTAATATATATACCCTTGCTCGCACATGTATCACTCGCTTTAATTATTACAAATACATATAATAAATACACTTTATATTTTCTCTGGAATTATACGTTAAAAAGTAAGATGTGTTGACAACGGTACAAATGGATGGACCGTTTGTACACCTATGTATACAGTTTCATTACTGATCTCAAGTGAAAGCTCACCTACACGCGCTGCGTTAGTCGCATTGGTTTATGTCATATGCCTGAAAATCACCCAGTTGTATCCAGGGCAGCAACATAGCGATACCTGGTGTTGGAAAATCTTTTAATGAAAAGATTGTACTCTGCGTTTGATATTTTTTTATTGAAGAATTCAAACTAGTATTCTATACAATATAATATTTTGTCTATGATATTATAACAAGGTTTTACAACGTCTGGATTCGCTGTCGTGCTGACGGCTGCATTACATTCTATTCATAATAGATATATAAAATAGAGATGCCACTAATATTCAGCCGCTATTCGGTATTCGACCAAATATATAATATAACAGCCAAAAAATGTCCCACTGCTGGGCTCGGGCCTCCCACTATACGGGAACGGACAGTATACCCGCCACGCTTGTCCAAAGCGGCTTGGCAGGTTTGACACCTCGCTTTTTTCTCGATATACAGCTTGCATCACGATGTTTTCCTTCACAGTTGTTACCACGTAGTAATTGTAACAATATGCACATTAGGTCAGAAAACTGCCTACGTGGTGCATGCGTTCCGGCCAGGATCGAACCCGTGCCCTTTGGGATTGGGACGCGTGCGCTAGCCACTATGCTACCACGACTCTTATTCGGCCGAATAACAAATCGTTTAAAAAATATCACATGTTGCTCAAAATTACATATATATTTTCATCAAAATTTATTTAAGGCCGGCAGCGCGTTGGTGACATCTTTGGTGTTGCAAACGCCCATAGGCGACTGTAACCGCTTTCCATCACTTAGGCCAGCTATATATAAAAAAAAACTATAATTAAACTACGCTTTAACAGTTTTAAATGCGATTTTAATTTAAAAAATATTAGTATTACGTTTCGGCCAGTTTTTAAAATGTGAGAATCAAATAATAAAGTTGCACTAACCGTGAAAATATAGTTTTAATTATGTGTACCTACCATTCGCGAGAACGTAAGTAAATACTTCACAAATTATTGTTTCAATACTAACCTAACACGAATTGAACATATACGCCGAATAATCGATGCTTCGGCCGAGAGCGTGGCCGAATATTTGGTATTCGGCCAATCCATTATTTGTGGCATTTCTAATATATAAAAAAACTATTCAAAACTTGCGACACACAGCGTGTATAGATGCTCGGTCATCTTTTTTTAGTATAATATTTAAGATTAGTCTGATCCCCAATTATTGTACCCTTTCTAAAAGTGAGCGATTTTTTTTTTGTACTATAAGGAACTTTAGATATCTTTCATATTATACTGTGTATGTAGTTGGGTGTTATGATAGTGGTATGTATGAATAATTGTTTGGCCAATAACATACTTTACTTTTGTGTTACTGTTGATTCGTACGGAGCGCGGGTTTACATACAGTTGTCTAAGTACCTACCATAAGTAATATACTATATAAAAAAATATATAAGCTTTTATCGACATATCAATGTTAATAAACGAATATATAGACTTAATCCGTATTCATAGGAGAAAATAGGAAGCATAAGGATATATATATACACCAATGCTTGGACTCTACTCAATCATTGGTACCCAATTCTATTCAAGATGTGAACAAACCTTAATATTTTTTATTTTGTAGGTACAAAAAAAAACAGGTCGTAATTAAAATATTAAGGTGTAGCGTGGTGCAAACAATGCTATAACTTACCCTATTCAGTGTTCGTTTAATATTCGGAAGATAAATTTTGACTTATGTTAGCAGTTTATATATAACATTTTTATTTTCACTCTGAAACAACACAGAAACGCATCTTTAGTATAATACGTGTAAGTTCAAAATAATGAATGTCCTATACTGTTGTGCATTAGAACGCACTTTGTTTAAGCGACTTAATTGCGTAAATAAGTTATTACCGAGTGCCGTGTATATGTTACGTTTCTAAAATACGAGCCTAAATGTTCTAAACATAATCCATCTGTGTGTGATTCCAAATACTTTTATGGCCGCTTCATAGGTATTCATTGACTTGCTTTACCATTGGTTGAATGTTGACATCACTGGTATCACAGCGTATGTCACATTTTAACCGACAGTAAGGCAAATGAACGGGCCGTTGATATTTGTTGTCATAGCTATGAAGTTTGAATGATTTATTACAACAAATAAGAAAGTCGTCATTTAAAATACCTTGTTATCATTTTCTAATATAAAATATGTCATGGTATACAAAATTATAATTGCGATATGCATAAATAAAATATTATTTAAACAACAATTATCACAAGTATTATATTCTTTACAAGTTTTGAAATAGCGACTGCAGTCTACAGTCATACAACATTAAGGAGGGTGTGTACATTTTATAATATTATAAATAGTGTCTCAGTTTTTTTGAACTAGCCTGCTAGTGAGGTTTTTGTCGAATGTTTTAAATAAAATTCTTTTTACATGATTAAGGGCCAATTTTTCAACCACCCGATAAAACATGGAAAAAGAGAAGAGAAATTAATTAATAAATGTCATTTGCACGAATAAAGTAGTTGAATGGTTTTAATTTTGTATTCACACAGGTTATAATTTATTCGACTGATAACTTTTGTCTGGCGTTTCAATCATAGGATAAAAATTATGCATCGATGATATATTTCTAATCGAACTAAAATTAAACATAAGAGTGAAACAATGGACTAGTTTCCATGTTGTTTATTTTGTTGAATGTTGAAGTCATTTGTCATGTTGAAGAATCGGCCCTAAGCGTTATAACGATTTAATTATTTCAAGATGGTAAAGAAACAATATTTTATATGTATAATTTTGTCTGAGTAGTAGAACTAGCTGTGACACTTAAATTTTATTGACTGGTATAGCAATAACATAATATGTAATATATGCATTGTGCATAATATATTCTTATTTTTCGTTACGTTTGCATTGAATAATGTATATATATATATATTGGTTTTTTTTATTGGTTAAATTTAAATCCATATGATTTGTTTTTTAGATGTATATTTTTTCGTAACAGTTAAAAAATATTTGACCTAGAATATTATCTATTAACCGTATCAAATGCACTTTATGACTGTTGCTGATGATTTATTGATTAGAACGAAAATCAATCATATCAATTTAAAAGAACAGTTCATTTTTTTTATGACAAAGGAATATATTTAGTCTGGCCATAATTATTGTTACAATTAAAAAGAAACAAAATATTACATTTCAATTTGGAATATGTCATTTTTATATGATTGTTCATTGTGTTTTCTCATTTTGGCGCCAATACAATGTACAACATTTTGCGATATTAAAATGGAGTGGGGTGATAAAGAGAACCGAATCGAATTGAGCAACATTTTAACAAACAAAATGAACGTATTTATGCTGAAAGCTCTAAGGAAGCTTCTCAATTAGTCGACAAAGTGAAACGTGGGCATTGTTCGTCTTCACTAATGGTTTGGTGGGGTGTTAGCCATGAAGGAGTGACTGAGTCATATTTTTGTGAAAAAGGTATCAAAACATCGGCACAAGTGTATCAAGATACCATTCTTGAGAGGGTAGTTAAGCCCCGCAGTCTTGGTTGGAAACGAACATTTCGGACTTCATCAGAGCTGAAGACTAGCCGTCGTCTAGTCCCGAACTTAATCCGCTGGATTATGATTTATGGTCAGTTTTAAAGAGTACAGCTTGCCCTAAACGCCATGATAATTTTGAGTCCCTAAAACAATGCTTACGATTGGCAGTGAAGAATTTTCCCATGGAAAGAGTGCGTGCTTCTATTGATAACTGGCCTCAACGTTTAAAGGACTATTGCAGCCAATGGAGACCACTTCGAATAAGCTTTTTATATTTTAAATTGTTTTATATTTATGTATTAAACTAACACACTGTAAAACTTATAAATGTTATTTGTAATAGAAAAAAAATATTTTTCTTTGTTACAATATTTATGACAAGACTATGTATTTTAATTGTATTATAAATAGCCATCAACAAGAAACTTATGGTTCAGTTTGTAAGATTGTCGCTTAAGCTAAGTGTGTACTATCAAAGTGGAGACTCGACTAATCGGTCTGATTGTTGTCATAAAGCATTTGGATAATCGAAAATCCGGATAATAGAATATATGAACAAAGAGATTTTTATACATATTATTAACTCTAAAAAGATAACTTACCTCATCTGCGTACACGTGTTTATTCAAAAAAAAAATTATCAACAAATATCTTTATTTTTTAAGAGATTAGACACACATCTTAGTATGTAAGTACGTATGTATATATTTTAATAAATTACTAAAATATTTGCAATATTTTAGTCTTTATCTAAATCATGAAATGGGTATCAATACAGATAATTGCGTGTCTCCACTGTATTTCCAAGTAGAAATATAAACATTTCTTTTTGAAGTATTTAAAATTTGTATTTTTATATCTTAACTAGGTTAACGGCATGTCAACAATGGTAGTTTACCCTATATAATATTTTTAGTTAAACAGAAAAAGGCTCAATAAACCAGTTTTATTCTGAAACTTAATATTACTATGCCAAATAAGTAAAGCATTTATTCATTTATTAGGTAGGTACTTTACAACTGAGCTATTTATGTACTCCTATTTAAAGTCACGGTCAAATCTCAAAGTAATAACTACTCAACGCGACTATCATGAAAACCTAAAATTTCATCATCAATATGTACTATTTTTAGTTTCAGCATTCCATAGTTTTGCAAATTACTGAGGTTCGAATTCTACCGAAAAGGTGACTAATACAATAGGACAAGATAGTCGCATATTCTCTTTTAAGTAGTAAAAGTACAATTGAATTATTGTTTCCAGCATTTAAAAATATTAATCAATTATACCAGATTATTTTGGTGTTCTAACCGTTCATTATGTTCTGTATTAGACAATTTTATGTAGATTAACCGTGGTTTTCCCAAACTTACTACTATAAATATTACACTAAACTCAAGGATGCAGTTTAGTTTTGTTATTAGCTATTTTTTTGATTTGGCCAAGGAAACGCATCTAAAAAGTTCCACGTACAGACAGTACCCAAGAAGTTTTACTCGTGGTGAGAAATTAAGTACTAAAATAAATTTACACTGTCTTGTGAAAAGTCCGCGCTTTCCGTAAGTATTATAAAATGTGTTATTAATTTATGAATAGCATAACATGTAACAATAAAGTTTATCTGTTAAAGACATAGCATTATTAAACCTTCTGACAACTGTATTCCATCCTATCCTAAATAAAAGCTGACAACGCGTTGGCTTGGCCCTGTTACACATGTTTATAGGCGATGGCAATCAGTTGCCATTAACTGGGGCCGTTTGCCCTAATTGTACTAAGATATTTCAAGAGAAGGTAAGCGAGATAAGTATAATATGGATGTTTAATAAGTTGCTTCACTGATAATTTGGAACTACCGCCAAATCATTTTTGTTCGTAACGATTATATTCTTCAATATTTAATTTGTTACATAAATTTAGTTAAGTCACTGGAAGGAACTAACACCTGAGAGACAGGTTTGGCCTATTTAAGGTGTTAGTATCCAGTCTAAATTCGTAACGGAATTTTGGTAACAATTGAAATATTTTTTTAGTTATCAGTCGACTGAAATGTAATACTAGGATATGCCCGCGAATTCGTCCACGCTTGACTTGAAATTTCCACGGGATTCCCGGGACACAGTGCCGTGGCGTTAGAAAAGAATGTAAGCTATCGTTTTGGTGAAAACTGTCGGAAGAAGTTAATTTTTATTCACTGAACTTCTAACCGCTTCACAGAAAATTCCCGCGGGCGGGAAATTATCCGGGATAAAAAAATCACATATTACATAACATTTGTTATTGATCAGTGAAAAAACCGCATTGGATTTCAATTTGTTTTTCAATATGGCCATTTTAAATTAGTGCCAGAAAAATTCCCGCGAGATACCTGGGATAAAAAGTAACGCAGATTTTAAGTCTAAGAATTTTCTATCTTTCAGCGAAAATAACATCGAAATCGGCCCAGTAGTTTTTATATGAAACCAAACAACATACATACATAACTTCACGCCAGTTCCCTTGCGGGGTTCCCGTGCTCCTTCGGGGCACGAACAACAGAATCCAAACAAACAGACAAAAGATCTAAAAAAAATGCATGGTGTTTTCCATCGTTTATATAGTGTATGCCAATTCTTTTTTTTTAAATAGCTTCAATGTACAAACACGACATTTTTGGAATTTTATAATATAGAATATTTGTTTGTAATATGTTGCTCTATAGACATAAAAGAGTAAAGAAAGATTCAGAGGTAGATTCTTCAAACAATAACACGAAGATTTATGGTTTGATATACAATAAAGCTTTAGTGTTTTCGTTTGAGTCGTAGCCCCCAATAACTTGCTATTCATTAATTTTTATATTTGATACACTTATTAAAACTTTACTCTACTCTTTTTTACTAACGCTAAGGGGAAGATGAACAGTAAGCTATAGAAAGCCACCAAATAATCATCTTCAACTAACATGATAAAAATATTAGTCTTGTATGAAAGTCACCAGCCTTTCGTGAAAATTTTAAAAGTTACATTTCATTGCACTATTAAGATTTCGTACACAAACGCGAACTCCTGCACTCGATGATATGTAATTGATGTTCAGGTATAATTGAATAAAATACAAAATCGAACATCCAACATTTATTTCCACCAATTCTGATTTTACATTACATTAAGAGCTTAAAATTTCACTAAGTTCTACTCAAAATCCAAGTATATAACTTGCATGCACTACTACATTACATCTAAAGTTCATTTGAAGACAAAAATAATAAGCGCTGGTCACGTTCCGATCCATCAGTGATTTAACTATCGGTCTTATTCATATTGAGATATGTAGACAAAGGTTGTAGGCTTCTTTAAAATAAATCGTCAATAATTGTTACATAAATACATATTAGCGTTGAAACGTACTTAAACTTTAAGATAAGTTTGTTTAATTTACTTAAGGTATTTAACATTTATAAACTGTGTAATCAAAAGACTATCCACTCTTTTTCATTCTTCATAGGATTAAAATAAAGTTTTACTAATGAAAGTTTAAAATCCGCATTAGCATTCATCTATGTATAAAACCGTATGGTTTAAGGTAGATAAATATACTACTAAAATATTCATTGACCAAGTCTAACAAAATGGAAACTGAGCCAGCATGAATGGTTCGCGAGACCAGTGGTTGAACATAGGCCATCCGTGAAAACTACTTATTGAATAAAGTTCCTCATATACAAATAATTAAAAAAAAGAACTAAAACTGTTAATCCTAGAAAATTGTCATAACACTACCTTTGGCACTCAAATTTTATTAAACAGTAAAGACTAGTATTTTCTGTGACATCATCTATGTTGGACACTTGGTAAAGATGAGCCGTGATGGCTATAGTCTAAATCAGAAGGCATACCTTGAATGGCCGTAGGCTTTTCAACATTATAAAATATAAATAATTTAGACGGAAATTCGCTTAAAATCTAGAACTAACATCGAATCTTATTCTTCTAAAAATTTCTGAAAGTGTAATATTTTTTCATAGTATCCATATATAGTATTTCATGTATTCCAGGATAAACTACTTTATCTTTCTGGATTAAATATTCTAACAATTTGAGATCCACATCAAATTCAATCTATATAATAATAATTTTAAGCTACTACACAAACTCCTGGAACAAACTAGTATAGAAAATAAATATTTTTATATAACCATTTTTTTTAGTTGTTTTGAATCATACATCAATTTCCATCAAATATATCGAAAATCGCAATATTTTGAATGTAAATCCCTAATAAACACACAAGAATAAAATTCTTAAAGACTGTTTTTTACATCTAGTACATCAATCATATAGCTTATATAGACACTGATTACATGTTTATAATATTGTATATATAATACAATAATTTCTAATAACATGCAAAAAAATACTACGAACAGAGATCACATAGTACATAATCTGTAACTAGGAATGATAATTATAATTGCTCAGTAAAAAATCAACTCTGAAAAGGTCCTAAGCCCTGGGGAACTAGATGGGTCACATGTCACTGATTGCATCACATTATTTATTATTATTATGATTGCTTTTGTAGTTGTTTTATTCGTCAAAATGACAGACAAAACTATCATCCATACAGCGTTGTTGATGTATTAAGTCTTCAGTATAGCTCAGCCATATTATAGATATATGTATATATGAATGACGCCAATCAACGGAGTTCACATTTCTCACAAAACACATAATTATTACTCAAAAACTATCAATATCCAACAACTATTGTTTATTTTAAAGTATTACACATTTTTAGAAAATAAAATTGCACAGCACAACACTATCCTACAGTCTCGCCAAATACTCTCTTCTCTTACGTTTCAATGCATTTATTCGTGAAGAGAACAATCTTATATTATGGATCTGGCTAAAACTGAGTGTGTCCAGTAGTGTGCACAATGTTGTATACAAACAGCTGATACAGCTAACTTCACCCTATTTATAACCACTAACGACGAGATGAATTAAAACGCGTTGAGTTGTCTAACTTCTAGCTACAGTGACGGCCCAAATTCAACACCTTTGGACAGGCATTTTTTTACATACATTGTCCTTCTTATCTTTACACTTTATAAATCTATAATATTATAAAACTCTAAACATGCCGTGTCTGTACATTGAAGCTATTAAAAAAAAACAACAACTAAAATAAACTATATAAACAATAGAGAGCATGATGCAATTTTTTTTAGATTTCTTGTCTATTTGTTCCGGATTCATGTAAAACCAACTGGGCCGATTTCAATGCGGTTTCGACAGCTATCCCTTACATTTAAAATCTGCGCTACTTTTTATCTCAGGAATCCCACGGGAATTTTTCTGGGAATAACATAAAATAGCCAGATTGAAAAAATAAATTGAACTGCAATGAGATTTTTTCACTGATCGTATACACACAGTATGTACAGTATATATTATATAATAAAATGTGTGATATTTTTTGTCCTGAGAGTGGTTTGAAGTTGTTCGGATACATAAAAATTTGCCTTTCTGACAGTTTCCACTAGTATACATTCTTTTTTTAATGCTGCGATAATTTGTGTCCCGGGAATTTTAAGTGAAGCGTGGTCAAAGTCGCGGGCAAACAATATAATTTTAATGCAAATAAGTCAAGTCTATAAGTTTCTTTTTACTTTCTAACAGATTCAGAACCAGTGACGCCATATAGTATATAGAGCTTAGGAGTTATATCTTATACAGAAAGAATTATTATTACTTCTTAAGTCCTTTTCCATGATAATAGCAAGCAAGTAAATAAAGTACATGTGCTTTAATTGATTTGTTATATCTCTTTAGCGGCGTAAACTTGCGCGATTGACTAATGCCGGTTTTCTATATCTTGCAATTCAATCTTTTACCTTACTAAAAAAATTCAGTCAAACTTTAACCAGTAGTAAGAAAATATATGGACATCAAGAGTAAAAACCCATATAGTTTGTGCTAAAACAGACTGATCCCCAGTTAGAGTGCTCAATTTATTTGCTTACTATTTTACTAAATATGTAATTCTTTACTCCGATTCAGAAGAGTAGTCATCGAACTGGCCTTCAGCTTCCTGATAAGGCTCAGTATCCACAGCTAACATCTCGTGGAAACTGTTTAGACACAAGTTATGGACAACGCAACATCTATTTTGAAGGGGATAATTGTTTCCACGATTATTTCTGTAATTGTTTCTTTGCCTGTTCCTGGAGAGCCAAGTAGGACTAGGGGACCAATTATCGTCATCAGTATCCCAATTTTCTTCTGGACCACTGTCAGGTCTAGCTATAGCTGTAATTTAAAAGATCTTATGATTATCCAATATACATAGCCCCTATGCAGATTAATCTTATGAATATGACAAGCTTCAAAATATGTGGAATGTAATGCCATGTTTCCTCTATCACTATATCTAGTCACTCTAAGTGTTTCTCCACAGTTTAATTCTCACAATTAAAACATTGACTTTATTATTTGGTAGCTCCATGTTTATTTCATCAGGATGTTTTCCTTCACCATTAGCATATTATGGTAATTGTATCAACATGCACACTAGGACATAAAAACTGTCTAAGATGTGAATGCATGCTTTTCTAGCCAGGATTCAAACCTGCAACATTCGAGTTTAGAACTATAATAAAATAGGTTTTTAAATAATTTATTGCTGCAATTTAATGATATAGCATAGATTTAAAGCAATAAAATGGTAGCTTATTATTAACCATTCCAGGTTATCAATTGTAAAACTTTTACAAACCAGCTTCAGGTTGTTCCAATGGCAAAGGGGGAGATGGTTCCTCATATGAGGAGCTTGATTCTTCCTCACTTTCCTGAATAAATATGATTTTCCTACAAAATTAGATAAAGTTATAACGTGTTACAAATAAATGTTTGTGCAGGACTATGAATATTCATATTTTCTCCCCCCCCCCGGGCTCGAGCGCCTTCGCTTCGCGAAGGCACTCGCCCCACAGCCCCCGGTAAAGTTGTAAGGTCTTCAGACCAATAACATAAAGTCAAGTCCAATAAAAAAAAATCATATTTTCTGAGTTGTATAATATAGTACACTAGTGATCCCGGTAGATATTGTCCTGCCCTGAAAAAATAAAAATGTAGGACCCGATTCCTGCGCTTACTAGGTCTAATTGTGAATCTAAACCATTCTGGGTTCTACACAAGGACAAATAAAAATGACATCAAAATCCTGGAATCCGATGCCAGCACTACCTACTGGTTCCAATCGTGATTCGAAGCCATCTAAACAACCCACTCAAACACACAAAAAATGTCATCAAAATCGATCTATGGGTTTAGGAGGAATTCAGTGAAATATGCACAAACAAAAAAATTTTCTATATACAGTTTGGTTCTGTACTAAGCCGAGACTACTATATACTATGTACGAGTAATGACCAATCTACACTGAAGGCTTTATTTAAAAATAATGAAGTGTACACTCCTTTTTTTCTTTGAGGCGGGGGAAATACATTAAGCATACTACCGGGTCCTTTACTAGGGATTAGACCAAAGCGATGAGAGGTAAACCACTGAAGATAGTGCAGCCACCAGAGTCAATTGCCGGCATGTGTTGAGACTCAGCAAGGTACCTCCCTATATATGGACAGGTCACCCAGGGGCCAATACTCCATTAAAACCACCCTCCTCCCATGTGCCCGTAGTGTACACCGTTAGAACAACGCTCGTATGCAAGTACCCGTACACTTTATGCACATGACAGTGCCTAATAGTGTGTGCACATAACCAACTAGGGTAGTGGTACACTTTCTTGCTCTACCTTATTAAGATCTTTTAGCTTTGGAAATTTAAAATAGCAGTAGCTATCATTGGCTCAAAATGTTTGATTTCTATGGTCAGCAGATTATCAATATCAATTGAATGTCAATATCGCCAATTTTGATTGTTACTAATTGAATAACAATTGATATCAATACACATTTGCACAGCCTTCCTAATTGGTGTGGATCAGATCTGATTGATTTAATACTTTATCAATTCTAATGATTATATGAAGTGACTCCATAGAATGATATAATGTGTAACCAACCACCTTAATGTGCCTACTGTTTTTAGGACCCCAAATAACCTCACAGCTGTTTGCCAGGGTTGCACAACCAATTTTTAATGAAATGTTTGAACCTCCATATCTCAAGAAATATTGGGTCTTTTTAGAAAACTGTAAGAACAAAAGTTATTCAGAATTATATGTACTTATACATTTTCTCGGCTTAGTACAGGGCTGACTGTATATAGATTGTGATCCTTTGTCTGCCTTAGTGGCGAATTGTATTAGTATTTCTAGTCTGTATCATATTTAAATTCCAAATTCAAATATTTGACAGTGGTTAAATAGGCCTGCTGTGCTTTCTTTTATTTGAAACTCAAATAATTGAATTGATTGAATGTTTTTAAACTCTGTTTATCTTTAACTGTATTTTATTTAATTGAAGTTCAATGGCGCCACCTACCAAGTCCAATTGTGAATCTAAACCATCTGGAAACTCAACCACACCCAAATATTTTTATCAAAATCGGTTCAGTGGATTAAGAGTTCAGTGACAAAGAAATAACTTTAGAATTTTATATGTAGATACAGGAATACTTAAATAACAAGAACCTGAGAAATAAAATCTTATGTTCTATAAATTAACAGGGCATGTAATACGATTTTTTTTATTAGTCTTATTTATTATTCTGATTAAATTATAAAATTTGCTTATTTCACACCTGAGAAAAAATTATACTATTATAATGTACAGATACTACCAAACAGCACACATGTTTAGCAATAAATTATTCTCAGAAGAAAATGTAAAAGGAGTTACATACCAGAGGTATTATTTGCATTTGGTATTTTTGCAGACAATAGAAGTGTACATACCTTCCATCAGTCCTGTCGGGTTTGTTCAATCTTAGTTTTGCTTTCTTATCTTGATACTCCACCGCCACAGGTTCCTCCAAAGAATTTTGAGCTAAATCAATCTCGGACAGTTTCTCAATTAAACTGTTGGGAATTTCACTTAAGTTATTATAATACAAATCCAGAATGCTTAAGCTTTCTATTTCACACAGATTTTCTTGTATCATGCACAACTCATTTTGATCTAGATACAATGCTTTCAATTTCCTCAATCTGTTCATGTTGTTAGGTAAACATAAAATATTATTTTCCGACAATATGCATATTTCTAAGTTTTCCAACATGCAAAATTCATCTGGCAAGTCTGTGATATGGTTAATAGATAAGTTTATTTCAATTAAACTCTCATACATGTTTATATTTGGGTTAACTGTACTGAGGTCTGTATTACAGACAATAAGTCTTTCTAAATCCCAAAGTGTATCCAGCCCTTTGCAGGGAACACTGTACACATGATTTCTGTTAATATAAAAGAATGGTTTTATTCCCAGTGTTACTTTTTTCACACTTGGTAAGGTTGATAACAATTTTAGAGTATTATCTTTGAGGTGACAATTGCTTAGGTCTATTTCAGATAGCATTACTCGGTGTACAAGTAACTGGTTTAGATGTCGTTTCTTCAGTGTTTTTGACAGATTTGTATTGTCAGACAATTTTAAATAGTATAAATTCCTTGGTGCATGTGACCAAACCCAGTAAGGTGGTCTAACCAGAGCATTGTGGGACAAGTCTATTCGCTCAATAGACTCGCAGAAGTTTGGTCTAGCATCAAACACCTCTATCTTGTTAAAAGATAGATCTAGACCTTTTAAATGTTTTAATTGTAACACAGATGCCGGTACTTTCTTTAAATTATTATGAGATAAGTTTAATTCTGTTAAAATCGACGGGAATTTGAAAGTACTTTCCATACTTTCTGAGAAATTGCTAGTTAAATCAAGAATTGTTATATTTTCTTGGCATTGCAAAGTCAGTGCTTGGCTTAATTCTACTATTCCATCATTTACACTTAGTGCTTCATTCATTTCTCTTTCTTCACTCATTTTAACAAAGAGTTATTAAAAAGCACCAAAAATCAAGATTATTAGTGAACAAGCTGCAAAAAATGGAATTTTGATTTATTAAAATTTCTGGTAGGTACAATTTTTTGGAAATTAGATTTTTGTTTCGACTGGTTCACCCACACACAAACAGCGTGACCTATTTTAATAGATACAGATAGTGTGACTCTTGACCTGAGTTTAGTTTATTTAAATTACGGCTCCGCCATATAGCAAAATGATAAAAACCGAATAATTACCTACTAGATAAAAAGGAAATACCTGTTGAATCTCCTATTGTGGGATTGCGAGATCATAAATACCTGTATGTTAAATTTTTAGCACCGCGAAAGCGCGTACCACTGCGTCGTAAAGCAAAGCGTCGAATGCAGTTGCAGCTCAATGCAGTTCGCCAGCTTGGCCGGGTTCGGACAGTTTCGGCATTGAATCATTGATTTTCTCGACCTCAAAGACTAGCAATATATGAGATGATGCTATACTGGATAATATTCTATTAGTTATATTAATATTGCGCAAGTAGTAAAATTCATTACTTTAACCAGTGTTTATTTAGGGTCTCCAGAGTGAGTTTACAAAACTCCCACTTACGCCGGAAAATTAACCCAAAATAATAAATTTAGTGAGCCCCTGCGAAATTCGGTACTATAACATATAATGAAAATACTAAAACAAATCTTAAGGACAATTTTCAAGTAAATTAAAAGGATACATATGATTTTTGGAAAATCGGTTTCCCTAGTTAGAAATCGAATCAGCTGATTTTGAAAAAAAGAAATATTCATACGTATTATTACATCAATCCATAGTATAGCTTGTAACGATCAATTTCTATAAAGGAATGTTAGTCGTCAAACTAGCAAAGAATATTTTTTTTTTTCTAAGTGTTCTATGTTTTCCCTACATTAATTAAACATTAAATTGCGCCAAATGATAAAATTATTATATTCTAACTAAGCACATTGAGGATGACTGCGCTTAAGAACATCTTCTTAGTGAAGTGAATTTCTCTCTTCCCCTTGCCATCAAAAACGATATTATATTTTTTAAATGGTACGACTTAATCTGGGATAAAGTTAAAGGTCTAAAATTGCGTTATTTAATTTTTTTTAACCCTCACATACATGGTATGGTGTCCACTCTCTCAATCATGTTTTTTTTCGCATAGAGCATTATGGACTTAATTTTTTATAGCAATTTAGAGCTATGTTGAATATTTTATGACATTCATAGTAAGGCTACGCATAATTTAATAATATAATAATTATCAATCAATTTATTTCAAAATAATTATAATTGTTATCACTCTAATTTTACCAGTTTATGTCCCGAAAATACGCCAGGAAATTATTCTCCCCAAAAAGTGACCAACCGAAAAATATTATATCAAATTGGTAATACACAATTCATTTGAATTTCATAGTTTTATGGGAAATATCTACGCCTTAGAATAAATAATTCATTATCTTGGACCAACGCGTTTAAAGAGGCCCATTCATTGCAGTGCAGTCCTGCAGTGGGTGGCGTTTGTAGGGCTTAAGACAAGAGGTTTTTTTTTTTTTTGCTCGGGACGCGATCTGTGCGGCGTTCCACAGGGGTCGGTCCTCGGGCCGATTCTTTGGAACGTAGGTTATGACTGGATCCTTCGGGTTCCGGTCCTGCCCGGGGTAGGGCTGATCTGCTTTGCGGACGACACCCTACTCACGGTACGCGCTGCATCATTTGCGGAATCCGTGGACGTCGCCAACGCCGGGTTGGCGATTGTCGTAGATCGAATAGCTAGGCTGGGCTTGAGGGTCTCCCCCGCGAAAACGGAGGCCATCATGTTCCATAGGAAATTTCGCAATCCCCCCGCGGACTTGACCGTTTCGGTCCAAGGGGTGGCCATTAGAGTAGGGCCCCAGATGAAATATCTGGGGCTAGTTCTCGATGTGAAATAGCTGTTCAAAGCGCACTTTGAGCAGTTAGTTCCCAAACTCGTCAAATCCGCGGGCGCGCTCTCGAGGCTGCTTCCCAAAGTGGGGGGCCCGGGGGGTGCGACGCGGAAACTTTACTCTGGCATCCTGAGGAGTATGGCGCTGTACGGTGCACCCGTCTGGTCCACTGCACTCCACCGCCACAACAGAACCCTGCTGCACCGGGCGCAGCGGGTTCTGGCCGTGAGGACCATACGGCGGTATCGCACAGTGTCGCGGACGGCGGCCACCCTCCTGGCAGGCGATCCGCCCTGGCATCTCCAGGCGAACATCCTGGCAGAGGTGCTTCGCACCCGGCAGGATGCCCTAGCTAGAGGCCTGACCCTCTGTCAGGTCGAAATCGAGGCGATCAGGAAGCGGGAAACCGCCTCCATGATCGCCGTCTGGTCTCAAGAGCTCGACAACCCTGCGGCCTATGGCGGCTACACGGTGGATGCAATCAGGCCACAGCTGACGGAATGGGTCTACCGCACCAGCGGCACCCTGACCTTCAGAACGACGCAGTTACTTACCGGACACGGATGTTTCGATAAGTATCTGTGTCGCACTGTGGGCTGCTTGCCTTCCCCGGACTGCCGTCAGTGCGGCGCGCCCGACACGGCGCTACACACGCTAGTCGAGTGCGCCGCATTGGCACCGCAGCGTTTCGAATCTGGTCAAGGCCATGCTGCAGAGCGGCGACAATTGGGGGGCTGCGGTTACTTTTTTGTGAGACAGTAATGTCACTCAAGGAGGCCGCAGAACGCGATAGGGAGAGAAGTCTTGCAGCGCGTGCTAATGCGTCTTCTCGAGGTCGCCGGCCTTCAGCTGGCACCCGGAGAGGCAGGTACGCGCATTACTTCCCTCCCTGAGTTAGGTTCCGTTTACCGCGGGGGGCCTTTAGCTTTCTAGGAGAGCAAAGGACCTTCTGCCCCCGCACAACGAAGTGGGGTGTGTTCTCCCAGAGCACACTCCAGGCACTTTATTGCGCTGGATCGGCTGGGCCTAACTATGTTCTAAATCTCAGCCTTTCCAACACAAACAAAAGCGCAGGGTCGACAGGGAGGAGGGAGTTTTTAGTGGGTATTGGGGTTGCTCTCTCGTGCAGCCACGCTCGGAGTCTTCCACACTATTCTGTGACGTCGATCGCGGACGGAGCACTGCCAAGAGCATACTATTGCTGCAGTGTTATCGCCCCCGACCGACGCGTGTCGTTCCCCTAGCAACGGCCCAGTTTGTGCGCAAATCGGTTAAGAATTTTCCCTCGCCTCAAAAAAAAAAAGAGGTTTTTTGCTCGGTATTGCATAAGGCAATGCACGTTGCAACAACATTCACAATCCAACGTTACGCAGCCTACAGCTGATATGCAGGAGAATGGGCCCCCTTATTTTTTTTATTTTTTTTTTTTATATGTAAGATGTAAAATATAAATGCTGTAAAAGAGTAATGTTTTATTAAGCCGATAATTTTTGATAAATGAAGGAACCCAAATTTTGTATCCCTTATTTTTAATATGCTTATTAGTAGTTAAGTTAAGGATAGAATGCGAATCGACGCGTCGCGTGCGGCGTTCCACAGGGGTCGGTCCTCGGGCCGATTCTTTGGAACGTAGGTTATGACTGGATCCTTCGGGTTCCGGTCCTACCCGGGGTAGGGCTGATCTGCTTTGCGGACGACACCCTACTCACGGCACGCGCTGCGTCATTTGCGGAATCCGTGGACGTCGCTAACGCCGGGTTGGCGATTGTCGTAGATCGAATAGCTAGGCTGGGCTTGAGGGTCTCCCCCGCGAAAACGGAGGCCATCATGTTCCATAGGAAATTTCGCAATCCCCCCGCGGACTTGACCGTTTCGGTCCAAGGGGTGGCCATTAGAGTAGGGCCCCAGATGAAATATCTGGGGCTAGTTCTCGATGGGAAATGGCTGTTCAAAGCGCACTTTGAGCAGCTAGTTCCCAAACTCGTCAAATCCGCGGGCGCACTCTCGAGGCTGCTTCCCAACGTAGGGGGCCCGGGAGGTGCGACGCGGAAACTTTACTCTGGCATCCTGAGGAGTATGGCACTGTACGGTGCACCCGTCTGGTCCATTGCACTTCACCGCCACAACAGAACCCTGCTGCAACGGGCGCAGCAGGTTCTGGCCGTGAGGACCATACGGGGATATCGCACAGTGTCGCGGACGGCGGCCACCCTCCTGGCAGGCGATCCGCCCTGGCATCTCCAGGCGGACGTCCTGACAGTGGTGCGCCGCACCCGGCAGGATGCCCTAGCTAGAGGCCTGACCTTCTGTCAGGTCGAAATCGAGGCGATCAGGAAGCGGGAAACCGCCTCCATGATCGCCGTCTGGTCTCAAGAGCTCGACAACCCTGCGGCCTATGGCGGCTACACGGTGGATGCAATCAGGCCACAGCTGACGGAATGGGTCAACCGTACCAGCGGCACCCTGACCTTCAGGACGACACAGATACTTACCGGACACGGATGTTTCGATAAGTATCTGTGTCGCATTGTGGGCTGCTTGCCTTCCCCGGACTGCCGCCAGTGCGGCGCGCTCGACACGGCGTTACACACCCATGCTGCAGAGCAGCGACAATTGGGGGGCTGCGGTTACTTTTTGCGAGACAGTAATGTCACTCAAGGAGGCCGCAGAACGAGACAGGGAGAGAAGTCCTGCAGCGCGTGCCAATGCGTCTTCTCGAGGTCGCCGGCCTTCAGCTGGCACCCAGAGAGGCAGGTACGCGCATTACTTCCCTCCCTGAGTTAGGTTCCGTTTACCGCGGGGGGCCTTTAGCTTGCTAGGAAGAGCAAAGGACCTTCTACCCCCGCACAACGAAGTGGGGTGTGTTCTCCCAGGGCACACTCCAGGCACTTTATTGCGCTGGATCGGCTGGGCGTAACTATGTTCTAAATCTCAGCCTTTCCAACACATTCAAAGCGCAGGGTCGTCAGGGAGGAGGGGGTTTTTAGTGGGTATTGGGGTTGCTCGCCCGTGCAGCAACGCTCGGAGTCTTCCACACTATTCTGTGACGTCGATCGCGGACGGAGCGCTGCCAAGAGCATACTATTGCTGCAGAGTTATCGCCCCCGACCGACGCGTGTCGTTCCCCTAGCAACGACCCAGTTTGTGCGTAAATCGGTTAAGCATTTTCCCTCGCCTCAAAACCAAAAAAAAAAGGATAGAATGCGAAACAGAAGTCATTCACACAAAACAAAAATAATCACATCACAAAACAATTCAAAAAAGTATGTTTACCGTCAGGCGGGATGAATTTGAATCGTGAGGTGAATAGGGTTGTAATCGGGATTGAGATTTTCCTAACAGTAAATCTTATAAGCTCCCAAAGATAACCTATAAAATAGCAAGAATATGTAGTAGGATAGTTCCACATTAGCTAACACCATTTATTTGATATAAAGTTCAATTGTTAAAATCAGGGCTTGAAAACGTTATCAATTAACCTTTAAAAATATAGGTAATTACCGATATATTCGACAAAGGTACTGCGATAGCGGTATATTTTTTTACCGTTACTTGTACTTTGTAATTTTCAGGTTATAATATAACGTTAAAAATCGTATGTATAACGCTATACGTATCGGTAATTTTTATGTTATTTCAAGAGACGTTACTATTTTTAGGAATTGGTTTTATTACGACTGCATGTTACCGAAACAATCGACAAACACAACTCTAAATATTAAGCGCGCTCTTAGCACAGTGCTGTTAGATAATCTTTACGAGGGAAAGAGAGAGAGACGATGGTAACAAAATATAGTTTTAACGGTAAAAATACCGATAAAAATGGTATTAACGTTATATTTTTTACCGGTATAATGGCTGGAAATAACAATAAGTTTTATAACGGTGTTTATTTTTAAGTGTTATCTGAAATGAGCAGAAATAACGATACCCCATTTTTACCGGTATTCCAAGCCCTGGTTAAAATATCACTGAAGTTCGGCTTCCAAATTCGCGCTTTTAAGTGGTTTATATATCCTTTCCGTTTGTCTTATTTTATTGATAAGTCAACATTTTAAAGATTGTTTGCAAGTTTAGTATTTATCATGGAAGCTGTACATTTACATGTAAGTACAATTGAAATATTATTTTATTATAGAACGAGTTTTTACACCACTCGGAATTTATTCAGATAATTTTTTTAACAGAAATAAAACGAAACTTGAAGATGTTGTAGAAAATAGTCGGTTAAATATTTATTTTTTGGTTTTTAGTGTGAAGTCGGTTTTGTTTTTGTTAAAAAAATATTTTGTACTTTTTAGTTGCAAATACTTCAATAGCTTTAAAAATAATATTATTCACCTGTAGAAATTGTAAAACTGGCATGCATATACAAATTTGCCTTCTCGCTCTTCGTTGTATATGCTCTACAACAAGGGCTGCTCTCGATTTCCTTACGATCCACAAGGACCCTCACTTGGTGACTATGGAACCATCTTATAAGTAAAGAAAAACAATTTGAAAATCAGTCCACAATTGACGGAGAAATCGTGTTACGAAGAAGTTGGTTAATAATTTTCGTGAGTTTCGCTCATTCCTTGGACTCCACTCACCAGATCCTGACACGCTGACCATAGGACCAATTCGGGAGTATAACCTTTCGGTTAAAAGAAACATTTTGAGAATCGGTTCACTATTGAGAGAAATCGAGCAACGAACATACAGACGAATTGAGAACCTCTGCGTATAACGATTTTTCGGTATACGCTTTGGGGATTTTTTGGTACGACTGTGGGGTTAATAGGGACGCATATTTAATAAATGCGGACGTCCAAGCATGCCAAGTAAATATGTAGATTTATGAAATATGTAGTAACTTAAAATCATTCTGTTACTTGTGATAATTATTTGAAAGTTTGAATTCTTGGGTCCCGATGCAAAATGTTTGGTTATATGTTTTAAAATCCATATCTCTTTGTTTGCTTGCATTTCTGTTTATGTCATTATAACTCACAGAATCAGTTTTATTGTAATGCCTCTTACCTATGTTCAGCCATTTGAATATTATCAGCTTCTTTTACAATTAGTGAAGGTATTTCATCTCGGGGACTATGAAGATGAACATATAGGTGATTATTTTTAAAAGCCTATGTCTAAACTATAAGCGAAAAAATACTCAAAGGAGTCTTAGGACCGATTTTGATGGAAAATGAAAGCCGATCCCAGACCATAGTAAATAACGGAAAGTTGTCAAGAGCGTCTGTTGTCAAGTGAGCTCAACCGGTAAAGGCTTAGCCCAGTTTAACACAGAGGCCTTAAACGTTTACGATCTTATTTATATTGAGCTCTCCTTAATTCAATATGAATAAAACTGTAAGACATTAGTGCTAACTATGACTGAGCCAATAAGCAGCGACAATACTGCACTTTAGGACTATACGCGGAGGGTAGCGGTATGACCTTTTCTTATCCGTGTAGGAACGGAGAAAGAATACAATTTCCTGCGGCCGGGCGGCCTGTGTCGTAACGAAACAACCCACAGCCAGGTGGTAGGGCATTTGCCCGACTGGATGGCTACCACCCCTGGTCTAAAGTATGTCGCCATAACAACCTTAAGTTGTGATCCGGCATTAGTGACTAGGTTTCAGTTTCCCTTAAGAGAGCAGCAGCGCATTTGTAGCAACTTTGGTGTTGCAAATGTCCATAGGCGATGGTAACCGCTTTCCATCAAGTGGTCCGTCTGCCTGTCTGCTGATCTCCTGCAATAAAAAAATAAAAAGATGACCACGAACTCTTTGAAAGAGTAGTTGGCCCACAATGTATAATCGTCAAAAACCGCTTTAGCATCTAGAAGTTTCTGGGGTGCTAGGCGTCTAGGACGGCAAGAGATCCTTATCTCTTGCCACCATCAGTTGTCAGGATATAATGGACCGTGCTATGTTTAGGCTACGGTAAATCTAGGTGGCTTGCTGATACATGGAAATTCTGAAATAATCGTGCCGAATTCGGACGATGGGGCAGAGACAACTTCAACGTCTGATATAAATTAGCAATTGTGGCAACGCATACCAGTACTGCTGTCAACAAGCCTTTTATTTGCACAATCGGGTACTAGCCGGTAATGTGCTAAAAAGTCTGATCCTATAGTAGCGGTTTTGACATCAGCGATAATGAACTGCCACTGAAAAGCACGATGCAGCCCGAAGTCGAATGACAAATGAATTTGACATAAAGTACGAGTTTCACTACTATTTGCAGCAGCCAATGTATAGTTGGATTGTACTTGCTTATTAGCTAACCGTCGATGCGGTACCAGGAGAGGTATGAGCGTGTATCGACTAAAATTTGACGTTTTCCGACGGCGATGATGATGTCCAAACGCATGGTTTTACACACTTAGCTGCTTTCATTCCAAATTTGCGAGATAAAAGCACATTTTTGGTTTACCTCGTGTTAAGGAGCGTTCTCGTTGATTTGAGTGATCACATGATTGATACCTACCACGTTCTGCTGTAAGTACGGTTACTTGGCGCGTGAGCTCAGCCAGGCGTTGAAACCTCTAACATTTTACATGCTAGCTCTGAAATCTTGTCCAAAGAAAATTTTGATTGAGCTACTAAAATAGCTTGAAAATGTTGTGGGAGACGGCGGATCCAAAGCTGCCTTAGCAAGTTTTCATATGACAAGGCATTCCTAGCCAATGATCTTAGGTGCCGTAGGAATTGAGAGGGACGAAAGTCTCCCAAATCTTTATCAATAACTAGCTGTCGGACTCATTGTTGATTAGACGCGATCAATCTACGCATGAGTTCAGCCGTGAGTTTACCATACTTCGGGTGGGTGAGGTAGTATAATATCCTCAAATTCCTCAATAATTCAGATATTCAACGGAACTACAACATAATTAAATTTAGTTAATTCAGCGGAAATTCGTGGTATGGACAATTGTGCTTCTACCTGTACGAATCAAGTGGCAGATCAGTCTGGCCAGAAGGATGGAAGCTTAATAGGAACTCTACAGACAGAGGGACTCTGAGGGATGTCTGCGGGGGGTGGTTCTGTATTATTAACATTTTGAGATTTGAATTTTTACCATTCAGTCATAAGTATAGCATTTTGTTGCTTTTATAAAGTGAATTCTTCTTGTAACAATTCCTTACTATGCTCCATTTATCACTGTTTAAGTATAATACTAATATAGTATGTATCCAACTAGGCTGACGGAATTTAAACACAAATAATATGTGTAAGAATACAAAGTTATAAAACAATTATTATAACGTACAAAAATACAAAATAAGGCAATAATTACATAAAACAGACTAAAAAAACAGTAGACACATAATGTAAATAACATAGAAATGTAGTTTTTATGTAGATCATTCATTTACATTAACACTTAAATAAACTTGTTGCAACTAACCGTTAAAAATTACCATGAAGTTCACTATAAGAACTGTAATTTATATTATTTATAACACATACATACGCCTTATATATAGACACTAGACCTAGTATGTGAACCTTAAAAACGTGTTTTCTAGCCCACTAGAAAACAAGTGTGATTTGTATTTAGGAATACACTTACACTAAGGGCCGCTTGCATAAGGTTGATAAATTTATTTAATAAACAAAAAACGTATGTAACACCCTTAAATACAATTAGCATCTTGCACAACGCAAAATTTGTCGCTAAATATGTTTAAAGAACTGTCAATACGTTTTGTGTAAAACGTATTTAGGCAGTTTAATATGATTAACTAATTTTATTTAAAGGCGATCGTTATGCAAGCGGCCCTTAATATATAAACACTAAAACTGTTTTTAAGTTTAGTAAACGAGTTTTGAATTATTATTATTATTACTATTTTAATAATAAATAATAATAAACTTTATTTTCAGTAACAAAAAACAGCTAGGTAGCGTAACAAAATTTTTAGAAGTAGTACAGCATAAATATGTTTGTGACTAAGACCGAAACTAAGAATAAACTTGAATCTTCGGCCTCTTTATTATTTTAAAGTTCATAATAATAAATCACAGTCATTGAGGTATAACATGTCTAGAGAAAAACATAGTAATTAAATTAAATAAGCAACACAATGAATAGTAATATATAGAATAGAATAAGATTGACACTAAAAATATATACATACATACATACATACATAACTTCACGCCAGTTCCCTTGCGGGGTAGGCACGAACAGCAGAGTGCCATTTTGGCTTATTCTTACACACTAAAAATATATAATAGTATATATTTCTTTAGAGTCAGATCATGAGTAAACATAACAAAACATGAAGTATAAATAGACACAACAGTAAAATAGTTGTTACATGTAGATAGGTAGGATACAGGGATGTGTATAGACCTGCAAATAAATTATGGTATATATAATACAAGTAGTTTGGTAAGTTAAAATAAATATGATAATGTTGACTGGGTTTAGTTATAGTTAAATATTATTAAATGTCTTTTATATGTATGGTATATATAAAATAAATGTGTATAATAAATATAAATAAAATATCATTAATATAAAAACTTGTTAAAATTAGTCAAAAATGTAAAATAAACATGAAATTGATGTCTATCTATAAAATTTGAGTAATAATATATAATATCAGTTTAAATGAATTTGTAACTAAATATATAGTGGTATTATGCTATAAATGTAAGTAGAAGTGATCTAGATCATTAATATTCCCTTTCTTAAAACATAAAAAGGGTTATGAGCGCTGAAATAAAAAAACAGGTCTAGAGAGAGCATTGCTAACAAATAACACCGCGAAAAACGGCACCGAAAACACGAAGCGTTGCTATATTCACTCCTCAAAAGCTATAAATGTGTGGGTGTTTTGGGGATATCAGCTAAAAAATACAACCCTATTTTTTATAATTAAAATATTTTTTATGTAAGTGAAAAGTTTAAATGATTATTATGATTTAATCGCTTTATGTGGTTTAATGTTAATATTGCTCAGAGGTTTAAAGTTTTTTTTAATAATTTAAAGTATAACCAACAAAAGTTGTGTGTTGTGTGGAACAAGCCATAGAAAATAAACCACATGTATAAATGACTTTTGGTTTATGTAGTAGTTCACTTTAATTATATGTCTGTACAGATTTTAATATTTATAAGTCCGTTGTGATGTAATAATGTGTGTATACTGTGTGTGTTACAATAAAGACAGTCTAAAATCATCTCTCGGTAGTTTCACTCGTCTACCCCGCTGGCCCCGCAATACACCGTGTACCAATACTATTGTAATAATTCACAAAAAAAAATATTCGCATTGGAAAATTATTTTGGTATTTACACAACAAGTTGACAAAGGTTATTAGACTAGTTATGCCCCAAAGATTATTCCAAGCTAAAATTCAGTGAAATCATGAATGAACGATTCGATGGGTTCATACTGGGTAATGGGCGTTATGTGTTATCCAAATAAAAAAAACATGTGTGTGTATGTATGTGTGCTGTTCACACACAGTAGAAGTGAAACAAATTGTGACAAGGGGTGGGGATTCTAAATTTAATGACTTCACATTTCATATATTATATCGTATATTTAAGCTTTAAAACACGAAAGTCAAAGTATTAACGCAAAACTTCAAACGGAAAAAGAAAGAAAAAGTCTTTATTTGAAGAGAATGGCGACATTTTTAAACGTTTATATGTTGTTGTTATATACATAGCATATTTTTCCAAAACATTTCCAACTCTATTTGTATGAGCATAGTGTTTAAATGATTAAATATAATGTATTCTATCGCATTCTCTCGCGGGCTCAGTCTTATAGATTTTTAGTGTCGCTTTTTCGTTTCATCGAGTCACAGCGATTCTAAAGAATTTTCACTTCAAAAATTGTAACAATCTCTTCCCAAATTTTGGAACAACTCCCATTTATTACCTGACAACATCAATAAATTCGATAACCTTTGATTTATGAAAATTAAATTTCATGTTTTCATAAAGAAATCACGAGAGAAATGTTAAACATACCGATAAAATGACATCTTATCCTTATCCTTTCCTATTTTAAAATAGTTCCGACACATTTTAATAGGGCAGGACGGCATATTATTTTTTTTAGCGAGAGTTCTAACGAGTAAAGTAGTCGAAACGACAATAACATGCGTGGGGCGCAAGTACACCAAATTTAGTGCACTTTTTATGGCCGTTTTGGTCCAATTCATGTGTTATCTAGACGTCTATATGATCGGAGATCACAGTACTGTCACCTTTTTTACTTTACGACAATAAATGTTAACAATTCTATATGTCAATAATATCGATTTTTAAATACGAAAACTGTCTGAGTTTGAATTAGTAGTATGTTTTTAATCGATTTATTTCTACAAAAAAATCGACATTTAATTTGATATACACTAGTTGCCGCTATAACGATGTTTTTTATTCCATTTCTCTTTTAGTTATATGAATGTACTTTATGTTTTGTTTTGGATTTTTCGACAACTTGCGCTATTTTGGTTATATTGATTGACCGCTACCGTTACATGTTCGCTCTGCTCTAATTGAAAGTTGCGACCAGTTATTAAAAAAGTGAGTTGGTCAGATTAGGTTAGTCTTTAGACCAAAACGCACGAGGTAAGCGCGCGAAACGAGGGTGCCGCGGGATTGGCCGGCTAGTGTCAGGACAGACTGGTACCATTTCATTGATAACTATTTAAATGATGGTTACAAATCGGTTGTGACATTCGCTGACCGCTGTCGTGGCACACTCACTTCGCTCGCTCTGCTTGTGGGCTTTAGTCCGCGTTTTTAGACTGTTTTGAATGTTTTTACATTGACCACTACCTTACTTCTGTATTTATTGTCTTTGGACATAAGAAATAAGTACACCATTAGTGAAAAAAATAAGTAAAGTTGTTTACAAAAAAAAAAAACATATCTCGAACACTACCTACATGTCTCCTAGAGATGTGGTAGCAGAAGGGCAGTGACTACTAAGCCAAAGTTTAATCGTTGTCAGTATATGTACGAAAGTCTTTTGAATGTATGACGAGTGTACCTCGTGAGGTGGGCTCAGGATCAAGCCGCCCAGAACTGGCTGTATCTTTGTTGTTAACTTTTGATAGAAACCAAATAAGATACTTAGCACTATAATTTATTAATACTTGACTTATTCTAATTTTATAAAGAATAATAATTTTAATAATATTACAAATATGCCAGCCAAATAACGCCTATGGCGTAGTGAATTCGCGAATTGCGTATTACGTATTAACCATATCTCTGACTGACGTTTATAGTTAACTTATACTTTTTCTAAACTGATTGTTACTGGTACGTTCGGAAATATCACACAAGTATCGAAGTTATTATTTCTTTTTCTGAAAGTTGAATTTTTTCCGAAAATATATTTAGATAAGAATCACATATTGATTACTTACTATATGTATATATTAATAATTTGTTCTTTTTGCGTATAGCGCCATCTCATAGAGCCTTTGGTACCTACCAGTATTATCCTGCCATTGGCAACAAGGCAAGTACCACAAATATTCACGAGATGGTGCTAATTTTTTTAATTAAAAATGTGTGTAAAACCAACGGTTTTGATTAATAACTTACATTATTCAATTGAATATCTTCAGTAGAACCTTTTTTTTTCATTAAATACTTACTTAAATCAACATTGGATTTATTAATGAAAGCATGGAAAAGTTACTTTTCCATGTTAAAGATAGCCTCTCTATGTACTCCAGTCAAATAAGTTCTGAAATCAAAATTTTGGTACTCAACTTTGCATTTTTGATATAATGTAGTTTTAATGATACAAAAACAATGTGTAATAAAGGTTTTCGCGTCCGCAACCCCCTGGCACGCCTTGACATTTTTTTTAAAGTGCCCTTTTGCAATTACCTGAAAACGGTAAAAGTTAGACAAAAAAGTTCTACTAAAAATTTGTAGAGCTTAAAATTTTACATAAGTTCAATAACTTTTTTTTCACCAGTCAAAATTAACCGAGTTAGGGACATTTTAAGTTCAAGTGATGAACGTAAATTTCAAAAAATGGTAGGTAGTAGAAATAAGTAAATTTTATTTTTTTATGTTTAAATTGCTTAAAAATATTTATTCTTAAATTCTAGAGGCACAGTTTTTTTTTTGTTATTGTTAAGAAAGAAACAAAATTGGAATTTTCAAATTGAAATTTTAATTACTTATTTTTTTGCCATATTGAGATTTCTCGTAAAATTTACTAAATGTTACTATTGAAAAAAAACCTAGTATATTTCGGCAGGTGTGAATTTATACAGGTATATTTTTTTTATCCTACACCGTTGTATTAAGTCCCGAGTTAGAGGGGACCATTGCTTACTCATATGGATGCTTGATGATGACTGTTATGCATGCTCTGACATTATGATGTCCGAGTAAGAATAAGAATGCATTATCGGAGAATCATAAATTTATGATATGTTCATTCAAATAGATTAGTCATTCTTTCTTACTTTGTGATATAAAAAAATAATAATAATTTGAAGACCACGGGCCATAAAAATGGCCCGGACATTTGGAGGGCTTGCGTGGGGCCATGGGAAGGTCAACACGTAGAGGGCCCTTTGCCAAATTTAATGTAAATGTGGCGTGACATTGACCGGCGATTATCCCTGTCTACACCATATAGTTAATGCACCCAAGGACAAGCTCCGGTCAGTGTAGGACTATTGTGGGAAAGGAGGACAAAAAGTACCGGGCTATTGGGGTGAACTGCTAGTGGTACTAGGATTCTGGGAATATGGGAACTGTGGCGTCTGCCCGTCGCAATGTTCGGGGAACATGGAAAAATGGGCAGACGGTGACTCGCCACTCCTTAATAACAAATATTATTATTTATTAATAATAAATTGTTTTTTTTTACCGTCTCGACGATAGTAAATATTTATCTATTCCGAATTTTATAATTTGGAAAAAATAACTTGACATCATTAAGATTAATTTTGAAACTTAACATTTTTAACTTAACACCCCTTACACCTTTGGGTAAAAACGGCCTTGGATTAGGTACCTAAGGTATCCTCCCAGGAGTGTCCTGTTTGGACAGCGCAGCGTCGTGACCTCGTCGCCTTTACCGGAGCCCTACTGGATGGGACGCCATCTTCTCATTTTGTAAGCGAGTTATGTTTGCTAAGGAGGAGGCGGAGCGGGTGCGTGAGCGTATATCCTTGCTCCATTCGCGCCAAAGGACGACGCGTCGGCATCGCAAAGCAAGCCTAGACGCGCGCGCTCATCTCTCCTCCCGTGGAGCGCATTACAGATCGTTCCATGCTTTGAGAGATTGAAGTCGCCGGGGACAAAAGATGTCTCGGGTTCTGGATGAGGCCGATGGGCCACCGCCAGTTAGGGCCCGCGGAGGGGCTAGGTTATGTACCGTGGCCCTGGCATAAAGGCGAAGGGCGGAACACTGAGGGGTTTTAGTGGGTATCCCTAACTGTTGTGTGCATTAGCATTGTTTGCTTGCAGTGCTAGTGCCACCCCGACCTGGCGAATCCCAAACATCGGCCGCGATTCCTCGCGTGACTGTTGGTGCCCAGTCGGATCTCCCTTTGTTAAAAAAAAAGGTAAGATATTCTCAGTTACATAACCTGGAAAAGCCAAAATTAAGCTTTTTATGTGGCCTAATGAATATGTTAGATAAGGTGCTGCGAGCCATAACATTATTTTATTTAGGTGTATATTTTACTACTAGAATACACAGCAGATAGGCTGACGGACCACGTCAATGGTTAGTGGTCGTCTATGGACATTTCCAATAGCAGAGGTGTCACCAATGTGAATCCATTACTTTATACAACAATGTCGTATGCTAGTTATGTTTAGGGGACCGCAAATTATACTTGAGGGATTAGAGGTAGGAAACAATACAATACAATGTATATTATTCAATCATATTACATTTTCTTCATTATAATATTTATTTACTCACAAACATCGCTATTATTACAGTAGTCAACAATACAATAGTGTGATTCACATAATACATTATATATACGTACATACATATTCAATAATTATAACCTGCTCTACTGGGACTGATCAATTATCACAGACAGGACTATTGTTGCCAACAAGCCTGATATTGTGATAGTTGATCGGTCTGCGAGACGTGCTATAATTATAGATGTCGCGATTCCCCATGATGGTAATCTCGTGAATGCCGAGAAAGATAAACAAATAAAGTATATTGATCTTGCTCACGAGGTTACCGCTATGTGGATCCTGGACTCTACAATCATAGTACCAATAGTGGTGTCAGTGAATGGACTAATAGCGAAGAGCCTTGACCGCCACCTTGAAAGGTTCTCGCTTGGTATCTGGTTGAAGGATCGGATGCAGAAGGCAGCTCTATTGGACACGGCCCCTATTGTGAGGAGATTCCTATGTCTGGAGCCTTAACCACCAGTAGCCTGGACCCTAGGCCCCACTGCCGGCGAAGATGTGTATAATGTCTAATTATTGTAATCTCGAAAGACATACAATTATAATGTGGTATGCAGTTCTTGTGAATAATTTATATGTAGATAGAGTAGATAGATAAAAATGTCAATTTGTTGACATATCTTGTTCAGTATTCGCAAGGCAAGTCTTCTTGGTGGAACGCCTCGTTAAGCATCTCGATACTGTGGAGCCAGGGCTAGCACAGAGGCAGTTCGGATTTCGGCGGACACGCTCCACGTTGGACGCCTTCGAGACACTGCGGGCTGTAACGGACGAAGCCGTCTAAGCGAAGGATACTGTACGCTTTTAACAGCCTCCTTCACGAGACGATCAGGGAGGGGCTCCGTGCAAACGGAGTTCCCCCGTACCCCACGAGGCTGTTGGGCGCGTACCTCCAGGACAGGTACATCCTTTAGGAGGGCGGTGAGTCCGAGAATCGCGCGTTAGGTCGGTGACGCGTCGTGTTCGGCGTTCTACAGGGGTCGGTCCTCGGGCCGATTCTTTGGAACGTTGGTTATGACTGGATCCTTCGAGTTCCGGTCCTGCCCGGAATAGGGCTAATCTGCTTTGCGGATGACACCCTACACACGGCACGCGCTGCGTCTTACGCGGAATCCGTGGACCTCGCCAATGACGGGTTGACTATCGTGGTCCAAAGAATAGGTAGGTTGGGCTTGAAGGTCTCCTCCGCGAAGACGGTGGCCGTCATGTTCCATAGGCGTTTTCGTAATCCCCCCGCGGACTTGACCGTTACAGTCCAAGGAGTGGACATTCGTGTAGGCCCCCAGATGAAACATCTGGGGCTAATTCTCGACGGGAAATGGCTGTTTAAAGCGCACTTTGAGCAGCTAGTTCCCAAACTCGTGAGGTCTCTCGGCTTCTTCCCGACGTGGGGGGACCGGGGACGACGACTAGGAAACTCTACGCGGGCATCCTTAGGAGTATGGTCCTGTACGATGCACCTGTTTGGTCCACTGCACTTCACCGCCACAATAGGACTTTGTTGTGCCGCGCACAACGGGTCCTGGCGGTGAGGGTCATTCGTGGATACCGTGTCGTGAGTCGTGGACGGCGTCGACACTCTTGGCAGGCGATCCGCCCTGGCCTGTCCAGGCGGATGTACTTGCCAAAGTTTGACACTCCCGACAGGATGCCCTCGCACGTGGCCTGGTTTATTGCCAGGCCGAGTTTCAGGCGATCAGGATGCGGGAAACCGCGACCATGATCCAATCTTGGTCAGTAGAGTTGGAAAACCCTGTGGCTGACATTGAGACAGTGGAGGCGGTGCGCCCACACCTGTTGCGATGACCGGAAGCGCGGGACCCTGACCTTCAGGATGACGCACATACTTACCGGGCATGGGTGCTTCGATAAGTATCTGAATCATATCGTGGGCTGCCTGCCTTCACCCCAATGTCGCCAGTGTGGCGCACAAGACACGGCGTTTTATACGCTAGTCGAGTGCGCAGAATGGCCACCACAGAGGTTCGAACTCGAGACAATAGTAGGTCCGAACAATTCGCTAGGCAGTCTGGTGCAAGCCATGCTGCATAGCGATGATCATTGGGTGGGTGCGTCCAATTTCTGCGAGGCAGTTGTCTCAAAAGGAGGCCGCAGAACGAGATAGGGAGAGAGGTACAATTGCGCATGCATCTCACGGGTACCGACGTCAGTCGGGGTCCCGGAGGCGCAGATATGCGTATGATTTCCCTCCTTGAAATACCGCTGTAGAGGCCCTCTAGCATCTAGGGAGCAGAGGAGTCTTCACCCCTGTTGACGAAGTGAGTTTGCACTGCTTCCCGGGGTATTCTCAAGCACAGATGCGCTAGGATCAGCGTGAGCGTAACTACGTTCTAAGTCTCACGCTCTTCCTGCCATAAGCGCGGGGCACATGGGAGGAGGGTGGTTTTAGTGGAGTATTGAGTTGGTTGGTAGGTTGGTTTCGAGTCTCCACACAAGCCGGTCGATTAGTATTTGGCAGCCCCCAGGGGATTACCTCCGTAATCGACTATGGTCTAAACCCTAGCAAAGAACCCGGTATTGTGCGAAATGCATTTCCCCCGCCTTAAAAAAAAAGTGTTCGCAAGGCGCGTGTCATCGGTGTTTTCCTTATTGAGCAAGTTCGTCCTGCCGTTTGGTATTACCAACATTGGTGGTTGCCTAGTTCTTATTACAGAATCGGTGGAATGTTCAATTTAATTTCACAATCTAAATAAGTAGGAGACCAATGCAAACTTTCGTCTGGTTGACAAATTATTATATCCAACCATGCCTAAGAATCACCATAAAATCGAAGATAGGTAAAAGGTATAAAAATCTAGTAAATTTATTTTCTTATTTTTTTATATTTTATTTATTAAGATGTAGGTACTCCAAGATAGTCTGCCTTTTCAACCCTTATAATTGCTACGTTAACCAAGAAATAGTTCTATTGGAGCGACCACTTGTTATAGACGAATTGATAACCTCCGTTAAGAACAATCAAAATACTCCCTAATGTATAAACTTATTAGTTGTATTTTGATGTTTCTTAGCGGAGGTTCCCATTTCGTCTGTATGATGGTTTTTCTTTTTTGGTAATTTCGTTACTCGACTTCTCCGTCAATTGTGAACCGATTTTCAAATATTTTTTTAAATCGAAAGGTCCCGAATTTGTCTCATTGTCACTATGTCAGAATCAGATGAGTGGATTCCAAGGAATTAGAGAAACCCATGAAAATTGATAACAGACTTCTTCGTAATACGATATCTCCGTCAATTCTAAGCCGATTTTCAACTTTTTTCTTTACTCGTAAGTCTATACTCCCGAGGTGCTGGTCATGGTCACCAAGTTAGGATCTGATTACTGAATTTTAGAGAAATCGAGTATAACCCTTTTTAAAGAACGCCGAGGGCCACATTCTTAGAAAAAAAGCTTGTATACGCGTGCCAATATTACGTTTTCTGTAAATAATATAATAACAGCCCATAACTGTCCCACTGCTGGGCTCGGACCTCCCACTGTAGGAGAACGGACAGTATACCCGCCACGCTTGTCCAAGGCGTCTTGGCAGGTTTGACACATCGGTTATCACGATGTTTTCCTTCACCATGGTGCATGCGTTCCGGCCAGGATCGAACCCGTGCTATTTGAGTTTAGGACGCGAACGCTAGACATTACGCTACCACGTTTTCTACAGGCACTTAATTTTTGTGTACATGTTACGCGATTTCCCCGTCAATTGTGGGTCGATTTTCAAATTATTTTTTTATTATAAAGATATACTCCCGAGTTGGTACCATAGTCACTAAATCAGGATGTTGTTGAGTGGTTCGCAGGGAAATCGAGAATAACCATTGTTGACGAGCGTGAACACCGAAAAGTGAGATAGTGACGTCGTATACGCTTTCCAGTAGTACAATTTCTACAAGCGCTTAATACGTTATTTCAAAAGCTATTCAAGTGCTTGAGCAATTAGGAAGTCAAAATTTTTTTTAACAAAAACAAAACCAAATTTAAAAAACAACAACAAATGTGCAAAATAAGTAACTTTTCTGTTTTACTTCGCACCGACTTCAAGATGTTGTAGAAAGAAAGCGGTTAAATATTTATTTTTTCTTTTTAATTTGTAGTCGGTTTTATTTCTGTTATTTTTTAAAATATTTATTGAGACATCAATGCTAAAATAAGTATGAAAAATGATTAAACACACAGAATGGTTCGATATTTTATTTGTTGCAGATTTATGGAATACAACCAATGTAACTAGAACATGTTAAAATGACATCGGACGCACATATAGTGTGCTTATTATACTATTTCAACCAGTGTTTAATTAAATACATAAACACCAGATCGATTACATGCATTTTAAATCTAAACATCAGATTATGTATCACACATTTATTTCTTATCTAAAACTAGATAGACAATAATGAGATCCGGAACGACGGAAATGGGTGTTGGGTGTCCAAAACATACGATTATTTGCAGTGAAAATATAAACAGCAAATCATAGATTAGATTTGTTCGCTAACACTTCGAAAATTAGTTATTTTTGAAGTAATATTTAATATAAATTTTCCTAATACAAAGATATACAAAAGTGTTAATTTAGATTGTTGAAGTTTTCATTGAATGAACTTTGCTAGCACTTCATGCTTTTAACAATTTGAAATACAATCTCATATCTCGCTTTTCCACACGGGACCGAGCCTCACACCCAGAAAAGCCAACAACTACTCATTATTTATTAAACAACAACAACTTTTTATGATAAGGCCTAATCCAATTATTCATTATAATATTTTTTTACCCCAAAATGCGTTCCCATATCATTTGTTTCAGCAAAATCATTAGCATATTATGAAAAGTGCATGTAAGCCAGCAATTACTATGTACTGCTTCTTTATTTAAAAGTAGAGTTCATTATATAGTCAAAATTCAAGATTAAGAAAAGAATAAATATAAATAAATTTAATAATGAAATGTATTCTTTGGAAAAAGATAGAACGGCTTAAAAAGCGAAGTGTGATAATCATAATTATACATTTAAAAGTTATTATATATATTAGGCTGACTATCCATTTATTCACAGTGATAGTTCAGAGTTGAATAATGAATACACAGGCTAACATGAACATGAATAATTATTTAACCTACCTTAAAATTACCAAATTTAGCCTTTCTTTTCAATATGATATATACGATTACATAGTTATGTACGTTAAAAAGATGTTGAATCCGTATGACTTTTGTATTGATGAGATGTAAAGTCATACAATCTGAGATAAAAGCGTTGTTGTAATACAAAAGTCATCACAGACTGATTAAGTAACATATGCAGAATTATTCAATCAGCACAGTTTTGCTAAAATATCATAATAAGTTTAGATTAGTTGCTTTTTGTTTACTTAAAATATCACATTTGTGAGATCTTATAAAGAGGAATTACAAATCTATAACTACGTAACGTTAAATAAAAATAATTCGAGTGGTCATAAGGAGACATTATTAAGAACATAAAAGTGAAATTATCTGTAGTTATATGGGAGTGAGTAACAAAAAGGAAGACATCTTCGTAGTGATTGTCGTTTCAAAAAAACATACATTCTTTTCCAGTTTCAACATACAACTGACAAAGTACCAAACGTAAAATATTCTCCTTGTGTTAATAAACAACTAAAATTTACATATAGTAAATTTTCATAAATAACTACGAAAAGGAAACTTATATAAAAATAAATTATTCTTAATTCTACCAACATAAGAACAAGGCAACAGTTTAAAAAAATATTTATAATTTACCATTACAGTATATCCAAACTATCAATTTCGCTTCAACAGGTGGAAGGTACATATATAACAAGAATAAAAAAATGTAGACATAGGTTTAAATACGTAGAAATTCATTTATGATATGTTTTTATTATGTTTAAAATTTCAATAGAAATATAATAATACAATTTACCAGGTGTTCTATTCTTTGACATGTATTTTAGAACAATAAATAATATGTAAATCTATCTGTATAATGATATTCGCTCGAAACTAAAAGTATTTCTAATCTGAAACGTGCTATCCATTTGAAAACACTTTATTAAACTTGGACAACTTACCTCAAATAGCGGTTTGCGTATGGGTATTGGTCAGTAATACAGGCTTACGTATCTGAATTCAGGGTTAGTGATGTCTTTCTAGCACCGATCCATTATTTATACTAAAATTCTTAGTATGATATTAGACTAATTTAATTAAAATTCCAATTATAGTTAAAAAAAATCACAAAATATAGTAAAGTTACGCATTGGCAACAAACACTTACGCAAAAACAAAAAAACACGCAAAAACAAAAAAACACTTACGCATTGGCATTTCACAAATAGGTGCTATTTGTGAAATGCCAATGCGTAAGTGTTATCTAACAAAAATAGGTATAAGAAAAATGTCTAACATTTGTGCTAATTGAATAGATAGTAAATATAAAACAAAACCATTTTGATCAAGGACATTTGCAGAACTTCAGTCAAATATCAGTCACCTAAGAAATAAATGCAAGTATCTAGAAGCAGGTTGTCTTATTTTTCAATCATTTTATTTACTATTGGATAAAATTTGACATATAACTAATTATACGCCATTATTTAACCAGTGGCAAAGAGAAACAATGGTTTAAGAAGAATACGAGGAACGACGATCTCCCAGTAAAAACACCCCTCAAAAGGTCCCTACATTTTACAATTTGAGGGCCGACACTAATCCTTCCTGTCTCACTTTTACATAAAGGAAAAATATCACTAAACTTTCAAGTAACATTACTATTTTCAAAGCATATCAAAATTTATTAGACCAAGTTTATTAGACCAAAATTTATTAGACCAAGTCCATCAAAAGTTGTTTTAACTTTGTTTTGTGTAAACGGATTATCTGAATTTAACAAGTTTCATGTGTTTATTATAATAACAATAAAACTAACTTAAAAAATATAATTAATAATTTAAAATAAACTAAGTTATAAATGGTACAAGTGATTATAGACTGTGTAATAAAAATAAATCACTGCCAGATGGGATCGTGCTCAGAAGGCTGGTTACATTGTCGCGCTATATGGCAATGCTTACCGTTGGGTGACGTATGAGCCGGACAGTGTTTACAATTATGATTAATTAGTCTCATTTAGGGAATGGGAATTCCAAAAGGAACTAATCATTAAAGTACTGCAATTGTCATTCTTAATATTCTTCCACAATAAGATATAGAAATGAGGCATATTATACAGGTGGCCAGAGCAGTGACGTTCAAAGGCAAAATTTACTTAGTTTACATAAAAGGGTACCAGAATTAATCCCATGTATGTTTGACCAAAATGTTTAGTTTTCAAGTTATTAATCTGTACGATTTTAATTTTTTCTGGTATAATTATTTGGGACTTTTTTATGTAACTACTATATTAACATAAGTTACAAAATTTGTATTCGAAAGTGAAAAGAAATATTTCAAGCGAATCAGACTTGAATTTTCAATCTTAAATAAAAAATTGAAAAGACAACTTCATAGTTTCAAAATTTCTTTAAAAACTGTGTGATTTGCTCGAAATTATTTTTTTTTTCATTTTCAAATACAATTTTCGTAAGTTATGTTAACGTTAGGGTGCTGATTATTTAACGTTTAGCGTGTAAAAGTAAGTTTTATAAGGACTTATTACATAAAAAAGTTCCAAATAATCATACTAAAAAATGAAATAAAAAATATTTAAAGCCGTTGCGGTAAAAATTCCCACATATCTAAGAAGTTAATAAACTCCAAAACAATTTTTTTTTGTAATATATGCATGGGGGGTAATTCGCGTACCCCTTCATGTAAACTAAATATTTTTTTCTTTTGAACTTTAGTGTTCAGGCCACCTGTATTGTTATCGGCTAAATTAGCCTTGTTGTAAATCTCAATCTATTATATCCTAAGTTTGAGTATAGCTTCAGAAAGAATAAGAATATTAAATGTTTAAATTAATATTAATATCTAAAACCCTTTAAAATAGACAGTCGGTGGTTAACAATAGAGCTGATTCGCTCAAATTTGCCGCAGCATGGTTAAATACAACACTACAATAAGTTGGTTCATGTACGTCGTCTAAGATGACGCTTAGTCGTCCCAGTTGTCGTACGTAGAGTCCGGGTAGGCCCATGGTGGACGGCTTGAGGTATGCGAAGTAGTACTGTTAGTCCTGGCGTTATAGCTGAAATAAAAGTATTTACTATAATATGAAATGCTTTATTTCCAAATCGATAACTCTGTAAAACAAAGTAAAAAAATAATAAATTATTTATTTAAATAAAAAATACATTTACGCTGTACCTATATAATAGATTTTATTCACTGTACCCTAAACTAGTTTTTACTATATTTCAACTGTCAGTATTTTCTTTAATTAAGTAAATAGAAATCATTTATGTAAGGAAAAAAAATACACTATAATATAAAAACCCACAACTGTTGTTAGACACATCTTGTGTTTCTCGTTAGTAAGATGAACAGCAATAAATTGTTGCATAAATAACTATTTTAGGGGTATTTACCGGGATTCGACTTGCTTGTAAGGGGTATTAGCCATAGCACCGCGGCTGGTCGACTGCACGGGTTCCAGTTCAGTTACGTGCCAAGTGAACAGGGGATCAGAGTATCTAAAAATTACATGACAATGTAATGTACAAATAACTTTTAAGAAACCCGATAATAAATAAGATATTTAGTTACGTAAAAAACATTAATGCCAGTCAGCAAGGCTATATTTTAAAAAACTGTTTAAGTGCCTTTTAATCAAATAATTAATACGTTCCAAATATAATTGTACTTAATTATTTTTGTGGCATCTTCTGTATAACGAAAAACATTCTTTCTAATATGTGTTTATTTTGTCTTACGTACCTACACTTTTATTTGAAAATTACCTATACCTATATACCTACCTAATATATCAATGAAACTACGTAGCATTGGTTAACTAACTTTCATTAGAAACTTTAATTTAAGTTCTACCACCTTGAATTCTTACAAACTTTTCTTCTCCGTATTTCAAAAAGAGATATTGGAGAGGTCATTGTTTACGGCTTTAAAAACAACATCCCTCAAAAAAATGTTCTGTACTTTTGACTACACCCATCAAAATTTTGAGGGTGTATGGACCAAACTGACCCCAAATTCGGATTCAGGCATTGAAATATATAAGAAAAAATGGATCCGAGTAAAAGTACAGACCTGAAATTAATATTGGAAATGTGTTTCAGGAGCTTGTATTGTAAATCGCTAATGTCGAAATGTCTAACAGTAAAACTTCACCAGGTCTCTAACGGTACAAGCTGTAATCACAAGAAATGCTGCCATGACGTAAGATATGCTTTACCCAATCGTTTCATAACTATACCGAATACCGTGTATAGTGAAGATAACAAAAAAAAGCGATACCTGCTTTTGTATTTTTCGGTTGTTGCCGAACAGTACGTACATAGAAATGTACATAACTACTCACTCCATATTGCCATAAAGTCCATTAGTGCCGTCGCCCTCGAAGATGTTGCGGTCTCCAGTAGTGCGCGATTGGTTTGGTGACGATGGGGGGAGCATGGTGCGGTCCAGGGGGTTTGGTTCCGGGGGGGTCGGTACGGGTGCGGTCGGGGGGTTCGTCTCCAGAGTAGAGTTCTTGATGCCGTATTTGAAATACATGATCAGGCCTGAAATAGATATCGTTTACAGCATTTCGTTTTATTTCTCTATCATTTGTTTCTATAACTTCTATAAGAATAGCGTGAATCCAATTTATGAAATAGTAAGTACTGAGCAAAACACAAATTAATATATAGTATGAGTCACTCCAGTTTCGGCTTCAGCACTATCGGAGTCCTAAGATTTCTGCGGCAACCACTCGCTATTCTCTAATTTATATATAGAGAAATTTGGGAAAAAATAAAACAAAGTCTAAAATAAAAGTTTAGTAACATAGTAAGCCAGGATCATCCACCAGCAACTTGCTCTTAAATATGGACTTGATTCGTCGGAGGTACCTTATTACCAATACAAGCCCGAGCCAATGACAATGGTCAATATCTGCCATACTGGGACCGATCAATTATCACAGACAGGACTATTGTTGCCAACAAGCCTGATATTGTGATAGTTGATCGGTCTGCGAGACGTGCTATAATTGTAGATGTCGCGATTCCCCATGATGGTAACCTCGTAAATGCAGAGAAAGATAAACAAATAAAGTATACTGATTTTGCTCACGAGGTTACCGCAATGTGGAACCTGGACTCTACAATCATAGTACCGATAGTGGTGTCAGTGAATGGATTAATAGCGAAGAGCCTTGACCGCCACCTTGAAAGGCTCTCGCTTGGTATCTGGTTGAAGGGTCGGATGCAGAAGGCAGCTCTGTTGGACACGGCTCGTATTGTGAGGAGATTCCTGTATCTGGAGCCTTAACCATCGGTAGCCTGGCCCTACTGCCGCCGAAGTAACCCAATGAAGTTTAAAAGTAACTGATATAAATAATTTCTAATTCCAGTAACTCAAGATTAATAAGTGTTGTCCTGAAACCATTACTATAATATTACTATAGCAAACAGTTAAGGTATCAGAGTATTTAAGTTTGTCAACCACCATTGGCATATTGTCAACCCTCGATAGGTTAAATTTTTTAAATTCTGTTTTGATAAAAGTTGAAGGAGTACCTACAACTAGGGTTGCCAATTGTTTATAAGAAAAATAACGTATCAGATCTTTTAAGTAGGGAAAAATAAAGTATTTAGAACAAAAAGTGTTTTTCCAAATATTGTGTTTCTCTAAACATTTTTAATTATTCCTAAAATTTTGGTAGCTATCTTTACATTCTCAATTTAAATTTTAATAAACTAGAAACTCATTTTTTATTAAATTTATAGATGTCCTCGCTTACTCTCTTCTCGCCATTTTAGATTCATTACTGAAAAAAACCCTCAGTGAAAGCTCGATCGGTAACAGTTCAGTAATTATCTATATAAATGTTTTATTTTACACATCACAGTAAAGATTGAAATAGAGTATTTTCACATACTTTATTTTTATGTTAAAAGTATAATTTATATTTACCAAAGATAAAGTAGGATACGTTATTATAAAGTATGGTTGGCAACCCTACCTACAATGGTATCGTGTCAATAATTTGGAGGTGATTTTTTTTCTTAACTTAAAATAACTATAGGAATGTTACGAGTTCCAGGACTCGAATTAAAATGCCGTTAGAATTACTATAGAATTTATTTTAATGCACGATTCAATAACACGCGCAAAGTCCATCACTAAATAGATTATCGAATGTACACAAGTCTTGCCTCGCGTCTGGTTATCGCTAGGTCGCCTCAACCCTCCTTTGGGGCATTGCTTTATACTGTACAAATACAATATGTCTGCTTGACCGCGTGGACTGAGTTATCCAAGAATCACACCTGGCTAATGATTACCATAAAAGATTACAATACACAATGGGCTGTTTTTCTAATCACAAAGTAAACAAAAGAAGTCCAAATTCGGAAAGGTAATAAAGTGTGCTTTTATGGTATGCAGGTGTGAATCCACTTTTGTCGGTCGTAGGTAACAGGAAAATTACTGAAAAACCACGTTACGTCTCATATCGTGAAGATTATGATATATTTTTGAATTTAATAGTTACCAACAATAAGTTGTTTTGTTTGCACCCCACTTTCAACCATTTGGGGCAACAGGAGCCTTAACCATGGAAGAAGAATACTAGTATTTTTTTCCATGCTTTAATTTTATAATATTGTTATCTCTTATATTTGTTGTCTGTTCGGGATTTGGACAAATAGCACTCTTTATTATGCTCTAAAAAACTAAAAAACAAGTAAAGAAAATTGAGATAGTTGAATGTGGCCACCCAATGACTTCCTTCACGTGAAATTTTAAAATACCTACACCTAAAGCGAATAACAACTCCATCTGTTTTATATCTGAGAATTTTCTACTTCAGTTAGCTAGCGTTGCGTAGCGTTGGCTACGATTCCCGGTATTCGTGGCAGTAATAGTTTATATTACCGCTAGGTGGCAGTTACAGTTACCAATCTTTATAAATATTTATTTTATATATGTAATAATATCATTCGAACTCCGCATGAGATCGGAATGGAACATACGAAAATATAAGAATTAATTTCCAGCCACTAGTTTACATAGAAATTCGTTCAACCGTTTCGGAACTTTTTCGGACAAACTTTGAGGCAGACATGAGAAACTTTTAAAGACGGTCATACTTTATGATAAGCTATCGTATAAGTAGCAGTTTTCGCTAGAAGGAGACGGGGATTTTTGAGCCGATAAACGTAATGAGTTGCGATATGGCTTAAAAAAGCGTTACATTTTTCTAATTCAAAATGGAAAACAGCCCTCTCTATCTGGAAGAGGAAAATCTTTAATATAAAGCCAAAATAATATGAGTTAAGGTTTACCATAATCGATTTATGTAAATTAATATATTAATATTATCAACATAAAAAAAAGAAATCTTAAAATTAGTCTCATCTTTTTGCACTTACAATAAATCGTGGAATTTTATATTGGAAAAGAATATAATGGAAAAGAATCCATAGATATTAATAACAGTAATTCCAAATGTAAAGTACTTGTGTCCAGAATTTGAAGTTAATCAGTTCATATTCAACATACAAGCACGGAAAGTCAAATTTCACATTTATAATATATAAAATTTATATATTTATTTATAATTTATAAAATGTAGTAATATGCAATAATAAATCTGTAACAAAGCAATTCCTCAATACTGATATAATCCAGGTTAAAAAGTTGTTATTCAAACAAAGTTCTATTGGAGGTTTAAGGCATTCTACAACTTCACAACGTGTTATCGCAATTTTATGACGAAAAACGCGGCAACAAAGTCCCTTGTAATACGTCCAGCTAAGATTATTTACTTGTAAACTTACCAATAGTCATCCAGACAGTAAAGCGGACAAGAGTCAAGATGGACAGGTTAAGAATGAGATAGATGTTCACAGTGATCGCAATAGCCGGAACGAAGGGCAGGCCAGGGGTAGTGTACAACAGAGCAACTCTGAAATCATAAAATAAATTGGGCATGTGCTTGAAAGCTCGCGCACGATGCAACGTTCTGCAGAGGTGACAATCATTTCAACAGATATCGCTTACATTATTTTCGTAGAAAATGTTTTTGGAGCTCTTGGCTAGTTTTTTTGAAGAATTTTCCATTTCATATTTTAAGTTTTCATGGGACACATACAATTTTACGACTTCGAAATCAAATAAATACATTGTTATTCTCGATAACTTCATTAAAAAATCTTTAAGGAATTTTGTTATTTTTTAAAGTCTTAACGATACTCTAGTAGGTATTATGAACATTCAAATATTTATTTTAACCCTTAGTTAAATGTATGGTGGCCATCTCATTATAATCTTTATTTTTCGCATCTTTACTAGGCACTTAACTTTTTATCGTCGTACAAATTACATCTTCGAAATTCGATCTTCGTCTTTCCGAAAAAATACATAGAAAGGCTGATAGATGACAAGTCCCTTTATACGAAGATGACTACTTAACCCTATTAAATACACAATTTGCCTAAAAAAGAGCTGTAAATTCTTTCAATTACATTGTTTTACTTTGGAATATAAAAATATATTTATGTCACTATAAACACTGTAATAAAATATGAACAAATGTTGTAAATACCTTGCACCGTCAATTAAGTACATTCGGTTGCAGAAATTCTAGCATAGCAGATTGATAGATATTAATTACAATTTTAAACATGTAAGAATTTATTTGATCAATGCCACCACATATTAGAACGTATTGCAATAAGAGTTGTGAGATTTTTAGGTGCTAACCATTTATAATATTAATAAGTTATTAAATTGACAATAGTGCTTATAACCATTATAGATATTTTTAACCAATAAAGAAAAAATAAGCTGTATACCGATTCTGTGGCTTCCTCGAGATCATGAGCAGAATGATGATGATTCCAATAAATAGCAAAGCCATAACAACTGCGGTGAAAGTTGATGAGCCGGGGCTGCCATAAGCTGCCAGGATGTCAAATAGTATGATCAAAATGTACATCACACCAACTGACTTGATCACGTACATGCCTAGAAAATAAAAAAATATTTGAAGACTAATCGTCTTGGTAGTATATTATATTTTGCATCTTAGCTAAACATATGGCTAAGCGCGTGTCAGTCGACACACAGTGAAGATTTGCATAGAGGGAAACATCGAAACTTACGCGTGCACTTGACTAAACTTGATTCCTCAAGTTCAAGCCAAAAAAATCATGTGTGTATTGTAAGCTGAAATGGAACAAAAAACTCAAGAATATTCACCGCTTTGTTCCGTAGCTGGTCCGAGGTCAATCCATGGAAACAGTCCAGGGCACAGGTACGACATGGCATGGAGTTGGCGATAGAGGGCGTCGAAGAACCGTCCACATGCGGTGTTGCTTCCACTGGAGCCGCCGGGAACTGCTCCTGAGACATTTCAATTCTTAGATACCAACAAAATATGCATGATGATTTAATTTTTTCATCTTAAAATTACTTACAGGTAAATTAGCTTCCAGATGTTTTGTAGTAGTGTACGGTCGGCACATAATTATATAATCTAATACTTTTATATATTTTTATAAGCAGGTACTTAATGTGAAACTAATAATATTAAACGATATTAAAATAGTAAATATATTTATTAAACACAATTTTTAATACTAAATTGTTGCTCCTTGTTCTGAAGAACGACATTTGTTTTCTGATACCACCTTTCCGATGGAAGTCAATGATATTCCGATTGATTGATAGCAACTAATTGAGCGGGAGTCATAGATACTGCTCGGATTGCTATTGCACTTATTTTCGAAATATTTGTACAAATTATACAACACTTCTTTAATTTGGGAAGTCAAAAGTTTACCTCGACCACGTTTCAATATCCGAGCCATTTTTAATTAACAAATTTCATATCAAATAACAAGAATAAATCACAAATAAAATCAAATAAATATTTGTCTAACTAAAACCACCGTCTTCCGTGATCACGGCCACTGAAAAGTGGCCGAAACGTCGGAAAAACCAAAATCAAATAAAATTACCGCGCTTAAAACCGTTAAAACGTAGTTTTATTATGTATACAAGTCGCGAAAACTTAAGAAAATATTACGTAAAACCAAATAGTCAGCAGACCTCACAACGCTTTGCAATGTAAATAATTATTATTTATGTCTTCCATAATTGACTTTTTTGATTGTAAATACTATATTTGTATAATGTATATTTTCTTCTTCAAAATGTAACGAACCTCTTTTTGCTGATTGTACAAGAAATTTTAAAATCCAAGTTTAACATTCCTGTTAATATACAAATACTACTACAAACGCAAAAACTTCTCGAAGCTAATTTGCCTATACCTCCTACTAATAATTACAATTAGTCAACCTTCAAAACGAAATATTTCGTAACAAATTGCGTTGCCTATATTAAAACATTCGAACATGTCCTGAAAATGCTGAGGGTTCTGCAGTAAATTTTTGTTAGCCTAAAACAGTTTCTTTTGGGATTCACTTAGTGAAATTGATACATTGACTGGTCGCTAGATAAATTGGTATGTGTGAGACATGGCATAATGTTCCGCATTATTTTGATGCTTATCATATAAGTTGCAATTCAAATGTGTTAATTCAAAATAAGTTCCACTGGAGAACAATTTTTGAAAGTCATACATATAAGTTAAAATTTAAATTTACTTTCTATTGTACACCGCTTCGCAACGTGTTATTGCTGTTAAGGAGAAGAAGCGGCAAGAACTCCCCAGCAAGAGGTCTAGCTAAAAATGTTTTTTCTTTATATTTCTTATTCAATTTATAAGCCATATACGCACCTGCAAAAGCCGTCCGTCTGTCTATATATTCTAGTATTTTGTATTCAACATTTTCATATGAATACCATTGGCACTTTAGAAATGAAATATTGAATGGAACAAAATTCTATTATATATATTTATATCATTCACGTGGATCCACATGCAGCATATATATATATATAAGCTGCTCTATAGAAAGAAGTCTACAGATTAAGTAAATATAAAAAATAATCAGTCAAGTGCATGTGAATCCACGTGAATGATTCCGCAGTGGCGATTAATGTTGTATTTTTTTTCTATTTGGCTAAGAAAACGTAAATGCGTGAAACTGAAAATATCCTATATCTAAAAGCTACTAGACGTATCTTATTTACTAATTTCTTACATACATACATACATAACTTCACGCCAGCTCCCTTGCGGGGTAGGCACGAACAACAGAGCGCCATTTAGGCCCATTCTTACATACCTCACTTGCTTCTTTGACATTCATAACTCTTGTCATGCACACTCGTCTGTTCTTAAGGCTCCTGACATCACCTTCTGCTAGTACACGATCAATTTGATCATGGAAGGTGTGTCGTGGCCTTCCACGACTTCTGCATCCATCCACTTTTGCATTGTATATCTGTTTAGTCATTCTCTCCACATGCCCGAACCACCGGAGCATTCCTTTCCTTACCTTCACCCCGACACTCTCTTTCAGACCAACTCTCTTTCTTACTTCGGTATTACGAACGCGGTCCGCGAGCGTCACTCCGCAGATTTTGCGCAGTGCTCGCATCTCGACCGCGTTTACTCTACTTTCATGCTCTCTCTTCTATACCCAAGCTACTAGACGTATCTTATTTACTTATTTCTTGTTAAATAATTTTGGTTAACATTAATATCATTTAAACGTTTGTTATGAACTTAGAAGCGCATGTCTTACGTAGGATTTGACCGTGACAGTTATGCGAGTTCAGTGCTTTTTCCTCATCCTAAAAGTGCCCAAACGTGCCTAAAAAAGTTTTCACTTCAAAAACCCTCCAAAACATCATTACGCGTTAAAGCGTGTCTAACCAGATCCTAACACGCCTTTGAACGTACTTGTTATCTTTTAATCACATATTTGACGGCCACTCCTTATTATCCACTAATTTTCGCGATTTATATACAAATGATATACGACTAGAGTATAGCAGTGCAAAAAGAAGTATTTGACTTTAAATTCTAACAAACCGGCTCTACAATAAAAGGCAAAGCAACTGAGTACTCTATTTGTCTTTGGCAATATGCTCCTCTATGGAGGATGCAATAACCAGCAAAACATTGTGAAATTTTTCAAGACTAGTATGCAATTGTTATCCTATTCAAGATTTTAATATCACGGAAATGCGCTTTAAAGTAGCTCATAAGAATGTTGAAGATACTCTAGGTTTATATCATTTTATTGTGCAATAGTGCAGTAAATTCTATTTCGTGCATAGGATTGTCATAGGCTTCATAAAATGGTATGGACTACTATTATTATATTTTTTGAAAGTCTGTAGTACATTAAATTGTATATTTAATTCATTCGATTAATTAAATGAAATGCTTTTATATTAATTAATTGATACGGACGAAATGGCTAAAGCTGCTTGTATTTTCCTACCCATTGTTGTGCGTGTTGTAAGTTTAAATTACTTATATATGAGTTCTAGCAAATACTACCTACATGTCTCTAATGGTGCGGTTTCATCTAGGGTAATGTTAAAGATTTAGGCCGTTTCACGCCGATATGGCGATGTGTTTAATGCGTTATTTGAGGTGTAATATTGTCAATGACGTTAAATATTGTCAGATAACGTATCACACACTAATGTGGCTATTCGTTAACGGCGTTGTTTTTTATGGCTTTGAATAATAGGTATTCGGCCCCAATATAAATATTCAACATTACCGCAGATGAAGTTGCAGTATAACTAAATACGTAGTTAAAAGGATTTACGAGGAAATCGTTTCACCTTCTCTATTTTTAACCGACTTCAAAAAGGAGGAGGTTCTCAATTCGTCTGTATATTTTTTTTTGTATGTTCGTTACTCGATTTTTCCGTCAATTGTAGACCGATTTTCAAAACTATTCGAACCGATAGGTTATATAGTCCCAAATTGATCCCATCGTCACAATGTCAGGGTCTGATGTGTGGATTCCAAGAAATTAGGGAAACTCACGAAAATTGTCAGTTAATTTCTTCGTAACACGATATTTCCGTCAATTGTAAACCGATTTTCAAATTGTTTCCTTTACTCGTAAGTTTATACTCCTGAAGTACTGCCAGGTTCACTAAGTCAGGATCTAATGAACGGATCGGGTCCCAGAGCTATCGAGCACAACCCTTATTAAATAACGCCGTGCGTCTAAATTCTTGAAAAAAAATCATACACGTGTAGGTTTTCTACAGACGCCTAATATTTTATATGCATGTTACGCGATATGTTCGTCCATTGTGGATCAATTTTGACATTTTTTCTTTATTCGTAAGCATGTATACTGCAGAGGCGGTTCTATGGACACCAAATCAGCATTTGATGATTAAATCCCAGAGAAATCGAGAGTTACCCTTACCAAAAACAGCCGAGAACTTAAATTTTTCTTTAGATTGTATACGCGTGCGAGTATTACACATTCCACAGGCGCTATATTTCTCGTAGGTATGTTACGCGATTTCTCCATCAATTGGGGAGCGATTTTCAAATTGTTCTTCTTAACTCCTAAAATGGTCCCATAGTCATCAAGTCAGGATCTGATTTGTAAATCGCAAGGAAATCGAGACCAACCCTTGTTGAAGACCATATACACCGAAGAGTGAGATGGCAAATTTGTAAACGCGTGCCAGTTGTACAATGTCTACAGGTGCTTAATATATCATTTCTAAAGCTGTTGAAGTATTTGCACAACTAAAAAGTGAAATATATTTTTTTTAACAAAAACAAAACCGACTACACACTAAAAACCATAAAATAAATATTTAACCAATTTCATTCTACAACATCTAGAAATCGGTACCAAGTAAAACATAAGAGAACAACAACAAATTTACAAAATATAGTAATTTTGTTATAGCTCAATGGTTTTACTTGACACGGACTTCTAGATGTCGTAGGAACAAGTTGGTGAAATATTTATTTTTGGTTTTCAGTGTGAAGTCGGTTTTGTTTGTGTTATTTTTTATTTATTAGAGTCAACAGTTATTTTTAGGGTTGCGTAGTTATTCTGGCAACAGAGAAAACCCTTATATAATAATTATGTTCCGCTGTGGCTGTATGTAATAGTTAATTTGTAAAAGGTTGAGATTGTTCATGGCTTTTTTAATTAAGTCAAACAAAGAAAATTGCTTCAATAGAACGGCGTGAAACGGTTAGCTTGAACTAATCGTATTTCGTACGACGAGTGAGAGTTCCGACGGCCAGCTGCTATCCCATCCATACTGTAAGATCTCTTTATCCTATCTCATCGCAGCTCCTTCTATCCCATCCTAAAATCTGGCAAAGCGTTGGATTCGCCCTTGGAGTTGTAACTCTTTATATGCGACAGTAGCTACTTTAAATTAAATGGGTCGTCGTCTTCTATTATATTAATGGACTCTGTGGTCGTCTGTCTGTTTGACAGTTTTGCAATAAAAACAAAAGAACAGCGAGAGGCAACATGGGAACGAGTGCTTGAGAGGTATGAAAAAGTGTTACTGACCAGGTTATTATTATTACTTGCAAAGAAATTGAAACATTCCTATACATTCATAAGAATAAGTATGACTATTTGGGTATTTATTAATATTTGAAATTTATTTATTGCGCTAACGAGAGCTAATTGTTGATGGATAATTAACAGCTTTCGTCGTTTCATCAAATAGACGTGTAAACATTAAGAGTAAACCCTTTGACCGGTAGTAAAAAGTATTTTAATATAACGTTTCTAAAAGCAATTAAAACTAAAGTAGATTAATGTTTTAGTTAGAAGTCTAACACAAGCATGCAGTGAGAATCGGCTTAATTTATATTAGTTTTAGTTTGTTGACTTTAATTTTGTACATGTAATCCGAATATGTATATTCTATGTACAAGTGTACGTTTATACTAAAATAACTATAATAACTTCAAAACATGCAAATATATAGGGTTATCATTTAATTTTGAGCCTGACTTGTTGATGTACGTAATCATTTCTCTTTAACTTAAAACCTAAGCTTCGTTATGTAAAAACACTAGATTCAAGTCATATCAGGCACAGTGAAGGGTTTTGTAGGAGTGACGATTATTTCTACTCCATGGTTCAAAGTCTAGAGGGAGGGAGCAATTAACATTGGGAACATTGGGAGGCATAACCTTGCCACAAATTGGCTTAAACAAAAGTCAGTAAGAAACTTAAACGGGGGGTCTTAGGATTTTTCTGTTACGAAAAAGTGTTACAGCCGTATGGAAGAGCGGCATAAATTTAGACTAGACGTGGTGAGAGGCGGCATAATGTTAGAGTAGACTGTCGATGTTTTTATTTGTTCCGGATCGAATTCAGTTTTTTTGTTTGATAAACTAAAATATGTTTAAATAAAAAATGCATTAATTAAAATGTACCTGGGACACAGGAGAAATTAAACTTCAACGGATAAGTGGCAAAACAAATCGCAACAAAATTTTAACTTGAAGTTCTACTGTCTCCCAGCACACATTTCGATTTTTTTGTTATTATACTAAAACTTTATGTAATGGCATAACTTCCTGCGAAATATATATTCCTGCTATTATGTGTGTATCAAAATATTATTATACACACTTAGCAGTTGATAAAAATAACTGTGTCATATATAAACAGACAGATGGACGGACATAACGATTTTGTAAGGATTTAATTTTTGTTAAGTTTTCCCTCTAAAATATCTCAAAATATACTTCATTCAATAGAATAAATAGCCTTAGCTACATATGAGCATATGATCAGTTTGAACACCAACATCCAAAATGCATAGTAGTACTCACTGTAACAAAACCGATTCGACAATATTAGTTCTTAAAGTACAACATAATCTTTTTAACAGTTCCATACATAACTGTCACAAATAATCAAAATAAATTTTGAAACACTGATAGTAAATAAAACCTCACCGTAGAATTTGTTCTCGGCGTGAGAATTCATCAAAAAGGTATCGTCTCTTCCATACTCCTCGCTTTCATCGCCGGGTAGGGTATCATCAGAATCTGGTGAGCTGTTGACAGACTTCACTTAGACACAGGAAAATGTATATAATTTAATGATATTAGATTCGGCCGGCCTTTCGCAAGGGCTAAGTAATGAATGCCAGCTATGCATAAATTCGCAATGCAAGAACGCAGGTTGTTATGTTACCTTCGTGTTACACGACGGACCATCACTCGCTGGCTGGCTTGCATGATGTGGGTCGTGCGGTCCTAGAATAAATTTAATATGTTAATAAATTTGAATAGGAACCTCTAGAGTAGATAAACAATTTTTTTTGACAAATAATTGTCCTGGTGACAGTTCATCTCATTATTGAGTAGCATGTGCCAGCAAAACTTCGTTCACATTACTATGATTAGGTATTTGTAAGAGAATTACAATGGCAATATAAAGGAACGTAACCACAGCGCCGCTTTTTTTTAGCTATTTTCGACTATCATACGGAAACGATGTCATTTATCTGGATAAAAGTATCCAAGTACCTGAGATGAAAACTAGGTCAATATCGAGTTTCATTTGAATCTGTTACGAAGTTTTTATGTGATACTCTAATAGACAGACAGATAGACAAAAATTCTATAAGTTGCATTTTCAAAATTTGTAGAGCCGAATTTGACTAGCTATTTTCTCGTTTTTAAATGCATTGTATCAAATCGACTCCTCTATTGACTTATTATATTATAGATACTAGAGTTTTAATGTAAATTTAAATTACGGTACAAACGCGTCAGTCTTACTGCATATTAGACCGAAAATTCAGGAATAAGAAATCATATAGATATGAAAATAATATTCCATACAATTTTTTTTATACAGAAATGAAATTAAATGTGAAAGTAAAATATTTCGTAGACAATTTCTTTATACATTTTAATAAGCCCGTCTCCCGAAGCCTTAATACGTTCATTATATTCAAAGAATTTCATAAGCTACGCAATTATAAGGTTAAGTAAAAATCAATATCAATCAAATATTATGATACGAAATAATTATTGCATAAAATTGGTTTGAATAAAATATTATGTTCTTTGTAACCTTTGCTATTTCTATATGAACGAATTGTAAAGGGGATAAATGAATATTATAAGTATTTATCTACTTAGAATAAAAAAGTATAGTTTCTATTCCAGAAAATAACATAGTTTCCAGGATATAAAAATGTTAAGCACTAAACATACAATTGTGGTGTTATCAAGAATTTCGTAACTACTACCCTAAGCCTGGCCTTATACCTGTAAAATTTTCTCGCGTAAGCGATTGTCTGTAATGGACTTATAATTACTTAGTTGAAGTCTGTACTATTTATAAATCGTAGCGGGCGCTTAGCCTTAGAGACTTACGCGAGCAAAACCTACAAATGTAGGTCGCGCTAAGTCTAGCTTCTAATGATCAATTTTAATCAATATTTCACTTATAGAATGTTTAAGTACATATAAGAAATTGTTTATAATTTAATAAATAATAGATAAATATTTTCTATTGATTCTCTGAATACATAAATCAACCGAAGCCACAAAAAATGATATAACGGTTGGTCGATGATGTTATGAAAATACAATATACATACTCGCTCCTTTCAGCTGTCAGGTGCAACATAAATTATTGTTTGTCTAAAGTAGACATAGTTGTGAGCATAGTTTTTCCAGTTATTTTTTAGAGAAGTTACGTAATATTGTTGTAAGAATAAAAATAGATTTATTTATCTTAACATACGTGATGTAATCTTAAAGTGTGTCTTAAAAACAACAACGCTATTTCGTCAGGTGGCTGTAAACAATCAGGCGCTGGAAAGTATTTGATCTAATTAATTAGAACTAAGAAGTTTTCGGCGTACTAAGTCTAATTGTATAAAGTTAATTGGCAGCGACTTAAGTTATTTTAAAATATCTAATTGCTTATATCATGGAAAATGATAAACATTAGTTATTGGGTAATGTCAAGTTGTGCGAAATTAGTTCAAATTAGCCTCATTTACATTTGTCAAAGTGTCAGTTAACAGCGAAAGTGATGAGGCGAAGCTGCTATCGACGAAGATGGCTAAATAAGAATCAGAAGTAATTTTATTATTCATTCGCTTACCCTACCGTCGGTTGAATTTTGACATTATATAGCAAGGTAAATGAACAGTCGGTTAGATATAGGAACTGGCCATTAATCAGCAACTTATTACTTAACTCATAAGTTTCTGTTCATATGATCACAAGGGCTTAAATCATCAGTAATTAATGCAAATGTAAACCAAGCTTTAGAATTCATACCGTGAAAGTAGTTTCTCGATTAGCGTTTGCAGTTCCTTCGGGATCTACAGGAGTCCTCAAGCTTTGCGGCAGCAGTTCGATCAAGTTGGTGGAATGAGGTTGATAACGGAGGACCAGTACACAAGTAGAAACCAAGGTGTAGGCTAGCAGAGTTCCTGAAAAAAAAAACTTAATTATATCCCATTGGTTAAACCTAATAACATTACGGAAATATTTCCCTTGCCTATCTAATTTCAATTTAATTTTGTCATGTTGGATGTATGTACTTAAAAATAAACGTATACTATATACTACTACTACTATATAATACTGTAAAAATAAAGACATTCTACCTATTTATGGATAATTTCAATATTTAGTCGAATATACATTTGATTGTAGGAATATCGGTTGCATTCTAGAACACGAAAGAAGAGAGAGAGAGAGAGAATGAGTATAGATGTATATATTTATCTTAAAAAATTGATGTATTTCAAAAACCTAGGAATATCAGACATTGCGCACCACCTACAACGCCAGATTAGCTCAGATTATGCTATAAGTTGGTTGCCTGTAAAAGATAGCTGTAAGCGATAAGGCCACCCTATTGTTCTGTATACAAATATTTGAATTAATATATGGTGTCTGTTATATTGGTGAGTTATAAAGCGTTATCTATCAAGAGTCGAGTCCAGTCGCAAAAAGATTAGTCCGCCGGTTCCTACATTTTTCTATCAATTCATTTATCGTACTCGATACTGCTTAAATTTTCACATAAACACTTAACAAGTAATGTCAATTGTCTTCCAGTGCTAAGCTAAGAATGGACAGTAGGAGTTAACAAGACTTTTTTCAATACATTGGTGACCAGGATTTAACAAACCTAACCATGTTGCTTATCCTACTATCTAGCTATCTACCTAATGAGAATACTTACTATATAACTAGATATAGCAACCCGGCTAGTATCGAGATTTTCTATGGTTAAGGTTATGTTATAAAGTAATGATTTTCGTATTACATGTAAAAGTGGTAGGATAGCTATAGTCACAGGTTTGATTCTAGTACCGGGGTCTCGGAAACCACCTGACTACTCAAATATATTTGTACAGTTTTGTACCTTTTACTTGTACATAGTTATGTTGTATGGCTGTGAAATAAAGATTTTGTTTATTTTAATTATTTATTCATATCACGGTGTAAGGACAAATGGAAGGCTTTTTTATAAATTAGTGCATAATATGCTCCGTTTGAATAATTTTCTACCACCAAACTGAGTAATCTGACTGAATTAGGTAAATGGGGTGCACCAACGTATTCATGCAGGTCGCGTCCTACACCGCCTGAGAATTACAGTCATTTCGTCTGGAGTGTAGTTAAGACTAAAGGTTTTTATACTAAATATCGTTATCTTAAGTATTAAAACTAATGAAACAATCTTAAGAAAATTTATAGCAATATAAGGGCGACAAACGCGACACATTACAATTCGATGTAGATGTAAGTTTGTTCGTAAGGGATTTATACTTTTTAGTTATATACGATTTAAAATAAAGCCCTTAGGTTTGTTGAAGTTTCATTGAATACAAGACAAATTAACAAACACACAGAGAAGCATTATAAAAACGGTCATTTATGAATACGCACAAATAGCAGGTTTCACTTTATGTTTGTACATAATATTTATATATAAACTACCGACTGGCAAAGGAATTTTATTTGTACTGATTTTTTCATTTTATTCAGTTATATTCGGTCCTTTTTCTAAGTCCGTGACCTCATCAAATTTCAGTAAGCAGCTTAAAATACTCAACACCGCCTGAAAACAAGAATTTATACCGGGAAGTACGGTTTTACGAGGGTATAATTTTTTGGTTGCTTTTTATGCTGGATAATGTATATCTACTTATTATATGTAGTACGTATATTATATATCTTTTGAAGCTTGGTTTATATATCTTTTGAACCCTGTAGGATATCAAAATAGTAAAATTTAAATAAATATGTTGTATAATTCCTAAAATTTTCTTTGAGATTTGTTAATCCATTTCGAAACTAATTTGGGAAATAAGGCCAGTCTCTTTAACTGTTCAGAAAAGTTAATACTGATTTATATTTGTAATAGTTAAGTAGTCAGTTAACTTGCTAAGTTCGCAAGGTAAATCCTTATCATCGTGGATAGGCTTTTTTCAGTTACGTAAACTGTTGTCGATTAAGTAGATGTCTGTCTAAACGATGTTAAGGATTCTAAGTTCCAAATTAAAACGAAGCTTTTGAAAAAGTAGTTCACTAAATATTAAATCGTATTTACCTAACTAAAAAAAAAATCCTGAGTTTTCTGTAATATATTGTTAAAAAAAATTAAAGCTCCTTTTATAATATTTGGACAGGAACTCCCCAACCCAGCGTTGAATATAATAGGAAGTATGAGTAATACTGATGCTTCAAGTTGTTTCTGCTGAATGGAAGACGGGCAGTGATATAATGTTAAAAAATCTAAATCATGGTGTCGGAAATATACCAGATACAAAATCTAGTATGAATGTTTGTATTGAAATCTTTAAGTGTCTAAAGCGCCATTTACATACAGAGAGTTTATTTTGAGGCGAAAATTGTAGACTATTTTCATAAGCGATACTCTTTAGACAATAATCGTATTGACGTGTTAATATTCAACCACAAACTCGATACGAGTATGTCATACTATAATAGTAAGGTAATTATCACCAAAAGTTTTATTTACACTACGACACAAATCGCATTGAATGATATTTGCTCACGATTTCTCGATTTGTCTAAACTAGAACTCGTATTACATTCTTTTCAGGTTAATGCGAGTATCGTACAAATCAGTTTGAACGGATTTGAATGCGAGACCTGCCTTTCGAACTCAGTGATGAGCACGGTATTTTATTTACAAAGAGACGTCAATATTCAATGACCATGCTATTATCGCACTTTCATGTTGTACGATATCGTATATTTAGTTTTTATAAAATAATATACCAGCCCATAAATGTCCCACTGCTGGGCTCGGGCATCCCACTGTAGGGGAACGGACAGTATACCCGCCACGCTTGTCCAAAGCGGATCACATGCATCACAAAATTTTCCTTCACCGTTATTAGCATGTGGTAATTGTAACAATATGCACATTAGGTCAGAAAAGTGGGTTGAGGGAGAGTTGGGTATAGAAGAGAGAGCATGAAAGTAGAGTAAACGCAGCCGAGATGCGAGCACTGCGCAAAATCTGCGGAGTGACGCTCGCGGACCGCGTTCGTAATACCGAAGTAATAAAGAGAGTTCGTCTGAAAGAGAGTGTCGGGGTGAAGGTAAGGAAAGGAATGCTTCGGTGGTTCGGGCATGTGGAAAGAATGCAGGATGAAAGAATGACTAAACAGATATACAATGCAAAAGTGGATGGATGCAAAAGTCGTGGAAGGCCACGACACACCTTCCATGATCAAATTGATCGTGTACTAGCAGAAGGTGATGTCAGGAGCCTTAAGAACAGACGAGCGTGCATGACAAGAGTTCTGAATGTCAAAGAAGCAAGTGAGGTGTGTAAGAATAAGCCTAAATGGCGCTCTGTTGCCCGTGCCTACCCCGCAAGGGAACTGGCGTGAAGTGCATGCGTTCCGGCCAGGATCGAACCCGCGCCCTCTGAGTTTAGGACGTGTACGCTAGCCATTACGCTACCACAACTTACTTAAACTTAAACCAACATAGAATCTTTACATGATAATATTATTTTTCTTGCTTTCGACAATCGTATCGTGGAGGCAAAAAACTCTCTCCATGTAAATGACCCTTTAAGTACAAGGCATACGAAATTCTACTTAAAAAAGATCCCATTCACTTATTTATATTATTTTTCCGAATCATACATATACAATATGTAATAGATGTTTACGTGGTAAAAGGTCGCGGTCGCCCAAGGGAGTAGTACTTGGATGTCGTAAAACTAGAAATGAGAGAGTCAATTGAGTGGGTTGAACACTTTGCAGATAGAAACCTTTGCATGTGATGACAGGTCCTAGCAGCACGAATTTATAATAATACTATAAATGTGAAAGTTATTGGTTTTTATATGTTTGTTCTTTTATGTTTTTAGATATAAATAAATATTAATTAAATTTGGTATATACTCGTAGGTAGTTTACAAACCGGAAACCAACATAGAATACGTTTAATTCAGATAAGTGTTTGTAATTACGTTTATTATTTATACTGTCACTTCTTACTATCAATTCGTGTGTCGTGTTCAATTATTTATTAACTTTTTAATCAACTAACTAGATAAACCTCTAATTGATCCAAATATTAATAATTATTATTTCTAAATTATAGTGTACTCACCTAATATGTGTAATATTTACGTATATAACTAACAACTGTTTTATTTGGACATTCAGTTTTTTTTTTATTGCAGGAGTTCAGCAGACAGGTAGACGGCCCACTTAATGGAAAGCGGTTACCATCGCCTATGGACATTTGCAACACCGAAGGTGCTACAAAAGCGCTGCTGCTCTCTTAATGGTCACTGGAACCTGGTCACTATTGCCGGAACACAACTCAAGGTTGTTATGGCGTCATACTTTAGACGAGGGGTGGTAGCCATCCAGGCGGGCAAATGCCCTACCACCTGGCTGTGGGTTGTTTTGTCGCCTCTTACGACAGGCCGCTCGGCCGCAGGAAATTGTATTCCGTAGTTACTAAAAACTCCGTTCCTGCACGGATAAAAATTCAGTTCAGTTGTAGTTATGTCTTATAAAATCGACCTCATAACAAATATAATTGTCATTATAAAGGGTCAATATAACTTTAAAATGTGTGTGTGCAGTTCACACGCCGCTAAAGTGAGACAAAGTGTGACAAGGGGTGGGAGGGATTCTAAATTTCGTGACGTCACATTTCATATATTATATCGTTATAATACTAGAATGAGATCCCAGTCACCACCCAAGACTTACGTGATTTTAGGAAAGATGAAATTTTTAGTATCGGTAGTTTAACATAAACTTACAAAGAGATGGATACTCGCTAAGCTGAAAGCGCGGCCATTTTTCTGGTAGCAGGTATCAAAGGTGGAAAATAACCATGCTAGCTTACGTCAAAGTAGCAAGGCTAGTTTTTACATATGTCATATATGATATTGTTATAAACGAAGATATACAGTTGCCAGACACTTCCTGTGGGCCATAACTTTTGACAGACACGTTAAAAAAATGGTAACTTACGTCATTATAGGAAGGCTGAATTTTGTATATATTAATTATTAAGCATTATAATATTTTAAAATTAGCCAGACAAATCTGACAGGCCAAACATCTTCTCATGGTTATTTTCCACCTTTGATAGCTGCTACCTGAAAAACGGCCCCGCTTTCAGCTTAGCGAATATCCATTCCTTTCTAAGTTTATATTAAACTACCGATCCTAAAAAAATCATCTTTCAGTCTGGGGTGACTGGGATCTCTATCTATATATTCAAGCTTTAAAACATGAAATTGTAATTATTAACGAAAAACTTCACAACATTTCCAACTCTATCTGTATTAGCATAGTGTTTAAATAATTTAATATAATGTATTCAATCTCATTCCCTCGCAGGCTTAGTCCTATAGATATATGTGTTTTCCTTTCATTGAGTTTCAAATTACAACGATTCTAAAGAAGTTTCACTTCAATAATCGAGACAATGTAACATTTAGGTTGTCTAGTCTAAGGCATAGGATTAAATGTGTCCCGGATAATGAAAAAGTTCTCGGGGGATAGACGAGTAAAGTGCACGCTAACGAACTTATTAGCGCAGTAATTGAATAACTTTTATAATGCAGAAACAATATCTAACTAACACACGAAGAAAATTTAATCTATGACACATACAAGAAATTTATGTAATAGAAAAGTAGAACGTGGACTATCTTATTTAAACCGAAAAGTGCGCATAACGCTGGCAATGCTATCTCGTTATATCTCCATTGTAATCCGTTGACCACAGTCGCCACTAGCCCTGATCAGTTGGGGATTAATCAGGGGCTTTGAAAGCTCCTTGCAGAGACTTAGTTGAATGGTCTCAATAGCGTACGACTAAATAGATTTTTCTTAAGCAAACGCTTTAAATGAGAACTGGTGAGAGACATTTCTATAACATATCGTACCGATTTTCGCCAAGAAGTATATATACCTTCCATTATGTTACATAGTTACATATGTCAAGTTAATGTTCAAACATAAGGAATGTCTTCTATCCTAGATAGTTTTAAAGATAGTGATTTTATATTTCATTCAATCTAATATCTCTTCAATGTTCTTCATGTCTTTTCATAATTATTATTCCATCCATGCGCCTTAAGCATTATAGTTCAAATACCTCCAACCCTTCTCGATCCTATTAAGTCATTGCTTACGCCTCACAAAAATACAAAGCGATGCTCCAAATTTAATTTTATTAATCTTTTTTTTACTTGTGTGTAATCTTTTTAATTAATTCTAATTTACCCTCTTGATTGAACTTGCTTATTCGTTTTGTTAGGAAGTTTGTTCGTTGTAACTTTTTGTTTTGCTGACATAAAAGCTTGGAAGTGTAATATCATTGAGTCGAAAACTTTTCACGTAATGACTTAATATTGCAATATTTCATCCCTCACGAAATCGATACCTCATTTATATTTGGAATCGGGCGGTGAGAACGGGACAGTTTCAACTTCAACACAGAACCACTTCTCCGTTCCTTTATAATAATATTTTAGTACCGAGGTATTTGCGTGTGATATGGACAAATAGTATTGTTTTACATGACGTGAAGTTTGTTTATTCAATTACTTTGCGGCGTTTGGGTTTTAGGGCCCACCGCAGAAAAGAAATAAGGCAGGTTGGTTAAGCCGAATAAAAGATAAAATTACAAATTAACAATTTATTACATATATAAGTAATTAAAGACACTACTAGATAGACAGGGTGGAATTCGTTGAACCGTGTAACTTTGCACAACCGCCTAACCACTTACTTTGGTTGGATGATGTAAGCCTTGCGAACGTTAATGGTTCTGTATTCGTTTCTATTTTTTATATAGGATTTTAAGTTATGATATTTTAACAATTTAGGGAATTATACGTGTGCAAATTCATTGATGTAGATTGTAATTTCATTATTTAGCGTTAGTTTGTATAGAAGTAGTTTTGTATAGAATTTTATTAAAGAATTCATTATATTTGTTAAATTGTAGTTTTATTTACTGCTTTTATTTGACGTGTCTAGTACAACGTCACAACTTGTTTTAATGAATGCTGATATAATATAAATTTTTTATAATAAGTACTTTTATAATAGTTTAATCAATACCCGTTTTAATAATCCCTATAAATATTACCAATGCGAAAGTATCTTTGTCTGTCTGTTACGCTTTCACGGAAAAAAGTACAGGACCGATTTGGGTGAAACTCAGTATATAAATATATATATATATATATTTATTTTTTATTTTTTCGATGCCTAGTATGACGTAGGATACTTTTTAGCACGAAAAATGGGATAATTTCTGGTAATAAAAGTATATTTTTCTGTTAGATAGCTACGATTTGGCGGAAACTCGGTGTATATGTGAGTTCAATATCTAGGATGGAGATTGGGTACTTTTCATCCCCGAAAGGAGATAGATTTTGGATAAATAGATACTTTCGTCATTCTTGTCACTTTCGTCATTTTCGTCATTTTTGTAGTTTGCAGATGATAGACGAGACATATGCTACTACTTTTTATCGTAACAATAAAAATAGAACAGGTTGAAATACGGGATGAAAGTTCGTATGAGCAATCATGTCTCAAGTTTATAGATATAAAAAATTATCATCTACAAAAAAAATCGATAGTAACTCGGTCTATCTGTTATCGGATGCTGTAATTTTGTACATATGTACTTTTAATACCGAAAATGGACATAAATACTTTTCTTTGCGGGAGATGGGATAGTTTTCTATGTAAAATTAAGTGTATCTTCCGTGGGTAAATAGCACTAACATAAGAATGTAATACAATATGCTTGCTCTTGAAACAAGAGGCATGGATCAGGATGTGACCCGCGGCGCAAACAAAATCACTAGTAAGCAAATATATATCTTTAAAGTTTGATACGACTGCCATTTTGAGGAAAAATATTATTCTAGAATTGTTAAATAGATTGCCTTATATTACCTTATCGGCACGTTATCGACAGTATCCGATGCCGAGAGCAGTTAAAATTAAATTGGATTTATGTAGACATGTGCATGTGACAGTATCATCATATCATTATCACATTAATGCGGTATTATTGGAATCTTGATAGAATACACGGATGTATCAATTACATACAAATAAAACATCCCGGTTTTCCTGTTAGACGCCTTTTATCAGTGGTTTAAGGCGTTAAGAATAAAATAAAAACGGCAACCGATTCACAAGTTGTGCTCAGTATCAATACGTTTCGGGAATAGAAGAGTAGTGGTTGTATAGTAAGTTGTGGTGGCTCAGTTTGCCATTTCGCTAAAATGTGGAGGCCCAACAGAGTAACGTTTATGCGCTACTACTATACGTATAGATACATATTATAATGTTGGAATACCGATGAAAAGTTGAGACTAACCAACTAAACTACTCAGGTATTCCACTTAATCGTTATATACTATACTACAGAACTGAATACCCTTGCGGCGACCCTGATAACGTTGTCTGACTGAGAACCTCTAGTTATAATTATTTATTGAGTTATTTAAAAACAATTTAAAAATTCGCCATAAGAATAAGTGTATACAAATATGTATGTATATTATACCTATATACTATACTATAGTAATACAAATGGAATACAGATAGATATCTACTACTCCTACTTTATGAGAGGGAATGGTTGAATCTACGCTATGTTATTATAACATGTCTTAAGCATAATAATGCTTTAACTAGTGTTAACTATGACAATAAGCTCTAATTATTTGGTACAGCTTAAAACAAGCGTTGCTATACGCTTCTGAACTACGTGTCAAAGTAACAAACAATGCGGCTGAGGAAAATTAATTTATCGCTCCGTTCTATCTGTAGCGTGTTTGAAATTGCATTATCTTGGTTCCGATTGTCTAGTATTGAATCAGGATGAATGCAGCATTAATTCACTGTATGAACATGTGATGGAATTTGGGTTCGAGTACACAATGTTTTGAACATGAACGCTAAAACTTAATTGAAATCTACTTAGTATTTATACGATGCTTATTTATAATGGCCGTGTTCGCAATAGTTTTATCCGTGCAGGAACGGAGAAAGAATACAATTTCCTGCGGCCGGGCGGCCTTTCGTAAGAGGCGACTTAACAACCCACAGCCAGGTGGTAGGGCATTTGCCCGACTGGATGGCTACCACCCCTGGTCTAAAGTATGTCGCCATAACAACCTTGAGTTGTGTTCCGGCAATAGTGACCAGGTTCCAGTCTCCCTTAAGAGAGCAGCAGCACATTTGTAGCAACTTTGGTGTTGCAAATGTCTATAGGCGATGGTAACCGCTTTCCATCGAGTGGGCCGTCTGCCTGTCTGCTGATCTCCTGCAATAAAAAAAAAAAGTTCCATGGATTTTATTGAACACTAGGATATGCCCGCGACTCCTTCCCCGTTTGACTTGAAATGCCCGCGGGATTCCCGGGACAAAAAGTACTTCGCATTTAAAATAGCTATTGTTTTAGTAAAAACTGTGTCGGAGTAAGCTAATTTTTAAACACCCGAACCACTTCAAACAGCTCCCGGGAAAAATTCCGTATGATTCCCGGGATAAAAAATATCAAACATTTTAATACATTAAATTTACTATCGATCAGTATAAAAATCACATTGGACTTAATTTTTTATAAATCTGGCCATTGTAAATCATTCCCAGAAAATTCCCGTCGGATTCCGAGGATATAAAGTTTTCAGTTACTTTAAATCTAAGAATCAGCTGTTGATCAGTGAAAACCGCATTAAAATCGGCTCAGTAGTTTTTACGTCAATGCCGAACAAACCGACAAACAGTCAAGAAATCTAAAAAAAATGAATCTTGTTCTCCATCGTTCACATAGTCTATTCCAGTTGTTTTTTTAAATAGCTATAATGTAGAGACACGGTTTATAATTTTATAATATAGATTTTAGCGGTTAAAACAGAATTTATCACTTCAATATCTTGCTGGGTTGAAAAGATGTTAAAGTTGGCCCTAAACGAAGTGACGGTCTTAGCAATATGTATTAGAAATCCTTTAAGGTTGTGTTAGACATTCCTACAGTTCGGAGACCCTTTCGCTTGTTTGTTACTGTAAGTACGCGAACTGTCATAAGCGAAGAAATTCCTCGAGCTATAAGTATACATACTTCCGCGCGCATTTATTACACCTTTTTTTTTTTAACCAGGGGAAATCCGGTTGAGGACTAAGCCGCGACAAGGGCAGAACCTTGGGGAGATAATTCGCGACCTAGTGTGGGATTCGCCAGATCGGGGGTGGCACTAGCATGCCCAGTCAGAACTGGTGCCATGCTATTGCCACTCCCGGTTAGGGATACCCACTAAAACCCCTGGGTGTTCCGTCCTTCGCCTTATGCCAGGGCTACGGGTATATGACCTGGCCTCTCCGCAGCCCTGGCAGGCGTGGGCCCCGCGAGGCCTCTTCCACTGCTGGGGGACTACTTTACCCCCGGCATCTTCAGTCTCTCTAGGCGTGGGGCGGTCTATAACTCGCCCCACAGGAGGAGAGGTGAGCGCGCGCGGAACACGCCACGCCCCCATCTCGACGGCATGTGCAGGTGAGTGAGAACCTCTATGCCCCAAGAGGCCCCACCCGCGCCGCCCGCTTACGGTGGCCGAAGGTCCTGGCTGGCCCTCCGGCGCCGCATTTATTACACCTATCATAAGTCATTTCGTCATATCCATCCTCTGGTAATACTGATATTTGGCCGACTAAACAAACTGAATCAATTTGATTGAAAAATTAAATTCGCCTCAGAATACTAATAACGTGGATGTATGTCAACCATGCATATATTTGTATAAGGTGTAAACAGAGACATTTTACATGATCTTCGGGTTTCAATATAAAATAGTACTTAGCTACCCAAATAAAAATCGTGTGACAACCATAAACAAACAATAAGACCTCACGAACAGAAATATACAGTACAAGACATCTTGAACTTGTATACGATAATCCAGCATTGGCAAACTTAGTCTCGGGGTATATTGACATTTATATTTAAAGCTACGCTAACGTATTTTTATAAATATTATGCTCCTGTGTCTAACTCTGTTTCCTACTACGTATTTTCATTTTTCAAATAATATAATTTATTTGCTGAAACACACGGCAAATAAAGTATCAGGTGGCAATATATTATTTAATGTGTCACATACATCACGCATTATGATTTTATAATGGTAAAGATTATTATATAGGTGATGTGATGTCAGGAGCCTTAAGAACAGACGAGCGTGTATGAGTAGAGTTATGAATGTCAAAGAAGCAAGTGAGGTGTGTAAGAATAAGCCTAAATGGCGTTCTGTTGATCGTGCCTACCCCGCAAGGGAACTGGCGTGAAGTTATGTATGTATGTATGTATGTATGTATGTATTATTATATACCTATAGACAGATTTTGAAGTACTATATTGTTCTTATTATTATTTTACATGGACCAATAGATTTTTTGTGATATATAAATATTAAAGAATGATCTAATTTTCTCTCCTTATTGTTAACATGTATAATGTTAAGATGTGATAATCAAATGAACTGACACGCCAATGATTTTAAAAAGCAATCTATGCATGCCAACAGGCCGATTATGGTATAGTTTATTGTCTGTCATAATTGTCTTGAAATGGAACTAATTTTATTTTTTCTTTTCTACTAGCAACATCTCTAACTAGTTTGTGATACTGCTTTGATATATGATATAAACAAAAGTACAGGTGCTTGTAATATTTCTTTTGTTTCATTTTAACAGTGATTGAAATACGTAAATAGTAAGTATAATTAAATAGATACATACATACATACATAACTTCACGCCAGTTCCCTTGCGGGGTAGGCACGTACGCAAATAATTAATAATACCTATAATTTTTTATTTTCGGGAATTTTGAATGACTAATAAAATTAAAGTAACATTAAAATAACGGTCTTTGGATAGTATTTTTATAAACTTTGTGTATAATCTTACTCTAACGTCGAGAACATGAACTATTTTATTTGCCTTCTAACAATATTCTATTCTATCTGTAGCCGAGGTCAGTGATTTGAAACAAAGCGAATTTATGCATGTTATTTTAATTTTAACGCTGCTCCAAGTCTAAAATCCATTAAAAGTAATACGGCCAATGCTACGTTTTACATGAGAAGTCATTTCTATAGTTTACCAAGGACATCTCGCGGAATTTAAAGCAAAAAAAATGTGGTTATATTTTAACAATATTGGCCAAAGAACAGCCGACATGGCGGATTTGTAAGGATGACGCAGATACTTACCGGGCATGAGTGCTTCGATAAGTATCTGAATCAGATTGTGGGCTGCCTGCCTTCCCCTCAATGCCGCCAGTGTGGCGCACGAGGCACTGCGTTTCATACGCTGGTCGAGTGCGCAGCATGGGCACCGCAGAGATTTGAACTCGAGACCCTCGTAGGTCCGATCGATTCGCTGGGCAGTTTGGTGCAAGCCATGCTGCATAGCAACGATCATTGGGTAAGCGCGGCCAATTTCTGCGAGACTGTCATGTCTCAAAAGGAGGCCGCAGAACGAGAAAGGGAGAGAGGTGCCCATGCGTCTCGCGGGTACCGATGCCAGTCGGGGTCCCGGAGGCGCAGATATGCGCAAGATCTCTTCCCGTAATACCGCTGCAGGGGCCCTCTAGCATCTAGTGTGCAAAGGAGTCTACACCCCTGTTGACGACATGAGTTTGCCTTTCCCGGGGCATTTTTAGGCACTGATGCGTTAGGATCAGCGTGGGCGTAACTACGTTCTAAGTCTCACTCTCTTCCTGCCACAAGCGCGGGGCACATGGGAGTATTGAGTAGTTGAGTCTCCACAAAAGCCGGCGATTTGACTGGTGCCCATTCGTGGTCTCACCTCTCGTCGCTTTGGTCTAATCCGTAGTAAAGGACCCGGTAGTGTGCAAAATGCATTTCCCCCGCCTCAAAAAAAAAGTGTCTCCTCTGGGATAATGTTACAAATATAGGACGTTTCACGCAGCTGTGGCGATGGGTGTAATGCGTTGTTTATGATCTAATTGGGCCATAGTCAATATCTTTGATATTATCGCCGGTATATGGCCCATCATAAGAATTGGAGTCGCTAGAGTTTAGACAAAGGACAATGCTCACTTTGTTAGGCGAGTTGGGCTTCATATCAAAAGTAGTGTACCTTGATGATTCTTATCCAATTTTGTAGAGAATTTTATTTGTTGTCATATTCAGCAATTAAATTAAAAAATTTGGGCCAAGTTTAAGAGAAATCTTAATTTTTATAACTGAATATCTGAAGTTGGATGGGTTATTGATTAATGCACATATTTAAACTATGATAAAATTACTGTGATCTAATAAACTGCTAGATAAAGAACAACAATTAGAAAACGACCTGTAAGCCAATGTATACGGAACTTGTTTAGATAAAGAACAAAATATTATCAATTCAATATTTTTTATTTTATTTACAACTAGAGGACGACCCGCGGCACGGCCGCGGGGTAAACTACTACATGTGTGTGTGTCTACTATATGTACTAATTCCACGATAACGTTCTTGTAATAATTCAAAAATACAATTTCACGAAACAATTAATATTTTTCATACAAACAGAAATGTTACTAAAAACAAATTATTAGTTTCCGAATATGGTTATTTTGCTTAATTCATTGTACAAGTTCATCATCCTATATATAATTATTTATATTATCAGTTGTACCAGCGAAACTTCGTTCGCGTTGCCATGACGATGACAGTGTTAGTTAATTGCAACGGCAGCACTTAAAAACGCGACCTCGGTGTTATATTGGTTTTGGTTCCTCTACCCCACCGATACAACGTTATTTTTCAGAATAAAAAGTATTTAATGTCATCCGGGATATAGGATCGAGTTAAACAAGTTTTCTGATAGGCATACAGATAAAAATTCTAAAAGTTGCATTTTAGCATATCCGCTGGTCCGAATTAACCTCCCTGTTCTTTTCGCATTTTTTAATTCTCAACCACTGTAGAACTTTATTACATTTGATAGATATATTATTAATTTATTTATCATATTATTATAGTCATCAGTAATCATATTGTTACAATTAATACGTGCTAACAACGGTGAAGGAAAACATCGAGATGCAACCTGCACATCGAGATGACCGATGTGTCAAACCTGCTAAGCCGCCTTGGACAAGCGTGGCGGGTACACTGTCCGTTCTCCTATAGTGGGAGGCTTGAGCCCAGCAGTGGGACAGCTATAGGCTGTTATTATATTATTATAGTCTTCTGGTTTAAGCTAAAAAAAACAGTGTTTCGATCAATATTTTGATTTTTGCTATATTTTTAAACATTGATACTTTTTTAAGATCACTGCTTCATCGATGTTAATCGTAACAATGCTTACATCCCTAATGACCATCGACGTTGACGTTTTTTATACTGATTGATATCATTAAATAATTGATTACCTATATAACAATGGGAAAAATGGACAATATTATAATGATATACGTGAACAACTTTTCATTTTACATTGTAACTAATTAAGCACGTCAAAACAGTAATTCTTACTTATAATCGCAAGTTTACGACAGGACTTTAAAGGGTAGTCGCCCGGGGGCGATATTAATTACTATACGATTTAAAATTTTTGGCGGGCACTTGAAGGATAACATTTTGCTATTCAGTTTTATTTCATAAAATGTATACTGGTATAAATGTATGTATACTGTATGTAATACTGGGAAAATGAACAAAAGTTACTGTTTTTAGCAATAATTGAATGATTTTGTGGAAAATAGGAATTGGTTAGTGAATTGTTGCCTTTCAACAAACCGCCAGAATTCCGGTGTTTGGCATGATTGGGATACTAATACATCAAAATAACACGAACTTATTCTGATAGCGATGTATAACAGTATATAGGTACGTATATAATGAATTGTGTACTCGATTTTTCTAATTAATTTAAATAATGTAATCGATACTCCTTTATTATTTACACTGGCAACTTTTTTTCACTGTAGACGGTAGCTGTTTGGTAACAATGTAGAAGGGAAAACAATTAAAGGTTTATTTAATTGTATTTTTACGCTCGGACGAACAATAGGCTATAATTAAACCGTCGATATATAAAAAAAGTATTAAATTTTTTCCAAAGTATTTGGTTAAGAAACATCCAAATTTAGAAGAGACCCAAAATGGGCGTTCTCCTTTACAAAAGTGGCGCCCCTATTATTTTCTAGTTCATTTTGCCACCCTATATGTATTTTATGATATCTTTATAAATGTATCTACCCAGTTTCGCTGCAATAAACTGAATTTGAATAAATTTAGAAAGAATTCCTGCGGTAGGAACTAGCGCGTGCGCTGATTTTGTGAATAGTAGAATAGATGTGGGTATAATATAAGATGAATTTTTCAAGTGGGCCTTCAAAGCCTAATAGTAAAACCCAACCAAAAAACCATACGAAAAAGCAAAAAATATTCAAAGGTGTCCCCGGACCGATTTTGATGAAAATTAAAAGGTATCTTTAAATTTTTGAATAATCAGTTACTGTTTGACATTCCTTCACAGATATTGATCCTTACAAGCTACACTGTGGAATGGTGGTTTAATAAAGTATGTATTTTCTTCCCCAAAATCAGCCAATTTGATCCCTGAATAGGGTAATTGATTTAAAAAAATCTAATGACACCGCTTCTTCAAAATCGGCCCCGAGAAAACTTTGAGAATTTTTCACTAATTCAAATGGTTTTAGGATTTGACTCTGAACGTCCGCTTCAAAAATTGATGTAGATATATATATGTATATACAACATATATATATAAATATACATATACACACACACACACACATATATATATATATATATATATATATATATATATATATATATATATATATATATATATATATATATATGTTGCAATCGAAGTAACTTAAAATGTTATATAATTTAAAGTGATAAGTGAGGCTAAATAAGATATTTTACATGTACATATTTGAAAGAAGAAAGTACAAGCATATCCTCGCGCTTGAACTAAATCATTTTAATTTGGCTGGCGTAAATTTCTTATCTGTATCCCGGGGAAACCATATTATTATAACTCATTACATATTCGATTTTGTAGGATAAATATCTCATGCTCTTCCTAAATTTAAAAAATTGAATAATAAGCGGTCCATTTCCAAGATCTCAAAGAAGGTAAAATATATTAGACTGAGAAGTTTAGATCGAAACCAATCATGTGTACGAGCCTAAAATAATACTAAGCCGTAATTGCTTGCTACATCATTAAGTATAGAATAAAGTCTCTAGCTCCCTACCGCTAAGTCGCTCTTTAATATTCGCTTCAGTATTTATCGAAGCGAAGATAAGTATCGGGATTATTTCTATCTAGCATTATGGATAGATATATCACACGGGCCGAAGACTAGGCTCAGAAGTACGATATAACTAACTTCAAGCCTGACACAATAGAGATTAGAAATAAATATAAGACTTTTATCGAGTAAAATGGTAGTACTGAAGGCCTGTAGAAGAAAAGAAGATTTTTTTTATTACAGGAGTTGAGCAAACGGCCCACTTGATGGAAAGCGGTTACCATCGCCTACGGACATTTGCAACACCAAAGGTGCTACAAGTGCGCTGCTGCTCTCTTAAGGGAGACTGGAACCTGGTCACTAATGCCGGAACACGACTCAAGGTTGTATTGTGTTATGGCAGCACACTCTAGACCAGGGGTGGTCTCCATCCAGTCGAGTAAATACCCTACCACCTGGCTATAGGTTCTTCTGTCGCCTCTTATAACAGGCCGCCTGGCTGCAGGGAATTGTATTCTTTTTCCGTTCCTGCACGGATAAATCTTAGAAGTCCTGTAATTTTTACATTGGTTCTTCAATAAATTTAGTATGTACTAACTGTGCTCGTCCTTTCGTTCACGCGTATAGTGAGCTTTATATTCATGCTAAAGAACGTTGCAACGTAATCAAAATAAATCAAATATTAAAATTTTAGATATATTTTCTGTTATAATCAGTAAATCTATAATATTATACAATTCTAAAAATTCCTCATCAAAGCCTTATTTATTATGTATGTTGTCTTGTTTTGTTTTTTTATTTTTTTATTGCAGGAGTTCAGCAGACAGGCCTACGGCCCACTTGATGGAAAGCGGTTACCATCGCCTATGGACATTTGCAACACCAAAGGTGCTACAAATGCGCTGCTGCTCTCTTAAGAGAGATTGGAACCTGGTCACTAATGCCGGAACACAACACAAGGTTGTTATGGCGACATACTCTAGACCAGGGGTGCTTACCATCCAGTCGAGTAAATACCCTACCACCTGGCAAATCAAATTTGTTTGTTTTTGGGTAAAATTTATTGTGAATGTATTATGTGTTTTTTATTCATATTTTTGCTATGGTCATTTTTTTTAAGTCAATAAATCTTTTTCTTTCAGTCTTTTTTCTGAAGCCATTTAAAAAAAGTAATTGGAATACATTCTGTAAACAATGCAGAATACGATACAATTTTTTAGATTGTTAGTTTGTTTGTCTGTTTATCGGTTTTTGGTTGTGCAGGATTCAAGTGAAAGCTGAATGACTGAATCGATTTCGATGAGGTTTTCGGTGATCGACAGCAAATTCTTAGATTTCAAATCTGCGCTACTTTTTATCCTAGGAATTATTTAAAATAGCCTGTTAGAAAAAATCGAATTCCAATATGATTTTTCACTGATCGATAGGAAATTTTATGTAATAAAATGTGTGATATTTATTATCATAATAGTTTATAATAAAATTAGCTTACTCCGACACAATATTCACTAAAACGATAGCTTACATTCTTTTTTAAATGCTGCGATACTTTATGTCCCGGGAATCCTGTGGGTATTTTCCCGGGAGTGTTTCAAAGTGGGCAGTATACATAAAAATTAGCTGATTCGGATTCGATTGATACTAAAACAATATAATTCGGGACTTTTTATATTACCCGGAATTTCCTAACTTCGAAGACACGATGATTGGAAGGATATTAGGACTTACATACATACATACATACATAACTTCACGCCAGTTCCCTTGCGGGGTAGGCACGAACAACAGAGCGCCATTTAGGCCCATTCTTACACACCTCACTTGCTTCTTTGACATTCGTAAGTCTTGTCATGCACGCTCGTCTGTTAGGACTTGCTTAGTATAATACTTTCTATCTTTATTAAACATTTTTAGTAGAAACGATGTAACTGTGTTTGCCTATAGTAATATTATTTATCCCAGATTTTTACGGGATTCTTCGGAATTCATGTATTTTAATTTAAAAAAATGCGGGCAACGCACGCGTTGGAAATAATTTTTGAATTTAAATACTGTCAAAATACCTGTAATCTACGTTACCTTTCAAGACGAAGTCGCGGGCACATCCTAGTATTTCAATAAAAACCATTGGGTTTAATGGGTTTATTAGTGATTAACTTTCAGATAGAGGAACAGAAAAATTATAAAAATAGAAATTTGTAGCAAAAAGGCTTCCATTTTAACTATTCACATTAGCTCACCCGGATAATGACTTGTCTATAAACGCTTCTTATGCTGGGACTGCACCTGCCATAATGTTAAAAATATTGAGTGTACCCGAATGAGTCTCATTTAAAGCGTAAAAAATACCGCCGTTATTGAATAGATACATTAGTGTATATCCAACTATACATACGTCATCTTTCAATATGAAATGTCATTACTAATTAACAACAATATTGTATCACAAATACCGTACTACACCCATCGCCACATCTGCGTGAAACGGCTTATAATAATATTTATAACATTATCCCAGAATAAGCCATACCATTATTCTAGTTTAAATAGTGACCAATTGCAGGCATTTGGCATTTACTATTATTATTCAAATATATATTGTCCAATCTCAATTATTACTATGACAAGCTTATTAAATTAATTATGTTATCGCTTGTAAATGCACACAATGAAAACCAATTAAACGTGCATAGAAATGAATTTTCTGAGGAATACAGCGCCCCAATCGATGCGTATTGATTAATCCGATATTTAACTGTTCATTCCTGTCAATTTGGATGAATCAACCAAAGTGAGCCATATAAACATTTTGTATCATTCAATATCATTGACTACTACTTTCAGTTCCTGCCTATCAGTGAATTTGATTTAATTTTGTTGATCTGTCTAATATCAGCATTTTTTTAAATAGGTTTGCAAACTAGTCAACTCAGCTTCGCGTAGTTTTAAACAAATGTAGAAGATATAGAGAACATGGAACAAAGCATACTTAAAGTAAACATTCATTTACATAATAGTTTAAGAAGAAAGGATAAAAAATTACAAAAGAGTTACAGATTGAATTTTTTATGTCAATTATAGCGAAGATACAAATAGAAATCGTTTAGTAAAAATCGGTACTCTGAAAACCCACCTAAATTCTACATTACCCTTGGTACCGTAACGCGTAAGTAGGTCGTTTTATTACCTTTAAAAGATATTATTAGACTAAACAAGTAAAAAATTAAACAACAAGTCAAAAGAATCATACTTTCTTGAAAGAGGCTGTTTATTATTTAGTACTCCTAATGAAACCAATTAAAAGCGTTTCTAAGAAGCAACTTCAGATAATAATGTACTAATTAAGATTGTGAACGAACATTAATATACCTAATTAGTGCGAATTTTGTATACCTACTGCTATCAATGTTGTTATGGTGGATGTTAAGGCTTGTTTAAAAAACATTATACAGATTGTATTTGACCATAACCCTCTAATGCTAGACTGGATCGCACCTGGCCACTTCATCTTAGCTATCTAAGGTACATATTATGAGTATTTATAACAAATTTCGTAATAATCCATTTTTTCAACAGCGTTTGTTGTATTTTTAAGTCCAATTTCTAAGAAAACTATTCCATTTCCTAAAATAAAAAGTACTACATAAGTTATGGCAGCGTAATGGCTAGCGCACGCGTCCTAGACTCAAAGAGCGCGAGTTCGAATGCTGGCCGGAACGGACACCACATAGGCAATTTTCTGACCTTATGTGCATATTCGTGCTAACAACGGTGAAGGAAAACATCGTGATGAAACCTACACATCGATATAACCGAGGTGTCAATCCTGCCAAGCGGCCTTGTCGCCGTTCTCCTATAGTGGTAGGCTCGAGCCCAGCAGTGGTATGTTTATGGGCGGTTATTATACTGTACTATACATTATTATTGACATGGAAAAAATAACATTAACTACCGGTTTATATCTAAGGTCGTAAAGAAGGATAAAAACTGAAACTAAATCATCTGGACGTTTCGCGTTTTCGCGAGATAAGGTGTCATCTTTTTGTCCAAAAAATAAAACCCAACCTCGTTTTTTTAGAAAACCTCAACTGTTTGGTAAAATGTAATTTTTTGAGTAGCGTATATTTTACAAAAAGACCTACAATTCTGCTAGGGGTAGTGAAGGGTGCTGTGTCTGTCTGGAGATTTTTTGTGGTCTATTTGCTTAAAAATTATTCCTGAAGTTAAATAGTCATAGACAATTGTCTTATAACCACAAACCATCTGAAGCCATAATTAAGAAAGTAAAAGGGAAACAAATTAGTTCAATTTTCTAGAATTATAATTAGCTTTGGTTTTAGTTCTAGAACAGCTTAGTGGCTCGGTAATTATGACGTTGAATCATAAACGTTATAAACATTAAATATGCAAGGTGGTAGTTAATTACAATCTTAAGTAGCCTACTCTACAAGTAAATTAGATTATTTTTCTACAAACAATTTCACTTTTAAAGGTACGTACCGATACTACGTGACCCATTCCGGGGAGAGAGAGGTCTTCAAAATACCACGCTTAGCCACGGGGGGGGGGGGGGGGGGTTGTTAGGTTTTCGTCATATAGCCAACATCTTGTCCTTGGGTGCATTATTATATTATGTAGACAGGGATAATCGCCGGTCAATGTCACGCCACATTTCCATTAAATTTGTCAAAGGGCCTCTACGTGTTGGCCTTCCCATGGCCCCACGTAAGCCTTCCAAAAGTCCGGGCCATTTTTATGGCCCGTGGTCTCCAAAGACATACAAAGGAAGACATTAAGTTCATATAGTCAAGACAACTGCCCAGCAAAACATAAAGGCGAGTCGAAGTCAACCTGATTTGAAGTAATACAACTAATGACATGTTCTTTATGAGAACAACGTAGGTATTTGTTAAATTGAAAAACGCGATTGCACCGCCATCTATTTAGCTAATCCGTCTATTCTATGGAAACGACATCATTTATCGGGATAAAAAGTATCCTAAGTTACGCCTTGGGACATGAGCTTGCTCTGTCATGTCTGTCATTCAGTAGTTTTCACGTGATATCTTTGACAGACGGACAGAAAAAAATCTAAATATTGTATTTTCGGAATCTCCTGGTCGACTAAGCCTCCTGATTTTTTCGCATTTCCAAACGCATTGTACAAACTCGAAACATTTACAGATTCGTTATAGTATCGATACTACATGAAAACTAGACGCAGAGGGGAGAGGCAGGGGTCTTGGCATATACTACAGGTGGTTACCGCGAGGGGAGAGGGAGATTAGATTTTTTTTAATGGGTCACGCTGTATGGGTTCCCTATGGAAAGCGTTTTGAATACAACGGTTTTTAAAGCATATCGATGACCGAATCAAGGATGAATTTAACTTTTCAAAAGCATTGGCAGTAATGGGACCTATATATATAGATAGAGCAAACAAGTTCTGGTGTGGAGTCCGCGGTCTAGGTAGGTAAACGGAGAAATGAGTTGCGCAAGTTTTGTGAGGTCCACGTCCTCTATTGGATATGTATTAGCTGAAGATGACGAGCAAAAAACTGTCCATGTTTTTCAACTAATTTTTCAGTTTAAGTTATTGTTTCTGGGTTTCTGGTGAGGTTTGTGCTGGAGCTTACCTTGATCACTAAAATATAAAGGTCCAAAATTTGATTCTCTATTAGGTAAATTTCGTTAACGAGCTTTCCATCATTTATAGTAGTTTGGGTGCTTACGATATACGTTAAAAATATAAAATACTTATGTGTTTTCAAAAACTTACCAATGCTCATCATCTCGACCAGGACTTCAAGATGGACGAAAAGAGATAACATTGAAGCTGCAATCCCGCCGCATACGGTAGCAAACGCCGGAGTTCCGGATTTTTCCGAGATGGTCGCAAATTGTTTGTGCCAATAAACAGAAAAGAAAGTATATACTACAAATTTATTAAGAGATTTCCCTATCGTATTATGGTGATTTTTGATAATCCACATTCTTAAGTATATATACCTTATACATACAGAATATAACTAAAATAAGTCCGGTCAGTCGTCCGGTATATGGTTGGATATGCGGCTAGCCAGATTGCAGCTGACTTGCAACCGCCACAGCCGTCGGACTGATGACCTGTTCCTATATCTTACCGATCGTTCATTTGTCTTACTAGCTGTTAAAATCTGGCATAAGCCAGCTATAGCATATGCAAACTATACACAAGTAATATCAAAATTAAACTGACGGTAAGGCAAGAGAATGAATAGTAAGTTATAGGAACCGATCACAAACGGCAATGGCGCCACGTCACAGCGATTCAAATGAACAGATTAGATCGTCGGCATCTGTAGCGTAGTGTCTTTATGTATACAATGTACTCTTTGACGAAGTGGATAAGAAATCAGTTTTACATACTAAGACCCCAGGGAAAAAGACGAACTTGTCAAGCAACATTGATTTTGAGATATCGCCTTTTTAAATTTGGAACCTTGTGCTTCGGAAACCCATAAGTTACAGATTAAAACAAAAATATAAGTTGAATAACTTAATAAAATCAAAAATGTTCCAAGCATCACAATTTTCAAGTCAGATTTAACAGGGAAAAGTGACATTTTACCTGTTTTTTTCTCTGGACTTTTTAGGTATGATATGCATGCGATTTTTAAACGTCAAGAACTCTATAATTAGTGTTTTACCCTGTTCGGTTTATTATCGTATAGTACCGGAAATTCTCTACAAAATCGCATTCACAGACTAGTTTGGAAAAAGTGACAAGTTCGACTTTTTCCATGGAGTCTTCATATATTTTCTTACCTGCGCCTATATCCAAAGTGTGTATAAAAGCGTTTAGCAATTAACTGATTATTATCGTAAAATATTTGTGTATGCATACATATGTTGTACCTTAGATAACAACAATCATCATAGGATCCTATTATCTGGGGAAAAGGCTCAGTTTTTCAGAGTATTCGACGCGTATATAAAATATTAAGTAAAGTGAATTTGGTTACATTAAAAATTCTAAATAATAAGTAAAATTAACATAATATTTTTCTAAAACTTATAAAACCAACTTACGCTGCTAAATCGTTCTACCTTTGATTGCCACACGAATTTATACATTTTATTTTACCATGGAAACAACGTCATTTATCAGCATAAAAGTATCCTAAGTGTTGACCCGGAATAGAAGCTAGCTCTGTGTCGATTTTCATTTAATTCCGTTGAGAAGTGTTCACGTGATGTTCTAACAAACAGAAAAGTTTTAAACTCTGCGGTCCCAAATAGCTAGATTGAAAATACACAAGCATTATAAATGTATGAGTTCAAAATATCACTAAACAACTGTTAAGCTCAGCTAGGTAAAACTAGAACAAAGTGAATTTTGTTTAACATCTACACATTGTGTGGCGTTCGCGAATGTTAATAAAAGTAATTTATAGTGTTTCTGGTATAACCAAATTGAGTTTCTGTATAAATCGACTTGCAACATGTTGCGTAGCGATGGTACATAAAGGAGGAAGTAGACTCGGGTCATTTTTAACCTCTATGTATGATTCTAAAAATGTTTATCTCGTGGAATTTATTTTGAATAAAAACTTTAGGTATTTTGACAAAATCGAAATTCATATATTAGCTATAAGCTGTCTGTTTGTCTACGAATGTTTCCGCCATTTGTCTCGAAGTCTTTATATAGGTTATTAGAAACAACTTCTTCTAGTCTTCTGTAGGCCGTTATAAAGATTGGTTTATTTAGCCATTAGTCCATGACAAAGATAATTCTGTATACATTTTTAAGTTGTTAACAGCGCGGATACAACAAGTAGTTAAATTAAATTCGAGTCTTAAAATAGCTTTATTGTTTTGTTTTATTTTAAAATTAACTTTGTACAAAACTATATTAAATTACATATAAACGAATACAATGCAAGAAAATTTAACTTATTTGTTTTGTATTCTACTCATAGTCCCTCAAGACTATAAGTAGAATACTGAGCCTAGATCACCGTCTTCTATGGGTAAGGTGCCCAGAAGGCTGGCTACGTTTCCTCGCTGGATCGCCATACTGATCCGTTGGCCGAGGTAAGCACGAGCCTTCTGATCACCCGAAGAGTCAATGAGTCGTTTCGATAAATTTTAGTAGAGGCTCATGGCCTCAGGACCCCACGGTCCAAGCGTCTCGATAGCAAACGGCACAAACATATAAATCTCACTGAGGGTTGCATATTTGCGCCGCTTGAGTGATTCGGTTGTTTCCGCCGCTGAACCCACTGATTTAGATGTGTTTGGTAAATGAGATGCGGCCAACGTGTCTACGCAAGTCGCATCCCACACCAAAGGCTTGCCACGCCGCCAGGGAATTAGAGTCATTCCGTCGGGACGCCTAGCATCATCACGTGCAATATCGTTCGGCTCCAATAAAGCCGGCACGTTAGCGGTGGCAAGCGCCCTCCGTAAGACATCATTCAAGGCAGCGTGGCGTGACCATCTGCCAGCACTGCGGCGGCATTAATTTTAAAATCGATCCTATATGTTACTAAATATACTGAGTTACTTATAGCGAATCATCGTATCATTGAAGCCGATTCCACGGTATAAAATTGTTAGTAAAATAATAATTTAGCTATTCATGATAAAAATTCTTAATCAGTTTATTAACAAAGGTGTCGACCACACAATGAGCTAGCACTTCAAAGGAAATATGCATGACTGTATTATTAGCAAAAGGCTGATCCAAATGTTCCCTGATGCCTATTATGAGTACTTCCTGGAAACATTTTCAGAGTAATAGGACTTTGGAGACTGTTTTACTTTTCAATTACATTCTCGGGAACCGTGTACTTTGCGATAATGTAATTAAAAAAGCTCTTGTAGCAATAAAGATATAGATTCGACAATGTTCTTGTTTGGGTGTACTAACATGAATATGAAAATTAGATACTTACTTCACAACTAGTCCATCAAGTGCCATTGCGAAAATGACTCGAGGCATTGGGAACATGGAGCCAAACATAGAGACAGTCAAACCAGACAGAGCTCCCATGGCCACGATGTACTTGCAAACTGGTGCATGGACGTGAGAGAACATCTGGACGAGGGCTGAATCGGTGTCCACTTCGTCGTATGGCACTAGTGGAAGATGGAGAAAAGACACTGATATTAACATCTTATAAACATACTATTAATCTATACCCCTTACTATATGTATATATATTTATTATAAATGCGAAAGTTTGGATGAATGTTTGTTGCTCAATCACGCCAGAACCGCTGAACGAATATAGATGAATTGTCGCATAAGAACAGATTATAGTCTGGAATAACACATATACTACATTTTATCCCGAAGAATATTCCACGATCCCGTAGGATAACATTAACGCGAGCTAAGCCGCGAGCAAGAGCTACTTTTAAATAAAATAAAATAGTCTTTAGTTTTTGATGTTGTAAACGTGTAATAACGGTAATTAATCATTAAATCGGCGTAAATATGGAACCCTGAGTGTTACTTGTTTCTGTTTGTTGTGTAGACACTTGGACCCTTGAGTTATAAGGCTCTGAACCTGAACCCTTACAAAGCGGTCCTAAAACGCCTAATCAACTCCTCAGGTGATCAGAAGATTGATGCCTACTTTGGATGTCGAACTGATATGGCGAGCCAGTGAGGTATCGTAATCGACCTTCTAGGCGCTTTACCCATACGGTGACCTAGGCTCAGTATTCTAATTATAGCCTTAAGGGGTTATAGGTAGAATAAAATATAATTAATATTAACAAGTTTATCTACGTACATTTTTTATTGTATTAAATATTAAATTTAGGACCCTGCAAAATATGTACTGCCGAAGCTTGAGTAAATAAAAACATGCTTATACCTATATAAAAAAAATAATAATATTTAAATATTGTAAGTTACTAAATAAACTTCGATAAAGTTGTAAAATAATATGTTAAATATTGTTACAATTTGGGCCACCTGCATATCTGTAAACAAAGCACATTTATTACCCACCGGCGTTTGAGCTAATAACATTGAAACTATTTATGACTGTCTTCTTTTGTTTACTTTGTGTTTAAAATTTGTGAACGAAAAAGAAACAGCCAATTGTGTATTGTAATCTTTATGGTAGTCATTAGCCAGATGTGATTCTTGGAAAACTTAGTCCACGCGGTCAAGCAGGCATATTGTATTTGTACAGTATAAACCAATGCCCCAATGGAGGGTTGAGGTAATCTAGCGATAACCAGCCGCGAGGCATGACTTGTGTACATTCGATAATCTATTTAGTGACGGACTTTGCGCGTGTTATTGAATCGTGCATTACGTTTGAACTGATTGTGTTCAGTTATATTTGTACCTGTGTTATATGTGTTTGTATAGTTCTAAAAAATTCTATAGTAATTCTAACGGCTCTCTCTATTTTTTAATTCCAGTCCTGCAACTCGTAACAATGTATTAAGTATATGACGTAATAGTAATTATTACACGAATCAATCAAATTGAAACAATTTAATTGAAAGGCACAGAACTGATGGACACGACGGTATCCAATGACATTGAATGTTCAGTTTTAAGTTTATATTGATCACTTTGGTTGATTGATCTTTTATGGATGACCCTGATGAGTGGAGGAGCGAGATGGAATGCTCTTCCGTCTTAAACGAAGATCTTCCAGCGAAACTATTGCTATGCTTCGCAGGACCATCTATTGTTGTTGGAAATTTGTATATATTAATTGTATGCTTCGGGAATCGTTTTGCGACCTCAAATATTGCAAAGCGCCGGCTTGTAACTGTTTCACTACAATCTAAATTGACAGACAGAAATAAACTGTCATATAAAAATTAATTGACTACCCTATATAAACGTGGAATATGTACGTTCAAAGAACTTTTTGGCGTTGTAGATGTGCAAGTTTGATGTCACGATACCTCGCAAGCATTAATTTTGATTTTTAATTTTTGCACGTCCATCGAGTTGCATATTTTTTGACAATAACTTTTACATGTCAAAATTGTTATACTTCATTGTTCCAGGCGACGTAATACTGCCGATATCGGCTTAACACGTAACGGGCATATAATTTTTAAAATAAAGATCAATCAAGATTTTAACATAAAATTAATTGAATTAATTTGAGGCAGTTCAATCTCCAGTCAATACAAAATTGCTTGTTGGGATTAGACGAGAGCAGCTGATGATCAGGATATGGCGCAAACAGGGGGAGGCTTACGTTGAGCATTGGACGGTGACGATCGTCCACACCTCCACGTTAGCTTGACCTGAATTTAGTATCCAGTCATGTCTAATAGGTTGGTAGAGTTTGTGATCAATCAAACTATCGTCAAATTCATCTTGAAATCCTACTGAGGTGACCACCACGATGGCTGTCGTAAGACTATACTGATTACTTATTCCTTCCTGTATATCTGTAAGTTAATAAAATAATTTCAAATCTTTCCACTTCGCTTCCAGCTTGTCCTGACGCTTAATATATCAATACAATTTGTCTGTGTACATGGCATTTCCAATTAACATTATATCGTCTATTTATTTGGACGATGGGAATTAATTTTCTCTTATCGGAGTATCAGTAAATAGGAGTATAATTCATTCCATCGTCAATTTATTCTGGGATATTTGTTTACCAATAATTAGTAGCTTAGTAGTGTTACATGTTTCCTATTCTACCTACTACTCTGTCAAAAAAATACCGGGAAAAGATCAATAATATACAAAATGTTAGTTATTCATTCAAAGTTATTTTATCACCTTCCAAGAATAGGAAGGAAGGATAAAGAAGGAGGCATACTTCAGAAACGATACCAACCACCAACGAATAATTCGATCATCAAAACATGTTTTAAACGTTTTTTCCGGAATTGAGTTTAGTTCTCGTCACGAATTCTCCTTTATGTCTTCTACCGAATGAGGACGGGTGCCACGAAGTGGTAATTTGAGTTTAGGAAAAAGAAAGAAGTTGACTGAAGCCATGTCTGGTGAATAAGGTATTTGCTCGATGGTATTTGTTGAGTTTTTGACCAAAAATTCGTTCACAATGATGGCCTTGTGCGAAGGTGCATTATCATGGTGCAAAATCCAAGAATTTTCTTGCCACAAATCTGGCCTTTTTCGTCGAATTTGCTCTCTTTAACGCCGCATAACGCTCAAATAATATACTTTATTTAGCGTTTTACCTCCCGGTAGGAATTCCGAGTGTACAGGATCGGGTTAGTCAAAGAAAACAGTCAATATGACTTTGATTTTTGATCGACTTTGGCGTGGTTTTTTGGTTTCGGTTAAGTTGGAAGGCGCTACTCCGAAGCTTGTTGACTAGTTTGCATGTCAAACTCGTAAACCCACGTCTTGTCACCAGTAACAATGCGTTTCATGAATGTTGAGTCGGAATTGACTTGTTCTAGCATGTTCTGAGCGACTCTTTTGCGATTGAGTTTTTGGAGAAGATTCAGGTATTTTGGGACTAGCGGATCGACAGAATGTTCATACCAAAGTGATTATTTAAAATGATACGGATCGACTCGTGGGAGACAGAAAGTTCAGCGGTTTTTTCTCACAAACTTGAATGAGGATTTTCAGTCACTATTTCCTTCACTTTTGCGGATGTTAACTTTAGTTGAAGACGTTGATGCCCACCAGGGCGAGGCAACTTTTCCAGCATATCTCGACCGCTTTTGAATGCTTTATACCACGCATAAGCACGTGCTTTTGATAAAGTCGATTTACCATAAGCCTTCTGTAACATTTTCAATATCTCCGAACAAGAATTTCCATTGGCGATGCGAAATTTAAAACAAATTCTTTGTTCGATATTTTTCTCCATTATGAAATTCGAAATAAACACTAGATATGGTCTGACTAAAAACAGCACTGTATTTAATCTAAAAGATCAATGCAACACAAAATGAAAGACCGTTGTGTTGGCACAAACTAACTAACAACAAAAAAAATATTTTTCGAAATTAGTCATTTATTTATTGATAAGTGTCATGTTTTAATCGCACTTAAATCTTTTTGGCATCATGGATACGTTAAAAATATGAGTACCGTCGCGGCGGTAAGGCTTCACAAGCGGCACGCAACATCAACGACGTTTACGGAGCGAACATTACAAACGAACACGTCATCACCCGTTACTGGTTTGCCCACTTCTGTTCTGAAAATTTTGACCTGAAAAATGAACCTCATGGTCGTCCGAAAACTTTGGTTGACAATGACGAATTAAAGGCGACTGTGGAAACTGATGATACTCAATCCACGGCTAACTTAACAGCAGGTCGCGATGTTAGTGTCAAAACAATATTGGTCCAACTGCGTTAAATTTGTAACGTAAAAAAGCATCACAAAGATGACCCACGAAGTCAATGATCGCCAGCGCGAAGTACGCGTCGAGACGTGCGTTGCACTGCTCCACAGGCAAACAAACGAAGGAATTTGGAACCGCATTGTTACCTGCGACGAAAAATGAATTCTGTTTGACATTCGCAAGCACTCAGCATGTTGGTTGGATCCTGGTTCAGCCCTAAACAATGCCCTAACCGAAAACTTACCCTTAGAAAACTGATGGTCACTGTTTGGTGGTCTAGCACCGGTTTGATTCATCACGTCTTCTTACTAAACGGGATGACCATTACTGAAGATGTGTACTATGAAGAACTGAACACAATGATAGAGAAGCTCGCACGTCTCCAACTAGCTTTGGTAGCAGCTTCAGCACGACAACGTGCAACCTCATACTGCACAGCTCAAATGATCAAAACGACCACAATGACCAAAATGACGAAAATGACAAGTCACAAAAAAATACCTATCCTACTCTCTGGGATAACTTCTACATAAATCTATTCCATTATTCGGGATGAAACGTATCCCATGACCACCCTCTTTATGAAAATTACATATATACCAAATTTCTGCCAAATCAGTCCAATAGTTTTTCCGCAAAAACGTAACAAACAGAGAGACAAATATATTTTAACTATTCCATTTTCCGGGATAAAAAGTATCCCATGTTTTTCCTCGGTATCGAAAATATATATATTCTGAGTTTCAGCCAAATCGATTCAGTACTTTTCCCTCAAAGAGCAACAGACAAACAGACATTTTTCATCCGTGCAGGAACGGAGAAAGAATACAATTTCCTGCAGCCAGGCGGCCTGTCGTAAGAGACGACAAAACAACCCACAGCCAGGTGGTAGGGTATTTGCTCGACTGAATGGCGACCACCTCTGGTCTAAAGTATGTCGCCATAACAACCTTGTGTTGTGTTTCGGCATTAGTGACCAGGTTCCAGTCTCCCTTAAGAGAGCAGCAGCGCATTTGTAGCACCTTTGGTGTTACAAATGTCCATAGGCGATGTTAACCGCTTTCCATCAAGTGGGCCGTCTACCTGTCTGCTGATCTCCTGCAATAAAAAAAGACAGTTACTTTCGCATTTATAATATTAACAGGGATTCCAGTTGTTTTTTTAATAGCTTTAATATGTTCGTGCCTACCCCGCAAGGGAACTGGCGTGAAGTTATGTATGTATGTATGTATGTTTAATATACAGACACGGCATACTTAGAATTTGATAACATTATACATAATATAAAATGGACTCCACATTTTATTGAAACGATCAAAGAATATACAAAGAGATAAAGCGGGGGGCGCTTTATTTCTATTAAATCTTTTTGCGTCGGGGATTAAAAAGCAATAGCTTCAACGCTGATATCAGAAGCAAAAGAGCGCTCAGAAGCTTTACAAGCTTTTTTCACACATTAAGTGATTCGATTGAGTTGTATATTTAAGAAATATAATTGAGATTGATCATTAAAACACCGAGTACGCGATACAACTGATTTATTTCCAAACTACCTACATAAATAATATATTGATACACTACAAATTGCAAAGCGGCATGTTACCTGCAAACAGCGGTGTCGCTTACAACTCGTGTTATAGTAAAGTAGGGCGCTACTGGAATAGTGTAATTTTCTCAAAGTTTTCTCTTGCAATGTTTGAAAGCTTTTGTAACCTAATATTTGTTAACGGACCAGAGGATAATATTAACTTAGCCGTATGCGCGATTATTTGAGAACTTTTACTAAGTTATTTTTTTATATTATAAATCCTCCTCTCCGATTTAATCATAATTTAGAATTAAACATACTTTGACCGTAAGCTGTGGTTTAATGGTCTTCACATTAGTCCACCAAGTTTACTAGAATTCAGAGGCCCCGGGTTCAATTCTTATCTTGATAAATTTCATAAATAAGCTTTGTTAGTTTGTCGATTTATTTACTCACATAGGCCACTGCCTGTATTTTTAGAGACCCTAATAAGCAAAATCATTGTGTGTAAAGAACTCGTAATAAGTACTGAACTACTACGGCGAGCTGTGACATTTAAAGCATTAATTGGATGCAAGATGCAATCATGTCTTTATAATGCTAGATATCAGAATATGTAAAGGCATCCTTAATTCAGAGCGAATGTAAGTGTAATTATGTAAAATAATTAATCTTCAATTTTATACACTTAAATATTCTGTGTATATTTTATTTATCAAAGCCAAAGATACCCTATATGTAATCGGTTATTCACTATGTTGGAAGGATGCCTTGACCTAGAAACGGAGGGGACCCCGTGACCCAAGAGGCGCTGTGACCTCGTGCATTTTATGGCAGAATATAAGAAAGACACCGTTTATAAGGAAGAGCGAGACGGCAAGGACTACACAGTGTTGTATTAGGAGCTGTGACCACGTGCGTTGCTATAAGTACTTGTAGTATATATTGTAATGATGCTGAAAGTGATAGTTTATGTCTTTTTATCCTTTATACGATATTTAGCGCTTTGTCCGTGACTTACTGTAATGGCTCTAGTGGACAGTCTGCACTGGTTGATTCAACTAAAACCTAGAGAGCTAAGCCCAATTTATGACTTCCATTTAGTTGCTTTATGTGCAAAATTTGTTTATTATTTGTTATTTATAATTGTATATAGTTTTAGTTTAATATTTTTTCTTTGTGTCTACAATAATCTACATATAGACAAAACACATAAATATATAAATATGTATCTATTCGAATATTTTGACGTGTAAAACTCAGAAACTGCTATACCGATTTTAAATATTTTTCTACTATCGTTAGTTTAATGAGCGAAAAAGCCGTAGTTACACACTACGGTAAGGATAAGGCGTTTCTGTTTCAGCAACATTTAAATCTTGGCTGGCAGCATGTAACGCTTAGGCGCTTTTTCTGACATTATAGGCCTTACTTATAATCGTTTCTTAAATTTAAAGAAACTGCTCAGCCACTGATTAGTGAAAATCTTACCTATAAACTCCTCTTTAGTCGAATATTTTGGGTACAACGTACGTTAAACATTCAAATTTCATTTATCTGTGCTCCTCTTAGGTAAACCACAAGTAATACACCTTTATAAGCGAAAAAAAAAGATATTCATTGATTAGGGTCTGATTCTGATTCTCTTACTTAAGAGATGCCTAATCGGTTCTTAACGAGATTATTATAAGTAAGGCCGTATATGAATATTGTTTTAACTACTACGTGCGGAGGGCAAACAAGAAAAAACATCTTGAGGAAACCTGTAGATCGGGGCTATGGCGCTTTATAATGGCATTGCAAAAGTTAAGGCGTAGAATTAAAAAAAAATCAACGTAAATTGTTTGTACAACATCTGAATGAGTGAATGTTCTTTATTATTTGTATATTCACATTCAGACATACGGGCGCGCGGCGCGGCTCTGCCGCGTTTGTCCGACAGGCTGCCACTTGCGCGCGATGCGTAAGGCAGTTACACACTGTTTCTGTTGTAAACAATTTCAATAGGGTAAAGGTGCCTATTATGATATAGGTTCCTTAATATAGTTCATTATTTCAATATATGACTCCTTTTTCTGAATGCGGGTGGTACCATTTAGTTGCTCATTTATTTATGATTAAATAGTTTCGATAATTCGGCGAAAAGACAAGCTATCATCTAGTTTTTAGTCGGGAACAAATACAACATTTTTCTTTTTTAGTTTCAAGGTATGTAAAACCAATTAAATGATGTACTATTAAATTAAAAGTTGATTGATTATATCCGTTTTAGAGAGAATTTGGATATTTCAATTAATTTTATAATTATTATTAAATACATAAATTATAAATATTAGTTATGTTGGATTTACATTGAGTTCCTAATATGAGACACTAATGGACTCCTAAAAGAAGATATCTGCTATTGGGTATCTAAAAATCTACTTTGAACCTTTCTTCTAAATAATAGCAGCTGCTATATATTTGTAAATTTTTGCTAAACGCCAAATGGTGATTACTTGCCTAAATACCGTCAAAAGTAGATAAATACCTACATAGAATATGTAAAAGGACCAAAAGAATATGCTTAAACATGTTAAATGGCATTTTTATGATGGATGAAAACTGATTGTAACTTAAGCATATGATTAAGGTAATTAAAAACATTTTAGTTATTTGTGTTTTCAATTTACATGAGCTCGGGAGTAGAGTTGCCCAAAAAGAAATGTATCTTAATTCACGCATCTCAACTATCTCAAATTAGGATACCGGATACCCGTGTGTTTGATTAAATTCTCATATTGTTTTGTTAAATCACTTATAACACAGAAACGCAAAACACTATTGCTAAACTATTTACATATTTGTAATATACATTAAACTTTAAGTATTATCAGTTAAAATGACTTTGTTAGCTTTGATTTTTTATGAGAAATACGTAAAAATGAAAATTATATCTTATATTTGGCACCTTTACCCTACTATTTTTTATTTATAGGTCATTTAAGTATTTAAATATGATTAAGCTCTCTAAAACCGTTAGTTAAATTGTTATGCGTGACATAGAACAGATGGATGATAGTCTAAAAAGAACATAGGTAGTGTTCGTATCTTTGAATTCTGCCTATTTATTACAGGCTTGAAGCTCCCACTTTTAGATGCCCGAGTTTTGTTTCTGGATATTTTTCGAAGCTAATGTAGACGGAGTAGATTTTTGTTTATTTTTTATTGCATGAGTTCAGTAGACAGGCAGATGGAACATGATGGAAAGCTGTTACTGTCGTCTATGGATATTTGTATTCAAAGGTGCTACCAATATCCTGCTGCTCTTTCAAGGCAGACTGGAACTTGGCTACTAATATCAGAACATAAGTCAAAGTTGTTATGGTGGCATACTTTAGACCAGGGGTTAATACTTGGTTGTGGGCTGTTTCGTCGCCTCTTACGATAGGCCACCCGGCCGCAGGAAATTGTATTCTTTCTCGGTTCCTGCATGGAAAGAAGTACAGCCAGTATTGTTCATAAACGTTGATTAATTTTTAAGCAATACTTTAAACAGTTATTTAAAGAAAATGGTATTCATAAAGACTATTTAGACTTAATAACCTATCTAAACAATTACTTAAGTAGCTGTAAGATTAAACTACCGCATCCCACTGTTTAACTCTCTTAAGGGGCCGGTCCCCACAAAAGGTTGGAAATGGGGCGCAAACGAAACAACTTTTTAATTAGTAATTACAAGTAATCACTGATCAAAAATTCACCAAAAAAATTGGCACAAATCTTCAAGATAGGATACGTAATATGGGTTTTCTGTGGTTATTTCAAGTTAAGGAAAAAATCACGAATTACCAAATCATTGACCTGAAACCGTTTTACTCCTGCAATTTTTATCAAAACATGTTAAAAAACGTTGGTAGGTACATCTTTATAAAAGATTTAAGAACAGAAGAAAGATCATCTTTAAAAAGAGGTGAGGAGGAGGTAGGAGGTATAACATGGTTTTATTGTTTTTTTAAAATACTACTTTATTTTATTCACAATATAATAATGATGCATCTATAAACAACCGCGTCTATGGAATCCCCGCTATCGCCCGAAATCAGTGCGGCGTTGTCAGCGTTGCTAGACGAATGTATGTCGTCGGATTTTCTAAGCTCAGCGTTATAAAATTATCGTAAAATATTATTACAACTAGTGTATTCTAAGAACCTATAATCCTGTACCGTCTGCAGCAACACATGTTTTATTTTAACTTTGAATTTTAAATTGTCTGTAAAATCCATTTTGAATGGCTGCGTTAATTATTTATTGTCGTTTGTTTGAAACTATTATGTTATACTGCTAATCACTTATCCCTTTATATTCATGACCGACTTTCGAGCAAGACATTATAAACAGTTCGCGTTGTAAGTTCTTACAAGTCATGTTGGTTTTCATTAAAGCTTTATAAAGTTGTGAATTCCTATAAATACTACATGTAAGTTGCACCGATAGCGGTAAAAAAATGTTATTGTGTCCTAAATAAAATGTGAAAAGTGCTGTTGGATACCATTTTAAGAACAAATAGAATATAACATTATTTATAAAATATGTATTGTATCTATTTGCTTTTCTTATAAATAAATGAAGAAAGTAAATAAATATAATAGTATATTCATGTTTATTATAATAATAATAATCCCGCAGGGGGCTTTGTGGCGAAGCCTTAGGTGAGTAGCGACACCTCGTACCTGACTCCGGGGGCCAAGGCACATGCTTGCCTTAGCTGGCCAGCACGGAGTGGAGATCGCTAGAGCTAAGATTCAAGCTCCAGGGGTGGAAGTGATAAATGGCCTAACGTCGGAAGTAGCTTCGGTGGACCTGCAGCCCACCTCTCTATACCCCTTAGCCACTCACACCCATGTTGCCCCTGTCTTCTATGGCACTTTTTGGAGCCCATGCAAGGAGTGGCGAGTCACCGTCCGCCCGTTTTTCCATGTCCCCTGAACATTGCGACGGGCAGACGCCATATTCCCAGACCCCTAGTACCATTAGCAGTTCACCACAATAGCCCGGTACTTTTTGTCCTCATTTCCCATAATAGTCCTACACTGGCCGGGGCTTGTCCTTGGGTGCATTACTATATAGTGTAGACAGGGATAATCGCCGGTCAGTGTCACGCCACATTTAGATTAAATTTGTCAAGGGGCCTCTACGTGTTGGCCTTCCCATGGCCCCACGCAAGCCCTCCAAAAGTCCGAGCCATTTTTATGGCCCGTGGTCTTGAAAGACATAGTAATAATTGACGAAATACCTTGACCTCGCGCATGAGATTATGTACATTTGGCATATGGAGTCACCGATCATCGTACCGATAGTGATGTCTGTTAACGGTCTAATAGCGAAGAGCCTCGACCAACACCTAGAGAGGCTCTCGCTCGGTAAATGGGTGAAGGGCCAGATCCAGAAGGCGGTTCTCCTGAGCACGACACGCATTGTCAGGGAGTTCCAGTCTCTGGAGCCTTAACCACCGGTAGCTTCGACCCTAGCCCCCCCCCTCCTACGGACGTCATCTTTTTATATTTTTTTAATATGTATATATTTTACACACACACACACACACACACACACACACACACACACACACACACACACACACACACGCGCGCGCGCGCGCGCGCGCACACACACACACACACACACACACACACACACACACACACACATACACACATACACAAACACACACACACACACACGCACACACACACACACACACTCACACGCGCGCACGCACACACACACACACACTCTCACACACACACACACACACTCTCTCTCTCTCTCACACACACACACATATATTCACACACATACACACACACACATACACTGACACACACACACACACACACACACACACACATATTTAAAAAATGTAAAAAATAATGAATAAATATGTATGTGAAATAATAATAATAATAATCGGCATAAAAACACACACATTGCATATCCCCAAGCTAAGCAAGTTACGCTTGTGTTATGGGTAATACACAACGGACCACTCTGGGGCCGATCTCAGACACCCCGACCATAAATAATAGAAAGTTTGTTTCTCAAATTTACCATGCCAGGAATCGAACCGGAGCCTCTGCGTTCCAGTGAGTTCGGCCGGCTGACTTATACCGCTCAACCACAGGTGCCGTCAGTCAGGTTTATTGAGGGGTATATGTCAATTTTGCTAACATATAACATTAGCCTGATGATCACAGTAAGCTGCGGTACAAAAACGATGGAGACATTATTAATGTATAATACAGACAGACCGGATATCTCTCCTCAAGAAACATTGCACTCTCTTTGTTATTACGATCTTCTGTTTTACGATTTGGACTTGTTATATTTGGTTGTGTCAATAAGAACTGTGCGACCTTCAGCCGCGCCTTGCAAGCTATTTTCATCCGTTGTCTTAAAAGTCCGATTGGTAGAAATGCTTGACGAAAATTGTTACATTTTATCATAATTACACCCGTCGTCTGGTTTCACAAGGCAGCGTTTTCGGTTAAATCTCAGCTCCAATCGTCGATGTTTTCTAAATAGGACGGATCTCATAACTCTATTTACGCGGTTTTGCTGCCTATCGTTATGGATTTCCATCGTACGCTTTTGTAGTCCTAGTCGAGTCTAGTTACAGCACGTTATTGATCTTAATTAGGTTGTTTTAGGATTTGATAAACTTAACATTATTTCAATACGTTTAAAAAAAAAATATTATAATTAGTTCGGTTTGCTTATTTTATCAACTGAAATTTGTCTTTTTACATATTATTATATTAAATTATTTATTTCTTAAGAATTAATTAAAGGAGATGCAGCTAACAGAATACAGATAAATTTACTATCTTACTTACAGACGTAGACAATAATATAATAAAAAAAATCAGTACACCATATCTCCATAGATTCTTAACATGTTTTTAGGTAACATAAAATTAAACTTTATACAAAATATATGTTTCAAAAATTATTATACTATGTGATATGTGTATTATACATAGGTTAAATATACACACACATTCATATATTATTTATTTCTTATTTATGTTATTGTTTATTAATAATTTTTAACAGGAACCGTCTACATTTGTTTGCATTAAATGTAGACGGGTCCCGTTAAAAAGAGAAACAAAAATGAATAATCTTCATTCACCCTTTGAAGTGGATGAAAATTTTACGACTGTAATTCAATATTTTTCAGATACAGAAATAATTTTGACACACCAAGTAAAGCAAAGTTGCGAAAAAACCTTCGTCAAAAGGTTCAACTAGTACGAAAACATAAATAAGGCCATAATTTGCTACCTGAGAAAAAATACACGTTTGAAACATAAGAGTGTTTCTTTTATAAATAAAATTGCAATTTTAACCAAACAACTACTCGTTAATGTTATTGTTAAAATCATAAAAATATCTCCCCAAATTTTGGAAAATTACTCCCACTTCTCATCCGACAACATCAATCAATTCGATAATGTTTGAAATAACGAAATTAAATTTCATGTTTTTAAAAATATCACGAGAAAAGTGTTAAACTTACCAATGAAATGAGATCTTATCCTTATCTTTTCCTCTTTTAAAATAGTTCCAATACATTTTGATGGCACAGGACGGCATAATAATGTTGTTGCTTTTTTTGCGAGAACTCCAATCAGTAAAGTAGTCAAAATGACACTAACATACGTGGGAAGCAAGTGCAACAATTTTAGTGCATTTTTTTAAGACCGTTTTGTGCAATTGATGTGTTATCTAGAAGTTTATATGAGCTAAGCATTAAATATAGCCTATATTAATCAGGGATAATGTAAAATTCTAATGGTGAAATAATTTTTGACATCGCTTCAGTAGTCTTTGAATTGAATTGTTACCAACGCACAAAAATACAAATCTTTCCTCTTTATAAAATTAGTATAGATAATAAAACTATATTTTAGCGGTTTTAAGCGCGGTAATTTATTAGATTTTTGTTATTCTATCTAATCTAATAAATTACCGCGCTTAAAACAATTAAAACGTAGTTTTATTATGTATACAAGTCGCGAAAACTTAAGAAAATATTATTAGTATAAATGATATATGTGATTAAGATATGGGACATTTCTAGGTAAGTATTTTTTCAGGGATCGGTATTCAAATGACACAGACGTGGACGGACATTAGTCACCTCTATTAAACCACTTCTTGTGCGTGGAAAACACGCACTTGGCCAACAATTTTAAGTTTTAGATAACTTCATAAGTTACTTTTATTATAGATTAACTTTTGTCTTGCAAATTAGGTCTAGTTTTAAATTAAGTTTACATACATACATACATAACTTCACGCCACTTCCCTTGCGGGGTAGGCACGAACGATAGAGCGCCATTTAGGCTTATTCTTACACACCTCACTTGCTTCTTTGACATTCATAACTCTTGTCATGCACGCTCGTCTGTTCTTAAGGCTCCTGACATCACCTTCTGCTAATACACGATCAATTTGATCATGGCAGGTGTTAAGTTTAATGTAGTTAAAGTCACTGTATGGAATGTATGAAATAATTTACGCGAGCAGAGTCTGTAAATTGAATAAGGAGCTATGCCACAATCGGTTATGCTGGAAATTAAAAGCAACGAGATGCAAATGAAATTATCGCCGTCAACCACAGGCTTGTCGAGTGAGTGCAAGATGGGGCTTCGTATTTCTCATTAAAGTTCCATTGAAATGCGTTCACTACCGGCTGACTACTTTTTTGATTGTTTTCTATATTAAAAGAGTTGGTCTGGAAGAGTTCTTATTATTGTGTAAACCGGTGTTTACAATAATAAAGTTTTAATTTGAATATTTTAAATATGAATAATGCCAAATAAGAGAAAAGTCATTTAATATAATTCATTAATGTAAAAACCTTTAACCAAATTAAATTAAAATTTTCATTAATTACTTATCTAGTTGGAGAAGGGATAAATATTGATTAATGATTGATTAATGAAATAAAATAAACGTTTTCTATATCGATGTATTATTGTGAATGATTTTTTCCTTATTTGACATTATATACAATTTTTAATGTTAGTCATTAACTAGGGAACCCTAAAATGAATACTCAATTCAAACAAATACATTACAGGAAAAATATTACGTTTAGTGGAATTAATATTTTACAAATTTAATCTCGTATATACTACGAAAATGAAAATACATTTGCAAAATCCTTCTTAGTCGGCTTAAAATGTTTACCCAAAGCTTAATAAAATTCTGTGTAAGCCCTTTGATGCAGTTGACAATAAACGACATTGCACTGACGGAAATTCAATTGTATTTTTTGTTACAAAAATGCAAGGTTTATTCGACATGGCAATAGCATGTTATATGAAAGTTTTGCTTTGTAGTTTTTTTGCAAGCTTTAAGCTTTATGAAAACAATATTTGTTATTTTAATATTTTTTGATAAAATAGTATAAATTTGCTAAGGGCTTGCTAATTACAGTAAAAAACGAGGTTTTTGGGAGGACATGAATGTCCATAGTATTTCAATTGTAAACCAAATTGTATAGAAAAAATATATATAGGTAGGTATATACACAAACATTTTCAATCAAATATATACTAGCTTTCGCTAGCAATGAATAAAGCTTAATTTCAGTTTTTATCTAAGCAAAATGCAGTTACCTAATAGGGTGGGCAGCTGCGCCGCGGGCAAAATGTGGTTTTTAAATAAAAGATAGATTATCAAATAGGTCGGGGTTAGCATTTAAATGTTCAATGTAACTTCAGATATACAATGCAAAAGTGGATGGATGCAGAAGTCGTGGAAGGCCACGACACACCTTCCATGATCAAATTGATCGTGTACTAGCAGAAGGTGATGTCAGGAGCCTTAAGAACAGACGAGTGTGCGTGACAAGAGTTATGAATGTCAAAGAGGCAAGTGAGGTGTGTAAGAATAAGCCTAAATGGCACTCTGTTGTTCGTGCCTACCCCGCAAGGGAACTGGCGTGAAGTTATGTATGTATGTATGTATGTAATGTAACTTCATGTATGATATAACATAAAATGCAGTTTTAGTTCTTAATGTTTGTTCTGAAAGAGACTTTCATTCATTAAATTCAGCTGAGGTTGCAAGTGGTACGTAGTTAAGTTCTAACATGAAGCGAGTCAACCCCGTTCGCGCGGTAAACCGTGTGTGTGACGAGTGTTAACTTCCAGCAACAGAACAAGATTAACGACGTCAACTTTATAAAACTTTACCGACCGAATACTTTTGTTGGAAAACATCCCATATTCGCGGCGAGCTGGTTACATGTAAAGAGACTGACGGATAAATGAATTAAACTCGAACGAACACGATAGAATTTTCCTACTATTATGTTACAGAATATATTAGAATATAAACAACAACAACACTTTTTAAATTAGCTTAAATGTTTATGTATCTATTGCCCCCTTTTTTCTGCACTATTTTACATCACCAGATTATCTAAGAATTTTCTTTGATTTAAGGTGCCTAGAAAAGATCACACTAAGCGATAAGGCCGCCTATTGTTTTGCCTAGATCGTATTGTAAATGTAGATATTTTGTAATTGTATATTTTAGTGTGCAATAAAGTGTTGTATATCTATAAAGAAGGGAATATTGGGATTGATCTTTTTGATCTTTTTTTGATTAACTCTATAAAAAATCTATTGATAATAAATACCTCTTGAGACACCGAGTCGCATGATACGTACTATAAAACTATCTGTGTTTACGACTTCGTGGGGGACACCTTTATGAATATTACTATAGTATAATATATGAAGTCGTGGTAGCGTAATGGCTAGCGCACGCGTCCCAAACTCAAAGGGCGCGGGTTCGATCCTGGCCGGAACGCATGCACCACTTAGTCAGTTTTCTAACCTAATGTGCATATTGTTACAATTACCACGTGCTAATAACGGTGAAGGAAAACATCGTGATGCAACCTGCACATCGAGATAACCGATGTGTCAAACTTGCCAAGCCGCCTTGGACAAGCGTGGCGGGTATACTGTCCGATCCCCTATAGTGGGAGGTCCGAGCCCAGCAGTGGGGCGTTTATGGGCTGTTATTATTATTATTATTTATAACATATGAATAATAACTAGATTATTCACATCCTCTGATCTTTGTTTCTCTAAGTTAAGGAATTATAGGTTGCCGATTCTTCGATCCTTTATCAAATGCTAAGTCTTGATGATTACATAAAAAGCTTTAGTATGAACATTATATTCTCGAAAAGTGGAACTTTTAAGCTCCTATAAGGAACAAAGGGTGCTTACCTATCAATGTCAATATCATGGAGCTGCTGACGTATGCTAGGAGGATTATGGCGAGGCTTAGCACGATGGCAAGAGGAATGGATCGTTTCGGGTTGTTGGCCTCCTCTCCAGTAGTCGCAATGATATCAAATCCGATGAAGGCATAAAAGCAGGTCGCAGCACCACTGAATACCTAAGACAAAGAAACAAACTTTATTGATTTTCATCATGTTTATTTTATAAGTTAGTTACATGCCAGTCTTGTATAAGAATCGCGGTTTGTCTGGCACAATATTGTATACATAATACATTTAAATGCTATTTACGGACCTGTTTTATCCTCATAATGTCACTTACACTCATGACTCCTAAATAAATTTAAAATGTTTGTATTTGCGTATGTATTATATTATTTAAGTGCAATGTAGAGCGAAGAAACAGAACCTCTACATTAACCTTCTGCTCAGGGAATTTATATTCCATTTTATCGTGGCTCAAACTAAAGACCGTAACTAGTTTAATCTTGTTTGCAAATTCAGTGGCATGCTTTAGGATAGATGATTTATGCTACGCTAATAGAAGGTTCCATTTAGTCATAGATACATTCTATAATCTTTGTTAAGTCTTCTTGGTGATTATTCTACACTGTTTAGAAATTATTTTTTGAACCATGCGTCCAAACTTTTTTTTAACGAGGAGAAATCCGATTTCGGTCAAACCACCGCGGGGGCAACGCGGTGGGTGGGTGTGGGATTCGCCACGTGAGGGTGGCACTAATACCCATGAGGAAAGTACTATTGCCACCCGAGTAGGGGATAACTCAATAAAATCCTTCGATGTTCCATCCTTCGCCTTATGCCAGAGCCACAAGTAGACAGCATATCACTTCGCAAGCTTTGGCTGGAATGAGACCCATTTGCCATAAATATGGATGGCAACAAGTGAAAACTGATAGTAGGACTGGTCGATAAATTTAAAGTCGCTTATTGGTCCATCGAATGCGTCAATTTAGTAGTAAGCTGAAGTGGTCGATCAAATCTTTTGTATGACAAATAGTCGATGAAATATGAGCCTTGGAGTGTCAGTAATATAGGACAGCTTTTAGCCTGAATGAACCTTTAATTTCCATGGTGGAAGATTGCTTGAATAAAGCTTAGAGCCGAAGTACCTATATGACGTAAATTTAGGTAGATCCAATACTGATCGTAGGTCTCCACGTATATATGTTCAGCAGTGGATTTAATTAATCAGGAATTTGATCATTCAGCGAAAAACATTATTATTATTTATTTAATTTCTTCAGAAATGGCGTCATTGATAGACAAACTCTAAGATAACAATATTAAATCCAGATATGAGAAAGATACTTTATGAGGTTACATCCTCATTGGTCCCAATCAGTATAATTGAGTTAGTTTCCGCCGGAAGCAGAAAGAAAACAGGATGCATTAAACCTACATATGGGAGCACGAAAACATGTGTATTATTGGTATTGTGTATTAATGTGTTTTAATCAAAGAAACTCCAATAAAATTTATATTATATTCTCATTTTGAAAAGCGAATCTTCTCATCTACACTTTCAGGTACATGAACTGCATCAAATGAGTACATCACAAAGTACAAGACGACTTTTCATATACATTTAAATTCAAAAGTAAATATTGGTTCGTTACCTTTAAGTTCATTACTGGAAACGACCAATTTTTTTTTAACAAAAACGATAAATAAGACAAAAATTGGTTTAACTGAAAAGTTGCTTTTAAGAATTGGAAAAAGTTTAAGTTTTTTTTATTTTTTTATTGCAGGAGCTCAGCAGACAGGCAGACGGCCCACTTGATGGAAAGCGGTTACCATCGCCTATAGACATTTGAAACACCAAGAGTGCTACAAATGCGCTGCTGCTCTCTTAAGGGAGACTGGAACCTGGTCACTAATGCCGGAATACAAATCAAGGTTGTTATGGCGACATACTTTAGACCAGGGGTGGTAGCCATCCAGTCGGGCAAATGCCCTACCACCTGGCAAAAGTACAGGTTTTTTCTTTTAAATAAGGCGTGTTACCTCCACATGCCCTTATTATTGATTGTAGTCGGTTCCGCATATGCCTGATTAGGGTTGTTAAACGGAATATTGTCCCATTCTTGTGAAATTGTAAATCTTTAGTGCTCCCACTGTTGTGGGCACATGATTTCTCGCATAAGCTGTGTATGCGAGAAATCATGTGTGTCTTTTTAAAATATCACAAACATGCTCGACCGGAGTAAGGTCCGGACTGCGTGCTGGCCAATTCATGGCACGTATCTCAACCTCTTCGCAATATTGTCAAACTTGTGCAGAGGCGTGCAGTCAGGCATTATGGTGCATTAGAGCAAAATTTTCGAATATAAATCCCATGTCAGGTACCACGTGAACTTCTAAAATCTCTGTTATATACCTATGTGCCGTCAAATCCCCCCCTATTACCGTTTTGACGAACCAATTCGATGAACACAAGTTCTGTTCGCCCGTTTATCGATATGCCACCGCAGATAGGTGATTATTAGGTTGAAGCTTGATAATTTGAACTTGAGCAGTGAGCCGGATGCCTTATATATGTATATACATATATTATTAAGCATAACTGGCTGGTTTGTTCGCACATGTAAAAACATTACATACTACGACTTGCTCTTAAATAGATTATTTCTTATTCTTCCTAGTCTTTTTATTAATATTGAAAAGGACAATGGGCATTTACTGAAATCTTATAGTATTCTTTGTGATGTTATAGTCAAATAGTAGAACTTTTTGTTACCCAGCATAGAAATTACAATTACACAAACATATTTTTATTTTCCGCTATTAACATTGATTTATCACATCTTGTCTTTTATGTTTTTATTGACTAATGTTTTTATTCTTTAGTTCGATAGTCAATAACTCCAAATATTGTAGACTGATGAACTCACTTATATACCTCCACAAATAACACACATACGATGAAATCAAAAAACACCCAAATTTCAATAGAGAAGATGGTTGGCAAGTACCACCTGTTTGGGATCCAATTATCAAAACTATCAAGACCCAAACCCAGCTAAAACCAGCTGCCAGACCTCAAGACACTGTGAGCTCTTTCTCCGTACAACGGAACACAAACCAACTTGACTGATAATTACTTTTATTTTTCCTTCCACCCATTTTAATATTATATAAAATTATTAGAGCTAGGCATGTTTGCTGAAGAGTTTCTTGAGCCGCTTCTTCTCTTCAAGCCATAACATGTTGCGAAGCGGTAGTAAATTAGATTAGGCTCCCATAGAGTAAATAATAACCATAAACAAAATTAAAATTAATAAGTTGGCGGTAGGCTAAATAAAACTTTAACAATACTCGTTGATACTTGACATCTTTGTCTTCCGTGATCACGGCCACTGAAAAGTGGCCGAAACGTCGGAAAAACCAAAATCAAATAAAATTACCGCGCTTAAAACCGTTAAAACGTAGTTTTATTATGTATACAAGCCGCGAAAACTTAAGAAAATATTACACATACGATTGTCATACTGACACCTGTAAAATCTCCATCGTGGCCACTAAAAGCATTACTTTTACAGGTAAAACATATCAAATCTAAGCGAGAGACAGCAATCATGCTGTCTTAATAACGAACATTTTGAACTTTATAACTTTGAATAATTTATGTTTTTCTAAGAAATATTGCTCTAGAAAAGTGTAAGATTTCTGTTAAACCTGATTCAAGGATTAAATATTTTTAATGTATTTGACAATACTATAATGGTTTGTGCAATTTTATATGAATTCTCTTTACAAAATGGGTAATGTAAAGGTAACCTTTCTTTTACAATTTAACAAGTTTCTTTTAAATTTAATTTAAAATTTGAGTAATTTGAATTTAAGATTGTAAAACATAATGAAAAGCTGGATGATCTACTGGTCTGGTCTAGTTTCTATATCGAAACTTGAAACAATAAAGACTAGTACAAATGTATCTATTTTGAGAAAAGAATATTTTCTAATGCATCTAAATCTTTTTTATTTTACCACATTTGAAACATTACACCCGGACTAATTGTTTTCATTAGATGATATTCTAGACACGCTTTCCACTTGCTCTGTTCTGCTACTTAATCTATAACTTTAATAATTTATTATTATTATGATTCAATATATTATGATTTAATTTATTATTCTACTTAGGTTATGCTTTAACTAGGTAGGTTTGACTTTACTTTAAAATATTAAAAGTAAAGTACAAATTGTCTCTACCCTTTAAACCGTTTTGATTTCGACCTCTTCTCTCCCCCCCCCCATTGCTTTAGGGCTCTTTACGGTACGTTTGAAAGTTTTTAGCGCCCACATGGGAGCTTTAGCGTCCATTAGAAGAAAGATTGATTTAGCTAGGGGCTTACTCTCAGTTATTTTTATATGGTTCCTCTTATTCAAAACTCTCTACCCGATGACGTACATACACGAAAGTTTATTGTAGTCTTAATAAAGTGGCTGACCAAAGAACGCTATTATACCGTAGATGAATTTCTTAAAATAATTTTTTGTTATTAGTCTTGTAATGTTACTAATAAGGAAAAGCTTTGTAAATTATTATTTTAAGTATCTATTTGACATAGATCTCTCATATTTTAATTCATTGATTTTAGTTAACATTGTCCTTAAATTAATATTATAATTTTTTTCAAGTTAGTATTTGAAAGATCATGATTGTAGTTTTGCATACCATAACTATATGGTAGAATTTATTGTGCTTTAAAATTGAATAACATCTGTATGAAACTGAATTTTGGCAAATAAAATTGATGAATTGAATTGAATAGGGAATTATGATTCTAAAAATTATTTTTTCAGACTTACCCCACTCCATCCATACGGCAAGAATCCTTTATGGTCGGTCCAATTCGAGATGTCGACGTAGAATAAACCAGCTGTCATGATGAACACCCAAACGCTAAGGTTAATGGCATTGAGCAGGTTATTGAAGAACAGCGATTTCTTCACTCCGGCGATCAGGACACACATCATCATCAGGGTGATTCCGAAGGCCAAGAAGTCCGGAGGTTTACCTGTTGAAGAAAGTTTTAATGCAAAACTGCTTAAAAGTCTTACAAATACTGGGCTAAGTACAAGCATTGTTCACGGACCTTTTATAAATGGTAGTAAGCTCCCTATCTCATTCAAAAGACATGAGTTGAAATCTGATTTCGAAGTACGAAGAACTATACCAGGCCTTCCCTAAATGTGTGCGTCGCGACGCCCTGGGGCGCGTCGGTGTTATCCCAGGAGCGTCGTGAGGTGATCTAAATAAGTTGGCTGTCTGTGTCGATGCGACCGAGTCGAGTGAGCGCCATACGCATTATTATCTAATAAAAAATTACATGCTATTTGGAGAATTTCTGACGAATTGTTATTAGGCTAGCACTAATAGGTAAATGTATAGCAAGAAGGTTAGGGCGTCGCAAAGATATGGCAACTTCTTAAGGGTATCACAGTTAAAATAAGTTTGGGAAGCCCTGAACTATACGATTGTTCGCGTTTCAGTAAATTGACACCCTATATTTCACTTAAAAATAACTAATTTTTTAAAATATTTTTATTTCATTTTATAGCCATATAATGATGATAATAATATAACCCATAGGATGGCTTTGTGGCGAAGCCTTAGGCGAGTATCGACACTTCGACCTGACTTTTGACCAAGGCAAGGCGCCCGTCTCTATGCTTGCCTTAGCTTAGTCGGCACGACGTGGAGATCGCTAGAGCTAAGATTCAAGCTCCAGGGGTGGAAGTGATAAATGACATAACGTCAAAGTAGCTTCGATGAACCTGCAGCTCACCTCTCTACACCCTTTAGGCACACACACACATGTTGCTCCTGTCTTCTATGGCATTTTTTGGGGCCCATGCAGGGAGTGGCGTCACCGAGTGGAGTCACCGCCTGCCCATTTTCCCATGTTCCTTGAACATTGCGACGGGCAGAAGCCATAGTCCCCATATTCCTAGACCCCTATTACCACTAGCAGTTCACCCCAATAGCGGTACATACTGTCCTCATTTCCCACCATAGTCCTACACTGGCCTTGGGTGCTTTAGTATATGGGGGTGGACAGGGATAATCCGTAAGCCCTCCAAAAGTCCGGGCCATTTTTATGGTCCGTGGCCTTCAAAGACATACAATATTATCGTATGAGTACAAAATAAAAATTATTGAGATTTTTGGGTGCTAACAATGGTATACTATATCCATACTTATCTACTGATTTTAAACAATTAATACACGATAAAACTGTGTACGAGCTAACCCGATATCACGATAAACATTTATAAGTATGCTAGAGCTTTCTCCGCAGCTAGGTCGTGTAAAAAACCCTAGAAAGGTTTGCCTGCCGTGCCCATATAAAGATGAGTCGACGTCAACCTGATTTGAAGTAATACAATGAATGGCTGGTTTCTTATGACAACATATTTGTTATTGAATTGAAAAAAACGTAACTGCAGCGCTGTCTATTTTGCTAATCTGTCTATTTTATGCAAACGGCTTTATTGATCGGGGTAAAATGTACCTTAAGTGTTAAATTAGGTTATAAGCCAGCACTACGACGAGTTTTATTCATATATGTTCAGTAGTTTCCAAAAAGATGCGATCGCAGCGTCATTATTTTCTCTATTTTCGTCTATCCCGCGGAAACCGCGTTTTCTATCGGTATAAAAAGTATCCTAAATTACGCTCATAAGCTAACTTTATGTCGAGTTTCATTATCATCATCGAGTTAACGATATATGTGAGGTAGTATTATTTGTTGATGACACGTCATTTATATTTAAAATTTACAGAAATAAGAAGAACTCTGACGATGTAAACAACGCCTTGATTCAAATATCTAAATGGTTTACTGCAAATAATTTATTGCTTAACCCGAATAAAACAAAACGTTCACTTTGTTATGCTCAATGTAAAAGAATGCGATGTTATATTCTTAACGACGCAAGGCTTAACCTTCCAGATTCAACTGTATTCTTAGGCATTAACCTAGATCAGGAGCTCCAAAGGTGCACTCATACATCTAGTCTCTAAGGTAAACTTAGTTCTGCTACATACGCAGTCAGAACAGTTCGGCAGTCTATTGATGAAGAGACCGCTAGATTGGTTTATTAACCGACTTCCAAAAAGAGGAGGTTCTCAACTTGATTGTTTTTTTTTATGTATGTACACCGATTACTCTGAGATTTATGATCAGATTTACGTGATCCTTATTTAGTTCGACGCTGAATAGTTGCCATTTGGTCCCCTAAAAATTTAACATAGTTTGGCCTAGTAGTTTTCATTTTATGAACATTTTTCATGATTTTTTTTCCATTCCGTTCCGTATGTACACCGATTGCGCTGAGATTTATGACCCGATTTACGTGATTCTTCTTTAGTTTGATGCGGAATAGTTGCCATTTGGTCTCCTAAAAAATTTAACAAAGTTTGGCCCAGTAGTTTTCATTTTATGAACATTTTTTTATGAAATTTTTTTCCGTTCCCGTTGCTTAGGACCTATATTTTTTAAGGCGCGCGGCAACTTTTGTAGGGCTACCCATAGCTAGACACTAAAAAGTAACAAATTTAAAAAAATATGTTTAAAAAAAACCGACTTCAAAAACTAAAAAGTATGAAATAACTTATTTCTAAAGCTATTTTCAATTATAATATCTTATTTTTAATATATATTGTCTAAAACATCTTGAAGTCGGTAAAAAATTGCTAAGCACCGACTTTAAGATGTTTTAGAATATATATCTTAAAAATAAGATATTATAATTAAAAGTAGCTTTAGAAATAAGTTATTTTATACTTTGTAGTTTTTGAAGTCGGTTTTTTTAAATAAAGTTTTTTTATAGTACTATCGTGTCCTAATGGTATTTCACTTTGGGGCAACGCTGTTGACTTGCAGACAATATTTGTTTTACAAAAAAGAGCCATAAGATCCATTTAAAACCTCGGCCCTCGGGAGTCTCTCAGAGAACGCTTTAAGGAAATCGGAATTATAAAGGTCGCCAGCTAAAATATTTTTAATAATATAATTTACATTTGTAATAATATGAGTGCCTACAAACATTATAAGGATGTTCACAATTTCAACACCAGGCATAATAATAGCCATAGCCATCTTTCATATTACAAAAAGTACTGTTTTTTTTCTTGGGGGTTGGTATACGCTTTTTCAATAAAATTCCGGATGAAGTGTTAGATCTGCCCTTCAATAAGTTTAAAGTTAAATTAAAAAACACCTTGCTTAAAAAGGGATGTTACACAATTGAAGAATATTTCAATGACTAAACTGCATTTACATAGCTGCTCGCTGTAGTCTTTTGTACTATCTTCTGTGTAACGTCTATATTTTGCATAACGTAAAGGAATCTATGGAGATTTGTCACAGTATTCTTAGTATATCAGTATTGCGACAAAACCAATATTTTTTGTTTGTCACAACACTATTCATTGTTTGTAAAGTAATTGTAATACCACTTCTATATGTATTAAAAAAAGAGCCTGAGATATTATTTATATAAATAAATATAATGAAAAAATATTTTTTAGCTAGACGTGTTGCTGTGAAGCGGCAAAATACTCCCCGTATTTTGCCGCTTCTTCTCCTTTGAACAGCGATAACACACTGCGAAGCAGTGTACATAGAATAGGAAGTAGATTTAAATTTTGACTTACATATATTACCTTCAAAAGTGTTCTCCAGTGGAACTTACTTAGAATAAAGACTTGAGTTTCAGTTTATTTAAATCCGTTCAGTAGTTTTTACTAAAAATTGCATTTTCGGAATTTCCCCAGTACGAATTATCCCTTTAGATTTTTTTTATTTTTAAAAGCATTATACAAACTTGAACCATTTACATATTTATTATAGTATAGATGTCTTGTGCAAAGTGGATGTTTATATATTTAATTACTTACAGAAAAGCTTACATTGTAATTATAAATTATAAGTAATATATATTTATATTATTTATAATATAATAATCTACAATATACATTAGTAATGTGTTAAGTTCATCATCGTAGCTAAAAAAATATAAGTGAAAACTAAAGTAATTAAAAAAACACTTGTATCAATATTTGGCTTCATATAAAATGCGCGATGTACAGAAGTGGTAAAATAAATATGTTACATTCGTTGGAAAAGATCTCAAAAGGAATACGAGTTTATTATGCGAATTAGTTAATATACAAAAAAAAACATGTCTATAATCTACATTTAATATTGCAGACCAATAAAAAAATGCATATTAATTGCTGTGTATTCAGTCTGCATTCCGCTACTGTTATTGGAGGTGAGAAAATATTTATTTCAAAATGAAAGAGGTATTTATATTTCTTTTTAACACGCTCTTGCGTTGCGAGCTATGCTCACGCTTGGTTTGATTTCTTTTATTCGATGTCTAAAGGTGAAAAGGAATTCCAATGGATTAGTTGAATATCTGCATGTGGTTAACGCCTAATTATCCATGAACTGTAATGGCTACAGATAATAAACTTGTTACACATGTGGAACTCTCATTAGTCTATAAAAATGTATTGTCAAAGATAGAAAATATTTTTTAAATTGCGATTCGAAGCCCAAACGAAAAAGTTGTAGTATGAACATTCGTTTAAGGTGTCAAATCAAAGGGCTCTATTACTACGTTGCAATATATAACTTTTAATTTATTATTTTATACAACTTCACTTCAGTTCGCATGTCCGCAGGTAATACTTAGGTTTTTCCTTTTTCCTCTACACTATTACTGGTATCGCCAAGTAACCTTCTTTCCGCCTATACAAACTTTTATTTTATTAACTTAAATTCTTTCTTTAAATTTGAAGACGCACGTCAATAAGTTTTTGATGTCATGTCATCATAAAATAAATTAAATCGCCCCACACATGATTGCATAAAATAACTATATTATAGCTTGTACCGCTTAAACCTACATTAAACTATATATCAATATAAATGCTATAAATAATTTTAACCGCACGTTTTCGCTGCCGATTAAATACTAAATAAAGTACCTATATAGGTATAATAACGTAAATTAACAAAGAACAAAGTGAAGTGTACTGAGGAGCAGAGGAGCAACTGCATTTCGTGTCCATTAATCGGGTACGTGCGTGCTCTTTCTTCCCACTACCCATCGAATGTGTCCAGTTCTTCTTTTCTTTTCATTTTGAAACAGTTTGCTTATCACTAAACCTAGTGCCACCGCAATAATAACATACCAGAATATTTTAGAATAGAAGATGACTTCAGTCCAAATTTAATTTTATAATGATATTTAGACGAATGGATAGAACCCTTAAATTATTTCAAATATAAATCTTATCCAAATTGTAATTAAATAGGTATAGTTTGTAAAAGACAAATTTTGCTTTTATCTTTTTGTATTAAATCAGTTTCACGTTTAACTGTTGTTTGCAAAATAGCATACTAATCGTCCACATAATTAATTAAAACAGATAAATACTTGTTTCATGCATTGGACGTTGATTAAATTATAATATAATTAATTGCCAAATGACTAAATGTGCTTTGCAAAATGTGAATATAATTATTGGTAAATTCATAAATATATTAAATGTTACTATGTTACCATGGAATTGCATGCTTCGAATTATTTCCTTATTTGTGTTTGTCAGTCCGTGACAAATAATTTAATGAAGGTAGCGTCGCTTTGTACTTTGTGCTAATAGGTAGAACCATGTTGATAGCCGGTTGGCTTTTGTTAGCGCTATCAAAGGGATGCGGTCCTGACTACGCTATAAGTACGTTCGTAGTTCAATTTAAACGCTACGCCATATTACATGCATTGTATGCACAAACAGTGGATTTAAGCTGCTATCGTGTGTTCGATTAGCCTAGAGGGATATTGGTTAATTGTGTGCGTTCTAGCCTTGTACATAATTCTTGTTATCGTCTAGCTATTTGCCTTAAGCGTTATTTTTGAAGGGTTCATAAACTTTTTATTAATTGTATCTATGTAAGTCACACTTATTTATTCTGAAAAAATATTGTCCGTATGTAAACGAAAATTCACAGAATGATGTATATAGTATTTTCTAAACTCTTCGCGACTAGTACACATAATTAAATTACGTTTCAACGGTTTTAAGTGCGGTATTTTATTAGATTTTTATTTCGATGTTTAGGCAACTTTTTAGTAGCCGTGATTACGGAAGACAGAGACGTGAAGAGTCAATGAGTAATGTTTAAGTTATTATATAATAGAAAGAAACGTGCAAACTGTTAAGAGATTATTTGAGAAGGCTGCGAGAGATGGCAGCGATTCATATTTAGCATTGTTAAACTTTAGGGATACCGTAATTTCAGGCGAGGATTATTCTCCAGCTCAATTGCTTATGGGTCGCAGGTTGAACATAAGATTACAATACCTTTTTTATCGTTTAATTACCTACCATAAATTACTTGACGCGCATATCCCAAATACCCAAGTAATCGAAGAGAAACGCTCTAATAGATTAAGAGTAAGAAAATACAATTATGATAAAAATCCTGATGACTAAACAGATATACAATGCAAAAGTGGATGGATGCAGAAGTCGTGGAAGGCCACGACACACCTTCCATGATCAAATTGATCGTGTACTAGCAGAAGGTGATGTCAGGAGCCTTAAGACCAGACGAGCTTGCATGAGAAGAGTTATGAATGTCAAAGAGGCAAGTGAGGTGTGTAAGAATAAGCCTAAATGGCACTCTGTTGTTCGTGCCTACCCCGCAAGGGAACTGGCGTGAAGTTATGTATGTATGTATGTATAAAAATCCTGTCGAGCTAGTACCACTCAAGCCAGGTGAAAGAGTGCGTATATATGAGGATGGTAGTGGGAGGCGTTGGTTGGGTCCGAGTAAATAAAAACCATAAAAAAAATAAAATTAAATATCCGTGCAGGAACGGAGAAAGAATACAATTTCCTGCGGCCGGGCGGCCTGTCGTAAGAGGCGACAAAACGACCCACAGCCAGGTGGTAGGGCATTTGCCCGACTGGATGGCTACAACCCCTGGTCTAAAGTATGTCGCCATAACAACCTTGAGTTGTGTTCCGGCATTAGTGACCAGGTTCCAGTCTCCATTAAGAGAGCAGCAGCGCATTTGTAGCACCTTTGGTATTGCAAATGTCCATAGGCGATGGTAACCGTTTTCCATCAAGTGGGCCGTCTGCCTGTCTGCTGAGCTCCTGCAATAAAAAAAAAGACGGTAACCACTTTCCATCAGGTGGGGATGGAAAGTGGTTACCGTCGCCTATAGACGTTTGCAACAACAGGGGTGTCGCCAACGCGTTGCCGGCCTCTAAGAAATTTTATACAGCCCTTCTTAAAAAACCCCATATCATAACGCAAGGGGAAAACCGTGGCGAGAAGTTCCCTCCAGATCATCGTTGTACGCGGAATAAATGTTCTAGTGAACCGTTGCGTAGTTAGTAGAGCGTGAAGGCTCTAAGAAAGGGAGAAATAATTAAAATGAACAAGTTAAGACTAGGCTAAATAATAACATTAACATTATTATTGGCAATTGTCATCTTTGTTTTCCATGCTCACGGCTACTGGAAAGTGCCTGAAACGACGGAATAAAAATGTAATAAAAGTCTCGCTTCAAGCCGGTCTACCGTGTATTTCCTGTTGAAAACGGCCATAGCTATATACAAGTTATATTTTGTCCTGCACCACATGTGCTGTGCCTGTAAACAAGCAGTGAGCTATCGCTGCAAGCGTTTCATTGTAAAATAAACTCACTGAACCGTTACATGATGCGATCTAAATGGAAACTCAAAATAAGAATTCACTTTGTGCACCGACTAGTTTATTAAACCGGAAATTTCCTGTTTTCAAAATGTAACAATATATTTTATGTGGTTCCATCTTTGGTAAATATGGAATTATTATTAAATCGCCATGTTAGTCTATTTGTCTTTCTTTGTCGTAGTCAAAATGTTGTTAGGAAAATATGGAGTGTGTATAGATGAAATTTATCAGGAATATGTAATGTATCTAGTCAAAATAAAATAAGGGCCACTTACAAATTTCGGAGTTATGGGTAAATCGGAATTATGGAACACTAGGCATATTCATGAGATAAATGAATTATAACCTCGTGTTATCTTAAGCATTTTTAATATTTTTTGGGACATTCCACTCGCTATTCCCTGTTTAATGTGGATAGATTTGATTTTTCGTCAACACTTCATTTTGCCCTATTTTTAACATGAATTTGAAGTTTATTTAACATTTTTTTCTGCTGGAAACACTTTAGTTTTGCCGACATAGTGCGTAGATCAACATCTTAAGTAGAAATGCCGCGAGTTTGATGCCATATGGACGCGACTACTACAGCCAGGGCCATAACTGTTATCCAAGAAGACCATTCACAACTTTGTAGCTTTAAAGGTAGGTTTTTCGCGACGAGCGGTCCAAAACGACTGGAATGGCTTTCAAGGGAGCGAACAATTAACCAGTAGGCAGGAATCAGGCGGAGTTAGAGTAGCTACCGCCCAGGAAGATCGCTACATACGCTTAACTACACGGCAGAGAGCGCACAGTTACCTCCTTGCTCTTTGAAACCCGCTTGCGCCAGGCCACGGGCTCGACGTGAGTGATCAAACGATTAAGAATCGGTTGCATGAAGATTAGCAATTCTCCACGTGATGAGTGGTGCAAATCCATTAAAAAGCGCTCATTGTGCAAATATAAAAACATAAAAACGAGAAAAAAGAAAATTGGAATGTTGACAGTGACAGAAGCTGAGATTAACAATAAGAAAGAAAGAGGATCTAATCACTACGCTTAACATAAATATTAAAACCAATAAAAAGATACTTGTCTAAACAATCTTCTTAGACTAGATAGAATCAAACAACTTTGATCTAAGTAAATTTAAACTTTATCTACATATAGTTAACATAATTTTCTGTGGAACAATCTGTCCTGTGACTTAGTTTGAAAAGGTAACATGTGCACGCGGAACGTTAAATGAATCAATTTGACGGGCAGACATTTTCATAACACGACTGTACACCGCAACGTGTTGTCGTTGTTTAAGGAGAAGAAGCGGCAAGAAAGTCCCCAGCAAGACGTCTGGGAATGTTTTTTTTACTTCACATTTTTCTATTTTAGGCTCTTTTTTAAATGAGTAAATATGTTATTCAATTACATTTCTGTTTTTTTTTAATTTGGAGGAATTAACAAAAGAAATCCATATAAATAATTATATTAACATTTATTTGAATTTTACACCACCGTTTTATTTAATTCCAACTTTTATCTAACGTCAACTAGTTAGGTTTCCAGAGCAAGTGTTATTCTTTTGTTTTGAAGCGTTGTTAATCCACGTCTGCTTGTTTGTTATAAAATGGGTATATTTGTTTTCCATTACAGTTGCATTAACAATTGTAGATGTTTTCATTAAATCTGTATTGAAAGTATAACAGATTTGCTATACATTCAATTATAATAGGTCTTTATCTATAAAATTGTCGTTCTGCATTATTGGCCATTTCAAAACTAAATAATTTTGTTTGGCTAAGAATTCTAATTTTAAATTAATTTTAGTTGAAAAATTTGGATTTGTTTTCAAAATCAGTTATATGTTTATTGATTTTCCGATGAAAAAATTCAAATGCAATCATTTGAATCTTTTTTGATATCATGGATACGTTAAAAATTCGAGTTATTATGGAATATGAGTTTCGTCGTGGCAGCAATGCGGCACAAGCGGCACGCAACATAAACGACGTTTATGAAGCGAACACTACAAACGAATGCACTACCTGTTATTTGTTTGCCCGCTTCCGTTCTCGAAATTTCGAACTGAAAAATGAACCTCGTGATTGTCCGAAAACTTTGGTCGACAATGATGAATTACAGGCGATTGTGGAAGCTGATGATACTTTACTAGTTTTCAACGCAACCGTCAAAACAATATTGGTCCATTTCCGTTAAATTGGCAAAGTAGATAAGCTTGACAAATGGGTGCCCCACGAACTCAATGATCGCCAGCGCGAAGTACACGGAGAAACGTGGCTTGCACTGCTCAACAGGCACACAAACTGAGGAATTTTAAACCGCATTATTACTGTTTGAAAATCGTAAGCGCTCAGTAAATTGGTTGGATTCTGATTCAGCACCTAAATGAATGCACCTAATGCCCTAAACAAAAACTTAACCCTAGAAAATTGATGCAACGATGAACGATGTACCTATGGTACGTTATCGAACGAACCTAGTGTTTTGTTCATATATTAAATTTGAAGTCTGTTACGATTCTAGTATGTATATTTTATGATTTCATAACTACTTATATTTACGTATTTAGATTTTTATGTATAGATATTAAGTATATAGTATTAGAGGTATGTAAGGCGAGTGAAAACTGTGATTTATAATAATATTATGTAATAATGAAACGAGTTTGTAATCATTGAAAAGGTTCTGTTCATCATAGACACCTAGGATATCTTAGTCATTCTAAGATGTCTGTTATCTCTTTTTAAAAGCGTCTCGTTTAGATACGAACCTATGACCGTTGGATTGTCAAACGTCGTTCTGAATGTACGCTGGGCGTGTGCGAAGGGCCATCCGCCCGTTTTTTATTTTTTGCAAGTGTCTACAATGCACCTTGAAATTTCACGATGAAACGATTATACTGACTTCACTATAATCAAAAGCGCTGGCCCACAAGGCAGGTCTTAATATTCCCATCGGAAGTCCTGCATAAACAGGAGTAAATAAAATAGATAACGAACCCCTCTTTTTAAACCACCAAATACCCACTATCAAGACAGCCGGTTTTCAGTTAAATCAACCTCAATTCAGATATTCTTTTGTCTTAAATACTTAACATTATTTTTTGGCTTATCCACCTTATTTTTATTTAAATTGATAGGAGACAGCTATTGTCCTATTACCTTAGCTTTGCCACCCCACCCACCCACCCCCTTTTGAAAAGTATAACTTTATAAGCTCCATACTCTGCCGGTGAGGAAATGAGGAAATAATCGAACTTTCAGTGTGAAGAAATCTTACTGATATAAACTAGCTTGTAACGTTTGTACATCTGTAGAAACAATCTGTGTAAACCCGGGTATCTTCTGACCATACTAATTATAATTAATGAGCTAAGCCTTTGATGATAAACTAGAATTTTTATTTGCATTTCTCACTAAATTAATCATTATAACAATTTCATGAAAATGAGGTCTCTGAATACCTACTAGATTTTTAATGTTACTTTCCATTCACCCAAGGGTAAACAACCTGTCTAAACTGACAACATAATATTTCTAATAAGAAATATTGAAAAATCTTTTTTTTAAAGTAACATTGGTACTAGAACCCCACTGTTAGGTGGTCTAGCGCCGGTGTGATTCGATTATTAGTGCAGATGTGTACTGTGAAAAACTGAACACAATAATGGAGAAGCTCGCAAGTCTTCAATCAGCTTTGGTCAATCGCTCGTCTCTGCTGCTCCTGCACGACAACGCGCGACCTCATACTGAACAGCAGACGGTCTCTAAGTTACAAGAGCTTGGGTTAAAAGCTCTCCGTCATCCGCCGTACTCACTAGACCTTGCGCCTACAGACTGCTACTTTTACAGAATTTGAATAAGTTCTTGGCGGGAAAAAAATCAATACCTACCCGAGAGGCATTCATTACAAAATGCCTTTGAAGAATTTATTGCCTCTCGTTCAGCTGATTTCTTCAAGAAGGGCATCAATAAACGATCAATGCGTTGTGAAAGGGGCATCGATTACATGGGTGATTACTTTGATTAATAGAAATAAAAACTATAGAAAAATAAATACGTTAATAAAAAAGGGCAATTTGATAGGCAAAAACCTAATATTTAAAAAACTGTCAGACCATCGACCATATTGAATTACTGTTTATGATATAAACTTAAAAAAAATGGGTTCCATTTAAATCGTTTTTGAGTCCCGTAGCTGTTTTGGCAAAAATGGAACTATTATGAAATCGTCATGTTTGTCTGTTTTCGTAAGTTAGACCCATTGTAAATTTTTTTAATTTTTGTTGCAGGAGTTCAGCAGTCAGGCAGACGGCTCACTTGATGGAAAGGGGTTACCGTCGCCTATGGACATTTGCAACACCAAAGGTGTTACAAATGCGCCGCTGCTCTCTTAAGGGAGACTGGAACCTGGTCACTAATGCCGGAACACAACTCAAGGTTGTTATGGCAGCATACTCTAGACAAGGGGTGGTAGCCGTCCAGTCGGGCAAATGCCCTACTACCTGGCTGCGGGTTGTTTTGTCGCCTCTTACGACAGGCCGCCCGGCCGCATAAAATTATATTCTTTCTCCGTTCCTGCACTGATAGTTCATACAAACTATTACGTCTATTGGCTAAAATTTCACAGGAAAGTGTATCGTTAATCTCGTTATATAATGCTGTAAAATGACACTAAAAATAATAATGGCTGTTATACAAATATAAACAAGAGCTGAAAATAACTTTCACGAGTTGAAAATAATTATTATCTAAATCTGAGTAAGACGGCTTTTAATGAAGTCGTCGATTGAGAAATGAACAAAAATAGTCTACATTTCGCGGCGGTAGTCTCTATTATCTCGGGGAAAAAATTCTTGACAACTTTGAAAGTAAAGAGAAAGTTTAAAAAACACAAATTAATTTTTTGGGCCAAATTCAAGAAGTCTCTAATATAATATTTTCTTAAGTTTTCGCGACTTGTATACATAATAAAACTACGTTTTAACGGTTTTAAGCGCGGTAATTTTATTTGATTTTGGTTTTTCCGACGTTTCGGCCACTTTTCAGTGGCCGTGATCACGGAAGACAAAGATGTCAAGTGTCAACGAGTATTGTTAAAGTTTTATTTAGCCTACCGCCAACTTATTCATTTTAATTATTTAATTTATAATTTTGTTTATGGTTATTATTTAATCTATGGGAGCCTAATCTAATTTACTACCGCTTCGCAACATGTTATGGCTTGAAGAGAAGAAGCGGTGCAAGAAACTCTTCAGCAAACATGCCTAGCTCTAATAATTTTATATAATATTAAAATGGGTGGAAGGAAAAATAAAAGTAATTATCAGTCAAGTTGGTTTGTGTTCCGTTGTACGCAGAAAGAGCTCACAGTGTCTTGAGGTCTGGCAGCTGGTTTTTGCTGGGTTTGGGTCTTAATAGTTTTGATAATTGGATCCCAAACAGGTGGTACTTGCCAACCATCTTCTCTATTGAAATTTGGGTGTTTTTTGATTTCAATAGCCTCACGCATCATTCTAGGTATGAAACGATTCTCTTTCGCGAGGATTTGTGGGTTATCGAATCTGATGTAGTGGTTGGGTTTATCCAGCGTGTGTTCACTGATCGCAGACTTCGTAGACCTTGTGTGTTTCATGTCAGCAATGTGTTCTTTTACTCGTGTTTTTATGCTCCTCTTTGTTTGCCCAATGTATGACAATCCACACTCACAATCAAGCTTGTAAACCCCTGCATCCTGGAGTGGGATATTGCATTTCACAGGTCTCAGAAATTGGGTAATCTTTTTCTGCGGCTTGAAATATGTTTTGATTGAAGCTTGCCTGAGGATGTGACCAATTCTGTCTGTGACCCCCTTGATGTAGGGTAGGGTAGCAGGGCACCGCTGAACTGAAGGTGGTTTGGGGCCTTTGTGACGTTGGTGTGGAGTCTTCAGCTGATTGCGTTGTAGAACTCGCTTGACATGCTGAAGCTCTCCAGCTATGTGGTTCTCGTCACAAATTTTCCGTGCTCTCTGAAACAAAGATTTGCCCACGGTAGCTAACTGACTAGGATGGTGGTGAGACGAACCATTAAGGTATTTATCTGTACGGGTAGGTTTCCTATACACCGTATGACCAAGAGTATTGTCAGGGTTCCTTAGGATGAGCACATCCAGAAAAGCTAATTTATTATTTGCCTCTAGTTCCATAGTAAATTTAATATTACTGCTAATGGAATTGAGATGATCTAGAAATGCAGAGACTTTATCGTTTGGGAGGACGGCAAAAGTATCGTCTACGTACCTTTTATACATCTTCGGCTTAGCCGGAGCGGTATCCAGTGCCTTCTGCTCGAAGTCTTCCATAAAAATGTCAGCTACGACAGGAGACACCGGTGAGCCCATGGCTACACCGTTGATTTGGTCGTAGAAGCCGTAGTCCCACACGAAATAGCCAGATGTGAGGCAATGTTTTAGTAGATCTGCATATTCCTCAGGCATGTTATTATCTATTAGCTTCCTTTTGACAATCTCAATGCAGTCTTCCACTGGTAAACTGGTAAATAAGGACTGGACATCAAAACTGACTAGTACTTCATCCTCAGCCAATGTCAAATTTTCAATTGCGCTGATGAAGTCGAAGGAATCCTTGACATGGTAGGGTGTGTTGCCGCGGAGATTGTTGAGTGTCTTCGCGAGATGTTGTGCCAGTCTGTATGTTGGTGAGTCAAGCTGGCTAACTATAGGGCGCAAGGGGATGTTGTTTTTGTGAATTTTAGGTAACCCATACAGTTTAGGCGCTTTGGCGCAAGATAGTGTGAGTGCGGATACGTCTAAGCTTAATTTTTCGGAGTGTTTTTTTTTTTTTTTTTTTTTTTTAACAATCGCGGTTATGAAAAAACACTCCGAAAAATTAAGCTTAGACGTATCCGCACTCACACCATCTTGCGCCAAAGCGCCTAAACTGTATGGGTTACCTAAAATTCACAGAAACAACATCCCCTTGCGCCCTATAGTTAGCCAGCTTGACTCACCAACATACAGACTGGCACAACATCTCGCGAAGACACTCAACAATCTCCGCGGCAATACACCCTACCATGTCAAGGATTCCTTCGACTTCATCAGCGCAATTGAAAATTTGACATTGGCTGAGGATGAAGTACTAGTCAGTTTTGATGTCCAGTCCTTATTTACCAGTTTACCAGTGGAAGACTGCATTGAGATTGTCAAAAGGAAGCTAATAGATAATAACATGCCTGAGGAATATGCAGATCTACTAAAACATTGCCTCACATCTGGCTATTTCGTGTGGGACTACGGCTTCTACGACCAAATCAACGGTGTAGCCATGGGCTCACCGGTGTCTCCTGTCGTAGCTGACATTTTTATGGAAGACTTCGAGCAGAAGGCACTGGATACCGCTCCGGCTAAGCCGAAGATGTATAAAAGGTACGTAGACGATACTTTTGCCGTCCTCCCAAACGATAAAGTCTCTGCATTTCTAGATCATCTCAATTCCATTAGCAGTAATATTAAATTTACTATGGAACTAGAGGCAAATAATAAATTAGCTTTTCTGGATGTGCTCATCCTAAGGAACCCTGACAATACTCTTGGTCATACGGTGTATAGGAAACCTACCCATACAGATAAATACCTTAATGGTTCGTCTCACCACCATCCTAGTCAGTTAGCTACCGTGGGCAAATCTTTGTTTCAGAGAGCACGGAAAATTTGTGACGAGAACCACATAGCTGGAGAGCTTCAGCATGTCAAGCGAGTTCTACAACGCAATCAGCTGAAGACTCCACACCAACGTCACAAAGGCCCCAAACCACCTTCAGTTCAGCGGTGCCCTGCTACCCTACCCTACATCAAGGGGGTCACAGACAGAATTGGTCACATCCTCAGGCGAGCTTCAATCAAAACATATTTCAAGCCGCAGAAAAAGATTACCCAATTTCTGAGACCTGTGAAATGCAATATCCCACTCCAGGATGCAGGGGTTTACAAGCTTGATTGTGAGTGTGGATTGTCATACATTGGGCAAACAAAGAGGAGCATAAAAACACGAGTAAAAGAACACATTGCTGACATGAAACACACAAGGTCTACGAAGTCTGCGATCAGTGAACACACGCTGGATAAACCCAACCACTACATCAGATTCGATAACCCACAAATCCTCGCGAAAGAGAATCGTTTCATACCTAGAATGATGCGTGAGGCTATTGAAATCAAAAAACACCCAAATTTCAATAGAGAAGATGGTTGGCAAGTACCACCTGTTTGGGATCCAATTATCAAAACTATTAAGACCCAAACCCAGCAAAAACCAGCTGCCAGACCTCAAGACACTGTGAGCTCTTTCTGCGTACAACGGAACACAAACCAACTTGACTGATAATTACTTTTATTTTTCCTTCCACCCATTTTAATATTATTAGAGCTAGGCATGTTTGCTGAAGAGTTTCTTGCGCCGCTTCTTCTCTTCAAGCCATAACATGTTGCGAAGCGGTAGTAAATTAGATTAGGCTCCCATAGATTAAATAATAACCATAAACAAAATTATAAATTAAATAATTAAAATTAATAAGTTGGCGGTAGGCTAAATAAAACTTTAACAATACTCGTTGACACTTGACATCTTTGTCTTCCGTGATCACGGCCACTGAAAAGTGGCCGAAACGTCGGAAAAACCAAAATCAAATAAAATTACCGCGCTTAAAACCGTTAAAACGTAGTTTTATTAAGTCTCTAATATTATAAAATTGTGTAATCTAAAAAACAAAAGACTACACCTTTTGTTTTTTTATATTTATTGTGTTTGTCTGTTTGTTTGGGATTTACGCGAAAACTACTGGGCCAATTAAAAGGAATTTTCGTTGACTGATAGAAAATTCCCGGAATTAAAATCTTTGGTACTTTTGATCTCAGGAATTTTTATGGTAGTGGTTTAAAGTAGCCAGGTCGAAGAAAACGTGATTCCGATGGAATATTTCAACTGATTCAAATTCTTTGTGTAAAACAACTGTGATCTATGCTACCCATCCAACGTGCACGAAGTCGCGGGCGAATCCTAGTTCCTTATATAAATTCCTAATTCAGGAACATAATCAAATATTGGTCAGTTATGCCAGGAAATTTTATTCCTATATTAAAATTGGAAATATTTTTGTTAATCATAATTACAGGTAATTTGGCTTCGAAACGCTTTTGCGTTTCTAGTAGTATTTGTATATTTACAGGACTTCTAAACTGATTTTTTTTGTTTGTTTACTGCAGGGGTTCAGCAGACAGGCAGACGGCCTTTAAATTTCCTTGAAAGGGTATATAGCCGGGTTTCTAAGTAAAAACTGCCCCCGGGCCGATTTCTACTTTTACTATGGGGATCGTTTTGTTATCGAATAAATATAATTCACCCAAATTTTCAGCTTTTTATCTTAAGTATTTTTTGAGATTTTTGAAAACTTTATTTTTCCGTTTTTATTTTTTATTCAATAGTAAAAATACAAATTAACTCATGGCGATTTTTTGTTAATTCTTGGGAGAAAAAGACATGAAACAATATTTTTGTTGTAATTCCCGGATGAAAAGCCGATTTTAAAAAAATAAAATAAAGATAAAATATTTTTTATCTTGAGTTTTTGAAATATATCTATCTTCAGAATATGTGTTTTACAATCTTTTCTACTCATGAATTTTAATTTTTTTTTAAAGTGATGGAACAGTGTAAAAAAATAAAAAAACTGTTTTTACCATAACCTTGTGTTCTATCGAACTGATATTCTTTAGATTTTTAACTCAAAACCAATACCTCTTTGAAACGATGTTAATAAATAATAAGTTTCTTTACTCTTGTTCAAAAAATAATACATTATAAATTATTTAATTTTTATATAAATAAGTATAAGAAATTATTCTTAATCATATGAGCCCAATATTATAGGCGAGACTAAGGCACATTACTCGCGCTCTCTTGGCCACCTACATAGAGTGGGGGAGGATCACGCGGTGAAAAGAGTCTATCTGGGCGGACCAACGGGGCGGCGACCAGTCGGTCGGCCCATATATCGCTGGAGTGACGTAGTCGAGGCTGGTCTGAGCGAGCTTCATGCCTCTGACTGGCAGGAGACAGCGCTGAACAGAAAGGAGTAGAGTAGTCTCGTTTCGAAGGCCAGCACTAATTTTGAGTCGCTGGGCAGCAGCAATTAGTTAATTAGGAGTTTTAATGGTAGTATATTCATATTGAGGCACCTATACAGTATTTACAGAATTGGGAATTGATTTTAGAATCAGTAATTTCTATCTAATATATTAACACCCAAAAATTATTCTTAATCATATACAAAAATTAAATAATTTATAATGTATTAACGTCGTTTCAAAGAGGTATTCGTTTTGAGTGAAAAATCAAAAGAATATCAGTTCGATAGAACACAAAATTATGGAAAAAAAACAGTTTTAATTTTTTTACACGGTTCCACCACATTAAAAGAATTGAAAAAAATCTTGAGTAGAAAGGATTGTAAAACACATATTCTGAAAAAAATGATGATAGATATATTTCAAAAACTCGAGATGAAAATCTTTTAGCTTTATTTTATTTTTTAAAAATCGGCTTTTCATCCGGAAATTACAACAAAAATATTGTTTCATACCTTTTGCTCCCAAGAATTGACAAAAAAATCGCTATGAATTAATTTGTAATTTTACTATTGAAAAAAAATAAAAACGGAAAAATAGGTTTTTGAAGAAAACTCAAAAAATACTTAAGATAAAAAACTGAAAATTTGGGTGAATTATTCTTATTCGATAACAGAACGATCCCCATAGTAAAAGTAGAAATTGGCCAGGGGGCAGTTTTTACTTAGAAACCCTGCTATATACCCTTTAGTATTAAAAATGATGTTTAATATTAATATATATAATCATCTAATATTATTAGTTTCATATTAAGTAGGTACCTGCCTATAAAAATACATAAAAAGTATTAGTTTATTTATGTGCTGACTGTACACTACTACAAACGCAAAAACGTCTCGAAGCTAATTTATCTGAAGTCTCTTTTAAAAGGAAAAGGGACTTTATTCATACGTTCCCAACAAGTGACAGTGGTTGGGGACTAATATTTTATATACAGTTTTATTTGTTTATTAAGATAGTTTAGATATAAACAAACATCTCAAAAAAAAATATAGTTGCAAAGGGACTTCGTATATTTGTCTTCTGGGCGAAATATATCAGTGTAATAGTGGCTTTATTTAAATGTTTATATTTTAAGGATACCGTAGACATTTTTTAAAAAACGGGCCTGATTAATATTTGATTAAATGATATAATAAACACACCATACATAACTTATTTAACTTCTTGTCTTGACACACAAAGAGCCTAAAAATTAATAACCCAGGCACAGAAAAGAAAAAACAACACAAATGGCACTAGATAGGACAATATATATAAGTATAGATATAAGGCCTACACTGCACATGCACTTCCTCACAACACCAGCATGTAACAGATACACTCTACATTAACATAAGTTTAGTATTAAAACTAGAATAAATTAATATAATAAATTATACGTAAGATACATACACCTCAACACAAAAATCAATAAATTAATGTCACACACAAGAACCAACATATCTAATAAGCGTGTTAAATTCATAAAATTAAATCTAGAAATTAAGTTGTAAAAAAGGGTGCGGAACTCGAGTCCATAGAGTTGTTAATAAGAAAAAAAAACTTTTTATCTTTCAATTTTATTAATAAATTATGTATTTGTCGACTCTCTTACATTCGATTCAAATGATGAGTTGAGGAATATTTTAGTTTAGCTAGCTGCGATTTTCTGCATAGGAATCGTTATGATAGTGTAATGACTGTCTGATTATTGTATGGCACAATTATTTTTCACAGAAACTTCTCGTTCTATTTGGATAAAATTTGTCTGAAACTCGTAGTTCGTGGATACACTACACAATTGAATGTCAAGGCGGCTGTCATGGCATTTATAAATTAGCGTTGATAATTTAAAAAAATAATCAAGCTCCTAGAATCTATAAGATACTTTAAACGAAAACTGGTTTGAACGAGATGTGTTAAATTTTGAAATATTTTCAATGAATGTCTCTTTCAGGGTTGCATACTTACATAAAAAAAACATCACTTCTACGAAACTCTTCACTATGATTAAGTTGACACGCACTTGAACAATATTTTTTTGGAAATATTTACCTATTTAAGTAATAATTATATATAAACGATATTTTTATCTGACAATACGATTGATTGTGTGCGAAAAGGGGTCCGAGATTATTGCCTGGCGCGACGAATTCGATTAATCTAAGGATATCCCGTTAGGGCTTATTTGCCGAGTTATTTATTGAATATTCATTGTAAGGAATTGTTACGAAATTTGAATGTGTAATAATCACAGATAAGACTCATAATAATAGTCTGAATGACTTATTATCAAATAAGAATACAATAAAAGAACTGTGTAATAAAGCTTCGCAGCCATTTTGGCATAGATTGAAGACTTATATATTTATATTATCTTCATGTTCATCCTGTCATCTATCCGACCGTCTATATAATTATATGATAGACTTTTGTTTCAATCATTACTGGGTCTATTAAATAAAATGTCTCACAAAGAGGTATTTCATATGCCGCTCACAGTGGTGTATTGAAATCCCAAAAAATAACCTAGATATAGAGGGGTACTACGTGTTCAAGAAGTGGAAAAAAATTAGCACATAACCGTGTAGGATATCGTTAGGCAGACATTTTAAAGTTATATCGACGTCTCTTACCGACTCTCTTTTTGTTGTGTCAAATGTCAACGTATTCATGTCATAAGCTCATCGATATTACCAATGTGTGAAATCTATTATTCAATTGATTACCTTGTATAGCTACCGGCACGGATCTTGAGCCCTCGATGGAATAATAGGATTCGATTAGTAGGCTAGGAATTTATTGACATATCGAGCATATTACGTTTTTATTTACCCTTTTACTCGAAAGGGACACTTTTTTTATTGCAGAAGATCAGCAGACAGACAGACGGACCACTTGATGGAAAGCGGTTACCATCGCCTATGGACATTTGCAACACTAAAGTTGTTACAAATGCGCTATTGCTCTCTTGAGGGAGACTGGAACCTGGTCACTAATGCCGGAACACAAGTCAAGGCTGTTATGGCGACATAACATAAGTTTAGACCAGGGGTGGTAGCCATCCAGTCGGGCAAATGCCCTACCACCTCGCTGTGGGTTGTTAAGTCGCCTCTTACGACAGGTCGCCCGGCCGCAGAAAATTATATTCTTTCTCCGTTCCTGCACGGATAAATTACCCCATACTTCGAAAATAACCAAAATTTCACTGTGTGTAGGCCAAGGTGACCGCTCAAGAATAGGGCTGGAGTCTATAGAACAAACGAAGAGTACCTATTTCTCAAACGGCAATTTTTTTTCTTGCGCTGTTGCACGTTTTGCAGCTAATTATTAAGTTTACCTCAAAAATAAAGCTTTGTTTAAAAAGTGTAATTTAAGCAATTAGAAAGTAAAACTGGCTATTAAGGACTCATTACTTGATGGAGAAAAGTTACATTTATAGCTAGAGATAATTCAAAATTAAATTATAAACCGTTGTTTTGGCCACAAGACATTCGATCCATGTTTATTAAAATAAAGTGCTTTCGGATTTACTAACATAAATTATATATATATATATATATATATATATCTGGTATATACCCTAAAAATTATATTATATAAATCTATTGTAACAATTACAAGGGTTGACGCTAAAGAATAAATATGAAGTAGCTATAGGCAAATAGAAATAACAAGCTGTGTGATATGGCGTGGTCAAGCTTGGTACCTATATCGTCTGTTTTCGTGAAACAGAAAAGTCTATTTTCTCGCCATGTCGCCATTCCTTCGTCATTAGAAAGTTGTAATTGAGTGAATTGAGTCAGCAAACCTATCTAAAGCCTGATTTATATTTGTATTATTTAAGTAGTTACTTAATTTTCGAAAATGCTGAACTAGTCTTTATCGTCGTTTGATCAGACATTTTCTAGTTAAGTAATGTCAATTACGTAGATTGTCTACACAAACTGTAATAAGAATTTATTCGCATTTGAACTATTTCTACTTGACTAATTCATTTGTAAATCAGGCTTTCAGCGGTACAAGTTTCCCGGCTAGGAGTCTAAGTGATACGCGGATGTCCTCCCACCAAGCTACCACGATTGAATAGGGTTAGCGGAAACAGTAGCTATCGAGAGCACAGGCTCTTGTTATTAGCGTTAGACTGACTGCGAAATATAAATGTCAAGCATTATTGTGTCAATTTGAGGCGTCTCTGGAACTACTCTTGCAAATGGCTGATAAGTAACAAATCTTTTAAAATGATTCTTTATTTAATATAGAATTTATATATATCTTATACTAATATATAAAGCTGAAGAGTTTGTTTGTTTGTTTGTTTAAACGCACTAATCTCAGGAACTACTGGTCTGAATTGAAAAATTCTTTCAGTGTTGGATAGCCCATTTATTGAGGAAGGCTATAGGCTATATATTATCACGCTAAGACTAATAGGCGCTGAGCAGCAATAAAAATTGTTTCAAAATCGGGGAAGCTTTGAAAACAAATTCCACGCGGACGGCGTCACGGGCACAGCTAGAATTTGTAAAAATTATTTATTGATTAATTGGAGATTCATGATGAGAAACTGAAACCCGTAGGTTTAAATCCAGGCTGAAACGCATGTACCACTTGTGCAGTTTTCTGACCTATGCATATGTTATAATTATAATTACCACGTGCTAAAGCGAAGGAAAACATCGTAATGAAACCGGCTCATCGAGATAACAGTTGTGTCAAATCCACCAATCCGCCTTGGAAAAGCGGGTATACTGTCCTATACCCGTATAAAAATGAGAGACACTAGCATAAAAGTGGGACGTTTATAGGCTGTTTTAATATGTATATTATAACTTTTTGGTTATCAGGGATTAACGAACTCAGTTTTAGCTCGCAGAGCCAGAATGGTGCCAATCAACCAGGCACAATAGAATGACAGCCGCCTGTCTAGTGGTAATAATAGTAGAGGTCGGCAACCATTGAGATATTATACCTTAGTTACCATAAACAAAACACCACACAAGAGGCTAATAATTATAACTAATTAGGAAGTCCCTAAGGGATTCGCTAGTTGCTCGCTGTTTCTAGTTTATTTGATTCTGCCTACAATATACCGTATTGCGTATTAATAAAATATTACATTACACAAATAACTCAAAAAATATAAGCATAGACTAACGATACATTTTTCAAGGCTGAGTAAAGTACTAGTAATAATAAAGTATTTTAGATTATAGATCAAGAAAAATATTCTGTACATGCCACATTGCTCTATATGGCATAGATTATTTAGTTCAGATAAATCATTCATGCGGAAAAGTCTAAGTAGAAGATAGTTATGTAATGATTACCGGACCATAATAACTTTATCATCATTGCAGCCAGAAGCCATTTTTTTATTCCACATTGTATATAAATATGAGTCGAGAATCTTTCATTTTGATATTCTTACAAAAGCATTATGTGTTTAACAAATTTTAACATTATGTTTAGTTAAAACAATTCTACGAAGTTATAATTAAATGAAAACATGTTTCTCATGTAAGGCAATCATACAAGTTAGTAGGCTAAAAATGATAGCAGAAGTAAATATTACATCATCATCATCATCCGAACGTTAAATCCCGGTTGCGTTCGCAGCGTTCACTCCGACGCCCAGGGTCCGCTTTCCTACTCTTTATACTCCACTTCGCGCGATCTTCAGCATCCCCCGTTTTGAGACCATTGGCACGCATGTCATTCTTCACAACGTCAAGCCAACATTTCTTGGACCCTCCCCTTCGATCGGGACCTGGCGGAGGTGGCATGGTTAGACATTTGTTCCCCACATAATTAGCCGGTCTCCGTAAAACGTGGCCATAGCATCGTAAGCGACACTCTTGCAGTTTGCTGCTATGTCACGGACATGAAGACTGCCGCGGATGCGGGAGTTCCTGACTCGGTCTTTTCGCGTCACTCCACACATCCATTGCAGCATATTCATCTCCATGACACGCAATTCTTGCTTGAGTCGCTTAAGTACAGGCCACGATTCACTGCCATACAAAAGGACAGGTCTAATGATGGATTTATAGACCTGTCCTTTTAATTTAACCGGCATTTTGGGGTCACAAATGACACCTGTCACCTCACGCCACTTGGTCCAAGCTGCTGTAATACGGGCCTTGACGTCGTGGTCGATATCCCCAGACGCACTAAGTAGTAAAAGTAAATATTACATATCTATTCTATTTTACTTTGTCATTCACTCGTGACCCACCTCCTTGTGTATGGAGCGTGCTTTTATTAAGCATTTCATCGAGTGTAGAGTATTATAGTTCAATGTCAGCAGCGAATACGATACAAAGATAAGCTCAAAAGGTATAAGAAAAATTGGAACGTTGACCCACATGTGTGAGAATCAGTTGCCTTCAATAAGTGGCCTATTATAACAAAAGATCCGAAGCTTTGAACACAAGCGAATAAAGAAGATCGAAAGATGTGATGAAAAAAACGCGCACCTACAGGTGTTGTCGCAGTCTTTTAACAAGTCTGAAATGTAATTACAGGTTCTTCACCAAAAAAGTGTATATAAGTCATACACGAGCACAAAATTGGGTAGGAAATCAACATTTTTAATACTCACAATACTTGGCCGTCGCTTTAACCGAAATCAGTTGATACAGTAGATATTTATATCCTATTAGTCCTACTACGTGTTAATCCGCAAGACGTTGTCCTGCCTGAATTACAACATATTTATTTATGAATTAGCTGACCTGGCAAACTTCGTACCGCCTCAGAATCAATAAATAAAAAAACTGAATGATAATTGCAGAATATTTCAACTTTAGTAAAAAATGTGGTCCAAACTTAACCCGAACGAACGTAACGTTTGACATTCAAAACTAAAAAATAAATAAAAAATATTCACTTTTAAATTTAATTTGATTTCTGAACGACTTTTGAATTTAATTGATTTCTAAATAACGGGACGAACATCAAATGTTTGACAGGTAGGAATAGTTTCTAAGGGAAAGCTAAATTGTTATTTTTACTATATTCCAAGAATTTTTTTCTTATTTACTCACCTTTTAAACCTTCCACAAATAATTCAAAACCAAAATTAGCCAAATCAGTCCAGCCGTTTTCGAGTTTAGTGAGACTGACGAACAGCAATTGATTTTTATATATATACTTATATAGAAGATATTTGAAATCAAAGTCAAAATAATCACTCTGTTAAAGCCGTAATTACATAAGTTTACGTCTGTCAATTTCTGTTTTTGAATCTCTTACAGAGAAGGGGTAAAAAAAGATAAAAAAAAATCCACGAATTTAATCTTATATTTTTTTTCATAAACAATTAAACAAGTCAGTATTATATTTTTAAGCAGTTAAAAATGTCACTTATGATAAAAGTTGTAACGATTGATGTAGTTTTTTTTAAAAGATATTTGCCCTTTTTCTATCTAAATCGAAAGAGAGGAATGAATGGTCTAATTGCGGATTTATAATTGTGGCCGTGGATATTCAATTTTAGAAAGAGTAATGCCCGGGTTACACGAGGCTAGTTTTTCAAGCTAGGCTAGCAAGCTAGTAAGTGCTAGTAAGCTAGTAACTCTGCCTTCGTTTATACAGAACTACCTTCATTTCTAGGCTAGTGAGTTAGTGAAAAAATTAATAAGCTAGCGTCTCAAACTAGAATAGTTTTATAGGATGGGATTCTATTTATCGACCTAGTAGCGCCCCTCACCATTGATTGTATTATCGTGGCTTATGTACTAGCCTTGTCTATTCAGTGAAGCTAGTATACGACTGGCTAGTGAACAGTGACTAGGCGTTTTGTTTTTTTGACCACGTGAATTCAGAGTCAATTTAATTTAAAGACGACTAAGTAAGTACTAAGTACCGATGTTAATTTAAAATTCGTACAATAGTACCGTGAAGAGGAATGTCTGTGGAATGTCTTCATTCCGTGTTGTAAAGACAAGTCTATGCGTTCTTCGGCACTAAAAAAAATGTGTCGAATTATTGACCAACATATAAAAATAAAATAAAAAATTTAAGAGTGACTTATTGACAAAACTTGAGAAATCAATCAGGTCTGGAGTAGGTTCCCAAGAGAAATATAAATCAAAATTAAATTGGGTTTTTTTTTAAAGAATGTAGTTTATTTTATTTTTCAGACATATTGTTATTTTAAGTTACTGGAATGGTACTGGAATCAAATTCTCTAGCATTATGTACACAGCACTGTTCATTGCCAAGTCAGAACCACAAGCCAAGACAGTATACCGAGGTTCTAGCTTGGAAAAACTAGCCTCGTGTATTCCGGGCAAAAATTCAGTAATAGAAAATGTTACAAAACAAAACATAAGAGTCAACTGAATATGTTACCTTTATAGTTAGGATTCAAGTTAGGTTCAATAACAACATGTCACTACCCAGTGGGTGTACAAATAATGGATTTTGATATAATTAGAATTATTACGAATAAGTTTACTGATTTGAATTTGTTGGACAGTTTTTTGGAATTAGGGTATTTTTAGTTACTCGTTTATATAGGAGCTTCGTAGCCATATATCAGGAACAGCAGACACGCGTCACTACTTTCACCTTCACAGTGGATGGAATGACACGACGACGGTAGATATTTTACAAGCTTTTATTTAACTTGCAATGGATGTACCTATGTATGTATGTAAGTTCGGGTGGAATCTTGCAAGTTAAATTTGACCAATTTCCCGGTCTCCGATTGAGCTGAATTTTTGCACGAATGTGTATATCGCGTGACAATGCAATAATATGGAGCTGATCTGATGATGGAGTCGGAAGTTGGCCATAGGAACTCCTGTATGTACTAAACAAGATAGACCCGTCGTGTTTGGGCTCGTTTTACTTGTCTTGGCTAGCAAGCACTCTGCTGCTACATGATATCCAGGATCTCAAAAGCTTGTTTGTATTTAAAAACCTTTTTAAAAACAGATTATTACTTATAAGTTTGGTTATCACAAAGCTCCGGACGGTTACTGTGTAATAAATACAATATTGACGATCATTTGGATTTTCTGACTGGTTTAAATATGATTGCACTATTTGCATATCAACTGACTCTATTAATATGGAATATAGAGAATAATAATGTCAAGTGAAAAGGATCCTATAAGAATCAAGTTAAATTCTAAGCAAAATTCCAACGATGTCTTTATATAACACAAATTATTACATTTATACTTATTATAATTATGTCCAACACACTTCTTGTTATTTTGGTTTTAGATCTGAATGTATCCAGACTTTAAAACGTAATCAAATAATATTTTGACAAAACCAACTCTTGGGGACGGGTCCGGTGCAAAAGTCCTTCCTTTGTAGAAATAAAATATCAGATCTTAAAATGCAACATCTTTAAGAGCATAAAAATAAATAATTAAAAGAAATCACGACGGTGCAGTACATTTGTTTTAAAAGGATTTTTTCAGTCGTCTTGCATCGCGTTTTACAGGGTTTTAGTAAAATTAAATAAAAATTGGTCAAGCGTGTTCGGACACGGATATTAAAGAGTTCTGTAGAGGCATGGTACTTAAATTGTTTTTGTATGATACACTAAAAAAGTATTTCAACACAAATCATCTTCCTACTAAATAGATATTGTTGAAACCGGTTTTCATTGAAAATATTTTGAAAGCGAATATCTCGACGCCTATTAACTTAGATAAAAAATTGGGGAATCTTCATTACGGTACATCAAGATCTTTGTAACCATATCACAGACTAGGATTTGTTTATTATATTAAATAAAATGTCTTCTTTGAAGCTGTTTATTAAGTCACACTCCTTTGTGCCTCCTATTATATATAACATTTATTCGATTTTAGAGCAATTGTATGTATATAGATAGGTATATTCAATTTTAAGTCGCGGTAGTGTAATGGCTAACGCACACGTCCCAACCTCAAAGGGCGCGATTTCGGTCCTGGCCGGAACGCAGGCACCACTTGGTTCTTTGGTGACCTAATGTGCATATTGTTACAATTACCACGTGCTAATAACGGTGAAGGAAAACATCGTGATGCAACCTGCACTTCGAGATAACCGATGTGTCAAACGTGCCAAGCCGCCTTAGACAAGCGTGGCGGGTATACTGTCCGTTCACCTATAGTGGGAGGTCCGAGTGCAGCAGTGGGACATTTATGGGCTGTTATTACTTACTATTACTATATATACAATTTTAGCTAGATATGTTGCTGGTGAGTCTTTCCGTTTCTTCTCCTTAACAGCAATAACAAGGTGCGAAGCGGTGTATGTAGAATAAGAAGTTAATTTAAATTTATATGATGACCTTTAAATGTTTTGTCCAGTGGAAGTTATTTTTAATAAAAACTTTTGAGTTTGAAAATTGTACGTTTTAATATTATTATTAATGTATGTCTTTGAAGACCACGGGCCCTAAAAATGGGCTGAGGGCTTCCGTGGGGCCATGGGAAACCCAACACGTAGTGGCCCCTTGACAAATTTAATGTAAATGTGGCGTGACACTGACCGGCGATTATCCCTGTCTACACCATATAATAATGCACCCAAGGACAAGTCAGTGTAGGACTATTGTACTACTATTGACTATTAGACTACCCGGTCAGTGTAGGACTATTGTGGGAAATGAGGCAAGTGAGGTGTGTAAGAATAAGCCTAAATGGCACTCTGTTGTTCGTGCCTACCCCGCAAGGGAACTGGCGTGAAGTTATGTTATGTTATGTTATGAGGACAAAAAGTACCGGACTATTGAGGTGAACTGCTAGTGGTACTGGGAGTCTGGGAATATGGGAACTATGACGTCTGACCATCGCAATGTTCAGGGAACATGGAAAAATGGGCAGACGGTGACTTCCCTGCATGGGCCCCAAAAAATGCAATGGAAGACAGGGGCAACATGGGTGTGAGTGGCTAAGGGGTGTAGAGAGGTGGGCTGCAGGTTCACCGAAGGTACTTCTAATGTGATGCCATTTATCACTTCCACCCCTGGAGCTTGAGTCTTAGCTCTAGCGATGTCCACTCCGTGCCGGCTGGCTAAGGCAAGCACGGAGACGGGGGCCTTACCTTAGCCCCCGGAGTCAGATACGAGGTGTCGCTACTCACCTAAGGCTTCGCCACAAAGCCCCCCTGCGGTTATTATTATTAAATAATCGCAAATTAGTATAAGAATCAACTCGTAATATTTAATTTGTACATGCAACAAGGATGTTTTAAACAAGGCTATATAATTATGAACAACAATAATAATAATTAGTCGCTTCTTAGCTTACATAATGAGTAGGCACGTGTATAATATTGTTAAAACTTAGGGTCCGACAAAAAAAAATCCACCTGCATATCTGTAAAAACACATTTCATTACATGCCGGCAGTTGAACTAATTGTAATACTTTTATGATTATCTTCTTTTGTTTACTTATTTATTGGCAGTTCAGCGATAACTACGATCAAGGCGTGACGTGTGTACAATCAGGAATCTAATAGTGACAGACTTTGCGCGTTTTATTGAGTTACGACCTTTGCATTACGTTTGGATTTGTTGTGTTCAGTTATATTTGTACCTGTGTTATACGTGTCTGTATAGTTCTAATAAACTCTATAATAATTTCAACGTCATTTTAATTCGAGTCCTGCTAAACTCGTAACAATATGTATTGGATTAATATAAGAAGTATTTTTTAAATTATGGTATTCATTCCGTTAATGGTCGTCATTGGCAAAGCTGTAGTTCTTCAGTGGCTAACGGATCCATATTTAAATTAAATGACGTAAGTTTGAATCCTGGTCGGGCAGTAAGCAGTGCTTAGATTTTATTTTAATATATATTTTACATCTTAATCTCAGTGTACATATTTAATAATAAAGTAAACATCCGCCGATAGCTATTAAAAATCTCGTGTGTGTGTGATATACATCAATACCCCTGGTCTAGAGTATGCCGGCATAACAACGTTGAGTTGTGTTTCGGCATTAGTGACCAGGTTCCAGTCTCCCTTAAGAGAGCAGCAGCGCATTTGTAGCACTTTTGTTGTTGCAAATGTCCATAGGCGATGGTAACCGCTTTCCATCGGATGGGCCGTCTGTCTGTCTGCGGAACTCCTGCAATAAAAAAAAATCCGGCTTAGTCAAACGTAGTTTGTATATGAATGAGAAAGAAAAAATAATATCTATGAAAAAGGGAAGCTTGAACCTGCAGTGAAAAGTTTAATTAGAAACGCCGTTTTTTATTTATTATAAGGATGTACTGAAAAATTGATCTCTGTAAAATGTTAGAGGCTTTATTAAAAATGGTAAATGTGACTTACCACCATACACGGTACCAACAGTCTTGGATAATTTTCGGGAAATCGCACCATCGAACAGAGAATCGAAACACGCACTCAAAGCTCTTGCGCAGGCACTGGTACCAATCTGTTGAAGGAAACAACCATGTTTAATCATTAATTAATAATACATGGAAATAAAAAGACAAAGAGATGGAGTCGACTCAGTGGTAAAGTAAATCCAGAGACAGCTAGGATCAAAGTTGGTATTTTGCAAGACTAATGTCCGTAAAAGTACCCGACACACATGCTCATTACTAGCACGAAAGCCTGCAATTATATCATTGAGCAGTTGCTACTTAATGGTGCTTATGAGGATGAGAATTATTATTTAGGAGTATGTTTAAAACTAGCATGCCTATTGCTAGCAGATGTGAACAGCATGCTAGTTTCAAACATGCTTTATTATGAGCATGTGTGTCGGTATCTTTAAGAATGTGGCAAGGTGGGAGAAGGAGCAAACTACGTGACTCTCTCTCGCAAAAGGCTTCGTCATTATATTACGGCGTGCGGCGTCAGGACCGTTAAGCACTGCAGTGTCGTACTGTGATACGTTTTCATGTTTTGTATAAAATATATATAAATAAATAAAGAGGAAAGTTTTATATTTTTATGTTTGTAACGAATAAACTCAAAAACTACTGGACCGATTTCAAAAACTCTTTCACCATTCGAATGCTACATTATCCATGGTTAATATAAGCTATACAAAAATTAGGGATCCCTACTAAAACTTAAATAATCTCACCCATCAATCTAAACATAATACGATTCTGATGAAATTTTATGTGTTTTTGAGTGGGTCTCGAGGTGGTTATGTTTCTTTGTGAATCTATCACAATTAGACTCGGTAAATGGCGCTGGACTCGGGTTCTAGATTTTTTAGGGTAGGGCAACGTCTGCTGAGACCGCTCGTTTATAATATATAGGAAGAAACTGTATTTTACTACAGTCTCTTTCAAGCAGGACTGTATGGGTGACACCCATAAATAAAACTTATGACAGCCGACAGATTTCTTCAAGTGTAGAGAAGTAACGCTCTGCATATCATGAGTTGATATGTGGCTATTATTTTTGAGTATTGACAATAATCGATTACATAAACTATTTTATAGTTGTATTAAATGTATATGCAATAAGTTTTGGTTCCGAAAATAGTTTTATTATTTTATGTAAATTTTATATATTATACTCCTCCGTTCGGGCATTGTTTTATAGTAAACTGCACAATACACCATCAATTGCGTGGGCTGGTTTCTTCCAAGAAAATGTAATTTGCACACCTGCGAACGGCCAATAAAGTCGAAAACAACAACAATAAGGATTAGTTTGACACTAATGATGGCCATAAAACAAGTAGAAAAACAATAGCACGTTTTTCTTAATTACAAATTCTAAACACAAAGTAAACAAAGGAATTCCTAAATACGGGAAGACAATAAACTGCGATTTACGACCGGCAAGTGTGCGCATTTCTTTGTCGGTATATAACACTATTAACGAAACTGACCTAAGATGAATAATTTTCAAACCTATAATATTGTCAATAAAGAAAAATACTTGAAATTTAATTTCGAATGGCAGCTTTTTATAATTCTGTTTTCTGCCATTTCACACATAACTTGGTACACCAGCATCTATTTCAATTGGTTAATACGATGTTTATAGATTATTTTTTGCATGATTGCTTATCATTAGTTTTAGTGACCTCATTGCGTGACTTTAAAACGTTATTTAAATAATAAAATCTTACACAAAAATTACGTAAACTCTTTATTTACACAAAACTCACTTTGTTACTTTTAAATAGTAGGTGGTATCAAATTACTTGTACATAGTATACAGTACATTAATAGTATCTAATTCATAGGACAAGTATAACATATTGGCACACGTTACGTTCTATGGGCTGTGTCAGCCATATTATCATATTAGAAATAGACTGTACAGATTCGAGAATAATGCAGCGCTTCATGGAGCCGAAATTTCCACGGTACAGTTCCGTATAGATATCACGGTGATGTACCCTATCGCGGCGACCGCCCGTCACGCCGCTCATTTGCACGATACGATAGCTAGCTCTATATTTAGAAACTTCTGTTGTATTTGTTACGTTAATGTAGTATTTAATGGGTTATGTAAAGTTCTGTCATTTGAAGAGACCACTGTTACAAAAATAACTACAGATAAATTAGCTTCGAGACGTTTTTGCATTTGTAGTAGTGTACGGTCAGCACATAAATAACTAAAGTAATACTTTTTGTATTTTTATAATACTTATTATTTTTATAGGCAGGTATTTAATATGACAGTATTAATATTAAACATCATTTTTAATACTAAATTGTTAGTCCCTGTTCTGAAGAATATCATTTGCTTTCTGATAGCACCTTTCCTATGGAAGTCAATGAAATTCCGGTTGATTTAGCAACGAATTAAGCGGGAGTCATGATACTGTTCGGATTGCTATTGCAATTATTTTCGAATTATTTGTACAAATTATACAAAACATCTTTAGTTTGGGAAGTCAAAAGCTTACCTCGGCCACGTTTCAACAACGGAGCCATGTTTAATTAAGAAATTGAATATCAAAAAACAACAAATAATAACACTGAATAATAAATATCAAGAATGAAACACAAATAAAATCAATTAATTCAAGAATTATGAAACTCACAACAATTAGCAATGTAAATAATAATTATTTATTTGACTTTACTTTCATCGTTGACTTTTGATTGTAAACAAATTTTCTTCAAATGTAACGAACCTCTTTTTGCTGCTTGTACAAGGATTTTGAAATTTCAACCTTAGAATTCCTGTATTTTATTATTACACATACTACTACAGACGCAAAAACTTCTTGAAGCTAATTTACCTAATATATATATATATATATATATATATATATATATATATATATATATATATATATACTTATATACCTATATAACGGGCTATAGCAGGCGAGTGGCACTTTTTACACATTTGGAAGCAATCTTACTCTTTGTTGACTTCAGTAAAAATGTTATGGCTTTTACAAAAATTATATTTGTTGGAAAATAATAGACTTAATTAGAAAATACTCTAAATATAACTCAATACACACATGAAATGAAATCTTTATTTTGTAGAAATGCTTCGTAGCCATAAATTCAATGAAAGATCGACAGAGTCGACATTTATTAGGTGTGCTTAGGTCTTTTGGGCAATATTTACAATACAGATCACGTCTAATCGTATATTTAGTTACATACAAAGGAAGTGTAAACATTCACATTATATCTCTTATCTTCTATCATAAATTAATATTTTTTTACAATGTACAATAGTTATATGGGGCAGATCAGACAAAATTATAACAAAGTTCCTTGATTACTTTTTTCAATTAAATCGATATGTAGGAATAATTTTGCTTATAAAGTCGTAAAAAGTGTGTCTCCCGTCTCTTACGTTGTTGATATTTGACGGATCAACCAAATTGAACTAACTTTGTTGAAAGGATACGACAGTTATCAATGACTTTGAAAATTATTGAAGTTTATGTTTATATGGATAATTTTGGTTGATTCATCCAAATTGAAAGTCATAAATGAACTGTCTAATATAAACTTTTATTTGAAATATGGAAATCGTAATTTTTGAGTAAAATAACTGTAATCTACTCTACCTGTCAAACGTGGACGAAGTTGCGGACATATCTTAGTATATATGTGTATATATATATATATATATATATATAATGTATATATATATATATACATATACACACAGACACATATATATATATATATATATATATATATATATATATATATATGCATCTATTTATTTTTGTTAAAACTTAGGCCCCGACAAAGACTAATTCCACGTACGGATCTGTAAAAGCACATTTTATTACCTGTCGGCATTTGAACTATTTGTAATCCTTTTATGATTGTCTTCTATTGTTCACTTATTTATTGGCATACGTTTCTAGTTATTGTGGAGAACAGCCTATTGTCCTATTGTACTCGCTCAGGAGCATCATTAGCCAGGTGTTGCGGATTACAATTACAAGCTAATTCTAGGAAATTGTATCGACGTTGCCGGGCATACTTGCATTTGTGAAGTATAAAACGACGGCCTGATTGAGAGAGGGGTCAATTAAGCTACAACTATGATACGGGCGCGACATGTGTACATTCGGGAATCTAATAGTGACGGATTGCGCGTTTTATTGAATTACGACCTTCTGCATTACTTTTGGATTTGTTGTGTTCGGTTCTATTTGTACCTGCGTTATACGTGTTTGTATAGTTGTAATAAACTCTATAATAATTCTAACGGCATTTTAATTCGAGTCCCGCTAACTCGTAACAGTATATATATATATAAAGCAAAGTTATGTTATTTACACCATTTCGTCAAGCACGGCTGGATTGATTTGTATAATCTTTAATTTGTCGAATTTGTCTTCACCCCGAAAGGCAGAATATATCAAAAAAGTGTGCAGAAAATTTTTTTTTTAAAGAAATTATGTTTCGAACTCCGCCTTATTCCACAATTGACAGCTCATTTCACGTATGTTTATGTATTTTTTTTAATCTAATGACACTTTAGTTTTCATCACAATCGGTCCCGAAACTCCTTTGAATGTTTTTCATTGTTTCTTATAGATTCGACTTTAACTAAAGAGGCCCACTTAAAATTCTACTACATAATTATTCTGTATGTGCGTATGTGACTGTTACTACTGTACTGATTAAATCGTTTATACAATTGAATCCAGCAGGCGACCCTGAAATCAGGTTCTAATTGCTATTTCTGTCAAGGCACGACAAGGTCTGCCGGGTCCGCTAGTAATTGATATACTTACAATTTAATTTCCCAAAAACCGTTTTTCATTTGTTTTTAAATTAAGGCGGTATTCTTGCTGCTTTAGCGACGAAACCCTTTTAAAGCTAAGAGCGGCTATATTGATTGATTGAGAAATTATCTTGTATAACCATCACGTGGTAAAGGGCACGAGGCCGTTTCGAACGCATGTATATATATGTATATACATATTAGCTGCGTTAATGTTAGTGATTGTCTACTTATAAGTTTACAAACTAACGATTAGCTACAGGAGTTATGTTAAATTACATTAACAATGTCACATATCAAATAACATATTAAATTCTTGGCTACACCTGTATGACACTATTATTAACACTAACATTATCCTAGGTGTAGCAGGGGCATTAGTTAAATGTGTTGAATATTCGACACCTTTATGTTGGAAAGTGGACAAAACATGTTTTTAATAGCCAACCGAAGTTAAGAATAGAAAATAATATTTAAGTAATTAATTTTGTTCTACAATAATAGAAAGTCCACTAACTCATTGTAATTAAACAATTTATTTATAAGTTTATAATAAAAATATGAACGCAATAATTAATTATCTTGTAAAAAAGCATTAGATGCTTCATATCAAATGATATTTCAAATATATAGTCAGTAACATTTACAAAAGTAGAATTAGTTATTATAAAATATACTCAAATCAACTCACATTAATGAATTTTTTATTCACTTTATTCTTATTAGAAATATATTTAATTATAATTTGTTGGTGTGTTTTTTATCGATATATCACAAAATTGCTATTATTTTGGTTTGCAATTAAAGTGTATTCTTTAAATCTTTTTAAAGTATATTTTATATACTTTAAACAAAAGGCATATTTAGCAAAGACAGCTTCGTACAGTGTGCAGATAGTCTATCCTCTTTACTTTATTAGTACATTATTTTATAGAACTTTATAGTAATCAAACAAATACTGATAATATTCACGGTAGTTTAGTAGCCAACGCACCTACGTCTCACTCTAATGACGTGGTTTAGAATCCAAGTCGGGAAGTATTCACGTACAAGCGATGAAAGAAAATATCATGAGAAAAACATCATGAGGAAACCAGTACATGGAGATAATAGTCGTATCAATCCGCCTCGGACAAGTGTAGAGCTATACATACTGTAATCATTCTAATTAAATGAAAAGACCTGAGCTGCTCAGGTGTGGGAAGTTTATCGATTGCTACTAGAATATTATTATTATTATAGAACCGGTATTAATCAGGTAAGTATTTTTAACATTGTTTAATTTAAAAAAAAGTAAATAAAACGTAACAATGTCTCTTTAATTGTAAAAGCTAATAGTAGGATCGCAATATCCATCGCTAAATAAATTAAAAATAATAACCACCCAACGCACTGACATTTTTGTTGCAATTAATGCTCAATATTGGCTCCAACCATTTAGTCTGCGGTGAATGGCACTATGCGGAGCTACATTAATTTAATGGAAAAATATTTTATCCGAATACTAAAAGAAAGAAAGAAAGAAAAATATTTATTGTCACGATTGAATGGAGATAAAACTAAAAATATACTAAATTAACAAAATAAACATACCCATAAACATAAAGCCATTACAATTTTATAAAATATACAACTTTTTACCAGCCTCCATCAAATCACAAGAGACCCAAACAAATAACTTCTTATTGCCTTTATAAAGCAAATTTAAAACAATTTTACTTAAATACTATCAACAAACAAACATCTCCTATCCTACACTACTGAGCATCAGTAAAAGTTCATATGACATAGTTATAGTAACTTTGATTTCATTAGCTTGTAATAAACATAAAATAATGCGTAATATACACGTGTAAAAAGACAGAATAATATAGTATAATTATAGTACCCATCCATCTCATATTAGCATTGCTAATAGGCATAATGCGATTATATGCAACGGCAAATGAAATTCAGGCTAATTGTATGTTTCAAATTGATGGGTTTATTGATGTCTGTTGTTGTCTGATGTTGTACTTTTTTTAATACAGAGATATTTTTACAGAAAATAGATTTTTGGCTCAATATAGTGAAATTCGCTCTTGATTTATTTATATTGTGACTTGTTTATTAGCAAACAGAACATACATAATTGGACCTACTTATGCAAAATGGAACCAACCCACATACTGACAGTTTTGAGAAAAAGCCGTTTTTATTAAAATTTTGCGTACAAAAAAATATGTCTATATTTTGGAAAAAACATTTAGAATATTGTATATTATATTTTCTCGTTATGATTTTTATTGAGTCCATAGAAGTTGCATTTTGAAAGTCTTCTGCATCCTTAACCCAATTTTGACATGTTTGTGGATTGGTTCTGTTTTGCATAATTAGGTCCAATTATAAAGTGTATTTTTTTTTGTCGTGGTACAGGTTCGCGTTTGACAGGTATCATCTGATGTCAAGTGAAGATGCGATCTAGGATGGAGCACGCTTACCTAGTACCTATTCACTCGTGACTTGAAGATCACTGGTTTATGTGAAATGGGGAACAAAGACGTCGCCCAATTTCTTCCACACGACATCAGTGCGCAAAGAAAGGTGGAGGTATATTATGTATGTGTTAGTCATTTTATGCAGCAACTGTAATTCTAGTACAAATTAATTTTAAAAGTAAGGTAGGTACGTCTTTGTGCCGTTGAATAAAAGCTATTAAAAACTAAAGAATATAAAAAAGCATGGGCGTCTATAGAAGAACAAAAAATATTCCTTTGATATAAATTAATATCCCGCAAAGTTTGCGCTTCTTACTTGTTGTAAAAAGTAAGTTTGTTTACCTTTAAAGTTCCTGACTATAAAGTAGAAAGTTTGAAAAAGTTAAAATGATTCAACTTAAAATATATTCAAGGAAGATTGTTTGATCGAGGTGTATTGAGTAGTTTTTTGAGATACGGGATGTGATTTTAGGACTCTGTAGCCAAAATGTGAAGGAAGCTCTTCGCCACTACGGAACTCTTTACTGCAAGTGCGACTCGAACTTGGCCAGTTTTGATCAGAACATAGGTTTAGGTTTAAAGAACTTTATTTCCCATAAGAACATGTAGTTCACGTACATAGAGATTAAAAATAATTAGTAAGTAATACAATATAATTCTGAACACTAATGCGGTCCTATGCAGTCTTCGATATAATTATGTACATTCAAGATATATGTAGAAAGAATAACTTTATATAATTTGAAATTGATCTATCAATAGTATTGTTACGAGTCGCGAGACTCGAATTAAAATGCCGTTAGAATTACTATAGAGTTTATTAGAAGTATACAAACACGTATAACACAGGTACAAATATAACTGAACACAACAAGTCCAAACGTAATGCAGAAGGTCGTAATTCGATAAAACGCGCAAAGTCCGTCACTTATTAAATTCCCGATTGTAGTACACACGTCTCGCTTCGCTGGTGGTTCCCGCTCGACTGCCTGCTCCCTCAATCGGGCCATTGTTTTATACTGCTTTATACCGAATTTCCTAGAATCAGCTTGTACTTTAAATCCGTAACACCTGGCTAATGATCACAATACAACAATAGGCCGTATGCCAATAAGTAAACAAAAGAAGACGACCATAAAATAATTTAATTGTTATTAGTTCAAATACCGACGGTTAAGAAATGTACTTTGTTTCAGATATGCAAGTGGATTTTGTTTTTTGTTTCTGGCACTGTTTGATAGCTAGCACATTTCTATATTATTTTACTGTTCATTGTTACCTTAACGCTGGTAGACAACTAACATTAGGTACTTGTATGGAGATTATATTAAGTTTAATTAGTAGTAGGGCAATTACATACATAAGACATAAGATATAGAAACACGAGATTATATTAAGTTTAATTAGTAGTAGGGCAATTACATACATAAGACATAAGATATAGAAACACGGTAACAGGAATTATACACACAATCTAGATTAAATTATGTTCTGATCCTGATTCCACTGAGTGGAAATGAGATATAAAGGAAAATCATTTTTCAATATCTGGATCGACTTTCTTCAAAGAGACGGTAATAAACGTTTCGAAGAGGGCATTGATCTCACTATAAGACGGTGTTCTAAAAAATAGAGAATAGTTGTAATATTCTTCGAATCATCGATCGAGCCAGTTTTCTTACATAATATGGGTATCCAGACGTTAACCATAGACTAATATAAGCGTGACTACCAGATATGTGCTATGCAGCTATGCTGCGAGTATGTAAAAACTAAACTATGAAACTATGTGACCGTTTCCATTTAAGCTATGTAGCGGAGCGAGTAAAATGCTTTATGAAAATGCGCCGCCGCATTTTGGTCACAACGCGCGCCTACTGTAAGTACATTGCTCTGCACATAGCTACATCACTCGCGGTTATCCACAGCACGCATCCATAATACGCATCCTTCCATAGAAAAACATCGATTAGTTGAATGAGTTTCCACCACTGCTATGCTGTGTGGACCAATGTGTATGATTGGTGCATATCAAACTCATTCATAGCAACGTTGCATAGCACATCTCTGGTGGAAAAGCAACCTAAATATTAGCTAATATTAACAGACTTCGTTAAGGTTAAGTTTTCTCGTTTTTTTTCGTATAATTCTCGATTCTATTCGGGAACTGTACTTTTTCTAAATTGCAAGTTTTCTTCGTTGTACCTACTATTTTATAGTATTAAAAAAAATACCAATCAAATTGAGAACCCCCTCTTTTTTGAAGTCGGTTATTTACTTTGTTTGAATTATTTAAATGATGAGAGAGATTTCCTTGTGTAGATAAACAAGTCAATTAAATAACTTGATGTGATTGATTTTATAACTATAACAATTTTCAAACTAAGTAAATATGAGTACTTAAATCTCGCGACAAGCTTTTATAACATATAAATTAATATCGTTGGGAAGTACATAGAACAGACAAACAGACAAGAAATCTTAAGACACTTGCATCGTGTTCTCCGTTGGTAATATAGTCTATTCCACTGGGTTTTATTTAATAACTTGAATGTAGAGACACGGTATTTTTAGAATTTTATATTATTATAAATAAAAAAATCTATACTATTTCCAAGCGTTTATCTTACTTTTGACGTTTGCACGTTTATCAAGTTACATATTTATTGAAAGTAAAGCTCACATGAAACAAATAACATAATCACCGTACTTTATTGTTGCTGGGGACGTAATAGTTATGTTCTCTAAGTCATGTAACACAGATTATTAAACCCCCGACACTACGTAAATAAATCGAAAGTAATCGGTTTGAAAATAAAAAAATATTCTACTTTATTACATTTTTTTACTTTATTACAACAATGGCTTATTTAATACATGTAAAACATACATACATACATATATACATACATAACTTCACGCCAGTTCCCTTGCGGGGTAGGCACGAACAACAGAGTGCCATTTAGGCTTATTCTTACACACCTCACTTGCCTCTTTGACATTCATAACTCTTGTCATGCAAGTTCGTCTGTTCTTAATGCTCCTGACATCACCTTCTGCTAGTACACGATCAATTTGATCATGGAAGGTGTGTCGTGGCCTTCCACGACTTCCATGTAAAACATCTTCATTGGAATGTGGTTATATTTATTACACTACTAGCTGTACTCGGCAGGCGTCGTCCTGCCCTTAGAAATAATAATCTAGAACCCGATTGCAGCGACATTTACCAGAACCAATAGTTAATTTAAACCATTCTGGAATCCACTTTAATAAAAACAAAAATATCATCAAAATAGGTCCCACCATTTAGGAAGAATAGCGGTGCCACCTACCGGTAGATCTATATTCTTAACCATCCCGGAACCCACTTGAACACACACAAAAATAATTTCAGCTAAATCTTGGAACCTGATTGCAGCGCCATTTATCTGGTTCAAATTTGAATCTATACCATCTCGGGGCCCACTTTAACACACACAAAAATAATTTCACCTAAATATTGAAGCCCGGTTACAGCTAAATTAATTATTTTACATGTATATTATTTTATCAGTAAAATAACTCCGACCGAAGCATCTGTTTTAAACGATTAGAGGTTAGATTAGAAATAATTTTATATGGTGGTTAAGTATTCTTATATTTTCTCATTTTTCGCGCAATTTTCTTAATTTTTTCTTTCATAAGAACCTTCTCCTGATAATAACAAAAACAACAAAAAAAGAGTTACCGAAATCGGTCCAGCCGTTCACGCGTAATGGGAAATAAGGATTCATTTTTATATACATACATACATACATACATAACTTCACGCCAGTTCCCTTGCGGGGTAGGCACGAACAACAGAGCGCCATTTAGGCTTATTCTTACACACCTAACTTGCTTCTTTGACATTCATAACTCTTGTCATGCACGCTCGTCTGTTTTTAAGGCTCCTGACATTTTTATATATAGTATTTTAGAAAAAATGTATAGATAAGTTAAATCAAATAAAAACTTCTTTATAAATGAAATAAATTTTTATAACAAATCGAGTCGGTAACAGTAACATTACTAATTGATCCGCCAACGAGCTGTCAAAAGTAATATAAATGCTTGGAAAGGGTATAATTAAGTTTCATGTAAGTAGAGAAAAATAATAATTTCGTAACAGTCGCCCAAACACGCTTGATAATAAATTAAACGCAATGTGTAACCTGTATGAAAGTTTGCTAACTAAATAAGGGCTACGGTCCAGGGTTTAACCCGGGGCGTAACTGTGCAAAAACTCTAGTTACTAATATAATAGAACTCTCTGAGAGCTAATACTTCATCATTTATGAACTCAAAAAACTCATTGAAGAACATGGTGCTGTTTATTCAAGATCTGAATAACAATATACACTGAATAACACTATAAATATATATGTATAACAATCACCCATAACTTTGTAGCGCTATACAGACTACATCTTCCTTCAAAATTTAAACCATGTTTAGCCCTGTAGTTTTTTAGAAAATTGACAGCATCACATCTAGGTAGACGGACAGATGGATAGGATGAGTTCATAAAGGCTCCGTAGTCAGTTGTCCCTTTTATTAAAGGAACCGAATGTTTGAATACGTCAACTAACAACTGAAATAAAATATATAATAAAACTAAAGATCAGGACGTGGCTACACGTAACAATGTTAACTTAGATTATGTTCAATAACTTTGTGGTTTTGAATATCAAGTTTGTTGTGCGGCTTCCTCTTGAACAAGAACTAGAATTTACATTATAGGCGAGAGTACAGATAAACTTTTATTTAATACTAGTATTTCCCAGAAACTTTGTATATGTTGCACGAATAGAAAACGTCGAACTTTTGTTACTATTTCAAATCAGCAGGAATTTCCGTTACATACATTGAATTTTATTTTATTGTATTATATTGTATTACATTTGTTACATACACATGACAAGAGTTATGAATGTCAAAGAAGCAAGTGAGGTGTGTAAGAATAAGCCTAAATGGCTCTCTGTTGTTCGTGCCTACCCCGCAAGCGAACTGGCGTGAAGTTATATGTGTATGTATTACATTTATTAGAATATATATAAAACATTCAGCATTAATTTTAAATATTTATATAATTCAGTTTTGTTTTATTATTGAAACTAATAAGCAATTTGGAGACGCAGTCAGGCAATCTCCGCGGTTTCGGGGCTTATGTGTTTAATACATAACCATCCCTTATTCCCCAATTAAAAACTGGTGACCGGAGAATACAGGACTCTTGTGCTTACCGCGGAGGCAGCCGCCAGCCCTCGATAGCGATAATTCAGGGGTCTGCCGCTGCTAATCGACGTAGCGGGACACAAAGGTGTAGCAAGGTGCTTCTACACGCAAGTAAGCCTCAAACCTACAGTAGGCAAGGCATTTGTCCAACTGGATATGTATGTATGGGGCGCGAAAATCTTCAATAGCTCAATTTAAGTGCGGTTGTAATGGCGGTTGCGGTTCAACTTCGCGACTGTCGCGGCGGCGTGGCGTATAACGATGTACTCACTTACGCGCAGATCGGGCGGCGGCAACATACGGGGGTTGCAAGACGCTATAAATCCAAGACACAATTTCCAACTGGGAAATAGATGATGCCAACAAAATTTATTAATATTATAGTTACAATGGGAAACAAGTGAGGTGTGTAAGAATGGGCCTAAATGGCGCTCTGTTGTTCGTGCCTACCCCGCAAGGGAACTGGCGTGAAGTTATGTATGTATGTATGTACAATGGGAAACACCACCAATCTTGGAAATTTGTGAAAACTTCGGTACTTATAATAAACAGTAATAATATATACAAAAAAATGTACATGAAATATATTATAGTCAGTTTTATAGTAACTTATTTCTGTATTAAACTACTGTACTAAGCGAGTTGTAAAAAGAAAATCAGTTTTAAATCTGAGAAAGTAATTACTATTATATTATATAATTCATGTTTTCTTGAGAAATTTAAACTTATTTTAGAACATGGTTTTCCTTTTATTGTAATGACTGTAATGTAAACTTTTAAACAAATTTGTTTTTTCTGCACATGTTACCTACATCTATTTGACTTGTTTAATTGAATACCCGAAAAAAAAACATATTTTTATTGAAGTATTTTATTTTAATCGATTTCCTTTTATATTCGTCGGTATTTAGAAACGTCGTATTATATCACTTACATTCAAAGTGCAGAATAAAGTTTCAAGAAACTATTACGTAGGTTGGTAACTTTATCTTTGATATTATGTGACGTCTATCCGAAAACAGTTATCTTGTAATTGCTTTGTTTCTTTAATACAGAATTCGATCAGTGTAAGAACTGTTTTCTTTATTTATCAATTTCATCTTTATATAATACAGTAGTACTACGGCACTACTTAAACCTATGAGGTTTGCGTGTGATGCAACACACCCTCGAGTTTAAAAGTAAAACGAGTTATATGGATATAAATATGCACAAACGCATTTACATATACATTATATACCTATAATATATATACAGAATTACATACATACATACATACATAACTTCACGCCAGTTCCTTTGCGGGGTAGGCACGAACGACAAAGCGCCATTTAGGCCCATTCTTACACACCTCACTTGCTTCTTTGACATTCATAACTCTTGTCATGCACGCTCATCTGTTCTTAAGGCTTCTGACATCACCTTCTGCTAGTACACGATCAATTTGATCATGGAAGGTGTGCCGTGGCTTTCCACGACTTCTGCATCCATCTACTTTTGCATGGTATATCTGTTTAGTCATTCTTTCATCGTGGATTCTTTCCACATGGCCGAACCACCGGAGCATTCCTTTCCTTACCTTCGCCTTATACAGAATTCATTAACATATATACTAGCTAGTATGTGGGTACATTCATAAAACAAAACATAAATACGGTAGTGAGCACTCGTACACAGAGGCTGTTATTGCATTTTTCTAAAGGAAAAAGTATTTTTTTAGTATCACTTTAATATTTTCAAACTTTAACTGTTTTATTATTTTAACCTGTACTCTAGTGGTATAACTTTTGAAAGCTGAGATTTCAATTTCGATGACTTTTTTATCCTTTTAAGAATGTTATCTATTTATCTTGTATACTAATATTATGAAGAGGTTAAATTTGTGAGTTTGTGACGTTGTAGGGGGTAATCTCTGGATCTACTAAATCGATTTAAAAAATTCTTCTACGGTTGGAAAGCTACGTGAACAGGGAGTGTCATAGGCTATATAACATGATGCAATATACCACGGGAGCGGGACAGAGCGCGGGTGAAATCGCGCTGGGCCGCTATCTTAATATATATAAATCTCGTGTCACAATGTTTGTCCTCAATGGACTCCTAAACTACTTGACCGATTTTAATCAAATTTTCACACCGTGTGCAGTTTGATCCAACTTGAAAGATAGGATAGGTTACATTTGGACCCGGTAGGTGGCGCTGCAATCGGGTTCTAAGTTTTATTTCTTCAGGGCAGAACAACGTCTGCCGGGACAGCTAGTCTTAATATATATAAATTACGTGTCACGTTGTTTGTCCGCGATGGACTCCTAAACTACTTGACCGATTTTAATCAAATTTTCACACCGTGTGCAATTTGATCCAACTTGAAAGATAGGATAGCTTAAAGATAAGACCCGGTAGGTAGCGCTGCAATCGGGTTCTAAATTTTATTTCTTCAGGGCAGAACAACGTCTGCCGGGACAGCTAGTTAATTTTATAAAATTCTAAACATGCCATGTTTGTACATTAAAAAAAAAAGCAACTCGAATAGACTGTAAGAACGATGGAAAACATGATGCATTTTTTTAGATTTCTTGTCTGTTTGTCGATTTGTCTGTTCGGGATTTACGTAAAAACTACTGGGCCGGGTTCGATGCTGTTTTCGCTGATTGACGGCAAATTCTTAGACTTCAAATCTGCGCCACCTTTTCTCCCGGGAATCTTGCGGGGATTTTTCTGGGAATGATTTAAAGTGACCAGATTGAAAAAAATCGAATTCCAATGTGTCTTTTTACTGATCGATAGCACATTTAATGTAATAAAATGTGTGATAATTTTTATCCCGGGAATTCCGCGGGAATTTCCCTGGGAGCGGTTTGAAGTTGTACGGGTGCATAGAAATTTACTTTCGACCCAATTTTCAATAAAACGATAATTTACATTGTTTTTTAAATTCTAGGATACTTTGTGTCCCGGGAATCCCACGGGAGTTTTCCTGGGTGTGGTACAAACTAGTTAGATTGCATAAATATCCGTTGATGACAATACGATATCACAAAATTTTAGGTTTGATACAGAGTACCTTCATAGTAGTCTCGTATAAATTTAATTATTATAAAAAAAATCGTTATAATCGGGTAAAAATGTAGTTTTTGAGGTAAGTCATTTATAACTTTTTTATTTCTGAACTCATTTCAATCATTCTTTTTGTGTTGGATTTAGGATAGCTTCAGAATAGTAACGTATAAATTTCATTGTTATTAGAACCTGGGTTCTGAAGATATAGTAGAAATTTACTCAATATCAAATAGATAACATATTGAAAAAAATATTGTCACATTTATGACAATCCGAAAACGAGTTATTGTCTAATTGAGATCAATAACGCGCTGTACTAAACTCGATTAGAACTAGAAAAGCGTACAATGAAAATCAATAATGATAAACAGCACAACAGCGTAAATTGAGTTATGGGATCCGTCGTATTTAGAAAACGTCGACGATCGGAGTTGAGATTCAAACGAAAATGCTGGCTGGTGACACCAGACGATGGGCGTCGTCATTTAATTAAACAATTTTCATCATGCACTTACACCAATCAGAATTTTAAAACAACGGACAAAAATGGGTTGCGAAACGTAGCCGAAGGTCGCGAAGGTATATATATATATACTGAGTTTCAGCCAAATCAGTCCAGTCGTATTACCATGAACACGTAACAGACAGACAGAGTTACTGTCGCATTTATAATATTATAATAGGGGCAATTGATTTTTTCTTTTTGAACTTTTTGTTTTGTTGTTTGTGGTCTAAGCGTATGCGAAGGGCTCTATAATAAACCACGTCGGCATCTAATTTTTTTATTGCATGAGTTCAGCAGACAGACAGAAGGCCCTCTGGTGGAAACGGTTACTATCGTCTATGGACATTCGTAACACCAAAGGTTCTACAAATGTGCTGCTGCTCTCTAAAGGGAGACTGGAACCTGTATACTGATGCTGGAATACAACCCAAGGTTGTTATGGTGGCATACTTTAGACCAGGGGTGTTAGCTATCCAGACGGGCAAATGCTATACCATCTGGTTGTGGGTTGTTTTAATATCTCCTAAGAGACTGACAAAATTAAAAAAAATGAATTAAGTTACATATTTTATGGATCTGACTAACGATACTGCATACAATCTTTATTTATCCACATTCTTTGTAGTACCATACAGATCACACCTTTCTCTCAAATTTTATTTATGTAGATTTATAGACCCTAATTGTTTTTGTGAAAAATAACTCATATATTCAAAGACGACGCACAGATACGACGATTCGTAAGGGTTCCTTTTTGGCAAAACGACAGCTTGAATTTAAAGAATTAGAAAATCTAATTAACACTTACCAAATATTCCAGAATCATGTTCCATCCGATGACAAAAGCTATAAATTCGCCGACAGTTACGTAGGCGTACATGTACGCCGAACCGGTGGTATTCGGCACTCGTACGCCGAACTCAGCGTAGCAAGCACCTGAACAATGAAAATTTCCGCTTAGTAATTCACGGAACTCCTGCATGGTTTTCAAACGCTAACTAACGAGAATATTCACGTCACTGATTTTGTGCACCAACTATACGCACTAGTTTTGAACCAGATATATCTACGTATAAATTATATAATAACATGTCTTATTATTTCTCTTCAATGATAATCGCTAAAATACGTCGTTTCGTCTTTTGAACTGCTTGGTACTGATACACATGCTCATTACTAACACGAAAGCATTTCATTATTGAGCAATTACTGCTTAGTGGTACGTGTCAAAGCTTGTTAGTAATGAGCATGCTGAAAAATCAACAGTTCTTTATTTTCGAGCCTGCTACCTGACGCATGGGTAGAAGGGTGCATGCTTCTAGTTCGTCCGAACAGGTTTGATTTTACAAAACTAGCATACTTATTATTAGCGAATGCTACCTTAACTGAAATTCGTTTTTTTATTGCAGGAGATCAGCAGACAGGCAAATGGCCCACTTGATGGAAAGCGGGCCATTGTCCATCGCCTATGGACATTAGCAACATCAAAGGTGCTACAAATGCGCTGCTGCTCTCTTAAGGGAAACTGGAACCTAGTCACTAATGCCGGAACACAACTCGAAGGTTGTTATGGCGACATACTTTAGACCAGGGGTGGTAGCCATCCAGTCGGGCAAATGCCCTACCACCTGGCAAATTAAATTAATTAGATTTTTTTATTTGACTTAAATTAGATATTTGGTATTTCAAGTTGTGAAGATTCATGTTTAAAATGTATAATGTATCACGTAACAATTAAGTCGATATTAGATGATCCCTTTTTGTCCTTCAATTTGGAGGCATCAACCAAAGTGATCATTTAATGTCATCGAATACCATCAAGTGCTTTGAGTTCTGCACCTTTCAACCAAATCAATTTAATTTGGTTGATCCGTCTAATGTCAGCATTATCAAGTGCTTATTTATGGTAAAAGAAAATATCGTGAGAAATCCTGCGAATCCATCTTGGAAAAGCGTGGCGGGATTTATATAGTTATGTATTCTAAATTGGCATAAGACCCGTGCTATATATTATAGAATTATCACACGGTTTACCTTTTGTAAACTTCCTACCTCATGTTGTTCATATAATGTATACACATTGTTTATCTCGAAACAGGAGATATTACAAAGTTATTACTTTTATATAAGAACCCAAAACAAAGGAGTAGAATCAACTTAAGCCAAGATTGCAGAGTAATGATTCTTAATTTAAAATTCAGTCACGCGTTTAGTATTATATATATTATCAAACTGAGTTCTCTCCAAAGATCAAACTTTTGACCTATCGCGTCAGCAGGAGGGTGGAGGTAGCGAAACACTTTGAAAACACATTATTAAATATATCACATTGTATTGAATAGTTTCTAAAGAAATTACGATACGATATCGGCTTCATACAAAGTCGCACAGGACTATTGGCCCCCATCTTAGTCCCTATAACGCTGTTAATTGGAACTGTGGCTAAATAAACTTACCTGAAAAGATGCTCGCTAAAGCAGCGATGAAGAAACTGAAGATGACAGCTGGACCAGCGAATTTGCGAGCGACCATCCCAGCCACTAGATACATCCCTGTTCCAACACACGAACCGACTCCTAATGACGTCAGGTCCATGGTCGTCAAGCATCGCTGCAAGAGAATATTAATGTTATTGAAGTTGAAAGCAACGTAATTGGTTCGAAAAACGAGACCCTATTAGAATCTGATCTTTTCATTACTAAAGCAATTGAATAAGACGGAGTGTTTTTGCTATTAAGCTACCATGATTAATAGCTTAGATAATTTATTGTCCTAATTTGCTTATTGTTACAATTAACATGGGCTGAAGATAATGGAAAGCATTGTGAAGAATTGCACATCGCAATTACTGATAGGTATGTGAAGACTACCATCTGCTTTGGCCAAGCGGGGCAGGTATGGCGTACATTCTTTGAAAAATAGGTAAGCCTAACCTCAACTAGGGATTGATATTATATTATTTAACTGAAAGAAAATAATAAAATTTTATTTTGTACTTTGATAAAATTTACCAAGGTTATCTGCTCAATTACATAATAGAAATGGTATTAGATAATGATAGCCTACAACGTGTCGATTCTCAGTTTGGTCCTCCTCATTTTTGGTGGAGTGGAGAGTATACCCACCACACTTACCCAAGGCGGATTTAACGCATCGAGAGGGAGTGCGAGAGAAAGAGAGTGATACCACTTTATCGTACACCATTACAGAAAACATAGAAAAACTTACAGCCTAAAAATATTCCAAACATGCACAATGAGCGGTCTTACCGCTAAGAAGCGATCTCTTCTACACAATCTGTGGCAGGAATAAAACAGATTCAAATTGTCATACATAAATATTAGACGATATGCAGTTACTTGCATTAGTAGAACTACTAGAGATATAGGAGAGTAATACTAGAAGTACGTCAGCAGAAGTTAATTAACAATATGCGCATCAACTCAGAAAACTGCCTAAGTAGTGTATAACTCCCGGCCAGCGTTTGAACCCCTGACTTGAAATGCGAGCAATGAAAGTACTGAAAAATTCAAGGTAGAATTGAAAACAAACTTTTCTGAGAATATTGGTTTAAAGTGGACATTGCTACCTTTGCGGAATCCTTCACGGTGAGTGGACAGACAGTTGGTTTAAGACGATGAAACCATTTGAAATTACGTAGCATATAAAAATAAAATGATTGTTTTTGTCACATTTGTATGAAACAAACATGTTCATTTTTAATGCGAATAAACGGTTTTAATCTACTATGTGGGTAAATATGATTAAAACACTTGTTATTCAATAAACAATCTAGTTGGTGTAAGCCTTGAAAAGGGACAAGTTCTGAATAAAATATCTATATTTTAGTAAGTTCTTTACGCAACCGCTACTTGATCTGGTTTTAGTACATTTCTTTTATGTTTAAAAAGCTTGGATATAATCTTTTCTTTATTATATTACTATTTTGTACCGAGAAATATCATTCAAAGGAAACTAAGTGAAATTGAGATAATATAAATATGTATTGTGTTCTTTATAGACTATTATTTAAGAAAAGGATATTTACATTTTCCGGTTCAATATGTATACTGTATAATTTTATTATTTGCGTCAAGATGAGTTTTTATAATATGTAATACATTTTTTATATACCAATATTATTTGATTCCATATTATGTCATTTTAATGAAGTGTCTCTATCATTTTTTGTTCTAACTAGTACATAAATATAACAGATTTAATTTTTGCATCAGTGTTAATATAATTATGTGTAAATGAGAGTACGGAAGTACATACGGTAGTCTCAAAAGGGTAAATGCTAAAAGCTGTATATGCAAGAGAACAGTTAATTAATAAATAATTAAACGTGTCTGTTTATACAAATTAATAATATTTCAGTGTGTGTTTATAACTAAGCTTGAACAAAGATTTGTTATAAACGTAATAATTACTTGGTTAAATATACTTGTCGAATATAAACGACGATCATTAGAACCGATAGCAAAATAGGTTGCAATTATTTCACTGGTTAACTACATTCAGCTTTGGAATTGTAGTTTCAACACATAATCAGAGCACAGTTGATTTGATTTAACCGGAAACTCATCATCCGTGAAATTGTGCAGCCAAAGTGTTGACAGCAAACATGCTATGATCTCGTTGTAATTAAACATTCCACCTATGCAATTCATTGCAAAGGTCTATCTATTTTAAATACCAATTTCTGTCAGGTACTAGATCTACATTATATAACAATGTTGCATACAAAAGGACACGGGGGCATTTGAGCCAAAGAAATATAATGAGTTAAGATAAGGCTTAAAAAATAGCTATATTTTTTATCACAAAATGGAAAACACAAGTCCTAAATTCTGTCTGGAAGACAAGAAATCTTAAAAATAAGGTTACAATTAAAATAATTTATTACAATTGTGAAAAATATCAGCACAATAAAAATACATCTTAACATCACTCTTTTGTTTTACAATCCGGGCCCAAGAATGTATGAAAGCGTATAATTCTCCTTTTCTATACACACACGTACATATGCAGTGCAGTGGTATTTTTATTAATTTTGTTACCACTACTGTTAAAATATTTTGACAATGAATTTGTAACTTTATGATTTGTCGTCATTATCGTTGAAATTGCAACACCTTTTTCCCGGTAATAGTATGATTGTTGCGACTACACAAATTGTAGAAAAATATATGTAAATGGTAAACATAATTAGTACATGTTGAATTGTTTGTATGGACCCAACGTTTAAGTACGTATGTATCAAACTTTTAATTTCTGTAAGATTTAACAAACAATTGGCCCCAAATTTGCCGACCATAAAATCTCTCAAACTAGGCTCTAGCATACTCAGTTGGCTGTATAATACGTATATAATATATCAATAAGAATATTCTACCACTTTAGCGCACGCAAATTTCTACAATACAATATTTTATTATTAACTACCTTGAAAAGTATTCAAAAATTATAACAAGTATATTTTTTTTTGTAAGAAATTCAGATCATTGCAAACAATACTTGGAAAACAAAAACCACATTAATAAAGATTGCACTTTTACAAAAATTGACGTTAAACTTTCGCAATATAAATCAACTGAGTTTGTTCAATAAAAGCAGCGCGGCCGGTCACCAAGGAGTTATTGGTTTATGTCACATTCAAAAGTCATCTTTAATATCTCTAGAAGTAAAGCATCGATTTGTTCTGTAGTAAAAGTCCGGTAGGCTAAGTATGGCACTCTAAATCTTTTCAACTCGTATTCCACGGGCCGTTTGAAGTGAGCACTCAAATAACATTTTTATAAAAGTGTCTTTAACAACTTTTAAAACGTGTATATAAATGCGGCTAAAGAGCTTTATAGTGAGTGGCAAGAGGTTTCCGCATCTTTATTGGCGGTGTTATATAAGGCCAGACTCGGCAAGGGAATTATACAAACCGACGTTGCGGAATGTTTTATTTTCAAGATCTAAAAAAGATCTAATTTTTAAATCTTTCAAATGTGTATTGATGTAGTAGTTATTGTGGTAAACACCACATGTACAATATTATAAGACAGGCATAAATTAATAATTTAAATTATCTTCTATCAAATTTATGTGAGGGTTGATATTTAAGATATTTTATTCAATAAAACCAAAGAATATATATAAAAGAATATATAATTGCATATGTTTCTGACTCTAGTGGAATTTTTAACTACCAGAGCTTTGTCCGAAGCTTCGTTCGCGTAAATTTTAATTCTCATATAGCTATGTGCTATATTAGGTTATGATTGGTTTGTAGTTAAACTAGTGGAGAATTGTAATAAAAGATTAGTAGACGTATGCAAGTCGGCCTTGAGCATTTAGGGATGCTTTATAAAATACAATACGAATATGAGCTCTTAAGCCGGCGACATATGTGCGAGTAACTATGTGTACTTGTGGCTAGATGATCTTCTTCGCTTTTGAAACTACACATACTTGTAACACAAGGCAAAAGGTCGTCCAGGCAACATGTTCGCGTACTTGCTTGCAAGTCTATCTCCCGCTTTATGCAATGCAATTAACAACCGTAGTGGTGTAGTTAGGCACGTTCGTCATATCTATGCATTTTTTCCCCAAAATTAACGTACTTTTGGAAACTAATTATATGTTTCTTTCAAAATACTATATAATAAAACATTATCACGAGGCAGGGCCGGTGATTTATTGCATACCCCTATTAATATTATAAATGCGAAAGTAACTTTGTATATCTGTTCCGTTTTTACGGAAAAACTACGGGACCGATTTGGTTGAACCTCAATACACACACACACACACATATAATCAATGCCGAGGATGAACATGGGATACTTTTTATCCCGAAAAATGGGATAGTTTTCGGCGTAAAAATATGTTCGTCTCTCTGTAAGTTATGCTTTTACAGAAAAACGATTGGACTGATTTGGCTGAAATTCGTAAATAAATAAAAATATATGTAATTTTAATACCGACGATTGACAAGGGCTTCTTTTCATCCCAGATAATGGAATAGATTTATGTAAAGGTTATTCTAGTAAGTAGGATAGGTTTTTTGTGATTTTCCATTTTCGTCATTGCGGTCATTGCGAACATTTCGGCCATTTCGGTAATTTTGATCATTTTTGTAATTGTTGTCATTTATATTTAGTTTTCAGATAGCTAGACAACCAGAATGGGTTGAAGTAGAGGATAAAAGTTTGTATGGGAGATCAAGCATTCCTCAAGTTTATAGATATAAAATTCATCATAACAAATGCTATAGTAACTTGATCTATCTATCTATCTGTCAAGTTTTCACGGAAAAACTACTGGAGTATTGGGATCGCTTTTGCTGTAAATTAGTTTAAATGTAGTTGTAATACCGAAAATGGACATAAATACTTCTACATACACATACATATATAACTTCACGCCAGTTCCCTTGCGGGGTAGGCACGAACAACAGAGCGCCATTTAGGCTTAAATACTTCTCATGTCGAGAAATGGGAAAGTTTTCGATATAAAATTAAGTGAATCTTCTGGGGGCAAATAGCATTAACCAAAATGTAGTACAATGAAACCTGTATTAGCGCCTGCCTTTTAAACAAGAGGTACCAGGCGACGACGCGCGGCGCAGCCGCGGGGTAAATTCTACTTTTTAATATAAATAAAAGAAATATGTATTACATATTTATGAAGACCGAGAGACCATACATCTGTTATTTTAAGCGACCGAATACCGATTGACAAAGTTCGTTTCTTACCCGTACCTCAGCCCCTCACTCTTGATCGCAAAGATTAAAATAAACATAGCGGAAGTTTGTCCTGCCACATTATGTAAACTTTTGACAGAGTATGCAGTACAATAAATTATGTTTTTATTCTTTGGATATACATTGACAGTAATAAAAGGCAATATAAACGCGAAAATGACTATTCGTTTGCTTGTTCGTTTAGTCTTTACAATTAAAGAATTTCCATGTAACCTGTTTTGAAAATGTATAATTTTAATTAAGTAAATAATCATAAGATACTTTTATTTCTAAAAATAGGATAGTTGTCAAGGAACAGTGATCCAAAGTTCACATGCGTGAAATTGAATGAATCAAAACCATTAAACAGGTTTGCCTTTTGATCACTGCGAAACTTTTTTTTAACATTTACCCGAGCGAAACTGCCCAATTAAAAAAAAGTAAACATATACAACAAATGGTAGTGCCATAGCCAAAGTCATAGCAAAGATTATTATCAGTTTTGTGGTTATTCTTAAAAAAATAGTTTGAAGCTTTAGTTTTCAGTTTATCAAATCAATAACTTACTCTATGCTTTGTTTAAATAGTAATATTGTAGGTTGCTATTCATTTCATTAAAAATAGAGATTTCCACTACAACCTTATACAAAAGAAAATAAAAATATATCTTACAAAAAATTAACTTCGCTCTCTGCGAGTAAAAGTCAAATTAAATGTATTCAATTCGTTTAACGCTCCTTCCAAGTAAGTATCGCATAAAAAATGTTTCAGATATCGTAAGCTCCTAATCGCAAATTGACACTGAATTTGAGAACGAAACGAAATAAAGAATATTGATATTATTTTATTTAAACTATGCCAATTATACAAGAGAAAGTGTTATATTCAGCACTCGACATCCTAGGTTTGATGCCAACCTTGTCCATATCATAACTAGATATCCCTGTTCTAATTTTAATTACAATAAAATGTCTAATTCTGATAACTAATTCAAACAAAGCTAACTACAAAGATATAACTTAGAAGTGACAATTTTCTGACATCAATTCTTACTTTCGTGTTTTTTTTTTATAAAATCTATATATATTATAAGGTTAAATATCAAGATTTATCTGATTTTTTTATCAACAACTTTTTACTAACTCTCGACATAAATATTCTACTTCATTTAGGTTTACATTTATATTAATACTTATTTCCTAATTATATTTAGAACCAACTAAACTGTCTTAGTTTGATCATATTTGCACTTATATCAAGGTTAAAAGATATTTTTATGATTGTAACAAAAATGTAATAAATTAAATTAGAAGGTCTTCGTAGTTAACCGTTGTAATACCATATTAAAATACAAATGTAAAACTAAATAACAGCCATTAAATTTTGGACTTCTGTACTGAAAAATCGTTTATGGTGAACATGACGATGTTTGATTTTTAAATTCACAAGTGTCAATGCCGCGATTACTATATATTATAAATCCAAATTAACTGATTATAAAAGCTCATAGATTTTTCATTACATGTTTAACACACACAATTAACTGGAAAGACGATGGCGGCATTATGTTGACTACACAACGAAATACATTGCGCATAAGCGCAATTTAGAAAAAGCATGATTACGTCAAAATAAAAACACAATTGTAAAAATTAGCGGGGTCAAATCTTTTATTATCATTCGGGTAATATGTATTTCAATATGAAATATCATATCGAAATACATTGTCGTGTAGGATATCCATGCATATTTCGAAATTTTTAAAGGCAAGTTCGGATTTTTTTCTGTCGAGGTTTTTGTATCCAAACGCGGTTCCATTTCAGCCAATTTGACATTTATACCTTCAGTATCATACATTTTAATTTCAGTACCGTACTGTTAGCATTATCTACGTAGCCGGAATTGCAATATCTGTATTCTTCCGGCTGAGTAATACCATCACTCGATGTTATTGCTCGAGATAAAACTTTGAACAGTTTCATGTGGTTTAAAGAAATATTTGTATTTTCACAAAACCTAGCACCACATTCTCGCGAAACTTTCGGTACCTATATGACAAATCTGAGCGTTCCTTTTAATAATTCTTGAGATAATCAGTTGTAACCCACTGACAGCAAAACATCTAAGTACCATCATAATGATTCATTTGTAAAAAAAAATTTAAACGATTTAGAATTAATATATTTTCTCGTAACTAAATACAAACCTAAGTACATATACGAATTATACAATAATTATACTATAAATAAAACTATCCTATAAATAAAACTAAATAAACAAACAAAAAATACCTACACTAAAGCCCGCTCAACCCCGCCAGCCCATCACAAAAAACTTGTATGAAAATAACTGTTTGTAATGGAAAAAGGAAGAATTTTAGATGCCTACAATTTATAGTTAAGGTAAATAATTTAGTAGTAATTTTATATTTGTATAAATTTTATACAGTGCTACTAAAATAAAAGCTCACCATCTCCGCTGTCTTAGTAATGTAGAACGGATGGGAGAGGATCGGAGCTTGAGGAAAGCATATTTGGGACGGCCATTTGCTGGAAAAACAGAGTGGAGGCTGACTGGAGCTACGAACCAATAACTGGCAAGAAACTGCGCAGGACAGGGAAAAATGGCATGGTCTCGTTTCGGAGGCCAAGATCCATTTTGGGCCGCTGAGCCAACGGAGTGAGTTAAGTAAGCTACTATCAGTACTAAAATGTCAAAAACTTTCAATCTATTACATTGCTCATAATATGGTTTTAATAAGTCAATGGCCAGTAAACACTTATCACAAGTTTAGCTCTGAATCTGAGATAAACTTTCATAAGCTATTTCCAGTTGAGGTTAAAGTTTAATACTGAAAGTTCTAGTACTAGAGTTGTGGGAATGCTTCGAATAGTCTCTAAGCAATCTACTTGATTTCAAAATACGAACGAGGAGTTATGAAGTTCCTAGATCGAAATCGTTTATCTGACACCTAGCTCACAGCTAAATTTCACACGAGTACGCTAGGGCGAGTTTGTAATTAAGTTCTACGGAAATTAAAATTATACGACATCTGTGCTTATTTCAAAGGCGATGTACTACCTACATCACTTCTGTATTTTAGATACTCTGTGTAAGCAAATGAAATATTATAATTCAATTTTCTAAAAAGCGATCCATACAGAAGTTGACGGAAAATTAAAATAAAACTTTATGATTCAAATAACGTTTTCTTTTAAAATTTTCATCAAATTGTAATATAAGAGCCACTCTGTCTGAGTAAAATAATTTGATTTGTATGTCTTACTCTAATAATTTGCCTTACTAATGGTTTGAATTTCACATAAATTTTATATAAGTAATGTTACTTTTTTTATCAACGGTAAGGTAAAAGTAACGGATGGACAGAATCTCGGGATATAGAAATCATTTTTAATATCTTATTGTTTGTGTGCTACGAGTAAATAATCGACAAAGGCGAAATTACATTTGAAAAATATTTAAGCCTTTAAAGATGACTTTAAAAGTATTTTGGTTATTTATGCACGGTGGTCGCCATTGTCCTTTGAACAATTTCAGTAAACAGCTAATGTTTGACGTGATAACCCTCAAAGTACATCAAAGCCGGTAACGCGTTGTCAGCACCTCTGCCTTTAACCATTTCCCATTTGGCACGTTTGCTTGTTGTCACCCTCTATCCACGATTAGCATATTTGGGGAACGTCAGCCCAGGCGTGCCACGGCACTGAACTGGTAAATCCTCCCTTTGCTGTCCATCAGTACCTACATCACCTCATTTTATAGGCCTAAATGTAATTATTAGCCCGGTGATGAAAGGATCGTCTGAATGAAAATTAATTGTTACGCAATCATAGCAACTAATGTTGCCCCATAAAGTGACAGTAGGGTTCCGTAGTTATATCTTGTTCGGAACTATATCAAAGATTCTTTGAGGCATTGGCGTTAGTTTAACTTTGTTAGCTATAGTGTACTACTTTTGTATAATTAGGGCATCTTTAACGAGATGGTTCTATTATTATATTAAATCTAGTTTAATATGGTTTTTATACAGAGAGTTTTATTTTATTTGCAGCCTCAAAATACGATATTTTGTGTCAGTTATCATCTATATATATATATATATATATATGTATCTATAAACCAATTGCTGTTCATTAGTCTCGCTAAAACTGGAGAACGGCTGAACTAGCTAAAGTTTAGGTTTTGAATATAGTAAAAATTCAAACAGTCAAAGTCAAGTCAGTCAAGTCAGTCAAACATTTGATGTTGGTCCCGTCGTTTAGAAATCAATTAAATTTAAAAGTAGTTCAGAAATGAAATTAAACTTAAAAATGAAGTTTTATTTCATTCTTTTGGTTTTGGATGTCAAACGTTTGATGTTCGTTCCTGTTAAGTTTTGACCACATTTTTTACTAAAGTTGAAACATTCTACCATTATCATTCAGCTTTTTTTATATGTTGATTCTGAGGCGGTACGAAGTTTGTCGGGTCAGCTAGTGTATAATAATAACCTAATTTAAAATTAATTTTTATACCATAAAATCTAAAACCTAATGAAAGTAGACGTCATTTATAATATAATATAGATAGTTGCTCACCGAGAGCCGCTGTCGTCCAGTCACTGGTGTCTCTTGATTAGCTTCAGAATCCCTTGGATCTCGGGTCCGGATCAACTTGGTGAAGAGGTTGTGGCCATCTCTTCGAAGAGCGGCCCAATCCACTGCGTGGAAGCGCTGTCTTATCCTAGAGAAACAAAATTGATTTACGTTTTAGACACTACAAGGCCCTAAGGGGCAATTTAATTGTTTCTATTTGTTTTTTGGGTTCTGATAACTACAGGTAAATAAGAACTCTTTTGGTGTCCTTGTTTGTGTGTAGATCATGCTGATTTTTTCAACAAACATTGTGATAACTAAGATGTGAAATTTATTACAGTTGCGGATTTTGTAGTATCTTTTTGTAGTAGTTTTTGCGAGTTTCATAACCATTTTGGGAAAGAAGGGCCGTTTATAGAGTATAACTTTGCTACATCCGGCAGACATTGCCCTGACCTTAAAAAGTAAAAATCTAGAACCCGATTGCTGCGCCATACACCGGGTCCAAATGTGAACCTAACCATCCCGGGATACACACAAACAGATACAAAAATAATTTCACCTAAATCCTGAAACCCGATTGCAACGCCACTTACCTGGTTGAATTGTGAATCTAAACCATCCCGAGACCCATTCAAACATTCAAAGACACATAAAAATTTCGTCACAATTTTGGAACCCGATTACAGCGCAATCTATAGGGATCAATTGTTAATATAAACCATTCTTGAACACATTAGAGAAAACACAAAAGAATGCATCAAATTTTTTATTAACAAATAAAACCGACTTCACACCAAAAATCACAAAATAAATATTTAACCGATATCTTGAAGTCATTGCCAGGTAAAATATTAAATAATAACAAGAAATGTGGAAAATATAATAATGTTTGTTTTACTTGGCACCGACTTAAGGTGTTGTGGGAAATCGGTTACTATTTGTTTTTTGGTTTTTAGTCTGAAGACAGTCTGTATTTTATATTTTTTTTTAGAAACCACGGGATTAAGAATTGTGTATTCTATGTGCAGCAACAGATTGATACGCATATATATAATTAATGCCAACACGATTAACAGGAGGACCCTAAAGGGGTTTTAGTGCATATTTCGGCACCCCATCTGGTCGGCGAATCGTATACTGCCCCGCCATAGGTTGCGTGCGTCACGGTGTCCGCAAGCTTTTTATTTAAGTCAATAGTTAAAGATGATTGCTTTCAATTACATAAAAAAAATAAAAATAAAACGGCGATCTTATCGCTACTAGCAATATCCTCCAGGCACCCTTAGAATAGTATAACGTATTCATGTCTAGCAACGAAAGACCGTAATAAATATAATTAATTCACTACAAGCTCAGTAAATAAGGAACAAACAGACATGTTGTTAAGGCCCGTATCGAAGCAGTTTGGACCCAAGTTGCTGCTTGTTTTCATTTGTGATCCCAAAATGCCGGTTAAGTTAAAAGGACAGGTCTGTAAATCTATCATTAGACCCGTCCTTTCGTATGGCAATGAAGCGTGGTCTGTACTTGAGCGGCGCGAGCAAGAGCTGTGTGTCACGGAGATGAATATGTTGCGGTGGATGTGTGGAGTCACACGGAAAGACCGTGTTAGGAAGTCCCGTATTGGCGGCAGTCTTAATGTCCGTGACATAGCAGACAAACTGCTAGAAAATCGTTTATGCTGGTACGGCCACGCTTTACGGAGACCGGCTAATTACGTGGGGAATAAATCAGTCATAAAACTCATTTATTCGTTACTATGTTACACGGCAGGGTTATATATGTATTATTAGTAAATTTTCAGTTATTAAGATTTACATCATTTGTCATCAATCTTTATAATCCAGGAATTCCTTCAAGCTATAGAAGGCCTGCCCGATTGAGCACTTCTTAAGCCGGCAAGTAAATGAATTAAAACTGCCGGAAAGTGTGATTTTGTTTGGTAGTTTATTATATTATAAATAGTCGGACCCATAACATGCGTTAACGTGTTAGATTTTTCCAATCTTATCTCTGTTCCGAGTCCGATATGAATGTATGTTGCTATGCTTTGCATACATGAATTAATTGATCCCGACGTGTAGGGCTACTTGAAGTACTTATAAATAAGATATGGTGAGAATTCGTAACGTTTTGAAATGAGGTCTGGCTGATTCCCTATTAGGTAATTCTAAAATAACACGAATGGCCCTTTTCTATATGCGAAAGGCGCGCTCCCATAGCGCGGTACCATATTGTTGAAATGAATGCACCGTAGCAAAGTAGCATGACCGAACTGCGTCAGTAGTTACCACGGAGCGATAATCTGGGAAGTGCGTAGCATGAACTCCCTATTTTGAAGAGTAATAATACATACATACATACATAACTTCACGACAGTTCCCTTGCGGGGTAGGCACGAACAACAGAGCGCCATTTAGGCTTATTCTTACACACCTCACTTGCTTCTTTGACATTCATAACTCTTGTCATGCACGCTCGTCTGTTCTTAAGGCTCCTGACATCACCTTCTGCTAGTACACGATCAATTTGATCATGGAAGGTGTGTCGTGGCCTTCCACGACTTCTGCATCCATCCACTTTTGCATTGTATATCTGTTTAGTCATTCTTTCATCATGCATTTTTTCCACATGCCCGAACCACCGGAGCATTCCTTTCCTTACCTTCACCCCGACACTCTCTTTCAGACCAACTCTCTTTCTTACTTCGGTATTACGAACGCGGTCCGCGAGCGACACTCCGCAGATTTTGCGCAGTGCTCGCATCGCATCTCGACCGCGTTTACTCTACTTTCATGCTCTCTCTTCCATACCCAACTCTCGCTTCCATACGTGAGCGTAGGTACCAGCACCGCGTTGTGTACGGCGAATAATAAAAGAATAATAATAATTGATGTATGTGGTTTTTTCACTGGAGCCCTCTATTCAGCTGGAAACCAAGAGAGTTGGAAATGTATAAAGTGTGTGTTGGTTAGATTTAGCGCTAACCCATTAAATTGGAATCAACCATACAATTGCACTGCTACTGTGTTGAGTCTCTATTACAAACGATCAATATCAGGTGGCACGGCCTCAGGCAGATCACTCAATAACAACTGGAATAAAATATTAGACACTGAAGACCCTCCATCTTTGTTTCCAATGGGTCTGAAGATGTTTTTCCTCTATTACCAATCACCACCTGCTGTCTTCCCCGCATTAAATTCATTAGTAGCCTGAGAGTATGTCCGTCTATAACATAGTGTCGTAATTTTGTAGACAAGACATCATGGTTTGTGACGTCCAAGGCTTTAGAAAAGTTACAGAATATAACAGCAACGTCCAGTCCATCTTCACTTGCAGCGAATATATGACGTATAATAACTTTGCGCGTTAGTGATATTGTAGACCGACCTTCCCGGTATGTCTAGCGGTAATGTCTAGCTATGCCACCTCCGCCGAGTCTCGATCGTAGGGGAAAGCCCAAGAAATGCTGGCTTGATGTTATGAAGGATCACATACGTACCAATGGTCTCGAAACCAGGGATACTGAATACGCATGAATTGGAGCAGAAAAAGTAGGAAAGCGGAGCCTGGGCATCGGAGCGAACGCTCCAAACGCATTCGGGATTTAACGTTCGGATGATGATGATGAAACATCTAAAGTATAGACATCAGTTTAATATTTCACACATACGTTTCACGTTAAACGTACAAGTAAGTTGACATAATAAATACTGAACGCGTTCATATACTTTCCGAGTTAAGCCACATTAGCCACGTCTAACGACCGCTGCCCACTTTTGTTAACACAAAGTTAAATTATGGCTTGTAGTAAACCACAAGAATTTAACGGGCCAACAGTAGTTTGGGTGCTTATATAGGCTTTAGATTTATAGCTTGCTTTCTATATTGATAGATAAATACAAACCGACTCTCGAGTCAGACAGCTAGACCTGCGTAAAACAGAAAGTTCTTTTAAGAAATCTGTTTTCCCGACCATCTAACTTGTTACCTATATATTCTAGGAAAATAGGCGGGCTAATGTAAGATCAATAAGTCTGGTAACAGCGTCCATTACAAAAAGTGTATCCCTATAGTAATTTATTGATTTCAAAAACTTCATAAATTGGCATGACCAAATCGGTACAAATCAGTTTATCCAAACAACTTTTATAAATGTCACCATAAGAGTACCGTGACTTTACTTCGTATTCAACTAACCGCCGCGTAGTTTCTATTTTGGTGGATATAAGCGAGCATTATCCAAACATATGAAAATTGATGAGCTCGATTGGGAATGTTGTTGTCCGTTAACAATCTATCGACAGTTTACAAACTTAGTTGATTTATTATAAACTATCGGTTTTTACAATTGTACGTTAAGCATGTAAATAAATATGTTAATAACAGCCCATATACGTCCCACTGCTAGTTTTGGGCCTCCCTTTATAGGGGAATGGGCAGTATACCAGCCACGTCTGTCCAAGGCAGCTAAGCAGGTTTGACACATGAGTTATAGATGTGCAGGTTGCAACACGATGTGTTTGCACGTGGTATACGCACATCAGACCAGATGTGCATGCTTTCCGGCCATGATTCGAATCCGCGCCCTTTGAGTTCGGGTCGCGCGCGTTGACCATTAAGCTACCACGGTTTATATTATGTTACCACAGATGTTATCACTAATTAATTACACCGGGGTTTTTGGGATACTGTTTATAGACATCCATCTATATCATATACCTGTCCTATATCCATAGGACAGGTCTAATTATGCATCCATTAGTGCTTTGACGGGTTCAGAAGCCTCTCGATTTCAGTAAATTCCGATAATATTATTGAGCACCGAGCATAATTCTCGTTAGATTTAATACGGGCTATAAATCTTGATTGACATGTGATATCCTTGTCAAGTCATGTTACTACTGCTTGTATGACGTCGTCATCATCTTCGCGTTAAATATCAGTTGTATTAACGGTCAATAAGGAAATGTTCGCAAGAATCAATCTATATACATAAAAATGAATCCCTATTTCCCTTGGTCACGCCATCGCGCGTGAACGGCTGGACCGATTTCGTTAATTCTTTTTCGTTGTGTTTGTTATTATCAGGAGAAGGTTGTCATGAAAGAAAAAAATAAGAAAATTGCGCGGAAAATTAGACAATTTAAAAATACTTAACCAAAATATAAAATTATTTTTAATCTAACCTTAGCGCTTTGGTTCTTATATTATCTGTTTAGTTTGAAGGGGATTTTTATCACATTTTGATTCTTTAATATGTAGGTAACCTACATGAACATTGGCCATATTAAAATCATGTAAATATTGTATAAATACTCGTATATAATGCTGTGTTACTTCTAGATCTCAAACCCACATGTTTCACAAACTTTTCTATTTTATCCCAAAGTTGTCTTGAAGAAATTGCTTTTATTGATAAGACCACCTGTTGTTTCCTGTACTTATATTTCTTGAATTTTTATTCTATTTTAAAAATTTTACTGTTAATCGATATAGGAGTTGCCTTCGAATAGTTTCGTAACACGATAAATAACGTACTTAGAAGTAAAAATATGTAAGTTAATGTTGTAATTATTTGTTATTTTTTGGATTCACGCAAATAATCAGTCAAATTGTTCGCCTAATTTGTTTTATGGTCCTTCGAGCCTGATACGAACCAGCGACCTATGAATAATTACACTGACACTAAACTTGTATTTTAATAACTTTAATTGAAAACTATGTTTTCCTGTTAGTCAGGCTTCTGGCTCGTGTAATTAATGTACATATTTCCAGGAACCGACAGTAGGATTAGAACCGTAGCAGGATAGAGAATAAATATCAATAAAATATCAATTAAATAGTTTATTCACTCCTTATCGATTCCGTTAACATTAATTAAGTTTGTGTTAATTAAATTCTCGCTCGGAAACATGTAGGAAACCTACTTGAACTGTATAGTAAATATTTTAGTGTTACTTTTGATTGAAACTGCAATTATCTTCATTCTATTTCGTAGCAAATTGCTCTTAATGTACTCAGAGATATAAAAGTGATTATTACAATTATTAGATCTACGCCCACAATCAGCCATTTAGTTACTTTTTACTACGACATAACTTTACATTCCCCCATGCGAAGATGAATAAATTAGGGGGTTACTGGCTTATAAATGTTATGGTATAGGTTTGAAAATTTCATATTATTAAAGATAGTCAAATTCAAGTTTTGAAGTTTATTACATTTACTCAAGTATTTCGATTGATAAGTAATCTCCCTAAAAATACTGATAAGTCGATATACTCTTCGTCCCCGAACGTAAAGTATTGATAGAACGTGAAGTAGTACGATTTGCACAGGGAATTTGCATTCCTTTGATGCTAGGGCTCTTAGCGTACCTTTTATCTTTTACATTGTGTGAAAGTGTGTAACTATCGAAACCACCACTAAATAAAATTGAAATGTCTATCTACGACTTCAAAGTAAATATCAAAATTTAAGTGAATCCTGATATTTTTGATGATTTAGCATAATTGACCATTTTGAGAATTAGAATCAGTTCTGAAGATTTCGATGAAAATAGTAATTTTAAACTAGATTTTTACCTTAAGATTCCATGTACCCGATATTTAGCAGGATTCGGAAGTTACAAGTACGAATATTCGTGACTAGTACTACTTATTACTGACTATTTAGCATAGGTATATTCACAAAAACCGGTTGAAATAGAAAATTTTCAACGACTGATGTCTGAGTTCCTTTTGAGCTGTCAGGGTAAATTCAACTTTATCAGAAAATTGTTCCGGTTTTTTAGGACCAAATAATAAAAATTTACTAACATCTGCAGAACAGAATTCGCGAAAACAACTAGATAGTTTATTTTCAAAATTTTAAAGCGGTAAACTTCAGATCCACTTTACAAAAATAGGAAGATAGTCCGTGTTCAGAAGACGTTAAAAGTTTTTTGAATTTTATTAACTTTCGCCATTACCATCTCCGTTGCACTCACAGCAAATCTCATTTCCTTTACGAGGCGCCTATAAAATCTATTTACACCTAAGTTCATTCACGAGCTTATAACACCGCACGTATACGGTTATTTATAGGTGCATTTAGTCGTTTATTATTTACGACAACGACTGACTATGCAAGGCTTTCTTACAACAAATACTGGTTTATCTTTAAAAAATATACTCTAGAATAGATAAAGAGACAACTCAAAACACACAATTTTCAGGACAGCTTTTTGAAAGTATAACATAATATTATATTTACAATTGTTTTTTTAAATAATAATTAGTTTATTTTGAAATAAGTTCTCGAATACAGACTTTAGAAACTTTCTTATACAATTTTACAATTTACAATATTACAATAATAACTACTATTATATACATATTTACAAGTAAAAGATGTAGTCCAGATCGCTCTCGGTGGGGAGCGTTCCCAAAATGCTGGCCGCATTCCCGCGTTGTATGGCAACGCTAATACTTTGCCCTAAATATAGGCCAGCCCTTTGGTCACGCGAGACTTCTTTTCTTGTATCTCGATACTTTTAAAAAAAGGTATTTTTTGTCTTATATTTAGATACCATTCGATAAGTATTTTATAAATACTTTGTTTGTTAAAATACTTTTAGTCATAATTTCACCTATGCATTTAAAAAAAAATATTACTCCACTTTATAGTGAAAATAAAACTGAACGCACCTTTTAAATTTAAATCACCCTATCAAAAGACATCTCCATATAGAACCCGATGGAACTCTTATTATAATTTCATACATGATTTTTTAGCGGTGCAGAAACTTGTTTAGTGAAACAATGAAAATGTGGAAATTACCTCCGTTGAAGGAAAATGAAATAAACATTCTAAATGAATATGTGGACTGTTCAAGATCAATATCAGAAGGTATTCAAAGCCTGCAAGGAGATAAAGACATTCGCTATGGTTGTCAATAGTCAATTGCTGAATTAACGGGGGGTTAATAGGCAAAGTTTGTTCCGCACCATGTGGTACTGGCGTCCCCAGGGAGCTTAATTTAGGCTGATCAACAGTTCCTCCCACGGTGACGAATTGGCTGCCCTAATGGCCTTTTGAAGCGTGTCTCGTGTTTTGACGGTGCGCTAAATTTCACTACCTGCAGAATTGTGCTATTTCGTCACTCCGCCAATAGACTTGTCGGTTGGGTCTATGAGGATTCACCCTCGGTGTTGCCGCATCGTAGGTTGCTGACATCAATAATTGCAAATGCTGCTACTGGACAGTCAAGGTCTTTTGGAACGCCTTCCGATCTAGATGTTTCAAAACCCAGCGTGGGCAATCCTTGGTTGGGGCCGGTTCCAGGCCCTAAGAGCCCGAACTCCAGGTGGAGATGCTAAGTCATATGTACCAGTGGTCAGATAGCGTCATCACTCCCGTCAGTATACTCCAGTCATGGACACGGCTTGCTACAGTGGGGCTAGCGAACGTGATGTCTACTATAGACCCACCCCGTAAACAGACCCCGAGTGAGGACTAGACCGCGACCGAGCTCGGTTGCCCATTCCGTGAGCACTCTGCCCCTGCGATCTGAGGACGGAGAACCCCAAACCTGTGACATAGTGTAGTACGACCACGGGACGGGGACGGCTATGAGCGACCAGTGTTTTACATTATTATATTGAATAAGATTTACGTTGCTATATATACAAAACATGTATAAAAAGGGTTCCAAAACGCATCCTTGTACAGCTCTTACACATAAATATAACAAAATAATCAATAGCTACACTGTTCATACAACGAATCATCTGTTGTTAAAATGGCTTGAAGCTAAACAAAGCACGCGATTAAAGCAGCACAGAAGCTAAAATGCCACGAATTAATTAAGGGTAAGCCGGGGCGGGTCAATACTGTGAGGATTGTTACACGCGTAAATGCAAAGGTTAACATTGCACATACATTGGAATAGCAATTTCAGAATCAAATAGAACAATGACCAACGTAATTACACTGAGATAGTCTCACGTAATGCCTCCACTCAGCCGGGATGGGAATGTTGAGATAGATGTGTGGTATTACGTGAAGGTGAGAAATGAGTACATAAAGGTTTCTTTAATAGTTGCACTAGTGTTTGAAAAATTGAGAGAAAGAAGATTAAGATGGATGGGGTCTATTGATGGAAATTAAGTAATAAAAAGCAAGTTAGAGTGGCTGAATGACGGATATACAAAGTTAGAACAAAAAAGAAATATATTAATTATGTGAAAGATTACCTACATCATGATTTATGATGTGATAGAGCGCTTATGCCAGAATAAAGGAGAGTGGAAGTATTTATTCATTAAATACCAATTATCATATTGGATAGTGAACGTAACGAACCTCACTTACATTCAGAGGCTTTTTGAAGTGGACAAATGTCGTAAAGAGTGTATATACACATCGTCATGGTAAAGTAATAAAACAAGATGGAGAAAACTCTCCCTACACGAGATAATTATTATTTGAAGTCACCTTTCTCAAAAATGAAATGTCGGTCTTTTTTAGAGCTCCGTGGCCATTTTGCTAAAATTTAGGCTTTTGATAAGAAACAATGCCATATTTACGGGTTTCAGCGTTAGAGTGGCCTAAAAACAGCCGCTTGAGAGAGTCACGTTATGAAATTGGCACGTGACTAGATATACTGGTAATTGCAACGCACGGCATATGGTTCCACATTATTTTAGCATTTGTCATATTTGTAATACGAATCAGCAAAAGTGACTATTTTAATCTGTTACTTTATCAGATGCGTTTTTAAATCTGCTGGAATTTAAAATATTACATAATAATTAATAACAAATTGCGGATAAAAATTAGTATGTAAATGACTTTGTATGTTTGTTTACACTTTATCCAAAATCACAAGAGTCAACAGATAATAAATACAACGGAATAGTTTAATATGCTGGACGATAATTTATATTTAAGTGTGCTTTCAATAATGGGGATGAACATAAGATACTTTTTAGTCCAGAATATAAGATGGTATTTGCTTTGGATCGCGACGACGAGTGCTTATGTGTCCAACAAATAAATAAATATATTGTAAAACACTTACCGTTGCATGATGGTGCGAGGGCCAAACAGGACTCAACAGCCTACCACGGTAACCTGTTAATTAATAAACAAAATTTAATAACACTTTTCCAATAGATTACAATTACATACGCGAATATGATACTGGCCTATAAATTTCCTAAATTAGGCTTGGACCGTCGTTTTCTTCCGCTGCTTAATAAGTTAGTTCGAGACTCTTTATACAAATTTGAAAGCGATTATCCAGCACTTATCCACACAAATGTGAAAGTTATCAATAAACACTGGCGTGATTTTTAAGGAATTTCTAACTGTAGTCTATACGATACTGAAACAAATCAATTCTATTACCTAGATATATTCTACTATAATACTTTTCCGCAATACTATTACATTGCTGTCTTTATAGATGAATATACAATAAATATAGAGACCCCAGTGGTTTTTGAAAAATAGTGTCTGTGACATACACCAACTAAAGGAAGAAAGGACGGACACAGACATGACGATGATTTTGTTTAAATAGCTTTAATAGTGGAACCTTAATTGTTCAGTCGAACTATTTTAAGTTCGACAACTTTAATTCCCAAATCAGGAACATGGAAATGTTGTAAAGTGAAAGGTACTCCACACCTATTGAGTTAAAGACCACAATGACTTATCTTAATTGCGTCCGTGTATTTGTGTGCGTGGGTACGTGCTACAGTGTGAGTTAATTGATACTTATGTGAACGAAGTATAAGGAGTTCAAACAAGGTTATAATTTGTTTAAATAATTTGAAACATGTGCCTTTACACAGTATGAATCGGATTAAAAGCATTTGTGAATATTTAATCGACCTTATTAATGTATGTCTAACATATACACCTCCAAATCTAACATGCATAGGAAGGTCCTACTTACTACTTAATCTGCTCTTAAAGTTTTAGTATCTCTCCTGAGAATTACTTGTTTGTGCGGTTTGCTGTTGAGACCGGGGGATCCTGAAACCATGAGCCTCTATATATCGCTCTCAAAATACCTAATCAACTATTCTTATGATCAGAGGGCTAGTGCTAACCTTGAACATCAGTATGGCCATCTCATGAGGTAACACAGCCCGTCTTCTGAATTACTTTACCCGCATAAAACAGTGAACTAAGCTCATTATTTTACTTTTCGTCTTTAAGGGTCCAAAAGTTGAATCAAAATGTCTTTACTACATTAGTTAATCATTTATATCGTTGTGATTAATAGATGTACCTAAACAATCTTTATTCTGAAAAGTACACAGTTATAATTTACTTAAAAGCGCTCTTGGTGAGAAATACATTGAAAGGAAGGAAGTTTCTATTCGTCTAATAGAACTTCGCGTAAACGACGGATCCTAGGAAAGCTAATCCAATTTCCCAAATAAACTGCATGTTAGTATGCTCACCTATGTTATAAAAAGTACTTTATGCTGTTATTTGATAAAGTTAGGGAGGGCTTAAAACTTTTTTTACATTTTTTTTTTAATAGTTAATAGATTCTTTTTTTTTAATAAGCTTCAATTTTACATACATTAATATGAATAAATTCAGATTAAAAAAAGAATTTAAAACTACAATACACTAATTTAGGAGATCACTGCCAATGGGGAGTGTGCCCAGAAGGCTGGCTGCATTGCTACGCTGTATAGCAATACTTTTTGTTGTGCGAAATATGAGCTAGCCTTCTGATCACGAGTATTGTCAAGGAGTTTTTTACGTATGTCTTTAAAGAAACTCTTTGCTGATGGACCCCACGGACCTAATGTTTCAACCCCAAACGGCACAAATATGTAACCTTTTCTTAAGGCTCTATATTTGCGACAAGAGCTCGGCGGATGATGTCGTTGAGGCTGGCGTGATATGATCTTCTTCCTGCGCTTTTTAAACATGACAACCGGTAGTGTCCAAATTGGTCTAACATAATTCCACATTGACAGTGATATGGTAAGCAACATGGTGCCCCCAAGAGTAAACTCGCGACTAATAGGAATGTAGTATTGTCCAGAAGTATGTTCTTATAAAATGATGGGTGTACTTGTAACCATTAGCGACGGTTGCGAGGCGGGCGCGCTCTGTTGAACTAATACACGTTTGTAGAACTTTATTCCGTGTAAGTTCGGAGAGCGTCCCGTCCCAAGCATGCTGTGAAGTAAGGACAGTGGGTACGTTGACGTTAGAGCAAACCGTTGACCAAACTCTTTTGGCATTTGTGAAATAGGGAAATTCGAACTGCAAATAGGCCGTTTGTAAAATTTTGAACACTAAATCACTCGTACTGTACGCCGATGTCAGAAAAGCTAGCAGAACGATACTGGTGATTTTTTGGCCATCCTGTTTCTCCGTAGGCCATATGTGTATTAATTTGCAGTAAATGATCTGACCTTTCACGGAATTTTTTAATATTTTCTTCGACGAAGTTAGTTATTCGTTGAAAATTGGGGCTCCTAGGAGGTGAAGTGAGGAGTTGTTCACTAATTTAATTCCAGGTCTAGAAATTACTTCAGATTTACATTCACATAGATCTATCTATCTATGTGCTGCTGATATAATATTCGCGTTTGTTGAAATTGATTTCAAGGCCAACGTTTTAAGTTCTTTTTCTTTAATTGTTAAATCTTCCAAAACGTCATTTACTTTAGCTCCTAGAGTGCCATCATCCAGATACTAGACACAGATTTCTAACGTGTTATGATGGGATGAATTGCTAAACTAAAAATGGTAGGTAGGTCCTAACGGATCGCGTATCGGTAGCATTGCCAAAAAATGTCACAATCGGGAATTTGGTCTTTAATATGTGAGAGCAAAGCAGATCCATCAACTGAATTGAAGGCATTATTAACAGATATTAATACCACCACGGTAGATACCTTCAGTACTAAATCTCCACTGTTCTGTTGAAGGAATGTGTGGAAATCGTGGAGAGCCGCTTCGCAACCCCCTCGCGAACCAAAACAAGTTAAGAGATAAAAATGATACGTTTAAAATTTGTTAAGATATTCGTTCCGTTTGTTCTTTAACATACTGCTCAACTTTTGTATTTCAATATTCTTTTTCATGCCCCGTTTCGTTCGTTCACAAATTGTTATTAAGTATTTGTAAACCCAGGACGTTATTATATCTGTATTAAATTTTACATCTCTAGCTTTCGGTGTTCCTAAAATAATCAGTTATTATGATAATGATTCCTTTTTACCTTTAATTTATAGAAGCTTAAAAAGACAAGAGTTAAAAATATTACGAATTACCAAAATGTGCAGCTACCGCATAACGATATATGAAAATTTTACTTCGCGTAATTCACTAGGTCGAGAAGAAGGGACAATAAGGGTAAAAGAAACACCAACCCACATTGTGTACATATTAAATAAGGGCCAAATACTTTCGCCAGTAAAGCAAGTTAAAGCATATATATATAGGTAGATAAGTGCTATGCTGTCCCTGGTCAACGAAAGGGTCCGTAGACGTGATAAAAGTTAACTAATTTTATTATTTGGCTACAAGCCGTAAAAAACATTAGTCTAAAATACCCCAATACTTAAAAACTACTCAACAGATATTATTCAAAATAACTAACGGGAACTATTTTTGAAACTCTACAACAGGCACGGGTAGCTTTTTCCGAGTTACGTGCCAAATTTAATGTTTTTCTTCACCGTCAAAAAAGTATTATGCTGTGCTTTATATTATACGAGAACAAGACAAAATCCTACCAAATTTATGAACGTAACAACACTATAAAGGTTCCGTTTTTGTCACTGAACTGCAAATCCTAAACATAGTTCGCATTAAAAAAAAACCAAAATTATTTTTGTTTTTATTAAAACATGCGAAAGTTCCAAGATGTTATTGTCCAGTTTTTCTGGCGATTATTAATCTGAAGAAGAAAAATGTATGTACATAATAGTAGGTACTCGGTATCACTTTACAATTTAAGCTACAGTCAACATCGAAGTTAATAGTTACTGCGTGACAATTCACCATTAGGCCTTCATATACATTTGTTTGATTCTATTTCCTCGGTCACTTAATAATTTACACATACATTTATATTTCTTCTATCTGATAATTATAAAGTTTCAGCACTAGATTTTGTAGTAAACAAAGCTGAATCAACTCAAGGGTACTACGCCGGAGCGTATCTTTGTCTCACAATTCTTTGTGAGGGATGGTTTTATAAGGTCCATAGACCACTCATCAAGTAATTTTTAAAGGTGTGTATGTAGTCTTTGATGAATTTTATAGCTGCTCTCAGTTTTATAGCATGTCTGTAGGTGAAGATTTCCATAATATGCGGGCGACGTGGGCTGCGTGACAGAGGGGTGTGGAGTTGATAAAAGTATGAAGGTAACAAAGACTTAATCAATGCGACAGACATCTTATAAATGAGACATCTAACTTCTGTAGCCGGGCGGCCTGTTGTAAGATAGAATAATCCTCAGCCAGGTGGTAGGCCATTCGTCCCTAATTGGCCGCTGATCCCGGAACACAAACTTGAGATGTCCGGCTTCAGTGGTCCAGGCTCTAGTTGAGGCCGAAAACACATCGGTAGCACCTTTTGTGTTGCAAATACCCATAGACGACTGTAACTACTTTGCAGTCGTGGGCCGTTGGCCTATATGCTATCCTCGAGCATCGGATAAATGATATAAGGTGGCAAATTTGCACACTCGTATTCAATTAGTTCACAGGCAATGGAGAATAGACGTTTAACTGAAACGTCAATTAGGCATCATGTGTCATCCACCATCCGTCCACCTAGTTCAAGGGTGACATGACACTACCCACAATCTTGCTGGTCTTTAGCAACAGATGAAAGGCAAAAGGCAAAACAACGTCCATTAGTTTTACTTTTTAATGTAATAATTATGAGTTATATGTTTTCTATGTAATATAATTATGTAGTAAACAATAAAAAGTTTGCTATGTTTGTTATATCATTACTTAATAGCTTAATAGATAGATAACACTTTACCAGTATTGTGCCTCAAAATAAACAATTACAAACGAATCTATATTTATAATGCTTTATAGGCAATACAGTAGACGGCCTTATGTCTTAAAGGTAAGCAAGGCTTCCAAGCAACCCAAAATTAAAGGAGTTCTTAGCTAATCTGGCGACGTAGGTTCTGCAGGAAAAGGGGGCAATGGGTACATAAATACTTAAGCTAACTTAAAAATTAAATATGTGATTAAATATATTCAGAGGTAGGAATATATGGTTATATTAAAATACATAATATGTTATTATAATGAATGTAATAACATGATAATGATTGTGTTAATCAAATCTATTGAGGACAAATAGTGCTTTCTAAGTAGAGGATTTTTCACGTACAACATGCTTTGCGCCGCATTTTGAAGAATCCGTAAAGTTTGGCGCGAACTATATAAATTAAAAGACGTATTCATGTATAAGTCATAAGTTCGCTTGCAAGTTATAGAAACTCAGTAATAAGGCATCTGCATCTTATTTTAACTATGTAGGCTTCACTTCTGGCAGCGGAGTATGTTACGTAGTTTTCTCACGTAATTTGCATTATTAAAATTATAATTACCCTGTGGTAATGGCGAAGGAAACATCGTGAAGAAATCTACACACCGTGATTATTATTATTGTGTAAAACCTGTCGATTCAACTTAATCATGCGTAACGGGTATTTTGTCTGTTCCTCTAAGGTTGGAAGATTCAAGCTTAATATTAGGACATTTATAAACTCAAATAAAATTACCGCGCTTAAAACCGTTAAAACGTAGTTTTATCATTTATAAACTGATAATATTATTTCGTAACTATTTTCCTATCAACGCAACTCAGTGCCCTAGACTTACCATTTGCGGATATATTATTGGAAAATTTGAAATTTTCCACTGTGGCCATTTAAATCATGTACGATAAACGATTACTGGAAAATGTGAATTTCATGTGTGATTAAAATTGTTAGAAGAGAAAAATGTGAACTTGAGTTGGTTCATTTTCAAAATTAAAATAAGTTAATTGAACCCTCTTAACTTTTGAAGTAATTAGTGGTAAATTTTGAAAACATCAAAGTATACCCCGCAAAAGGTTTTCAAAGAAAATTTCTTTGACAAAGACTTGTTGAACATATTTCAAGGTATATATTCTATATTAAATGCTTTGTAGGGTTCCGTAGTCCAATAACAGTAACAATGTACGTTAGCCATTTCTACAGACGATTTAATATGCTAGGTCTCCCACACATTTATAACATCAGCCCATAAACACCGCAATGCTGGGCTTTCCTACTATTAGCGGAAATAAACATTGAACAATGTATCCACCACGCTTATTTAAGGCGGTTTGATATCGGTGGATCTCGATGTGAAGAATTAATCATGATATTTTCCTGCTCTCTCAGAACGTAGTAATTGTAAACAATAAATATTTTATTTATATTTTATTTAGTTCGGATAACATACAGTTTATAACTATATATTATTCAAAAAACTATAACCAAATATTAGTTTTCACATATAGAAGCAAGCCAATATCTATATGACTTGTTTATACAAAAAAAGAAGAAAATAACTTATAATTAAATCAAAATAAATAATAACATCAAGAAAGATTAACTCGCTTATGCTTGTAACCAGTGTCTTGCTAAAAAGTTCTTAATTAATTGTGGTTTACAGTTAAATAGATATAAAAAATGTGAAGCAGCTAAGACATTATAATTTGTTGGTACACGATTAAAATAAGAATTTGTCCTATAATTGCTAAATATCCCTGGGACAGCCAGCTTATATTGGGTTTCAAAATAATCTTGTGGGTTCTTTAAGACATATGCTTTCACTTTTATTATATGCACCGCTGAAGAGTGGAACTGTTTACCGTCGTCTGTTTTTCCTAAAGAATACAATCTAGGTGTCTTCAAGTCTCGCATGAACAGGTATCTTCTAGGTAAGCGTGCTCCACCTTAGACTGCATTTCCACCTGACATCAGTCGCAATGTCAGTCAAACGCGAACCTATTCATTATAAAAAAAAACAATTTTTGAGATGATTCTATTTTAGACTGAACTACTTTACTTAGCATCACAATGTCTGCTATTTTCCGCCTTGTATTGCACATTCACATTAGATAAACTACATTAGTGTCTACGCTTCAGGGCGAGAATTTAAAGCCACGCTATACTACGAGTAAACCCTAGTTCGAGACACAAACGCGATAGCCACAAAACTACCACGGCTTGCTTGATTTTATTTATTCAAACTATCAACATATATCTATAAAGAACTTTCTATGTGAAGGTCTATTAAAATATCGTTAGTCGAGCCCTTACACGTAGATCATGCCCCAATTACTTCCAATTAACGCTGTTATGTTATTAAGCTGGTGGACCGTGGAGCTTGGGAAACTAGAGTAACATGAAAATCACAAATACGGTTCAATATGTAGTAGATAAAATTCAAACCATATATTTCAATTCTCACTAGGCATATTTGCTAGTGTGGCATAGGTTCATAATTTTACACTATTATTGTGTTTGTATTTTTACATTAATTTAATGCTTTTAAACTATATTTAAGCCTACGTTTACAAATTCTAAACTGAATGCAATGACGCTCGTTTAAAGACATTTTTAATGCTTTACTTTTTTAATGCTTGCTGACGGCCTCTGTGGTTGAGCGGGCTAAGCCTTTGCCGGCCTACCTCACTGCAACGCAGAGGCTCCGGGTTCGATTCCTGGTATAGTAAATTTCGGAAAACGTCTTTTCTCCGTTATTTACTATGGTCTGGGTGTCTGGGATCGGCCCCAGAGTAGTCCGTTGTATATTACCCATAACACAAGCGTAACTTGCTTAATTTGGGGATATACAATGTGTGTGTTTGTCTGCCGATTATTATTATTATTATTATAACATAAAAAATATACAATACAAATACTAATTATGCTTACATTTACATACTACAACATTTGTATTCAACTTTAGTAATAAATGGTAGTGTAAAATTGAAATTTATATATTGGGTAACCTACCCTGGTTCTGGTTGGTCTGCAAGGGGTCCGAGACACCTGGGTGCTGAGACCTAGAGCGCAAGTCGATTAACTTCAATAAAGGACTCATCAAAGAACATCGTCATCGTTATTCAAGATCTGAGTAACAACATAACACACGATTATGTATTACATAAAAAATTGTGTGTGTGTGCGTGTGTGCAGTTCACACGCAGTAGAATAAGGGGTGGGAGGGATTCTAAATTTTTGACATCACATGTCATATATGTATATACCTTTATAATATACTAGCGGCCCGGCGCGGTTTCTCCCGCGCTCTGTCCCGTTCCCGTGGTATATAGCGTCATGTTATATAGCCCATGACAGTCCCTGTTAACTGTTAACTGTAGAAGAATTTTTAAAATCGGTTTAGTAGATCCAGAGATTACCCCCTACAACGTCACAAACTCACAAACTTTACCTCTTTATAATATTAGTATAGATTTAAGCTTTAAATAAATTTAAATTTGTGAATTTTAATTAAGTAAAACTAACTAATTAATGAAAAATTTCAAAACGTTTCCAACTTTATCTGTATGTATTATTAATCATCGTTCTTAAACCCCTTCCACACGATACAATTTGATTGTCACTCGGATTTACCAATTGAATTGACTACAATCTGATTGTCCGTCCACGCGTACAAAAGAAGATCGTCAATTTTAGTTTTATTTTTTTGCCTCTGCTGAACGGACGTGTGTCAAGGAAGATGTTTTCAACAAGAACCAAAAAATTGAGTTCATTTTGGCTCTAATTACAAATGGATAAGGAAAATAAATTGAAGACCATAGACAAAACTACGGTTGTTAAAAATAGAGCAACTGAGTCACGTAAATGTAGTTAAAGAGCTAGGCAATGATGATTTCAGATATTTTATGGTGGTTCACGAATTATTGTATTTAGTAATTATTAATATAAATTAGCAATTAGTAACCCGCTGTGGACGCCGCTGTGCTGATGAGTATATTAATACATACACCACCGGATTTCATTGAACACAATCGAATCGAGCAGTCCCGACCAACCAATGACCTTGGATTTCATATTTTTATCCACACTACACAATTCGATTGTCAATCTAGTCAAATTGGTTGGAAAATTGTATCGTGTGCGTGTGGAAGCTACTTATTGACTCTCTAATCTGTGTTGCACAATGTAGAACTCGTATCTAATTCTTTCGCAGGCTTAGTTCTATAGATTTATGTGTTTATCTCTTTTTAGTGTCGCTTTTTCGTTTCATAGAGATTCAAGTCACAACGATTCTAAAGTAGTTTCACTATAAAAAATACAACTCATATAAATCATAAATGTCCTACACCCATGTGTAGAGAGAATGAATGAAAACACTTTATTGTTCACCATAAACTTAAATCTAGATCATTGTTATGGATACATTTGCATTAGTACAATGGGCGGCCTTATCGCTTATAGCGATAATATCAGCACTTTAAGACCAATAGGAGAGAAGCATCAATGAAGAATGTTTCAAAATCGGGGTTTTTTTTACTATTCCACGCGGACGAAGTACCATACCATATAAATTTAAAACATATTAGGCTGTCCTTTATATTTTTATTATGTAAAACAGAGCACTAATTTGAATATTATCCTATTTCGACTTCAAATTACTTATAAGTAAATGTTGAAAGTTATTGACCGATGACGTTATAATATGGCAATTATGTTGTTATGGTTTGGCAAGTAAGTCAATAACATGTAACTTTTAGATTACTATGTAATTATCATTGTAAGGTTTATCTAGAGTCGAATAGAAAATTAAAAGTAATGTCGAAGTGTTTGTTTACAATATAAACATTCGATATGATATGTTAACACTAAGTTTAGATGTATTTAAGTCTTCTAATATATGAAGGAGTCATTGAAGGTCAAACAAATATCAAACATAATTATTTCAACCATTCCTTATCATTTAACTAAGTAGAAATGTCCAGCAACACTATTTCAAAGGCAATATAGTAAAACCATGCAAAATGAATACTATTCTTCATCCATAGTAAGACTAATGCTAAGGCTTTATGTGTTGGTGGAACCCTCAATATGCCTTTTTTATTGTATGAGACCAGCAGACAGGTAGACGGCCCACCTGATCAGCAAAGGTGCAATAAACGCGCTGCTGATCTCTTAAGGGAGAATGTAACATGGTCACTAATACCGGAATACAACTCAAGGTTGTCATGGCGGCGTACTCTAGATCAGGGGTGGTAACCATCCAGACGGGCAAATACCCTACCACCTGTTTGTGGGTTATTTTATCGCATCTTACGACAGAATTTATATTCTTTCTCCGTTCCAGCACGGATCAAAAATAGCTTCAGGCAAAACTGTATACATGAATTCTTTAAAATCCTTTTACCGCGTTTTCTGTATAAAGAGAACGATGAACTGAACTGAAAATGGAAATTATGTCTTGCAAAGTCTGAGCGACAAGTCTTAAAATTGCTTTTTAATGTTTTATACAGTAACGTAGCTTTTTATACAAGCACCAAAAATTGCACTAGACAAAGGAGAAACTAGATTCATATTAAAATGTGAGCTAGTTTAAAACTTAATAAACATTTCACAGTCAGTATAACTCGTTGTGAGCTGTCGTCCTACGACTGCGAACGACTACTAGATAAACACTTTGCCTATTACTTGATAAAGTCATTGACTACTATTCGATAAAGTCATTCAAGTTCAACACTGCGTATGTCACTCACGTTTCATCTCAAATAAAACGAAATTAGATGTGCCACCGCACGGTGGGACGTCGGGAAAGTGAAATTCACAGCCTCGGAAGCAGGCGTCAGATAAAAATTAAATTAACCGCATCTCGTAAATACTTCAGCCCAAATTCAAATCAGCTACGAATTTCCGATCATGCATGGTTCTTGAAAGTCAGAACTATTTTCCTTATTATACATTGTAAACTTAAAATGTTTGTGTTTTAATGACAAGTAAAAGCTACTTCTAATTGAGATGAATATGTTTCAATGAATGTGTAGTTTGAGGTACAGAGAAGAGTCCCGTTAGAACTCTAGCACCCGTGGCAGACTTCATGTCTGTGACATTGCAAAAAGATAAATAAACTAAAGATTCACTTACGTTGGTCCGATCACATTTTATGGACACCCACTATGTGCAATATGTGCAAATGCTCACATCCCCATTTTCCAGGACTCGGCTAAAAGCAAGGGCTCAAGAAATGTTCGCTTGACGTCGTGAACGATAATATGTATACCAATGGTCTCATAATAAGGGAAGGCGAAGATAGCTCGAAATGAAGAAAAAAAAGGGGAAACGGAACCCAAGCCCGAAACCGACGTAAAATAACTGAGATGAGAGTAATTTAGAATGTTTTATTTCAGGATAATTTTGGGGCTTCATCAACATTAGTGTTAAAGATTTTAGACTGTGACCTTACGCGTCTGGTTTAAAGCGTTAAAAATAACATCGTTTAGGCATAGCCACATTAGTGTATAGTATATACATCGCATGTCAAATAACCCGTTAAATCCATCGACATATTATACTAATATATTATATGTATAACTTCAATATTACTTGCAATCATTTTGAATTATGAACATAATTACAAACACCTGGTTTCTTTATTAATAAAACAATAATTAATTACATTTCTGTTTAAGTGGATTATCCTATAAGACGTCTGAATGAGGCAGTCTCAGTGCAACGGTTAAATACTAGGTTAGAACAAGTATCATAAGAATTATGGGAAGTGGTTTATTCATGCTGTCACCGCCTCCCTGATCTTGAATACTTTTTAGTGCGATTGGCCATTATATTCTCTTGGATGAACTAATAGGATGTACACCTATTAAGGAAAATTTGTAAAGTGGAAACATTTCGCTGATTGGGCACCATATTTAAAAAAATTGAACGAGTTTAAAAACAAATCCTTGAGACAGTTACAGAAGACTATGAATAAATAATAGGTGTACTAAAATGGATACTATATCCAACATCTCCGATGGAATAAAATACTAAAATACTATATATATATATATATATATATATATATATATATATATATATATCTCCAAGTGTGTTTTTAATACTGCAGACAAACTGACGCCTGCCTGATGGAAAGTAGTTACCGTTGCTTATGTACATTTACGACACAAGAGATTATATTAGATTACCATGCAAATCGGGCCTGAAAATAATTTTATGATACCTTTATTAGGAAATATCTCGAAAAATCTTAGGTGGGAGCTCGTTCCAACAGAACAGAATACGCAGAAAAAGAAAAAGATATTTATTTAAAAATTATCAGATTTTATATTTGCAACAATGTAAGCGCTGACAATTGATTACCTACATGATTTGTTATTATATAAATACGTTATCTGTTAATTTTAACGTCATTATTAATTAGTAACAATGTCGCATCACATATAACGTATTAAACACTATAATTATCCCTAATGGAGCAGGGACATAAACCAAGGACAATTAATGGTTTAACATTACTATTAAAACTTTTGAATGAAAGTCAAGGCTACCAATATACAGTAATTATTATAATTCGCTGTTAGAGAAATAATAGAATATTAACCCAAGTTATTAAACTTCGCCGGCACTTTTTAATTCATTTAGCTAAAAAAATAAGCATTGAAAAACTCTCTGCGTATCTGACGCCGCAGGGTGTCTCAGCTAACGTAATAATTTACACTTTTGTTATACTTTGTGCATAAATATTTTTGCAACAAATATTCGAACATTACTCGGTATTTAGCATATTCAGCTTGTTATTTAGTACTCAGCCGAATACTGAACAACAAAATACTATTCAGCTCAAACCCGAATACTTATTTGAGTTATAAAATTATGAAATTCACTCATACATTACTTATTGCATTTTTTTTTAAATAACCCGGAATAGCTTAGTGGTTAAAGCTAAATATACATGGGAAAAAGGGTACATATTAACACCTGATACGTACTATGTTTTTACTCTGACCAGCCTCGGCAAAGACCGCCGCGCGCCGTCTAACTAATCGCACTATGCAGTTGGATATGCGGCTAGCCGGAGGTGGAAGCGAAATCACAACCGCAACACGCGGGTGAATACCCCCGGCACTCTGAACCAAGCCTAGCAACCGATGGGACCGCAGTGCTATAAGCTATGGGCCGGTTCTATAACAGCTATGGCGTAATGCATGTAGTAATCGGTTTTACATATGTATGTAAGCACAGAAGTAAGCAACCAAGCAGTATGTACTGTTTATTTGTTTGCGGCCAGTCGGGTGGCTAACCGGATGCAACGTTATTTTTAACGCTGTATCCAGTTACACACACACAAGACGCATTTGACCACATTCACTAACACTAATATTATTCCAGATGGAAGACGGACATTAATGATAGGAAAAAAATTGTGTGTGTGTGCAGTTCACACGTAGTAGAAGTGAAACAAAGTGTGACAAGGGGTGGGGGGAGGCTTTTATATTTCTTGGCGTCACATTTCTTATATTATATCGTTATAATATATTTAAGCTTTAAAAAAACAAATTTTAAGCATAAGCGAAAAAATACAAACATTTCCAACTCCATCTGCATGAGCATAGTCTTTAAATGATTAAATATAATGTATTCTATCTCATTCTCTCGCGGGCTTAGTCGTATAGATTTATGTGTTTATTTTTTTGTGCCGCTTTTTCGTTTTATCGACTTTCTAACCACAACGATTTTAAAGAAGTTTCATTTCAAAAATAATAAAAAATTTATAAGTCTTAGGGCCGCTTGCATAACGATCGCCTTTAAATAAAATTAGTTAATCATATTAAACTGCCTAAATACGTTTTACACAAAACGTATTGACAATTGTATTTAAGGGTGTTAAATACGTTTTGTGTTTCTTATACAAATTTAAGCTACTTTATGCAAGCGGCCCTTAGTCTTACAGATTTATGTGTATATCTCTTTTTAACCGACTTAAAAAAAGGAGGAGGTTCTCAATTCGTCGGGATCTTTTTTTTTGCTTTTTTTATGTATGTTCACCGATTACGCTGAGATTTATGATCCGATTTACGTGATTCTTATTTAGTTTGATGCGGAATAGTTGCCATTTGGTCCCCTAAAAATTTAACATAATTTGGCCCAGTAGTTTTTCATTTTACAAACATTTTTTTGTTACTGTTTCTTGGGACCTATATTTTTTAGGGAGCGCGGCACCTTTCGTAGGTCTACCCATACATAGCTAGATACTAAAAAGTAACAAAAAAATAAAAAAAAGCTTCGTTTAAAAAAACCGACTTCAAAAACTAAAAAAAGAAAAACTAAAAATGTTTTACTTTGCACCGGCTTCAAGATGTTTTAGATAATATATATTAATAATAATAGCTTTAGAAATAAATTATTTTATACTTTTTAGTTTTTGAAGTTGGTTTTTTTAGTGTCACTTTTCCGTTTCATCGAGTTTCAAATCACAACGATTCTAAAGAAGTTTCACTTCAATAATAGCAGATTTGTTATAATTATTATATTTTTCATTACTTTATTATAACTTTACAAAAAGAATAACCGCTAATTAGTACAGCAACAGTGGCAGTGGTAATGTCACTCGCGTCATTTCAAAGCAAACGAGTGAATCGCTTGCGGTTTGTGGTTAACAGCCTGCCGCGCTTACGTTGCCGCCGTCAGGCTTGTCCCTGTTGCTCACTCATCACTAATATGTCAGGTCATCCGTTAATGTTAAATTAGTCTTAGCTGACACTTAGCCATTGACCATAAGCATATTTTCGTCTTACTGCTTACACCTCGGAGGTGCTGACGTGCTCTAGTTGCGAACTTACGCCGGATGCCGAGGCAATAAATACGTATATGTACGAACCTTATACATTTAAAGAAAGAAAAAGGACTTTATTAGAAGATATAGCGATGTACTTACACTAATCACAATCATAATAAAGAGAAACAAGGTTTGAGAAACATATATGTCGCATTTTCAGCAAATGATTCTTGCATTCAACTTATTGCTGTGTCGGAATTTTATCAGACACAACGCTGATGATAGCTTAATGTAGTGTAGTGACTAACTCGTTATATGAGTATGAGATGCAAATGTCAATCTTGGGTTAAAAAATGTACATTTCTTAGACAGTTTTCTTCTGACCTTGTGCATATTTTTATAATTACCACGTACTGATGGAGAAAACTATAGTGAAGAGACCTGCGTATCGAAATAATCCATGTGTCAAACCTGTGAAGCTGCCTTGGGCAAGTGTGGTGGGCATACTGTCCGTTTCCCTAACAATTTGTAGACCGGGACCTAGGAGTGGGACTTTATGGGGTGTTATTATTTATAATAATAAGCTTCTTTTCGTCAAACTCACAAACTGCTACTACTCAAAGACTTACTGTGGGATAGTGCTGGGCTCTTCAGCTACGCGAGTAGGTATACCCGTTCTGATGCCCTAGACGCATATATGGCACGGTACCCTGTCCTACCAACTGACGCAGGTCCTCTCGGGGCATGGTTATGGGAGTACCTGTGTCGTATTGGCAGGGAAAAACGGCAGGGTGCCATCATTGCAGTGCCGGCGCCGAGAATATGGCGTTACACACCATGCAGGAATGTATTGCATGGGAAGAGAGGCGCCGTGTATTCGGTGAAACCATTGGACAGAACTATTCGCTGGCGGCCGTGGCCATGGTGAGGAGTAAAACCGGATGGACGCCGTCGTCTTCTTCTGTAAGTTAGTCATGTCGGCGAAGAAGGCGACGGAACGGTAGAGAGAGAGAACTACGCGGTTCCCCTCCCGCGCACGGCGGGGATGACGCCGGAAGGTGTCAAGTGACCTCCAGCCGCCATACAGGGCTAAATTGGGGGGTCAAGTAAGCCGTCACTCGCTTAGTTGTCCCCACAAATTATCCCCCGCGTCACTCGCATTCAGGCCGCGACGTGGAGGACGCGGGGATGTTGATTCAAAACGATGTAATGTTGCCGGAGGGGGTTCACCAATTTTGGGCCCAAAGACTCGCTCGTAAACAAGAGCGAGCTCACGTCAGTCAGGGAAGCGGTGTCTACCACGACCTGTTCTCGTGGCCTTGGCGTTAGGATGAATGAACACCGCGCTGTTTATTGGATATTCCGGCAAAAGCAGTCGGCGACTCCCTCACTACCCACTGTTAAATGTGTCCCCGAGCTGTGGGGTGATCGCAAACTGATTCATCTCCAAAAAAAATCGAAATGTGTGCTGGGACAAATATTAGAAGTGAAACTTCAATGGACAAGTGGAAAAACGAATGGCAACGGATAAGTGGAAAAACGTATCACAACGGACAAGTGGAAAAACGAATCGCAACGGACAAGTACAATAACTTCAACTGACAAATGACAAAATTAATCGCAACAAAATTTTAACTTGAAGTTTTACGGGCAGATTGTTAATGTACTTGTCCAATTTGAAAATCTGTCCGTTGAAGTTTCACTAATCTAATATGTGTCCCAGCACACATTTCGATTTTTCGCAGGTTTACTGCAAATTACGATTTGGTTAGGTTAGGTACATTCAAATTAATGCATTTTTTATTTAAACATATTTTATTTTATCAAACAAAAAACTGAATTTGATCCAGAACCAAAAAAACATCCATAGTCTACTCTAAAATTATTTAGTAATATTTTTTTTACACAGACCACAAATAGAGGCCGTGATGCCCAGCCACGTGGAGAGCAGAGGTATAGTTCGATGCAAACTTAAGTTTGCCTTCATTAATGGCGGCTTGGAACATCGCACTTACCGATGCGCAGAACGCGATTTTAGGTATTAGAGGGACGAAGTCGTCGGAGGACGAGGTATATCCTCGCTCTCTCTCTCACTCGCTTTCTCGATTACGGGACTTCCCCGGCGCGGCTCACCAGGGCTGCCAATTTAGCGCTTTCGAAGCTAGATATAGCGCTTTTTAGGGCATCCCAGCTCCTAATTTTATTAAACAACTTCTAGCGCAAAATCTTGCGCTTTTTATAATATGCAAATATCTAATTAATTTTATAATAAATATATATGAATTTCTATACTAATATTATATAGAGGAAAGATTAGATTGTTTGTTTGCATTGAAGCGGCTCCGAAACTACTAAACCGATTTGAAAAATTCTTTCACTGTTGGCAAGCTACACTATCCCCAGGTGACATAGGCTATATTATATTTACAAAAAATAGGGATCCTTACTAAAACTCCAATAATGTAACCCAAGGTGTAAAAAAATACCTAAAATCACGTGCGCTGCGAAAACTATTGATGATAGAATAAAATAATGTACTACGACTTTGCAGAACACATAATTATTTACAGAAAGTGTCGCGACAGTATATGTCTAACTATTATAGTTATGCAACAATAAGTGTTCTTTTATTTTCAAAATTTAAAAGGCTTTTTATCTGTATGTTAGTATTCATCCTTATCAAAATAAATTACTTCATATTCAAGACTGCTTCAATACCTTTATATAACTTTTTGAATTATTCAATTCGGACATTCCGTTCGAAATATATCACGAGTTTAAAAATGTAAGTATTAGAACACGCGGCCGTGACGCTTTTTCGTGAGCGAATTATCGTAAGACCCCGTCTATATAGAAGTTTAACTTCAAAAAGCGAGTAGGTATACTGTGTAACGTTTGAGTGTTTTTCCTTTCATCATGAGCCAAGATTGCGGTAATAAAGGCATCTCTAACGCCACGTCAAATTATTTAAGCTTGCTTTGAAGTTTTTAGGTTTTCAGTACCTGTTATGTGTTCCCTTTTAAATGCTTCCCATGTATAATTAATATCTTATTCATAAAAGGACGTTCAGGTTACTATGAAGCCTTAATTTTAAAAAGCTACCACCCTTGTGAACACATGGCACTTCACTATTAACCGCTTCGTGAAAATAAGTCAAAGGAAACTTTACTGTAGTGGATGCGACGTTAAATGTTGGCAGTAAATTAATCAAAGGACGTTAAGGCAGACCTTGTTAGTCCTAATTGCAGGTTGATAGCTTAATCGATTTGCAGCATCGAAGTAGCGCCGAGATACAACAGGCTTCGATGTAAATGTGTAAAAGGCGTGCAGCGCACCGGTAAATTGATGTAATTATGGAGCAGTGCTGAATATTCCTTTTATGCGCCGATTAAATTACGGTATACCATGTGATCTGATCTACAAACATATTATATATGTAGACTTGTAATGGAATTTGCTCTGAAGGTATTTTAATGAAAGCGTTACCAGTATAATCTTTAAAAAAAAAATTACGCATGAGTTCAGCAGACAGGTAGAAGGCCCACCTGGTGGTACGCGGTTATAATCGCCTATTCGCATTTTTAACACTAAAGGTGCTGTCAATGTGTTGCCGCCCTCTACAGGAAGACTGGAACCTGGCAACCAATGCTGGAAAACAACTCAAGGTTGTTATGGCGACATACTCTACACCTGGGGTAGTAGTCATCCAGACGGGCAAATGCCCTACCACCTGGCTGGGGGTTGTTACTGTACTGCAACGCAGAAGCTCCGGGTTCGATTCCTGGTATAGTAAATTTCGGAAACGTATTTTTCCGTTATTTACTATGGTCTGGGTGTCTGGTATCGGCCCCAGAGTAGTAGTACGTTGTATATTACCCATAACACAAGCGTAACTTGCTTAATTTGGGGATATACAATATGAGTGTTTGTCTGCCGATTGTTACTATATTATTATGTATGTCTCTGAAGACCACGGCCATAAAAATGGCCCGGACATTTGAAGGGCTTGCGTGGGGCCATGGGAAGGCCAACACGTAGAGGCCCTTTGACAAATTTAATGTAAATGTGGTGTGACACTGACTGGCGATTATCCCTGTCTACACCGTATAGTAATGCACCCAAGGACAAGCCCCGGCCCGTGTAGGACTATTGTGGGAAATGAGGACAAAAAGTACCGGGCTATTGGGGTGAACTGCTAGTGGTATTAGGGGTCTGAGAATATGGGGACTATGGCGTCTGGCCGTCGCAATGTTCGGGGAATATGGAAAAATAGGCAGACGGTGACTCGCCACTCCCTGCATGGGCTCCAAAAAATGCCATAGAAGACAGGGGTAACATGGGTGTGAGTGGCTAAGGAGTCTAGAGAGGTGGGGCTGCAGGTTCACCGAAGTTATTTTTGACGTGATGCCATTGATCACTTCCACCCCTGGAGCTTGAGTCTTAGCTCTAGCGATCTCCACTTCGTGCCAGCTGGCAAAGGCAAGCACGGAGGCGGGGACCTTGTCTTGGCCCCCGGAGTCAGGTACGAGGTGTCGCTACTCACCTAAGGCTTCGCCACAAAGCCCCCCGGCGGTTATTATTATTATTATTATTAAGTAATCGCGAATTAGTATAAGAATCAACTCGTAACATTTAATGCGTTTGTTTTTATAACTTACAATATTTAAATATTGTGTATATTGTGGTGTAATAAATATATTGTAAATAATAAAACGTAGCGAAAAAAAAGGGAAAGAGCATATCAAATAAACGCGCATGTATGACGAGGTTAATGAAAGTAGATGAAGCGAAAGACGAGTGAACATGTAGTTCAGGAACTTTTCAGAACTAGGCGTTACGGATTTCAAATATTCTTCTTTCATAATAATACTATTGTGCTCGAGATGATAATCCGCCCAAATTTAAAAGTAATCTCAAATGGCCGAGAATATCGCCGAGTGTAAGAAGCTACAGGGCCGCTTCGTTTAAAATAGCTATTAATTTTTTACAGGGTCATCAGTTTTAGCCGAACGTGTTAATTTGATACACAGCAGGGGTGGTATTTAGGCCATCTTAGAACTAATTTATAAAGAAAATTTAATAATTAGTTGTTAAAAAGGCTGTGGTCTTGGTACAGTATTCTATTTCCAGTTTTAAAGGAGTACTTCATAGGTAGAAGATATTATAATTAATCTATATATATAAGAGAAAGTCGTGTTAGTTACACTACAGGCTGTACCGATTTGGCTGAAAATTGGTGGGGAGGTAGCTTAGAACCAGGAGACGGACATAGGATACTTTTTATCTCGTTGGAACCGGTAGGTGGTGCTGAGATCGGGTTCTAAAATGCTCCTAATCACCTAGACCGATTTTGGTGATTTTGTTTTTGAGTGTTCGAGTGGGTTCGCGGGTGGTTTAGATTCGCAATTAGAACCGGTAGGTGGCGCTGAGATCGGGTTCTAGAATCCTCCTAATCACCTGGAGCGATTTAAGTGATTTTGTTTTTGCGTCTTTGAGTGGGTTCCTGGATGGTTAAGATTCGCAATTAAAACCGGTAGGTGGCGTTGAGATTGGGTTCTAGAATCCTCTTAATCACCTGGACCGATTTTGGTGATTGTGTTTTTATGTGTTTGAGTGGGTCCCCGGATGGTTTAAATCCACAATTGGAACCGGTAGGTGGCGCTGAGATCGGGTTCTAGAATCCTCCTAATCACCTGGAGCGATTTTGGTGATTTTGTTTTTGTGTGTTTGAGTGGGTTCCCGGACTATTCGCAATTGGAACCGGTAGGTGGCGCTGGGATCAGGTCCTAGGTTTGTATTTTTTCAGAGCAGGACAACGTCTGCCGGGGTCGCTAGTATTTAATAAATTTGATTTTATTGTATTAGTTTATAATACTCTAAATAAATAATTAAGTAGTTGTTTAAGGAGTTTAAAAAAAATGTTTGTCACAATATATTTTTCTAATAGACGAAAATAACATTTTGGATTAATATATTTCCGAGCATTCATCACTTCATGAATGCTTGTACAAATAATTTAGCTTAATTAGGAATAGAGTGATTGCATGTTAACATTAGTATTTATTGTTATACAAACTTAAACATAACTATTATAATTGTTTAAAAGTAAACTGTTTAGAAATTGCTTCTCTTGTCTTTTTGAAGTGAAACTTCTGGGGGTCTTAGCATTTTTGTCACGAAAAAGCGTTGCGGCCGCGTGGAGGAGCGGCATAAATTTAGACTAGACGTGATGATAAGCGCCATAATTTTAGATTATACTATGGATGCGTTTTCCAAATTCAGTTTTATTTTTTGGTAAAATAAAATATGTTTAAATAAAAAATGCATTCATTAAAATGTACCTAACCAAATCATAATTTGCAGTAAACCGGCGAAAAATCGAGATTGTAAATGTACTTGTCCAATTTAAAAACTTGCCCGTAAAACTTTAAGTTAAAATTTTGTTGCGATTCGCTTTGCACTTGTCCGTTGCCATTCGTTTGCCATTTATCCGTTGTAGTTTCACTTCTACTATGTATCCCGGCACACATTTAGATTTTTTATAGTAACTACACTTACAGATACTAAGTACAAAAACTATAGAAACGAATGGTCATTATTAATTGAAATCGTTATTTAACAAGGATTAAAATAAATGATCAAACGTAGCTACTAAAAAGGCCTTAATATAACGTTAATTATATTATAGTAATTAACGTAATGTTGTGCATATTTTAAGGTTTAATGTTTTGTCTACATATCATTTTATTTTATTTTATTGTAGTACAGGTTCGCGTTTGACCACAATCTTGCCCTATGTGGAGCGAAGATATGGTTTAGGATGGAACACGCTTACCTAGAAGGTACCTATTCACACGGGACTTGAAGACACCCAGGTTATAAGTATTGGGAAACACAGACTCCGGCAATGAGTTCCACTCCTTTGCGGTGCGTATGATGAAGCTAGATGCAAAGCGCTTAGTTGTTATAGTGGAATATACACTATATATCGATGCCGCATGCCGGTTCGTCTGGTTGTGCGATGATGGAAGGGAGATGGCGAGATCAGATCAAAGAGCTTAATATAGCTTAGAATAGCTGAAATATTAATATTCATATATTGTAGTTATAAACGCGGTGCTGGTACCTACGCTCACGTATGGAAGCGAGAGTTGGGTATGGAAGAGAGAGCATGAAAGTAGAGTAAACGCGGTTGAGATGCGAGCACTGCGCAAAATCTGCGGAGTGACGCTCGCGGACCTCGTTCGTAATACCGAAGTAAGAAAGAGAGTTGGTCTGAAAGAGAGTGTTGGGGTGAAGGTAAGGAAAGGAATGCTCCGGTGGTTCGGGCATCTGGAAAGAATGCATGATGAAAGAATGACTAAACAGATATACAATGCAAAAGTGGATGGATGCAGAAGTCGTGGAAGGCCACGACACACCTTCCATGATCAAATTGATCGTGTACTAGCAGAAGGTGATGTCAGGAGCCTTAAGAACAGACGAGCTTGCATGACAAGAGTTATGAATGTCAAAGAGGCAAGTGAGGTGTGTAAGAATAAGCCTAAATGGCACTCTGTTGTTCGTGCCTACCCCGCAAGGGAACTGGCGTGAAGTTATGTATGTATGTATGTAATTATAAAGGCTAGCAAGAACCGTAGGCTTTGCCTTGTGAGCGGTTTACGCCAACAAGTGTCTTTTAACAATGCTGTATTCACATCAGGATCGATCCACTGGTGTATTTACATGCTCGCTCGGTAAACAGCCACTGATCTTCAACAAACTCATGAGCAAAATAATTTCATCAATCACTAGCATGACAAGTATCAATAAATAATTTACATAAACATTTCTGTACCATTAACAACTCCTACATTGAGTTGTGTTTTTTGGTGCATTAGTGACCAGGTTCCAGTCTCCGTTAAGAGAGCAGCAGCGGATTTGTAGCACCTTTGGTGTTGCAAATATCCATAGGCGATGGTAACCGCTTTCCATCAAGTGGGCCGTCTGCCTGTCTGCTGAACTCCTGCAATAAAAACAATAAAAAAGGACACTTCCTGCAATATTTTTTTTATTTTTTTATTGCAGGAGTTCAGCAGATAGGCAGACGGCCCACTTGACGGAAAGCGGTTACCATCGCCTATAGATATTTGCGACACCAAATGTGCTACAAATGCGCTGCTGCTCTCTTAAGGGAGACTGGAACCTGGTCACTAATCCGGGAACACAACTCAAGGTTGTTATGGCGACATACTTTAGACCAGGGGTGGTAGCCATCCAGTCGGGCAAATGCCCTACCACCTATTATTTTATAACAAATTAAATGTTTCACTTTGTTTGTTACTATAAATGTAAGTTGTTATAGATAACGGGTCCATAAAAATGATGTGGACTCGAAAAAGGTTTACCATGGCCATGGTAAAGCCGATAAAATATGTTGTAGCTTTTTTTAAAAGTTAATAAAATCTGGTCTAACATTGCGACTGATGTAGGACTACTGTACAGTATTAAGAACAAGATGGATATATAACATTTTATTATTCACCAAAAGAAACAATTACATAAATGCATAGTCACAATACTTTTATACATACATACATACATAACTTCACGCCAGTTCCCTTGCGGGGTAGGTACGGACAACAGAGCGCCATTTAGGCTTATTCTTACACACCTCACTTGCTTCTTTGACATTCATAACTCTTGTCATGCACGCGACACACCTTCCATGATCAAATTGATCGTGTACTAGCAGAAGATGATGTCAGGAGCCTTAAGAACAGACGAGCGTGCATGACAAGAGTTATGAATGTCAAAGAAGCAAGTGAGGTGTGTAAGAATAAGCCTAAATGGCGCTCTGTTGTTCATGCCTACCCCGCAAGGGAACTGGCGTGAAGTTATGTATGTATGTATGTAAATTATAAGAGGAAGAAAATGAAATAGTTACAAATAGTTGGAATATACTTTATTTTAAATTAAGAAAATGTTTTCCATGGAATTTTTAAATATGTTAGTTATTTAGATTTTTTGACATCTATAAGCAAATAGTTCCTACACAACGATGGATTTTAGTAAGATGTTAAAGAAGTTGCCTTTAACGGGAGGTTGTTAGAGGAATGTAAATCGAATATATGTGATGCATGAAGGCAATTGAAACATTCTTTAAAGTAAAATGCTTGAGCAAGCGAAATATTATATAATTTGAATCTATATCATCCCGGGACCCACTTGAACATACACAAAAATAATTTCACCTAAATATTGAAACCCGATTACAGCTAAATTAATTATTTTACATGTATTTTATCAATAAAATAACTCCCACCGAAGCATTTGTTTTAAACGATATTCAGTTTTTTTACATCCTCTTTGACGATATTTGCAGCACGCATTCTGTCAATTCTATGTCAAACGTCATAAGGTTACATTAAAAAAGTTTATATTGTCTAAAGCGCTAAGGTTAGATTAGAAATAATTTTATATGGTGGTTATGTATTCTTAAATTTTCTTATTTTTCGCGCAATTTTTTTTTCATAAGAACCTTCTCCTGACAATAACAAACACAACAAAAAAAGAATTGGCGAAATCGGTCCAGCCGTTCACGCGCGTGTCCAAGGGAAATAGGGATTCATTTATATATATATATATATATATATATATATATATATATGTATTTATTTAGTTTTGTAACGGTTTATAAAGTAACTCGGACGTCTGGATGTAGGCTAACATATTGTCTCTTTGATAATTTAATCTTAATGTGGCGTGACACCAACTAACGATCGTTCCTGTGTGCAGCATAGAAATGATATTAGTAATAGTAACATATTGATGCTTACTAGTATCAATATGTAGTTTCCGCAATGTTTATGTTAACCACAGATTTAATACGATTGGAGGTCCGTGTTACCACAAGTGATTACACAGTCAGGATGTTAATTTCCAAGTCAATTAAGATAGTAAACTGTGATTCATCACAGTGGACTTCAGTGTGGTTTCAACTACACTGAAGTCCATTTGTGAAATATTGCCATATTAGCTCATATCTATTTTTTTCTTAACTCTAAATCGCTCCCTCTGCTTATTATTGTATGTCTTCCGTAATCTCTTCATATGGAAGACCACACTCTAAGAATATTATATATGTAGTTATAGTTCTATGGTATATTCAAGCATGGTTTTGAATGTGTTCAGTTTTAAAGGCCGAAGTCAAAACATCTACGCCTCATAGATGTTTATTCGTATAATCTTAAAATAAAAGCCACAGCCAAATTATATGTTTGAAAACTGATGGCTACCAGAGATTTTTTTATGCCGGCTCAAAATGCATATTTTACTAAACAGTTGAGATCTTCAAGATAATTATTCGTCTAAACAATCAATATTTTACAACTATTATTCACTTCAAGCAATGTAGCAATAATATGAAAATAAAACTATACAACCAAATGCCTTAAAGTCGGTCAAGTTTCTGAAGGAGTAATTCGGAATTTTACAGTAATATATATCCATATATACGTTTATATATTTTCTAAATCATATTATGCGTATAATATGATTCCAAAATTTATATGTATATAATAAAAAAAATGTTATTTACAGCAAAACGTATCTACGTTTTGCTGTACATGACACAATGAGCAATATGTTATAAGCAACATTAATGCGTATTTGTCTACAAGAGGGTGAAAGTTTTTGATATGGGTATCACCCGCAGAACCCGCCTTAATAATTTTAAGAAAGTTTTCGATGGAACATTAATTTAATTGTAAATTATGAAAGAAGATACGTACAATGGGATTTGAATTGTTTGGTGATCTTGAAACCCCTTTTTATTTCTTTAAAGATAACGCTTTAAAGGAAGAAAAAGAAGTTTCACGGCTTTAACGCACTTTGCATTATTTTGATGAAATTTATAAAAAAATATTTTCTATGAAATTTAAAAGCGTAGGAAATCGAAATAAACGTCAATTAATCACAGATTATTGTTAGTTAATTTTTATTCCCATTGCAATTCCTTTTAATATTTTTTTAGAAATTTGTTTTAACCAACTGACCAACCAAGAACTGCACAAACTTTCAATGATGTTCACGGACGCATCGTGATCAAACACATATTTTTTTAAATTTCTAATATGCGAGTTAAAAATAGTTGTACCGCAAATATTCTTCTATCGAATCTAGAAACTACACTGTTAAAAATAAAATTAAATGTACTCATCGATAATTTCAATTTATAAGATAATAACAATTTTATGTATAAAGAAAGAAGTATGAATCTATTGGAACGTAGAAAATTTTAAGTAATAAATGAATCTAAAATATTAAGTTTGAACGTTGAATTGCATAGTTAGGAAGCCGCATAGATATCTGAAATTTAATAATAACTCGACAATAAAGAAATACTTGGATAGCCAACATATTTTCCAACAATGCTTTTAAAGTAAGGAACTATAGTGTTCAGCTTATTAAGTTCAACAGGGTTGCATTTTAAAACTATTATTATTATGTTAATAGCAACGTGTTAACGTATATACATAAAATTACTAACTAATATTACTACGTTTATACGGTTTTTCATTCGCAGATATAATAAGACGTATGATATTTTGATTCGATGGTTTAGCATTTCAAAAGGCAATAAATAGATTTGCTGTCAGGGATATCTTTTTTATTCAGGTGTTTACCTGAAAGAGATGAAAGTGCGCGATAAGGTCGCTTACTGTTCAATATTATTCTAATTCATTGTTATTTATATAGATTTACTATATTTGTTACTCTATTCTATAGTAATATTATAAAAATAGATTTGTATTTTTAAAAATTATTTCACCATTCACATGTTACATTATCCCTGACAAATGTAGGCTATATAAAAAATAGAGATCCCGACTAAAACTTCAGTAAAGTAAACCAAGGTTTAAAAAAATAGTATTTGAGTGGGTCCGTTGATGGTTTAGATTCACAATTAGACTCGGTAGGTGGCGTTGGAATCGGGTTCGATTTTTATTGTCTCAGGAAAGGGTAACGTCTACCGAAAGCGCTAGTATATATATATATATATATATATATATATATATATATATACACACTAGCTTCTGCCTCTCTTAACTCTTTAATTTTTGGGGATCAAAAGTATACCACCATAGAAAATTTCATTGAAATCGGCCCACTCGTTTTGGAGATTAGCCAGTACAAACAGACAAACCGAGAAACAAAAAAATTGAAAAAAAACTAAATGAGTTCTATTTCATTTCCTACATCTAACTCGGTTTTTAGAATTTTTTTCATCGTACAGAAATTCAACCTCTACAGTTTTATTATATGTATAGATATATATGTATAGATATATAGGTATATATAGTCACCTCTTAAAAGTACAAAGTATCAGTACTTTACCCAATACAAGCTTAATTTATTATCCCTAATTCTTCGTTACAAGATCTTGATAAAACTTCGTTAATAAAGACTTGTTGTAGAAGCACGTTTACATTTCTAATTAATTTTACCGATGTTTTCTTCTATAATATTTTGTCTATTATGTAAAAAAGAATATTTCATTCATAATGTTTAGACTACATTTGTTAATACATAACTACTACTACGACAACATAACTAATAGTAACCGAATCTCATTATTTTTAATTTAGCTTGTCGATATGTACTTATATTATGCTTGCTTTTACCTCCTACGCGAAATGACAGATATTATTCCTTTGACTTTTTAAATTTTTCTCTGTATATTATGAAACTAACTAACATATTAAGTATACGTTAAACCAGCCATATTAAATTTTAATTGATTTGATGTATAAAAGCCAATGATTTTTGTAATAACTTGCGCATAAAATGTACTTACATTTTATACCATTACTTATGTGTTTAAGACGCGTTGTAAACCAGCCGTAAACGATATAATCCTAAAGTGGCTAGAGGATTAAGATCTGTGATGAATTGGAAGTTAGAAGAGAATTTGATATCCTTATTACAACATTGTAAAGCTTGGGAACATATTTGTACACTGAAAATATTTTGATTAAGTCTCTTGAAACTGTAGATGGTTTGACCAGGATTGGAGTTATGATCGGGAGAGGAGATGAGCAGCCGCGCTCCTCTCTCGCCGCAATAATAGGATTCGGTGCCGGACGGCTTATGAACACCGGCCGCCGTAAGAGTGCGGCAGCAGGTGGCGGCTTGTGGAGACATTAGGCGGTCATCCGCATCCAAGCCGCTGAGGGGCGCGTTGGAGTCCCGCGCGCGTGTCCCTTTAGTACGCATTAAGGCAGGAGAGGCCTGCCCGTAGGGGCGGGAGCGCACCAGTCATGATTGCGGCGAAAAGCTCGCGCACTTCCCGCACGCACATACGACTTCGACGTATGGTGACAAGGGGATAGCAAGGGGTTTTAGTAAGTATTACGGTAGCCCACCTGGCCACGAGTCCCACATTGTCCCGCTGTAGTCGCCGTGCGGCGGGATCTCCGCAAACGGATTTGCCCTTGAAAAAAAAGGTATTGGCTTCATGACCATTAGAATGGTTTGAAGGCAGTTTTGGAATTTCTCTTTAATTCCATTATATTCTGGAAAACAAAGAATGTTTTAACAGGAGCTGCCTATTGTTTGTCTTTATAAATCCTTACTAATTAATAGCTTATTTTGATTTAGTCTATTTAAAATGTTTTGTACTTTTGATTAGGGAAAATTCCAGGATTTTGCCCTAGGCATCATTAGTACGGGTAAACATTGTTACGAAATGTTTTATTACTCTTATTATAAAACTTTAGTACCCTTTAAAAATACAATCAGTTTTGGGGTTCTGATGCTTACAAATAATAAAAGTACCCTGATGGTGGTATTCAGGTATACATCTGCCTGTGTGCCAATTGTTTATCTCGGGAAATTATAAGGCTGAAAATTTGACAATTAATACGCATACCTATAGAAGTTTTGTGTTTCCACGGGAGTACCTAATTTATTGAAAAATAACTGAAAAAGAAATTCAAAATTTAAGCAATACTGACTATTAAATTATCAAAAGATATATCTTATGACAATTTTGTATTGGCACTGTAAAATATACTACTTTCCTATATATTCGTATACTACTTTCCGAGATATAATCGACAATGTGCAAAAAACGATTTATTTTTACCAGCCGTAACATTAGAATAAAAACTCTGCATACTTAAAAATATTTTCTATTTTTTAAACACAAAAACTTTAATATTTTCTTAAGTGTTCGCGACTTGTATACATAATAAAACTACGTTTTAACGGTTTTAAGCGCGGTAATTTTATTTGATTTTGGTTTTTCCGACGTTTCGGCCACTTTTCAGTGGCCGTGATCACGGAAGACAAAGATGTCAAGTGTCAACGAGTATTGTTAAACGTCGGAAAAACCAAAATCAAATAAAATTACCGCGCTTAAAACCAATTACAAAAGCTTTAAGTTTTTTAAACCTTGTTTTTTCAGTGTCTTTAAAGTATTAATTTTATTTTCTTATTTTTTAGTCTCGAAACCAACTAAACGTAATGTTATAATAAAAAAATAGTATATCGTGCATGTGACATTAGATGTAAAATTTGGCAGACTCATTATAAGGGTAGTTTATAATTAAACTGTTTTATCCTTGTGCTCCTGGCAGGGCATGAGGACAGAATTATGAAATTATTGTATTATCATAGGTCCTAAGCACATGTGCCAATTTTCAAGTTTTTCGGACATTTCGAAACTAGAGCAATTACGTTGTAAAAATCCTTTACATACTGACACATAAGCTAATAATAGCGCGTTAAAATACAAGTTACTTGGTCTATATTTGGAAAGAAAAATCTAATAGTTTTTAATTTTTTTTATAATTTTTGACAAAATCGTATAGATATTGTTATCGATGGTTAATTTCAAATAAATTTTATATAGTAAAACATCATGTTTTCATATTTCATACAAGCCTTTTAGATGAATATACTGTTTTATGGAATTCAAACAAACATAAAACCTAATAATGAATACTTATACTTATATATTCAATTTTCGTAAATGGTAATCTTGCCATAGTATTTTATGCGACCGAATTTTATTACAACCTTTTTTAATGCAGAGTCTATAAATTGAATAAACTCCAATACTAGAGTACAACTCCGACGTCTCTATTGAATATGAATGGTATTAAGAAATAATTATGCCTTTGAATATTAACTAATCTCCTTCGTGCAGGAATGAAAAAAGAATACTAATTCCTGCGGCCGTGTGGCCTATCGTAAAAGGCGACAAATCAACCCACAGGGAGGTGATAGAGCATTTGCCCGTCTGGATGGCTACCAACCCTGGTCTAGAGTATGCCACCATAACAACTTTGAATTGTGTTCCGGCATCAGCGGCCAGGTTAAAGTTTTTCCTTCAAGACAGACAGCACATTGGCACCATATCTGGTATTGCTAATGTCCGTAGGCGACGGTAGCCGCTTTCCATCACAGTTGGGCCGACAGCCTATTCGCTATGCTTCAACAATAAATAAAAAAAACATGTTTCGGATGAGTAATTACAAGATTCATAACTTATAATAATACAAAATCACCAAGACATCATTAATGATAGATAAAACCATCGAAGTCAAGATTTAAATCTAACCGTTACGAAATTATGTTATTCTTCTAATTTTACATTTTTTATCTTGAATAAATACCGTATGAGAATGAAGTTTTTGTTGTACCAGGCTGTTGTTATTAATAATATCGAGAAACTAATTACATGGTTTGGAGGATTGCAATTATACGGAGTATGGCTAATTACGTGGGGAACAAATTTCGCCTCCGCCAGGTCCCGGTAGAAGGGGTAGGCGCAAGAAATGCTGGCTTAACGTTTTGAAGGAGGACATGCGTACCAATGGTCTCCATATACGGGGTGCTGAAGATCACGCGCATTGGAGGAGAAAAAGTAGGAAAGCGTACCTTGGGCGTTGAAGCGAACACTACCGGGATTCAACGTTCGGATGATGATGGATAGACTCTGGGCGGAATTTTCATCCGGCTCGAAGGACTAAAAATCTGTATTTTTTATACAGTTTTAGTATAGGAGGGAAGTGTAAAATGTAAGATATACCAAACCTAACGAGCGCTGTAATGACACTAATTTTATTACCGAAAATATACGAATGTAAATGTGTTGTTAAGTTGTACGCCGCAGTTGTTAATTTGTAAACTGCTGATTACTGTACATACTTTGTACAAGTGGATTGGAATTCAAATAGTTTTAGTTTTTATTACGGTGCCACTTCCACTATCCGGACACAAGCCAAATAAAGAATTCTTTTATTAAGGGCAGATTTATGGAATAAAACACAACAAGGGGAAAATTAAAAACGACAGTTGCATGAATAAAACAGTTGAGTTGTTTTACCTTTGAATATAGTCAGGTTATTTGACTGATACCTTTTATCCGATAATAGAAAGAGCGGCTATTAAATATAAAAATTATAGTACGTCAATGGCGAATGTAAAAATGTAAGCGTAGCATTAGTACGAAAACAGTTAGGCGCCTAAGGCGAATCATTCATACAGTATGGCCTAACCAGCTACGGTCGTACGTATAGCACTTATATTAAAAAATAAATAAACTTCAATTAAAAATATTTGAACAATTAATTTCACCAACAATAAAAAAACAATATTGTAACGATGAAAAAGGTCTCTTCAAACACTGTAAAGTTTTACCCATAGAAAACCAGTTTAAGAAAATAATGCTCAAAGAGCAATTTTTTAACAAAGACCTACGTCTTTTTACCTAAGACTAATAAAACATTCTGTATATACGCGAGCCATAGCCCAAAACCAGTTCGTCACGAGTCGGGCAAACAACATGTAACGGCAAACGCACAACTGCATATTTAGCTCCGCACTTGTTAAATGACTTACCTGTTGAGTTTAGGGAAAGCATTACATCAATAAATATTAAAAATGAACTTAAAATGCATTTTTTAAAGCAAACATCCCTATTAATATTATAAATGCGAAAGTAACTCTGTCTGTCTGTCTGTCTGTCTGTCTGTTCCGTTTTCACGTAAAAACTACAGGACCGATTTGGCTGAAACTCAGTATATATATATTTTCGATGCCGAGAATGAACATAGGATACTTTTTATCCCGGAAAATGGGATAGTTTCCGGGATAAAAGTATATTTGTCTCTCTGTTTGTTATCCTTTTATGGAAAGACTATTGGACCGATTTGGCTGATACTCGGTACATATGTAATTTGAATACCGAGGGTGGCCAAGGGATACTTTTCATCCCGCATACTGGGATAGATTTTGGGATAGATTTATGTAAAGTGTATCCCGGAAACTAGGATAGGTTTTTATTTGTGGATTGTCATTTTCGTCATTTTGTTTATTTTGGTCAATTTGGTGGTTTAGGTAGTTTTGGTAGTTTTGTTTGGCAGTTTTGGTAGTTGTGGTAGTATTGGTTGGTAGTTTTGCTATTTTCGGTACTTTATGCTGACCGTTTTGGTAGCTGTAGTAGTTTTGGTAGTTTTGTTTTGTAGATTTGGTAGTTTTGGTAGATTTGGTAGTTGTGGTAGTTTTGATTTGTAGATTTGGTAGTTATGGTAGTTTTGGTTGGTAGATTTGGTAGATTCGGTTATTTTGGTAGTTGTGATAGTTTTGATAGTTGTGATAGTTTTGGTAGTTGTGGTAGTTTTGATAGTTGTGGTAGTTTTGGTAGTTGTGGTAGTTTTGGTAGTTGTGGTAGTTTTGGTAGTTGTGGTAGTTTGGTTAGTTGTGGTGGTTTTGGTAGTTGTGGTAGTTTTGATTGGTAGATTTGGTAATTGTGGTATTTTTGGTAGTTGTGGTATTTTTGATTGGTAGATTTGGTAATTGTGGTAGTTTAGATAGTTGTGGTAGTTTTGGTTAGTGGATTTGGTAGTTATGTTAGTTTTCGTTGGTAGATTTATTTTGGTAGTTTTAATAGTTGTGGTAGTTTTGGTTGGTCGATTTGGTATATTCGATTGTTTTGGTAGTTGCGGTAGTTTGGATAGTTGTGGTAGTTTTGGTAGTTGTGGTAGTTTTGGTAGTTGTGGTAGTTTTGGTAGTTGTGGTAGTTTTGTTAGTTGTGGTGGTTTTGGTGGTTTTGGTAGTTTGGATTGGTAGATTTGGTAATTGTGGTAGTTGTGGTAGTTTTGATTGGTAGATTTGGTAATTGTGGTAGTTTAGGTAGTTGTGGTCGTTTTGGTTGGTGGATTTGGTAGTTTTGGTTGGTAGATTTGGTAGTTTTAGTACGTTTGGTAGTTTTGGTCGTTTGGTTTTGTTTGTAAGTTTGTAAGATTGGTCCCCCATCATTTATCAAGTTTATAGATATAAAAATTCAAAATCTTTAAAAAATGTGACTTTCACTCGATCTGTCTGTCTAAATACCGAAAATGGACATAGATACTATTCATCCCGGTAGATGGGATAGTTTGCGATATAAAATGAAGTAAATCTCCGAGGGCAAATAGCACCAACATAAAAATACAATACAATATATCCTGTATTAACGCCTGCCCTTAAAACAAGAGGTACGAACTAGAGTTTGACGCGCGGCGGAGCCGCGGGGTAAACTCTAGTAATGTTATAATTGTTCAATTCTACGGACGTAGATACCTATAGCACTAATATAATAAACCTCAGAAGTTTTCTATGCTATGTATATTTCAACGGGTTGTAATCATTTTGTCTTGATAAATAAAATAATAAAGTTAGATTTAGAAATAACTATGTTATGCCCGCGACTTCGTCCACGCTTGATACCCGGGACACAGAGTAGCGCAACATTTAAATAAAATTTGCTATCGATCAGAAAAATATCACTTTGGAGATCGATTTTTTTATTTGGCCATTTTAAATCATTCCTAGTAAATTTCACGCGGAATTCCCAAGATAAAAAGCAGCGCAGATTTTTTTTTTAATTTTATAATATTATGGATTTAATATTATAATATGAAATACGAAAATTATGCAAAATGTCATATATCTTCGACAAGGAGAAATTGTGATTAAAAAATCTCATCCTAACACAGTGGACAAGTGATTAAAAAAAAACATAAAATGAGGTAAGTTATATAATTTCTTAACAGTCAGATTTAAATATTTTACAAATGCTGTGAAATGTGCGCCGTCGGTGGTGTTATCTACCATCTGAGTTTATTTAATGTTTTATACATTTATAATATGTGATTTTTTAAATTCTTCATCCGAAGAACATGTTAGTCTTTAATCATTTCTTTCTCAGGAATTAAGCACAAGCGACATGTGGCAGTTTTACTCATGAATATATTCAAACTCTAAGAATTTGCAATAAAAAAGTGGTGTCATAAAATCTGGTCCCACAAATTAACGTGCAAGTTAGGGTTACGTAACAGAGGCGATCGAATGTCGTAATCAGCTAATAAAAAAAACTACATTTTAAAGTACTTTTAAAATAATTTAAAATTTAATTGGATAAGGCTTCGTATCCATATTATTATTATAACTAACAACGCACACACGGGTATTTGTTTTGTATGTATTAGGTATATATTAGAACTTACGAGAATTTTTAAATATTTCTATCTTTGTAACTACTTTAAAATTTTCAATGTTATTTCCTAAGATCGCTTTTTCTGGTTAGTTTTTAACCAGAGATATCTGAAAAAATTAAATCTTAATACGATAGTTATTTTGAAAAGTTTTCCTGTAAAATGCCATCTAAAACTTTTTTATTCAGGAATCGAAAAACTTTCGGGATTGGTGGTTTAAAAATAAATAAATAATCTGCATCAAAATCATTTTATTAAAAATTTGACTTCGAACTGAGTGTTGGCTACGTTTAGACACAATTTAAACGATTTTACGAGTAAGACTTGTTAAGCGTGTTTTTAACTTGATTTTCCATTTTAATCTCATATTTCAAATCCCGCTTTATAACTTCTTATTCTGATAATTTTATCCATTGACATTGAGATCATTTCTCCGGTATATTATTTTTAAGGCCGCTTGAACGATCGGTTTTAAATAAAATTAGTTAATCATATTAAACTGCCTAAATACGTTTTACACAAAACGTATTGACAGTTCTTTAGACGTATTTAGCGGCATATTTTGCGTTGTGCAAGACGCTAATTGTGTTTAAGGGTGTTAAATACGTATTGTGTTTCTTAAATAAATTTAAGCAACCTTATGCAAGAGGCCCTAAGCATGCATAATTGGAGCTGCATTTTAATTTCTAATAATGGCCCTAAGAACATTTAATATTTAAAAATATGAAATGTGAGTCACGTTAAATATTAGGTATTAAACTGCCTTATGTATTTGTAAGAGAGGTAAAAACATAATTTAAACATGCATCGATAATTACAAATGCATATATTTTTTGGAGTTTGTAGACATTTTGAAAAAAAAAACAGAATCTTTATAATGGTATCGTGTATCTCGCTAAAAGGAAGGTTTGCGCTGAAAATCAGCGTTGTGTCAAATATAATTCCAGCACAGGAATAAACCGAGTGCAAATTTGTTTGTTCAAAAAGCGGCGTAAAATTTCTCAAAGAATGCTATTTCTAATTACATGCAAGCCATATGATTAAAAATAGTATTACGTCCTAATTTATTCAAACAAAGATTTTCTTTGTTTCTCTATCTATATGAACGAAATTTATTATAATCTCCATAAATTCTAATATCTAACTCTAATTAATTATATAGTGAAATTGCGGAAAACAGAAAATTGTGGGCAGCCGCCATACGTGTTCTCCGAGATTTTTTTCGTATGTATATGCTTTTGGAAACAGTAGACAGATATAAAAAATATAATAATAAATTAGCACCTTTATGTATTTACATAAAGGTGTTCATTTTTTATTATATTTTTTATATGTGTCTAAAAACTCTAATATCTAACTCTATTTAATCATAGAGTAAAATTGCGGAAAACAGAAAATTGTGGGCAGCCGCCATACGTGTTCTCCGAGATTTTTTACGTATGTATATGCATTGAAACGGTAGACAGATATAAAAAATTGAATAATAAATGAACACCTTTATGTTTTTACATAAAGGAGTTCATTTTTTATTATATTTTTTAAGTCCATAAATAAATTTACATTCGTTTGAAAGTCTTAAAAAGTGTGTATCTCCCAATCTAACTTTTGATTTATTGAAAAAATTCAAAATAGTAGAACTTCTAAACTTACTTTCAGTGAACATTGATTTGAACGCAGTTCGTTGTATAGTTTTTTGAGATATGAAGAGTTTTGGATTAAGTGCCTTTTTCAGTGTACTGTAGCCAAATAGCAAAAAAATTGGGTGTGTGCAGTTCACACGCAGTACAAGTGAAACTTCAGACAATATACTGACAGATAACTCTTCTCTAACTTTTATTAATATAAATATAATTTTCTTTAGCTTACATCCGTCAACATATTATAATTCAAAATAAACTTCTTAATATTCCTAATTCAAAATTAACTTTCAATTTTTCACTGTTTTAGTCTAAAAATATTATTATCAGTTTTATTTAGGTCCACATTGGACCTATGTTTAATCATCGGTCTTATTTATTATATTATTTTATTATCTTATTGACTCTCTAATCTGTGCTACACAATGTAAAACCCATATCTCATTCTCTCGCAGGCTTAGTCCTATACATTTATATGTTCGTCTCTTTATAGTGTCGCTTTTTCGTTTCATCGAGTTTCAAGGCATAACGATTCTAAAGAAGTTTCACTTCAAAAATATTATTATCAGTTTATTTCGGTCCAAATTGGACTTATATTTAATCATCGGTCTTATTGACTCTCTAATCTGTGCTGCACAGTGTAATACTCGTATCTCATTCTCTCGCAGGCTTTAGTCTTATAGGTTTATGAGTTTATCTCTTTTTAGTGTCGCTTTTTTGTTTCATCGAGTTTCAAATCACAACGATTCGAAAGAACTTTCACTTCAGAAGTGGACGTTCGTTACCTCTACGGAACGCTTCACTGTGTGTGGATCGACATGGACTTGGCTTTTTTTTAAATTACATCTTTAATTTTTTTCATGTAATTGATCAACGAGTTTGATTATTTTGAAATCCTGAATGAAAGAATACAATATCACAATATTGCATTATTTTGCTATTGTAAATGTAGTTACGTATTACGTAAAAGGTAACAAAGCTTTGCTATTCATTGACAGTTGCTGTTTGTTTTATAACTCCAAAGTAAAACCTAAGTAAATATACGCTTAATACCTTACCGGTAACCCTCCAAAACATAAATATTATATTATGTTGTATATTTACCCGCCCAGAATATTTAAATAATTCATGAAAGAAAGTTAACGTGTGCTTAATAAATAAAATTATGAGGTTGGTCTTTATAAGAGAACCATTAAGCAACGTTAACAGGCAATTACTTTTTATAATATAGCCCGCCGTTTTCTTTTATTTTTCTTATAAATATTTTACGATGAGCTTTTCTTGTTGCAGTATGAATGAATGACATAAAGTTCCCGGCTTACAGGTTGTAAGGGTCACTGGATAGTGGTTAATAGTACTTACATCGACCTTGTGACGCGTAGGTGGCGCGACGGGTGCGGTGTAGCTTTGCGCTTGTCAGTCAAAAGTCGCGTGTGTCAACCAATTCGGACCAGGCGACCGCTCGCCTCGAGGTCTGATAGCACACTGCTATCGACCCCGCGCACCCTCGCCTGGCGTCGAACAAGGGGGTGTGCACCCTCCTACCCCCGCCCCGCGTGTTGCCAAAACGCGAAGAGGCTTTAACTATTCATTTCTCAATTCTCATTATTCTCAGCAAAGATTCGATCGATGACCACGTGACGATTCACTTTATAAGTTCTCAACTAAACTTATTTTGTTATTATGCCACTGATGTAAAAAAAATATTTAAATATGTATCCGAAAACAGTCTCGAAAATATGTACGTGGGCCTTTTCTTGAAATAATTGTAAATATTAAACTCTTTCTTTCCTTTATTAAAATAAAGTCAAAAATAAACGTTTAATTATGTGTAATATTTCAACTGGTGTTTCACTATACGGTCCAAACAGACAAAGACTCATACATTGTAGTGTAATAACGCTAGTTTGTGATTATCTATCTGTCTATACGAATATTAAATATATGTGAAAAAAAATTTAGTTTGCTGGAAAGCAATGAACAGCCTGACGGCCTATCAAATGTCAAGTGGTACCGTCGCCTCTGGACATTTGTTACGCCATAGCTGCTAACGATGTGCTGCTGATCTTAAATGAAAGACAGGCTACTAATTTCGGAATACAACTCAAAGTTATTACGGTGGCCTCTACATTAGAGGTGGTACCCATCCAGATGGGGTACATGCCCTGCCACCTGGCTGTGGATTGTTTTATCTCCTCTTACCATAGACCCCCCTGTCGCAGGAATTAGTATTCTGTCTCCATACCTTACTTACTTATTTGTATTCTCATTATCGCCAGCCAATACACTACAGATAGGACTCTCAAGTTTGCGTTATATACCCAAGTCTTCCACTTGCTCGAGATAATAAATAAACGACACAGACATGCCAATAAAGCTACTGATGGAGTGTATGAGAAATCTGTGAGGCCCACTGAAAAGTACAGACCGCCTAGCGTGAACAGCTAAGGCTCCAGCGATTAAAACTCTTATACTCTTTCAAGTTGTAGTCCCAAATTTCTCTAAGCTGCAGTTCTTTTAATATCTGAAAAAGAAATTGTATAACATATTTATAATTTAATATTTATTAATTATGTAAATATAGGTGAACTTTTCAAGTGAGTAAGTTAAAATAAATATGTAGAAAACTATGGTATATGCAAAATAAATGTGTATAATAAATATGAATAAATAAAATATCATGAATATAACAACTGTAAACTATTCTTGTTAAAATTAGTCAAAAATGTAAAATAAACATGAAATTGATGTCTATCTATAAAATTTGAGTAATAATATATAATATGAGTTTCAATGAATTTGTAACTAAATAATAATATAGTGGTGTTATGCTATAAATGTAAATAGAAGTGATCTAGATTATTAATATTCCCTTTCTTAAAACATGAAAGGGGTTATGAGTGCTGAAATTAAAAAAAAAACTTTTTAAGTGGTCTTTCAGAGCCAAATGCTAACCTATACGAAATAGCGACAAATACTCAAAGGAGTTTCGAGGCTATTTTGATGTTAACTAAAGTGGTATCATTAGAGTTTATTTTTTTTATGGCAGGAGTTTAGCAGAAAGGCAGACGGCCCACTTGATGGAAAGCAGTTACCCTCGCCTATGGCCATTTGCAACACCAAAGGTGCTACAAATGCGCTGCTGCTCTCTTAAGGGAAACTGGAACCTGGTCACTAATGCCGAAACACAACTCAAGGTTGTTATGGCGGCATACTCTAGACTAGGGGTGATAGCCATCCAGTCGGGCAAATACCCTACCACCTGGCTGTGGGTTCTTTTGTCGCCTCCTACGACATACTGCCCGGCCGCAGGAATTTGTATTTTCTTTCTCCATTCCTGCACGCATAATTTAATTTAGAAACTCAATTATCCTAGTAAGAATTCGAACCGTCAGATTTAATGATAATCCTGTATTATTACAGCAGTAGATTGAATAACTTATAAGGATCAGTGTCTAAAAAAGAATATCAAACGACAAACCTATGACGTCCAAATGTTTTTGAACTGAAACTTCTTTAGAATCTTTGTGATTTGAAACTCGATGAAACGAAAAAGCGTCAGTAAAAAGATATATATAATTCTATAGAATTAAGGCTGCAATCGAATGATATACTAGTTTTACATTGTGCAGCACCGATTATTAAACAAAGGTCCAATTTGGACCGAAAAAAATTGATAACAATATTTTTTAGACTAAAACAGTGAAACGTTAAAAGTGATACTTAAGAAGTTTATTTTGAATTATAATATGTTGACGGGTGTGAGCTAAATGAATTATATTTATATTAATAAAAGTTAGAGTAGAATTATCTGTGAGTATATTCTCTGAAGTTTCACTTCTACTGCGCATGTACTGCACTACACTTAATTTTTTTCTACAGTGAAAATAAATTTTAACAGAATCTTTTAAATTAGAACTTGAAGACAGTGAAAAGAGTTGTAGCTCGACACCTCAACCAACGCCATGAAAGAAATTAAAAATGTTGCGTCACGTTTCAGCCACCAATTTATTGATGTAGGTATAATTTAGCACAGTTAAAGACTACAAAGACTCTGTTGTTCGTGCCTACCCCGCAAGGGAACTGGCGTGAAGTTATGTATGTATGTAAAGACTACAAATAAATTCGAGGATGAAACGCGACGCAACAGAAAACAACTGTTGAATCCAGCCCCAACCACGACATTGCGTATGTCGTCAGTCAATCAAGCCGAAGGGCGTCCTACAATAAACATTCGACATTTGGTCTGCACTTCAGGACTATTTTGCTCCACAGCCTTAGGTCCTGCACCGAATGAGACTGGCCTATTGCCTCCTCTTATAGTTTAGGAATTATGCCTTGTTCCCACATAATGTTATGAGTATGAAACGAATTGATTTAAACGAAAATTTCTGTAAATGTAATCTAGAGACTAGAGGTGAAAATAAAATAACTAGTTACTATGCCGAAAATTATAAGTGGTCCTAGCCAGAAATATGGATCGAAATACACACAAAATACTGAGAAATGTTGTAGTTAATAAGGCTTTCTTATCAGATAATTACTAGTCAAGTACACAAAGACCAAATGATTAAATATTATACATTTCGTACCTTTGTGAAAACTTATTCAATTATTTTTTTTCAATTTAAGATATGAAAGTACAATTTAATAGCAAATTATCTTATTACTGTTTTAGACACAACATTTCACAAAATTATATATCGTAGTAACTCGTAGCACTGCTACGCTGTAGTAGCTACGAACTCTATTTTGTCTTCGACGCTGTAATTATGTTAGTTTTCTTTTGTTTTGCAAAGCATTTTGCATAGTCCTAAATTAACTAAATTAAATTAGTAGTAAATTTTCCTCCGTGCAGGAACGGAGAAAGAATACGATTTTCTGCGGCCAGGCGGCCTGTCATAAAAGGCGACAAAAGAACCGGCAGGTAGGTGGTAGAATATTTGTCCATCTGGATGGCTACCACTCCTAGTCTAGAGTATGCCACCATAACCCATACATAACCATAACAACCATGTGTTGTGTTCCGGCACTAGTGGCCTGGTTCCAGCCCCATCTACGAGTCCGGCAACACATCGGTAGCACCTTTAGTGTTGTAAATGTTTATGGTCGACGGTAACCACTTTCCACTATAATTGGGCAGTCAGGCAGTCTGCTGAACTCACTCAATAAAAAAATTGTCCTGTTTCTATTGATTGAAAAGTATGCAGTCTATATATAATACTATATATAATTTATGTACTTTATGGCTAAAATGTAAAATAAACTCCGTATTTCATACATATCTGACATTCTCAGTATACATCATTATACTTTTTGGTAGTTTTTAGATTGTTTAAAAAATGTAGTTTTTACATTAAGTTTTAACATCCCAGGGTGTATCACCCGCCAAGAGTATAACCGCTTTCCAGGACACTGTACAGTAGCTCTATGTAACCCTAACCGCCATAACCCTCTGACAGCGATGCGGACGGCTTTTGTTTGTGTGGTTCAAGGCCTCAGCCCAAATAGGAGCCCCGTCTAGCGCCTTGCCTCGGAGAATATTGGCATAGAGTCGCCGGCATGTCGAGCCTTGTCACCGGCATCACATTGGGCAACGGTCTAGCCACGGCAGCATCAGCCCCTAACATTTTCGGGGTCAGCTGCATCAAATGGGCCTCAAAGTTCCCAAAGGTATCAAGCGTTAGGCCTAAGTACTTCATATGGGCCTTCACATCCACCGGCACGCCTGGGATGACGATGTGCGCCTCCCGAGGGGGTCCCTTACGAATATATTGGAAGAAGAGGGCTTCCGTCTGCTCCGCGGCGACTGTCAGACCAAGCTGCCTAATTCGGTTCATCACCAGCGACATGCTAACACTGGCCAGTTGGGCAGCCTTCTTGTAGGAATCGCCTCTGTCCATGACTAAGGTCCCTGGTGCGGCGGCGCTGGATTTAGCGTAAGCGAACTGTGACAAAGTAAGAAAATAGGAGATTGGGACAATTTTGAACGGAAATTTGAGATTGAGCACGCACTTACCTGATTAATGGGAATGAAATGCAGGTGCTCCTCTGCTGCTCAGTCCACTTCACTTTATTTGTTATAATATGGTTTAACGTATTTAATTTTATGTGTATATATTTATTATATTAATTTCGTGTTAATTTATTTTACTTATAAATTACAGGATTGGGTTACTTATAAATTATATATATTTGTAGTTTGTTGCGGGCGCGATATATTTTAAGTTATGATATTTTATTTACAAGGCGGAGCGGAGCGGTTTATTTAGTTTATTTTATGATATGACAAAGAACGATTTACGTGACGTGCCAAAGGGGAACGCGCCGTCTTTGTAGGAAGAATTTAAATAATAAAAGTTTGTATATGTCGAAAGGAGGTTTACATGTCGGTACCAGTCCCAGTACAGAACTTTGTGGAATTCCTCACGCAACTCGATGTTGTCCAACTACATGGCCGTTTTTGCCTTCCCAGAAGATGAACCTATCCCTGAGGTATGCCTCCAGCAGCCTCCTCAAGTACAGGGGTACTCGTAAGAAGCGTAGTGCCTTCGGTATAGTTTTGTTTGGAAGACTGTTGAAGGTGTTCACGATATCGAACAAGCCAAAACAAACTTCTGAATTCCTTCAGAATTTCTGGTCCAGTCTCTTAGGCCACTCAAGGCGCCCAATGTGTAGTACCCTGCTCGAAAGCCATACCGCGCTTCAGAGAGACCTGGCTCTATTGTGTTGACGCGTTAGACGGGCCGTGCCGCGAGGAGTTTCTCAAAAACTTATGCCGTCTCATTCAGCAGTACGATGGGCCTTTACGTCGTCGGATCGTCGGGAGGCGACTCGCCTTGTTGATCAGGCATGGCCTTACACTAGGGTGCAAGGCTATGTTAGGACATACAAAATTAAATCATTTATTTGTCTCCATAGGCTAAATCAGCCATACTCAACCTTTTTCTTATAAGGCCACATAGACGTATTAGATAACAAAAACATTAATTTATTTTGGTTATTTTTATTATAAGAGTAAAGGGGTTTACGGTCCATTCGATGGAAAGTATTTACCGTCATCTATGGACTTATGCAACACTAGAGGTATTTATTACCAATGTTATTCTACAACTATTAGTATGTCAGACGGGCCACTTACAAAAGCTCGCGGACCGCGGGTTGAGTATCTCTGGGCTAAATCGTAATGTTTAATAAAGTAGTCGATAAAGAATTACTTTAACTAACACATTAAAGAAAACCTTATTTTTTTTATAACTCTGTTTTTATGGTTCCGATAGATACCTACAGGTTGCACCTTACGGCCCGACACCGGTGTCCATGGTTGACTATCTTAGAAACTACGATGGCTAGTAATACAAAAATATAGCACACAAATCGCCTGTGTACTTAAGTATAGGTCTTTTGAATTATTAATAGTTGTAATTGAATTAAAAAGGAGGCCACAGTGAGAATGTTGGAATTTAAAAATTAATCAATATTACCGAGTGAATATTTGATAAAAGTTTATTGGTATATCGTCAGCTGCTGGATGTAGTCTAGCGCTACATTTTCCAGTCCTCCTTGATCTTGCGCAAAGCGCCAGTCTACCGGAGTTTAGGCTTAGGAGGGCGCCCTACTAAGCCTAACCTCCTTTTTTTTACCGGGGGAAATCTGTTTGAGGACTAAGCCGCCATAAGGGCAGATCCTTGGGGGGATAAGTCGCGACCTAGTGCGGGATTCGCCAGATCGGGGGTGGTACTAGCATGCCCAGTCATAATACTGGTGCCATGCTATTGCCACTTCCCAGTTAGGGATACCCACTAAAACCCCTGGGTGTTCCGTCCTTCGCCTTATGCCCCTCGCCAGGGCCTCTTTGCGCCACTGGTAAAGCGATACGAGGACTCTGGCTTCGAGGTTCCATGGTGGGTATCCGGCAAGTAGCGAGGCCTTCGAAAAACACCCTACGGTATCGTCTTATCGCCCTGACGGCCAGTACTCTCTGCGCTTGCCGTAGCAAGGCTATATTTCAGGCCGTCAGGCGGTCTGCCTATACGGGAGCCCCGTACAGGGTCATAGACCGCACGATGCCTTCGAAGAGTTTTCAGCACGTGGCTTCGGGCCCCCCAATGTTGGGCAGCAGGCGCCAAAGCGCTCCCGCCGCTACAGGCCTACGGTAAATGTGGCCGGCCCACTCACTACCACTTCATCTTTTAAACGTTATTTTAATTTTGTGAAATAGGTCTTACTATGATTTATTTCTTGCATATTAATTGATTTTTGAGCTAAAATTAAAACGTACAAAAAATTACTATTTCCGTTTATCTCTGAAATCAAGATGTTGAAAGTTTGAAAAATCCGAACTGCTCTCACTCGAACTTTTTGTATGTAAATATAGTGAGTTTCGACGTATTGATAATTTTAGAGAAAACAATACGATATAAATACGATAGGCCACTTGTTTGAAAGTAATATTGTACAGCAAAATAACTTGTTGTTGGTGATTGTAGAGTCCAGCTTCCACATAGCGGTAACCTCGTGAGCAAGATCAATATACTTTATTTGTTTATCTTTCTCGGCATTCACGAGATTACCATCATGGGGAATCGTGACATCTACAATTATAGCACTTCTCGCAGACCGATCAACTATCACAATATCAGGGTTGTTGGCAACAATAGTCCTGTCTGTGATAATTGATCGGCCCCAGTAGAGCAGATATTGACCATTGTCAAGAACTGGCTCGGGCTTGTATTGGTAATAAGGTACCTCCGACGAGACAAGTCCGTATTTAAGGGCAAGTTATATATATATAATATTATATATATATATATATATATATATATATATATATATATATATATATATATATATGTTACATTATAATTATATGAAGTTTGATAGTACCTAATATAAAATTTACAGTAATCGCAAACAGCATGAAATATGGAGTTCAAAAAGATTGTGTATATGTTTCGCTACAAGCAAACACAGAATTTAGCTTTCTTCAATAAAACTATAGAATATGTGCAAGCAGAAAATAACTAATAAACTAAGTTTGTATTACGGCCTTTAGAATAGCATCCTTTTTAGGAACAGTTGTTACAGTCAAGGTCAAAAACGATTCCAAGCGTCTGTATTGTAATTACAGAGAACAAATTATTTTGTAAATAATTTAATCTGAGATCTACTTAGTTTGGATTTATTGAGGGAATATTTCTGAAATAGTTTTCAGAAACAATGTAATTATATCCTCCAAAATGAGCCTAGAAAAATCTTGAGAAGGTTTCCCAAGTAGCTAGCTTTAATATGCATTAAGATTATTAAATACGGGAAGAAAAAAGTTGTAAATAAAGAGTTTTTTGTTTGTTTGAAGGAGTCCCGAAAGTTAAGATTTATACTCATACCTACATATGTGTTGCATTAGGATACAGTTTAAAAGAATTTAAGTAAAACAGAGTTTCTGTTTGTAAAGACGATGTTAAGCTACACGTCACGTCACTAATCGCATATTTCTTTTGAAATATGAATTAGTTAACCATAACCAAATTTTTCTCATATTTCACGGTTTTCAAATAAATTAATATACGGAGAATATTAAAAAAAAATACACACGTACACAGCTTTATATATTTATACATACATACATACATACATATCTTCACGCCAGTTCCCTTGCGGGGTAGGCACGAACAACAGAGCGCCATTTAGGCTTATTCTTACACACCTCACTTGCTTCTTTGACATTCATATCTCTTGTCAGAATATTATCTACTATATATTTATAGTAGATAATATACAAACTGTTAACGAATTTTGTTCTTCAGATTAGTACGTAATCAACTAAATGAACTCCGGTCAACTGCTAGCACAGGGCAACTACTATTTTCACATAAAAAGTATCAAAGTTAAAACCAGACAACGCCAGTATAGCCATCAAACTCCCTTTGAGCAGTCACATATGAGTTCAGGTCAACTGGAGCCTTTGTAATAGTAGTGTTCGAATAAACGAGAACTGTTAAAAGCAATTGGAGTATTTATTTACATTGCTATATCCTGCCAGAGCCACCTATAGGGTTGTACTTAAAGCCCTGTTGCAACTACGATAAAGTTTATGAACATTATATGATTTTTAATAGCGGTGTAACGCACACTCGCTTAATACGCTGAAAAAGAAATTGTAATCCATTAGTTATGTTTATGGCAGATAGCTCTTATTTATATTTTTATTACACCACTATTATGTTACATGCTTAATAAATAAAAATTAAGTCGACATTTACGAATTTGAAAATTTCCTGACACAACGCATCTTTATTGCTTAAAGAAATTGACCGTGTTTTTCTTTTTTTTTTAATATTGATGCACAAAACGAATTACAATCATTACAAAACCCTACGACTAAAATATTAACAAAAATCTAGATTGCAATCCACAAATAAGTGCATACATAAAAAATAGTACAAAGAGACTGACAATTACTTACTTATACATACATACATACATACATAACTTCACGCCAGTTCCCTTGCGGGGTAGGCACGAACAACAGAGTGCCATTTAGGCTTATTCTTACACACCTCACTTGCTTCTTTGACATTCATAACTCTTGTCATGCACGCTCGTCTGTTCTTAAGGCTCCTAACATCACCTTCTGCTAGTACACGGTCAATTTGATCATGGAAAGTGTGTCGTGGCCTTCCACGACTTCTGCATCCATCCACTTTTGCATTGTATATCTGTTTATTCATTCTTTCATCATGCATTCTTTCTACTTACTTATAACTAAATATTATGATTGTTTTTGTCAAGTTTATCTTTAAATGGATTTATTTATCTTTATTTGGATAGAACTACTATTATCTATTTTATAAATGTACTAAGAATCGAGGATATTTTTTACAATTTTACAAGTACAAGTTTGCAATGATAGTGAACCAAATGCATGATCACTTCTTTTTAGTTAACGGGAATTGACAAATAAACCCGTGCTTTTATTATAACATCTCCAAACTCTTTAATTTTGACTAACATTATTTTTATTAAACATGCGATATGTACCGCCTATATAACTATATATAATACCAGTATAATACAGAGTTCTTATTTTCCTATCAGACTTGTATTGTTTTTTTTTTTGACAACAAAATATATATGTTTACATATCTACATAAACGAATGAACAGGCAGCCAGATGGATGGATGGACTTGGCGATTTTGTAAGGAGTCCATTTTTGTCAAAATGAAAACGATTAACGAGAGGTGAAAGTGATCTATTTAGGCACGACGTGATTTGAGTGTCACATATGGGACGTCAAGTAAATTTCATTTTCTGTAGCATTCTACTAGGTAGTATTTTTGAAGTGAAACTTCTTTAGAATCGTTGTAATGAAACAAAAAAGCGACACTAAAAAGAGAAACACATAAACCTATAGAAGTAATTCAGCTAAGCCTACGAGAGAAGGAGATAGAATATACCTATATTATATCTATAAATTGAAATACGATGCTCATATAGATAAAGTTGGAAATATTTTGAAGTTTTTCGTTAATACTTCAAATTTCGGGTTTTAAAGCTTAAATATATTATAACGATATATAAAATGTGACGTGACGAAATTTAGAACTCTTTCTCACTTTGTTTCACTTCTACTGCGTGTGAACTGCACACATAGACACACACACGCACCCACACACACACACACTCACTCACACACACACACACACACACACACACACACACACACACACACACACACACACACACACACACACACACACACACACACACACATACACACACACACAAACACATACATACACACACACACCCACACACAATTTTTTGTCAATGACGATAGTATATAATTTAGTACAAATTTATATTAATTTAGTGGCAACTAATTTATAAGTATAAAATGATGTTACAAAATTGTTGAAATTTTTTTATTACATTTTATGCCGCGATTTAACAGAGACTGTAAACAACGTTGGGACATGAGTCGCATGTATATCATCTATGGTTCGCATAATATTTAAAAAAAAATTGACAGTAGGGAAAATCGTTTCCCAAGGACGAAAACTGCCATTTTCATCCCTGTGATCAGGCAACTCTAAGCATAGTCTCAGAATATGAAAAATGAAAAATAATTTTACTTTCACAGTAAATTTATATCGTTTGTCTCCTTCGATACTTTAAAATGTATTTCTGCAAGCCTTCCATACTTGCTTAGTCTCTTCATCGACTGTATGTGTTTAGGAGTTGAAAGAATTTTGCCGTTTAGAACACTGCTGGACGTAGGCTTCCCTAGGTTCCAGTACGGTTTTCTTCATCCAACGCCTACAGGTGACCTTGCGCAAGACTAGTCTCTTCAATTTCAATTAGCCATCGGTCTGACAACAAATATGACCGATCCACAACCACTGCTGCTTGTTATTTTTAGGAATTATTTTAGAAATTTTTATAGTACATCCGAACATTTTTGTATCTAAGAATTTAATTGATTTTATTGCGTTGATTTTATGTTTCGTTTCCCTATTCTCAGCCTACTACATTTATGTGCGTCTGAGGACGCAACATTAGTTTTCTTAAGAGTGGTGGTATATGATATGTTCACTTGTCTGGATCATTTATGCTGATATTCTGACCATCACTTGCTTTCCTTTTGAGGTCTCAATTTTCCCTTTATTGGAAATATAAATCGATTAATCATCTCGACCTCTTCTCGTGTTAGTGACACCTTCTTTGATATATTGTAACTGTGCCCTTTGGGTTAAATACATTAAATTCTCTTGAAAGCGTCTACACGTAATAAAATCTTGAAACCTACTTTTGTTGTAATCGAAAATTTATAAGTAAAATAAATTACATTAAATATACTGATATAAGTGACTATATCATTATGAGATGTTTTTTGTTGTTAATTAATAATTATGTATTTGAATAAGTATTATCATGCGATTTTTTGAAATTATTTTATACATTATTAGATAATTAGTTTTATAGTACTGATGCTGTTTTATAATACTGTTCTATTTGTATGCCTAACAAAAACATGTGTTTCACATAAATTATTTCATTGATTATTGTTAGCAAAAATACGAAATAAAGAATGATATGTCACATCCCTTTTCACAGGTCGTGAATAAACAGAAAGTACATGCTAGCGACTCTCGCTTTGTATTTCGATGGTATTTGCACAACATGCATTTCATGAACTTCCCGCTTCCTGTAGCGAGAAATGAGAGTATTGTCAAAGCGACCGCGGTATTGATCTGATCCGTCATTTTCTAAAGTAAATAACAAGCGTTCATATATTGTCATATTTTCAATAGTAAATAATATTTCTACATACATACATACATAACTTCATGCCAGTTCCCTTGCGGGGTAGGCACGAACAACAGAGTGCCATTTAGGCTTATTCTTACACACCTCGCTTGCCTCTTTGACATTCATAACTCTTGTCATGCAAGCTCGTCTGTTCTTAAGGCTCCTGACATCACCTTCTGCTAGTACACGATCAATTTGATCATGGAAGGTGTGTTGTGGCCTTCCACGACTTCTGCATCCATTCACTTTTGCATTGTATATCTGTTTAGTCATTCTTTCATCATGCATTCTTTCCACATGCCCGAACCACCGGAGCATTCCTTTCCTTACCTTCACCCCGACACTCTCTTTCAGACCAACTCTCTTTCTTACTTCGGTATTACGAACGCGGTCCGCGAGCGCGCGCGTTATAATATTTCTGTTATACAAAAATAATTTTCTCAATGTTTAACTATTATTATATAAAGTAAACCTAAAAATGCAAGTATAAATACAAAACTAAAAATAATTACCAATAAAGTATTAAAAACTATAACTAAATAAAAAAACTAACCATTGTCAACTATAGGAAACGTTTCCAAAAGGCTGGCAGCGTTGCCACTTGTATAGCAATGCTTATAATTTTTGGGCAAAATCGACGCCAGCCTTTGGATCGCGTGGGACTTGTATCAAACGTTCAGCGACGACACGATAAAGCTTTAGAGCATTACTCTACGGACCCAGTTTCCACCCCAAATGCCGCAAATGTGTAACCATTTCCAAAGATGGTATATTTGCAGCATTTGAAGACTTCCTTTTTGGCTGCCGCAAAAACAGCGGTAGCACAGGTACTTGAAAGATGGGAGCGTCACCGCAAGATTGTCAACGCAAGTAGCATGATAGCATCCCACACTAAAGGGCGGCGCCCATCTTCCAAAGTATCAACGTCATCCCATCCGGTTACCTGCTATCGTCGCGGTACAAGCTGTTTAGTTCTAGAACGGTAGGTACCCCGGTAGTGACAAGAGCCCGGTGGAAGATAAATCTTGATTGCCGAAGAATGACAAATTCTATCGGCTCTTTTGTTGCAGGATAGTGTGTGGTGTCCCAAACGGTCCACTTTGCTTGACAGAGGTTAGGGACCACACAAGTTGCTTTCAGGCAAATGCTGGCATAGATTCTGAAATTCAAGATTGTGCCAGGATTTTCCGAAGCCAGCGCTTTAGCCAGAGACCTGACTGCCAACGTGAGACAGCTAAGATGCGAGCATGCTTGGCCCACCTCATACAAGCAGAAAATAGTTTCTGATATACTATAAGATTCTGCGGCTTATTCCAAAGCTTCTGGCACTTCAAGCTGTCAGATAAACTTTCGTTCGGGCAGGCCAAGGACCACGCATTTTTAGCCTCAGCCAAACAATGGATCATTATTATACATTTTTTTATTATTATTAACAACTCTACGGACTCGAGCTCCTTACCCTTTTTTACAACTTAATTTCTAGATTTAATTTTTTGAATTTAACACGCTTATTAGTTATTTTGGTTCTTGTGTGTGACATTAATTTATTGAATTTTGTGTTGAGGTGTATGTATCTTACGAATAACTTATATCGTTAATTTTTATTATACAATTAAAGATATAAATATATTGCTTAGATGTATTACTTTTTAATGTATGCATTAAATACAAGTAAATGTTACAAGGGCATCATTACACTGAAAATACATATTGTAATGATTTTGGCTTATTCTTACACACCTCACTTGCCTCTTTGACATTCATAACTCTTGTCATGCAAGCTCGTCTGTTCTTAAGGCTCCTGACATCACCTTCTGCTAGTACACGATCAATTTGATCATGGAAGGTGTGTCGTGGCCTTCCACGACTTCTGCATCCATCCACTTTTGCATTGTATATCTGTTTAGTCATTCTTTCATCATGCATTCTTTCCACATGCCCGAACCACCGGAGCATTCCTTTCCTTACCTTCACCCCGACACTCTCTTTCAGACCAACTCTCTTTCTTACTTCGGTATTACGAACGCGGTCCGCGAGCGTCACTCCGCAGATTTTGCGCAGTGCTCGCATCTCGACCGCGTTTACTCTACTTTCATGCTCTTTCTTCCATACCCAACTCTCGCTTCCATACGTGAGCGTAGGTACCAGCACCGCGTTGTGTATGGCGAGCTGGGCCTTCTGGCTGAGGTTCTTAGCGCCTAGAAGTTTACCTATCGCTCCATTCACACTATTCCCCAAATTCACTCTTCTTTCTATATCAGCGGTGTACCTTCCATCCCTGCTAAAAGCACATCCAAGATATACAAACTCATTCACTTGCTCTAGCATAACATCATCGACCATTATCCTTGCATTCGTTCTGGTTTCTTCTCTTTCAAACACCATAACCTTTGTTTTCTTCGCATTCAAATGTAAGCCTCTCGCCTGACAGTCATCTTTCATCATTGTGACTAGTGTTTGCAGTTCTGATGGCGATTCGGCTAAAAGCACGGCATCATCCGCATAAAGCAAGGTGCTTACAACTAGATCACTCATCCGCACCCCAACATCCATCAATCTTATTCTCTGGAGACAATCGTCCAGATATAGGATGAACAGCAAAGCCGACAGCACGCAGCCCTGGCGGACGCCAATATTGACGTCAAACCAGGGCGACAGGCTGCCTTCCACTCGCACGCATGCCATACAGTCCTCGTAAGTGGACTGCACAGCACGCATCAATTGGCCATTAATCCCATATCCGGGCAATATGTCCCAGAGGTCCTTCCGCACAACCCTGTCAAATGCTTTCTCTAGATCCACAAAACCGCAGAAAACCTTCCGGCCCACAGCCAGCTGTTTCTCTACGATATTGCGGAGAGAGAAAACTTGATCCATACATCCCCTTCCATTTCTGAAGCCACCTTGTGCATCCCACAGTAATCCATCGGATACAACTTTCATTCTCTTTTCAATAATCTTCGCATACACTTTAGATGCTGTGCTGATCAAACTGATGGCCCTGTAGCTGGCGCACTCCATACGTGACCCCTTGCCTTTATACAAGGGCACGATGACAGCGCGCCTCCAGTCCTTGGGAACCTTTCCCGTCCTCCAGCACAAGTTGCATAAGGACAGGAAAGCATCCCGGACGCAGGTTCCACCATATTTGATCATCTCAGCAGACACACTATCGATTCCTACTGCCTTTCCATTTTTCAGACTTCTTATCGACCATTCGATCTCTTCCAAAGTGATCTCGGATGCTGACTCCTCGGAGTCGGTCACAGACTCAGTCGTGGTGCCAGCATCCGGGATATTATCATACATTTCTCTAAAATATTCACTCCATCGCGCTAATACCTCTTGTGGGTTAGCAAGAACGTCCCCTGCTTTCGATTTTATCCTTTCCATTCTGGAAGCTGACGAACAATCCCGAGACTTCTTAACCTCTCTCCAAAAGAGTTTGGTATTCGCCTCGAAGTTCTCCGTCAGCTTCTCTTCTTCTTTCAATTTTATTCTTTCACGCTTCTCTTTCACTAAAGCTTTGGTTTCATTCTTGCAGAGGCGATAAATTTCTTTCTTCATCTCTTTCATACCTTCATTCTGTTGCAAGGAAGCAACATAATCCAGCCAGGCTTTTCTCTTTCTCTCTACGCTGGATTTAACATCCGCGTCCCACCATTCATCACCTTTCGTTGTTATGTGCCTCTTCGCGCATCCACATGCTTCTTTTGCGCTTTCCACTATACTTTCTTTCATACTATCCCAGTCATTATCCACATCTAAGTCGGAGAAGTCCGCTTTTGCAAGCCTTTCTTCGACTAGGCGCGCATACATACTCCTTACACTAACATCTTCCAATTTTTCACACTTTATTCTTTCAAGCTCCCCGAAATTGGTACGCACTCGCCAGTGCCTCCACTTCTTGAAAAGGCCCACAAACCGGCTTATCACCAGGTAGTGGTCCGTTTCAAGAGTGGGGCCTCTGCAGGCTCTTGTATCCATTATTGTGTTTCGGAGGCGACTATCAATTAAAATCAGATCAATCATACTTTTCTGATCATTCATTCTCCATGTATACGTGTGAATATCCTTATGATGGAATAGGGTGTTCGACACAAGCAAGTTTCTTTCCATGCATACGTCTATGATTGGCCTACCAGCATCGTTCACTCTCTTGTCACCATAGGGTCCAAGGACAGCCCCCATGCCGTCTCGTTTGGTCCCCACCCAGCCATTAAGATCACCACACATAATTAGTCTTTCGTTCCCTTCAGCCAGATCCAGAATTTCTCTCACAGACTCCCAAAACTTCTCGAGTTCTTGGGGATCCGCTGAGCTTACGGGAGCATAAGCTGCGACCAGAAAAACTCGCGTGATCCCCAGTTTTAGGCGGACCCAGAGAAGTCTCGGGTTCACCAGACAATAAGCTTTTACTCCAGACACAAAGCGGGATGAGAGTAAGACGCCTACCCCCCCACTCGCACGCTCGTCCAGGTCCACGCCGGACCACAGAGCAAGCATGCCACCGGGGAGGTCATCGACGTCGCACCCCTTCCGCTTTGTCTCTGTCAGACATAAGGCATCCAGGCTTCTCTCATTCATTATATCAATCATTTCGTCCATCTTATCTTTCATTCCACCTCTCACATTCCACGTGCCTACACGGCACTCTGCTCCTCTCGACCCGCCAGGTTTGGCGCTGCGTGAAGGGTGACGGCCCCCTTCGCCGCATGCGCGAGAATCCACACCGACGGGGGCGCATCGGTGAGCGTCGCCTACGGGGGACGCCCTATCGTGCACTGCACTCGGGTGAATTCTGGTCAGAACCCCTTAGCCACTCACACCCATGTTGCCCCTGTATTCTATGGCATTTTTTGGGGCCCATGCAGGGAGTGGCGAATCACCGTCTGCCCATTTTTCCATGTTCCCCGAACATTGTGACGGGCAGACGCCATAGTCCCCATATCCCAGACCCCTCTGCGGAGTGACGCTCGTGGACCGCGTTCGTAATATCGAAGTAAGAAAAAGAATTTGTCTGAAAGAGAGTGTCGGGGTGAAGGTAAGGAAAGGAATGCTCCGGTGGTTCGGCCATGTGGAAAGAATGCATGACGAAAGAATGACTAAACAGATATACAATGTAAAAGTGGATGGATGCAGAAGTCGTGGAAGGCCACGATACACATACATAACTTCACGCCAGTTCCCTTGCGGTGTAGGCAAGAACAACAGAGCGTCATTTAGGCTTATTCTGACACACCTCACTTGCTTCTTTGACATTCATAACTCTTGTCATACACGCTCGTCTGTTCTTAAGGCTCCTGACATCAGGACAGTAGAAAATGTTTTATATTAATCAACTAAAGTATACTAAGTAAAACAAGGTATAACTAAAATTCGGAACCCTAAAAACCACAAAAGCATCTCCGTGGCTCGTTAAACTGACGTCCCATTTTTGTAGTTTCGTATACGTATAATTGGGTATGTCCACACGTAAAGCAAGAAATATAGCAATTAATCTCCCAGATTGCGAACTGCGCGATGTTCGTTTTTGCTCAACTCTTCAGCGCTTGTTAGGGGCTAATATGGTTGTAGGTTTACAAAACTTGATGGATCCTTTTAATCGCTACTAATATATGAAAAACCTTTCATTAACATGAATTTATTTCAAATTAAATTTTAGTGTATTTTGGTTAAATATAAACTACACACCAGGGGATAAACATTATCCCATTATTGATGTATACAAATAAATAAAATTTAAGTGTTTGTTTGTAATGTCAAAATAAAAATGTAAAATAAATAAGGGGGATAATTCGGACCAGGAGATTCCGAATAGGCAATTTTTAGAATTTTCATGTCTGTCTCTAAGTTCCGGCTAATCTCTAAAGCGGCTAAACCGATTTTGACAGATCTTTCACTGGCAGATAGCTGATGTTATAAGGAGTAACTTAGGCTACTTTTTTTAGGGTATCGCGAAAGAAAATTCCACACGGATGAAGCCGCAGGCACAATTATACACTAAATTAGAGCAAAACCAGTACCGTGGTTTTCCGGGAAAGCGTAAAAGAAAGACACATTTTTTCGAATTCATAATAGTATATATATAAATAGGGATTGTGAACGGTAATAGTACCTACCTACTAGCTGTTAGTGCTTCGGGCACACGGGTTTCATTTTAAAGATCTGGGCAGAGTATTTCCATGCTCTTTGAACATAATTCAAATCCTTTTTTGGGTTCCGTAACCATTTTGACAAGAACCGACCGATCGCTTATCCCTTGTACGTAAAATAATAACGGATTCAACATTCGTTAATTCATTTAATATACTGCTGAGGAAGAGGTTAGCTGAGTACCCCTTTTATAGTTATAAAGAATTTATAACCTATGTTTACTGAAACCATAATTATATATATATATATATATATATATATATATATATATATATATATATATATATATATATATATTATTGCAGGAGTTCAGCAGACAGACAGACGGCCCACTTGATGGAAAGCGGTTACCATCGCCTATGAACATTTGCAACACCAAAGGTGCTACTAACGCGCTGTTGCTCTCTTAAGGGAGACTGGAACCTGGTCACTAATGCCGGAACACAACTCAAGGTTATTATGGCGACATACTCTAGACCAGGGCTGGTAGCCATCCAGTCGGGCAAACACCCTACCACCTGGCTGTGGGTTGTTTTGTCGCCTCTTACGACAGGCCGCCTAGCCGCAGGAAATTGTATTCTTTCTCCATTCCAGCACGGATATGAATTATAAATTTGAAATTGACTTTTCACATTTTTATGCATAAAATATTTCTGATTTCAGTCCGTCCGTCTTTGAGTGTGTACTGATTGTTCTCAGAAACTACTGAACTATATGAGTTAGGTTGTATAAAAATATCCAACTTGATTGATATAATTCATTAACTAAATTATTCAGAGCCGTAAAACGGTTCGTTTCTGTCCTTCGATTTTAAGAAAACTATAAAAAAGATAAAATCTGGGCTTAACCTAAAAACTACCTTAAACGAAAATTATTTTAATAAAATCTCTAGAGTAGTACTTTCTGTGGTATTAGATGTCTTCAAATTATTGTTTTTTTATGATCTCGTATCCAAATGATGAAGATCAGAGGAGGTTTCATGTTTACGGAGCCCTTTATTACGAGTAAACTAATATAAACTGGCCTTCTATGTTGGTTTTAATAGGAATGTTATTTTTCGGTTATTTATTTTATTAATACATTTTGGGTTTCGAACACCAACATTTTATTAAGTAACATACACTAGTTTACCTAACGTGGTTATTTTGTGATAGAAATCATTGTTATTGGGCGCTGTTTGTCTGCGTGTTCTTTTTACGTGCTTTTGTTATTTATTCAAATTCGAAATGAAGTATTCTTTATTTCTTAACACAATATCTTCGTCTCTCTCGTAGAGCTTGGAATTATTAATTACATTATTTTATGCCATAGTGATACACGAGGAGGTTTTTATTACACAAACTTAGAATAAGTAACAATGCATCGGTTTGTATTACCGTTATTATACATACATACATACATACATACATAACTTCACGCCAGTTCCCTTGCGGGGTAGGCACGAACAACAGAGTGCCATTTAGGCTTATTCTTACACACCTCACCGTTATAATAATAACTTTATTTCAGAAACATATGTCATTTCCATATACACACATTTAAAAAAATTACATTAAAAATTAAGTCATTAAAACTAATTACTAGGGTATTGCACCCGCGTCATTATTTAAAGATCAGACAAACATACATACAAAAATCGTGCTCTAGATTGTCCCAGCCGCCGCACCGCAAGGCACAAAATATACAAACTCGCTTTACATTTAATTGACTGTGCAATGACACCCATTTATGTAGCAGCGACGAGTCCCATCTATCTGCAAAAACTCTGAGCATGCTGTAGGCGCTGCCACAAACATGGGCCAGTAAAGATGCGCCTCTCCTTCTAATTGCTGTACCGCCACAGCAGCCGCAACAACACCCTCAGCCCATTATTATATTGGACACGTAGGTCGCTCTGCGCATAACTGACCCACAGGCTACACGCGTAGGACTGATAGTATGCTTGAAAAAGCGTGATATGATATATGGCTTAGAACAAAATATTTTGCTTTAAGCTTCCTCATGCGTGTCGGCGTCAAGTGAAACTACTTATTGGAGTCTATGTAAAGACATAAACACAATTTAACAGTCTTTATGTTAGGAGTAAATACAGCGTGATGAGCGTGCTCTATTCTATATGAGGACATCACTTAATAGAGGTGGGTAGCTATTATAAAAGCCAGCTAATTGGTGGTTGTTCACAAAATAGCCACGGTTGAGTTGTCAACCACTTCTCCAACTGGTTAATAATGGTTATGGAATAAAACTGAAAACCAACAACTGACAATTTACGACTAACCGATAAGCTGTTGGTTATTTAGTTATTCACCCATTACCCAAAAAGACATCGGCTGGTTTTTTATCCGGCTAGTCAGCGACCATTAGGGGATGGCTAACTTTTCGAATTTTGCTTGGTAACTCACCGCTATCACTTAACTTCAGCTGAGAAACCTGTCAATAGCGAACCTACACAACAACAATTAATATCCAAAAGTTTACTTTGAAAATATTACTCCATACGATTTTAAACAAATTCTGAGTGGTATTTATAAACTAGTTATTAAATTCTTAAATAACTGTTAACTATTTAGGTACACAAGTATATATGTATATATATACTTATTGAAAATTGCGTTTCACAATAATATGTATGTATATGTAGCAAAATAGTAGACCGGTATTGTTTTTTCAAGTTTATTTTACTTGAAGTATTCATAGAATTGTATCATAAGGTAACAACCAAATGAATTTCCTTATTTTCTATGGAGTCGAGCTTTATATAATTTACCTGAATCACATACTAACATGGATAAATTTTTGTGGCGTTCGGTGTCGAGACTAGGGCCATGGGGTCCCGAAGCCTATCGGTTTTATCGAGACCTATCATCTCGCTTGATAGAGATCTTAGGGATGGCCTTGGAGCATTGCAGCGACGTTGTCATCCACCGCGAGAATGAGGCCAACATTTAAATCACAACCTACAGCCGTTTCGGACCTATTTACTATTTGTAATTGTTAAAGGAAGTAGTATATTATTTGTTTTATATATAACATTATCTTTACATAGTATAAAATAGTCGCTTTCCGCGTCTGCCTGTCTGTCTGTATATCCGCTAACCCTTCCTAAGCCATGCAACGAATTTTTAAACGGTTTTCACTATCAGTTTGGTCGTTTGCCAAGGAAGATTTACACTATGTAGTGGCTTTTGCCCGCGGCTTCGCTTGCGATATATGTAAACCGAATATTATTTTAAGTAATTAAAATACAGCTACTTAGTAGGGTTTGACCCTCGCGTAGCTGCGGGGTAAACTCTACTAAATAATAAAGCCTACAAAGCGGCCATACTTACAAATTAGTATACGTAATTGAAAAATGTAAGTTCACAGAAACATTAAAGCAATATAAAGTGCGATCAAATCTCATTTAGCTGTGATTCCTAAAATAGCAATCTCCATTAGTATCTGGAATTTGTACAGAATATTTTCCCTGGTAAATTAAATTCGTGTATTGATTTCATATTTTTTGTTATTGTTGAATCCTTAGAATTTATACTGATGTGGGTAGTTTTATAAGAGTCGCTGGTTTTCGGTTTCGCCGCCATTGCATGATGGCGAAGTTAGTCTTCAGCGCACGCGAGATCAGTCCGGACGTTCCGTTTTCTCCAAAGACCAAGTAAACGTTTCACTTGTTATTCTTCAATATCTCATTGAAGCCGTGCTTGCTCTTTGGTCTGAGTGTGGCATAATTCGAAGTCCTAAGTGCCACCCGAGGACTTGTTAGTGCCGTGCACTCTCAGGAGCTGTTCAGCTGCCCCAGTGGAGGTGGATTCCGAGGTAAGTGGTGCTTATTACCACATTGGTTATTGTACAGGATTTGGCATACCTTTCACTACCATATATCCCTTTAAATATAACACATAGTCCACTAAACAATTACTCGAACCAGCGAAGCTCTAGCATTCGATTGCCCAGCAAACGCGATCGAACGCCACTCTGGGTAGAATTTTGATCCTGTTCGACGCTCAAGGTCCTATATCTAGTACTAACGATATAAACACTGTACATACCCGAGTCTGCAGTTAGCACCTTTTTCGAATATTGAGATTATGGTGGGATGTCACTTGAATTTCGCGTGTGCGCTCGTATTTGTCTCAATCGTTCGTTCAATTTTAATTAATTTTCTGCTATATCTTCAGAACCAAAACTCCAATAGTAATAAAATTTATATGGGATAATTTTGAAGCTTTACTGAATCCAACGCAAAGTCATCAAAATCGATCAAGAAACAAAAAATAATGGCTAAACATACATAAAAAATTACATGACGATTTGCGAACCTCCTCCTTTTATTAAGTTGGTTAAAATTCTAACGACTACGATATAATATTATTATGGTGAGTGTAAAAGCCATTTTATCTCACCATGTTCTTTTGTGCGCTGTGTCTGGGGCGCCATTTTCCCTGTAAAGAGTAGAAAAGTAGCTACTCTATACAGCTTGGTTCTATCTTAAGCTCTGTTATTCAAGGAAGCACTTAAAATTCTTGACAATAATGAAGACCTGCTGAAATGCAAACTAATCTGAAGTATTCAGTTACTTTTCCGTGTAAGTTGTCAACCTTTAGATTCGAACAGAACACGGAACCTGTATAATAATTAGTTGATGGTGAGCACCCTTCTTCCCGCCTGAAAACGCATTGCACCATTCGACTGTGGTGAAGCTCAAATTTCACGAAATAAATATATTAAATAGTAGAAAAATAAATATTACATCCAGATAGATAGATAGAGAAAATACTTTATTGTTGACCACATACACATAAATCATTTACAGTAATTTTGTGTCAAGGCCGGCCTTAACAAAGCCACCAAAGCCAAAGCTTTGCTATAAGAAAGTGCGGCCTTATCGCTTTAGAGCGGTCTCTGCCAGACAACCCCGGCTGTGGATTATGTGAAAGGAATCAAGAGTGTATGACGGTGGTGTGCAAATCGGCTCTTAATCGCAAAAAAAAGGAAAATTTAAAAATAGAACTGTAGTAAAACAAATGAATATAGCCGGGAAAAGAAAATTTACTCGTAGTATCAGATTTGCATGTTATTTATAGCAAAGTTTTAAATTGATTCTCATTGATTTTTTATTGTTTTGTCAATTGAATTATTGTTATCAGCAGAATTGTTGGGTTAGTTTTTTAACTCATCGAGAGTTTTTGAACCATAATATGGATACTTCGTCCGAACAAGCGGCTGAAATTGTAGCATTGGTGCGGGAGTGCTTGGATCAACGAACGATTGGTAGAAATTTAAATTTAAACCAGTCTACGGTTTCTAGAATACACAGAAGGTTTGTGGAGACAGGTTCTTACAGAAGGAGACGTGGTACAGGCAGGACTCGAGCAACCACCGGTTGTGATGACCGATTTATTGTTACAACGCCAGGTGGTAGGGTATTTGCTCGACTGGATGGCGACCACCCCTGGTCTAGAGTATGCCGCCATAACAACCTTGTGTTGTGTTCCGGCATTAGTGACCCAGTTCCAGTCTTCTTTAAGAGAGCAGCAGCACATTTGTAGCACCTTTGGTGTTGCAAATGTCCATAGGCGATGGTAACCGCTTTCTATCAAGTGGGCCGTCTGCCTGTCTGCTGAACTCCTGCAAAAAAAAAAAAATACAACTTCCCTGTGAAATCGTTTCCTCATATCTGTTAACATCAAAACAGGGCTTAATGAAGTGCGTGGAGTAAACGTGAGTGCACGAACAATAAGAAGAAGGTTAAAGGAAGCGGATATCACCCCTTTTAGACCAGCAAATGGTCCAAAGTTGTCTGTAGCTCACAGACAAGCTCGCTTAAGATTTGCGCGTGATCACCTGAATTGGACAGAAGTGCAATGGACCTCCGTATTGTTCATAGACGAGTATAGGACATGTTTATATGGTGCAGATGGTCGAAGAAGAGTCCATCGTCGACGTGGGGAGCGATATGCTCAAAGTTGCATTAAGGAACGTGTTCCTTTAGAAGGCGGTTCGTGTATGGTCTGGGGTGGCATATCGACGAACGGGCGAACAGGACTTGTGTTCATAGACATGGTCCGTCAAAACGGTAATAGAGGGGGTTTGACTGCACATCGCTACATAACAGAGATCTTAGAAGATCACGTGGTGCCTTACATGGGATTCATAGGCGAAAATTTGACTTTAATGCAGGATAATGCCCGGCCGCACGCTGCTGCACAAGTTCGACAATATTGCGAAGAGGTTGGGATACGTACAATGAATTAGCCAGCACGCAGCCCGGATCTTAATCCCATTGAGCATGTTTGGGACAATTTAAAAAGAGCTGTATATGCGAGAAACCCTTTGCCCACGACAGTGGCAGCACTAAGAACAGCACTTTCAGAAGAATGGGACAATATTCCGCAAGATCTTTTAATAACCCTAATAAAATCTATGCGGAACCGATTAGAATCCGTAATAAGGGCACGTGGAGGTAATACACCTTATTAAAACATAAATAAACCTTTGCATAAAGTTTGTGTCTATTGTTAAAACCAATTTTTTAATTAAACCAATTTTCCTTAAATTTCTGTTTTTTCTTTAAAAAAAGTCTTAAGGTCTTTTCCAGTACACAAACTTAAACTTAAGGATATGACCCTACGCTGTTTTAAAGTTCACGAAACAATCTAGAGGTTTCAATTTAAATCTGTATAGAAAGTTTGCATACTTGGTTAAAATATTTATTTCAAAGTCGTCTATTACTTTGATGCAGTTTATGAGTCCGTCAGTGTATATATATCCAAATATAAGTATATATATTATTAATATGTGTATAGCAACAACAATAGCTGCACAATATTAAGAATAGCAATAACACAATATAACAATATTATATATATTAATATTATATAATGTATGTCGTGTTTGTAGACCACGGGCCATAAAAATGGCCCGGACTTTTGTAGGGCTTGCGTGGGGCCATGGGAAGGCCAACACGTAGAGGCCCTTTGACAAATTTAATGTAAATGTGGCGTGACACTGACCGGCGATTATCCCTGTCGACACCATATAGTAGTGCACCCAAGGACAAGCCCGGCCAGTGTAGGACTATTGTGGGAAATGAAGACAAAAAGAACCGGGGTATTGGGGTGAACTGCTAGTGGTACTAGGGGTCTGGGAATATGGGGACTATGGCGTCTGCCTGTCGCAATATTCGGAGAACATGGAAATATGGGCAGACGGTGACTCGCCACTACCTGCATGGGCCCCAAAAAATGCCATAGGAGGCAGGGTCAACATGGGTGTGAGTGGCTAAGGGGTGTAGAGAGGTGGGCTGCAGGTTCACCGAAGCTACTTCTGACGTGATGCCATTTATCACTCCCACCCCTGGAGCTTGAGTCTTAGCTCTAGCGATCTCCACTCCGTGCCGGCTGACTGAGGTAAGCACGGAGGTGGGGACCTTGCCTTGGCCCCCGGAGTCAGGTACGAGGTGTCGCTACTCACCTAAGGCTGCGCCACAAAGCTCCCCTGCGGGTAATATATTATATATATTATTATAATATATACAATATTAATAAATATATTAACATTAGCAGATATGTATTATAAAACTTAAAACCAAATACTAGGGCCCATTTTAGTTGATTAAATTTTTTTTTTTTGTTAACTGCATAAACTCATTACAGAGCTCACAATTTTAGGAATGTTGATAATTATGTCAAATTTTTGTTTGGTCACGTCCGGTGCCGCCGTAGTTTTGGGACTACATATCATTGATATGGCTGATTAGCATTAGCTACGCCTATGGCTGAAACCAGGCTAGCGCACTCGAATAACCCTAGTTATTAACTTTTTCTTAAAAGATTTGTTTTTCAAAATTTTAGTTAAATTATGTCTTAAGGTGATTGATATAAAACCATATAAAACATTTTCCATTATAAAATGTGACTTTAGATATATATATGCGGGTCAAGTTGTCTAAGATATTTAAACATTATTAAATAGTATAGGTAATTCATTACAAAAAATACTTAAATACTTTTAAGGAAGATCATGTATAGAGTATACCTATATATATAGAGACTGGTTGCAGCACAATAGCAAAGCCGACACGTCATGAATTACCTAAAGATAGTTACAGACAATATTTGGAATAACTATTATTATACTAGAGGAGACCAAGAGGCTAAATGGGAACTTACTCGAGTGTCGCGGGGACCTTTTGGATTGTGATGATTAGATGCTAAAAAGAAAAAAAGGTTATATGATGTATGCCCGCCCTTTCACTGGTGGGGGAGCGTGTACACGTTTTCAAAAATGTAAAAAAAGAGTCACACAGAAATTACTATTAGTAGTCAGTAGAAATAAATACATTTAGATTTTGTTGAACCAATGCCAATAGGAATTTGGGGAAAGTACGTTAAAATTAATTTAACAGAAATTTATAAAGACTATCTTTGACTGTTTCGGTCTAAACAAATATATTTTAAATAGTAATAGAAGAGTGAGCAAGCAAAAGAGAGAGAGAGAGTGAGAGAGTAAGAAGCAAAAGAAGAGCAATTTGTAGCTACGTCTAGTCATAAATTACTTAAGAGAAATTCTTTTTCTGGGCCCTTCTTTCTTAAGTTCTTTCGTGCCTACTTACCTATAAATATATAAAAATTGTGCCTTTGAAAATGTTTTTTAAGAGAAACACACAATGCCATCTGGAGGGAAAATTTAGATCACTTACTCAAAATTGGTACTATGTTTTTGTAGCTTTTTGGTTTCTAAGATTCATACGCTATAAAACATGAACCTTTATTTCCAGAGTTAAAGTAAACAATCATGTTGCTACGGAGACATAAACTGTTATTTCAGAAATAGGTAACTAGTAGTAATATTATGGAAGAAGAGAATAATACAAATTTCAATTGCCTAGTGAAAATTATAGCTACGAAAATATTTTTAACCCTACCTACCAACACCATCAGAGGTCACATGTTCTTGTTCTCTGGTTTTATTATTTAAAACATATTTTTAGAAGAAATCAATTAAATATGACTTATAACAACATTCTTTTTAACTGATGTACTCTATTGTAAATCATAAAACGTCAAAATAACAAAATTCTCTGTGGCGCCATCTAGTTAAAGAGCAGATCTGTTTAAGCGCTTTTAAGAGTTATACTTTTTACAGAGCAATTGTTACTATTAGATAGCATTCTTCTTCCATAGTCCTTATAAATAATAATTAACAAGATTCTATTCAATCTGTAATAAACAAGATAAAGACAATTTATTACTTGCTTATTACAATGCCATCTATGATGGCGTACTTGAAATATAAAATATAACATCTTTACTAGCAGTTTATATGTAGCTTCATAGATGACGCTTATTTAAATACAAAGTAATTTGTATGTTGCATTAATATATTCTTATTTATAGACGTAAAATTTTAATTGGTGTATAAATTTAGTAAAAAATTAAATTGAATAATGCCGCCCTCTATAGATATTTTAGAGAAGTATGTATCATATAAGTGTTTAATGAATTCGGAATACTGTATTTTCCACATATAACCACAACACAAGTATAGAAGATTTTAGACAAACTGATCAAAGAAAAATCCCGTCTTTATACTCCATGCGAGACAACATCCGAGCCGGAACGAAGAATACAACTTCTTGCGGCCGGGCGGCATGTCTTAAGAGGCAACAAAACAACCCACAGCCAGGTGGTAGGATTTGCCTGTCTGGTTAGTTCCCACTCCTGGTCTAGAGTATGCCGCCATAACAACCTTGAGTTGTGTTCCGGTATTGTGTCCAGGTTCCAATGTCCTTTAAGAGACAAGAAGCGCATATCCTTATACCTTTGGCCGGATTCGGCCGGATTGATTTCACCTGGATAACTTAACTTTCCATTTTTCGTTGCATCGTGGGCCTTTATGAAGTGTAAAAATAAAACGATACATATACGAAATCAACTTGATTATGACTAATTTTAAAAAGAAAAAATAATGAAATCTTAGTGTCTAGACAAATAAAATCTCAAAATATTATAAAAAGTCAAATAAATAAAATCTCAAAAGAAAACTGTGTCTTTATCTTTAATGTTTAATGTAACTTGTGGTTCAGTGTTCTTAGATTTTAAAGATGAAGTGGAAATCAAAATTATAAAATTGAATGCTACTCAGTTTTATTCTTATATATGTCAGACTACCGAATCTATCAAATGAATAGCACAACAATCACTATAATTATTATCTTATATATAAAAATCAATTGCTATTTGTTAGTCTCGCTAAAACTCGAGAACGGCTGGACTGATTTGGCCAATTTTGGTTTTGAATTATTTGTGGAAGTCCAGGGAAGGTTTAAAAGGTGAGTAAATGTGAAAAATTTGCTTCTGAGGCGGTAGGAAGTTTGCCGGGTCAGCTAGTTTATAATATTTATACTCTTTAATATTTAAACAAACAATCAATTTTTGATTTGAAAACAAAATCTTTGGGAACAAATTGTGTTGATTGTCTCATCCGCCAATCGACTTAGAATAGAGCTACAAATATAGCCTGCGAACGAGACGGTTCTCTCAGCTTCTACACTTATCGGCTCAATTATCAGCAAATAATCATGAATACCAGACAAATATTCTCCTCGAATTCCTTCACTTTCAAATGACGTCACTTCCTTCTTTAGTATTTTATCAAAAAACTTCTTTTTACAGTTTGTATTGTATAAGACGCTACTTCTTGCTGGATCTGTAATTGTAATTCTGCATATAATGTCAAGTCTTTTTCATTGGTTGTGAATTTAAGTCCTTCTCTACTATTTCTTCCACGAGTTCCACATTATCGTTAAAGCTATTACCTTGGTTAATTCTTACCAAGATGTTTTTCATTTCTAGTCGTATGTGTTTTTTCTTTGGCATAGTAAATGCATTATCAGCGTCTTACGACTCACACACACAAACATCACGCGTTTAAAGTACCCATTCATGCAACGCGCGATTATTTTGCCAAACTAATCGCGCGTTGCGGATAGTCACCGGATCCGATATGTGCATATTATAATGATGCCGGATCCGCCGGATTACCGGATCCGGTTTCCGGATTGCAATTCCTACCACATGGGAGGACGGTGGTTTTAGTGGAGTATTGAGTAGTCGAGTCTCCACACAAGCCGCGATTTGACTCTGGTGCCCATTCGTGGTCTAACCTCTAGTCAAATCCCTAGTAAAGGACCCGCTAGTGTGCGAAATGCATTGTAGCGTGTGCCACGTACAGTGGACTAGACAGTTTAAAATATGCTTTCAAATTGTCTGAACTAGATTCGTTTAACCGCTTTCTTAGGGTTCCGTAGTCAATTGACATGACATATAAACACCTATATATTGCATTACTAAACATTATATTACTAAATTAATCTACATGTGTTTATAACAAACATAACACATGTAGATTAATTTAGTATGTAATACCTTTTAACTTAATTATACATATAAGGAAAAAATACATCAATCGTATGCCCCTAACACCCCAACACAAATTGTCATTCGTTCACATAACGTTGACAAATACCATAGCCTAAAGTTTTTAATACAATTACGGTAAACTATGTATTACATTTATTTAGTTGCACAGTTGTTCTTTACATGTTTCTTTTTAAAATTAATAATTAATTTTGTTATATACCCTCCTATTTGTAAACGATACAATCTGCCAATTCCTTAATTAAATAATAATGTTATATTTTTATTTATTCTGTAATTAGTGCCTGCTTTGTATAGAGTAGTTCTCTATATTGTACCATAATTTTATGTGACAATATTTCTCTAATATGATGTGGTAATTGTGTAGATTATAATTCAAAATCTTTCAATTGTATATAGACAGTACTCACTACATCCTATTTTCGTGTTGGCAGACGCGATAGATTTTTTATTGTGTTCGATTTATTTTATTACATGTAAAACTTTAAATATTATTTTTTTATATAAAATATTATGTAAAATTACCAAATAATAATGTAATAAATTCTTGTCATTTATAACCTATTTAATTAAAATGGTTTATCAATGACTTCACTCCGCTATCGGTTGTGCCAATTTACTAAGTTTCGTATACTGAAAAATTGTTGACGGGATGGCGAGGTGTTCTAAAAATGTTTATCCAATGTGTAGAGTCAGTGCATGAAATATGTTAAAACCGTAAGGCTCTCTAATTATCAATATAGTGACCAGTTGCTGTTCTTTTATTACCGTAAACCTTTCTGGGTTGTTGCAAGTATTACATCTGTCATTGTTTCAATAAACCGACGGTGCTAATCATTGGGTGATGATATCACCCAATGATTGGCACCGTCGATTTATTCAACACATTAAGACATATTATTATTTTTGTATTTTGGAACTAATTACGATTACCGAAGCAGGAGGCCTAAAAAATAGTTTTATATTAATGTAATATTAAGATTAACATTGAAATATAATATTGTTTCTATAATTATTAATTTATAGTGATGAAATCTATGCTAGAGTCGCGCTCGAACGGTGGTTCGTTGCTGGGCCTCGCGCTGCAGTCATTTAAGTATACATTATCGTGTAATATATACTACCTACGTTTGGTAGTATACCGCGAATACCGTGTATCTGCGTCAGCGGACGTCATACTCCCAATAGGTATATATAACAAGACATACAATAGTAAAGTAATAACATTGTATAGCTACAATTTATTAAAATTCATAATATTTTGGATAAATTGACAAGTTGGCATCCCTAGTGTGGGGATGCCAACACTAGTGTAACCTATAACTCTAGTAAAATTATATATTTAGTAATAAAGTTTGGGGACCTAGTCTGTGTATATAATAGTGAGAAGTATAGAAAAATCCAAACATGAGTTTACTAATTAACTGCATTCCTGACAGACAAACAATGTTTTAAAGGCCCAATACAAATACAAATAATTTTTAGGGCAGAGTTATTCCGAAACGACACAAATATTATGACTAGTTTATAATCTTACTATAGTTCCAAACTATTATCAACAAGTAATCACTTATGAGGAACATCAATCTAGAATCTAAATCCAGAGAGTGAATGTTGGACTTTATTTTTCTTAAGAGTTTACATACACAGTTTTTATAATTTTATGGTTATATTTATAGATATACGAGTATATACATACTCTAAATTACATGAGCAAAAATGGAATTGTTACTGCCTATAAACTGTTAAAGTGACCCAAACACGTTTATTATGTTCTGTTGAATAATGTAGGATACTTTTTATACTGTATTATCATATTAATAAATAACAATTGCCTTTTCAGGTCACAATTTCTTATTGTTTACATCCCGCAAAATAAATAACATATTGTATTGTATAATATTTTCTTAAGATTTCGCGACTTGTATACATAATAAAACTACGTTTTAACGGTTTTACATCTTTGTCTTCCGTGATCACGGCAACTGAAAAGTGGCCGAAACGTCGGAAAAACCAAAATCAAATAAAATTACCGCGCTCAAAACCGTTAAAACGTAGTTTTGTTATATTGTATTGTATACAAAATTAAAAAGTTCAGTAAACTGCTTTACTTCCAATATCTACAAACATGAAGTTCTTATAGTTCCGACACTTCGGCCAAGCGCCATGAGAACATAGACAACTACGAAGTGGATTTAGTTTTATAAAATTATTTCTATATTTTCTCGGAGTCTCACTAAAAGATACTACGATTGAATATCTTGATTTGTGTGTGTTTTTCCTTCTACGCGACCTAAGGTATGGACCGATTATAATTAGATGTCTTACCTGTAATGCGTTCGTTTGATAAAGAGGAGGAGGAGGCTTTACAATAAATAAGCGGAAAAAACTTTAATTCACGTTATCATTATTTTTTATTTTTCTTTTCAAATGGAACTAATATTGAATTATTTTTTTTGGATTTTCTTACCTGATAGACCTTTGAGCATTTATACATATTTCATATTCATCACTTCGTTTGTTAAAATTTAACATAAGCAACAACTACACTAAACGACACAGAGTTTCTGCGCCATATTTCATATAACACTTAACGTTTTACACATAACCACACAATTCTCTGTGAAAAATAATAAACATCCTCGAACTATTGTTTTTTAACCAGATTTTAATGTCTTAATAAAACTATATAGAAAACACCACTCTTTATAATCCCTTCAAAAACTCCATTTACTTTTAGATAGGAAACGCTATAAATACATCTCAATGTATCTTCTGTTCTGAATGCTAAAATATAAATGATAGGAGATGCGGCAAACATCTATATTGAAAAATTCCGTTCAGTCCGATAATTTCCAAAGTTCACTTCGGTGTGGACCCGTCGTCTGTTTTAAACAAGATTTTGCTTTTCTTATACAATACCTTTTTCGGAATACTTAATGCAGACATATAACCCTTTACAGTTCAATCGAAGTAAGTTTTGGGTTCTTTACAATCCGCCCAAAGGGAATCATGCTTTGTAGAGATTTAGAAAATGAGTACAAATTATTTTTAAGTAATAAAGGAAGACTTTGTTTTGAATGTTTTATTTCTTAAATTGGTTCTTGTAATGCTTTTTAGTATTAGTTACATGATTACATGTATTAAAAACTTATATTTCGACTTATGGCTGGAAACGTGGATTTACTGGCTTATTCTTTCTTTCTCTTTTCCCTTTACCGTATCATTCGAGATCGGCACAATAAACGTTAATCGTTCCATAATTCCCTATTCTGATATTCGCTCTTTGTCACATCACTTTTCAGGGCGATATGAAAATTCTTGTTACATAATCCACCCGTCTTTTTTTGTCCTACTTTTACACTTATGTACCTTTTTTATAGCCTTAGATATCATGTATCGATTTTCATGAAATTGCAACACATCAAACATTCCTTAAGAGATACAAAACTTAAAACATCGTGCAGGCAAATTCTGTCAGAGGAACTACCCTCTTTTATATTTTTGCGCTCAGATTACAAAGATTATTTCACAAGAAGATTAAATTGTCTATAAGCTTTAGGTAAGTAGGGTAATAGTCATCTCACGGTAAAACCGTAACGAAAATACAGAAATAAAACCTTTTCAATAAAACATTTAAGAACGTCTTCGTATCATTAAAATTACTTCGGAAAAAATGAAAAATAAACTGGTTTGATCATTGTTCTCAGGCGAATGTCAAATTTATTCTTAGCTGAACTAAGTTGTAATTTGCTTGAGAATCTTTTTTATAGCTCGTGGTCAACAAAACATAAATGTTACAACCATTCGTCATAAGCAAATATAGGAGTTATTTACATATGAGTGAGTTCGTCTTCTCAAATTGAAGACAGAATAAAATATTGTAAATTATGAAAAACTAAGTATGCTGTTTCATTTATTGGAAATAAAATATTTTCATCAACCGGTTACAACAGGATTTTAACAAAAGTAGTAATGAAATCTTTGAGTTAATGTGAAAGTTATTGTGGAATAGAAGTAAGCCTGGGTCTGACTACAGGCGATTCTTTCCGGGGTCCCGGAGCCAAGACCCTAATTGCCAGCTATATTTCAAGCCTTAGACGTACTTAGTGAAACTTAATCGTCGCTCGTAGGACACTTTCAAATTAAGTTTAATCGCAGCAAGTGAGGGGGTCAGTTAAAAAAGAGGCCCCCTAATCAGGTCCGCGCTAACACGCGTTAGGTACGCACTTACATAATGAAAGGGGGAAGCGAAGGGGGTCGGTGGGGGTTGGGGGCCAGCGGGGGCCGTCATCTGCGTACACCCTGTCCGGCCGCCCTCGATCGATACCTATACGTGTGGACTTTATGTAAAAAGCCTCCTGCACACCCGGAGGACGGCGACCATAAGTGTCGAGAAACGAGTCGCCCCCGGGGAGAAGGCACGGAATATCTTCAATTTTCGAGAGAAAATTTTCCAATGCGGGGGCGAGAGCCCGCGGCGGAAGGGCTGGCTTGCTCGCTCGCTCCGGACGCCGCGCCGGCCGTGTCCGAAAAATGCTCCAACCTTAATTGAATTTACAGATTTGCGTTTCGGAACGCACGCCCGGCCCTAACGCTGTTTATTGCGGGGGCTCGTTATGGCTCTTTACGAGCCGAGCCGATGTGCTCGATAACTTTTTTATTCATTTTCATTTTTTGTAGGAGAACAAACGCTGCATACATTATGCGCTTTAGGATACGTTCTCATAATTCACTCATATCACCTAACTTTGCAAAGTAATCAGTATCTTTATAATACAAGATAACATCTTATTAAAATACGAAGTAACACTACTTTACATTGTAATTAGAAACGCATATCTTAATGCTACCCAATCTTATCTAAATACCCTAACAACCGTAAACTGAAATCTCCACTTAAAATTTAATAAAGTAAGGTATTCAAGTATGTAATAGTACCTCATTGGCGGCTGCAATACGTAATTTTTAAAACATCGTAGCCTATCTTAATAAATGCTTATTGTGCTGGGAAAGTTGGAAATCTCCGCTTTTTATTTATTTTACGATAAATGTAACCCATATTCACCGAACAGTGAGATTTCAATACTATCTTCATTGGTGTCAACAGAATTCTTAAAACATCATGACTGTAAAACTTACGTTTAATTAAATCTTGATATTATCAAAACAGTTGTCAAAGTTTAAGTGGAGTAAAGCTCTAAATATCAATAACTCCGGTGTGCAATTTAAAAACACTGCACACCAAAGTTGTGACCTACTGACCGATATTTTTATGGTGAAGTGATAGTAGGTACAAATAAATTAGCTTCGAGACGTTTTTACGTTTATAGTGGTATTTGTATATTTAAAGGAATTCTAAACTTGAAATTTAAATTTCCTTGTACAATCAGCAAAAAGGGATTCGTTACATTTTGAAGAAGAAAATTGCTATTATTCACATTGCTAATTGTTGTCAGGTCTGACTATTTGGTTCTAGTTTAATAATTAATTGATTTTATTTGTGGTTCGTTCTTGTTATATATTGTTCAGTGTTATTATTTGTTGCTAATTTTTATTATTTGACACTAAAGTTGTTAATTAAAAATGGTTCAGATGTTGAAAAGTAGCCGAATTAAGCCTTTAACTTCCCAAACTAAAGAAGTTTTGTATAATTTGTGCAAATATTTCGAAAATGAATGCAATAGCAATATGAGTTACTTTAATCTGAGCAGTATTATGTATGACTCCCGCTCAATTAGTTGCTAAATCAACGGTAATTTCTTTGACTTCCATCAGAAAGGTGCTATAAGAAAGCAATGTCATACTTCAGAACAGGGACCAACACTTTATATTAAAAATTATGTTTAATATTGATATTTACATTGTTTTAATATCATTTAATATTATTAGTTTTGTATTAAGTACCTGCCTATATAAAGAATAAAAAGATAAAAAAGTATTAGTTTATTTATTTAAATGCTGACCGTACACTTCTACACCCGCAAAAACGTCTCGAAGCTTATCTGTTTGTAATATTAAATGTATCATCTTGTTTGTGTAGGTATATATATTTTACGTCGATATTTTGCAGGAATAAAATGACAACATCTAACGTAGTGGCAGTCCCATTTTCTTTTGAAATCAAATTACAAACATAAAAAATGTCAGGACTTAATTATGTTTAGCTGTCAATCAATGAGTAAGCACCAAAATCTAAGAATAACAATGACTCAGAAAAAGTAGGCCTCCAATTTAAAAGGTTTGACTTTTCAAAAATAAGCCTTAATCATAGATAATGACAGTTGCTTAGTAAAAAACGTCACCCTGATAAGACTCCCAAATTTTACATTTCAACAGAGTGTTACATGCTTTCATCTTCTTTCGGTTTTTGGTATAGAAAAACATAAATAAAGCACACAATCTATGTTTTATTATCTAAAAAATATCTTTTTAGACCAAACCAGACAATAAAGTCTTATTAACTTCATTACAACTTCATAGAACACAGTATCAGAATAAACTAAATAAGTCTCCATTATAATGACTAACAATAAATAACATAAGTAAAATGACCAAGAACCGCTACTGACATCTACGTAATAAACATGGAACTATTAAGGCAATACATTAAAGGACTGGGATTATCATTTCTAGTATTTCCCTTTCTCGCCCTAATCTACGTGTAACAAATTCATAGACATAATAAATCTAATTAAAATCTAACTTCCATTCTGAAATAATCGACCAGTAGAAATTTGTTGAAGGTAACTTATTTTAGGTCAACTGCGTAGGGCTCAAGATATACCGGAGATGTGTAAACTTCACAAGTTTTCCAATATAAATAGAACTACGTACTTCGCAAAGCAGTATCTTTTCATATTATTTTAATAGTATGAAACTATTATATGGGAAATAAGATTTCTATAAGTTTTCTGTAGCTATTTTGTCAAAAATAGAAATCTTATGTTTTCGTCAAGTGTCCTTCTTTTTGTCGGTCTGTCTTTGTATGTCACACACAGGAAACTACTTGAGTCTATATGGATGAATAGTGAATCTATACACCGCTTCATAATGCTGTTGTGAAATCTATAATATAATCTATAGAAGAATAACATAATATTTGATTTGGTGCCTACGTCGCCATTTTACCACCGTACCGCTCGCCGGCGACTGGGAGTACATTCACACTTCCATGATACCTGGAATCTCATCCTTCGTAGTACGTGGCGCTCGCTCCTTTATGCTGTACGTGAGCAAGCTATGAAATGAACTCCATCTCGAATTTTTCCTAGAGCGCTACAATATGGGGCTTTTCAAAAAAGAGTGTAAAAAGACATTTAAAGTCTCAACGAGGTAGGCAACGTATCGGCTCTCTGAGTGTTGCAGATGTCCATGGGCAACGGTAGCCACGTGCCATCAAGTAGACCCATTTGCCAGTTTGCCTACAAGCACATATAAAATAGAAGGGCTGAGTTTGTATAATAAATTTTAAAACAAGAAAAAATCATGAGGTCACGTCAGGTCAATTCAGGCTGCTTTTATGAATCAGAAGATTAACTTTTGAACAAGTGAACGGATTTAAATGAACCTCAACGCAGAGCCTATACCCAGGTCAATAACTGTGGTCAACGCTCGCTAAGTATGGGATAACAGACATCCTGATACAATCACTGAAGTCTCTGTATACCGATTCTAGTGCTTTTGTTAACGGCGCCTGCACTGAATGGTTTATAGCTTTGTATAGACAGTTGCTTGCAGGACTTGAAAGAAAGCAAAAGTGGTTTAAGAATTAATGGGTTAGTTATCAAATTTCTTCTCTACGCCGATGATCAGGTTATACTTACATAGTCGGAAATAGAGTTACAGGAGATGGTAACAATTATTGACGAGTATATGAGAGAAAGGTTTTGAAAATTAATAGGAACAAGACGAAAGTTATGGTGTTTGAAAGACAAAAAGGTATGACAATTTGTAATATACAGGTAGGTAACCAAAAGCTAGAGCAAGTTAAAGAATTTGTTTATTTAAGGTGCATGTTTACCAGGGACGGAAAGCATGAAAATGACTTCGAAAGAAGAGTAATTGCAGGTAATATGGTGAATGGGGTGCTAAACTCTTTTATGAAAAGCCAGAAAGTGTCTGTAAAGGCACTTTTCTGTAAAGGCTTTGCGTCAAGGGATGTTAGTACCAACACTAATGTATAGCAGCAAAAGTTGGGTATGGCAGAGGAAGCATGAAAGTAGGATAAACGCCGTCGAAATAATAATTATGAGAAGTATATGTGCAGTAAGGACGAATGATATCATAAAGAATAGTGGATATAATAAGGAAACATTGTGGATTGAAAGATGTAATAACAGGAGTTGAAACAGGAATGTTGAGGTGGTTTGGGCATGTAGGGAGAATTGATAAAAATAGAAACACAAAACAAGTGTATGATAGCAATGTAAATAGTAGAGCTGGTACCAGTAGACCGCAACGTGCACAGACATTATGATCAAATAGCAGAAGTGGTAAAAAGAGGTCAAGTAAGAAAGCATCTTAAATAAACGTTCAAGTATGAGGAGGTTAATGAAATTAGATGAAGCGAAAGTTGTTTGTCAGGATCGTCGGAAGTGGAGATCTATAGTCTCTGTCTACCCTCATGTGAAACAGACGTGATAAAATGAATGTAACACTTAGGATTTTGTTTAAACCAGATAAATGACGCCTTTTCCTCGGGATAGACGAATATATTCAAAAAGATGGCGTTGCGGTCGTGTTTATGAAGCCGCCGTTGCAATTCATGGAAACGCGAACTACGTTTCGCTGGCATTTGCTAGTCGTAAAAATAAAGACTAATGGTTACCGCTATATATATTTTTGTGTACTTAGTCGAGTGGTGTGTTCTTAGTCAGATATCTAAAAAAAACAACAATGTTCTTATAGACTGTTTAATTTAAGTTGATGAATGGTGAAACAATAGTTCTTAGTCGTGAAAGTTGTATCCCCAACACTAACTTTGAAACTATGAGGTTGGATTTTCGGAAAAACTGAAAAAAATATTTTGAACGATAACACCAAACTGATTCGGATTCCGCTCTTCAAAATATATAAAAATAGATGGGTCTGGTCAAAAGTACAGACCACTTTTTTGTGTGCTGGTGTAATGCATGCTTGATTGCACAAGATCCAGTATACATACATTATTAGTCATAGTTTTTAAGATGTAGTGTTTTTTCAGTCATTCATTTAGCGCTGCGGACTTAGCGGATACTAAAGGCTCGTTTTACACGCTCTTAAGGCGTATACACAAGGGGAGCATAATAGCGCACTGGCGGCACTATGGGTGTCTTCAACTGATAGAAGCATGCGTAGCATCAACACAGCCTGATCTCTGTCTTCAAACATTCAAGTGTGATGAAGTAGGTCATGTTAATTTGGAATTTGTATTTTGGAATTAATATTTTTAATTATTGATATAATTTTATGTGTATTTGTTCTGCTACCGTAGGCGGTTTACGGATACTTGTTATATATTAATATATCTACCAATTCTACCAAACAAAGTGTTCGCTTCTTCATGCCATAAGGGGTTATCCATACTTTTCATCACATGTTAAGGGAGGAGGGGTCGACGAAGTGTGATATTGTGTGACAAGGGTTGGGGGGTCACATTTCAAAATCTATTAAAGGTTTAAAACACGAAATTCGAACTATTGACGAAAACATTACAAATATTTCCAACTATCTGTATAAGAATAGTGTTTAAATTATTAAAAAAAATTTTTTAATGGAAATAAAACTAATTACGGACCTGCTCTTTTAATTTACTAATTTCTTGGTGTTAAATTGCAAAATATGTGAGGTCACATTAGGGAGGAGTCTCATAAATGTGACCAGCTGCGACAAGGACAAGGGAGAGATCAGAAAATCATGAAATTCGTGTGACGTGATTTGTAAATGGCCTCTAAGGCACACAAGCGTCAAAGCGAATAAGCTACCTCTCGCGTTTTTTCAGTACCCAACTAAAGGCTATAATCGTAGACTGTTACAAGAGATATGAAAGTCATCTATTTAGGCACTTGCACTATTAGTGCCATCGTGTGCCAAACCAGCTCGTGCCTAAATAGGTCTTTCATCCGAGGTTAACACACTGCTTTTTATTTCGATTGTGAGGAAAGTAACTAAAAACTGATTAGTTAAATGAACTCAAGCTTTAAATCCATATGCTGATCTGATTTAATACGTCACATATGAAACGTCAAGAAAATTTAATTTTTTCTCTGTCATTCTACCAGCCAGTATTTCTCACTGATGATAGTATGTATATATGTAGCTCAAAATGTCAATTAAATATTAATATACTGAAAAGTAATTTATAAGTATAAAATAATATTACGAAATTGTTGTTTTTTTTTATTACTGTACTGGCTGTAAAAGTTGGGACATGAGTCGCAAGAATTTTCTATGGTTCGCATAGCTTCTTGAATTTTTTTTACAGCAGGGACAATCGCTTCCCAGGGACGTAATGTACTATTGTCATCCCTGTGATTGGGCAACTCCAAGCATACTTTCAGAATATATTAATTACAGAACGATTAATTATATCACACACACACACAGATTATTTACATAAAAACAAAAATGATTACTCTAGAAATAATAAAATATTTAATGTACTAGTATTGCGTGTAAAACCATACCGATCCCGGAGTTTTCTTGGTAGTGGTCTAAAATTGTAATTTACGTTATCCCTGAAATCCTAAAGGGGTAGATTGCATGCTAGGTGAAAAAGATTATGGTCAGAAAGGATATAGCCCATCGAAATAAAGGTGATTTGGGCATTATTAGCTTTACATAAGGTACAAATTAAAACGCAGTTTCATCTCAATCCCCAACCTTAGAATACTGAGCTTGGGCAAAGTTCAGTATCAGACAGGTACAACTTTTTTCTAAAAGTATCATAACGCGTGCTAGTTAGCTAGAGTGGACAAAATGCAGAGCATTAAATCCTTCAATGACGTTATGTGATATTCAATTATACCTTAGTTTAAGCAAGACTTGTTTAGCTTCGAAATGCAAAATGCCAGAGATTTCCTCGTAGCTATGCCGAGAACCAAACCGTAACGAGTTTCACTTCAAAAACATTATTAAAATAACAAATAATTATCCTACGAAAGCCTTCAATATTTTGAAGTGAAACTTCTGTAAAATCATTGTGATTTGAAATTTGATAAGAAAGAGATAAACACATAAATCTATAAGAATAAGCCTGCGAGAGCATAAGAAACGAGTTTTACATTGTGCAGCACAGATTAGAGAGTCAATAAGACCGATGACTAGATCTAGGTCCAATTTGGACCGAAATCAAACTGATAATAATGTATATCTATCTCGGAAGTTTCACTTCTACTGCGTATGCACACATACACACTTTTTTTAATTTTTTAATCTAGGTTCATTTTCATTGATCGGGGTACTTACTTGTACCATACAGGAGGAGAGTTTACTCGTGCTACAAATCCCGTATTCGGGGATCGCTTCCATTGGTCGATGGGCCCGTATGTGAGAATGGTTTTCATTACACTATCCATGGATTTATATCTCTTTGACAGGTCGATCATTGAGCAATTCGTGATGCCCTAAAGCATTTTGAATTTATACCAGTGATAATGTTTATCTGATGATTGAAAAATCGGTCCAGTAAAATAAAAGAATAGTATGACTTTTTAAATTGAAACAATGCTGCTGTGTTTTTTCCCTTTTAATTAAAACATTATTTCAAAGCAATTAATTACAATTAAATTTAGATATGATGACGATAGTTTATAGTCTATGCGTTTGACGAATCACAAAAGGATACTACTATGTCGCTTGGAACAGTGAAGTATGACAATAGTTATAGGTGAAATTAACTGTAAAAATGTGGAACTTGATGGGTGCGCCAACGTCAAAAAAAGTAAATCGATGAATACTATTTATAGTCGCTTGAATTTGGTCCACATTCATGACGTTACGCAGACATGTGTGAATCTCCCCACCTTAAATGCTCTAATACCAATCGATGTGTTTTAATAGTTGTTATACTGCTAGCATGGAATATTACCAGGCGGCGTCCCTACAATATTGTAGACTTATGACCTGTCTCTATATCTACTATACACTCACTTACCCTACCATTGGTTGAATTTTGATATTACTTGTATGAAGCTTGTGTAAAATTTTAACCAATCTTAAGGCAAATTAATGCTCGGTAAGATACAGGAACCGGCTATTAGACCTTTATTAGTTGTTCTTTCGTATGCAGCTAGTTCTCGTAATCTATATATCCGACCGGTTATCGATCAATGAAAACTGACTTTGAAAGCTTACGACAGCTTATAGAACGTTTTACTTTACTGGTTCTCTTGTTGTTAGCAATCAAAATCTAAGACTTTTTTGAAATAGCAGCACTACATTTAAGCAAAATTTTTAATGAAAAGATAATTGTCGCCACACGATTACCAAGGTAGGTACGTACACACCGCCCCATTCGGGTGTAGAAACAAACGGTACACTCGCCCCGGTGTGTACGCGGAAGATCAAAAATTTCCTATGAAAAACATTCATAATCTACAGCCAACCGCCAATATTCAAAATTCAGTACGGAACGTAACACGGAACATTTGTACATACAACTAATTTTATTGTGAATTAGTTTAAAAACTTAAATATGCGTATAATTCACTTTCTACTTTCTACGCGTTTATTAAGAACAGACTAAAGTATACACACACCATCTGCTTAATCACCTATGTGCATTATTTAGCAAAAGTGCGATCAGCCGTTTACTTGACCGGAGGCGAGAAAATGTACGCAAAACTTATGCGACTGCAGTCAACCCGACGCGGTCGCTCGAACCTCCGCGGCCAGCGTCGCATAAGCCTGACGGTGCTACTACACGCACTACGCGATTCAGTGTGCGGCCGGTACTAGCCGAACTCCGACTAGTCGCACAGTGCGAATTAAGCCTTAGAGGAAGTAGAGGATATCAAACGTCGACAATCTCGATGTGCAAGTGTCCTCATTTAAAATGTAATATTAGGTAAAAAGGTAGTTGTAACACTACGCATATTAGGTTAGAAAAACTGCCTCAGCGGTATATGCTCTCTGACAATAATTCCAACCCATGTCGCACGATTAAGATGTGAGGAGTACCTTAGCCACTGAGCTAACGTGACTTAAGATTATAATTACTAAAATATAGGTTCATTAACATCTTATATTTTAAAAGATTCTCAAAACGAAGTTTTAAGTTAATGAAGTTGAACAATCTTATTAGAACATACATATCTATGCTTAGTTATAGTAAACAGGGCGGCTTGAGAAATACTGATTAGATGTTTGATATATAATATTATAAGAATTATAGTAGTAATATGTATTAAAAGTGACAAAATGATAGATGCTGATGATCTTACAAAATTAGAAAACAGTATTTAAGCATATGCATAAGCATAGTTCATGTGGCAAGTAGGATTTTTAGATAAACTCCCAAAAAGAAATACCTACTGCACCAGTCGAACGTTCAAAATAGCCTACATTAAAATTGTCTAACGTCCGGTTTCTCAATAACTTTCAACAGAGTGTCCTTGCCGATCCGAAAAAGCGAACCGGCGCACCGAAGAAAAAATCGAACGTGATTTAAACGAAGCGTGCCTGGAGAAATGGCGAGTGTACCTATTCCAAAGCAACACACGGCTCTAGCGAAATGTATTCAGCGTCGCCGTTGGAAACCTATTTCGACTGCCCTACCTACCAATATAGGGTGGGCAGCTATAGCCCGCGCACATGTAAAATAGTTACGGTACGCTCCATTGTTGCTCTACTATAGTTTATAATTTTCTTTTTTCAAAGTTTTGCACGCACATTACCAAAACACGTTCGTTTTGTGTTGTTCGTTACTTCTACAGAACCTTACAAAGTGCGTGGTCTGAAAACTATTTTATTGATTTTTTACTTTAATATTCTTTCATCACGCTTAAGTGACATTGACTTAAATGTACATACGCATGTATGTACAGTCGCGGATTAAAAATTTTCGTCACCTTAAGGTCGATTTTTGCTTGCACGAGTACAAGGAACAATACCGCCAACTTTTTAAAAAATGTTACGTTTATGAAATATAGAAACATGAAAAAAATCGCAATGTCAAAGACACTGCGATCGACAATAAGACACAAAGAGGATATAATCACTACGCTTAACATAAATATTAAAACCTATAAAAAGGTTCCACATATCTAAAATATCTTCTTAGACGAGATACTAAATCAAACAACTTTGATCGAAGAAATTTCAAACTTTATTATCAAATAGTTAAACAGAATTTTCTGTGGAACCGTCTATTCTGTGATTTCGTTTGAAAAGGTAACATGTGCTCGCGGTAACATGTGATCATGAAATCAATTTTAAAACTAGCGACCATTTTCATACCACGGCTATACACTTAACATAATATAATATTTTATTAATTAATATAATTTTTATTAATTAATATCATGGCAGAGATCGTGATTAACGATAAGGCCGCCTGTACTGCCTTTTGTCTTACTTTACTTCTGTTTGTCTGTGCTTTGGTTTACAATAAAGTTGAGATAAGAGGTGTTTCGACAACTAGCCCACAAGTCTGATACTACCCCACTGTCATGTCTCTGCAGTGGGGTGTCCAAGAATGGATTTCCTCTGAAAAAAAGGCACCTGTAAAACAAAACGTCACACTACTTCCTAAAATTTATGACAATTCTAATGAAAAAAAAAACACTTTATATTACTTTAGGGCCTCGTATCTTTTTACATATGATAAAATTGTAGCGGTCAAGTTTCTGTACAATGAAAAACAAAATGCTAAAAAGAAGAGAAATAGAACTAATTTAGATTTTTTTCAAATTTTTTGTTTCTCTGTTTGCCTGTCTGTTTGTACCGGCTAATTTCCAAAACGACTGGACCGATTTAAGTGAATTTTTGTATGGTGGTAGCTTATATCCCTGGTCAATATATAGGATACTTTTGATCCAGAAAAATTAAAGAGTGCCGTGGGCTAGCTAAAAAAAGAATTAATTACTTAAACAGCTTATTATACAACTTATACACCTAATTAAGTATTGATATTGCCGGTATCATCTTCATACAATAAAACGATTTATACATTAAAAAACAATTAGGCTATATGTCATCACGCTAAGACCAATAGGAGTGGAGCACCAATGAAAAATGTTTTAAAATCGGGAGGGTTTTATATCCCTATTAATATTATAAATGCGAAAGTAACTCTGTCTGTCTGTCTGTCTGTCTGTCTGTCTGTCTGACTGTCTGTCTGTCTGTTCCGTTTTCACGTAAAAACTACTGGACCGATTTGGCTGAAACTCAGTATATATATATTTTCGATGCCGAGAATGAACATAGGATACTTTTTATCCCGGAAAATGGGATAGTTTCCGGGATAAAAGTATATTTGTCTCTCTGTTTGTTATCCTTTTATGGAAAGACTATTGGACCGATTTGGCTGATACTCGGTACATATGTAATTTGAATACCGAGGGTGGCCAAGAGATACTTTTCATCCCGGATACTGGGATAGATTTTGGGATAGATTTATGTAAAGTTTATCCCGGAAACTAGGATAGGTTTTTTATTTGTGGTTGGCCATTTTCGTCATTTTGTTTATTTTGGTCAATTTGGTCGTTTAGGTAGTTTTGTTTAGTTTAGTTGTTTTGGTAGTTGTGGTAGTTTTGGTTGGTAGTTTTGCTATTTTCGGTAGTTTATGCTGGTAGTTTTGGTAGTTTCGGTTGTTTTGGTAGTCGTGATAGTTTTGGTAGTTTTGGTAGCTGTAGTAGTTTTGGTAGTTGTGGTAGTTTTGTTTTGTAGATTTGGGAGTTTCGGTAGATTTGGTAGTTGTGGTAGTTTTGATTGGTAGATTTAGTAATTGTGGTAGTTTAGGTAGTTGTGGTAGTTTTGGTTTGTAGATTTGATAGTTATGGTAGTTTTGGTTGGTAGATTTGGTTATTTTGGTAGTTGTGGTAGTTTTGATAGTTGTGGTAGTTTTGGTTTGTAGATTTGGTAGTTTTGGTTGGTCGATTTGGTATATTCGGTTGTTTTGGTAGTTGCGGTAGTTTTGATAGTTGTGGTAGTTTTGGTAGTTGTGGTAGTTTTGGTAGTTTTGATAGTTGTGGTAGTTTTGGTAGTTTTGATAGTTGTGGTAGTTTTGGTAGTTTTGATAGTTGTGGTAGTTTTGGTAGTTTTGATAGTTGTGGTAGTTTTGATAGTTGTGGTAGTTTTGATAGTTGTGGTAGTTTTGGTAGTTGTGGTAGTTTTGGTAGTTGTGGTAGTTTTGGTAGTTTTGATAGTTTTGGTAGTTTTGATAGTTGTGGTAGTTTTGGTAGTTTTTATAGTTGTGGTAGTTTTGATAGTTGTGGTAGTTTTGGTAGTTGTGGTAGTTTTGGTAGTTTTGATAGTTGTGGTAGTTTTGGTAGTTTTGATAGTTGTGGTAGTTTTGGTAGTTTTGAGAGTTGTAGTAGTTTTGGTAGTTTTTGTAGTTGTGGTAGTTTTGGTAGTTGTGGTAGTTTGGGTAGTTTTGATAGTTGTGGTAGTTTTGGTAGTTTTGGTAGTTTTGATAGTTGTGGTAGTTTTGGTAGTTTTGATAGTTGTGGCAGTTTAGGTAGTTGTGGTAGTTTTAGTTGGTGGATTTGGTAGTTTTGGTTGGTAATTTGGTAGTTTCGGTAGTTTTAGTACGTTTGGTAGTTTTGGTCGTTTGTGTAGTTTACACAATATTTAGTTATATAAATAAAACTAGAACGGGTTGAAATAAGGTATTAAAGTTTGTATGGTGGACCAATCATTTATCAAGTTTATAGATATAAAAATTCTTAAGCTTTAAAAAAATGCGACTTTCACTCGATTTGTCTGTCTGAATACCGAAAATAGACATAGTTTCATCCCGGTAGATGGGATAGTTTGCGATATAAAATGAAGTAAATCTTCCGAGGGCAAATAGCACCAACATAAAAATACAATACAATATATCCTGTATTAACGCCTGCTCTTAAAACAAGAGGTACGCACTAGAGTTTGACGCGCGGCAGAGCCGCGGGGTAAACTCTAGTACTATATAAGTATAATATATCTATCTATATATATAAAAATGAATCGCAAAATGTGTTGGTAAGCGCATAACTCAACAACGCCTGGACCAATTTGGCCAATTCTTTTTTTAAATGTTGGTTGAAGTCCAAGGATGGTTTTTACGGCAAGAAAAATTCGTATAATTGCCGGGAAACCCCTAAAAACAACCCTTTTCTTTTCCCCATACAAATGTTTTCTAACTAAAATGTAGAGTCAATTTGAACTTTATTGCTATTCAATAAAGTTCATATTAAATTACAAGCTTCCAATCCGGTTTTCCAATCAGGCTTGAACCCTAAGTTCGCCTCTTAGTTTGAAGCCTTCTGACAGACATCCCAGTCGGCGTTTTTTAGTGGGTCCCAGAAGGGTGGCCAAAGTTCGTGCCAGCGAAGACACTTTGGTCACCCGAGCTGAACCCCACACACCGCCCTATCACCAGGGTGACGGTTCTGTTCAGGAGAATTTTTTGCCCCGGCTATAAAATAGGTAGGAACAAAAAACTGCCACATTCCAAATCTTTTTGACAGAACGAAGTCTGTCGGGTCCGCTAGTAGTATATAAAAATGAATCCCTATTTCCCTTGGTCACGCCATCACGCGTGAACTGCTGGACCGATTTTGCTAATTCTTTTTTTGTTGTGTTTGTTATTGTCAGGAGAAGGTTCTTATGAAAGAAGAATAAAGAATTTTGCGCGAAAAATTAGAAAAATTAAGAATACTTAACCACCTTATAAAATTATTTCTAATCTAACCTTAGCGCTTTGGACAATATAAACTTTTTTAATGTAACCTTATGATGGGTTCTAGTTTTTATTTCTAAGGGCATTACAACGTCTGCCGGGTATAGCTAGTATATATATATATATATATATATATATATATATATATATATATATATATATATATATATATATATATATATATATATATATATATGTTTTTTTATAGTGTATATATTTTTAGGTTCTTGTTAATAGCTACAAGATTATATTCACTTGTCATCAGGTAATGAAGTTAAAAATAATTTAAACTTAATATACATAAAGAAGTCCGATTTTGGTTCCAAGCATATTTAAAATGATTTATATTTCATACTAGGATATGGCTGCGACTTCGTCCACGATTGACTTGGATTTCCTGGGCACAAAGTACCGCCTCTGTTAAAAAAGAATGTATGCTATCGCTGTAGTAAAAAATGTCTCGGAATAAGCTAATTTTTATACATCCTAAGAACTACAAACCGCTCCTGAGAAAGTTCCCGCGGGATTACCGGAATAACAAATATCACACATTTTATTAAATAAAATTTGCTATCGATCCGTGAAACAGTCATTTTGAATTCGATTTGTTTTTCAATCTGGCCATTTTAAGTTATTCCCAGAAATACTGCCGCGAAATTCTCGAAATAAAAAGTAGCGCAGATTTTATGTCTGTCTAAAAATCTGTTGTATATATATACATATACATATACGTATATATATATATATATATATATATATATATACATATATATACATATACACACACACACACACACATATATATATATATATATATATATATATATATATATATATATATTCTAAGTGTTTACCCAGGATATAAGCTAGCTCTGTGTCGAGTTTTATTTAAATCCGTTCAGTAGTTTTCATGCGATGCTCATAATATATAGACACACAGAGAGACAAGGTGTCTAAAAATTAAATAAAAATAAATATAATTTTATGTCACCAAAAATATGCACAAGTTTCACCTTAAAATTAAGACTGGATACTAACACCTAGACTAGGCTAAGCCTACAGCCTTAGGTGTTAATTGCTTCCAGTGACTTAATAACTAAATTGATGTAACAAATTAAATGTTCAACAACACAAATAAAAATTACAACAAAAATTTGCAGGTAGTCCCAAAAATTGTCAGTGAAGCGACTTGTTAAACATTCATATAACTTTAATTAACTACAGAACGTGAATTCCATATGCGAGTGACTTAAGAACATTTATTCTTCTAGAGTGTAGTGAATTGTATTTTCCAAATCTGGTAATCCAAATTAGCCCCTACCTGATTTAATCTCATTTTATATTCATCCAACTCAATATATTCATTATATTATGTAGGTGTTTAAATATTATTATGTATTTGTAAGTGTTTAATATAAGGATTATGCTTTTGGTAGATAGCTCTTTATTTTTCACAAAGAACTTTCTCTCATTTTGTTGGAGAATTGAGTACAATATAAAATAACAAATAGAATTTTTACTGCTTTTTGGGAATTTTAACTAATTATCACATTAATTAAAACTATTTCAATTATTTAACCAGGTTTAAAAGAAGCTTTCATTTTACTACAGTAATATTTCTTAAGAAAACATAAATTCAAAGTTACAATGTTAAAAAACTAGATGGCGCTGTTCGTTATTAATACAATATACTTTACATACAAATAAATGTAAACGACAAGTTTTTTTGGTATTAAGCTAGCAATCTATTTTAAGCAGTCATTGAGTCCACCCGTTTTTTCCGAAAAAGTGTAACCTAGTATTGAAAAATTAGTCCGCGACGTACTTAATAGTACTTATAACGATCAAATCACAGGTGTATTGAAGAAATGTCAAGTAAAAAGAGTCTCTGTCTCTGATACGGTGTAGATGGTTGGTTGTCTCCATCGCTATGGGTATCACACGTTAGAAAATATGTACAATTGTACATATATATGGATATAATGTAAGTCAAGGGTGATATAAAATTAAAAAATATATAATTAAATATTTAAAAGTTATATATTAATTGATAATTAATTAGGTTAGCCAAGATTTGGAGTTCTAAATTAGTGTTTTCTTCGACAGATACATTCATTTATAATAATTATCATTATCATTATTTAAAAAGGCATCATCATCAATATTCAAAATTTATCAAAGATTATCTGGCAGTGATCACTTTTTAGCGATAAGACATATATACCTACAGCGTAAAGAAGAAAGAATAACGTAGACTTGTTTATTTTTCTTCTATACTCTTCGGAACATAATAAATTTGATCTATGGGAGTCTTAATCTAATTTACCACTGCTTCACACCATGTTAAAGCTTAAAGAGAAGAAGCAGCGCCATTTAAAACCGTTAAAAAGTAGTTTTAACTATGTGCACTAGTTGCGAAAACTTAGAGAATACCAAAATGTATAAGTTTAAAGTAGAGTAACATTCCAGTTGTTCTACTGTACGCTTGGTACTGGGGGCTACTTCTCTGTTATATCTGCTCGTCCAAGATACATGCCTCGCATAGGCGCACTCGTGTTACCGGCCGCGTCCTGGCCAGCGGGGGCGGGGGTCGGGCGGGAGCCACCCCAACTCCTCAACGGGCCCCCAGTTCGCACAACGGCCACCACTCGGCCCACCACCCTGCGTCATCTACGGCGACTAGCAGGCTAGGGTTAATTCTAACTATTCAAGACTATTTTGAATATTTTAAATTCTAAACTTTTTACTTAGGTGTTTTAAATTTTTTAATTGCATAATAACAATTAGCTCTACTGCACTAGTACATGTAGCTGTACGCAGTACTTTTGAAAGTTTAGTTTAAAACAGGGTTTTGAAAATCGTAATAAAATATTTCTCATGAAGTGATTAGTGAAAGGTTATTGTAATTTGAAACAAAAAGTAAACCTGCTTCCACGTTCTGTAGCATTGCGACGAGCCGATCTTCGCTGCGAATCTGTCAATGGATCGGACCGTGTTTAAAGACGTTGAAATTTTCTAGTAATTTTAAATTTATTTCGGATTTCTCAGATGACGGATAAAATTTCTTCGGTTTCTTTCTATATTCCTCTCCTCTTCTTACTTTTGTATAGCCGATTTCTTAGAATAGCGGTGTAGTTATTAAGTATTATTTACCCGTAGTTATCAAATTTTATTGCAAGAATGTCCCCTGTAGGTGAAAATATTCCTCTAGATACAATTTCTTCAATGGTTTATCAATCGTCTGTCAAACTATTAAGCGTCATGCATGTTCTAATATTAAGAGTCAAATTAACAATTAGTATATCTTGTTCAACCAACCATTATAAATAGAAAATCTTAATAGGTATCTTTTAACTTGGTTTAAAATTATATTTTAAATTATAAAACTTGCGACAAGTAATCTTATAAAATTTTGCATCTTTCAGAGTTCTTCACAAACCTCTATGGTTGAGTGGACTAAGCCTTTTCCGGGCTACCTCTCTGCAGTGCAGAAGCTGCGGGCTCGAGTCCTGGCTTGGTAAATTTTGTCAAGGAACTTGCCGTTATTTATTGTTTTGGATGTCAGGGATCAGCCCCAGAGTATTCCGTTGTATATTACCCATAACACAAACGTAACCTAGGTTATACAATGTGTGTGTTTTGTTGGGGGCTAAGAAGACGCGATTAATAAATACGAGAGGTTTTCGTTGCTACAAGATAAGTGTAACGTCATTGGTGGCACAAATAACTTAATAAGACAGCCACGCATTCCAAAATATTAAATTCAAATTTAATACATACAAAAAGTTTGTATGTTCATCATGTTTGTCTGCCGATTATTATTATTATACAACTCCACGTATTACTCTTGCATGAAAACGTTTAAAATCAGAATTTTACCAAGTGTATTATAAGTGTGATTTATAAATAAATAAAAATATTATAGTTTTTTTTTTATAAACTTGTAAAGATATATTAAAGGAAAATATATATATATATATATATATATATATATATATATATATATATATATATATATTATAATAAATAATCGATAAAATGGAAGATGTGATATATGTTAACATGTATAAATTCGATGATCTCAGGAAGCAATAGACTGATTTATTCTTATATTATTATTTATCATGAGATAATTTGGAAGCTACCCAATTTATTTTAACTTGATACCTTTAATGATCATATAAATTGCTGAATAGACTATTTTCGTTCTATGTTTTTTGATATGATATCGTAATACAAATCAATTTTCTCTTTATCAATTAAAATTTCATTTTATGTATATCGTATGCTGGTATGGTGGTACTGGTATTCTGCGTAAAATTATATTATAATTGTCACACTGCAAGAAATCTAATTACTAGAGTGCTTACCTATAAGTACATACATACATACATACATAACTTCACGCCAGTTCCCTTGCGGGGTAGGCACAAACAACAGTACGTTACCTATACTTACATTACCTATAAGTAATTACTGCATTTTTCATAATTATTTCCTAAATTAATAAACCAATTAGATAAACTTGTTTCAACTTACTACTTGAGTATGACAAGTGTAAAAATATTGTGGAGTCTGACAAACTGATAGTGTAACATTACATAGATATTCTATTCGAGATACTAGAAGACTCTAAATAGACACATGTCGATCTTACTATGCGATTCATCATAAACGGCCATTTTAAAAAACACCAGCAGCCTGGTGTATAACTCGGATAGCCGATCAGTATGACGATCCAGGATGATAAAGCAGCCAGACTTCTACAGCTAAGTAGATGACGGAATTTATAGTCTTATAGGATTCTAGGTAGGTAGAATACAATATCACTCACTGAATTTGGAAAAATTAAAGTTAAGTTTCCTTCTTGGTATAAAATAATGAAGCGTGTAGTGTATGTAGGTAATAAAAATCTCATAGTAATAATAATAAATACAAAATAGTTATTTAGTTATTAATAAAAACGATTTAATTTAAATAAAGTGATCTTATGATAATAGTGCATGTGGCAGCCCTCGGTGTCCGGCGCTCAGCCCTGATTCTGTAGAACAGAGAACGGCGGCGTGCGTGCCTGGCTCGCTGTAAACAGCCTTCCCTCGTACGTATATAGGGCGGATGGACGTCCCAAAACCACCCACAGAAAGGGGTGTCCCCGCTTCCTTGTTCCTCCTTGTGCAAATTCCCTCGGCGATGGAAATGTGCTCGGCCACATTTTATACAATTTCTAGTTGCGTTACAAACTCTTGTATACGTGTAGATTTAAAATACAGATAGGCGAACAAAGTTAAATATGCATCAAGTTTTATAAGTAAATGCTCTTCTAACTTTTACTCAACTTTTGAACTTTGGCAAGAAATAGAGCTTTTATAAAGTAAAAAGATAATTTCTAAGAATACAGAAATCCTTAGTCAAAGTAAAAATCAACATTTCAAAAACTTTAATGAACCTTAACTTTACATTTCCTCAAAACCGCTCGTTATTTAAAAAGTGAATCTTATTTCTTGTACGCCAGGGTTGCTTTTCATTTAATCGATTCGAAAGAAAACATCTCATAAATAACGTTATTAACGTTTAGTTTTAGCATTCCCATATTAATAAATAGTATTTAATAATGTATTATAACAGCCCATAAACATTTCACTATTGGTCTCAAGTCTCACATTTCATAAGGGAGCGGACAGTATACCCATCACGCTTGTTTAAGGCGGATTGGCGGCTTTGCTACATCAGTTATCTCGATTTGTAACAATACGAAAATGAAGACAGAAAACTGCCTAACTATTTATACTTAAAAATTAAGCTAAAGAACTTGTGAAACTAATACGTACAAATAAAACATAATCCGTAAAAGAGCACGTTGTTCCATAGACAACAAAGGGTACTGTTGTGGCATGGCATTTTAATTTAAGTCAATTGGTGCTGAGATGCTCCGTAGTGTTGTGAAAAAAGTGGTCCCCTTCTAACTTTTAAACTATGAAGTGAATGAGTCTGAAAATGCACTTCAAAAATACGTAAAATCGTTCAAAATAATTTTTAGAAAATACTTTCTCTAAAAGTTATTTTGAATGATAAACATTTAGTACCTTTTGCGATAATTATGATGGATTTTTGATTGAATGCTTTTCTATAGCTTCTAAAGCAAATAACGAAAACAAGGGTAGTTTGTTACCTCTAGTGAACTTATCTTTGTGCCAATTACCGTGTACTTGCACAGTTTTTCTATTTCATTATATAAGATAAGGTAAGATAACACTGTATTGCTCACCAAATACACAATTACAAAAATGCGCGATTGCAATATTCTCATAATAGAAACAATAAGCCACCTTATCGCTTCAAGCAATCTCTTCCAGGCAACCTAACTTAAGAAATAATTTAACCTAATCTAGCGATGCAGGTGTTGCAGAATATTAGGTAGAACTGAAATAGACATACTTTAACTACATATTTTATAAATTAAATACATACAAACATATTTATAAAATACATATAATAATTAGTCTATAGTATAAGAATTACATACATACATACATAACTTCACGCCAGTTCCCTTGCGGGGTAGGCACGAAAAACAGAGCGCCATTTAGGCCCATTCTTACATACCTCACTTGCTTCTTTGACATTCATAACTCTTGTCATGCACACTCGTCTGTTCTTAAGGCTCCTGACATCACCCTCCGCTAGTACACGATCAATTTGATCATGATCATCATATAAGAATTAGGCATAATTATTTAAGAAAAAGTAGTCTGTCTGGGTGCGTTCTTAAACGTAGACAATGTTTTGTCCTCTCTGACAGTAAAAGGCACCGCATAACAAAGTTTGACAGCCTGCACTGTAAAAGAGTTATTATAAAAGGATGAAGTGTGTGCAAGTGTAGTGAGTTTACGACACTTATCCGTTCAGGAACGGAGAAAGAATACAATTTCATGCGACCTGGCGGCCTGTCGTAAGAGGCGACTAAACAACCCACAGCCAGGTGGCAGGGTATTTGCTCGACTGGATGGCGACCACCCCTGGTCTAGAGTATGCCGCCATAACAACCTTGTGTTGTGTTCCGGCATTAGTGACCAGGTTCCAGTCTCTCTTAAGAGAGCGCATTTATAGCACCTTTGGTGTTGCAAATGTCCATAGGTGATGGTAACCGCTTTCCATCAAGTCGGCCGTCTGCCTGTCTGCTGAACTCCTGCAATAAAAAAATAAAAAACTTAGACTGCGCAAATTCTGGGAAGTAGATAGGCCAAGGAATTCAAAACATTCCTTAAGGTAAGGAGGACTATTAGGATTAATAATATATATACCTATAAACAAACGATTTCAATGTTCAATGCAAATATAGCCAGAAAGCTGGCTTTAATGTGACTGTGTATAGTCATCGTAATGGCCACTCAAATCTTTGTATTTTTGAACTAGGTGGAAATACCTTGAGTTTGAAACATATTTGACAGAATTTTCTGTTTTATGTCTTTTATCTATTTAACTTTGTTGCTTAGTTTCTTGTTGTTCATATAAATGACCATCCCCTATTTCATCTTATTCAAGATTTTTTTTTACTTAAAGGTAGAGTAAAGGCATTACACATATTTAAATCTACCTTCTTCACTCTCATCGCGAAAAATAACAGACAAACAGTTATTTTCTCATTTATGTTAGTATTAGCTAAACTCGACTACGTTTTGATGTGGTTTAGTCTGATATGATAAATAAAAAAATGCCGAAGAAGTCGCGATTAATATCTAGTGTACTAAAACACTGTGCTATTAAAATACAACGCTATGTAAAAATTACAAGTTAAGCTATCTTTATCTTTCAAGTTCTGCGAATACACTGTACGGTGCTCCTATCTGGGCCGAGGCCCTGAACCGCACAAACAAAACCCGTCTGCATCGCTGTCAGAGGGTTCTGGCGATTAGGACTACACGGAGCTACCGTAAGGTACCCTGGATGGCAGCTACACTCTTGGCGGGCGATCCTCCTTGGGAGCTCCAGGCAGATGTGCTTGCTGAGATGTACCGGTTCCGGAGAAGCGCCTGGGATAGGGGCGGGAGGCCGAGTCCGGAAGAAATAAAATGGACCAGAGAACGCGCAGTTGAGACCCTGATCCGCCATTGGTTGGAGGAACTGGAATCCCCGGTGGCAGGTTGGGAAACGGTGGAGGCAGTTCGCCCCCACGTATTCCGCTGGGTCCGCAGAAAGCACGGAACCCTAAGTTTCATAAAGGTGCAGATACTTACCGGGCATGGCTGCTTCGGTAAGTATCTGTACCAGATTGCGAGGCGGGAGCCGACCTCGGACTGTCACGAATGCAGCGCGCCAGTCGACACGGCGCGCCATACGCTGGAAGAATGTGCCGGTTGGGGATCCCAATGGCATGACCTGATGTCAATCATCCGTAGGGATCTCTCGCTCTACACAGCGAGAAGAATTGGCTAGCGGTGACCTCCTTCTGCGAGGACGTTACGTCCCAGAAGGAGGCTGCAGAAAGAATAAGGGTGGAGGATGAGCAGGTGGACCCCTATCGCAGACGGCGAACAGAGGTTCACAGGCGGCGCTTTGCTCATCTCCTCCTTATAACATAGTGGCACGGGGGGTCGCGGGACCCCCCCGACGAGCCACACCCAGTGCCGTGGGGTGTTCTATTCGCAGGGACACCCCTCCTTATCGGCTTGCATCGAGGTGTCACGGCAGTCATACCCATGGTTACGGTCCCGTGGCGCCTCATTATGATGCGGAGGAACGCTGGAAGGTTTAGTGGGTAGTCTGGCGGTTAGTGCTTGCAAGCTATAACGTTGAAGCTTATGTGCAACACCAGCAGCCGGGTGTCCCACATACCCCTTGGTGGCTTCCCCCGAGGCCCGAGGATATGCGCAAATGCATTCCCCCAGCGTTGTCAAAAAAAAAGTTCTGCGAATACAAACATACGGTACCTGAATTTTATATATAAAGAAAAATACCTAACTGAAAGAGGTCTATAACAAGCATGTTTATCTTTTAATCTTGAGGCAATCTCTAAGAAATTATATAAATAAGAAGGTACATCATAACAATTACGAAGTATGATTATACGCTAGTAATGTTTGGGATCCAAAGTTGGATGCCGCGAGCTCGCGGTCTGAATGAAACGAAAAGTCAACGTCCGAGTAAATTGTTAGCAAACAAACAACCTTAATAACTTCTACAAACCATTCATGGGGCGCCTTAATCTTTACTTAGTATCTCTGCGAGGGAGAACTGTTTTATTTCTATGAAATGACGTATAACAAGTTTATTTTTATTTAAACTAGTTCTATTTTACTGTCATTAAAACATATTTAGTTTTTTTACATATCCTGTACCATATCGGTGTACCTGCGGGCAAAAGCTAGTATAATTATATATATATATATATATATATATATATATTCTTTTTTTTTCACCATATCCCAATTAATTGGGGTCGGCACAATATGTCTTTTCCTTCCACACTCCTCTATTCTGACATATATCTGTCACACCACATATCATCATATCATCCTTCACACAATCCATCCATCTTTTTTTGGTCTACCTTTACATCATATATATATACATATATTATGTATGTATATATATATATATATATATATATATATGATATATACAATATATATATATATGTCGGAATCGTATTTGTTATTATAAAATATCCATATGACGGAAGTAGTCAATAACCGGATAGAGTATTCTTACATGTAGTATTCGGAAGTTATTTAACAGGGGTGTCAATGTAGAAGCATTTATTAAGCTAACGGATATCGGAAATGGAGTAACCGGATGTTGGAAGTTTATACGTATGGCGGAAGTTGATTTTATGAACGAAGTGTAACTGAAGTGGCGCCACAGCATTACCGGATGGTGTCACTGCGGCGCGCTACGAGGACTTGTTAAATACGCGGTGTTCAGGCAGAGGAGGGGCAGTATTGAACCAGTAGTATTGAATCGGAAGTCTACGACCGACAGTCTACAATGGCAGTATTGAACGAGCATTTTTCAATCGGCAGTCTACGACGGACAGTCTACAATGACAGTCTTGGACCAGGACCACATAATATATTGTGGTCGATAATTACTGCTTGATAATAGCGGTATTCTTGAAGGGCAAATTGCTGCTCGACACCTGACAAAGCGTGGATGCAACTCTTGGAGATGCCCTAATATTTCTGTGTATTGTTGTGCAATATTTAATATCGTAATTGTAATAATTCTAGTGTAATAAACTTTTGATTATAATATTTCAGATGATTATTATTGTGTTATTCTCGGAGTGTCATCCGTTCGCTGCTTGTTGTCGGCGCGAATCCGACATATATATATATACGATATATATATAATATATATATATATATATATATATATATATATATATATATATATATATATATATATATATATATATATTAGGTTGGGGAAAAAGTTTCTTCGCATTTTATATAAAAATTCAAAAGATGTTTTTATAAACTTTATTTACATTTGACTAAAGTATGTAGGTGCCATTTTGTTGGATAACTTTTTGCCGTCTTGTAGGTAGGGACGTGATCCCATTGCTATAAAAGTTTTCGAGCTTCTGATCAAAAAACTGCGACTAGTGGTTTTGGCAGTCCTCTCGTGATGTTAACCTGACACTGCCTAAGGAATTCTGCAGAGACCGAAACAGGTGAAAATCTGAAGGTGTAAGGTCACGACTATAAGGCGGATGAATTAACACCTCCCAGCCAAACTCTCGTAATTTTTGCTGAGTGGCTAAAGATGTGTGAGGTCTAGCGTTATCATGGTGAAAAACCACACCCCTTCTGTTGATTAATTCCGGCCGCTTTCTCTCAACTTTTTGCTTTAATCTCATCAGTTTTCCGCAGTACAGTTCAGAATCGATGGTCCTGCCTGGCGGTAACAGCTCATAATGAATAAAGCCCTTTCAATCCCACCATACACACAGCATCACCTTGTTGCGAGTTAACCCGGGCTTCGCTATAATCTGTGAAGCCTGACAGGCCTTTGACCACGATCTTTTACGCACGTTCTTGTCGTACGTAATCCACTTTTCATCACCAGTTATCAGTTTCTTCAAAAATGGTTCGGTTTCATTACGTCGTAAGAAAGAATCACAAATGAGTACATGGTTCATTAGGTTTCTTTCAGTGAGCTCATGAGGTACCCAAATATCGAGCTTTCTTGTGTACCCAATGCGCCAAAACCGTTTTGTGGTCAATTCCCAGTTCTCCAGCTACATCGTAACTACTAATATGCCGATCTTGCTCCACTTTTTCAAAAATGGCATCAATTTTGTCCGTAACAGGGTGACCAGAGCGACGTGCATCTTTGATATCAAAATTTCCGGATTGAAAACGCTTAAACCAAATTTGCGCTACTCTCACAGATACTGCATTAGGTCCATAAACATCACAACATTTTTTCGCGGCCTGTGTTGCATTTTTACCTTTTTTGTTGTTGTAAAATTTTAAAATGTATCGAATTTCTTCATTAGAGTCACTCATTTTAACAATAAGAATAACAAATGAAAATCGCACATTTTCCTAATTTGAATTTGGAATTGTCTTCTTTAAAATTAAAACTTTTTAATGATACCAATACCAGCCAGATACAAATGGTATAACCAAAGAGATCTTATTACAAGTTCATACATACTATATGCGAAAAGACTTTTTCCCCGGACCTATTATATATATATATATATATATATATATATATATATATATATATATATATATATATATATATATGTCCCTTTCTGAAAAATTATGTAACTGATGGTAAAAACCGAATAAAAATGCATTGAGTGGTTTTGGAGGAGTTAGCAGGTATACTTACGGACAGACAGGAGCAACAAGCGTTTGTTGTTTTGAACTATGCGAAGATTATTTGTGCCCTCCACTTCGTTGTGGCGGAATTTACACTTTATAATCATATCTTCTGATACCTGCAAGGTTAAATCAAAGATATGCGAAATTGTAAGATAAAAATTTGTGTTTAATCCTTAAAATAATTTTTTTAAAGTTTACATTTTCATATTTTTTAAGTCGACGTAAATTATAAAAACAGTCATTTATAATTATAATAACTTAAATTTAATTTCAATTCATAAACAAGCATTTCAATTCTATTAGTGTAGATTAGTACTGTTGACGCACTACATAGTGTCCGTGGAAAAATAGCAAATGTTTAACACTAGAGCGCTTCTTTTTATTACAAATTCGCTCGTGTACTCTACTTTAATAGAACAATGTTTGTGATTTTTTATCGCAAACTGGGAAGTTATTGAGAAAAAGATTATATTGTTTCAAAAGTTTATTTACTTGCGTATTATGGATATGGTAGACTAATATTCAAATTTAGAAGGTCTCCTCAGGAAGACAACGGATAATAATATAAAACCCATTGAGATACAATTAATGTAGAATCTCATATTACACCATAGATTTCCGTTTAAAGTACAACATAATTGATTTTCATATTACCCTTATGTAATGATGATGAAGATTATTAAAAGTTTTTCAGAAATAAAGTTTCACAGCCATTAAGCCAGACATCCAGTCGCATAAATTAGCTGTAAAATCTTGAGAAATTCCATAGTCCTATCTTATACATAATAAATATAAATATCCTATCCTATATTTAATAAATATGGATTATTAATGGATAAAAAATACCATACCAAGTACCAAAAGAATATTTCCGCTATGTCTGTTCGCCTCGACATTACCGATGAGTTTAACACGTCAATCCACCTTTTCCTTTCCCCCTCCCCTCCAACTTCGGTTTCATGTCTCAAACCATAAGAAGTTACCAGAATATTTGGTTTTTCGGCGACGTTATCTCGAAACTGCGAGCTGGGGTTACTATGTATAAATAATCACACATCAATGGTTCACTGCTCAACTCAGCACTCCCCATTGTAAGGAAACAAACTGTTTAGATATAATATTAGTCCAAGTTGGATCGGCGGGGTTCATGTGGCAGTAATCTCATGCATATCACTAGCACGTGATAATTGTAGCAATATGCAGAACAGCCATAAATATTGCACAAGCGATGGATACACGTGTCAGGATTACAACCGTCGTTAATATAATGAAACAATGGTTTCTTATCCCCTAAGCTAACTCGATGCTGTTGATGAATTTGTTATTATAAATAAATTGATTATAATTATTTATTTTCTTAACGTCTGACGCGACGCATAAAAATTTTCATCGTCATCATCTTAATGCGGCCGTAAGAACAGACTTTCCAACGATCTGCTGGTATTGTTGGCCTCGCTTACGCCCACCGTGGTGAGTGGGCCGTAACGTAATGTCGATAACAATACAGTATACGTTGACAAAAATGATTACACTGTGTTTAATGACAGTGACAATTTTAGCAGAATGTTAAACGTGCCTAATACCAATTGGAATATTTCAGATAAAAATAATTTGTATTGAAAATATATTCGAAGAATGCCTCCGAAGCAAACAGAATCGTTATTGTAACAGACAGATATTTTTGCTGATTCAAATTAGAGTAGATACAATAACCGTCAAATCAAAAAGAAAACATTTATTTCCGCAAATTGGTAGAAATGGAGAGCAAAATGAGAATATAACAAGGAGCACACACTCAAACCCATAGACACTTTACAAAGATATTAAACATGAAATTCGCGTTCTACTTAAAATTAAAAATCACTCAAATTAGGTAAAGCCACCGTAATCTAAAACTCAACTAAATATCAAGAAATGTGATCAATTAAAGATGATAACCGTTGTTTAAATTTAAAGTTTGTCAATTTCTTTTTGGCAAAGATTTACTTTTTTAATTTTAAAATTTGGATGATTATTTCTTGGCCTCAATTGTAGACAAGATTGACTGATTTTTAGGCAAGTTACGTATGGAATGTATAGAACGTTCTCGGAACGTATATATATATATATATAAGAACTATTACCCCGGTTGTACACCTAACAAGTGCCATCTTGTTCATAATTTCTATTCTCAGTAGGTATTAGCTTAGGATTTTATTCGGAGGAATCTTTCCTCACTTTAATTGTGATGTAAACTTTACTTAGATCTCAACGCGATGTAATGACAATTTTCTTTAGGGGTTGTATATATATATATATATATATATATATCTAGAAGAAAGTTATTTAAATTCAAACCAAAAACGGAAGGTCTCCAAAAACAAATGTTATCAGCATTGTGTGGGATTTTTCAAACAATTAGCAAATACATGTATAATGTGCTCTGAAGAATAAAAGGATTGTTATTATAGAACCAATATATCTTTTTTGTTGAGAGATCCCGCTCAGGTCCAATCCCAACTGACGACGTAGTGCCAAATAAATGTTATTTGGCTATCTTTTACCTAGGCTTAGTTCTTAGCCTCCAAGTCGAAAATTAGCAACTGATTTTGATGCAATCTGTTTAAAATACATTATAATATGAAAGAAGGTGTAATCCGACAGAATTACTTACCAGTATTTCATTAGTGATTTTTAGATATCAATGTTTTTCTTATTAGAAACCGAGATGACCGTGTGTCCTATCTAACCTGATGAAATATTGGATTATATAGAGCAAAGGTAGAATGGAGTTTTATATTTAAGGTTGGTAAATCCAATGTACAGCGACGGAAGTAGTAGTGACGGCTTACCCAGTTGTAAAGACATGGCGGCACTGAGTTGGAATTCTCCATTCATTACATTCTACACTATTTAGCATATATAAGATAGAATACCACTCAAAACCCTGAGATATCTCTTAGTCGTTCCTCAGATTTTTTAAATAACTACAATTTATTGTTTACTAGTGGTCGCCCGTGGTCGAAATTTGACCATAAAAATTAATTTAAATTATAAGTATGAACATTATTAAGGTTCTGTTATCAAAGATAGTGTTATCCTCGATAATCACAGATTTTGCCAAGGCGTGTAACCGTGGCAAAATCCTTGGCAAAATTAATTTGATTTTAACAATAAACAAAAGAGTATAATATGCGTGTGTGTGTCAAATACATGATAGTGTGTGTAATGTTTTTTTATTGATTTAATGTATTTTTTATGCACAATTTAAAAAAAATATTAGATTTCTGCACTCCTTCTCTATATAAACTATAAGTGTGCGAAATTTCATACTCCTCCGTCCGCACAATTTTCATAAAAAGGTGGACAAAGTTTTTACTGTGTTTTTGCTTCGCGTATTAATATATAGATAATGTATTACTATTATCTTTATTATATATGCATTTATGAATTTTCATAAAAAGCAGGAGGCCTAAAAACAAACTGACGCTAAAGGAAGTCCCTGACAAACATATCATAGCATCCACGACACATAATTATATTTATAGTGTGGGTGCCATAGTAAACCGTTCCATTTGAGTTTTTTTTTTTTAAGAATACTATTAATAATGTAAATGTATTTTTTTAGATAAATTTTAATTGAAAAATACAACAGACAATAAACCATTGTAAGTAACAGACACTTTATTTACAAAATTTACCATGCCAGAAATCAATCCCGGGAGCTCTACACTCGAGGGAGCTGGGACGGCACGGGCTTGTTTTCACATATTACTATTAAAATAAAGACAGATCGATAACTCTTGATTGTAGATCGTTACAGGAAACTAAAAGCATATATAAAAGTTTTAAAATATTTTCTTTGACGAATATAATTTTGACTTAAACCATGTTCCGTTTTTTTTCTTTTACATACTTTACTATTAGTAGAAAATTGAAAGTTGTACGAAGTTTATATCAAATTTTAACCAGTAGAAAGGAAAATGAATCGATAGTAAGACATAGAAAGCAGCATAAGAAGTTATGAATATCCGCAAGAGAACTAAGGTAACCAATAATTCGCAAAATTAATCAAATGAAATAATGACCGATGGAGCAAACGACAGCTTTGGTGGAGATCGCGTTTCGGTGAACGTCACTGACAGGAATTGAATGAGGAATGAGAAGGATTGGGTTATGTGGCGCAGACTTAAGGAGCCATATGTCCAGCTGTGACCATCGATTGGAGGAAAATTATGACGATGTAGAAGTAAAATTCTAAATACCATTAATTAATAAGTGAGTGGACTGTAATTCTATAGATACAAATACTAGGAAAAAAAATTCTTGAATTTGCGAAATGTAACTTTAATGGTCTTTGCTGGAGATTTTATTATGCCGATGTTGATTGCAAATTAGCAATCGAAAGTATTTTTTAAATTTAATAAAATTACAGAGTAATAAGCTCTAAGATCTTCGTTAACACAGCCATGTTAAGACCACAGACTAGAATAAAAATTTAGGATCACAAAATATAACCGAGCCAGTAAAGTCTATATGAAAGTTATATATTTAATATAGGTATAATATAAAACTATATTTTAGAAATATCGTAAACTCCCATACAAATTATATTACTGAGAACTTTTTAACAGAAATACGTTACGCCTTTTGTTTCACCTTCTCCCAATTATTTGAGGTCGGCACAATATGTCTTTTCCACATTCCTCTATTGTGACGTTCGTCCTCTGCCACACCACAAATCAACATATCCTTGACACAAGCCATCCATCTCGTTTTTGGTCTACCTTTACATTTGTACTCATTAGTTTTGGAGTTTAACATTAGTTTTGTTACATGACTTTCACCCCTCCTCATTATACTCATACCCCTTAATCTTCTTCCTCTCAAGTTTTTTAGTATACGTTGCGTAGTTTTAAACATAATTGTTTGAAATGGAAAACCGAATGTTACGATTTGCATTCTGTTAAAAAAATATTAGTTAGTATTACAAAACATTATATTATATTATAATATAATACACAACAAAACAATGATATACCTGCTAATTTTAAGTAAACAAAACACTTCCTAAATTCCTAAAATTGGGCGTCACGAAAATTGAAAGTGTACACCGACGTTATAACAATAGATAAATTCAGTTAGTTCCAGCACTATCAGAGGTCACAGGGTAGTTGGAATACTTGTCATGGACAGAATGCTGGGCTTTTAATTAAGGGCTTGTGTAATTTAAAGGGAGTGGGGTGTACCCCACGCGTGGTCATGTAGGTATATATTAGGGAAAATCTTCAAACTCATTTGGAAATGTTTAAACTGTGAGTGCCACCTCCCTCCCTTTGGGTGGCGATGGTTAGTTCTCCGCTACAGATAAATTAATAACGTGCCTACACTGTGTAGGTATACTGTTACTATATAAATAGGTACGGCACGCATGTTCGTAAGTACCGAACGCAAGGGTGCTCCGAATGGGTTAGCTTCGATTTATTATTATTGAAATTAAACCATTTTGCCTTTAGATTGCATTAAAAATTGCAATTTTATTTCATTATAAATATATATCGATTATAAATTAATACAATTAATAAATGCATGGATGCAGAAGTCGTGGAAGGCCACGAAACACCTTCCATGATCAAATTGATCGTGTACTAGCGGAGGGTGATGTCAGGAGCCTTAAGAACAGACGAGCGTGCATGACAAGAGTTATGAATGTCAAAGAAGCAAGTGAGGTGTGTAAGAATGGGCCTAAATGGCGCTCTGATGTTCGTGCCTACCCCGCAAGGGAACTGGCGTGAAGTTATGTATGTATGTATGTATGTACAATTAATAAAAAACTTAAGACTGCGAACTTACATTACTGCGTATTTTTAATTTAACTCAAAGACTGAATTTCATAACAACACAGAAAATCTACATATAGTAATTGCAACGACATTCATTACAAATACAATATACTTTAACATTCATATGATGCTTTTTAACATTCATAAATACTGCAACACTTAAACAAGTGATAAAACTCTTAAGATTCTTTTTAACCGACTTTAATAAGGAGGAGGTTCTCAATCCGTCTGTATTTTTTTCTCTTTTTTTGTATGTTCGTTACTCGATTTCTCCGTCATTTGTGGACCGAATTTCTACATTTTCATTTAATTGAAAGGGTATACTTCCGAATTGGTCCTACGGATATAGTCACCATGCCAGGATCTGATGTGTGAATCCTAGGAAAATCAAGAAACACCCTTCTTATTAAAGAACGCCAAGCGCTTACATTTATCGTAAAAAAATTGTATTTGTATATAGCTTTTTTATGAATACGTATACAGGTGCTAATGTTATATTTTCTACGGGCACTTAATTTTATATCGCGGCTAATTGTGAGCCGATTTTGAAATTGTTTTTTTTTATTCGAAAAAGTATACTCCCAAGATGGTCCTATAGTTACCAAGTCAGGATCTCATGAGTGTTTCCCAGGGAATTCGAGAAAAACCCTCGAAAATTGTTAACCGACTTCTTTGTTACACGACATCTCCGTCAAATATCAAGCGATTTCAATTTTCTTCATTCGTAAGTATATACTCCCGAGGTTGTCCCATGGTCACACAGTCAGGATCTGTTGAGTGGATCCCAGAAAAATCGAGAAAAACCTCTCAAAAATTGCTTATTACATGATATCTCCGTCAATTGTTGTCCGATTTACCGTGCAAGTAGTATAACTTCTACATACAGCAGCTTAATATATTATTCATAAAGATATTCAAGTATATGCGCAACAAAAATATAATTAAAAAAAAACGACTTGATATAATAAAATAATTAACAAATTTTGCTAAAAATAGTAATTTATATGTTTTACTTGGCACCGACTTTAGGATGTTGTAGAAAGAAGTCAGTTAAATATTTATATTTTGCGCTTTAGTTTGAAGTTGGCATTGTTTTTGTTAAAAAAATGTCATTAAACATTGAAACTCTAAAATAAACGAATATAACCTTTATTATTTACAAGTACTTATCCTTTTACCCGCCTGTTTCTCTCTTGTAAATATAGCGATTCAATTTCAACGAACTGACAGGAAAAGGTTTGAATAAACATTAAATTATAATTTAAGTAAATTCATATATGTTCTTAGAAAATTCTAGTTTATGTTTGCTCTTATTTTTATTTATAAGTAAAAAAACATACGACGAATTGAGAACTTCGTCCTTTTGGAAGCCATTTAAAACTATATATATCCATGTCGAAATGTGCACATAAAGCAATTATTTTTAGAATTCTGATACATTTAAAATGTAGGGGCTTTATAAAGTACTGACCCGCTTGCCCTTTAATTCCGGCTGGTATTAGTTGAAATTAATTCATTATTGTTGTAATTTAATATTTATAAACTACAAGATATTTTAAAAATTTAGATAGATAGATAGACAGATAACACTTTATTGTACACCATTACAGAAAAACTTACGAACTAGTATTAATTAGTCTAGTTGGGTACAAAGGGCGGTCTTATCGCTAAAAAGCGATCTCTTCCAGACAACCCGTGGCAAGAATATTTTGATTAGGAGTGGCGACAGTGGTATACATAATTATTGTACGATTACTTACATTTTAATAATTAATATATAACTATACTATATATACAAATATACACATAAGTTATATACATACACAAGATATGGTGATAATATGCAACTATTTAAACATAATAAACATATAAGTACAGGACACTGTTTTATCTGAATCGGGTTTTATATTCAAGCGTAAAACAATAATATTAGAATGATAATCACGCAGTAAACAATGGAACTCTGAAAACCTGCATCAAGAGATACAGGTGTACATGGCGTCTTAAATCATCATTGTCTTAGTTTTTTTAAATTTTATTATTTAAAATAATTCTTAGAACAAAACAGGCTCAATTGAAGGTTTATATATTTATTATTTAATTGCTAAAAATTGCAGTTTATTAGATAATTGCAAAAAAGAAACTCACGTATAAGCTCCAAAAGCATTTAGAATACACTGTTATTTGTGAAAATAACCAAATGTTATACAGAGTTACTATTCAATATAAAGTTTTTTCCGTAAATTAAATATATTGGCTGCTTTAACTTAAACTCCTAAAACATCTCGGGAACTGAAAAGCATTTGATGTTTAGTGTATTTTGGCCATAGTTTCGATCATTATATACGAAATACATACCTTCTCGAAGTTACTAATCGATCGAAAGTCATATTTTGCCTGTTATATAAAATCACTACGCCTTGTTTTTAGTATGCTCTCCTACAGCAGCAAACAACTCACTGCTGACTACCATAGAAGTAAGCATATTTTAAACGTGTGGCTATAACTAAATTATGACAAAGAGAGAATGATTATTTGCTCATCCACATCGTCTCTCTTGTCAGGTCATTTTGTCGTATACCATACGTCACCTATATTGCTTGCACGTTTCTTATATGATATTACTATTATGGTAATATACTCATAAATGTAGAACTAAAGAATTCAACACTTCTCCGAAATTCTAACAGAAACTTACATAACAACACTTAGCACCCTTAAGACTGACAATCAAAATAGTGTCAAGGGTTTCTTAGAAAACTATTTATCCAAGATTTCATAATTATTTATTACATATTGTTTGTTATTCTAGTAAGATTGGAGATTTTAAGATTACTTACGAATTCTAATTAAGTAAACTACTTAGTCCTTAGATATCAATTAGCCATTTTGAGATTAACTCGCCAATACTTTTAGGTTTTCGGTTACTCGAGTAAAAATAAACCCTTTTTATTATATCTCAATTTTTTATACCGTTCTATTTAAGCTGTATTATAGTTCTATATACGTGCATTCATATTAGAACATTTTCAGAACTTGTTAATGGTTATAATCAATTTTCTTTATTGATTGGACAAAAAGTTAAAATCTTGCATATTCATTATTTTACAAATAACTCATTATAATAAATTGAAAGGAAAACAATCGTGTTTAATAAAATGTCGGTTTTATGCGCAACCATTAATTTCATTGACAATTATGGTGGTAATAAAGCCTAAATGTATATATTTTATATAACTGATCTATTTCTTTAAATATATGTATGAATAATAATTCTGTTTCTTTTAATAAAGTGTACAACCGTAAGTATTATTATGTGTCATCCATTGTTTTACCCATATGAACAAAAAGAACATCCTATATACATGCGATGTGAGATGTAAAATTTGAGCACAACGCACACCTATTATGAAATTTGTGCGCACACATAAGGGTAAGTGCACACACACGTAACGTACCTCGGACTTGGTGGCTATTGGAGGGTGGGGAAAATACTTGCGACGCTCGGTCCGGCTTAAATTTTCGTATTAATATGTATCTCTTATACTCGTAGATTTGGCCACGCCGATGTTGCCCGTAATTATGTGGCCAGTACCGGGGGCTGTTTTAATAGCTCCCGGGGAAAAAATATTACGTTAAAATGGGGCAGTCGCGAGTCTTTTACCCCATTCCACATTTAAAAATGCAGCGCTATTTGTTGATTTCTCTTTTATTCAGTATAGAAGATACGTACCGCCTTAATGATTAAACTTACAAAATTATACTTACTTAATACGATCAACTCATATTCATTTCGGATCTAGACTAGGGCCTCTCTATTTTTAGGCGAACGGACAGTGTATCCGCTACGCTTGTATAATGTAGATTAGATTGCTTTTACATATCGGATATCTGAATATGCATTTCACCACGACATCTTCCATCACAGTCAGCCTGGGATAATTGAAACAATATGCACATCCTGCCTGCCTAAAAAGCTGTTTAGGTGGTGAATAACTCCCAGCGATAATTCAAACCAATGTCAATTAGATGAGACGCAAGTGCGTTATCACTAAGCTACTACTATTTCTTCTGCAGTCTTTATTTATGCTAATTAAGTTATCATAATGATAGTATGAATCATTTCCATTATTAACGTAATTTTATACTTAAAAGCCAAGTGCGTTCGGAGTCTACATCTTGTTTTCTTGCTATTCATTCTCCACTTGGTATCTTCAGTGTACTTAATAGAAAGATTATTCGCACGTACATATATTATTTCATAAGTGGCATTTAGTCGAGATCTATTGTATCTGTCTACCCCCATGGGAAACAGGCGTGATAATATGTATGTATTTAAGTAGAATTTAATTGCTTAAAGATATAATAACTACTTTTTAATAAAATAAAATAATAATAAAAGTTACAAGTCGTGCGTAGAAGGTATGCCGATGATCACACCTCCGCTGCCTACGACTGGTATCGGGGCTTGTCTAAGTAGTACTTAGATCTAGACGACCGCGGGTCGCGGTTGTAGGAAGCGGGAGGGATTATCATCGGCAAACCTTCTGCACACGACTTATATGATAAATATTGTAACGATTTAGTTCGCTTGTTTTTTGTCTCATTTCTATCGAAATTGAAACACAGAAGTGAATCCGAGTGATTTCGGCTTAAGGCAGAATGCATATCACTTTCTGATGAGTATTGACGTCAATTTTATTTCTATATGTTAAATCTGACATTTCAACTATATTAGTAATGTTAAGTGTTGATATAATGACTCAGATCTTGAACCTATATAATAGTTTTAAGGTTTTTTCGCAATTAATGCGAGACATCATTTCCAAACCGTTATGTGTAATTTCATTTAATTAATTTAATTTCTTCGTCTAAAATATAAAGACATATTAATGGCACAAAGCTTGTGATCCAAGATTATGAACACTGTAGCACTAAATATTGTCCATGAACCTCCGTCCAGTAGTATAAAGTTGTGGAAAAATGAATAGTAGTCGTCATACACGTATTTCAGGGATGAAAAGATTTTCCAGTTAATATACAGAGGTGGAGGATTTTCGGAAAGTTCTTCAAAAGTCATCATATCAGTGTTCAGTTCAGTACTCATTTCCTTAGCCTTATTAGGTACACTGTTCTCTCTGTAAAAAATATGAACTCTGTTCTTTTCCCAACTTTTAAACTACGGTGTGGAAACTTCTTGAATAATTCGATATGGTAGAACATCTGTATCTTTATATAGGTTAAAACAAACTCCTCCTAAATCACGCAGCGAATTTTAAGTGGTTTTCAGCGTCAGTTAGATATAATAAAACTACGTTTTAACGGTTTTAAGCGCGGTAATTTATTCGATTTTGGTTATTCCTACGTTTCTGCCACTTTTCAGTGGCCGTGATCACGGAAGACAACGATATCAATTGTCAACGAGTATTGTTAAAGTTTTATTTAGCCTACCGCCAACTTGTTCATTTTAATTATTTAGTTTAAATTTTGTTTATGGTTATTATTTACTCTATGGGAGCCCAATCTAATTTACCACCACCAACCAGTTAGATAATTTTTCACTGAAGGTGTACGTACATATGTAAAAACCATCAGAGTAAAATAAATATTATATGTGCGCAGCTCGTCGCACGTATAATATTTAATTTACGCTGATGGTGTGGGCGATACACTTGGCTAAAACCAAAATGAAAGAAGAAACAAAAATCAATGACATTGTTGCAAGTTTAAACATAATATTATCTTATGTTGGTATTGCCAGCAATAAGTTTTTATGTAATTAGAAAAAAATATAAATTATTTTGTTCTGACATTCAACGTTGCGGGTAGACCTAAGCGTTGAGTGTTTTTCCTATATTACACCTAGCCCTTTCGCGCATCACTTCCCAAAAAAAAAGGTTCGTTTAAGTAATTAAAAGTCAGCTGGCAACATTGTTTATAAATAAATTATATAGATATTTAAATGTTCATATTTTTTTTGTATAGTAGTAATATATTTTTATTATAATTCGATTATAAGTTTGGTTTGCATTTGTACACCAATGCATTTTTTCATCTATATTTTTTCATTGGACACGGCGTTTTTTTTTTTTTATTGGACTTGACTTTATGTTGTTGGTCCGAAGACCTTACAACTTTACCGGGGTTTTTGGGGCGAGTGCCTTCGCGAAGCGAAGGCGCTCGAGCCCGGGGGGGCAACTTGCTCGAGGGAGCTTCCTAAGGAGTTTTACCTTGGCTGGACTGTTGCCATGAGAGCTTATAATCGGACGCGGACACGACGAGTGGATTACGATGGTGCGGCGCGAGATCGAAATACTTACGCGAGAGCGACGTAATGTAGTTTTTGATGGAGGGAAGCTCCAGATCGCGGTGGAGGTCGACGTTACGCATATAGAGGGGAGCACCGACGGCTCTGCGCATGAATTTGTTTTGCACGATTTGCAATTTATCTAAAAGGGCAGGCTTGGCATGGCCGAATACCACACTCGCGTATGTCATGATCGGGCGGATGCATGTTTTATACAAAGTAAGCTTGTGTCTGAGGGACATTTTGCTTCGTTTGTCTATCATGGGTGCTAAACGACCCATCACAAATCGCGCTCTATTTCGGATTATAGTGATATGCTCGTTGAAGCGCAAGTTCCGATCTAGGGTGACACCCAGGTATTTGGTGTACTTTTCCCAGGGAATTTGTTGTTCGTAGAGCGAAATGGTTTTTAGGCGAAGGCAAGCGCGTTTGGGGGAGCGAAGCGTGCCCGGGGAAAAGAACATTGCTGCGCTTTTCTCCGGGTTTACCTCTATCCTCCATTTGCGAAACCATTCGCCTAGCTCTGTGACAGCTGCCTGCAGCCGGACGCAAGCCATTTGTCGGTTTTGATCTGATGTATAGAGTGCGGTGTCATCCGCAAAGAGGGCCAACTCCACATCTGGAGTTTTTGGGATGTCGCTGGTGTACAGCGTGAAGAGTAGTGGCGACAGAGCCGAGCCCTGTGGTACACCGGCTGTGAGTGGGTGAGGGGACGAGCGCGTTCCCTCCACTCGAAAACGGAAGCTTCGGTCTAAGAGGAAGTCTCGCAAGATGAGCACGAGTCTGTCTGGCACACCGAACTGGTACAACTTGTAAATCAAGCCGTTGTGCCAGACCTTGTCGAAGGCTTTTGCTACGTCTAGGAACAGTGCGGCTGTTCCTATAGGGCGGGGGCGATGGGCAAAGTGAGATAGTATGTGCTCCGTGATGCGGTGCACCTGTTGCACGCATGAGTGTCTAGCACGGAAGCCAAATTGCTCATCAGGTAATAGATGTTTGCTGAAGGCAAAATCTCTAAGTCGTGAGAGGATGACTCTCTCGTAAAGCTTGCTGAGTGCGCTTAGTAGGCTGATTGGACGGTAGCTGGACGGTTTATTAGCCGGTTTTCCCGGCTTGTGAATACCAATGACATCTGCCTCCTTCCAGATCGCGGGGAAGGAGCAGTTTGTTATGGCGGCATTAAAGATGCTCACCAGGATTATAATTAGATGGGCGGGTAGGAGTTTTAAAACGCGATTGTTGATGCCATCGGTCCCTGGGGCCTTTCGCGGTTTGAGAGACTTGATCAGATCTTGCACTTCTTCGACCGTGACCGGGTCGAGTGTGGTTTCCGCTGGTAAGGAGGATCTACGTTCGACCTCGGAGTCCACCTCCGTCAGGTGTGACTGGTCGACGTTTTGCGTAGTGGGGGAGCATTGAAGCTCTAGACTCTGAGCAAGGCACTCGGCTTTCTCCTCGTCATCGAACGCCTCGGTGTTGTCGGCTCTTTCTAGCGCGGGTATGACAGTAAGGGTGTCTGATTTGAGAGCTCTAGCCAGCTTCCAGTACGCCTGGTGAGTTGGTTCGATATCCCTCAACGTTCTGTCCCAACGTTGTTCCCTGACTTCCCGGATACGTAGTTTGACCTCGCGCTCTAGTTCGCGGAGTCGGACTCTGTTATCCTCGGTGGGATATCTGTCGTGAGCTCTGGAGGCGGCTCTCTTTTCCCTCAGCAGTACCCTCACCTCGTCCGGCAGGCATAAGTGGCGGTCATCCTCCACTGGCACCTGCCTGGACGAGTTCCGCACTGCGGATTGAAGGTGGCTGGTGAGGGCCTCGATTGCCGTCTCCGTGTCATGGCGGGACACGATGTGGTCCGGGATGCGGTCCAGGTCTTGTGAGCTGGTTGCCTTGAGGAGGGTCTCAAGTCTCAACCAATCCACAGAGGTCCTAGTTTCAGATGTCTGGTCTGTCTGTGGTCCTAATCTGAGGATAACCGGACGATGGTCCGAGTCGATATCGTCCATCGTTTCGATCGAATGGAACTGAAGGGTTACGCCCCTCAGTAATGCTAGGTCGAGAGTGTTTGGGGTCCCCCAGTCGCGGTTGGGGGGGTATCTTGTAGGGGTCATGGGAGTTAGTATATCAAACAAAAGATTGTCTGATATATTTATTAGGGCTCTGCCATTGGGGTTAGTGGTATTGCAATTCCACTGCTCGTGTTTGCAATTCAGATCTCCGGCTATAATAACAGCCGGGCCTAAGTTGAATAGGGTTTCTAGGTCTTTCTTAATAAGGGTTTTTTGGCATGCGAGGTATGCTGAAACTATGACTAGAGGTTGGTGGCCAGTCATTGCTAGTCTGCAGGCGGATACCTCCATACCGTCTAGTGGGGGGGTGACTACAGGCATGCAGTGTAGGGATCTTCTGAAATAGATCAGGGTGCCGCCACCACGGCCTACCCTGTCATGTCTAGTGATCCGATAGTTAGAGATCTTTGGATCTCTATTACTCGGTTTCAGGAAGGTCTCCTGTACTAGTAGTATATCTACTTGATTGGTAACCAGGAAGTCATGGACCAAGTCGCGCTGGTTTCGAAGACCATTGGCGTTATAAGTCGCCAGAGTCAATGAGCGTGGTTTATTTCTACCTACATGCGCCATTTGTTACCGGTAACAATAATTTGACTAGGTTGTTTAGTTACAACGATCTAAGTATTTGGAGGAGGTACGCGTGATCCATTTCGATCACGAGTTGATCCCGGAGGGAGGGTTGTGTTGACTCTGAAACTTGCCTCAGTTTCCGAGCCAAGAGTTGGACCTCTTGCAGGTCGAAGGGCAAGTTCTTGGCGAATTTAGTCGCCAAAGCTAAGTCCTCCGCTATAGAGTGGTGGGCCGATGGCCCTGAAGGTCCCTTAGAAATGGGGGCGAGGGCGGGGGCGGGGGTGGCCGAGGGTAGGCCGGCCATAACTGGGGCACGCGTCCTTAGCGGAGGGAACGCTTCCGTCGTGGGAAGACCCGTCCAGTGGTTTACCACTGGGGGGGGGGCCGCCACGAATGCGGGTTTGTTCGGCACTTTTCTAGTGCCTTTTTGGGCATTGCCCTTTCCGACCTTACGTTTGGGTCGGGGGGCGGCAGGGCAGCCTCTGTAGTTAGCGGGGTGACCCGCTTGGCCGCAGAGGATGCAGCTCGGTGGCTCCGGGGAGTCCCGGGTGCCAGTGCACTCCGAGGTCCCGTGGTCGCCCAGGCACTTGACGCACCTGGGACGGGATTGACAATGTAGGGCAGAGTGCCCATAAAGTTGGCAGCGATGACACTGCCGCAGTGTATGTTTTTCGTGTGGACGTTCCACACGAAGGCCAGAGAGGCCACAGACCTTCTCAAGATCGAAGATCTTTTTCCCCTCTGGGGAGAGGTCGAGGACAACCAATACTAGGTTTAGAGGGGACTTTGTGGCGTCGCCTCTGTGCATACGGTGCACTTCGTGCACTGGTAGGGCTTGGGACTTAAGGTCCTCTAGAATATAGGAACTTTCAATTTCCTGAGGAAGTCCGCGGATTACAGCCCGAAGGCGTTTTTCTTCTGGCAGGGCGTAAGTGTAGTAACCGATTTTACGGTCACATAATAAAGTAGTTAGGGCGCGGTGGTCACTTGAAGACGTGACCATAACTTTGATGCCGTGTTGAGTATCACGGGCTTCCTTTATGGAGATTGCCTTACCTGGCAGTTCTTTAGCGAGTTGAAGCCAATGGGCTTTCTCGCGGATGGTCAGGGGTGGCGGCGGGCGTTGTGAAGGTGGCCCAGGGCGGCTGGAAGGTGCCGCTGTCGGTGTTGTGCCCGCTGTTGGGGCGGGGTTGGGGGGGACCTCCTTCTGGGTCTTACGTTTTTTAGTACGATTAACGGTTATAAAACCGTCATCGTCTTCGCGGTCTAAGGGGATGTTCGCGGGGGGCGCGACATCCATAGGAGTAATTTCATCGGCCGGTGGAAGAGGGGCATCCCTGAGGTTTTGCGGACCTTCAGAGGATAAATCGATTTCTCGACGAGAGTCGATTACGCGATGGATGGGCGAACGTGAACGCGATGTCGTCGAACTCGCAGAGCTCGAACGCGGTTTTGTCGATGCGGAACCGCGAGAAAACGAGGCGCGCGACTTTGGTGCCACACGATGGGCATCGTTGAGCGGGGGTGCGGGCGGCGGGCGCACTGGTAACGCGGCGGGTATGGATGCGGGGGGCGCGGGCGCTACGGCAGAGTGCAGGTGGACCGCGGTAAGCGCGGCGGCGGGGGTTGCGGGGCGTGCGCTAGTCGCGGCAGGTGCGATGGTCGCGGCAGATGCGGGTGCGGGGAGGGGGGCCTGCGCGGGGGCCCTTTGCACGTGTGACTCGCGGGACACAGGTTTCTCGGAATTAAGTTCCGAAATAACGGGCACCATTGATTGGGACTCCGGAGTCCTCAAAAATTGGTCGAGAGCTTGAGGGAATTGCTGTCGTAAAAACGACAGCAAACCCTCTAGCAACGATGGGGAGGGCTCCACGCCGTCCATTGTCCCTGAGGGGGACGAACGATTTGGTGGAAAAACCACCTGATGACGCACTTTTCACTGCACTGTCACAGAAAAAATACAGATCGACCGGGTGAACGAACGAACACAACGAACACGAATAACGGACTGCCGAGGCGGAACGGGAGACGTGCGCGCGCGACGAACGACAGCGGGCGAATTTGGACACGGCGTTGTCTCGAAGAGATCATTATGAACGATAAGACCGCCCATTGTTCAGCATCATTTATTCATTAACTAGCTGACCCAACAAACTACGTACCGCCTCAGAATCAATAAATAAAAAAAAAAAAAAAACATTTTTTTCATATTTACTTACCTTTTAAACCTTCCCTGGACTTCCAAAAATAATTCAAAACCAAAATTGACCAAATCAGTCCTGCCGTTCTCGAATTTTAGCGAAACTAACGAACAGCAATTGATTTTTATATATAAGATTGTCTGATTTTAAGTTTATGGTGAACATAAAACAGTTTTCACTCATTTATTTATATTCAAAAGCAGTAGTACCTTTAAATTTTTTTCTTTTTTCACAAATTCGATGAAACTAAAAAGTGATACTAAGAAGAAATAAATACATTGATCTATAGGATTAAACCGGCGAGACAATGAGATAGAATATATTATAATTAATAATTTAAACACAATACTCATATAGATAAAGTTGGAAATATTTTGAAGTTTTTTTGTTAATACTTCAAATTTCCTCTTTTAAAGCTTAATATATTATAACGACATAATATATGACATGTGACGTCACGAGATTTAGAATCCCTCCCACCCCTTGTCACACTTTGTTTCAATTTTACTGCAGCTAAACTGCACACACACACACATTTTTTCTATATTACACCGACTTATAATATTTACTAGCGAACTATATTTTACTAGCACCCCCCAGGGCGATTTGCTGATGAAATGTACATTAACTAATATTAGTTTGAACTAAATGTGCTGAGTTGATTAGGAGATTACTAATACCCCATGTTTGATTATATTAAAGTAACATTTTGAGCACACCAATTTCGTAACACAATCAACCACCGCTAAATGGACACAATAAAGCTGGAACAAAAATGAAATAACTAATACGGCACTAAAGTGTCGCCACAACAAATTCTGCCGTTTCGTCTAAATTAAGAAATTTACGTTAATAATTAAGCCGCGTAAAAGGATTGTCAGACTAGGTTGGACGCCGAAGCAACCCCATTTTCAATGGGTAATTGAAAAGGGTAGCGTGATAATATTAAAAATTCAATACGTAAATAAAACTCCTGACGTAACGTGTCGCGCGGCCTACGGTGACAAGTCAACGCATGGACATTGACTTGTGGTTGACGGGCTCTCCCTCTTCAGCGGTGCTTATGCAGCTGTACAGATGTGAAAGCCTTCCCAATCTACCTTCCCAAGAATTTATAGAAAACCCTGAATCTCAGTAACATCATCTTCAAATAATGCACAAATGAAAGCTCTTTATACAGGCTGTCTATAGATAGACAGCCACCAATGTTTGCGGTACCAAAAAGCAGGACGAACTTGAAACGAAGTGAATATGGCTCCGATAACTGAACCACACAATTATGTCAACAAATTGAAATTTTTAATCTTGCAGTCTTCAAGTTACGAGTGAATAGGTACAGTGGCGTAGATTACCTTAGACGGGCCCTGTATCAATATGTGTTGGGGGGCCCAAAGGAACTGTAAAGTATTTTTTATAAGAGAAACAAAAAATGATCTAATTCTATGAGCTATTACTTAATGCTCCTAGAAGCTAAGTTAGACAAACAGTTTAGATCAAAGATAAATTTTTCTCGCCTTTTTTTCGGCAAGCTTATTTATCAAATCATCCATAACTGAATACTACTTCAGTTTTTCTAGATTTTCTGCCTCTACAGACAATAATGACAAGTATGATAGCGGTTCCTGTTAGTCCATAAGTTATGGAACGCCACAGATCGGTCGACCAATCTGTTGCGGAGCTTATGCAAAACCCACGAAGATCACCAAACGTGGTATGCCGGTAACAAGAGCTACTGTGTATATATTTATACTGGGAATATTCCAGGGATACGCCTCCGAAAGGTCGTTACCTAATGACTTGGAGCTGAAGGAAAGATTGTCATCAAGACATATTCTCAAAAATGTTAATCCATAAAAGATTGTGAAAAACATTTTTGGAATTTAAGCTTACACACTTTCGGGGCCCCTGTAGCCTGGGGAGCCTGTACCCTTGATACGGCTAATACGGCGGTAGCTACTCCCCTGAATAGGTATCTTCTAGGTAAGCGTGCTGCATCCTAGACCGCGGCATCACTCAACATCATACGAGTCAGTGGTCAAACGCAAACGTATACGTCCATAAAAAACCTCAATGAATGAATTCACATTAATAACCAAATGTATAATAAGTATTGCCATACAGCGTGGCAATGCAGTCAGCCTTCTGGGCACGCTTCCCGTTGACAGTGATCTGCTACATAATGTATTTTAGTTTCAATGTCTTTGGTTTTTTTTTACATCATATGTTATTGTTAATAAGCATATAATTGTAGTGATAATCTGTGAGGATAAGGGTTTGTGAAAATTAATATTATTGATCATCATAAACGTAAAGCTAGATAATTAAAATAGGTGCTGTTGAACGATGTGTGACCTAAACGCTCATAGCGATCACTTCTAGTCAAGTCTATGTTCAAAGAGTAGTTAAAATACCGCACAAAAATGTATTACTTAATAAGTTTTAATTTTAATAAAAGATCTGTCTTTCGGAAACTATTTACAGGCTAGCCGTCAAATCAACCGGGCAATTACATAACAGTCCACGGACAGTGAAGCTTTCCCTACAGGTAACAAACGTTATCTGTTTTCCTCATCCTAGCAAATATTATAAATGCGAATTGGAGTTTGTTTATGACGCTTTCACTTCAACTACGCAACAAGTATAGAAAAGATCATAGGGTACCTTTCATCCAGAAAAAAACAGTGTTCCCGAGGGATAGACGAATATAGTAGAAGATATAGCACTCCGATCACGTTTTAGTGGCGGCGCTGTTGTAGTTCACTAACAAATGCATCGTCCTAACAACGAAAATGACAATTTTAATGTTTTTCTTTCAACGCCGGGCTTCATCTGCGATAATGTTATAGGTATTGACTTTGGCTAAATGCGTCTTACGTATAGCGTTAAAAGTTGCGCCGACAACGAATACTGACGTGATTGTTAGTTTTGCTTATAATAAATTTGTGTTACGAGTATTTTGAATTAAAAGTAATAGTTTGTTATTTCTAAGAATTATAACATGACCCCGCTTAATAACATAAATGTCCATTTTGGATAACGCTGTAGAAATGGTTTGAGCACCATCTCCGAGCCCGGCAGTGTGAGACTCCCAACAGCCGGTTCTACACTGTCTCGACAAGATGTAGGTAAACGCAAGCAAAGCTAGCTTGGGTATAAAAAGCACTTGATCAAAAATACCCCATATCTCAAAAACTACGAAACGGATCTTGTTCAAACTAATTTTCCTTGAAAGTACTTTTTTAGCCCTATCATCTTGTATTTAAAAAACCTATATATTTAATACCCCTTTTACGAAAATTGCGCGGACGGAGGAGTATGAAATTTCGCACACTTATAGTTTATATAGAGAAGGAGTCCAAAATATGTTTTTAAATTATGCATATAAAATGCATTAAATCAATAAAAAAAACATTACACACACTACCATGTATTTGACACACACACGGATATATATTCTTTTGTTTATTGTTGCCTTGGCGAAAGCAGTCATTATAGAGTATATATAGTATTTGACAACAAATTATTATGGTCGACTTTCGAGCAGGGACGACCACTAGTAAATATAAAATTGTTAAAGAACATCGTTGTTATTTTTCAAGATTGGACTGCACGAGTATGTACACTGAAAATATATTTTAAACCTCCTTGACATGTAATTTCGCTAATTCGCGATTACGTAATGGTTCATACTTTGTAGATTACAATTACATATTCCTACTAAAATTAATTTTTACAGGCGGTTCTAGTTTCGGAAAAAAATTTGCTTTTTATCCGAAACAAAGACCAACGGACAGACGTAAGGACGGATGTGACACTTACTTAAGGGTTTACTTTTTGATAAAATGGTCTTGGAAATTTTTATCATCCTAAAAACGGACAGCCCCTCTGGCGTAGCAGTCTAAGCATTGATCCACGTAGTTCACTGAAATACAGATATCCCAAGATCGATTCCCGGCAGGGTAAATTTTAGGGTCAATAACTTACGCTGATCTGAATATCTAAAGTCGTGGTCGCCTTGGAAAAGCCTAGCGGGTATATACCCCTTCCCCTATAAATGTGAATCCCGAGCCCAACAGTGGGACGTTTATGGACTGTTATTATAACCCCTTCATATGTGAAACTTTGTTTATAGTACTTTTTACGCGATCTGGATCCCGTATTTATTTTGTCAAAAATCGAACCCTATGAAATCGCCCTATCCGTATTTGTATTGTAAGTAGGTACTTGCTCTAAATGAATGAAATACAACCGAAATATTTACTTTTCTATGAGGCCACAAAGCTATGTATACCTTGTTTTTCCTTACAAGACAAAGTTTTGGATAAAGTTTTAGTTAAATTATGTTTTTAAAACATTAATATATATTCTTTGTACTGTAATATTTAACTTTGGGTGTGGCTAGTTGTCTAATTTATATCATATTAAGTAGTGCAATCATTGCAAAAATCCTCTTGGTAATATCTATGATAATGATCTTTTAAGGAAAAACAATGTATAGTGAAATTACGACAAAAAAGGTTTTGTTCTTTGTTATTAGCGTAATATGTACGTGGTGAGACATTGATTTGTAAAACTGTGATAAATGTTAACTTTTAACATAATTATGATGTGAAAAATTAAAAAAAGAAATTACTACGAAAATTGGTTAGGAGCAAAAACATTTAATTGGTTGAATAATATATAATGAGTATTTTTTGAGAATTATGTTTGGTATCCAAGTAGCGAAAACAGGGGTACTTGTATGACCTTTACGGAACCTCTCTTTGTAAGAGGATCATGAAGCACTTGCAAAATATTTAAAATGTTTTAGGTTTGGTCTTTAAAATACTCGTGGAGTACAGAGACCATTCTTATTATACACTACTCTCATACACATGTTTTGTTTCAAAACAAAGTAAACACTGCATAAAACTATGAAAAGCGTGAGTCCACCGAGTTTACTAAGACCTTTCCGACGGCTATAGGTCCCGGCACGGATAGTGAGCGGCTAGCGATAGAGTCGGGATCGCTTTGTGTATTGAGCGTCGCTAATGAGAGAGGTTTTCGACATTTCAATAATATTGAAATTCTGTCCTTACTGTAATTTCTGTGAATTTAAGAAAAAATACCTTAGTAATATTACCATCTAATCTAAAAAGACTAATAAGTAATTTAAATATAACCTAAATTAACTAAAGGTGTTAAACTGCTCTTTTAATGACGCTTTCAAATCTTTAACACAATCTAAGTCTTGTCTAAAGCTTTCTCAATCTCTATTTTTGTTTTTAAGCTTATCATATATTCAATTTTTATACTTTAAGGTTCTGTAGCAATTCTAGCAAAAGCTGAACCCTTATAAAATCGTTACGTCCGTCCATCTGTCTTTGTAAGTGTCAGTTATTTCTCTCAGAAACTACTGGATGAAATGTAACAGGAAATTGTATTTCACATTTAACTACATAATGATGTAGTGTAAGGAGCAATAAATAAATACTAGTGATGATCTGTATACATATACGCTTCAAACCCTATTGTCAGGGTAATTTTAGGGTCTTTGACTGACACCAAACAACGTTAAGTTCTTGTGGTAGCTCGAAAAATCACATGCCATTAAATAGTCACATCTTTCTAATCAAAAACATAATTATTACCTTTAAGTGTTGTTAATTTAATTCATTATTTTTTTATTAATTATTAGTATGATTTATACATATTAAGAAATTAAAAGTGCGCGTAAAATATGACTCTTGAAGTTGTCGTAAAAATGTTACGTTGTATCGATATAAACATACTTTGGGCATCTCTAAGACGAAGGACGAATCACGATTGTGTGCCGCGTATAATCTAATCGTTTGGTCGAAACAATAAATTACGTTCTTGTGTCCTACCTTATAAAAAATCAAAAATCCAAAATTTTACTTGTGCGCAGGCCAAGGGCGCCGCTCTAGAATCGTGCCGGGGTTATACTTCACATCTACACACGAGTGATTGATTCCAGGGGAAAGTTGTGTATGTGTGTGTGTGTTTGGACACATCAAACTCCATTGGATAAAAATTAAAATCATTGTTTGGCCAACAATGATTAGAATAAAAAATCTGTTAAATAAAAAAAATATGATTTTTTTATTTTCGTTAATATAATTATAATCGACGTGGGCATTTAATAATAGATTTTTACACCAGATATGAAAGTGACCTATTTAGGCATAAGACGGTTTGGCGCACGAAAGTAGCGAGGGCGCTATTAATTCGAGTGCCTAAATAGGCTTTTCATCCGGGGTTAACACTGTGGTTTTCATTTCGAATATAAGGAAAGTAAATAAAAACAGATTAGATCAAAAAACAACTACTTCTCAGATGACATCAAATCTAATGAACTTATTTCATACGTCATATGAAACGTCAAGTAGATTTATTCTTCTATGGCATTCTAGCAGTCAGTATTTTTTTTTGTCATTGATAATAGTAAATATTTAGCTAAAATTTACGTATATTATATAACAATTTAGTGAAAAGTAATTTATAAGTATAAAATGATGTTACAAAATAGTTGATATTTTTTTATTACAAATTATGTCGCGACTTTACAGTGACTGTAAAAATGTGGGACATGAGCCGCATGTAATGTCTTTGGTTCGTCTACTTTAAAAAAAATTTGATATCAGGGAAAATCATTTCCCAGGGACGAAAAGCAATGTTTTCGTCCCTGTGCTCAGGCAACTCCATGCGTACTTTCAGAATATGGGAAATAAAATATACCATTATTAACCACATTTAGGATAGACCTTCCTAACAAATTTCATGCATATATAATTATAGATCCAATAGTTTTTGTAAAATATACCACTTACATATAAAGACAGAAGGATAGACGAACGAACAAAGATTTTCTAAGACGTTCATGTTTGTGAAAATAACCATAGAAATTTAAGACAGCCTTTTTGTTTGACAAAGTTTCTGTTATAAAATATATCTACTATATTATATAATTATAAACAGGCCTTTTGTGCCTTGAAGTTATTTTAAAAAAAAAGAACTGGACTATATATAGGACGGAGAGCACAATGCATTTTTTTTTTTAGATTTCTTGTCCGTTTGTCCGGGATTCACGTAAAAACGGCAGGCGTGGACGAAGTTGTGGGGTTATCCTAGTGAGATGTAAAATAGTAGGCAGTACGCTATAGTCCAACGAAGTATTTTAACCCTGTTAATAATACGGTGTGTTAAAAGTGAATCTACAAAACTAACCTACCTACTCATGTCGTTGTTTAAGGTTGAAACTATTTGTGGAGAACTACCTAATCATAAGTATGTAAAGCAAACGCCCCGATATTAAGTATCTGTTAGTTTAAGGTATAAGTAATCTCACGATGTGTTATTTCGGTCTCAACTCGAATATCTTTCGCTAGGAATCGAATCCGCGCCATTAAAATCAGACACGTAAAAGACGCGCGCTTTCCGGAAAAGCTACCCATGCAAACAATAGAAAGCAGCGGTCAGTGAACTCAAACATATTCACGGGTCTAGCGAGATGTAAATTACATTCATAATAATTTTAGTGAGAGTTTATTTAAACCACAAAAAGATTATCACAGAAAATTGAGTGGACAAACTTAAACCTACAAAAGACTATCATTCCAAGAAATTGTGTCTAAACGGATGTAGGGGCTTGGTGTATATGGAACCCTCTTATATTTTCACGCCAAAATGAGCGAGATTAAAATAATAACGTGGTAGGTACACGTAACATCTATCGAATATACGTACCTATGCTGTGTGGAGACTGTTCGAATCCATTTACTTCTCTAAATTATGCGTAAAACGTCCATTTGACGCTCACCCCTCTTCCCTCTTATCGCTTGGACAGGAACGGGGAGCCTCGGGCGGGGGTGCCGGACTAGGGCAAATTGGGGGCCGCCCCCCTAAGTGAGGGGGGTCCGAAGTCCACCTCACCCTTTAGCTACCCTGAAGTTCCATCTCTCACACCTATAAATTCGGCACACACATTTCACCCCTTCGTGCGGGCGGCGGGGGCCATGGACCAATCCTTTCGGTGTAGCCTGTCACTATTGCCAGCCGCTGGTGACCTCCACTACAAATTAATATTCAGAAACGTTTCAGTTCCGATCGTTAATCATTGCCGGTTCTGGCTGTGATCTTGGTGCGGTACACTTGTGCCGATTGCCTACTGCCTCACCGTCACCTCCCACCTTTACAACCGCAAATACATAAATTAAGCGTTCGCCTCATATGTGTTAAATATATTACCTAATACTCCCATCCACAAACCATTATGCTAGCTAGTATTATGAATGAAATAAACTTAAACTCATTACCAATATCTGTAAGTTAATTGCCGAAAAAAAAATTATGTACTCGTACATACCCGTGAAATAATAATTTTATGTTATTAAGAAGTTAATTAAGTAAATTATTTAATTGTATTTTGTCTTAAGCATTTGTATGACTATATCTAGATCCGAAGACATTGAGATCATTTGACATTTTTATCACTTCATATGCATATATTAATGTGTATATATTTATTTCATTTCAAATTAATTAGCGATCTTGACATATTATGACATTTTACCAAAATATCACGAAACATTTTCAAAATACAACCTTCTATAAACCATGGTAATATATAAATATTAAACTGACTTAAGGCTGATTTTTCAATCGCAATATAAAAGTGATCAGTCGTATACATTATAAACTGAAGCGAAATGAAAAGAAAAATCATTCGATCGTTTTATTCGTGCAACTAGCATTTTTAATTTTTCCATGTTATAATTTATTCAGTGAATAACTTTTATCTGGTGATTGAAAAATCTCCCGTTAGTTTACAAGTTTGTTCCATATGCACCACAAGAATGAACCAATTAACATAAGGTTTGGGATGAAAAGATACAATACACTACATACAATTTACCGTGAAAAATCGCATTGTTGCCGTAGAATATGGATTCAAAATGCTAAGTAAGCGTAACTCTTCCTAAACTGCTAGACCGATTTCGATGATTTTTTTGTGTGTTCAGGGTATTCGAGAATGATTAAGATACGCAATTGGACGCGGTAGGTGGAGTTGGAATCGGGATCCAGGATTTTGACGAAAGGTTTTGCGTGTTTATTTGAGTGGAGCCTTCGGTGGTTTAAATCTACAAATAGACCCATTAGGTGGCGCTGCAAATAGGTTCCAGATTTATCTTTTTCAGGGCAGGACAACGTCTGTCGGGACTGTTAGTATACTATATAAAACAAAGTCGAGTTAGGTACACTATTTATAACTCAAAAACGGCTGAATCGATTTTCATAATCTTTGATTTGTTGATATTGTCGCTACACCAAATATCAGAATAACTATAAATATGTCGAAAATTAGCAGATTTTAGTGTGGAACTTCGCCTTCTTCCGCAATTGATAGCTTACGTCACGCACTTTTATTGCTTATTTGTAATAATTGATCTCTACTGCAAATCAGTGACATACTAAAATAGGTTTAGATTCACAAGTAGATCCGAGAGATGGCGCTGGAATCGGGTTCCCGAATTGTGATGTAATTTTTATGTGTGTTTGTGTTCCGGGATGATTAAAATTTTTAGATTCACAATTAGACCCGGTATGGTGGTGTTGGATTTGTTGTTGGGATTTTTGTTATTTCAGGGCAGAACAATGTCTGCCGGGACCATTAGTTTCTGTTAATAAGTATAGGCATTAAAGTATTAATATATTTAATTTATTCTTAATTGAAAAGACATTGAATTTTTTAATTTCTCTCTTTTCTTTCACCATATCCCAAGTAATTGGGGTCGGCACAATACGTCTTTTCCTTCCACACTCATCATCATCATATCATCTTTCACACAATTCATCTTATAGTTTAAGATTATTTTTGTCACGTGAGTTTCATCACTACTCATTATATGCCCATACAACCTTAATCTTCTTCCTCTTAATTTTTCAGTCACGAGTCCAACTTTCAAAGATCATGTACTCATTTCTCACCTTATCCCTTCTTGTAACACCACACATTCATCTCAACATTCTCATCTCAGCTGAGTGAAGACGCTTATGGTTTATCACTTTAGTGGACCAACAGTCGGACCCGTATAGCATGACTGGTCGTATGACATATTTATATATTTGACCTTTTAGTTTGAGTGGCATTAGTTTGTCGCACGTCACTCCGGTTACCTGTCTACACTTTAGCCATGCTACATTTATTCTTCTCCTTATATCCTTCTCTATATCACAATTACTCTGCAGTGGTGAATCAAGGTATCTGTATTAAGGGTTACATGGTAGTGTGGCTGATTTAAGTGGCACAGCACAGCAAATTGAAATATTTAATTCCTTGATTAAAAATGACATTGCAATATTTTAATATTTAATAAGTACTTTGAAACAAAGTGGTTCTAAAATAAAGATTTCTTGCACGAGTTACTCTAAATTTTTCATCTATTTTGGCAGCTGTCTACAAAACATACTATGAATCAAAATTGTAAGTTACATTATTTAGCTTTTTTTATTGCAGGAGTTCAGTGGACAGACAGACGGACGATTTGATGGAAAGCGGTCACCATCGCCTATGGACAGCTCTTGTATAATACTATTAGCGCTTACAAAATAAATATTTAACGACTTAACAAAAGCACTCCGATCAAGAATAATAAATTGCATTAGAATTGAAAACATATTCCATATTAATATTTATATATTTAAATCAGTCGTTTGTTACCATTTCACGTATTCGATATGGGCTGATTTTCATAAAGTTTAGTATAATATGTTAAAATTTATCTTATCTGCCTTAATACATATTTAAAGAATTAAAAAACTATTTTACACTTTGTTGAAAATACGTATTTGTATTCTGTATATATTTCTTTTATTTTACGGGAAGAAATATAGTTTATACCTCAGCCAGAAGGCCCAGCTCGCCATACACAACGCGGTGCTGGTACCTACGCTCACGTATGGATGCGAGAGTTGGGTATGGAAGAGAGAGCATGAAAGTAGAGTAAACGCGGTCGAGTTGCGAGCACTGCGCAAAATCTGCGGAGTGACGCTCGCGGACCGCGTTCGTAATACCGAAGTAAGAAAGAGAGTTGCTCTGAAAGAGAGTGTCGGGGTGAAGGTAAGGAAAGGAATGCTCCGGTGGTTCGGGCATGTGGAAAGAATGCATGATGAAAGAATGACTAAACAGATATACAATCCAAAAGTGGATGGATGCAGAAGTCGTAGAAGGCCACGACACACCTTCCATGATCAAATTGATCGTGTACTAGCAGAAGGTGATGTCAGGAGCCTTAAGAACAGACGAGCTTGCATGACAAGAGTTATGAATGTCAAAGAGGCAAGTGAGGTGTGTAAGAATAAGCCTAAATGGCACTCTGTTGTTCGTGCCTACCCCGCAAGGGAACTGGCGTGAAGTTATGTATGTATGTATGTAAATATAGTTTAATAAATGTTCACAACAACTTTAATACTCAGCGAAACAGGCACTCGTTTAATGATATCAGATGTAATGAATTGATAACCAACATAGCGAAAAGTTTATTCATATCAAAGGTCTACACTCCGTATTTCACTGAGCGACCTAATGTGTTTTCAATTAGGTCAGTAAAATACAATTGCCATGACGTTATAAAGCTAAAACAATTTTTATTATTCCAGTTATATTTTATTTTCTATAATTAACTGTAATGTAATAGAAAGCATGTAAGGTCTTACATGCTTTCTATCTATAGAATTAAAATAACAAATTATTACTTATATAATAATTATAATATATTTTCATCCGTGCAGGAACGGAGAAAGAATACAATTTCCTGCGGCCGGGCTGCCTGTCGTAAGAGGCGACAAAACAACACACAGCCAGGTGGTAGGGCATTTGCCCGACTGGACGGCTAGCACCCCTGGTCTAAAGTATGTCGCCATAACAACCTTGAGTTGTATTCCGGCATTAGTGACCAGGTTCCAGTGTCCCTTAAGAAAGCAGCAGAGCAGCGCATTTGTAGCACATTTGGTGTTGCAAATGTCCATAGGCGATGGTAACCGCTTTCCATCAAGTAGGCCGTCTGCCTGTCTGCTGAACTCCTGCAATAAAAAAAATATCAGTCAGCAAATATCCAGTCCTGGGATCGAGATGCTCGATGATGTACACTCGCCATACTTGTCCAAAGTAGATTGGTGAATATCACACTTCGGTTATCTCAATGTGTAGGCTTCCTTGTGATTTGTTTTTTCAGCGTCAGCACATGGTAATTGTAACAATATGTATTTTCGAACACACGTTGTTTGATACGCGAGTATACATATTGCTACGAAACTTTATACATATAAACACAGTAGTGTCTGAGAAAAATAATCGTGGCCAACTAAGATAGACGGGCAGACGGACGGACGACCATAAGAATTTAATAAAAGTACATGACATGACTACGGCATCCTTAAAACAATTACTAATAGTCATCGCTCCAATCGTACGTTATACGTAGTTTTGGTCTTATGTATAGTTGATTTAGCTTCATAAAAAAATCATATAGAAAAAACATTTTCAGTTTTCCCCGAATTTTCCAACTTTCACGTGACCTTTTAAATTTTTTTTATATCTTTGAACCTAATTTGGATTACTATGAATAACTTTAAAAAAATAAGTCAAATCGGTCCAGCCGTTGTAAGTGTGTCTTACAAATTACAAATTAATTACGTAATTATCGATAAGCAAAATAAGGCGACATAAAGAGTATCTAGAGTGAAGTGTTAGTTACACTAGGGACTCTATACAACCTCATTATGGTTATCGATAATTACGTACTAGGAGGTGTTATGTATAGGGTAGCAACAATATAATAAGCAATCCGATATTGTAACAGCAAAAAGATATCGATTTTACAACATTCTTGACGTGATACTATCGAGAAGATCATGATAGCATTTTAGTGTTTTTATTCACTTGCTATGGTGTATCATGCTCACTTGCTAGTAGTCACAACTGCCAATATTTCAATGAAATATTTATATGATGCCTAATCATAAATAACCGTTATAGACTCGAGTCTCAAATAGGCTTTCATTTCGATATGTTATAGTGTTCGGAAGATATTAATATGAGAAATGCACATCTTTCAAAACGACTCAATGATGATGATAATGGTAGTTCCTACCTTGGTTAATAGATCAGTATGGCGATCCATCTAGGAACGTAGCCAGCCTTTGGAAACCTTACCCATTGACCTCGATAACCTAGGTTCAGTAATTTACTTATAGTCTTAAGGGATTATAGCTACAATCTATAATAATATAAAATTGTAAAAGTGTACTTTTGTTTTTTAGATGTTTTGTGTTTGTCTGTTAGTTCAAGATTCAAGTAAAAACTACTAGGCTAATTTCGTTGCAATTTTTATTAATCGATAGTAAATTTTCGGAGTTAAAATCTGCGTTACTTTAACGGGGATCCCGCAGGTTTTTTTTTTTGGGAATGGGTTAAAGTGATCAGGTTGAAAAAATATTCTGTTTACCATCCACTATTTACACAGTTCAATAGCAAATTCTCTATTATAAAATCTATGATCTTTGCTGCCCGTCCATCGTGGACGAGTTCGCGGACGAATCCTAGTAGTTATTATGTTTTAGTTAAGTTAGAATGTATTTTGTTTTTTTATATAATAAAATTTTCTTATTGTAAAACTTTAGATAATTATTATATTTTTAAGCACATACATACATACATACATAACTTCACGCCAGTTCCCTTGCGGGGTAGGCACGAACAACAGAGCGCCATTTAGGCTTATTCTTACATACCTCACTTGCTTCATTTTTAAGCACAGCTATATAATATATATAAAAATCAGTTGATGCTCGTTAGTCTTGCTAAAACTCGAGAAGGGCTGGACTGATTTGACTAATTTTGGTTTTGAATTATTTGTGGAAGTCCAGGGCAGATTTAAAAGGTGAGAAAATATGAAAAAAATGCTTAGAATATCGTATGAAATCAACAATTTCACTTTCCCTTAGAAACTATTCCTACCTGTCAAACATTTGATGATCGTCCCGTTGTTTTAAATTTAAAAGTGAATTTTTTTTGGTTTCGATTTTTTTTATATTTTTTGTTGCAGGAGTTCAGCAGACAGGCAGACGTCCCACTTGATGGAAGGCGGTTACCATCGCCTATGGACATTTGCAACACCAAAGGTGCTACAAATGCGCTGCTGCTCTCTTAAGGGATACTGGAACCTGGTCACTAATGCCGGAACACAACTCTAGGTTGTTATGGCGAAATGCTATAGACCAGGGGTGGTAGCCATCCAGTCCGGCAAATGCCCTACCACCTGGCTGTGTGTTGTTTTGTCGCCTCTTACGACAGGCTGCCTGGCCGCAGGTAATTATATTCTTTCTCCGTTCCTGCACGGATGAAATTGAATGAATGTAAAACGTTTGATGTTCATCCCGTCGTTCAGAAATCAACATTTTTTATTTATTGATTCTGAGGCGGTACGAAGTTTGCCGGGTCAGCTAGTTTATAATATATACATAGGCGAAATTAATTTCAAGGTATGCGGCCATACTATAATCAACTAATAGTATATGGTAATGCTTTCCGTACCAGGACGATACTTCGTTAATATTCTACAAACTTAATTATTGCAAGGTTTGCGTGCGGCATTCGTTCAATCCTACCTAGCACTGTGACACGTCAACTTTAAAAATAAATGCCTTTTTGCAACAAGTCAAGGTATAAATTAGTATTATAAATCAAATCATTTATTTGCTTAAAAACATGGTTAGTAAAAACATTCTATGACGATATGTTATTTTAAACAATTTAAACTTTAAGTAAAAGAAACTGCCACGTGATCAATATCTTTCTAATTAAAGTATTAATCCTAGACAAGAACGTCTATGACTTTGTACGAATTTCCATCATAACAATAATACGTTTGAAAATGTTTATACTTGATTCGATTCAAAATAATAATCTATTTCATTTTACACAAACTCAACAACCTGTTCTTTTATAAAAAAAAAAAACACTTTTAATTAATTAAATTTAAATTAAAAAAAATTATGTCGAAATTATTTTATAAATGTCACCATTCTTCTTTTAAATATTTTATATTTATTTTTATACCTTAAATTAGCTTCTTAAATCGTCTGGATAACGAAATAGTATATTATTCCAGCTAACAGTTATTCGAAATAAGCGAATCAGAGAAATGAGGTGACAATGTTACCTGATTTTAGTATATCTTCACAACTACAAGATAGAATAAGGGCTTAGATAGACGTATGTCAAGACTTCAAAAAGTGTGGAAGAATTCTTAGTCGCCGCCGAATGGTGCGGTGATAAAATGACTACGTTCGGTTAAAACCTTACTTTTTCACAAACGATGTAAAATACAGGGGCGTGGAAAACCATAAAGAACCGTAATAAAACGGACTTCGGACATCTTAGTCTATAAAAAATTAAAGACACAATTATTTTATATGATGTATTTTAACCTTTATTTATAGCATTTTATTTTATTTGGGGTACGTACTGGGCATTATGAAATGTGTTACAGTACAAGCCCCAGAAGCTTGTTATACACGTGTAAGTATCCAATAAGATTTTCATGCCAATCTATTCATTATGCTCTATAAGCTTTAATTATACTTGCCAAGTAATAAATATTTATTATTTAATATACATAATCAAAGTTGACAGACTTAGACTACGAAACGTGAATGGACATTATTTATTTATGAACATGGATACATTTCGAGAAAATATCTACTTCGTATTTTGTGAACAGTTAATTTCACAGATGGATAAATAACATATTTTTATAAGCTTTGGGAGTTATCATTGGTCTCTTATATGAACTTTGCTATATCACTTAGTTTTATGTAGGGAATTAGGGAGTTTCAGAACACTCAAATCAAACTTCGTAATAATAATCTCGCATCACAACGCAGATATATATTGTACTTTAGTAAATCACTAGTTTCTGCCCGTGATTTCGTCCGCGTGGAATAGTTTAAAAAAAAGTAAGTTAAAAAAACCTTCCCGATTTTAAAACATTCTTCATTGGTGCTCCGCTCCTATTGGTCTTAGCGGGATGATATATAGCCTAATTGTTTTTAATGTATAAATTGTTTTATTGTATGATGATACCGGCAATATCAATACTTAATTAGGTGCATAAGTTGTATAATTAGCTGTTTAAGTAATTTAAGTTTTTTTAACTAACTCTTTAATTTTTCGTAATCAAGAGTATGCTATATGTTGACCAGGGATATAAGATACCACCATACAAAATTTCATTTAAATCGGTCCAGTAGTTTTGGAGATTAGCCCGAACAAACAGACAGACAAACAGAGAAACAAAAGATTTGAAAAACATCTAAATTAGTTCTATTTCACTTCTTACATCCCCTTGACTCGGTTTTTATCTTTTTTTTTTCATTGTACAGAAATTCGACCTCTACAGTTTTATTATAATAATATGTAATATAGATTAGAGTATATAATAATATATATTTCTTTTTCACTTTGCAGCATAAAGCATCATAGACTCTAGCCATAGACAGATGCAGATATGTTTCTTAAAAACTAGTGTTACCACACTAAATAAAATATAGTGGCGAACAAAGGCACCACAAGCTTGTATTAACTATCTATATTCAGTTATATAGTCAAGTGAGATATTTTTCTTTATATTATATGTATATCAAATAAAAAAGCAATCGCGTTTTTATGTTTCAACTAAAGGATCGATTACGAAACATTTAGCTTTTTTGTTCCAGGTCAACTTTCATAGATTAAATGTTTCTTTATTTTTTCTATACAACAAAAATTGATCGTCCGACGTCGACTTACTAAATCACAGGGTGTGTGAAATATTTATGTTCCGATAATTTTTTTTACGCAAAATTCTGTGTTTCTCAAATTTTTATTACTAGATCCTCAGCTCTGTTATCTTTGGTGGATATTGCTGATAAAAGAGGCGAGAGAAGTTAGATGAGGGTCAATCATAGTTTTGTCAGTAACATTTAAATTTGATTTTATTTGCTTACAACAGCCCAGTGGTTAAAGTTTCTTAGATCAGACCCGAAGAAATTACACAAAACTAAGCAATACAAATTATTTGTTATTTTAGGATACTTTCGATTGGCGATATGTTGTTTATGTAAAAATAAAATTCGAGGTCTATAACCTTGGCAATGATTCTTAATAAATGTTGTAAATAATGTAACGACACAATAAAAAGTTTGACGATCATTTGTTTGTAGTAAGGGTGGCGCCAGAGGGTCGCCATGACTTGCCCGCAGGTACTTTGACGTGAGTCCACATTGTCGTTTAGACAAAAACACTATATTTTGCCAATTATATCAAAGCATTCATCAACTAATATAAATTAGTTGGACTTCTAACACACAAACTCATTAAAATGCCATCGTTTTATTTGATAACGTAAACTAAACTGAATATAAACGAATAGTTATTTTTTCATCATTATGTTTTTTGGTAAAGCGTTTTTAGAAAATCTTCGTTCAGGATTTTTGCATTTAACAAATATTTTGCCCCGTTCAGAAAGTTTAAACGTTTTACACAGCAGAGTAACCTTCGCGCCTCCGTACAAATTCTCATCCAAAGTTTTAATTGTTTTTGTCAATTGATATTTAGCTGCATAATGATTATCTTTAATATTAAAGCTATCTTTTTTCGGTTCTGGCTCTTTGGGTGAGGGTTCATTTTCTTTTATATCGTCTGTGTAATCAGAGATAGGAGAAATGCTTCTGTAATTGCATACGACATCCACTCTTATAATTTGAACAGTCTCAGGGCTTTGAGTTCGGGATATGGTAAGACTTTTCCTTTTCCCTGACTTTTTATACGTGATTTGAGTATCTTCGATATCACTTTCGGATTCTTCGATTTTGTCATCCCGATTTTTAATGGTCTTTTTGGATATTTGTTTGATTTTGGCTTCAATCTTCTTTGATTTTTTGATATTTTCTACATAATTAGGAATATTTACTTCAGCGTCTTTATTTTCAGTTAATTTATTATTCAGTCCTTGAAGGAATATACTAGACGTGCCTGATGCCGGTCTAGATTTATCATTATGGAATAAGTATTTTATGTAATCATCAAAATAGTAACACGTAAGTTGTGATGATTTTTCCTCATCATTGTGTTCTCGATCATTTATAACTTGTTTAATAAACATTCTATGTTTTCCATTATTAGGAAGAGTTTTATATTTGAAGCTGGTCCGTGGTCTTTTTCTTTGTTCTATATCACCTTGAAACTTTAACGTCTGGACAGTCAAAAAAAGTTCTTCGGTACTGTGATGCACCTGGACGCTGTCCACTGTCTCATTGAACCGATCATTGTCTTTATTACAGTGAAATCTAAAAAAAAACATAAAAATAAGATGTACTCTCTTGATAATTTTAGTTTTTTTTTTTACTATTGTCTTAACCTTTAGCTGTAGGTATACAATAAGATGTAGTTGAGTGACGATTATAAATCGACTACTTTAGCAGTTAATCACATAACAACAACAACAATACTCTTTATTGTACACTAAATTAAAAACAGTTACACATTTACATATCTTACAATTGGAAGGTAGTAGTTCAATGGGCGGCCTTATTGCTTAAAGCAATCTTTTCCAGGTACCCTTTGGGTCGACAAGGATCTTATTCCATCGATCTTATTCACAATAATTTGTTGGACTGCAATTTAAGACTATACAAATGATAATATATATAATATAACATACAATAATATACTAATTAGTGTGATAAGTATATAACCATAAAAATATATATACATATAGACACAAATATACTCAGTAGTTTTTTTTAGAATTTTAAATATTTTGATGATCACTTTACAACAATATTATTCACTAATTTCAACTTCGTCATTAGTGACCCCTTACAGTAGGTATTAAAAGAGTATCGAACTTTTATAATTGCGTCATGTCTATCACCAGTAATCTTTGTGGCTGTCAGACGTGAAAAGCGAATAAATACTGTAATGTATACATTATTATGTGAATAAATTCATAGATTATTATGTTGATTTTATTCGTGCAGGAACAGAGCAAGATGACAAGCTTCTGTGTGGCCAGTGGCCAGGTTCGGATCTACCTTAAGAGAGCAGCAGCGCTTTTGTAGCATCTTTGGTGTTGCAAATATCGATAGGCGATGATAACCGCTTTCCATCAAGTGGGCGGCCTGCCTGTCTGCTGTACTCCCGCAATAAATAAAAAAATACAAAGATAATCACTCTGGTGATTATCTTTGTCTAAGACTATAAGAGTGTATTTTTATTATCAAACATTCCAAAAGAACATAAAACATGATCTGATTATATTTACAACTTACTTAACTTCACAAGAACTCTGATGAAAGAATGACGATCAACATTGACGAGCGGTCTTGTACGAATCGCATCAACATCAAGTATGGGAATCTAAAAACTTTTAATACAAACACCCGAATTTGCTGACGCGTGAAATGTAAATGAAGTTGGCAGACTTAAAAGTACTTGCTAACCTACCCATGCATTTTACCTGAAGCGCAGAACAGGGCTCATCAAAGTAAAGTCTATTACTAAATTGTAAGGTTCATTAGAGCGTAAGGCTTTCTCCAATAAGGGGTAAAGAAGAAGAAAAAGACACTATCACAAATACAATAAATACCTTTCAAAAATAGCCATCCATCTAGGATCTTCTTCATGTTCAGGATTCACTAAACGTTTTTGGCAATATCTTCTAGGCTTTTCAACTTTGCTAACGTTTTCTGATTTATTTGAAAGTTTTGATCTTTGTAGCAGTTGAAGTCTTGCGCATTTCATGACTTCTGTAAATAATGTTTTATTATTGTGTATATGTATAAATGTGTATTATGTATATTTATAATTAGTATTATGTATACGTATAATTGCTATTTCTGTAGCCTACTACAATGAAACGCAGAGGTCCAAGATTCGATTCTTGGCAGGGTGTATTTTGTAAAGTAACCCTTTGCCTTTTGTCAAATTTCATCCATGTGGACTCAGCAGTTTTCGAGAAAATGTTATATCTATTTAATTACTAAATATACCCAAGTTAAATAAAGTATATTAATTATGATATTATAAATATACCTTATAAATCGATATGCATAATTTACACAACAAACTCCGTGTGAATTAGATTGAATATTATCCAAAAATATCTCCTGTTCTACAAATAAGACGTCTTAAGAAAAACATTATATTGCATCACTGATGACTGAAACCCAAAATTTTAAATTATTTATCTGAGGATTCTCTTTTTTCCAAAAAAGAAACAAACGAATTCATCATTCCTACCTTAATTGGCTGGCGCAAATATATAGCTGAAACCAAGAAGAATATAAAATAATAAAATCACGATTATGATATTAATAAATGTAGTATTCTCAAATCTCTGAACTAATACGAAATTTCCGATAACATAAATAAATAGTGTACGAAAATAGGTAAAACTAATAAAGTGTACCACATTACGACACGGTTACAAATCGGTGTTGCCAATTTTTTATTAAATAGTTTATAGACCAATCTATTTATGGAACCTGTCGAGTATTTTTTCTTGGCTAAAATACTCGAATATCTATGATATTATAGAATTCTAAACATGCTGTGTCTGTACATTAAAGATATTTAAAAACAACTGAAATATACTATATAAACGACTGTCTGTTTATCTGCTTGTCGGTTTTTCTGTTTGTTCGGGATTCACGTAAACACTGCTGGGCCGATTTCGATGCGGTTTTCCCTGATCGACACCAAATTCTTAGATTTAAAATCTACGAAAAATCTACTATTTATCCTGGGAACCCCGCGGGAATTTTCCCGGGAGCGGTTTTTAGTTGTTCAGGTGCAAAAAATTTAACTTATGCCGACACAGTTTTCACTAAAACGATTGCTTAAATCTGTTTTCAAGTGCTACGGTACTTTATGGCCCAAGAATCCCGTGGAAATTTCAAGTCAAGCGTGGACGAAGTCGCTCGTATAAGCTAGTCATAAAATGAAACTGTTTAGAAACGTAACTTCTTTGTTATCATCTATCTGAACTAAACCTAAATACTGTTACAACTTAGGTTCCGATAAAAACAAATTTCACTCGTAATCTGTAAAAAAAACGCATTTTATTACCTGTCGGCATTTGAACTAATTGTAATCCTTTTATGAACTTCTTCTATTGTTTACTTATATTTTGGCATACGTTTCTAGTTATTTTAAAGAACAGCCTATTATTCTATTGTACTCGTCTACGGCCGCTTGCAGGCTGCATAGTTAGCTATGTGTTACGGATTATAAATACAAGCTAATTCTAGGAAATTCTGTCGACGGGCATATTTGCATTTGTGCAGTATAAAACGATAGCCGGATTGAGAGAGGAGGCAGTTGAGCGACAAGGACGATCATGGCGTGACGTGTGTACAATTGGGAATCTAATATTGACGGACTTTGCGCGTTTTATGGAATTACGACTTTCTGCATTACGTTTAGATTTGTTGTGTTCGGTTATATTTGTACCTGTATTATAAGTGTTTGTTTAGTTCTAATAAACTCTATAATAATTCCAACGGCATTTTAATTCCAGTTTCGCAACTCGTAATAATACTAAAACCACATTCTGATTTTTTATTCCTAGGTCTGGATAAAAAAGGAAACATTTTTTTACTTCCATTATATCCATGTGTCAATCTTTCTTTGTATGTGGCGACCATTATATTTAGTCTACGCTTTTGTTTATATAACGATATTTTCTTTTACTACCTCAAGCTATAGTGTTATTGTTTACTTTGGTATGTATATAATATATGTGTATTTATTTATGTATATATATTACTATATATTAATTAATAAACTAAATTATTGTACAAGTGCTGGTTTAGCAACTACCGACTTTTGTTGTTCTTCCTATACTCCATCCAAAGTTTGTGTGGACGAAATCGCCATGGGCGATAAAGCTGGGTATCTACTATGTTGCAAACTATTTGCGCTCCACGCTCCTGCAACCGCTCTGATGGAGTCGGTACGCGCATCTCCATAGAAACATGCATGCTCCACAGTCCTCTTGCGAACGTTGAGCGAACATGTCGTCACCATTAGTGGCTATTGCAGCATATATTTTATTTCATTATTTTCTCGAAGACTATAGAAGCCCTCCTCGCTTTTGGGAATCTGACATTTACAAGAAAACACGTCCAAATACATTGGTGTTGGGATTGAAATCTCAGGAATTAAGAGGCAATTATAAAACCTTCATGCGAATGTCTTCATCTAGTTTTTAATATTTCTATAATTTGGTTCTACCAGTAATACAAGAAAAAGACACAAAATTTCGAAAAGCGAAAAGATAAATTGGCATTAACGTTACAATTTTTAGCTACGGGTGATAGTTTCACAAGCCTACAATACTTATTTAAAATCTCAAAACAGGCTATTAGCAAATTTGTCGCAGAACTCTGTCAAGCTATTACCAATGGACTGAAAGACAATGTGAAGTTAAGAAATATTTTATTAATACATAATAGGATTCATACAAATGAAAAAAAATGCAAAAAGTATAATTAAATGTAGTCGTTGACATCAAAAGAATCCGTGCTGTACTGCGATTCACTTGGACTGCTTTAATTAATACCAGCTTGAGAGGTACTAGCTGTTGGCGATGAATGTGCTGATGAATAAATCGGATTCTGTGTAGCTGTTTCTGATCGTGATGTATAATAATTATGGGATTGACTTGTGTAGTAACCATATCGTTCATTATTACTGAAATATCCTGCGTCAGCTTCAAATACGTTATCACATAAACGCTGTTGCAACAAATTCTTCGTACGATGGCCGTAACTTCTCAATTTATTCTCTAAAAATTTACAAAACGCGCCAATCTCGTCGTCTTGATTTGACTTGGTTGACACCGATTTTAAGATACCAAATGCATCCTTTAACATGGTAAGTTTTGGATCAAATTTACATGTTATCAGAGGCGTCGGGGACACATTTGTCGGTGATTGAGGCCCATCTGTAGTTTGTGTGGTAGACGGTTGGTCGAGAATATCAGCATTATTATTTTCCTAAAAAAAAACAAGACCATAAATGTATGTAGACACTTTATTGTATAGTCAGCGACATATTAAGCTTTACATATTTGTTTTTTTTTTAGTTGCCTAACAGCCCTCAAGAGTGGTTAAAGATGTCTAATGCATTCGACGAGTTATGGAACTTTCCTCATTGTATCGGCGCAGTGGATGGAAAACATATTGTTTTACAGGCGCCTGTTAACAGTGATACCGAATTTTACAACTAGAAGGGCAATTTCAGTATTGTTTTATTTATTTTGGCCAATGCCCAAGATTAGGTTTGTCGATGTCGGTTGTCAGGGCCGAATATCTGATGGTAGAGTTTATAAGAATACTAAACTATACTCTTTGGTGGTAAAAGGTGAATTGAATTTGCCCACTCCGACACCTTTGAAGGGGCGTAATAAAGTTATACCATATTATTCACTAGGTAACTCTGCATTTGCATTGACCGAAAACGTAATGAAACCGTTTCCTGGCCAAACACATGCGAAAGGTGCACTTGAAAGAGTGTTCAACTATCGTATAAGCAGAGCACGTCGTGTTGTGGAAAACGTTTTTGGTATAATGGCACAAGTCTTCAGAGTTTAAGGAAACCACTTATGCTAGAACCAAATAAAGCTACAGTTACAGTACTGACGATCGATCACTTACACAACTATTTAAGAGCCTAATTCAGATACGTACTGTTCTGGTATAAGAGAAAGCGAAAGTTTAAGGGAGGATTATGAAACATTACAACCAATAAGAAACTGTGCACGTCGGTCTCCTGACTATGCAAAAGAAATAAGAAAGGAATTAGGGGATTATTTTTTAAAGGAAGGAGCTATTTCATTCCAAAACAACTATTAACAGTCTGAAAGGCACGTTCTCAATATTCATTAATAAAAATTATAACTTACAGTATTCAATGACCGTCGCGGTTTATCGCGATCCATCAAATATGATAATGCTTCAAACGCGAACCAATTACTTCGATATATTTCTGATGCACATGAAATGTGAAAAATAAGGTAAACAACTACTATCCATAGTGTTTTATTTTATACCACTTACCTACCTTTAGTAATAGTTAATAATGCTCCAGTTACCTACCTTTCCCAGTTCCACTGCTTTTTTTGTTTTGTTTTCTCTCTTCGAAACCCCAAAATCAGAATTTTCATTTTATCTTTGCTTATTTGTCCCGATATGTCCACACCTCTTCCGATTTCCACTCAGGCGTCTGCTTTTAAATTTTTATTTTTAAAATTCTCATCCTGGGGATCCTACAGCACAGTATAGTTTCGATACAATCCGATTAAAGTTAAACATTTTTGTTCCGACCACTCCATTTAACCGAGCGTGGAGCGTGATATACGACACGTACGTACTAAACGTGGCATTTTGCTCGCGTCCACGAACAGACTGAGCTTTGTGTTCACCCAAAAACCGCCACCGAGTGGAGCGCTGTGCGCGGAGCGCGCACCGTTGCACGTTCCAGGAGCGCGAACGTATCCACTATGTGGAGCAATTGCAGGAGCGCGGAGCGCAAGAGGTTCGCGAACATAGTGGATACCCGGCCTAAGACCGCCGATTGTACTTGTATATTAAGGTTCTTGATTTTATGTAGCATTTTTGTACAGTAAAGTATATTCTATTGTCTATTACTAAGCAATCTAATCCTAAATTATTAGTTCAATTGCAAAAAAAATGCATTGCAATAGATAGCCCGTTTATTGTGCCAGCACATTGATTATATAACATTGTGATACGAACCAAAAGAACGTGATATTAAAATAATACAAATAGAAGTACGGGATAAAGCTAGTTTAAAATAAAATCCACCAAACGAAATGAGACTCATTTTACTTTTCTGATTACTACATGTGTAATATTTTTATAAGTGAAATATTTATACCTTTTGGCAACATGATAATGCGTGATATGTATTTAAGGTATTAAAATAATGTTATTGTTTATCTGGTACAGTACATATAAATAATAGTATGTGGTGACAAGATATCTTACCAGACCAGGTAAAAGTTTTTCTATAGAATAAAACACAGCATGGGAAAATTAAAAATGACACTTGAATTGTTTCGCTTTTGAATTTATTCAGGTTATAATTTATTCGATTTTTATCTGATGATTGAAAAATCAACCTTTAATAAAGGAACATTAATTCTGTTTTCATTTATTTTTCACTTAACAACAATAAATTAATCATTTATATTCTGAACCCTGCAACATTGAAATGAAATATAGACAAATATCTTATATTAATATATATAAAGCTAAAGTTTGTTTGTTTGTTGTTTATATAAATCGTAGTTTCACATAAATTTATGTAATTATTTTGAAATACATACAGACATTATAACTTCACTGTACATAAATAATGACGATGAATAAATATTTTTAAAGCTACGTTATTACGAGAAGCTTAGTAAAATCATTTTATAGAGTAACCCTATGAACAAGGTATCATGTCCTTGAAATATCGCCCTCGTAAACGAGTTATGGACTGAAACACTCGTGCCCCGATACTTAAATATGAAATAGTGGTTAATCACGACAGGAAGCCGATTCAATATGTTACCAAGCTTTGACAAGAACCTACCTATTTTTAGATCTTTCTAAACGTATTACCATATAATTAAAAATATTATCCACACCATCTTTAAAGCCTAGTTGAGATTGAAATACTCGCTCTACTTTCTTACGTTTGGTTTTCCATTCTGCACAGTCGTTGGCATAATTTTTCGTGAGACAATTGGTAATTATTTTTCATGACATTAAATTATTATATTTCTTGAACCTACCCCGTTTAATACCCCTAATATTTGACGTAGGTATCATGGTTAGACGTTTCCTTTCCACATCACTTGCCGGTTTCCATATAACATGGCCATATCCACGTAAGCGATTCTATTGCAGTGTGTTTGTTATTTCACGTATGTGAAGTGTAGTGGATGTAGGATTTCCTGACGCATTCCACTATGAATACTTACATACACTGCAGGATATTCGTCTTTGATTTAGGCAGGGTGAAAATCTATAGAAAATTTCAAGACTAAGGCTCACCGCTTTTATTAACTTGGCCATGTAGAACAGATGGAAGAGTTGGCGTCCGGTTGTCCGATCTGAAACGTGGAAGTTTACAAAAGAAATTGGTCTAGGTGAGCCTCCGGCGCCGGAGGGCGGATTTCACCTTCTACCGCCGTAAGCGGGCGCCGCGGGTGGGGTATAGGGATTCTCACTCACCCACACATGCCGTCGAGATGAACTCTCTTCCCGTGGGGCGCGTTACAAACCGCCCCACGCCCGGAATAGACCTAGATGATGCCAGGAAGTCCCCCGGCAATGGAAGAGGCCTGTGAGTGAGGCCCACGCCTGCCTGGTCACGCGGAGTTGGCAATCACGTATACTAGCATAAGGCGCAGGACGGAACACCCTAACATCCCTAACTGGGGAGTGGCAATAGCATGGCACAAGTTCTGACTGGGCATGCTAGTGCCACCCCCGATCTGGCGAATCCCACATTAGGTCGCGAATTATCCCCCAAGGTTCTGCCCTTGTCGCGGCTTAGTCTTCAAACGGATTTCCCCTGGTAAAAAAAAAGGTGAGCTTCCGGGCTCTAATTGACAGTAACAGCATAACTTAACATCAGTTGAACTTCTCATCAAGTACCAACATAAAAACGGAAGCTGAGTAAGTAGATCAGCAAAGAGTTGTGCACTTGGCTTCGAGTTTAAGATACATTTGAGTTGCTAGGCTTGGGGCAGTTAGTTGCAATGATTGACTTGTTTGACACAACCATGATCGTTATTCGTGTTTCAAATAATTATAAAAAGTTATATGAAAATTGCTCCAAAATTGAAAAATATTATGTTTAAAGTTACATTTAACAGTGTAATGCACTAAAGAATACACGTAAAGTTAAAAAAATAAAACAATATAAACTAATAGTTTACGTATTACTAAACACCAATGTTACTACTTGATATTAACTACAAGTTATAATATTCGGAATTCCTAATAAAATGAACATATAATAGTCGTCCTGTAATAATCTATACACATAATAAAACTGTAGAGGTCGAATTTCTGTACAATTAAAAAAAATGCTATAAACCGAGTTGGGGATATTGTAAGAAGTGAAATAGACCTATTTTAGACTTTTTCAATTTTTTTTTGTTTCTCTGTTTGTCTGTCTGTTTGTACCAACCAATCTCCGAAACAACTGGACCGATTTAAATGAAATTTTTTATGGTCGTAACTTATATCCCTGGTCAACATATGGGATACTTTTGACCCCGAAAAATTAAAGAGTTCCCATGGTATAGTTAAAAAACGGCACCAAGCGGACGAAGTCGCGGGAATCAGCTAGTTTTAAATAATATTATTAAAACACAAGGCTGCACAAACAAATGAAGTAGGAAATATAAATTGAAATTGGCAATTTGCCCGTGGAAGACACTCCGTTGAACGTATTGTCATTCTTTCCCTTACACTATTGTTTAAATTCTATTCATTTTCTAAGCAATTATATTTGAAGATATTCCACTAAGCCTGTCTCTTTCTGACCAGCGTTAGTTATGGTGTATTTGAGTGCGAGGGTTGCAACAGAAGATTTTTTTCGAAAGTATTGATAAAGGAACTACAATGCCGGCAGGATGGTGTATTTGATCTAGCAACGTAGCGGTCCACATGTTCTTGGGAATGGCTTTGCCAACGACGCAAAAAAGTTTCTCTATGACTTTGTGACAGGACAATACTGTTTTGATACTTCTTAGCATATTTGATATTTTTATTGACCTATTTTAATTTAAGAATAACTAAATAAATATTTATTTCTTAAAAACTTTATGGTGACAAAAAGGCTGGTTTGAATTGCGATCAACAGAATACCGTAGCTATCCAAGTGACAACGCGACTTATGATTCAGGATTATTCCTCTCTCACAATCAGGATTTAGATTTTTTACTTAAAATTTAATATTATACATATTTATATACTAGAAATATAAACTATATATATAGTTTATATTTCTACTTACTGTTAATAATATACTTTATGTAAAAAAATATAACTTAAAGGAACCTTGTATTGTTACTGACAAGTTCTATTATTAGATTATTAAAACTAATTACCCAATTTTAATTTAACAGATCTTGCTGTTAAACAAAATTGTAAATCGTTGTATTTATCACTTACAATTAGAATTAGGCCGTTGATTTAAATTCACAAAAAAATGTTCGCAAATTCAATCGTGACTAAACATCATCGTTATTATTGCGTCACATAATTGCCATAACACAAACACATTTGCTGGAATTCACTTTCAGTTATAAGCTCTATTTTTAAACATCAAAATGTCAAATTCTCACGCAACGCTTAGCGGAAAATATTCTAAAAAGTATCAAGTTTGGTTAGCGTCGTAGCACACGCACACATACAACAATGACAGTCACAGCTGCTAGATGCATAGACACACACAGATGCAGTGTGAAATTCTCTTGGTGCATCGCAAGCGGACATCTTGTATAACAAAAAATGCATTATTATTATCATCCCGCACCAAGGACATTGCTTTCAGTCATTTAAAAAGCAACCTTATAATAAATGACCTATGCATCAATTTCGAAAACACTTTAATCCTAAAACGATTAACTTAGATTTCATCCTGAACGAAACGGCTGTTAAGGAATTACGTTCCTTTCTTGAAGGGCATTTGGATGAATTTACTTTAGTCATTTTAAGAAGGAATTTTAGTTTAATAATTGTTGAAAAAAGCGATGTATCTGAATAGGCGCCAAATGCGCGTTGCACTGCACCACCACGTTTAAGTTCCACGTTGGTGTTGGGAATTTTTATAAGGGAAATAATATGAGGAATAACTTTGCAATGATTATTTTCAGTACACGTTGTATGTTATATTTTGGATTTTGTTAATTTTGAGACTTTAAGGTATTTAAATTATAGATCTTTGGAAATAGACATTAGGTCTCAATGATAATAATATATTTTTTTTTGCAGGAGTTCAGCAGATGGCCCACTTGATGGAAAGCGGTTACCATCGCCTATGGACATTTGTAACACCAAAGGTGCTACAAATGCGCTGCTGCTCTCTTAAGGGACACTGGGACCCGGTCACTAATGCCGGAACACAATTCAAGGTTATTATGGCGACATACTTTAGACCAGGGGTGGTAGCCATTCAGTCGGGCAAATGCCCTACCACCTGGCTGTGGGTTGTTTTGTCGCCTCTTACGACAGGCCGCCGAGGCGCAGGAAATTGTATTCTTTCTCCGTTCGTGCACGGATAAGATAATAATTACCAGTATTGCCACAGTAGAAATTAAATACTTACTGTAAAGGAATACCAAGTAAGAATTTTAAATTCAACTTAAACCTCAAACTTTCAATGAACACAAAGTAAAAATTAATCGCATTAACGATCTACTTTACTCGGAATACAAATTTATTGTAGAAAGTTAGAACAATGCCAATAATCAAACTGTATAGGTGTTTTGTTCCAAATTCTTCTAGCTCGTTTGTTCTCAATGAAAAATGATCGCGAGACAATAGCTAGATTTTGTCACCTCGTTGTTTACTACAAAATTTATGAAATGTTTAGAGGATTTATTTGTTAAATTCTGCCCTGTATAGGTTCAGTCGATGTCGAAATTATTGAAAAATCTCGAATCATCAATACCACTTTCTTCTTGTATGGGTTAGTCGAACAACTTTGTCACTTGTAATGCCTTTTCAGTTACAAGATTATTAACCAGGAACTCAGTGTTACATTTACATAGGTCTTGAATGCATAAACATTAGTACTTAACACTTGGATCTTACAGTATCGTAGTATATTTTACTGTTTTTGGGGGTTGTCTGGAAGAGATCGCTTTAGAAGTACCAATAAGGCCGTCTTTGTTCAGAGATAGAAAGATTTTACCACGTCTGTTTTCTTTAGATGTAAGCACAGCCGATGGATATTTTCTGGCACAGATATTTCACTTTAACTAATTTTATTCATCTTTTCATAAATTACATGTTTAGTAGAGATATAATAATTAAATCTTCATGTATATTTGACCTTGTACCCAGTTTTGAAGAACTTAAGTATATACTATTAATTTATGGTAAATCACAAATTTCCCCTTCCCGATTTATTCATTTCTAAAGACAAAGTAGTTTTAGGGTTCCTATAAACTGGGAAACTTGTTCTCGCAGTCCTATAACTCTCTGTGTATCTATTTGGCACAAACGTAGCTTATCTCGAGAAATATTACGTCTAGTATGAATTTAACAGACATGCAGAAATCTTATATCTACAAAAAACTTAGCGTCTTTGAAAAGTGTAAATTATTTTTTTATGACATTATATTTTAAGCGAATTTGTAAGTCTTATTATTTGAAAACATCAGTAGGTTTTGCATTAAAAAGTCCAACAATTCATAATATTTAAACACTGAAAACTAATTATATAGGTACTACTACTTCTATATATTATAATTCAATAGAATACATATAGGTATAAGGTATATTATGCACACAGTGCGACAATAGTTGTAAATTACTGATAGGTATACTGTAACAAAAATCAATAGCACAACGTAATTTGACCTCTTCGGGGTACCTTATATTACCTGATTCAAAAAATCAAAAGGGAAAAAACGTGCGATTCCACTTGCCCGGATAATTGAACCCGTCAAACTGGTGACCATAATAATGGAACCTGTCATTGGGTCAAACAACAAAAGCAGGTCAAAAGCACCATGGTATTGATTACACTACCGCATCCCAAACTTGATTATCATGACAATAGACTGACCCTCCGGGCTTAAAAATGAAAAGATTTTGCAAACCACGCCCTGCAGTTTGTTGGCGAATTTTGAACGATTTTCTAGTCTCGCATCGTTTTATTTCACTAACACTACTGTATTTTTACCTTTTTCATTAAATTCTGAGATTTAATTAGACAAGACTACTTCTACTAGTAGGTGCTATCAAATATAATACTCATTTAAATTCTTTATAGCCCAGTTACTAAAATTACTAAGACTAATGTAATTAATTAATAAAAAACATGCGATGCGATAGTACACTAGCGGTCTTCGCAGACGGTGTCCTGTCCTGAAAAAAATAATCTATAACCCGATTTCAGCTTCACCTGCCGGGTTTAACTGTGAATCTAAACTACCCCGGGACTCACTCGAACACACATAAAATTTCATCAAAATCGTAGAACCCGATTCTAGCGACAAGTATTTTGTTTAGATCGACGGGTTACATTATTGAAGTTTTAGTAGGGATCCCTAATGTTTTCTGTAGTGTATATTTTTTTATATATAGATATTAATCACGGATAATGTAGCATTTTTGAAATCGGTTCTGTACTTTTTGAGTTTATTCGTTTTTTTTTATTGCATGAGTTCAGCCGACAGGCAGACGGCCCACTGGATGGAAAGCGGTTACCATCACCTATGGACATTTGCAACACCAAAGGTGCTACAAATGCGCTGCTGCTCTCTTAAGTGAGTCTGGAACCAGGTCACTAATGCCGGAACACAATTCAAGGTTGTTATGGCGACATACTTTAGACGAGGTGTGGTAGCCATCCAGTCGGGCAAATGCCCTACCACCTGGCTGTGGGTTGTTAAGTCGCCTCTTATGACAGGCCGCCCGGCCGCAGGAAATTGTATTCTTTCTCCGTTCCTGCACGGATAGGCACTGTCGCTACAGACAGGCAAAATACAATTCTTTCCCCTTTATAATATTAGTATATATTAGAAAGAGGAAACATTTGTATATATATATCTATTATACTAAATATTTAGATAAATTAATATAATGTATATTTTATTGTAACAATTCGGTAATTTCAGTGGATACTACTAAAAGTAATTATTTACAAACGAGCAAAAGTATTCCCATACTTAATAATGAACTATTTGTTTTCTTACATTGCATTGAATTCGGTTATCAATATATTTCTCAAAGAATCGACCCCGATTGTAACCCCTGTAACAGACAAAGCCTAGTACGCGAATATGTATCGAGGTAGTCACTAAATAAAGGGATGATATATTGTGAACAGTGATGTGATTAAAAAAACTATTTCCCTTCATGCTGTCAAGGTGCATTCTTGTAAGTGATGTGACATATGAGTGATAAAAAAATATAATATCGATATCTTGTGAATCTTTGGACACATTACAGAAATGTCATAAAAATCCAGCAGCAGCATCTATGTCACATAAAAGCTATTATCGAATAAGCCTGTAGGATAACAATCCCGCTTTCAGTCTCACTCTTCCAAAATATGTAAAAATGTCCTGCTTTCACAAAACAAAAGCATAAGAAAGATTTGATATCTTTCTTATGCTTTTGTTTTGTGAATTGTTTTATGAACCTTTGAGAATATTGTGTAGAAGTTAATAAATTTACTTACCGCCTAATAAAATAGAAGTAAGTAAGCGCTTCCAAACTAATAATCTTACTTATACGAGGTTTCAATTTCAGTTGAAACAATGGTTTTTGTATAAAATAAAATACGGGCAATGAAAAAAGATAATAGGAACAAAAGTATTTTTAATAACAATTCCAATAGTTTCATTTATGTGTAACACAAAACCTAATTCAAAGCCATTTACTCATTAATATTACGAATATAATATGTAAGTATGTAGTAACATATATTTATCGATATAATTACGTCATGCGATCAAACCCAACCCTACAAAATCTCAGGTGAAGGTAATCGTTGTGGGAAACGTTTTAGCCGTCTCACACACAAAGGTACATCTATCTCTTTCTAAAATTGTGTTCTACTATGATACAGGCTACGTGAAATGTAGGGTACAATGAAAGACGTCATAAGGATTTAACAATAATAACTTAATAAGAAACATAAACGAGTGTTTTCCTGTAGGAGTAAATATATATATAAATATATATATATATATATATATATATATTTATTAGTAACCACAACTAGTAGCACAGTGTTAAAAGTGCTTTTGATAACGAGAGGTAATTTTAACAAAGTACACATTAAGGTGGTAAAGAGTCCCTATTATTTCTTAAAATGTATTAATGCAAATACATTGTTTTAACTATTTTATCAATGTTAACATTGTCGTACCTTAGTTAGGACAGTCATAGAATTCAATTAAGTAACTTGGATCATCTCGTCTTATTCACGGAAAGAATAGCACCACTAAAAGCAAATGCGTTAGCATTTTAATATACTTTAATTATTTTTAAAGTAAATATAAATTCAAATTATTAAAATTAAATTTTATCTAAGTATTAATTACTTAAAATATTTCATTTTTAATTATTTTTCTTATCTTTGGAAGTTTGTTAATGGCTTTGCTTACAGGACTTACAAAAATCAGCACGTTCATTGTTATTTAAAAAGTACAAAATGCAGGCAATAAATTAACAATAGTGAACAACGCTTGCAACTATCGGCACCGTTTGTCGGCATTTTTAGCTTTATCAAAAGCGGCCGGCGGCATTTGTTTGCCTTTAGGCCATTAAAATCGATTTAAACGTGAAAATGAATTCAAATTCGTACTTTAATGGCTTTTATTTATAAATGATAAATTGCAGGAATTAGTCTAATTATTACTATTCCATTATATAAAAGTACATACAATATGATAATATAGTTATTTTAAAACCTAGGTATCTGAATAATAGTTATTTTAAAACCTACCTATTTGAATAACATATGTCGTATCAAATACAATTGCCATGGCGTGTATTTCTAATTATTATATCAGAGAAAATTAAGGTGTGTAAGGTAAGATTTACACATTGAAGAAAAATGCAAATTAAAATTATATAGTGCACAAAGCGAAAAAAAGTCAATAATATAAGTACGAGAACTTAAGTTTCAAGAGGCTGTAATAAAGCATATATTGTACCGAATCCATCCAGTAATAACTAAACTAAAAATTGGATTGATCTCAATGGGGTCACTATCCTACGCATGTTAAGCGTAAGCATAAGACCTGACGATATTAGTGAATAAAATTTACATACGCTACTGGTAAATCATAAATAAATGTGCGAAATAAGTTAGTTTACCGGAGGAAAGCCTCTATTGGGGGTGGCAACGCCGTACTGCGCCGTGTCCGTCGACAGACTACGGCGCGAACGTTGACTAATAATAATTTGATATTGTTAGGCCGTGTTTACAAGAGGATAAAAATATTGTAATTCCTGTTATGAAATAAAGAAAATAATTTTTTTGTTATTTTATATCTCGCTTTTTTTCACCTTCTCCTAAATGATTTGGGGTCAACACAATATGTCTTTTCCCTTCACACAATCTACCTTTACATTTATATAAGTATAAATAATGTTCTCTATATCTATATATAGAGATAACATTTCAGCGCTACTAAAATAATGAAGGTCTGAACTGAGCTGACCCTGCTCGAACACTCCGTCTTTCTCTATAAACAAACAAAATTTAAGTATCTGTTTGTGACATTATTTTATTGCGAAGCTAACAATCAAGCAGACGGCCCATACAATGTAAAGCAGTTACCGTCGCCTAAAAGCGTACTTTGCTTCACCGGGGCCTGTGCCAAGGCGTTGCCAGCCTTTAGAATCACAGATAGAAGAGATGAGATAGGAGCGATATGGAGAGATAGGGAAAACAAATACCGAAATTGGTTTTGTGCAACGTCGTTTTTAAAATTTTGATACCCATCGGTTTAAAAGTTTAGTGATTAAAATAAGAATTTTATCTTAATTATACTGTATGTCTTTCAAGACCACGGGCCATAAAAATGGCCCGGACTTTTGGGGGGCTTGCGTGGGGCCATGGGAAGGCCAACACGTAGAGGCCCCTTGACAAATTTAATGTAAATGTGGCGTGACACTGACCGGCGATTATCCCTGTCTACACCATATAGTAATGCACCCAAGGACAAGCCCCGGCCAGTGTAGGACTATTGTGGGAAATGAGGACAAAAAGTACCGGGCTATTGTGGTGAACTGCTAATGGTACTAGGGGTCTGGGAATATGAGAACTATGGCGTCTGCCCGTCGCAATGTTCAGGGAACATGGAAAAATGGGCAGACGGTGACTCGCCACTCCCTGCATGGGCCCCAAAAAATGCCATAAAGACAGGGGCAACATGGGTGTGAGTGGCTAAGGGGTGTAGAGAGGTGGGCTGCAGGTTCACCGAAGCTACTTCCGACGTTAGGCCATTTATCACTTCCACCCCTGGAGCTTGAGTCTTAGCTCTAGCGATCTCCACTCCGTGCCGGCTGGCTAAGGCAAGCACGGAGGCGGGGGCCTTGCCTTGGCCCCCGGAGTCAGGTACGAGGTGTCGCTACTCACCTAAGGCTTCGCCACAAAGCCCCCCTGCGGGATTATCTTAATTATTATTATATATGTTTTATTTCGATATTTTACAGGCTTCAGAAAATATGAATTTAAAGTTCAAGTCCCGCGCAACATGAGTGCCAGCTTAACGGCCGCTACATACGCGGGATCGCCCCCGCATACCCGCCATTCAGACTACAAATGTCCCTGGCGACAGACACCCCGTACAACCAGATTACAACGATACAAAGAGGTTGCGAAAATCTAAAGTCGCAGATAGGCCAACAGAAGCCGCAAAAGGCCAACAATAACCGCTTTGATACCATCGTCATATAGCTGGGTCCACCAGCGTCACACATGCTAGCGTAGTCGGGTTGTAGCCCGATGGGCGGATGCGGGGGCGCGCGGTAAAGAGTTTGTCGGTCGAAACCCCAGCCTGCCTCAATTTAGAAAGAGAAGGTATTAAGACCCTTGTGTCTTTTGAGTAACAGCTAGAACATCACTCCGTTTGATTGCTTTCAGCCCTAAAACATTGAAAATTATTTGTTACAAGACCTCTTAAACAGCATGGGAGGTAAATTGATGAAATAATCTAAGCTAGATATTCTTACCATCTTCGATATTGAGACTGAGAGTATAAAATTAAAATAATATGGGTAAAAACAGTAAATTTTATTGTTTTCAAAATAATATGTAATGGTCTAAAACATAATATTTTAGATATGGACGCATCTTAACATAGCGCGAAGTTAGTAATTCGGTATACAAAGTGTTCCAATTTTGTTTCATTTAAGTCATCATGAGCTAGGATCATGTCAGACTGTATGTTTGTTAACGTTTGTACCAGCATTACTAATTAGGAATTTGTTTAGATTTACTAACTTTTACCTTTATCTAGACGTTATTTTTATTAGTTATACGAAAAATTCACTTAAATTTATTTCGGATACTATCCACTTCTCGGGTTAAAAAGTATCCCGTGCCCATTCTTGGTATTGAGACTACATATATATATGAAGATTTTGTGGGTTCGATATTTATTAGTTACTAGTTACATACATACATAACTTCACGCCAGTTCCCTTGCGGGGTAGGCACGAACAACAGAGCGCCATTTAGGCCCATTCTTACACACCTTACTTGCTGCTTTGACATTCATAACTCTTGTCATGCACACTCGTCTGTTCTTAAGGCTCCTGACATCACCCTCCGCTAGTACACGATCAATTTGATCATGGAAGGTGTGTCGTGGCCTTCCACGACTTCTGCATCCATCCACTTTTGCATTGTATATCTGTTTAGTCACTACTTAGTTACTAGTTCTCTTATAAAATCACTACCATGTAACTTCCACGAATCTTTGTGGCCTACTGATCACAAAATCTTATCAATATTTTCCAGTAATAGTTATCACTTAGTTTTTCTTAATATGTATATATTCTTACAACCTAGGCGACGACAAAAAAAAAACCAATTCCACCTTCATAACTGTAAAACACATTTTATTTCCTGTCGGCATTTGAACTAATGTAATTCTTTTAAGATCGTCTTCTTTTGTTTACTTATTGATTGGCATATGTTTCTAGAGAACAACGTATTGTTCCATTGTAATCATTAGCTCAGTGTTACGAATTAGAGTACAAGTTCATTCTAGGAAATTCGGTTCACGTTGCCGGGCGGGCACATTGCATTTGTTCAGTATAAAACGATGGCCTGTTTGAGGGAGGGGGGCAGTTCAGCGACAACTGCGATCAAGGCGTGACGTGTTTACAATCGGGATTCTCATAGTGACGGACTTTGCGCGTTTTATTGAATTACGACCTTCTGCGTTACGTTTGGACTTGTTGTGCTCGGTTATATTTGTACCTGTATTATATGTGTTTGTATAGTTCTAATAAAGTCTATAATAATTCCAACGGCATCTTAATTCGAGTCTCGCAACTCGTAATAATATATATAATTTTTGCTAAAGCCTCATTGTAAATGAAATCACTGTACCTAGTATGTATTTGGGTTATGTTCTTGTAATTTTTGGAAAATGTCACCCGTCATATCATGTTTGTGCGTTTCCCACAGTTGTTAAGAATTTGAACTGTCGCTAATAATGCAACAATAAGCTCTCTCACTTTGGCAGCACAGATCTGGATTGTACAGACTCTTCCAGTATTACATCCTAATGATTGTCATTCTACAAAAAACTTCTTATTTTACATACTTCTTGAAATGATGGTAAAATTCCTGATTATTGTATTTTTTTAAATAATTAAAAATGGTTGGTCCCCATTTTCGCACCCGCACAAGATTTAGAAGTATTCTCAAACATTCCGTATTAGTATCATAAAGTGTGTAAATTCTTTCTAATGTATTTTCCTCATTTAAGAAAAAGAAAAAAAAAATGTATATATATATATATATAATTCATAATAATTTTGTTTAGTATAGGTTAGTAATACTAATACTATTCAGGGATTGGTAATTAGTAATTAAGGATAATAAGGAAACTCAGCGTAATGGGTGAAATTGATGAAAAACTGGCGAGACTGGTGATAATTGCGGATTTGGTGAAACTAACGAAACTGGTGAAACGGATGAAATTAATGAAATAAGCGAAAACGATGAAGGTGACGAAATTAGTAAACTTAGTTAATTAATTAGTCATTACTATTTAGTAGTTGGATTAATGGCTGCTATTCGCCCCCGATAAACTTACTTATTTTTTCTTAGAAGCTATCCCATTTTCAGAGATAATATTGGTTTAATTTTAAACGGGAAACAATCCCAATGTTCGGAATGAAAAGTATAAAAAACATCGGCAAACAAACACACATATTGTATATCCCCAAATTAAGCAAGTTACGTTCGTGTTTTGGGTTACAACGGACTACTCTGGGGCCGATCCCAGACACCCAGACCATAGTAAATAACGGAGAAAATACATTTCCGAAATTTAATATACCAGGGATCGAACCCGAAGCCTTTGCGTTACAGTGAGGTAGGCCGGCAAAGGCTTAGCCCGCTCAACCATAGAGGCCGCCAGTATCCTATATCCATTATTGCTATTTATAAACCGAATTTCAGCCGAAACAGTCCAGTAATTTTTCCATGAAAGCGGAACAGACAGACAGACAGAGTCACTTTTACATTTATAATATTAATATTGTTATGCAAGTAAATAAAAAAAAGCTCTTATTATTTATAATCATTAACACTATGTTCCAAACGGATTGTACACATTAATTGCAATGAAAAAAGTATTCGACCACCCATACTGTAGCTATTTTTGTCTCTGTTTCACTTGTTTAAAAGAATAATACGCCTATTCGTCTCTCTGTCACTTTTGAACCATTTGTCTATTATTATTTTCATTGCTGTTTTAGGGTGGTCCCTTTACAACGTTTTCATGACAGTATTTTATATTATTTATTTTAACATAAGTTTAATAAGTAACTTATTCTTAGGTTTTCTCGACTTTTGCACGTAACTAAAAGTAAATACTAAAGAATTTACATCAGTTTTTATTATACGTAGTTTACTAATATTATGTGTTTAATTTAAAATAGGATATTATATATTAAGTAATGTGCAAATATTTGAGGTTAACTATTACTTCTTTTTTGGCACTCTTGGTGAGCGTATAGATGAGCCAGAAAAAAAATCAGATACCAACATCACTATCTCTACCTTATATACGGATTTTACAATATCAAAATTTTTATACTGAAGTTCCCTCGTGTCCTGCAGGAGCAGATTGAACTTGTTCAACAGTCTTAATCAGGTAGAAATACAATCGAAGAGCAAATTTCTTCCGCTTTAAATATTGCTTTACAAAGCCTAAGAATTAGACCACTCTTGTTGACGGTAGTATAATTAGTGAAAAGTTCAAGCTGGTTAACTTCAAAGGAATCTGTACACACCGTTCACACAAAATGGCCAAAGCAGCAGTTTCAGGTGGGCAAGTATTTCAAGTCTGTAATCGCATGATGACTATGCTAACGCTAGCTGTCTAGATTTAACTGAAAAACAATTGAATGATAAGCTTGAGCACCTCAAAAATTTCTGTATAAAGTTCATATTTGTACTCCGCAACTACAACTATTAACAACAATGTAGTCACGTTTCTGAATTTCTTAAATATCTGAAATGGTTGCTAAGTAGGTTTCACCGGAAAACTTTTTAAAATTAATTTACAAAATTACTAGAAACAATTTACAATAGATCGATTTTAACAGTATTGGAAATCACTGGGGTTTACATGAATACTACTAACATTCGTTCTTTTCTCTATAGTATTTTATTTCATCCAAATACTTCACAATCTCAAAGAAATTTTAATTGGTGATTTGAAATGTAAAAATGTAAATGATAAAATACAACAACAAAAATCAAATGTTGTAGAAGTAAATGTACAGTGTACATTACATCTACACACAACACAAAACAGGGCAACAACAGAACACACGTAGATTAAGTTAGTATAAATGGTGGTAACACAGATTCTTATTTATCTTTACAATAAGAAATTTAAAAATCTTCTATTTTGCCTTTTTTGACATTTAATTGACGATATTAACTTAAGTCAATTTCCCACAATTTAAAAAAAATGCATTTTTTCTTAATTTTTACAAAATATAGGGATAAGTTGTTAACATAGGAATATAACATAGGAATCAAAGTAAGAAGCCGGTCTGGAAGATTTGGTAATTATTATTTGGATAATTTTTTATAGTTAAAAATATATGTATTTCATGTGTGTATTTGAGATAAGGTGAAAAAAAATGGTAAGTATATATATTACAAATAAACAGTTTGGAATATAAACCGACTCCAATGTAGTATGTCTAACAACTAAACTAGTAGGGAACAGTTAAACTTAAAATTTGCATGAAATTAAAACGTTCCTCATCCATTAAAAAAGAATGAAATTATAATCCACATCCAAAGTAATAGTATAAAACTAGTTTCTGTTCATAAAAAGCTTGTGTTAATTTCCGCAGGTTTAATGCCTTGTGCCTCGTGGCACCAGCTCCATTGTGAGGTCGTACCAACCACAACCGAGGGCATAATTTAAGGCGAACTTACACTTGTTAAAAGTCGTAGCTGATCATTTGTTAAGGTGTCTACGTTTCGTTCCAATGACGAGAGTTATAGGGTGTTTTATTTCTTTACCCCGTCACCGTATACAGGACTCGCTAATAAGTCGTGGTAGCGTAATGGCTAGTACACGCGTCCCAAGTCCAAAGGGCGCGGCTTCTAATCCTGGCTGGAACGCATGCACCACTTAAGCAGTTTTCTGACCTAATGTTACAATTACCACGTGCTAACAACGGTGAAGAAAAACATGGTGATGCAACCTGCATATCGAGATAACCGATGTGTCAAACCCGCCAAGCCGCCTTGGACAAGCTTGCCGGGTACACTATCAGTTCCCCTATAGTAGAAGACCCGAGCCCAGCAGTGGGACGTTTATGGGCCATTATTATATAAAGAAGTCTCAAATGCTAAGAAGAAGCTTTAATTAGTTTTGTTAAATAAAATTATTAACAGTAGTGCATATTATCAAGTGTTATTATTGTTAATTGGCTACTAAACTCGAAAAACGTTTTTATTAAATAGTCCTCATATTTTAATAACCAGTCAAAAATAGATGTCGATCAAAGTAGTATGAATTCATAATATTTTTTCACCAGCTCGGTGAGTTTCAGAAATTCATACTTCAAAAACTTATAATTCAAAATTGAAAGAGGGAAAGACAGGTTTTAGTTTTGGAAGCGAGAAGTCAACTAAACTCTTAAATAGAGAAGATATGATATAAATTATGTAAGGTACATTTTTTTTTAAACTTTAAATTTCATCCGTATAGAGCAATACACAGTTTGAGATAACTTAATGCAACATATACCTGCAACTCATAGACAGACATGATAAAATAATAAGTTTTCCGTTTTTAAACAATTTGCTACAGGACCAAAATAATTAACTTTGAATGTTTATACGTTTCAGGTTCTTTGTATTTTTATACATTTAAACACTATATTAAAATAATAATGTATCTCTCAAAATAAACTAAATTATAGAACAGCCAGCTCTCAGTATGATTATGATAAACCTAAAGTGTTGTCGCAATTAATATGTTTCACAGTACCTAAAATACATACAAATCGTGCCCGATATTGTTTATTTTTAGATGAGCCGCTGAACTTCGGTAAATCGTGTACTACATGGCATATACTCGTACTGTTCTATTTTCATAGAAACATAAATTGCGTTAATAAGTTACCACCGATTCCATATTTATATAACCAAATATATAGTCATTCGATACACAGGAAAGAATTACAGCAACATACGAGTAATCTATACATATAGTAAAATTGTAGAGGTCGAATTTCTCTACAATGAAAAAATGCTAAAAACCGAGTCAGGGGGATGTAAGAAGTGAAATAGAACTATTTAGATTTTTTTCAAATTTTTTGTTTGTCTGTTTATCTGTGTGTCTGTTTGTCTGTCTGTTTGTACCGGCTAATCTTCCAAACGACTCGACCGATTTAAATGAAATTGTGTAAGGTGGTAGCTTATATCCCTGGTCAACATTAGGATACTTTTGATCGCGAAAAATTAAAGAGTTCCCGTGGGATAGTTAAAAAAACCGCACCACGCGGACGAAGTCGCAGGCATCAGTTGTACTGACTAAAACACAAACATTGAAAATATTTTATAGAGCATTCCAAGCATGTTTATAATATTTTTGTGGTGACAATTATTTACTACTAGCTGACCCGGCGAACTTCGTACCGCCATATTTTCTGAATTCCTAAAAGACTTTGTTTCATGACACAAAAACAAAATCACCAAAATCGCTCCCGGTGATTAGGAGGATTCTAGAACCCGTTCTCAGCGCCACCTACCGGTTTTAATTGCGAATCTAAACCATCCCGGGACCCACTCAAACACACATACAAAATTTCATCAAAATCGGTAAAGTCGTTCTCAAGTTATAAAATTACAAGGAAAAGTGGCATTGATTTTTATATATATAGATAACACAGTTTTAGCCACGGAATCTAGGTCCATACAGCCTTATCAGATATTATGTTAATTGTCAGTATAAGCTCAGCTAAATTGTAGGTTAGAAAGGCGCCAAAACAACGGATATCTTGTTGCAGCTTGAAAGCTCATATTTTACTAAATAGTTTATATTTTCCACACAAAATCATTATATTTATTTAATCAATTAAACACAAATATTCTTGATTTTTCGCCATTTTTAGGGTAATCATTTTGGTGAAAATAAAACAGTTTTCGTCAAGTATGTTTAGGTCAGTGATGGTCGAATAGCGACTACTGAGCGGTCGCTAGAACATATACATGTAAGAAGGGAATTGTAGTGTAGAATTATAAAATAGATATGTAAAACAAATATTGATTTAAAGTTCGTCTCTTATGTTGGAGGAAAAGTTTAAATTATTAAATACTAGCTGCACCCGGCAGACCTTCTCCTGTCCTTAAAAAATAAAAGTCTAGATCCCGATTGCAGCGACATCTACCGGGACCAATTGTTAATCTAAACCATTCTCGAATCCATTTGAACAAACATTAAAAGTTTTATCAAAATCGGTCCCATTTTTTTAAATCCAGTGGCGCCACCTACTGGGTCCAACCATAAACCATCCTGGGACCCCCTTGAACACGCACAAAAAATGTCATCAAAATCGGTTCAATTGTTTAGGAAGAGTTCAGTCACATACACACAAACGGATTTTTGGGCAAATAACCCCTTCGGGCGTCCTCGGAATGCCCTACCATTTTCATCATAATCTGATCGATGGTTTAGGAGCGCATCAAGGACAAACATACAATCATTGTTTTTTATTTATAAGAAGATATCAAAAATATAATAAAGAAAAACAATAATAAAGGCGCAGTGCAGTGCCCGTAGAAAAGTGACCTGCTCGTTCCCTAAAAAGAGTGGAGATTAGCCATTGAATAAATGATATTTTTTTTTATTGCAGGAGTTCAGCAGACAGGCAGACGACCTACTTGTTGGAAAGCGGTTACCATCACCTATGAATTACAACACCAAAGGTGCTACAAATGCGCTGCTGCTCTCTTGAGGGAGACTGGAACCTGGTCACTAATGGAACACAACTCAAGGTTGTCGATATACTTTATACCAGGGGTGGTACCCAACCAGTCGGGCAAATGCCCTACCACCTGGCTATGCGTTATTTTGGCGCATTGTATTATTTCTCCGTTCCTGCACGAATAAAATATATGAATAAAAATATGTATGATGAATACAAGCTCTCTCTAGACACAGGTAAACAATTATTATTATAAAAACCACTGACAAGATCATGTATTATTATATAATAATACAACAAGCTATGCGCTACATCAAAGTCGTACTACGTGTTTTTGTTTTACTAAGAAGAAAAACTGCAATTTGTCTGACCGTTATAATTAATCAAAGTCTCAGTTGACGTGAGCCTTCTTCCCGGGGCAACAATTAATGCACCGCTGCAACAGAGCCACGCAATATCGCGTTTCAATCGCGAATAATAACACTGTTAAAAGACTCTAGTAACGTACATACTAGTTCCGTATCTACACCATATTCGCCGAAAGATTATAGATAGCACAATCTATGACTAATAAATCTGTAAAGGAGTCGAATTTGTACACAGAATAATAAAAAAATCAGGGGGTAATTCGATCTAGTAATTTACGAAAATGTAACATATAGAATTTTTCTGTGTCAGTAATAATATCGTGTAGTCGTAAAAACTATTTAGCAGTTAATATCCCTGGTCAATACTTAAAATACTGTTACGTGCGAGCGGGGGTACGCACTCGAATTTGGAAGGAAACACCAGTTGCTTTAACTAAATGCTTTTATTGACTTACACAACCGTACGTGGTTCTTCTCTGCAGAGTTGCTCCTTTACGTACAACTTACGACGCTCTGCCCCGACAATGAGATGTGTCACTCCCAATACCGCCGGCGATATCCCCCTGCTGCTGCGGTGCTCACCTGCAAATTTATCGCGCCGTAGCTCGCTTCTAGATCGCCTTTTAAACTATGCTAAACTCCTACTTTACTCAACTGCGCACTAAACTTTTCACTTCTTTGCCAACTCTCTCGTGTCGCACTTGTCGTTTCGCTGTCTTCCACTGAACTACCCCGTAGGGGCGTAGGCGCGCCTTACGCTGATTATATACTCGGAAGAATCTTCTGGAACACATAATTTCGTTCTTTTTTCGTTATTGTTTTATTTACTGTCTGTACCTTTCTTAACATCTATCTATCTCTCTCTTTTCCTTCCTGAACCTTCTATTCTAGAATTTCGATCTTCATTTCATTATTCTTTTGTTCATCATCTGTTCCTTTCTAAAATGTATTTGTCCTTGTCTTTTCCTTCCAGAATATTCTACCTTTTTCTTTTAGTATCGGTCGCTACAATACTTATAATCCCTTAAATTGGACCTACTTATGCAAAATGGAACCAACCCACATACTGACAGTTTTGAGAAAAAGCCGTTTTTATTAAAATTTTGCGTACAAAAAAATATGTCTATATTTTGGAAAAAACATTTAGAATATTGTATATTCTATTTTCTCGTTATGATTTTTATTAAGTCGATAGAAAGTGCATTTTGAAAGTTTTCTGCATCCTTCACCCAATTTTGGCATGTGTGTGGATTGGTTCTGTTTTGAATGCGTAGGTCCAATTGACGTCGCTTCTATTCGATAGACAAATAAATTTAAAAAGATTAGAATGGTTAGAAGAAAGATGAAAGGAAATTAATGAAACTTGAGATAGGATACTTGTTCCGATAAATAATATCGTTTCAGTGGAATAGACGAATTAGCCAAATAAATAGTGCTATTTAGGTATAGCGCTGCAGTCTCGTCTTTTTAGCCGTTGTAATTCACTAACAAATACGTCGTAATGGGCAACCTGTCATTGTCATTGTATTACTTTAGATCAGGGTGGTTTCGACTCCTTATGTCGGAAATCGAAAGGTTTTGCTGTACAGTAATTAAAGCATAGTTTTTTAAGCAAGGTCGTTGTGTTCATTTTGAAACTGTGAATAGTTTAGTGAAGTGTGTATTTTCGAGTACACGCAAGGTCATTGTTTACCGTCAGTACGAATACAAGTTGGTTGAGTTTATTATGATATCTAAACATCAAGACAATACAAACTTAGTTTATTTGTTATCGAAGTGAATAGAACAAGAAACATGAATATTTATTTTTTTGGGTATATAAATCTGAGAATATAACCCGATTTACCCAAATAAGTTATTTATAGTAATGAAATCTCATTATAAATTAGAATACTATTCAGTTCCTATGGAACTTGGAACTAGGAACTAAATTTGCCTACTATTGTCCCGAACGGAACTGGCTGTTTACTATTTACCCTCTTTAGAAATTAAAATAAATCAAATTGGTTATAGCTCCATAGTTCGAACAATTTCGTTGTTTTTAGATTAAAACTTATTTATTTTTATATAATACTACTAGTCACTTGATTTTCTAAGATATTATCATGATTGAAGAAAGTCGGGTTGTTTTGTATCGAACACGGATAAAAGTGAGTTTTATTTTATGTCCCATTTTAATCTATAATATTATTAAATTTTAAGTATGGGGTGACTGTACGAATAAGAATAAACATTTGTTAATTGTTCTACCACAACGTCTTCAAGAGAAAGGGCTTGAAAACTTCAACAGCTGCTAAGTGAGTAAGGCAACTTCGAGCACATGACATGGTTGCAGAATGCATGGAACGCATACATAATATATCAATGATGGAACATTTAATATTGGCAAATTACTCCGTGCAGAGTCCCGTGCATCGAAAACAGTTACTCATCGCCAGGACTCTGTTTTTCCGACAGTCGTCTCCATTCAGAGTCTTTAACGCCAAGACAGTTTGGTTGCCGACATTCTGTACTATACCGAGGCCCGTGTTTTGGAGACAGTTACGAAACGACAAGACCGTGTCGCTGCCGACAGTCTACGTCACACAGAGTCCTAGGAATCGGAAACAGTTACTCAACGCCAAGGTCGATTTGTTGCTGCAACATACAGTCCCATACAGCAGGAATACACTTGCAATATAAGGAACGATTATTAGCTGACTGTAAACAAGTACGCAGCGTCTGGTGCTCCAGTAATTATGAGTGAAAGGGAATCACGTTTAGAATTAAGGAATAAATAATGTTACGAGTTTAGCGGGAATCGAATTAAAATGCCGTTAGAATTATTATAGAGTTTATTAGAACTATACAAACACGTATAACACAAGTACAAATATAACCAAACACAACAAATCCAAACGTATCGCAGAAGGTCCTAACTCAATAAAACGCGCAAAGTCAGTCACTATCAGATTCCTGAATGTACACAACTCTCGCCTTGATTGTGGTTCTCGCTCAACTGCCTCCTCTCTCCATCAGGCCTTCGTTTTATACTACACAAATGCAAATATGTAAAATACGACATAATTTCATAGAATTAGCTTGTATTTATAATCCGTAACAGCTGGCTAATTATGCAGCCTGCAAGCGGCCGTAGACGAGTACAATAGAAAAATCTAAGTTTTTGTCGCAACCTAAGTTGTAACAATAATACAAAGTTTGATCCAAAATTAACTAAAAAATTAGCCTTTGAGAAGGAAAGAAGTTATATGACGAATGGAGAGTCAAAAACAACGGGAGTTCTGTTTGACTGAGCATCCACTTCGTCAAATAGTCAGCAGACGATCAAGGTTGTCAGACGAGTCTGAAGTATATCTCATCCACATTAAAGATTTAATATGGCCTAACAACGTGATAAGTGGATTTACTTACAATTTGGTAGGATGACTCACGTCTATGTTCATTGTGAAGCATTAATTAATATTTTGTTTCTTTATCATAACACCAAACATTGTCTACAAAGAATTCTTTTAATAAAAATTGTAATCCAAACTTTATGACTGTTACAAGAGATATCCAAATTTGTGATGTTTGTATCAGGAAATCAAAAGACAAAATCAATCATTCCAATTCATTATTGGAACATAGCCAAATTGAAGCGTCACCTTAGGCAAATCTTAGTAATATTATAACATTAACTTTTCCCCGTGGCTTCGCTCGCGTTCATGTAGATTTTTGTCGATAAATTGAGTTTATTTTTCGACACAGGAACCATTGACTGAAACTCAATTAACTTACTTAATTGGGGTTGTTGGGCAATGATCGTTAGTTGTAAAATAAAAAAATATATAAAATATAAATCTGGTTTAAGAATAAGAGTAGAAAAGAGGTAGCAGAGTTTGTGTCAGGACAATCACAAGTTCTGCCTTACCACAAACTGATGACCATCTTCAATTTAACATAGAGTCAATTAACGTCCCTTATTAACTCCTCCTTGCTTTAGCCGTTGTAATCATTGGCACGTAATATAGTATTATTTTAGAATATACAATACATTGTACCTCCTCTCATACGGCGTTAATATATGCAAATTCTGGCCCTTTGGCACAAGCGAAATACTACATGTAGCTGGCCATGGGAAAAGACGACTTTTCCAAATACATATCTGTAATATTTGCACTTAGGCTTTGTTATAAGTAATAGCAAAACTTATTTTTTTGGGACACTGTAACGTATTTAATTGAAAAGATAGGTCACTGGGGGTTTTTCGGATTCAAAGTATGATTACGCTTTCCTTTTTTCCCACTTCTATTAAAATAGGGACACCTATTTCATTTTGTCTTAATTGCATAATTCAAACCCTCGTCGCATTATATAACCAGGATGCATGTGCATTTTGCTGCAGCACAGCACACCTACTTTCGGTTTTGGAATTTATATATTAATTAGCTCAAGAGAATTATAAAACTCAGCGGGATATGAAGTGCTCTGTTTTGTGCCTGTAATTGTATCTATTGTTAAATACTCTTCATTTCTCCCTGCGCCTGTTTTAAAATGTCATAGTTTCTTTTGTTAAAGCTATAATTTTTTTTGTATATCCGGGTAAACCTTTTAATGAGCTCCAGGTCATTTTTCACCAAAATTCAAAATGACCTATATAAGTAAAATATAACTTACGACATCCATGTTCAAACGTTCATCGCCATTTTTTGTACAGGCATTAGTTTATTTATCAATTAAAGGATTGTATTTAAATCCAGAATGATTAAATATGTACCAAAAGTGGTTTTAAGTATAAAAGTAAACTAATCTCAAGTTTCTGTCTGCCTGCCGCTGAGCTTGCTCTTCTAAACGGAGCTATGCTGGAAGCGACGTATCAGCAGCTATCTAGCATTCAGCTTGTTCTCTGAAACAAAGCTGCGTTTAAAGAGGCGACTCAATAACCCTCAAAGCTCGCTGGTATTTAGCTTATTTCTCGAAATGGAGATGTACTTGAAGGAGCATCTCAGGCACTCTTCTTAGAAGTTTGGGATGCGTGTGCGTTAATCACTACGATACCATTACTTCTTTTGCCTTTACGCTGTTTACTTCCATGTTCTGCCGGAATTTATTTATTGTTCATGAAATTTGGTATACAGGTATTTTGATATGTTCTGTAACGCGGATCAACTTAGGGCACTTTTTATTCCTGAGAATGGAATAATTTTGAGAGTAAGGTCTAAATATATACTTAGCTTTTTATATTCACTCTTCACGAGGTTATCGACATGATACTGTTTACTCGTATTTATATGATACTGCCGTAAACGAGTATTGTTCGCCGTGTAGACAGATCTTTGCGATCTATTTGATCGATATCAAAGTTATATTACTGATATTTTATTATTAATTATCAACAACTGAAATAGATTAAATGTATGGTGGTAAATGGTGTCGATGTATTCGACTCAAGAAACTGTTAATTTTTGAACAAGTGAGTCAATGCGTAGTACCTGTACAAATTAAAAGTAAATACAAAATGATTATTCAGAATAAAACAAGTCAGAAAAAGTACCCAAATGTTTCCCCTTGATGAACGAAGGATTGGTAATGTCAAAGGAAGGTGATACATCAAAAACACCGCAGATAAGCAGACTTGTGTGGTCTCGAAGCTTTAAAATGCAACTTCGATAATAACCTATGCTATGATTAGTTATACGTCTGACTGACAATCAACTGAATCGTAAATGTTTGTTCTATTATATACTATAATAAATCTGTAAATGGTTCGAGTTTGTACGTTGCGTTTAATAATGTGATAAAAAATCAGGGTGTATATTCAGACCGGGAAATTCCGAAAATGTAATTTTAGATTTTTTTCTGTCTGTCTTTCTTTCTGTCTGTTAGAGCATCACGTGAAAATGCATCACGGATTAAAATGAAACTCGACATAGAGCTAGCTTATATCCCGGGGCGTAATTTAGAATATTTTTTATCCAGATAAATAACGTCATTTTCGTGGGATAGACGAAAATAGCGAAAAAGATGGCGCTCATATTGCAACATTTTTTTTTGGAAACTGCTGAATGTTTATAAATGAAATTCAACACAGACATAACCCGTTAGGCTTATAACCCGAGTTAACATTCAGCATACATTTTATGCCGACAAATGACGTTGTTTCTTCAAAATAGACGAATTAGGAGAATAGAAGGCGCTGCAATGGCGTTTTTTGAATTCACTGACAAATACCTACGTTGTCATAAACAACATGTCAATTCATTTATTCATCACACAAAAAATAAACATATTCATTTTGGAATATAGCATTGTGTATGGTATGGTATGTATAAGTATATTATACACGAATTCCCGGCGGATATTGTCCTGCCCTGAAAAAATAAAAATCTAGGATCCGATCCCAGCGCCACCTACTAGTTCCAACTGTGAATCTAAAGCATCCGGAGAACTACTCAAACATACAGAAAACAATTCATCAAAATCGGTAAATTTGTTCTCAAGTTATGAGCGTACATACATTTCTACGTTTCATTTCCGAAGTGAAACTTCTTTAGAATCGCTGTGATTTGAAACTCGATAAAACGAAAAAGCGACACTAAAAAGCAATAATCACTAAAATCTATCTAAGCCTACGAGAGAAAGAGATACGAGTTTTACATTGTGCAGCACAGATTAGAGAGTCAACTAGACCGATAATTAATTAAACATAAGTCTGTAATGTATGAATGTATTACGTAAGAAATAATAATGCACTATATATGTAGGTAGCTCAATAAAAAAACAAGTCTGATCACGGAAAGTACTTGTGTATGTTATGTTATTACCAATAAATCCTAATAAGAGGCTTAAATACTATACTGGCGACGAGTTCGGACAATAAATAGTACGTGTGTAAATAAATATAAATAATAAAAAGATAAGTTCATAATGTCTATCGGTAAGATCGCGGAGGTTAATATTGCTACGAACAACTGGAGGTTATATGTCGAAAGACTTGAATAGTGAATCAAAACAAGCAATAATTTAAAAGTGTCAACTTTAATAACAGTTATGGGTGCAGATAGCTACGAATTGATCGTGAACTTGTGCGCGCCCACAAAACCAAATGCAAAAACGTTTGAGGAAATAAAGGAAATCATGTCATAAATAATAATGCACTATAAATGTAGATAGTTCAGTAATAAAATCAGTCTGATCACAGATAGCACTTGTGTATGTTTTTCACCAATAAATCCAAATAAGAGGCTTAAATACTATAAGGTCCAATTTGGACCGAAATAAAACTGTTAATATTTTTAGACTAAAACAGTGAAAAATGTCACTTTCATACTTAAGAAGTTTATTTTGAATTATAATTTGTTGACGGATGTAGGCTAAAGGAATTATATTTATATTAATAAAAGTTAGAGTAGAATTATCTGTGAATATATTCTCGAAGCTCCACTTTTGTGTGTGAACTGCATACACGCACACACATTCTTTTTATTTATTTATACAGATTACACCTTTGTGTTAAATTTCATCTCTAATAGACCTAGATTTATCTTTAATATAAAGGCTATAAACATATACCTAGGTATATGTAGCCTTTATATTATTTTTTTTTTATTAAAAGTCGTCATATCCGCCCGTCTGTTGGTTTATCTAGATAAACCAATATAAAATATCCAAATTGCTTGATTTGTTTCAACGATGATTTTTTAAGTGATTTGAATTTGTCCGTTTGGAATTATTTACGTTACTTATTGCTCGTTTAATTACAACCTAAGAATAGAACTGTCATTTTATTGTAGGTGCGTCAATTTTGGAGAATACGGTTTTATGTATTAAAAAAATACAAAATGTGTCGTTTGTGATTTTAGAGAAAAAAAGTTCAGTAATTAGCGTACAATTAAAGTTGGAGATTAAATAAAGGCAAAAATATCACTAATGAAGATAAAACTCCAATATACTTATAAAAAACACTTCTAAGAAATGAAGAATTTATGTCGGTGGTCTGAACCGGTATATTGAGGTAAATAAACAAAATAATCCACAGTAACAATGACCTATGAGTAATCGCTGAATTGCTTTGACTAAGACCACCACGACGCGAAGGCTTGGGACATGTCTTATTTTACATACATACATAACTTCACGCCAGTTGCCTAGCGGGGTAGGCGCGAACAACAAAGCGCCATTCAGGCTTATTCTTACACACCTCACTTCATGTCATATTATGATATACATATAATTAACATGCTGATTTGCACGCACTCCAGGAATGCCCTTAGGTCTCTTTTGACACTTTAACGGAGAAAACTATCTTCGGCATGGCCTTCATCAATAGGGAGACGTGTATAGATGTTAGTATAAATTTTGAAATTATCAACGTATAAAATAACAGGCGATAAATTATTATCTTATAATCTTACTTTTAAAATATCGTGATAGAAATCATTTTAATTATTATTCAAAGAACAATTAATACATTATTTGACACCATGTTCTTTGACTATAACATCATAAGTTTGTACATTCGTAAAAAATATACGAGGCTGCGACGTTTTGTAAGATGATAAAAAGTATATCAGATTAATTGACTGGAAGCTTCCTTATTAGACATAACTAGTAGCCGCCTGTGGTCGATATTCGACCATAATAATTAATGTCAAAGACTATACTTCTAAAATCACAGATTTCGCCAAGGCTACACTGTTAATTTGAGTTGAACAATAAACAAAAGAGTATATATGCGTGTGTGTGTCAAATACATGGTAGTGTATGTAATGTTTTTTTATTGATTTAACGTATTTTTTATGCAAAATTTAAAAAAATAGCATTCGTCGCTTCTTCTCTATAGAAACTATAAGTGTGCGAAATTTTATACTCCTCCGTCCGCACAATTTTCGTAAAAAGGGGTACAAACTTTTTGCTTCATGTATTAATATATAGATTACAGTTTGATTATAAATGACATATTGTTTATAAAGAACATTCATTGCTAAATAGTTGACAGTATCTGTGATAACAGACATACCAAGCGCGCTAATGTCACTTGGGCGTTAGTATATTAGAATTGGGTCAGACTTATGTATGAAGTAAAGAACTCCTTGAAGCAAGTTTCTGAATGGAGATGACAAAAAATTGTTTAGTTCAATCCGACGAAGAACCATCTGCTTATTTTGAGCAAAAATCTTTATTCGTCTCGTAATCTCGTTATCATCTACAACATTATCAATACCCTTGGCGTCGACATATCACCTCATTTCACTCAGAAGTTACTGGGCACGTAGATGAAATAGTCATACATACAGAATAAAAACTATGGGTGGCCCCTCATACATGCAACTGAGGCAAACATTTTTTTAGTATACAATAATTACGAACACTAGTCGTTTTAAGGATAAAAAATACAAATAATTTGAAACAGTTGTGTTAGTTTGTCCTCAGCTTCACTACCGAATACGTACAAAGATATATAAAATAAATTGTCTTGAGAAATTCAGGTCCTTTCAATTTTGATTTAAAGATATTGGCACTGTAACAATCGCCGCTGTGTCCTTTCAATGTCTAGGCAATAGGCATGTGGTCTCTTTAGTCAGATCTTAGGAAACCGTACTGATGTTCGAATGAAGTCAATTGATAGGGAAATATTCACTTCCAAACTTATAAAAAAGTGCTTATATGTGTCTGTCTAACTTCTATTGTGAGTTTTTTACGTTAAGAAATAGCATCCTTTGATTACTTCTTCATTTAATGGGGTTATAGCGTCACGTTACGTTTATATTTTCAGTAAAACGATTTAAATCCACAAAATTACAAAAAGAAATATATGTTAATATAATTGACTTCTATATGAGTCTATAAACGCAATACAGAGTTGCCTGATTTAAATTATTTTACATCCAAAAAATGTAAATCGATTATCACAAAATTACTAAATTTAAAAAAATATTTATCAAAATGCACATGCACTATTTATATTAGCTGTTTATATTATTTCCTTTTCTATCTTTCCACATATAAATATATAGTTATTATTATCATTATTGTTTGGTTAAAGTCATTTGCATTATTAGCATTTAAATTTTGACATAAACCCGATACTAATGTCAATATTCTACCAATGTTTAGATAAGTAATAGATAACTAGGATATGCTCGCGACTGTGTACACGCTTGACTTTAAATTCCCGCGGGATTTCCGGGACACAAAGTGTCGCAGCATTTAAATAAGAATGTTAGCTATCGTTTTCAAATTCCAAGCCGCACCCGGGATAAAAAAAATCACACATTTTATTACAGTAAATCTGCTATCGATCAGTAAAAAAATCACATTGGAATTCGATTTTTTTTTATCTGGTCATTTTAAATACATACATACATACATACATAACTTCACGCCAGTTCCCTTGCGGGGTAGGCACGAACAACAGGGCGCCATTTAGGCTTATTCTTACACACCTCACTTGCTTCTTTGACATTCATAACTCTTGTTATGTACGCTCGTCTGTTCTTAAGGCTCCTGACATCACCTTCTGTTAGTACACGATCATTTTAAATAATTCCCAGAAAAATTCCCGCAGGATTCCCAGGTTAAAAAGTAGCGCAGATTTTACATCTAAGAATTACCTGTCGATCAGTGAAAATCGCATCGAAATCGGTCCAGTAGTTTTTAAGTGAATCCCAAAAAACAGACAAAACGACAAATAGACGAACAGATAAGAAATCTAAAAAATGAATCATGTTCGTTTTTTAAATGAAATTAAATAAAGCTTTAATGTACAGACACTGCATGTTTAGAATTTTATAATATAATAGATAATAAGATGGATAGCCGCGCCTTATAGGTCAAAATATTTGGAGTAGGTATGCATATACATACATACATAACTTCACGCCAGTTCCCTTGCGGAGTAGGCACGAACAACAGTATGCATATAGTAAGTATAAAATATTTTTGGGTTCTAAAATATTTTCTCAAATCATGTAACAAGTACATGTATTGTTAAAGATAATTAAATATTTGATTAATTATAATAATAATAATAATCGGCAGACAAACACACATTGTATATCCCCAAATTAAGCAAGTTACGCTTGTGTTATGGGTAATATACAATGGACTACTCTGGGTCCGATCCCAAACACCCAGACCATAGGAAATAACGGAGAAAATACGTATTCGAAATTTACTATAACAAGAATCGAACCTGGAGCCTTTGCCGTCAAAATTGTTGCTATATATTAACTTAACAGCTTACTTTTATTTGATCATTATATTATACTAGCTGTACCCGGTAGACGACCTGCCTTAAAAAGTAAAAAATTAGAAACCGTTTGCAGCGCCATCTACGGGGAACAAATGTTAATCTAAACTTTTCTCGAACCCACTTGAACAAAAATAAAATTTCGTTGAAATCGGACCAACGTTTAAGAGTTTAGCGGCGCCACCTTTCGGGTCCAATCGTGAATCTAAATCATTCTGGGACCTATTTGAACAAACAGACAAAAAATAATTTCTTAAATTAAAGAAAATTATTGTATTCATCTTTATAACCAAGTATATATATCACTTATTATGTTAGTAACGTGTATGTTAGTCTATTCAAACTTACCAAAACTCCATATTAAATTGAACTTTTAATATTAGGCGCGATGGCTCTGAACTAATCGTGATGTTACATGTATTTTATCAATAAAATAACTCCGACCGAAGCATCTGTTTTAAACGATATTCAGTTTTTTACATCCTCTTTGACGACATTTGCAGCACGCATTCTGTCAATTCTATGTCAAACGTCATAATATTACTTTAAAATGTTTATTTTGTCCAAAGCGCTAAGGTTAGATTAAAAATAATGTTATATATTGGTTAAGTATTCTTAAATTTTCTAATATTCTGCCTAATTTTCTTATTTTTTTCTTTCATAAGAACCTACTCCTGATAATAACAAACAGAGAAAAAAAATAATTAGCGAAATCGGTCCAGCCGTTCACGCGTCATGGCGTGATTAAGGGAAAAAGGGATTCATTTATATATATATAGATTTAACTGAATATCTATCTGCATTAAGTTTCACAATCACATTTTTTTAAATATATTCTTCGCTGACCGTCGTAACGAATGCCCAGACGAACTAAATTTATAGCGTCCTGTAAAAAAGAGAAACCTATGTTTCAAAACCTTACCTCACTATAGTTAACCTTGTACCTATTTGAGCTCGCTTTCAAACATCTACAGTTAGGATCCTCTCGTTTTCTATAACATCGCCTAAATAGTGATTGAAAACCATCCGAAATTTGTCGATGGTAATAAATGAAAATGGTCCCAATAAACAAACTAAATACTAACATTTTCTACATAGTGCCCAATCATCGATTACCGTTTTAACAATTTTTTCTATTTATCTGTCAGAAGATTTGTCTTGAACAGGATCCAATATGTGCTAATGGATATCAATGAAAATGTTAGAGATTTAACATCATAATCGGTTTATACATTTCCAAAGCCAACATTTCCGATTGTTTTTAGCAACCTCTTAGAATTAAAACTACAGAGGGAGAAGATAAGCACCCTATATAAGTATATTATTATATCACAGCAGTGACCTTGCGAAGTCATACTCGCATATAGAAGGTTGTTCTATAAATACAATATATAAGTATATAAGCAGGTTTATGCAGTCCAAGTTAGAAAATGAATAGTTTTTTGATCAGAAAATCCATGCAGGAACGGAGTAAGAATACAATTCCCTTTGACCGTGCGGCCTGTCATAAGAGGCGACAAAACAACCCACAGGCAGCTGTTGTTAGGATATTTGCCTGACTGGATGGCTACCATCCCTAGTTTAGACTATGTCGCCAGCACAACCTTGAGCTATTTTCAGTAGTACTTACATCTAAGTTTTTAATTATGTACTTTTTGTCAACATTCATATTAATTTAAAAACATGTAAAATATTTATGGCGATGTTGTGTGTTGCTTGAACATACTTTACATACCTAAAAATCATTTTATATTTCGTTTAAAACATTAGACCAAGTGAGAACAGTTCCGAATTTTTTTGACTGATGACCGATGGGGGAAGTATAATTTTTTGCACAAAATCAAAAATAGCCAATCTTGTAATCTTATTATAAATCATGTAAAAAGAACAAATCAAGATTTAACCTATTTTTGTACTTATAGATTTAAGGTTAACGATTCATTATCTGACTGTATGATGTTTAGGAATGTCCTACCAATTCATTGACCTTTTATTAATTATTAATTTATCTCTATTATTTATAAATGAAAATATTATTATTTATCAACATACTTTACTTAATAATCAATATTTAAATCTTCAGGTATTAATCATATTATTTTTAATATCCATGTAATCGTAATATCAATACTATCTGTAGTTAATCAATGTAAACAAGACAATTATTAATAAGATAAATAATAATCAATATAACTTATAATAATTAAGGTCTTTCACGGCAACTGTATTCTGGTTTTTGATGAATATACATATAATATTTACTAAGATAAACATGACTTTATTTATACTTTATCGTATGTTTTATGCATATAAATAGATAATTTGGCTTAGTTTTGATAATTTTTGTATAAAGGATGTGAACATTCTTGTTTGTAACTTATATTCTTAGACCATTTAATGATCTATGGTTTTATTATACAAAAATAAAATAAAGAAGCAATATTTTATTTTATGTTTTATTTAATATATAGGCGGGTAAACACTACGACGTATATGTATAAGTATAAGTTAAGTGAGTCATGTTTGTATTAGTGATAATATTTGATTTTAAATTGAGACTACCTGTAAAACACAAACACAGTTTAATTATTAACAGATTTATAGCTTTCACTTGGATATAATCTATACTCTTATGAGCTTATGTCTATAATCTTCTTTGGGGTAAAATACAGAAACAAGTCGAGTGCTTGTTAGTCCATCATCAACATCAAAATGTTCCATTATATCAATGAACGTATACCGTTCTTGTTGTTTGACTATAATATGTATAGTGGATTTTCGTATACCAAATTTATCTTTCTTAACCGACTTTCATGGAGAGTGTTTTTAAAGTTCTAGAAGCTGTACTGTTTTTTGTATTTTCACTTTATGATTTAACAGGTATAATGAGAGCACATAGTTTTAACGACATTAGAAGAGCAGCATAATTATTTTACTTTGTATCTATACTTAAAAAAGTAATTGTGATGAACCCGTTTTGATATTTGGCTACGGAACCTTAGAAACGCTACGAACAAAAAATGTAAAAGCAAAAGACGTCACATAATCCATAATAATATGTTTTTAATGGAAATATGCAAGACAAGCAACGAATACAGTTCGTGGTTCAAACTGAAAAAAATTCCCAATCTGTTTGAAACGCTGACAAGATTTTTTATCATTGCCTTAAGCAGGCAATCATGCAGACGGCCCACCTGGTAGGAAATGATTACCGTCACCTATTTGCGTCAGCAATATCAGAGGCGTTGCCAATATGTTACCGGCCCAAAGGAAACTAGAACCTGGTCACTGACGTCAGTACACTACGTGAGGTTGTGGCGACATGCTTTAAATGCTTTGTGAGCAATTCAGACGGGAAAGTGTTCTACCACCTAGCTGTGGTTGGTTTTGTTGGCTCTTACAATAAACTGCCCGGCCGGTAAGAATTAGTGTTCTTGCATCATTCCTGTAGTGATAAAAGACCTTTAAATTCACGAAACAATGAAACCAGTTATATGCTGCGAAGCACAGTAGAGTGAGAGTATACCCAGGCTGGTCATAAATAAAAGAGGCCAATGATGTGAACTAGACTTTAATGTAAATGATTATAGCTACGGGGAATGTGGATTTCGCCGAAATCAATGTATTAGAGACTAGACACAAAATTATAAAAAAGCGTATGACTAAGTACTGAGAATCTCTTGTGATATGTCAAATGCTTTCGACTTATTTTGACACAAAAGCCTTACTGATAAGCCTACAGTAAACGGTAGGTTAGGCTATGAAATATCTCTATTTTCGTTACTTCTGTTGAAATGTTCCTAGTCTTTATTAAAAGGTCAGGTCTTTATTAAAAATCAATTAATTTCCATTCGTATTATGACTTTTGACTTTGACCCCGTTATTTCTGTAATTCGGATTTTTTTTTCATGTTTGACGTAGATAGCACATCGTTTTTGCATAACCATTACTTTCTTTACATATTAAATGGCCCAAACATCCTTATTGTTAAAACATACCTACAATATATGAATATCTTAAAATAATGCTTTGAATAACATGTTCATTTTAAACATTGAAAAATTCAACAGCGTAGCGTCTAATAAATATTTTTTAATGAATAAAAACAATCGATATATTTATTATAGATAACTTCCACCCCTAGGTTAAATCGTCGGAAGCGAGCGCGTTTCGGTAGGCTGACGTCATCATGTAGGACTGATCCAACCAGTTTTTGTCCGAGGTCCAATTTAGTGTTTGATTCTTTATGCATAACTCGCTCTGAATCCTAAGGTCGTCTGAGATTCAAGGACAGAGGTGTTAATTACTAACCCCACATGTTTGTTTCGTACACCGTTTTGAAAGTCTATTTATTCCTCGATTATATTATAATACAAGATGTATACAATAACAATATATAATATATTTCATCCATGCAGGAACGGAGAAAGAATACAATTTCCTGCGGCCGGTCGGCCTGTCGTAAAAGGCGACAAAACAACCCACAGCCAGGTGGTAGGGCATTTGACCGACTGGGATGGCTACCACCCCTGGTCTAAAGTATGTCGCCATAACAATCTTGAGTTGTGTTCCAGCATTAGTAACCAGGTTCCAGTCTCCCTTAAGAGAGAAGCAGCACATTTGTAGCGCCTTTGGTATTACAAATGTGCGTAGGCGATGGTAACCGCTTTCCATCAAGTAGGCCGTATGCCTGTCTGCGGAACTCCTGCAATAAAATATATATATATATATACTAGAGTTTACTCCGCGGCTCCGCCGCGCGTCAAACTCTAGTGCGTACCTCTTGTTTTAAGAGCAGGCGTTAATACAGGATATATTGTATTGTATTTTTATGTTGGTGCTATTTGTCCTCGGAAGATTTACTTCATTTTATATCGCAAACTATCCCATCTACCGGGATGAATCTATGTCTATTTTCGGTATTCAGACAGACAAATCGAGTGAAAGTCGCATTTTTTTAAAGCTTAAGAATTTTTATATCTATAAACTTGATAAATGATTGGTCCACCATACAAACTTTAATACCCTATTTCAACCCGTTCTAGTTTTATTTATATAATTAAATATTGTGTAAACTACAGAAACGACCAAAACTACCAAACGTACTAAAACTGCCGAAACTACCAAATCCACCAATCAAAACTACCACAACTACCTAAGCTACCACAGTTAGCAAATCTACCAATCAAAACTACCACAACTACCAAAACTACTACAACTACCAAAACAACCGAATATACCAAATCTACCATAACTACCAAATCTACAAACTAAAACTACCAAACTCAACAAAACTACCACAACTACCTAAACTACCACAATTACCAAATCTACCAATCAAAACTATCACAATTACCAAATCTACCAATCAAAACTACCACAACAACCAAAACCACCGAATATATCAAATCGACCAACCAAAACTACCAAATCTACAAACCAAAACTACCACAACTATCAAAACTACCACAACTACCAAAATAATCGAATCTACCAACCAAAACTACCATAACTACCAAATCTACAAACCGAAACTACCACAACTATCAATACTACCACTACTACCAAAACTACCACAATTACGGAAACTACCAAATCTACAAACCAAAACTACCACAACTACCAAATCTACCACAACTACCAAAATAACCGAATCTGCCAAATCTACCAACCAAAACTACCATAACTACCAAATCTACAAACCAAAACTACCAAATTCACCAACCAAAACTACCACAACTACCTAAACTACCACAATTACCCAATTTACCAATCAAAACTACCACAACTACCAAAACTACCGCAATTACCAAAACAACCGAATATACCAAATCGACCAACCAAAACTACCAAATCTACAAACCAAAACTACCACAGCTATCAAAACTACCACAACTACCAAAATAACCGAATCTACTAAATCTACAAACCAAAACTACCTTAACTACCAAATCTACAAACCAAAACTACCACAACTGCCAATACTACCACTACTACCACTACTACCAAAACTACCACAACTACCGAAACTACCAAATCTACAAATCAAAACTACCAAATCTACAAAACAAAACTACCAAAACTATTACAGCTACCAAAACTACCACAACTACCAAAACAACCGAAACTACCTCCATAAACTACCGAAAATACCAAAACTGCCAAACAAAACTACCTAAACGACCAAATTGACCAAAATAAACAAAATGACGAAAATGTCAAACCACAAAAAAAACCTATCCTAGTTTCCGGGATAAACTTTACATAAATCTATCCCAAAATCTATCCCAGTTTCTACCTATTGCTCACCTTCGGTATTCAAATTACATATGTACCGAGTATCAACCAAATCGGTCCAATAGTCTTTCCATAAGCGAATAACAAACAGAGAGACAAATATACTTTTATCCCGGAAACTATCCCATTTTCAGGGATAAAAAGTATCCTACGTTCATTCTCGGCATCGAAAATATATATATACTGAGTTTCAGCCAAATCGGTCCAGTAGAACGGAACAGACAGACAGACAGACAGAGTTACTTTCGCATTTATAATATTAATATATATATATATATAATACATCATATTTATTTGAAACTAGGTATGTTCGCATTGGAACTCGTATCTTCGTATCTTCTGAAACCGGCATGATACTGAAACGAAACACAAGAAAATTAAAGATAAAATTCCCAATTGAAGCCCTAAAGTTTTCATTGAAATCCGTTGTGCCGTATCGGGGATTATTCGAGTCAAACTTTGAGATCGGCAGAGAGACAAAAATCTTAAAACGGTGATTTATAATCAGGTATTGTATAAAAATAGCAGTTGTCACTTAAATTTTGCCACATCTTTTTTAATACTAACGGATCTCTATTCTCTGATGAATATATAAAATTTGCACTATAGAATTAAATTAATTATCATTAATTAACGTGTTCATCAAATTCAAATTCTAAAGTTTTTATTCAAAATAAGTTCCCCTGGAGAACACTTTTTGAAGGTCATACATATAGGTTTAAATTTAATTTTACTTCCTAGTCTATGTACACCGCTTCGCAACGTGTTATTGCTGTTAAGGAGAAGAAGCGGCAAAAACTCTCCAGCAACACGTTTAGCTAAAAAATTGATTTTCTTTATATTTCTTATTCTATTTATATCTCAAGCTTTTTTTTTATAAGTTTTATACAGAAATATGTTACAGAATGACTTTTGAAGACATCTTCAGTACAGTCCCAGGCACAATTCTTGTGCATTCATTTTCAGTGAAATTTCGGTGTTTTTAGAAATATAAGGTTTTATTGTCCTTTTCAAGCAAAGAGTCGAAAACATAATATTGTCTATATGTCGCTAAATCTCATTACATTGGCTGCGATCTTGGCACATAGTCCCTACTGTTCCGCTAACCGTTCAAGATCCGTACGAGGAGCTATACTTAGTAACTTTTAAACATAATTTACAAAAACCAGAACTTTACAGTCTCAAACGAGTAAAAGTATAGAAGGAGCCTAGGTGAACAAAAGCATCAAATGAAGTGGATTATTTTTTTAAACTTAGGTACGTAAACTTATCTAGTATACACGTGGTTTGTGTTTATGTGGTTAATACCTAGGTGGAACTGAAAGTTTTTAGAACTGGCCAGTTAGAAACATTGCCAATGAAAACTTCTTATAAATTTCGATTATAGAACTATGTGGTTATCTAATGTAATATATTACCTTTATTTGTCATTTGTTTTTGTGAACTGGCAGCAATTCCAGAAGTCTTGTTACACCTCAAATTGAATTTAACGCGAGAAAATTTTCGGTCCGTGATTTATTACGACATTCATTGTGGTCTTAATCAACAACAAATCTATGATAGAGTTCGATTAGCATTTAATTATGAAGCCCCATCTCGCGCCACTATTTAACATCGATTTAATGACTTTAAGCGTGGGCGTAGCAATCTCAAAGATGGTCTGCGTTAGGGACGTTTTTGCACAGCGACATCTGAATACAACATAAGTGCTGTGCGACGCATAATAGAGGAGGATAAGAGAGCGACTTACCAGCAGATGGGGGCAAGCTTAGACATTGATATGAGTCAAATACTAAAAATAGTACAAAAACAGTTAGGCGTCGGGAAGCTTTGTACCAGATGGATTCCTCATACTTTGACCGAAGACCTGAAACGCCTTCGCATGGACTGATGTCGCAAAATGTTAGAAATTGTTAACAGAGGTGTTGCTATAAACCCAAAACCAAAAGACAATCTGCTCAGTGGGTGTTTCCTTTTGAGTATCGGCCAACTAAGGTAAAGAAAGGAAGAAGTCAAGGAAAAAAGATTATTACCACGTTCTTTGGTCGGAAAGGTCATTTGGCGACGGTTGTGCGGCAAGATGGAAAGACAGTTACTGCAGACTGGTATGCTAATTACGGTTTGCTTGTTGTCTTGGAAAATGTTCGAGAGCAGCGCACGCGAAGCAGGGTCCTCTTTTACCACGACAACTTTTCAGCGCACTACTAGTATTGAATATTTAACTAAGGCAGGTGTCGAGATAATGCGTCATCCACCATATAGTCCTGATCTGGCGCCCTGCGACTTTCATTTATTCCCAAGAACCAAAGATAAACTTCGAGGTATTTGCTTTACGAGCACTTCAGATGCGGTCAGTGCGTTCAAAAATGAAGAGACCTCTAAAAAAGAATGGGCCCACTGCTTTTCTCAGTGGTTCCACTGGTGGGACCATTGAGAAAAGCTGTGGTGACAGACTGAGGTGCTGGTGGTGGTACTTGGAAAAACAATAAAAGTATCACTTTCAGTATGACCTACCTATTTGTCATTTTTGTGTAATGTATCCACTGGAAACGCTTCCACTTTTATACATACTAATTCGATTATTTTATACTAATTCTCGTAACTGTGTGTCTGTGTGCATAACACAGTAAGCAGGCACCAAATTAAAGTTGCACATAGGTTACGTTCCGGACACATCCATTGAGAAAGTTTGGGTTCTTAATGAAAAAGTCTGATTCCGAAAATTGTTTAACTTCCAATATGGTTGATGATGTAACCCACATTCTCATGGAATGTATTCGGAACGAGACAGCCAGAATAAAGTTATACGCGGAATTAAGTCTGGAGAGATTGGACTTGTGTACAATATTTAATATTTTGTCCGCCCCTGCTTCTCAAGAAGCTAGAACAATATACAAGTTTGTAATGAGCTCATAGTCTGTGAGGAACTGATCACACACATTGTCACATACACTTAGGATTCATATTCATTTAATGTAAGTTATAATAACTGCTGGGCTGACCTAACCTAAACTGTTCAAAGCCCCTTTAAAATAAAAGAAACAAAAAACTCATAACTCGTCATCTTCCTAATTCAAAATCAGCTTTCTTTAGCCGGATTCACTCTGAGAACTCGAGGTTCGATCTATCTATGTTGTTCATCTGAGTTTACCTGTAGTTTTGACATATAACTTATATAGTATTTTCTTAGGTTTTCTCAACTAATACGTTTTAACGGTTTTAAAAGCGCGGTATTTTATTCGATTTTTATTATTCCGACGTTTCGGTTACTTTTCAGTAGCCGTGATCACGAAGACAAAGATGTCAAGTGTCAATGAATGAGTATGAATTGGGCAACCAAAGAGGAGCATAAAAACACAGGTAAAATAATGCATTGCTGCTGTGAAACACACAAGGTTTACGAAGTCGGCAATCAGTGAGCACACGTTGGCTAAACCCAACCACTCTATCAGATTCGGTAAACCACAAATCCTCGCAAAAGAAAAATCGTTTCATATTTATAATGATGCGTGAGGCTATTGAAATCAAAAACACCCAAATTTAAATAAAGAAGATAGTTGGCAAGTACCACCTGTTTGGGATCCGAACATCGAAACTATTAAGATCCAAACCCAGCAAAAACTAACTTTCAGACCTCAAGACTCTGTGAGCTCTTTCTGCGTGCACCGGAACAAACCAACTTGATTAACAATTTCTCTTTTTATTTTACTTACTTTGGCCATTTATATTACTATAAAATTCTAAACATGTCGTGTCTGTTCGTGTGTCCCTGATCGACAGAAAATTAATAGATTTAAAATCTGCGCTACGTTTTATCCTGGGATTTTTTCTGGGATTGATGTAAAACGGCCAGATAAAAAAAACGAATTGTATTGTGATTTTATGACTAATCGATAGCAAATTTCATGTAATAAAATATGTGATATTTTTGAAATGAAACTTCTATATCGACGGGGTCTTACGATTTTTCTGTCACGAAAAAGCGTCACGGCCGCGTGTTCTAAAATTATTTCAGTCTAATACTTAAATTTTTAAACTCGTGATATCTTTCAAATGGAATGTCCGAATTGAATAATTCAAAAAGCAATATAAAGGTATTGAAGCAGTCTTGAATATGAAGTAATTTATTTTGACAAGGATGAATACCAAGATACAAATAAAGAGCATTTTCTAGCGGCCGCATTTTAATTAAAATTTTAAAATAAAAGAACACTTATTGTGGCATAACTACAATAGTTAGACATAGGCTGTCGCGACACTTTTTGTGAATAATGATGTGTTCTGCAAAGTCGTAGTTCATTATTTTATTGTATCATCAATAATTTTCGCAGCGCACGCGACTTTAGGTATTTTTTTACACCTTGGGTTACATTATTGGAGTTTTAGTAAGGATACCTAATGTTTTGGTAAATATAATATAGCCTATGTCACCCGGAGATAGTGTAGCTTGCCAACAGTGAAAGAATTTTTCAAATCGGTTCAGTAGTTTCGGAGCCTCTTCAATGCAAACAAACAATCTAATCTTTCCTCTTTATAATATTAGTATAGATATTCATATATATTTATTATAAAATTAATTAGATATTTGCATATTATAAAAAGCGCAAGATTTTGCGCTGGAAGTTGTTTAATAAAATTGGGAGCTGGGTTGTCTGTCATAAAAAGCGCTATATCTAGCTCCGAAAGCGCTAAATTGGCAGCCCTGGTGAGCCGAGCGCCGGGGAAGTCCCGTAAATGAGAGAGCGAGCGAGGATATACCTCGTCCTCCGACGACCTCGTCCCTCTAATACCTAAAATCGCGTTCTGCGCATCGGTAAGTACGATGTTCCGAGCCGCCATTAATGGCGGCAAACTTAAGTTTGCATCAAACTATACCTCTGCTCTTCACGTGGCTGGGCATCACTGCCTCTATTTGTGGTATGTGTAAAAAAAATATTTTAGAGTAGACTATGGATGTTTTTTGGTTCTGGATCGAATTCAGTTTTTTGTTTGATAAAATAAATGTTACGTGCGAGCGGGCTTAGGATTGGAAGGAAACACCAGTGTTTAAATAAACGCTTTTATTGACTTACACAGCCGCACGTAATACCTCTCCCCACAATTGCCCCTATACGCACGACTAACGATGCACTGTTCTGACGATAAGGTGTCTCACTCACAAGACCGTCGCTGATATTGCGTAGACCACCTCCTGCTACTGCCGTACTCACCTCCGATATTACCGCGTGTAGCTTGCTTCTGGTTCGTCTCTCGAACTACGCTACACTCCTCTTTCACTTAACTGTCCACTAAACTTGTCACTAAATCCACCCCTTAACTCGTCACTGTCTTCTATTAAACGTTTCTTCCAACTCTTCCGTATCGCACTTGTCGCTTCGCTGTCTTGAACTGAACTCGACTTTTAAACTGCCCGGTAGGCGCGCCTTACGCTGCTTATATACCCGGAAGAATTTTCTTGAACCCATAATTTCGTTATTCTTTTATTTACTATCTGTTCCTTTCTATACATCTATCTATCTCTGTCTTTTTCTTCCTGAACCTTCTATAGGCATTTCTAATGGCAACGGATAAGTGGAAAAATGAATCGCAACGGACAAGTCGAAAAACGAATCGTAAAGGACAAGTGGAAAAACTTCAACTGATAAGAAGATTATCCGTTGCATTCGTTTTTCCACTTGTCCGTTGCAATTCGTTTTTCCACTCATCCGTTGCATTTCGTTTTTCAGCTTGTCCGTTGAAGTTTCACTTCTAATATGTGTCCCAGCACACATTTCGATTTTTTATCTCGGGAATCCTGTACTACATACATACATACAGCCATAATTTTAAAAATACATAGGCAATTATATATTCAGTGTATAACTTTTTAGTAAAAATATAAAAATGGCTTTGGGAAGTAAAACTAAAAACTGCTAACTTAAAAAAAACAGGAACTGACCGACTCTTTAATGGTAGGGCTTCATCTGCGATATTGACAGCTGACGTTTGTATATACACTAATGTGGCTATTTTTCAGCGGTGTTATTTTTTAACGCTTTAAATAAGACGCATTAGGCCCCAGTCTAAATATTTAACATTATCGCAGATGAAGCTGCACCATAAAAGAATGTTCTAAAAAGCTCTAAAACCATGAATAGCGAAATTTTACGCATGCGCTGAAACAGTCAAGAACGAGTACTGTATTAGTGGCATCATCATTCGAGCGTTAAATCCCGGTTGTTCTCAAGCGACTCCTTCCACGCATTCACACGTCGCACCAGGCGCGCTCTGTCCGCATCTGCCAGCGCGATGTCATCCGCATACATGAGCAACCATGGTGGTTACTCATGTCGGTCTCTGATGCTGTTTGACACTTCGTCTAGTATCACGCTGAACAGAAACGGACTGAGAACAGATCTCTGGTGCACTCCGGGACGGTTATAGGGAATGGTGTAGTGTCACCAACAGCGGTCCGAACTATGGAATCGACTCACGATACATGTCTCGAATAATGTCAATATAGGTTTCAGGCACCCTTTTGAACCTCAGTGCCCACCAGATCATCACGCGAAGAACATAGTCGAAGGCCTTCTGCAGATCTAGAAACAGGAAATGCAGAGGCGTATTCTTCGTCCTGTATTTATCAATGATGATCCTTAGGGCAAAAACAGGGCCCATGGTACCATGTCCAGAGCGAAACCCATATTGACATTCCGAGACAGTGCATTCCTGCCGGATCCGAGAGTCGACTATGCGCTCAAAGAGCTTCATAGTGTAGGACATTACCTTTATACCGTGGTAATTTCCGCACTCCTGCACCGATCCCTTGCCTTTATAGACTGGAGTGATAACACTCAGTCTCCACTGGGTCGGGATGTTTCCGGTGAGGAGTATACGATTAAAAAGGTTTGTCAAAATGCCCACATCACGAGGACCCATCGCCTTCCAGGCTTCGATGGGGACTCCATCGGCTCCGACAGCTTTCCGATTCCTCATGCGGTGAAGAGCTTTTTGGACTTCCTCAAGCGTTACTGGTGGCACAAGTCCTTAATTTGGAGGGAGATCCGGTAGCTGCACCTCTTTATGCTGCTTATTCAGTAGCTCGTGGAAACAAGAGCGCCATCTCTCCTTCACCACGAGCTCCTCGCATAGCAAGTTGCCCCAAGGGTCTTTAACACAGCGGCACTAGGAAATATCCTGTGCTGCTGTGACCTTAGAACGTACCAACTTATAAGTTAGCTTCTGCCCCTCAGGCGTTTCCAATTTATCATACAACGGTTGTAAGTGGTCTCGTCTGGCCCTGGCTATAGCTCTTTTAGTGGCACGTTTCGCGGCCCTGTACGTGTTGCGGTTTTCAGGAGATCTGGACGCTTGCCACTTTTTAAAGAGGGCTTTCTTCACCCTAGCCTCCCTCTGGACTGTGTCGTTCCACCACCAAGTCTCCTTGTCACACTTGCGTTCACCCTTAGACACACCCAGCGCTGCCTTCGCCGCGTTAGTAATGGCTGCCTGAATCTTGTCCCAGTGGCTCTGGACTGGTTCACCATTATCTCCGACACACATCTCCATGGAGGATGAGGCAAACTCCTGGAATTTGCCTTCATCAAGCAGCCACCATCTAATTTGACGTCGGCAATGCTCAACGGGTTTGTCTTTAGCTTTCACGCAGAAGTCCATGACAAGTAGACGGTGTTGTGCAGTGAGAATCTCTACGAGTATGACTTTGCAGTTGGCTACTTTGCCGATGTGGTGTCTCCTGGTAAGTAGTTATTCGATTTGGGTGGCGTGCCTCCCGCTCTTGTAGGTGATTAGGTGTTCCGGCTTATTTTTGAAATACGTGTTCACAATGGCGAGATCCGCAGCCGCACACATTCGAAGGATATCCTCCCCTTCTGTGTTGCGGCTACCGTATCCAAAACCGCCGTGAACCCGCTCAAACTCCTCCCACGTCTCACCTACATGACCGTTCAGATCACCACCCAAAACGACCCTCTGTGATAGCGGGATGCTACGAAGCACATCACCGATTTAGTTCCAAAACCTCATTCTATCAGTGTCGCTACAACCAGCCTGTGGCGCGTAGGCACTTATCAAATTGGTAACGACCCCTTCGATAAGGACCGACACGGCCATTACTCGGTCGCTGAAGCGTTTCACCTCCAGAATGTTGTTTTGGAACTCCTCAGAGAGCACTACCGCAACTCCGTTCTCCCCACCAGGAGCGGTATAGATCAGCTTGTGTACTGTATTAGTGTGTTCGAAAATAATATTTTTAACGCAATTGCTCAAAAAATAGTTTACGAAGCCCGTATTGTCTCTATACATACATTCGAAAGTACAAACTTACGCAACATACAACGGAACGTGCAGAAAATAGGTACTTAGGTGAAAAAAATATATAAGAATTCCACCAAGGAGTTTCACATTAGGAGAGTAAATAAAATGAATAATTGAAACTCCTTGGAAGCGTTTTTTATCAATACAGTTATCTCACTTTAATTCTATTGAGAAAATGAGACGATATACTTGTATGTAGTTATAATTTTCACCACGCACATGTGACGACATTTGCAAAAGCGCGCCGTTTTCATATTATAGACGTCAAAGACTGTTGCGACTTTCCAACTGATAATGTTTGTTTCATTACCTATTGTACTGTTTTCTCGCAAATGTATTGATAAATATTCTAGAACACAAGTGCGGTTGCTGATTTTTACAAACTCGTGACCATTCATCTACTCGTTTTTAAAATCCAACTTAATACACTGGTATTATAAATAATTACTTTTATTATATTACTAGAGTTTACCCCGCGGCTGCGCCGCGGGTTAACCTCTAGTTCCTGCTTCTTGTTTATAGAGCAGGCGTTAATACAGGTTACAATGTAAAAAAAAAATATGTTAGTGCCATTTGCACCCGAAAAATTCACTTCATTTTATATCGCAAACTATCCGATCACCTGGCATGAGTATATATGTCCATTTTCGGCATTAAAACTACATTTAAACAAAATTACAATAAAAACGATCCAGTATTCCCAGTGTTTTCCGAAAACTTAACAGAAAGACATATCGAGTTACTATCGGATTTTTATAGACGATGCATTTTTATATCTATGAACTTGAGAAATGATTGGTCTCATCCAAACTTTCATCCTCTATTACAAACAGTCCTAGTTTTATTTATCTATCCCCCGTCAATGAAAACTAAAAAAATGACAAAAAGGACAAAATCAGCAAAAAGGACAAAGAGAGCAACATGGACAAAAAGGAAAAAAAAGAGCAAAAAGAGCAAAACAACATAAGAGCAAAAGAGCGAAAGAGCGAAAGAGCGAAAGAGCGAAAGAGCGAAAGAGCGAAAGAGCGAAAGAGCGAAAGAGCGAAAGAGCGAAAGGATGAAAGAGCGAAAGAGCGAAAGAGCGAAAGAGCGAAAGAGCGAAAGAGCGAAAGAGCGAAAGAGCGAAAGAGCGAAAGAGCGAAAGAGCGAAAGAGCGAAAGAGCGAAAGAGCGAAAGAGCGAAAGAGCGAAAGAGCGAAAGAGCGAAAGAGCGAAAGAGCGAAAGAGCGAAAGAGCGAAAGAGCGAAAGAGCGAAAGAGCGAAAGAGCGAAAGAGCGAAAGAGCGAAAGAGCGAAAGAGCGAAAGAGCGAAAGAGCGAAAGAGCGAAAGAGCGAAAGAGCGAAAGAGCGAAAGAGCGAAAGAGCGAAAGAGCGAAAGAGCGAAAGAGCGAAAGAGCGAAAGAGCGAAAGAGCGAAAGAGCGAAAGAGCGAAAGAGCGAAAGAGCGAAAGAGCGAAAGAGCGAAAGAGCGAAAGAGCGAAAGAGCGAAAGAGCGAAAGAGCGAAAGAGCGAAAGAGCGAAAGAGCGAAAGAGCAAAGGGCAAAAGAGCAAAAAGAGCCAAATGGACAAAAAGACCAAAAAGGACAAAATAACCAAAATGATGAAAATGGCAAATCACCCAACCAACCAAAGCCTGTCCCACTTTTGGGATAACATTTACATAAATCTATCCCATTACTCGGGATGAAAAATATCCCTTGTCCACCCTCGGTATGAAAATTACATACATACCGATTTTCAGCCAAATCGGTCCAGTAGTTTTTCCGTAAAAGCATAACCAACAAACAGACAAATATATTTTTATCCCGGAAACTATCCCATTTTTCGGGATAAAAAGTATCCTATGTTCATCCTCGGCATCGAAAATATATATATACTGAGTTTCAGCCAAATCGGTCCAGTAGTTTTTCCGTGAAAACGGAACAGACAGACAGACAGACAGACAGAAAGACAGACAAGAGTTACTTTCGCATTTATAATATTAATAATAGGGATAATAGGGATTAAAAGCAATTTATATTCGTCACATCACCATTACGGTATACAATAACGTGCCCTAATAAAAATACGCTTTTAGATAATTCTGATTAAACATTTAATATTCATATTTTTGTATTTGTATTGCTGTTGATCCATGCTATAACTCGAATTAAACTTTTAGTTCGCCTAATATAGTGAGACATAAGTTTTTATAGTTTCGACTCCGTCACCGCGAAAGGACTATTTGGCAGTTCTCGTACTATTTCAGCACTGCTAGATACACCAATTACTATTGAAACATTTTCATATATCATAGCCACAATATATACAAGGGACAACTCTGGAGCCGATTCCAGACATTTAAAGTGAGTAAGTTACCTTTTTGGGAATAGAATCCGATACTGTGCTCCAATAGGTGACATTTCCATACTGGTTATGGTGGTATAGGTTTATACATATCTCACTACCAATAAATGCTGAACTGAAGAGATAGATTTGATAATGACAACAGATAGTTGTAAATAGAATGGCTTCAAAAATAGAATTATGAATTCATGAATGGATTGGACTTCACATCCTGTTAACACGCAGATTGTACAATCAAGGACAGAATGGACGCGTGCGGTGAGATGCGCAGGCGATGCAATATAGGTCAAGGAACCCGTCCCCTTGCAGCCTCCTTGAAACAGCACGGCCAATCACCACAGTTACGAACCGTTCGTTTTTTTTTTTCGAATCAAATCATTTTATATTTACGTAGGTATCACTTGACCACCCGACTGGGGTTATCTGGTCATCGACAAGGACAAATTTAAATATTACCATTTTAAATAAGGAAGGGCAGCACAATACTGCATATTTCTTTAATTTTTTAACATTCTCGTATTCTCGGCAAAAACGAAACCTTTAATAATAGTTTTAGGATTATTGTTTTTAAGTAATAAATTTACGGTTGTATCGAGATCTCCAGTGTTTAGTTACATGTGCCTTTTTACCCTGCTACGATAACTAGTTCATTTAGATTTAATCGAATCGAATCCAAATGCTGAGACATCTTTTAGATTAATCAGGCTTTTGTCTGGCTTCTATGCTATTCATGAATACATCATACTGGCTAAGTACACAAATCGTGGAAAACCGTATTTAAAGAAGAAAAATATACGTGCGATTTTATACATTCCATACAATAGATCTGTACCGAAACCTTCGACTGATAGAACTTGAGATACGCATAAGAACTACCTACCAGCTTTGATGACGAAGCTTTACAAGAGATGTCATACGAATAACCAATATTGTCAAAAACCTTATGATGAAAATCTTGTACAAATGCTAACACAAATAATCTAAAGGCCACAGAAATGCTATGACTATTTCTACCATTCTGGTGAAATCTATAATACACCGATGTATCTGATGTAAAGAACCCGCCAATCTTCCTTGGACTAGCGTTCTAGATATACTGTATGCTCCTTTAAAAATAAGGAGGCTCGAGCCTTGGAATGGGGCGATTATAGGTTGATATAATTTTATAGTATAGTAGATAAAAAGAAATAGACACGAGAAAATGTGATAAGAAAAATATATAGTACTTTTTTTTCAAACTATTGTTTACATTATTCGCGGAGGACTTGAATTTAATAATAATATCTTCCAAGCCATGCATGATATGGAAAGGAAGAACCACAATTATACAAAAATGTAAAATAAAATTCCTGTATTACCTAATATTTACATTTTCATTAAATATTTAACATAAACAAGGCAAACTTTCAGACAGACCTATGATACATATTGTAAAAAAAGTAATTTTTGATTAGGATAAACCTTGTTTTTAATAAAGGTTGTAACCCAACCCAAAAGTCTGTAATTTCAAAATAAATATATTATGTTATAGTATAATAATAATATATATATATATATATAATATTATGTTATAGGTACATATAAAATGTCATTGTTAAGCCTTGTATTAGTTCAAATACCTTTAAAAAAACACGAAAGTTTATACATAATAATTATAGGGCAGTGACATGTTGCTGACGAGTTTATTGCACTTCTTCTACTTTACAATTTTATAACAAAAGTTACATGGTAGAGGGCAGTGATATGTTGCTAACGAGTTTATTGCACTTCTTCTATTTTACAATTTTATAACAAAAGTTGCATGGTAGAGGGCAGTGATATGTTGTTGACGAGTTTATCGCACTTCTTCTACTTTACAATTTTATAACAAAACTTGCATGGTAGACTCATGATTATCCATACTAATCTGTAAGTTTCATTTTGAAATAAATACTATATGTACATTCATCTTTTTGCAAATTATACAGGCAAAGTATGCAAATTTATTAAAGTTACGAATTTACAAACTCCGAGTAGATGTTTATGTAAAAAGAAATATATCCTCAAGTGGTCCAATTAAGAGAATTATCTGTTTATTTTGAATTCCATTGTGTTCACTGAATCGGTTTCACGGATTAAAACTGCTATTTACATTTTATCAATTTTGTTATATTAATATTTGTTCGTATTGACGTAATATATCATTTATTTTGTAAAATTGACTATATGCGTGATGCGAAGGAATCCGTAGTACCTATAAACGTTCACTATTTTGTGAACGTTTATAGGTAACGCATCTAACATTTGGCTATAGAATTGTAATAAAGGTATAAAGCCAATCAATAAACATCCCACTGCTGTAGTAAGGCTTCTCGATTTAAGGAAACGGATGGTGTACCCAACGCGCTTTTATAACGAGGGGAAAAGCGATTGAGGACGTTCCACCGCGGGGGGGGGGAGGGGAGGAGCGTGATGAGAGCGTGTGGGATTCACTACATTGGGGTGGTAACAGTTAAGCGGAAATGCTATGACCAGTCGGGGATATCCACTAATACCCCTCGATGTTCCTTCCTTGGTCTTATTCCAGGGCTACGTGATAGAGGAAGCAAGAACAACTCCGCAAGCCGTGAAAGGCATGGGTCCCATAGACCTTTTCGAATGCCAGGGGGGAGGTTACGACAAGCTGGTTCAACTAGAGTAACGGGATTTATGTACCAGTTATTCTCACAATGTTTTCCTTCAAAGCACGTGGTAATTATAACATTATACCTACACATATGTGCAAAAAATTAAGCGGTACCCTCTTCTAGGCTAAAATTCAATCCAAGGTCATTTAAATGTGTCGTGGATGGGTTAGCCACTAACTTAGCACGGGTTTATGTGACTGCTTTATTTTTATATATCGTATACATCACCTAATTCTATTAGCAGAAAATAACGCGTAAGAATGGTTTACAAAGTACTTGTTTCTTAGTAATCTTCCTTATTTCTTATGGATCTTCGTATAGCCTTCGAAGAGACTGCACCACTTTCAGTATTCTGCCGCCTGAATAAACGTGGCCATTAAAATTCGCAGAAGAGAAGGTGTATCTCAATTTGAAATTTAAAAATTGACACATTTAAATGTGTATGGATTCAGGATTTTTATTAGTATTTTATAGTCTCTTTTAATTGATATAAGGTATTATTTAAGAAATAAAATCGTATAACACAGTAATTTAATTAGTATAACACATACCTAAATACGTCCAAATTAAAATATGTAGTTTCAAATGCAACAGGCGATATAGGGCTGCGCGACATTTCAATTGAAACAAAACTTGAATCATGATTTTCATTACTTTTCCGTTGCGCAAATACTTCAATCGCTTTAGAAATAATATATTAAGCACCTATAGAAATTGTAAAGCTGGCACGCATACACAAATTTGCCATCTCACTCTTCAGTGTATATGCTCTTTAACAAGGGATGCTTTCGATTTTATTTTGATCCACAAATCAGATCCTGACTTGGTAACCATGGGATTGCCTCGGAAGTATACACTTACGAGTAAAAAAATAATTTGAAAATCTGTTTACAATTAACAGAGATATCATGTTACGAAGAAGTTGGTAAACAATTTTCGTGAGTTTCTCTAATTCCTTAAAATCTACTCATCAGATCCTTACATGTTAACAATGGAACATATTAGGGTTTATTATCTAGTACTACTATCTTTCGATTAAAAGATTTGTTTTGATAATCGGTCCACAATTGACGGAGAAATCGAGTAACGAACATATTAAAAAAACCAACCGGAGGATTGACAATCTCTTCCTTTTTTAGGTACGGTTAAAAATTTAATAATATTGGTTAAAACTGAGCAAAAGTTTATATAAAATAAGCAAGAATTGTATATATTTCAATACAAACCTGAAACTGTTTAGTAAAACATGTATTCGTGCTGCCACAAGAACTACTAACATCATTTACCATTAGTCAAATATAGAGTTAGACTGAGTTTTCATCTGGTGCCTATTTGCTTGAAGTACTAAAAACATTGTAGCGAAGATATGCCTTTTATTAGTCATCGTTCAATGTCTACCAACATTCTAAGGAATTTCCTCGTACTGCGCCACTTGAGCTTAATTCACACTATTATGACTACTTACAGCTAGCATTCGGAGAATTCTTGTTGCTTTTCTTAACAACTTTACAACGTTGGCCTTTCTCTTCAACCTGCTGTGCTAATAAATTCAGTTGGCTTGAAGGTTAAGAGCGACAGTTGCTTTTAATTTCGGGATGAAACATTACCAAGTAATATTAGTACACAAATCTTATTACGATTAAGTGCTCATGTAACGGTGTCGATTGCTTGCTAACGAGTTGGACTTGATATATCTCTTACGCTTTGTAACAGCTGTGAATAAAGTATGTGATGTTTCTATCGGCATTTCATTCAACCCTTCCTATACGTACCAATATATAAACATTGAAGATTTTGATTTTTCGACCAGAAGCTTTTGAGAAAATGACAGCCCTACGGCGACGTGCGCGTGATCTTGCCCTCGGCTCATCTAAGTTATAATTGCAAAGCATAATGGCGTCAGCGTCGCAGCGACACTGACCTCTCGCGTTTCAAGTACGCACGGTCGTTACCATCGCTCCCACCATGCACCAATAACTAAATGCAATGAAGTTAATATCATTCCAAAACAAAGTATCTTCGCACGTGGACTCAAGATGCAATCCCAAAAATCTCTAAATAAAATAATAACATTATGTCATCGTCTAGCAACTATTATACAATGATATAAAAAATAAGTATGTTGACATTAGACAAAAAAAATTACACTCAAATAAAGTCCTATGAAAATAAAATGAGAATAAGTATTTAAATTATAGGACGTATTGATGTAAATATTTAACCTATTGCTCAAAGGAAACCAGTGATTAACACAAGACGGCGCCGATTCCAAGAATTGTTTTATCGCACCGCTAATCTTACCTCTGCTATTCTCATACATCGTGGTTTTAACAAAAACAATTCAAGTTTCGAATCAGACAATTTATAAAGCCAAAATATTTTTAAAGAAATAAAAACTTATGAAAATGGGTAACAAACACAAGTTGCACCGCAAGTTGCAACTTTTTGTCATTTACTATAACGTGGGCCTCAGGTTTGTAATTGATCAGAGATATATTATAATAGATTATAGTCTTCTCCGTCGCTGCGCCTCGGGTTAAATCTTAGTGAGTAGCTCTGTTTTTACTTACATAATAACGTAATTACGTTTTTTTATATATCGGGAGCGAAGCCACGGACAAAAGTTAGTATACATATAAACAGTCCCTGAAAAATTATCTAAGTGATGGTGAAATCTGCCTAAAAATTCGTTACGTGGTTTAGGAGGCGTTAGCGGATATACAGACAGATGAGGAAAGCGACTGTGTTTTACACTATGTAAATATGATGAAGGTCATCCTTAATTTTCATTTTTTCGCGATTTCATTTCAGTATTGCTTTGTAGCAAACAAAATTCCTTTTTTTGTGAAATACAATTACAACAAATCCATTAGTTTCTACCCTAAATAAATATGATAGACAAAGACGAACGGAAAACATATATCTATTTTATAAAGGTTCCATTTTTACTAAAAGGGCTGCATATTCCTAAAAAGAGTCATTGCGCTTTTAGAGCTTCTTGTTGTATAGTAATAATACTGGTTTGTAGTGTAATATATTTTCAGTTCTAGTTCCTAAGCAACATTTTATTATATGAAATTATTTTACTACATACATACATACATAAATAACTTCACGCCAGTTCCCTTGCGGGGTAGGCACGAACAACAGAGCGCCATTTAGGCCCATTCTTACACACCTCACTTGCTTCTTTGACATTCATAACTCTTGCCATGCACGATCGTCTGTTCTTAAGGCTCCTGACATCACATTCTGCTAGTACACGATCAATTTGATCATGGAAGGTGTGTCGTGGCCTTCCACGACCTCTGCATCCATCCACTTTTGCATTGTATATCTGTTTAGTCATTCTTTCATCATGCATTCTTTCCACATGCCCGAACCACCGGAGCATTCCTTTCCTTACCTTCACCCCGACACTCTCTTTCAGACCAACTCTCTTTCTTACTTCGGTATTACGAACGCGGTCCGCGAGCGTCACTCCGCAGATTTTGCGCAGTGTTCGCATCTCAACCGCGTTTACTCTACTTTCATGCTCTCTCTTCCATACCCAACTCTCGCTTCCATACGTGAGCGTAGGTACTAGCACCGCGTTGTGTATGGCGAGCTGGGCCTTCTGGCTGAGGTTCTTAGCGCCTAGAAGTTTACCTAACTCTCCATTCAAACTATTCCCCAAATTCACTCTCCTTATTTTACTCTTTATGAAAAACACGATGTACGGGTGATTAAAGTGCACTTTATCTTCTTCCAGCGGATGACTGTGGTAATTAATAAAACAAAGGTGTGTCTGCTACTCGTCTAATTACCGACTGCACATAGACAGTTTTAATATATGATCAAACTATGATATTACTCACACATACAAAATTACGCTAACACACAAAATATGAAGATATTTTCAACTAAGCTTCACGTAGTATTATGAAACAATCCTATGAAAAGAAACTGGTTTAATACTGGTGTTGATTCGAGCAAAAACCATTGTGAATACTTTATCTATATCGATAAATACACTCATGGTTTTATTTTAAACGTTAAAATGAGATGGTACAATTGACTTTCGATAACTCTTAAAGTATTAGTCATTCGAACAAAGATATATCGCACCTACCTACCTATAAATAAAAAATATATTTAGGTACCTTCGTAAAGTTCATTGGCTGCGGATCATGGAACTTACTAAAAACATTCGATGCTCATAAGTTTATTTAACTAATAAATGACACTCGTTTCATGCGATTGATTTATATACAGTATCTGCAATTTGCATACATTATGATGTATTTGAATATTATATACATAAATATAAAATAAACTGTTAAACTGTCAACTTATGTGTATTAAATTTATTTGCTGATTTCAGCATTCTACGGAATTGCAAGTTGATTTCAAGGATATTGGGAACTCGTTGAACATTTCAAAGTTCTGATATTAAAGGATAAAAAGGAACCACATGGCACAACTCGGATGTCTGTGTGTCACAGTTTTACTCGGGAATTACTAAGTGCTATTGCTAGGGAAATTGCTGTCTCGTTGCTCTGCAGGCTTCAGGCTAGCTCTAACAACATCTTAAAAGTCCTGGCTGACAGATTTGATGTGCCTGTTCTCAATTGTTATACAACAATTATAACAAAACTTTAGGCTATAAGTTCTACTAATACTAGTTTTTAGTATCTCTAATTTTATGAATTTTACTAACCTATGAATGAAATATTGGATTGATTCGAAATAAATGATTATAGTTATATAAGTTAGAAAATTGAAATATAAAAGTTGAAGAAAAAAGCGCCAAATGAAAACACTCTATTAATTAATACACTTATTTGTTTCCTATTTTATTTTTCTGTTTAAAATCAAACCGTGTAGGCGTAGAACTTACCTTTAGAGGATTTCATTATTATTGTTATCGATTTATTACTTAATATGTCGCTTTATGCAGGAGTATCGTTCTAGAATACGGATTTTAGTTTACTAAAATATAAATAAATATAAAACACTATTTTGTTCATAAAAGAATCATGAGACGAAAACTATCTGACGCATAATCTTAACTCCACACAAGGAGTCTATAAATATAGGCCTAAAATATTGTAACATTTTTATTCGGCGTACTTGGAAACCGCATCAAAGTCTCCCGCCTACATCTCAAGTAATTTATATTATCAGGCAACAAGGCAGTGCCAGGCCGGAAATTAATTGAATACCAAAGAAATTACATCCGTATATATTGTGACCAATACCTTGAATAATGCTTAAGAAAAAGCAATTTTTTTATTGATAAATAGAATGTGACAAAGGTATTATACTATTTTATATAATAGTAGCTGTTGCTTCAGCTGCATTTTTTTTACATAATATCGGAGTCTTAGAGACTATTAGATTTACATTCGAACTATTATTACGCAGAGATGAAACCCTCCGCACCACTTCATGCCTTTTCCTGTTGAACCTGAAAATGTGTGGGTGGACTCTTAACTAAATTCACAAAAGTAAACTGATTAGAGTGCACCAAAACTGTAATAAACTTTTAAAAAATCACCAACTATTTTATTTTAAAATTAAAATAATTTAAAACCGTTTTCTTGGATAGGTTTTCTTGTTACTTAGACAACTTCCTCTATAATAAAATACTAACTGTCGAATCTTTAATAAGTCCTTAACCCTAAGCATGCGATTTGCTCTAAATACTAGACTACAACGAAACCAACAATCTACTAACAGAATGGTTTTCTATCCTGCTTTCTATTAAAGTTTACTATTTTTAACTGAGTATACACTTATCATATTTTTTAGAGGTCCTGGCAGACGTTGTCCTTCCCTGAAAATATAAAAATCTAGGACCCGATCCCAGCGCCACCTATGGATTCCAATTGTGAATCTAAACCGTCTCAGGACCCACTCAAACGCAGAAAAATCATCAATATCGGTCCAGGAGATTAGGAGGATCCTAGAACTCGATCCCAGCGCCACCTACCGATTCCACTTTTGAATCTAAAACATCCGGGGAGTCACTCGAACACACAAAAAAAGTTTCAAAGTCGGTAAACTCGTTCCCAAATTATAGCGTGTACATACATTTCTAAAATTCATTTTTATTTATGTAGATTTATTTACACATAATAATTTATATCAATGTGACAAACTCCCAAGTCAATTAAACATAATTATATTTGTGCTACTGAAACATACTTTAGCATAGCGCATGTAGAGAAGGGCTGATCTTTTTATCATTTGACTACGGTACAAAGCTGTACTTTATCAAAAATAACCCATATCTCGAAAAAAAGTTCAATAGATTTTAATCAAACTGATTCTTCGGCATATAAACATTTTAATAATTTTATTTATTTCCGAACGCTTTACTTTAAGGGTCAAAATCAAAGAATTTTTTTTGCACTTTCAGCAAACATTAAGGCTAATTCTGTACCCTATCCTACGGTTGCGTACTGGATGGCTGAATTTAAAAGAGGTAGATCAAGCTACAAAGATGACCCGCGTTATGGGCGGCCTTCAACCTCCGCTACGGAAGAAAATGTTAAAAAGTTTGTGAATATAGTTTTGGAAGACAAAAGAATAACTATAAAACATATAGCTGAGATCCTAAGTATATATTTTGGTAGCGTTCAATCTATTTTAACTGATTCACTGGGGTTCCAAAAAGTGTCGGCAAGAGAGATGCGACGAATGTTAACCAACGATAAACAAGCGACGTTTGAAAATTTCTAAGCGTAATAAAGCTGATTCGGATAACTTTTGCCGTCGCCTTGTCACCATGGATGAAACGTGGGTCCTCCATTTAGATCCTGAAATTAAGAGACAAAGCATGTCTTGGAAAGGACCATCATCTCCATCCATTTAGAAATGTCGAGTTGCTCCTACCGCTGGCAAAGCCATGGCCTCAATATTTTGGGATAGCGAAGGAATCCTTTTTAATGATTACATGCCAAAAGGCCAGACGATTACTGGACCCTATTAATCAAATTTAATTCCAAAAGTGCATGAAGCGTTTTAAAAAAAAGTCATGGAAGACTGTCGTTGGGCGTGTTGTTTACGCCAAATACAATCCGCTGTGCTGGCTGCAATCTCCTTGACCACCCATCATATTCTCTGGACTTATCCACAAGTGATTTTCACTTATTCCAAAATGAAAAGAGAAAATTCGTGGAACTAAATATCACGATAATAACGTGGTTATGACTGCCGTTGAGGAGTTTTTTGAGAGTCAAGAAAAACAATGTTTTTCACAAGGAATGAGAAAGTTAGAAACATGTTACTCTAAAGGTCTTGCATTGGAGGAAGATTATGTAAAAAAAGAAATATTCTTGTTTAAATTTTTGATTTTTTTAATATTGATTCCAATCCACTTTTTGATTTACCCTCGCAAATATTGAGTATATATTTTTCCATGCCTTAATGACTGTATGCCGCTAAACAATGGTGTAACTGACATGAGAAAATTGCCTGAGAATCACAAAGACAAGAACATATGACAATTCTATAATAGTTTTTTTTAACCAAATGACAATTATTCTTTGTTTCAATTCTTTCAGATTAAAAATTAATTTTCTCATTAAAAATTAATGAGCCGTTATCGGAAATTATAATCGTCTAGGTAAAGGAGACGGGGTCTTTTAGGCCAAAGAACAGTAATTAGTTGAGATATGGCTTAAAAAAGCGTCATATTTTCCTATTACAAAATGGAAGACATCAATCAACCTTAAATTCTATCTTCTATAAAATAAATTGTCGTTTATTATAATCGATTTATGTGAAGGAATTAAAACAATTAATTATATGAAAACACATCAGATAAATTTATTCAAAATGACTAAACCCACTACAATTATATAAATAATATCTACACAATCAAATAAATTTTAAACTCTCATCGTTTTACAATCTGGGCCCAAGAATATATAAAAGCGTGTCCGTCTCCTTTGTTTAATGTAGGATCCAAAACCTAACCTTTTATTACTTCATCATATTATAGACCAATTTATATATAAAGGTAATTCCCAAATCGAACACAAACTGGACACTATAGAATATTTACGAGAATGAATATTGTGTAAACGAATAACAGATGTATTACGCCTTGTACAAATATAGTGAGTACAGCAGTTTGTCACAAACATGCGTTCAATTAAATGATGTTGTTATTACGCCGAGTCTTGACAATATTGGTGACCCGCTTCTATATTGGCTGAATATATCTTATCGATTGTCGATAAAATATTCTATATGAATACTTCTCACTTATCTATACCGATAAAGGAAATTTAAAGTTCTGTATGTGATTTAAAAAAGGGTAAAAATTTAAGTGAAATCAATTTAAAATTTTTGATTTTTTTTTTATAATCTTGATTTGAAACTCTATGAAACGAAAAAGAGACACTAAAAAGAGATAAACATATAAATCTATAGGACTAAGCCTGCGAGAGAATGAGATATGAGTTTCACATTGTGCAGCACAGATTAGACAGGCAATAAGACCAATGATTAAATGCAGGTCTAAGTTGGACCGAAATAAAATTGGATAATAATTTATTTTTAGACTAAAACAGTGAAAATTTTTAAGTGACACTTAAGAAGTTTAGTTTGAATTATATGTTTTTTTATTTTTTTTTATTGCAGGAGTTCAGCAGACAGGCAGACGGGCCACTTGAGGGAAAGCGGTTACAATTGCCTATGGACATTTGCAACACTAAAGGTGCTATAAACGCGCTACTGCTCTCTTAAGGGAGACTGGAACCTGATCACTAATGGCGGAATACAACTCATGGCTGTTATGGCGACATACTTGAGACCAGGGGTGGTAGCCATCCAGTCGGGCAAATGCCCTACCACCTGGCTGTGGGTTGTCTTGTCGCCTCTTACGACAGGCCGCCCGGTCGCAGGAAATTGTATTTAATCTTTCTCCGTTCCTGCACGGATAAAATATGTTGACGGATGTAGGCTTAATTACTTATGTTTTTATTATTAAAAGTCAGAAAATAATTATCTGTGAGTATATTCTCTGAAGTTTCACTTCTACTGCGTGTGAACTGCACACACACACACACATTTTTTTATTTGTTTATCGTTCTGTCTTGAAGTTATTATAGACTCCTAAACAGCTTAATGGTGTTTAGTGAGTTTTAAAATTTAAAATAGGAATTTTATCTTCAGTTCCGTTCGTCTCATTTCGACATCTTACAACGTTCACATATAATCATTATAACCTAAAAGTCCTGCTTGAAGGAAGAAAAGACCAGAGCACGGATTATATCCGTAGACCAGAGTTACTGTATAGTAAAATTTGTTAACAAACGAAATAAATTTATTCCTCTTAATTAAGTATTTTTAATTTGATATATCTATCAGCTATATTTCCATTTATGGCATACTAGTGATGAGATGATATGTTGATTGATTAATATTTTTCTTAAGAAAACTAATTCAAGAGAATTAACTTTTTACCAATATGTTTAAGATTCATTTTTAAAATAAATCGGCAGGCAAACACTTTATATCCCCAAATTAAGCACTTTACGCTTGTGTGGGTAATATACATACATACATACATACATAACTTCACGCCAGTTCCCTTGCGGGGTAGGCACGAACAACAGAGCGCCATTTAGGCTTATTCTTACACACCTCACTTGCTTCTTTGACATATACAATATACAACGTGGCTAATATACAATGGAGAAAATTCGTTTCCGATATTTACTTGCAGATAGATAAGTCGGCAAAGGCTTAGCCCGCTCAACCACAGAAGCCGGTCATATGTAACATGTATCAACCATGTAATGTTTAATTTCAGAGAAAACATGAATAATTTTATCGATAAAATAATGTGTTCCGGCACTAAGTCCGCCTCTCGCGGCCGTGATTCAGTTGTGACCTTCGGACGAAAGCGAAACCGGTGTGGGTCATCGTGCCTCGGACACCCCCGTCCCACAGACGCCACTCGCCACGGCACGCGTTCCCTTTCAACTCATGTATGCAACTGGCTCTAGAATGGGTTAATATTGTTCTACTACTTGACCTGTATTTATGGGAAGATTTATTTTTCTAAATGCACTAAGTTAGCGATACCTGTCTTGATCGATATCCCGTCTGCATGGGTGCAAAGGCGTGCAGCTCTAGGCAGTGTGGTTAAGGAAGCACCTCCTGTGAGGTTCGAACTACAGTCGAGGAGCGAGTTGATTATTGAGCTTATGTAATTTTAAATCAATTATTTCAACGTCTCGGGATCATTCATTACATCTATAATGATGTAGGTATTCTTTTTTGTTGATCCATAGCATTGTAAAATCATCTATATGGTTGAACTCGGGTATATATATAAAATATAATTTATGGATTTATTTTCTACAGCGATGTATTAAATTGCTATTTGCTTCTACTAGCTGAACCGTGCACACTTCACTGGGCGTCAGAAAAATATTAAAAAATACTTATTATTAATCACAATTAAATATACTCTATGTCACTCAGGAATAACGTAGCTTTCCACTGATGAAAGAATTTTCAAAATCGGTTTAGTAGATCCAGAGATTACTCCCTACAATGTCACAAACTCACAAACTTACCTCTTAATTTTTTATGAGTTTAATTACCTACTAAGCAAATTCAAAATATTTCCCCTCCAGTACTGCCCGTATCCCAGTGACGCCTACATCGTATAATCCTATCTAGCCGATTAGGGTGCGCGGCAACCACGCAACTTTTTTCTAATACTTACTTTTTTCTAATACTTACTTTTTTCTAATACTTACTTTTTTCTAATACTTACAGTTATATAAAGGTGTCTTGAATATGAAGTAATTTATTTTGATAAAGGTGAATACCAACATACAAATAAAGAGCCTTTTCTAGCGGCCGCATTTAATTAAATTTTTAAAATTAAAGAACACTTATTGTGCCATAACTATAATAGTTAGACATATGCTGTTCCGACACTTTTTGTAAATAATGATGTGTCCTGCAAAGTCGTAGTACCTTATTTTATTCTATCATCAATAGTTTTCGCAGCGCACACAATTATAGGTATTTTTTTTACACCTTGCGTTACACTATTGGAGTTTTTGTAAGGATCCTTATTTTTTTTAAAATATAATATCTTACTTATAATAATCTAGTTAAGAAACAATTAGGCATCTCTTAAGTAAAAGAATCAGAATCAGACCCTAATCAATGAATATTTTTTTTACTTACAAACGTGTATTACCTACCTGTTGTTTACCTAAGAGAGATTAACGTAGATTGTACCCAAAATATTCGACTAAAGAGGAGTTTATGGGTAAGAGTTTCAATAATCAGTTGCTGAGCAGTTTCTTTAAATTGAAGAAACGATTATAAGTAAGGCCCTTTGAATTAAACGGTGTCTTAGCTTTTTTTTTCAAACATGGAAATAACAAGAGGTGTATGGAGTTCCTCCACTGACGGCTGTTGCCACCTTGTCTATATGTACAATTATGTAATAATGTTTTAATATAAATACACGAATAATTTAGGAATTATTAATCTATTGGAATAATAACCCATTATAATAATCTATTGGAATAAATAAGTATATATGTATATTTTTTTAATGAATCGAATTGAGTTAATGAAGTGCCGCAACCCTTAGATAGCAACACTAATATTTAAAATAAGATGCCTTAGAACTTAACTGTTTTTGGGACTTCGCCATAGACTAATACATTATAGAATTAATAAAAATTGTATGCTATTTCGGCATTTGGAGAAAAATAATAATTAAAATATGTTTCATTACATTGTAAAATGCAAAAGAATTGTGTATCTTATCAACCAAGACAAATTGTTATTGGCTTTCAGTTTTGGTCATTTTATTCAAAGTTACGTTCTATTGACTTTGTTATCGGTTGGTGTTTTGCCATAAAAATTATTTCCAGTGAATATTTTGGTAGCTAAACAAAAAATAAGTAACTGATTGTAAGTGTTTACGGGGTCTATGACTGAAAGAGGAATGGAGCGCTGTGGATGATGATACATACATACATACATAACTTCACGCCAGTTCCCTTGCGGGGTAGGCACGGACAACAGAGCGCCATTCAGGCTTATTCTCACATACCTCACTTGCTTCTTTGATATTAATAGCTCTTGTCATGCACGCTCGTCTATTCTTAAGGCTCCCGACATCACCTTCTGCTAGTACACGATCAATTTGATCATGGAAGGTGTGTCGTAGCCTTCCACGACTTCTGCATCCATCCACTTTTGCATTGTATATCTGTTTAGTCATTCTTTCATCATGCATTCTTTCTACATGCCCGAACCATCGGAGCATTCCTTTCCTTACCTTCACCCCGACACTCATTCGATGCAAACAATAATAATGGCCGAAAATTGTGTAGGGAGTGAGAGAAAGCTTATTGTGTGAGAAAGACAGGAGACCGGCTTCGTTCCTGTTTACTGTGTAAGAAATATTTTTAATGCCAAATCATAATTTTTTTTTGTCCAAAATTAATAAAAAAATTGGGGTGGGCCACTCTTATCACTTAGGAGTATAAAAAATAGGTTACGACCTGTTCTCAGACCTACAGAATATACAAAAATAATTTCATAAAAATCAGTCAACCCGTTTCAGAGGAGTTTGGTTACAACCACTGTGACACGAGAATTTTATATATAAGTATATAGACGCTTTTTTCAATTAAACTTAAATCACAGGAAAAGCCAGCTGACAACTTATTATTTTTTGCAAGGATAGTTGCTCTAATTTTCTAATATATTGGACAATGTATTAATAATATTGCTTTTTTCCAATTTTATAAAATGAAGTGTTTGCTGAACGCCTTCAAGGTCTAATATATATAGATCCTTTATGATCTACATACTTCTTCATCGCGTTGTTTTTCTTCAGTTTTAGCTACATACATCTAATTTTCATTGTATTATCGTAGTTTGCCTCCGAAATTGGAATGTGTACATTTTACTATCACGATATGCAAAGTATTACTTAATTTTAACAATAAACATCAAGAATCGTAATAGTAAATCGAGATTAGTAAATCTTGACCAACAATAACGAAGCGTAAAAATGAAATGAACTTTGGAGGAGCTCTTTGCCAACTCGTACGCAGATCCTCTGGGAAATCTAGTTTGTTAAAAAGGAAATTTCAGTATTAAGATTGTAACTTGTACCTGAATGAATTTTCATCCGTGCAGGAACGGACAAAGAATACGATTTCCTGCGGCCGGGCGGCCTGTCGTAAGAGGCGACAAAACAACCCACAGCCAGGTGGTAGGGCATTTGTCCGACTGGATGGCTACCGCCCCTGGTCTAAAGTATGTCGCCATAACAACCTTGAGTTGTGTTCCGGAATTAGTGACCAGGATCCAGTCTACCTTAAGAGAGCAGCAGCGCATTTGTAGCAACTTTGCTGTTGCAAATGTCCATAGGCGATGGTAACCGCTTTCCATCAAGTGGGCCGTCTGCCTGTCTGCTGATCTCCTGCAATAATAAAAAAATGAAGGTCAAATTAACAAATAAGTTCGAAAAAAATATTTTAATGTGTGAAAGTGCTCCCTACCCGTTGATGTCTTTTGTAGCCAGTTCGTAGTTTGCCCTTCACATCGACATGAGGCGGGGTCATTCAGAGACAATTTTCTTGTTACTTAAATACAGTTTGAATCTTGAGTTTATAGACTCAATAATAAAGATTTAAAAAAGTGTAATATCACCACATCTGCGACGAAATATTTCCTTCTCGTGTCCAGTGAAGAATTGGGGCTAGTAAAACGGAAAATTTAGAGCTACAAAAATAGTCAATAAAGAAGAAGAAGAATAAAGAAGTTTGATGACAGACGTGAGAAGAAGGCCGCTTAGATATTGCCATAACCCGTTTTTATTTTAAAATTTAGAAGAGGAGCATTATTTTTACGACTTGAAGTTAATATCTTACTTAGGTACATTGGCTGTAAAAAGGCTATTACAATCACCGATGTAATTGTAAATGTGTGTAAATGTACACTCAGGTGATTTTTATATTGTTAGATATAGGGTTAACGGATCTAAAATACAAAAGCCGGATTTTTGAGCTAAATTCCGGACTTCCTTGTGAATTTAACGATAATATCGCGTTATTTGAGCAAAAAAAAACTAACTGTAGAATTTTCTCGTTTATGTAGGCTCTACAGTACATGTGTTTATCTTTGGGATCGTTGTGATTTGAAACTCGATGAAACGAAAACGCGACACTAAAAAGAGATAAACACATCAATTTACAAAACTAAGCCTGCAAAGGAATGAGATACGAGTTTTACATTGTGCAGCACAGATTAGAGAATTAATAAGACCATCAGTAGACATTATCTAAAGTACAACATTGCCTTATCTTAAGTCGATTAAAAATAATAAGCAAATATAGCCTATTATATTGTATTAATATTCTTATCGCTTTATTTTGTTGTTTTATCGGTCTTGATATATCATCAGCGTATCTTAAATCTCATTATCCGGTCATGACATTTTTATCTTTGGATAATATTTTCGTTAAACTTTTATTGCCGCACTCAGAAAACTTAAGTATCCTCTTTAAAAGCAGCCATAATATATCGTACAGACACATTATTTATATTGTATACCTATATACAGGTAAATTTGCTTCGAGACGTTATTGCCTTTGTAGTAGTGTACGGTCAGCACATAAATAAAAACTAATACTTTTTATATATTTTTATAGGCAGATACTCAATATGAAACAAATAATATTAAAATAATAAATATTAATATTAAACATAATTTTTTATTGCTAAATTGTTGGTCCCTGATCTGAAGAATGACATTGGGTTTCTGATAGCACATTTCCGATGGAAGCCAATGAAATTGCTATGTCGAGTTTCAAGCTTATACATTTAGTAGTGTCGAAAAAGGATGCGATCTCAGCGCCATCTTTTTCGCTATTTTTGACTGTCCCACGGCAACCGCGTCAATTATCGAGATAAAATGTATTCTGTTACGCCCAGGGATATAAGATAGCTATACGTCGAGTTTCATTTAAATCCGCTTAGTAGTTTTCACGTAATGCTCCAACAGACAGACAGACAAATATCTAAAGATTGTTTCGGATTCGTTGGTCCAAATTAGGACCTCTGATTTTTTTGACACTTTGAAGGCCATTGTACAAACTCGAACCGTTTGCAGATTTATTATATACAGTGATTTGACTTTCACCATTGTATTTTGATTGTAAATATATTGTCTGCTTCAAAATGTTAACCTTTTTTTGCTGATTCTACAAGGAATTTTAAATTTCAAGTTTAGAATTCCTGTAAATATACAAATACTACAAACGCAAAAACTTCTCGAAGCTAATTTACCTATACACAGGTTCGTGTTTGACCGACCTTGCACCTGATATGACGTGGAAATGCAGCCTTAGATGGTGTCTAATAAAATACAAAATGACTAAAAAGTACCAAAAATTGTTGATCATCATTTATCATGCACATATATAGTTATTGTTATATACTTACGTATTGATACTTACAATTCTGACATTATTCACCATGTCGCTATTTCAGAAGTTTTATACCCGAAGACTCGAAAGCTTTCATGATTATTTACGAGTGAGTATGTTTCTTACATAGTTCCAGTATCATACCTACTTACTTATAAATATATAAATAAATCAACAGCGCTGAAAAATATAAATAACTAGCTGATGCCCGCGACTTCGTCCGGCTGATGCGGTTTTTTAACTATCCCACGGGGACTCTTTAATTATTCGGGATTAAAAGTATCCTATATGTTGACCAGGCATATAAGCTATCACCATACAACATTTCATTTCAATCGGTCCAGTCCTTTCGGATGTTAGTCGGTACAAACAGACAGACAAACAGAGAAACAAAAAAATCGAATTAGTCTAAATCTAAATTAATTTCACTTCTTACATCCCCCTGACTCGGTTTTTCTATAGTTCGGACCTCTACAGTTTTATATGAATAGATAGTTACCAGTTGTAACGCGTTTTATTTAAACATAGTGAATATTAATGTAGTGTCAGATAACCTTAGGTTTTTATTTTTAATACATACATACATACATACATAACTTCACGCCAGTTCCCTTGCGGGGTAGGCACGAACAACAGAGCGCCATTTAGGCCCATTCTTACACACCTCACTTGCTTCTTTGACATTCATAACTCTTGTCATGCACACTCGTCTGTTCTTAAGGCTCCTGACATCACCCTCCGCTAGTACACGATCAATTTGATCATGGAAGGTGTGTCGTGGCCTTCCACGACTTCTGCATCCATCCACTTTTGCATTGTATATCTGTTTAGTCATTCTTTCATCATGCATTCTTTCCACATGCCCGAACCACCGGAGCATTCCTTTCCTTACCTTCACCCCGACACTCTCTTTCAGACCAACTCTCTTTCTTACTTCGGTATTACGAACGCGGTCCGCGAGCGTCACTCCGCAGATTTTGCGCAGTGCTCGCATCTCAACCGCGTTTACTCTACTTTCATGCTCTCTCTTCCATACCCAACTCTCGCTTCCATACGTGAGCGTAGGTACCAGCACCGCATTGTGTATGGCGAGCTGGGCCTTCTGGCTGAGGTTCTTAGCGCCTAGAAGTTTACCTAACGCTCCATTCAAACTATTCCCCAAATTTACTCTTCTCTCTTACTTTATTTTTAATCTACCAATTAAATGGTTTGATATTCTACCTGTAACTATATAATTATAGTGATAGCCTTTTTTGATTAATAAGTACTATATATCTATACTAATATTATAAAGACGAAAGATTTGTAATTTTGTATGTTTGTAACGAATAAACTCAAAATCTACTAGACCGATTTCAAAAATTCTTTCACCATTAGAATGCTACATTATTCCAGATTATTTATTACTAGAAAAAAATTGGGATCTCTACTAAAACTTCAGTAATATAACCGAAGTTGTAAAAAAATTTAGTGTTTAAATGAGTCCGGGGATCGTTTAGATTCACAATTAGACCCGGTAGGTGGCGGGTTCGGGTTCTAGATTTTTATTTTTTCAGAAACCGCTATTATTGAATAATGCTAATGGGAATACTTTCTTTTAGTAATTATAGGTCTCTTTCGGTAAATAAAATAACCATTGCTTGGAATCATTTGATACGTTAAATCACAATCTATGAATATTTGATAATATAAACAAATTTATTAAAAAATCAACCTTTTCGCTTAGTATGCCATTTCTTCACAGAATTTGATCTTTAGAAACTACAATATGAATTAGTATAGTAATACAGTATGTGTTTTTTTCTATATTAGACGATTCGATTCCTGACAACTGTAATAGCTTTTTCATAAATATACCACTTTAATATTTTCTTAAGTTTTCGCGACTTGTATACATAATAAAACTACGTTTTAACGGTTTTAAGCGCGGCAATTTTATTTGATTTTGGTTTTTCCGACATTTCGGCCACTTTTCAGTGGCCGTGATCACGGAAGACAAAGATGTCAAGTGTCAACGAGTATTGTTAAATTAGATTAGGCTCCCATAGAGTAAATAATAACCACAAACAAAATTAAAATTAACAAGTTGGCGGTAGGCTAAATAAAACTTTAACAATACTCGTTGACACTTGACATCTTTGTCTTCCGTGATCACGGCCACTGAAAAGTGGCCGAAACATCGGAAAAACCAAAATCAAATAAAATTACCGCGCTTAAAACCGTTAAAACGTAGTTTTATTATGTATATCACTTTAGTTTTCGTCAAATTCGGCACCAAGAGTCCCTTAAGTGTTTTTCGCTATTTTGTATAATTTAGGATTTGGCCATGGAGGCAGGCCCACTTGAGAAACTCACCTGTACACTATAGCTGATATATACTGTAGGTATATTACCTTTGAGTATGGAAGAAGAATACTGAATAAATTGTTATTCTTAAACAAAATATAACTCGTAACACATTCTTCCAACATAGTTGGTGGTACCACTAATTGAATCCTGTTTTTATAGAAAATCTAAATTAAAACTGTCAATCAATCTTTTATGTATATAAACACCTATAACACGGTTGTCCCTATTAGCTGCATGAGGAAATCTTTTATTATATAAAACATATTTCTTGAACTTAAATCAGTAATAAATAGAAAGACCTAATTAGCTCCTTCTTTAACTTCATTAAATTCATGCAATTTACTAAATTCAAAAATTACTAATTAGGAATTTTATTTAAAACTGTAAAACAGTAATAACTAGCTATGTTTCAAATAACAATTTATTCAATTAATTAATAGTATTAGTTAAATTATGAATAAGATAAATATATCTATTATATAGGTATACAATAACATTAATTGAGAATTTTAATTAATACTTTTTATAAAAAATAAGCATCTATCAGTGGTGCCACCTGTGTCGGAAGAGTGTGATACGAGTTACGTTTTTTATTGTGCGATTCTCATTCTTTTATATTCTTCTTCTATGGTTTCGTTCAGTATTGAGGTTGAAAGAATTGAGTATGTGTATTTAAGAAATTTTACAAACTAGACTTTACCTAATATATTGAATCCAGCCAACCTTTGACTATGACGATCGTTATTTGCTCGTTGTAACGATCTGTTGGGGTGGCGGCTGCCACTGGATCGTTCTGGACTGTAGACCGCGTTTCAGCACACCTAGTGAAGTATTCCTTCCTGTCCGGTGGAGTGAGTATACTGTTTACGGTTGTCCTTCCGTATTAGTTGGATGAGACAGGCTGCCGATCGGGCGGTATGACATAGTCTAAAAGACTTATTACATAAACCTAAGTTATTATTAAGTTTAGAGTTTAAATTTAATTATTAATTCTGTATTTAGTCCCGGAATAAATTAAAACTTTGTCCTAAATGTGCTATTTGAGTTCGTCGTCTAGATAAAGTGTTTACTAAGTAGTTAATGGCTCAATTACCTAAACTTCGTCAATTGTTACCTGAGGATGAGAATATATAACAATATATACGCTTTTAACTTGTAAAACTTGATACTAATATGTATGTGACGTAGGTTTATGATAAAATTAGATTTTTATCAAAACTCCTAGACTTTTTATCAAGAACTAGAAGAAGGCAGACTCAGTTTAATGTTATTATAAACCTGAGAAACATATAATTTTTTTTAAATATTTGTATTTTAGTGAAAGAATTAATGTGTGTCGTCATAACCGCCCGTCCGTCCGCTTGTGTTTGTAAGTCAGGCAGAAAGAAATCTATTCAGAAAGATGAAATTTTATCAGAAAGTACTTGGTTTATATCGATGAACTATTACAAATAGTCTATATGGCACCACATAATGGTGTTGTAAAACTGCGAAACAACTCAAAGTAAGGAATAGCCAACGTACATGTAACTGAGTGTTGAAAACAATTTGGCGTACATACTAATCTGTTGTGTGTTAGTCAGATCTTGAAAAATCACGATTTTTTTTATTTATATAAACAGACGGAGAGATAACCAAACTTCTCGATTTTAGTACCAAAGTCGTAAGAATCGATTAAAGCAGTAGTCGTTCGTCACCTCTCGGGGTCTTTAGTGTTCTTGGGCTGTGACGTACTTAGTAAATATAGTTCTATCACAAGAATAACTTTTATAATTCTCTACAAAATCATTCAAAAGTTAAAGATGAAGTAAGCTACAATCTTCATTATTTCTAGAAGCCTATAATATATACCGTAAATAAACAAATGTGTTTGTTAACACCATTATGATAGATGAAGAAAATGACATCGTTTCGAACCCAAATGATTAAGAGAAGGTGAAGCCAAATAGAAATATAGAGACAGAGTTACATGTACAGTGGCTGACAGTCTGAAGTCATATAGAGCCAATTCTCTTAGAGAAAATGACTGTCATATACATAGAGGTGAGACTTTTGTGCTAATTGTCTATGGAAAACTTAAAGACTTAAAACAGAACTTTATTGTCATTTCATCATGATTGTAGAACCAAAATTCACTTTTTGCAATAGTAAACTATATAAGATTAATGTTACTTACGTACTTACAACATCCTTTTTGTACCCCATTGTTGTAGAAATAATCCTGGTCTGATCGGGGCTTGTCCTTGGGTGAAATTTCTGTATATACTATATATACAAGGATTACTATTCAATGTCAGGTCACATTTAGTATAAATAGTCAAAAGAGCCTCTACGTTGACCATCATATGCAAACAATACAAATCTTCCAAATATTCAGATCATTCTCATGGTCTTCAACGATATACTACTGGGTTTTTATTATATTATTTGAAAATGAAAGTTTATATTTAACAATTACAATTACTCTATATTTAACTCTTAGAGATTACTTATCGTAAAAGTCATAAGTCTACCGTCGCTTGAAGACCAATTTAAGTTACTGTTAAAGTAGAAGCGATGCATTAAACTCCTCAGCAACATATTTACCTATAATTATTATATTGTATTCGTAAGAAATAAATTATAGGTACTTATTAATTTGATAACATTTATTGTAGAATACTGACCGTTAAATGTAATCCTGTGTCTAGTTAAGTTTGAGGAAACGTTCTTTCTACTTAGTTACTAGTTTCTAGAGTAAAGTTTTGGTTGTTCTACAATCATATGACTTTAGTATAAAATAGTAAAAATCATTAAATTCTTTTAATTAATTTCTTTCGTACTGAATAATCTAAAGATTTAAAAATATATTAGGACATTTTATAAAGAAAATAAACTAATAGAAGTATTTCCTAATTAGGATTTTGGGCTAGCTGTCTCGTAAATAACTATAGGGGTGATTTCGTTCTATTATTCTATTATTGCGCGAGTGACACAAAGTTATAAGAGAATAAAAACTGTTAGCAAAATATTGAATAATTTTAAGTTTAATTTCAAAATCAATTGTTTAATCACTGATCGATATTTGATATTATTAATGATCCTAAGTGATGAAATATATACGAATAAACAAAAATAGAGTGTCTATGACTACAAAAAAGGCCAAGATTAAATGAAAACTGTTTCTATACGATTCCTAAACATAAAGGGTCATCTTAGAATTGTCTGTCAACCTGAAACTGTCTCAAATAGGTTCAGAGACGACGAATTTCAATAAACATTTTCGGACAAAAACACCGTAATGTTTAAGAAAAACTAAGTTCTAAAATTTATATTAAACTCCGTTTAGATATTTCAGATTTTTTAGACGAAATTTTAAAAAGGTTTTTATTGAAATTCTATAATATTTATTGAAATCTTTTGAGTAATTTCGGAACCTACTTGAGAAAAATTTTCAGACAGATAAATTTTCTAAAACTAGTTATTTATAATTGAGCAACGTATAAATAACAGTTTGACTGAAATTTTCCTATTTATTCTGAAACATAGGCACTCACAAACTTTTTTTAAGTGCAGATTAAGTAATAATAAAGTCTACAAACAATACGGTCTTCGGACTGAGTTAATGTGTTATTTGTTACGGGTCAAGTTTTAAACTATGTATAAAGAGAAAAAACTGGCTTTTTAATACTGATATCGGAAATCTTTCGTGAAATATGAGATTCACAATTAATTGTCGTGATTTTTAGGGGAATTTATGGAAGTTGTTTTAATATGTTATAAAGCCTATTGCCCATTCTAATAATGTCCTAATTTTGATTATAACCATTATGACCATGGAAAAAGAATCACCCAGTACAACTAACTCGTAACACTCTATGGAATTCGTAAATTTTATTAATGAAATTGAAATGGAGCTGCTTGGGAATTTCAATTTATGACCGATTATTTTTTATATTTTTGTCAGTGCTTTTATTAGATATTTATTCTACAACATTACAAACGAAAGTATAACTTCTCAAAATATACCTAATTACAAATTAAACCATACTACAAATAAAAATATACTTACAAAATAGCATAAATATATAAGTAACAAATTGACTCCAAATCGCTGTCGGCGGGGAGCTGACTGTTTTAAATTTAAGAATAAGGTTTTGAAGTAAGTTTTAATAATAAGATGTCGATTGGAACTGTTTATTTAGATTTTCTATAAAAACAGGAACGGACTGATTATAACCAGGGTGTGCTACGAGTTATGCTTTTTATTAGGTGATTGTAATTCCTGTATAGTATAGATAATTGATTTAAAATGTCCTAAAATGTGGAATATTAATGATTTTTAACATTTTCATGACAACAAAGAAGACTTTTTCATATTTCGATCGATAAGTTCTACTTCATGTTCACTAGCAATTGTGAACGGTTTATGTTGAAAATTGTTTTGAAAACTTGCTGGTCTATACGATGAGTTTTTGTTGTAATTGATTTTATAATGTCACAATATCAGAGGCATAGCTATATAATTCGCATCAAGCAATGACGGTTGGGAAAATAAAACAACAATTTTGACATAAAGTTTATATTAAACCCACAGATCTGAAACAGACACTACAAATTATAACATAGTCAAGAAAATGAAAGCCACTAAGAGTTCCCAACAGCTGGTTAATTAATCAATTGAACTAATTTAAATCGAGATAATTACTATTTGTGGTACCAGCAAACAGAATAACTCTTTGGCTTTCAAGTATTCAAAATAATCAAATCATCCACATAGCGTTGTTAACACGATTGTGAATGTTTGGCACCTTACAAAAGATCGCTTAGCTTCACACAATTAGTTCGCATTAGTTTCAATTCGATCACGTGTGTAAAAAATAATACAAATTGTATTACCTAATCTATTAAATCTCGTATCTAAACGATATCCGATACCAATCATTAATTTAGTATTAAGTAGCAATAGAGAAACAACTACATGTAACATGCTTACACACGTGATGAAAGAGACGCATAGCAGGTATTCGCCGTAGCGGTGTGACAGATCTGCTGCCTTAAACTAGACTAATCTATGATAAAGACTTAATCTAAAAATTATATTTTAGAGATACTGAATAAATAACTTTACCGAATAGTCGCACCGGCTTCTGGTCAAGTGCGCCCATCCGTAAAATCCCAACAGTACCATCCTATAGTTGTTTAACTTTGCTCTATGTTCAAAACAAATGAATATAAACAATATGAAAATAACTGAACGCATGCATCTCCAATAAAACATAACTAAGGCCAGATAGGGACATATATAAAGAAAACAACATCTTATCATATTTTACTTCTCCGTTTTTACTCAATGTAACAGAAAACGTCTGGTAAGTGGTAACTGGTCATTAAATTAATACATTATACACAAACATAATCTTCACAAAAACTTCCTTAAACATTACATTCCTTATGCTCTATCGTTTATAAACCTGAAATCACTACGTTAAACTTATTTCAAAATAAGTCTATCAATGAATAGAATATGATAAATAACAAATTTACCGTACTTGAATATATTTACATAAGTTTTGTAATACTTAACTTACTGGTACTACTAGTATGTGCTTTCAAACAGTATGAAGGGAGACAAATATATTTTTCTAAAATATATAATATATATAAAGACGTAGGGCTGTATCTGGGAATAAGGCGCATATCTCGGCTGATTGATTACAAGTAAATTGAAAATCGATTAATTAGTAAATAAAAACGTTGGAAGGCAAGTTGAGGTATTTCGTTAGTGCTGCGACATGCGCCCTGTCCCATCGCCACCTTTATAACTCTAACACTATTACTCGTTATTTGAGGTAGTTAAGTTTCGTATATTGTGTCATTGTCACTTTATTGCTATGAAGAAAAACACATCAATTATACAATTTAACAATATAACACTTTTATAATAACTCCCGCACAATTTTGTAAATACATTTATATAATATAATTGGTATGTTTGTTCAAGTAATGTCGTTGGGCGTTCGTTCCTAAATCTAAATGGCAAATTGATGGAAACGAACGCAGCCCCGACTGATTCCGATGATTTTATTTATTAAATATAAAATACTTATTTATAAATAATACAATAAATTATGTTAGAGGTAGGCCATTTCGGTCCAAATTGTTCAACAGTTATTATTGCTTTTCTCGTACTATATAAATCGCTTAAATTTTTAAAGATCTCTATAACACATTGTTGATTTTGAGGTAGATTAAATTGCTTGTGTAATTATTTAAGTATAAAAATATTTCTGCGATATAGTCAACATTCAAATACAAACATTATCAAAAATTATGTGGATACAATGCTCATATTGCACATTAGTTCATGTCAAACGAATATACGGTTAATTTGTGTGCTGACCAATGATATGAATGCGCGTATGAGCCGTGCTAGGTGCCTGTGCGCAGTTGTTGATAGCGATCGATAAGCTGCTACCGCCCCGCACATCAGCGCACGCGCATTGTGGTCCTGATATGTTCCATAAAACTGTTTAACCACCGATTCATAAATAGATATATACAAAGATTTCATGATCTTAAACTTTTAAATACATAATCGATATCGTGACTTTTTAATACTATACAAAAACATTTACATTATTACTTTAAATTATTGCTAGAGAATTTTTTATCATTAGGCTATTAAAAACATTACAAATTAATTTGTTTCGCAACAGACAGTTGGCGGAATAAATTTGGCAACGTTTAGGAAGACTACTTTCCTACCACTAACGAAACAGGAATGTATAAACTAAATTCGTTCAAATAACACATTGGTAACTTAATTGGACATAAAAATATTTCAAGGAGGAAATCATTTTGAATTTCATACAAAGAAGTCAACTAGTTTACAATTAAACAAATATTAACAGATAAAATTATTAGGAAGCACCGGGAACATACAAAACGTAATTTATAGAAACTTTTACAACTAGAACAAAAAAGCAAACTATACCTACCTAGCAGTCATACAGACCTACGAACCAGAAGAGTGTGTCGAGTCCAAGCCCACAAAAAAACGAATAGGAATCGCTTTTCATACGAAACGATGTATAATGTAAGGTCATGGAGGGATACTAGAAATTCCAATCGCTGAGAAAAAAAGTAACTTCGAAAAGCTTCTTTCTATATCGTATATAAATGCATGAGCCACCATTCAATCTTATCTTACTTTCTGATGTTGTATTATTTAAAACATCATATTGTTTACTAATTTAAATCGGTCAAAAATTAGTAAGTGATAAAATCTTTTAAATACATGACTGATTTGGCATAAAATATGTTTAAAAGGTTTTTTTTTCGGCGATTGTAATTCTTAATAATCGTCTCCTATAGTATATATAGTAAACCATTCAACAAAGTACCCGTCGTCATATTTCCACCCGTGCCTTTTACTACTTCTATCCAACCTACAAAAATTGATCATTGACGAGTACTGCACTTTCACCTAAGATTCTAACCTATCATTTGGCAATCTCACACATAATTCATGAAAATTTTATTAATGTAATTTGTACCAATGATAATTAAATTTGATTTCTGGCACGAAATTATATTTTACTCAAAAACCTACCTAATTAAATGTCTGGCAATCAAGTCCCTTTGTCAATATTTACAAAAATTACTCTAAGTAAAATTTTAAAATTACACATAGCATCCTTTAAATTTAACAATTATTTTCGAAACATATAATTTTAACTAAATAAAAAACACCCTATGGTCCATTTTAATTTACAATAAAATTAATAAGATATGTCGCGTACCTTTTCGGTTTACCTAATTATTCCTAAGAATTTTGTGTATTTCAATATGTGAAAATGATATGGTTCGATCTAAACGATATCTCAGAATTATACTAACGTCATGTAATTATATGTTTAGCGCCCAGACACCCACGCATTTAAAGTCACCTTGCACCGAATGCAAGGTTACGTTGAGTGTACAACAAAAAATGATCAGCTAACTAAACGTATGCGTCTGATCTGTGCCGCGGCGCAGTGCAGCGCGGCGGCCGGTGTGCGTTCCCATTACAACCGTAACCAACCTAATCGCAAACACGAAACATATTTTTCTATGAACCTACACGAACGGAATACTTTTTATTGCGTATCATTTTCCTCTTTTAGGAATACATCTATACATAATGGGGATGTTGTAGAGATATATAAATTGCACTTAATTATGCTCAATATTAGCTGCCTGAGATGTAGACGTAGGTGAATTGGAGGACCGCGAGGACACAGATGATGAACGTAAATTTTTCTTTATATGAGTATCGGAATGTTTCACCATATGATCTTTCCTAATAAACCCTTTACCACAATGATCGCACGCGAAGGGTTTACAGCCGGAATGCAAACACATATGCCGTCTCAAATCGGTCTTATGGTTAAACGATTTCGGACACTCGTTACATTTGAACGGTTTGTTGTCCATATGTTTAATACAATGACCTTCGTATGAAACGTCATCAGAAAATCGTTTTCCACACCTATTGCATTTAAATGGCTTTGCACCTGAATGGAAAGTTTTATTATGCTGCGTAAGATAACATGCTTTGTTGAATAACTTGTCACATTCGTAGCATTTGTGTATTTGAGTGGCAGGGGCTGATCGCTTTAATTGTTTGATCTCTGTGAGCGGTGTACTCACCGTCGATGAGACTGCTGGTGAGCTGCGGCTCTCGTTCTCTGCTTTAGCACTTTCAGGACTCGCAGGTGACTTCATCTGAGTCCCATAGTTCTCCTTATTAGCGTAATCCATTATATCTTCTATTTTTAAAATTTGAAGCTCGCTTGAGTCAGATCGTAATAAATTATCCTCTCGTTTAATAGTTTTACCACCTACGGCATATCCATATGGATAAACTTTAACATTTTCGGGATTAAAACTAACAATACTCTCTTTGACCCTAGGTCGATACGCGTAATCATATTCGACGCCCTGTTCACATATTTCAGAATTATTGTAGTGCAGAGGAGAGTTGACCGGATCAACAATTATATAACCGATGGTTGACTCATCAGCAACTACTTGACCCCCCACGTTAGGCTGTGTGATATAGTTTGAAACATAAACGCTGAAACTCTGCGTCTGGAGCTGCGAGAAACTCGGCAGACGTCCACCGGCAGGCTGGTTCGACGTTTCTTGTTCCGTTACCTCGACTTCTTCAAGTGAAGATTCACCAAAAGTAGCCGGATTGGCTATAGGCAGATTGTTGATAGCCATATCCATAACGTGGGGGGCCATCCCGTTTGGGTAACTCGGTGCTATAGTCTGTTGAAAATTCTGACCCAAATATAATGGGGTGTGCGTGGGGTCCGGTACCGAAGGCCCCAAAGGCTCCGTAGACCTCGGACTGTACGGGTTGACACCCAAATGACTGAACGGAGGAAGCGTGTGCGCCGTAAGCGCCGGCGTACTCTGGGTTAGAACTGGAGTTGAAATATTGCTGGTTGACACTGATAGCAGGCCCCTCATATGGTGATTTTGAGAAACAGAGGGACCTGCTTCCCCGTTTGGGGGATTGCCGGTTGTAGATATTGCTACACCTTTCGACGCCTGATGATTGCTGTCATTTGGATTCCCTATGCCCGGAGGTTGACTACCTATATTTAATGGATGGGATCCGACCTGATGTTGTAAAGGGTGATTAGCTAGAGGATTATTACTGAAATTATTATCTAAATTACCCTGTTGTAGATGCGTGTATGGCGACTTGGACTGCATGCTGGCGACTCGATGTGAACGATCGAAGCTCTGCGATGCGTATGGAGATTGAAGTGCACCGTCATCGACGCTGCGGCCATCCTCTGACGGCACGGGACTTTGAGTGTTTGAGTCAGCCGCCTGTTGTTGACCACGCGATAATGACTCGCGACTTGGATGATGGTGACTGGATATAGGCATAGTAGCTGGATCAGGCTGACCCGATGATCTGACAGCGTTTTTATGTAAAGTTGTATTGTAATGTCTTTTTAAATGTCCGGAACTTGTAAACCATTTATTGCAAGCTGTGCAATTGTAAGTCTTCGGACGCCGTGCTTCATTAGATTTCCAGTTAGCTCCTTTACCACCAATAGATGGCAGTGTTGATGAAGTAGGGTTAGCTGGTTGGGTGCTTGTAATCTGCGGAGCCGTCGGGGAGTCGTATGGTCGATAAGGTGGTTTCATATCCGGGTTCGAGGAAGCTACTTGCCCTGAATAGTCTGTTAGAGGTGGCATTTGTACCCCAGGATAAATCTTTTGTTCAACGTGCATAAATGGCTTTTGTTCATGATGTACAGAAAGAAATTTATCTTGTGAATATGCAAATTTTTGATCAGGATGGAACATTTTGGTTTCAGATGGATATGTTTTTTGTTCAGCAAACATTTTCTGGTCTTTAAACAGGGACACATCTCCATTAAGTTGAGGGTTACTGTACAACTTTTGAGTTTCCCATGGCATCATAGGAACGGTACGAGTATTAACTTCACGTCCCTGTGTCGGAGTTTCTTCATACTGTGTAGTTTGCGGTTCGCCGTCATTGCCTTGATAAACAACTTTCTGTGAATCTAAGTCTAGAATATCTGATGATTCTTCGTGTTCTTCCTTAACTTTGACATTTTCATTATGGTAACCTGAATTATTATACTGTTTGCTAGGGAATTGTTGAAATGGCATCGACGCGGAAGTGGGCACCGAGCTGCTACCAGCATGAGCAGAGTTACAATGCTCGTTGAGTTGGACAGCGGAATCACACACAAAGCCACATTTATCACATTGATTAGGCGACGGCGATGGCGTCGGTTGATTAAGAGGCTGTCCATATAACGGACTTGATGAAGATACTCGTGGAACCCTCTCTTGCATATTGTATGGATGAAATCGGTTTGGTTTATGATACTCTTGTCCGTATTGTGATTGTTCCCAATTAATTTGATCTGTATGTTGACTTTGTGGAAAACCAGAATGAGAGTAATTGTTACCGAATTGAGCTCCAGGTGAAAAGTTAGTCTGGTCGGGGTTCTGGTAGGGCGACGGTGCACTGTGGTAACTCTGCGGAGTTGCTGGATGTGGAAACTGGCCCGATGTCTCTGGCGTGGCCCGTTGCTGAAACTCTGGACTCGGCTTAGTGATCATGTTGTCACTCGAGTCAGCCGGAGCCGACACTGTTGTTTCGTTTTTCACTTTTGAGCCGTTATTATTATCCGAATCATTTTGTGAGTTTTGAGTACCCCACTTCACGTACAAATTTTCTTTATGATACTGTAAATGTACCTCTAATGATTCAACGGTATCCAAATAAAGATCGCAAATCTTACAGTGATAGTCCCTCGAGGGTAATGTTGACGATACAGTGCTGTTGTTAGCCATTTAAGTCATCAATCCAACGGAGAGCACCGTCTCCTCCAACGAAAGAAAAATAATAAAAAAAACACACCGGTTGTGTTGACATACATGTAGTCCGTACCGATTCAGGCGCTACAGGTTAGTCATGGTCGCGGCCGGCACGTCGCCCTCGAGGCTTCACTTATACTACGGCGGCGTTTTCGAAGAAAGTTTTTCGCGGCATTTCCGCGCGCGGGAGTACGGCACGGCCACGTGCGTACCGGTAAACACTCGCGGTCCGCGCTGGAATAGCGCGACTCGTCCAAGTCCCTCCGCGGCACTATACACTGTTCTGTACACAAAACGCCGTTCACTATATAAAAAGTTTCATTTTATACTTCACTGCAAGTTTCAGTCACATTTAAGTCTTAACAAATTATATTGTTATTAATAAAATAAACAATAACCGCGTTTGCAATGCAAAAAGTTTGCTCTTGTTTATTAACCCGCCGGCACTATGCGTTTTAGTTGGTGACGATGCAGAAGGCGCGGCGAGGTGGTGACGCAGGTCAACCGGGTATGACCGCTTTGAGCGTTTACTAGCAACTGACAGCCTTCCCGAAGTCGCCTTCGGGGGCATGACTTCAATAACAATTCGCAACGTCGTCCCCCACCGAGACGTGCGTGCGAGCGAGAGCGTCCTACGGTGATGAAGTTATCGCTCCTTCGTCCTTTTGTGTGTCCTCAGTGTGAGCGAGACAGCCGCTGCCAGAGGGGCCGGGGCGCGCGGGGATGGTCCTACTCTTTCTCAAAATTGAAATGCCCGGTCGAAATGTCCGGTGATGCTGCGTCCGAGTAGGATAGCGATAGCACCCACCCTTACAATGCGGGCGGACGGAGGCCTGCGACGAACACTTCTAAATTTTAAATCTTATATTTTTATTTAAAAAAAACAACAATTTGTATTTAAGTAAAAAACATGCATGGATATTTGTTTTGAAGATTGTTATTTATTGCGAGCGGTAATGTCACCTTCATAATTGAAATAATAACCTTTTTATTGAGCGGCAGATATTAAAGTTATACTGCATTGATTCATACGTATACATACACACACATTTAAAGTGAGTCATTATCTTGTTGTAATGTTTTAGTTACTTACGAATATAATGCAAATGTCATTTCCTTGTTTAAAGTCAATAACCGAAATAGATCTAAGCGATAATTATGATAAAAGGTATTTAAAAACTGTACATATTCAAGGTTGCCGGACCAAGAATTTATTTATTTTCTCATAAATATATACTTGCCTAATTAATACAATGTGTGCATATGTAAGCCGTGTATAACTACCTACTATGAGTATCAATGGGAACAAGAGAACGTGATTTTTAAAATGTACATTACTCGTCTACAGATTTATCATTAAATATTTATGTATTTATCATTTAAAAAGAAAAGAAAACATAAAAAAATCTCAAATACTAATTAAACACACTGATTATTACTAGAATGGAATTTATTCATTTTGATGACAAAATATGATACAAAATGAATATTACTATACAACCAATATATTCATTCAATATTAATATACAACCAATATATTCATTTTGTTTATTGGTTGGGAATAAATATTCCCAACCAATATACAAAATGAATAATGACCAATATAAAACTGAAATCAGTTTTATATAAATAAAATGTATAACCCATGGCAAGTGAAACCAGGTGTAACGCTTGTATAAAGAAAACAACCAAGTACTGCGCAGGGCACTGAAAACTTTGCATCGTGGAATCGTGGACGAGCGGAGTGAGGGGCACGCGCGGGGGGCAGGCGCGGTTCCTTAATTTTTTTCTAAACACCGCCAAATGTAACGACGTTTCCACTGACTTCTAGGGCAGTAATCAGTTAAAACCTTGGTACAAAAATAACTTTTCATTTTGAGAATGAGGAAGCTGGCTCGGGGTGAGGAAGCATGTGGCGGTGTGCGGTGCGCAACCTGCCGGACACCGGCCCATGCAAACTATAAGGGGCGCTCTCATCGATTTTCTCGGACTGTGCCGATACCTTCCTTCAGAGAAATATAGACGCTTCCTCATTCCACGCTATACGATTTTACACTTGGTATTTGGTCGATTCGTCTTTTACTGTTCCAACTATTTCCTTATTAACTTCTGTTAGATGGACGTATTACAAACTTTACAAAAGTACTTAACTTTAACTTTAATAAACTTATTTGTGAACTTGTCAAGGTGTTTTAAACATGCTGAACCGCTTGGTACTTACAACAATAATGCAATTAATTGCGATATTTTTAAATTAAGATTAATATAATATTTGTTTAATTTTTAAAGAGGGTAGATCAAAGAAATGCAGGCTTGATGTCCTGATGGTCATATGTTTGCCAATGATGGATACAGAAGACGTTGGATAGAAAAGGCAGAAGAGTAGACTCCAGATTCCAAAGCGAACGCTTTGAACGCTGCTGGGATTCAACACTAGGGTGATCATGATTTATTGAATTTAAATTTAATTCAGACAGATGGCAAACAAACTTGTGGCTGTAAACATTATCACACAATCTGGAACAGAATTATAATATTACTTTCGTAACGATGTATCTACATAATATTTATATTAAAATATTCGTACAGTACATATTAAATTCAACTGACCAGTTAACTTTTCAAGACATAAAATCAAAGGAGTTATATCTTTGCCTGCCAATGAACAAAAATAATCTTATTATACGAAAGCATACGAATTAGTTACGTATGCGTCGAAAGCTTGTGAACTGGCATTATACGGAAAATAAAACAGCCGCCTTCAACTTGTTTTCTTTATACACTACAAGATATCCAAAAGAGTGTATTGCTATTAGTTATAATATTTTATTAAGTGTCAATTTAATAAGTCTCTCGTTGATTAGATTAATTAATTATTTGATAAAATTTTCTGATTTTATATGCAGATTAAGTAAGTCCGGTAATAGAATTATCACTTTTTCTGTCATGCAAAATATAAAGAACCTATTATGCGTATTTTATCTTATTATTTAAAACATTTTTAAACTTAAATCTATCTTATATCATATCTATTACCTCCTTTTCAATTTCATGAAATTTACTTAATTGGAAGGGAGTCTATTATAAAATGAGACGAACAATTAAAACATTATTTTACTCAGACGTGCAATTACTTGTTTATTTTAAGCCAGGTTTCTATCTAGACTATTAGTTTTACCTTAACTGTGGTAGAAAATTGATATTACTTGTATATGCAATTTTAAGCAGTAGCAAGTAAGATATAGGAACCGGTCATTAAATAATAGTACATCGAAAGCAATTTTTCATCAATACAACAAATATAAAGTTTTCGCTAATTATATTAAACAGGACAACTAAAGACTTTTTGCTACTCAACAATTAAGAAGTGAACCATATGTTAACTAAAGCTAAAACTCACTCTTACATAATGAAAACTGTACAAAGTATAGCAGTAATAGAGACTTAACGTACCATTAGGTTTGTATTCTACCATAACCTGACGAGATCGTAAGTAAATTATTATTTTGCGACATATAGAAATTCAAGTTTAGAACATGCATAGAATGTTGGAATTTAAAATACTATTTGCATAAACAAATACAAATAATGAAAGTCTTAACAGAAAGTAATTCATAAAAGAATTCCATAGGAAGAAGGTTAGAAAAGATTCCAAGTTAAAGCATAATGGATACGAAACGTTAACAACTAAACGGTTAATCCGTGCCTCGCGAACTGTATCATTCATAACGTTTTATGAGGGACGAACGCAATAAACACACGGCTGACAAACAAAGTTGTATTTCGACAACTTTAGCAAGGGATCCAGTCAGAATATCAGCGGACGTGGCTTTATTAAAATACTAGATTATAACGCGAACTCATACAAACATATGTATTCAACACAGCATTATAATATATAAAACTATAAAAAACAAAAACTAAATTTAACCCCAAGCTATTAGAAATACAAAATTGTAAAAGTATGTCAACCATTGGTCAGTTTTTTTATTGCAGGAGTTCAGCAGACAGACAGACGGCCTACTTGATGGAAAGCGGTTACCATCGCCTATGGACATTTGCAATACCAAAGGTGCTACAAATGCGCTGCTGCTCTATGTTTAGCGTACGCCGATAAAATACAGCATCCAATTTAAATTTTACCTATGTATATAAAGTACTAGCGGCCCGGCGCGGTTTCACTCGCGATCTGTCCCGCTCCCGTGGTATATAGCGTCAATATATAACCTATGACACTCCCTGTTAACGTAGCTTTCCAACAGTAAAATAATTTTTAAAATCGATTTAGTAGATCCAGAGTTTACCCCTACCCCCTACAACGTCACAAACTACCTCTTACTATAGAAGTATAGATTCTCGTATTTGAGAAAAAATACTATAACATGCAGATGGATATGTAGACTTTATATCATTATTATAAGGATTTTTCCAAAATGACTACAGAACCCTAACGAACTCATCGGAATTAGATTATAAATTTTGTACAAATAATAATTACAAATTTTGTAACAATAAATCGCTATCAGTTGTGACTGAAACTAGAGCTTTACGGAACGCTTGCCACTTTTCGCTACTTATTAGGATGGTTATCTTATCACTATTAATCTTTTAGAAAACTTTCTTGTCTTAAACAATTACACTATCACTTTAATACGAGTTAATTATTTAAATCAATTGAGGACTGTTAATTATCTTATTCTAAAGTAATTTTAAGATCTATTATACTGAGTGTATATGTTGTCATACGTTATGTTTTATTGCCAACGCAGGCAAACTTGCAAACAGCCCACATGAAGAACTGTTATCATGTCTATGATTTGACAATAAGCTAAGATAATTACAATTTTCTTATAATGTGTACAGTTCACAGTACACTCTTCGGCACAGTACTATTTTAATCTATAAATACATACATACATACATACATAACTTCACGCCAGTTCCCTTGCGGGGTAGGCACGAACAACAGTGCGCCATTTAGGCTTATTCTTACACACCTCACTTGCTTCTTTCACATTCATAACTCTTGTCATCATGCACGACAATGCACAACATGCATGCAACTCATGCACGCTCGTCTGTTCTTAAGGCTCCTGACATCACCTTCTGCTAGTACACGATCAATTTGATCATGGAAGGTGTGTCGTGGAATTCCACGACTTCTGCATCCATCCACTTTTGCATTGTATATCTGTTTAGTCATTCTTTCATCATGCATTCTTTCCACATGCCCGAACCACCGGAGCATTCATTTCCTTACCTTCACCCCGACACTTTCTTTCAGACCAACTCTCTTTCTTACTTCGGTATTACGAACGCGGTCCGCGAACGTTACTCCGCAGATTTTGCGCAGTGCTCGCATCTCGACCGCGTTTACTCTACTTTCGTGATCTCTCTTCCATACCCAACTCTCGCTTCCATACGTGAGCGTAGGTACCAGCACCGCGTTTTGTATGGCAAGCTGGGCCTTCTGGCTGAGGTTCTTAGCGCCTAGAAGTTTACCTAACGCTCTATTCACACTATTCCCCAAATTCACTCTTCTTTCTATATCAGCGGTGTACCGTCAATCCCTGCTAAAAGCACATCAAGAAATAAACATAAATATTATGTAGATTTCATAAAATAAGTGGCAATATGTGCTCAACTTAACAACGTGCACATGAAACTGTAATAATACAGACATTACCTACAATATATTTACTTAAAAGTCAGGCTGTAATGCCAGCAAAATATACTTATACTTCCTACATGCTTCTAAAACAACCTAATTTCCCTCTAGCAAATGTCTGGTCAATATATTGCACAGAAATACAAATACAATAATTGTTTCGGTGTCTATAGACAACAATATGGAATGAATGAAGCATATTAAAGGAATGTTCAAAAAGCGTTGTATTAAATTCAGTACAATAGATAGCTTAAAACAAAGCGGTTTAAAGATAAAACGCTTTTGTTTAAATTACTGAGTGGGAATTAACACACTAATACTTTTATGTTGACTGGAAAAAGAGATTATGTTTTTAAAGTAATAAAACATTCGTTGTAAATCTGTATTCAAGGAAAAAACGAAACAAAAGATACCTTCATCCCACTTTTACGTACATAGATCTCTAATAATAAATACCTACAACACTCATTTATTATTATGACCTATTGTCGCAAATGATTCTAATACGGTAGTAGAATAGCTTCACGAATTAACTTCAAATGTTAAGTAAAACCAAACGTGATTTATGAATTTTCAAAAGAAAAACGCGCTTATATTAAGTTTTGGTTTATTCTGGTTATTTTAGATTTTCAAACCGTTTTATAGACTGGAACGACAACTAAGCCTCTTAAAGAAAGATTCCGTGCGACCTCATTTATTCAGATTAGGCTAATAATTAATTAATAATCGACAAAAATAAAGAAAAACAGCTTGATTAGTAGTTAACGCAACCGCGTCTCGGACTCATATGATACGTCTTCAAATCCTGACCGTAAAAACATGCATATTTTAAGCAGATTTCTGAGCTAATGCGTATAGTAATATAATTACCACGTGCTGAAAAACATCATGATGAAACCCAACATTGAAATAAGAAATGCGTCAAACCCGTGATGCCGCTTTGGAGAAGTGTGGCGGGTATATTGACCATTCTTCTAACAATTGGGAGGCTCGAGGTCAGTAGTGGGAATTTAATAGGCTATTATTATAATATATTATGTAATAGCGGTCATAGTAGACGTTGTTCCGCCCTGAAAAAATAACTCTAGGATCCGATTCTAGTACCTCCTACCGGTTCCAATTGTGAATCTAAACCATCCAGGGACACCCACTCAAATACACACAAAAAATGTCATCAAACTCGGTAAAGTCGTTCTTAAGTTATGCGTGTACATTCATTTCTACGATTCCTTTTTTATATAGAAAGGATGGAACTTAAAGGATGGCGCCATTTATTTGATGCTTATGTAACTTAGTTGACAGCAGAAGTCAGACTTATGGACCTCTCGGTTTAAAAAAATGCAATAATTATTATTTTTATTATAAATTAACATGAGACCCATCCTATATTCTAATTTAGAACAAATCCAGCACAATTAAAAAGTCATCAAAATCAGTTGAGTAGTTTCGGAGTTCATCGCTTTCAAACACTGTGACAGGGAATTTTTATACATATAATTATATAAATTATATTATTATAACACTTAAAACCGCAGCAGGTCACAGAAAGCTTGCATCGAATGCCGAAATATTAAGTCGTTGAAGGTGCCAACTCGAAACCCTCGAAGGCTACCGAAGAAGTCAACTTGAATTCTGCTATCGTCGTCGTCAAAATATTCGAACAATATCGTCTCAATCGTAAGTTTGCCTGATTTAGTAATGAACTTTCGTCAAAGATTACAGCGAAAATTACGAAATTTTCGGGGCTACATGTCGATAGTGACATGAAGTGGCACACACATAGTGACTATATACTCAACAAAGTAATACAGTTCTCATATGCACTACGCATGCTTCGTAAAATCATCGTGGCGTATCACGCATACTTGGGGCCTAGACTAAAATATGGTATAAGCTTTTGGGGGAAATGCAACTAATATAGAACGCTTAATTATAAATCAAATCAAAAAAGCTTTATACGCTATATTTGCGGCTTAAAAAGAAATAGCTGTAGACCATGTTTCAAACACCTTGAACTACTCACTCTACCCTGTCTGTATTTATGAAATAGCGCTCCATGAAAGAAGATATCCTAAATAATATGAAAGCATTGTATACACACGTCGATATAACCTTTTAAAATTTAATAAAAGGTCCACAACAACTTTATTTGCAAAATGTATAAAAAATTGCCATCAGATATATAAATACAATGGTTATACGGTACCCTAAAAAGTAGTAGATGTTCAACATTTCGGTACAAACCTACGTTGTTCGTGGACTGTCAGGTATTTAGCAAATTTTGATTTGATTCTACGATAATAATTATTTTAATTACCTTGTAGGGATTGTTATTGAATTGAGATATACGACTCAATCATAAGGTAGTATAATAATAAAAAACAACAATTAGTTATATTAGTGAGTTCACCGATTTGACTTTACCTTGAGGTCATGTGCGCCCGCGCATTCTTCGAACGCTCCTCGAAGCTTTGAATAAACGTGTTATTATTTTGCAATCTCAATTAGAGTTCGTCTTGGCAATTCGCAGATCCAATTTAGTTCTTGTATTATTTTTCAAACGACATTATCGATCCTGGCTGACGACATGCGACAGAGCAAGCCATGTTAAATTGATTTATAAATGAGATAAAAATCAATATTTATATTTATAATCAAAATAATATTATTATATTTATAATTTATATTTATTTATATCAAGGATACCTACAAATGAAAATTGTGCAGTTATTATATGAGTTAGACCCTCTTCATAAAAGCTCTAAGTAATTAAGCAACGATTTTTACTTTATTTGCTTTCTGGCATATTCTAGAGTATTTATTTTAAGCAATAATGATTTTATTATATACAAAAACAACTTAAGCGACATACATACTTACATGGTATGTGTAATAAATAGTAAGTAGGAAAACATATATTTGGCCCATGTTGAAACTATAGCACACAGACACTAGCAAGTCCCATGTTTATACACATTCGAAGTTTTAAACTTAATAAAAATCATAGGAAACTTTTGGACAGTTTTAAAAGCAAGAATAAAATTAAATATAGAATTTACACAACTTATCGTAATTTGATAAAAGCGTTCTTTACAAAGTATTATGACTATATCAACGTACCTATGTATATGAATTACTTACTGACGAAAAACTACTTAATAACTATATATAACGTATTGTATAACATGACGCACTGTCCTTTTAGAAATCCTGAAATCGTGGAACGTTGGCAAAACCATTGACGTGCTAAGATAATCAGGAACCCAACCCTGCTATTGCAATAACTTGGTGTTGCGAAGACATTCAAAGTACGATTCCATTGCTATACTGTAAAACAATTATACACAGACAGACAGACAGACGACGTCGCGGCAGAATAATAGTAGAAAAAAATTATCACCATAACCATTAGCAGAAATGTTAAACACTTATTTCCGTTTATAAATATTGTTTTAGAGAGTGGCGTGCATGCCATTGGAATTAACAGAATATCGAAATCAGGTTACCCTACGATTGAGACAACAGTGTGCAGTGATTTTGGCAAGATAGTAATAGCGGAATTGGGGACCCAGGCAACTGTTTTACAGTGCTGTAGTAGCTTATGTGTACGTAAATCTTATACTAATATATAAAGCTGAAGAGTTTGTTTGTGCTTGAACGCGGTAATCTCAGGAACTACTAGTTTGATTTGAAAAATTCTTTCAGTGTTGGATAGTCCATTTATCGAGGAAAGCTATAGGTTATATATAATCACGATAAGACCAATAGGAGCGGAGCACCAATGAAAAATGTTTCAAAATCGGGAGGTTTTGGAAACAAATTCCACGCGGACGACGACACGGGCAAAAGCTAGTATATTATATTTCCAAAACACAGACCAAATGTGGCGGTATGTTAAATCAAACAACAAATAGTTTTACCTTTCTAACAGTGTACTACTGAATCCATCCTTTTGGATCTCTTTATTAGCACTTGACCGCACTTTTTATGACGTCTGTCGCGTAAAAGGTCAGGACTGACCCTCAGTGGCGTGCGTGAAAAACAGCGGACAAACAACGGGTTAAGCCGCATACACATTCGTTATGGCTTGTTTCATTCTGGTAGTTGTTAATCCCAGATATTTTATGCCAAAACTTGCAGTTGACGTTATGATAAAAAATCAATGGTCTTTACATAGTATAAAATAAAGTCTCTTTCCGCGTTTGTCTGTCTATATGTCCTCTAAACTACGCAACGGATTTTTAAGCATTTTTCAACATCAGTTAGATAACTTCTATTGCCTGCAATTTTGCTAGCGATTTTTAAAAACCTAAGTAAGTTTTTTGTTAGTAAAATAGAGTATTTATACATTTATAAAGTTTGAGCCGCGGAGAAAACTAGTATATTATATATCTATCCTTTAACAATTATATGTATGCGACAGCTTATGCAATAGTATTCCATCCTGAAAATTTATGTATTTTTATAATATCTTAAACAATTAATTCTTGACTTTCAACCAAATGTTGGACAGATGGTACTATTAACTTTTCGTTGCTGACTGTTATTTATGAAGTTTGTTCTACAAAAAGTTATACGTATTAGAAAATTTTGTACATTGTGTAAAAACACAGAGAGTTGGTCTGAAAGAGAGTGTCGGGGTGAAGGTAAGGAAAGGAATGCTCCGGTGGTTCGGGCATGTGGAAAGAATGCATGATGAAAGAATGACTAAACAGATATACGATGCAAAAGTGGATGGATGCAGAAGTCGTGGAAGGCCACGACACACCTTCCATGATCAAATTGATCGTGTACTAGCGGAGGGTGATGTCAGGAGCCTTAAGAACAGACGAGTGTGCATGACAAGAGTTATGAATGTCAAAGAAGCAAGTGAGGTGTGTAAGAATGGGCCTAAATGGCGCTCTGTTGTTCGCGCCTACCCCGCAAGGGAACTGGCGTGAAGTTATGTATGTATGTATGTATGTGTAAAAACTTAAATATGCTCCTAAAGATATTTTAATACACAAAAAGGACTAAACAATTTTAAATCCATCACAGTGAGTTGAGTATTTCAATAATCTTTCATGTTTCTAGATTTAAAAACGATATTTCTTACAGTTTAATCATTTTTTTATAAGTTCATTAATTCAATTTCATTTTGGAGGTAAGCTCTGTTTTTTTTAAATCGTCAGAAATGTAAGACCAGTACTTTTGACTTACACGTAAGCAACGAAGGACAAGAAATAATAGTAATGATAGAAAGGCTGAAAGCTAGATAGTTACCTAAGAATATCTCATTTAATATGACGCGGTTTAAGCAAAGCGAAAAACCTGAGGCAGCGACACGGTAGGGAAGAAAGGTGTTCTTGCCAGACTATTATCATCCATACTAGCAAGCTACCTACGTGCCAGCCCTTTAAAAAAATCTCTTTTTTATATTTAAGTGACATTTTTATCGATCTATTCAGTCGATCAAGGATATGTCATAATAATTTTAATTGACAAATTAAAATGTTTAAAAAGCCACTCTTTCTGTCACTGCTCAACCACCACGCTTCAAATAATGTGACCATTACTATTCATACATTCGAAAGGTGTACTGACTTTTAAAATCCACCCTACCGCTATAATTTATTATAAAATTTAAGTTCTATGAAACATCTTTTTTATTTGTTTAAATTATTAATATTATTTTAAAATTTCTTAGACCTCTCTTTAAATTTTAAGTAAGAATAACTAATCAACCATCTTTAAAATTAACTTTGTGTAGTATTCCTATATATATTATATCTTGTTAAAAACTTAAGGAGCTTCAAAATTACGCCAGAAAAACAACACGAGCTCAAATCTATTGATAGACGAGATGGTAGTGGAAGACAAAATTGCGCGACGTTGTCAAATTTACAACAGCGCATGAAAAAACGCATCTAGCAACAACGCATCTAAGAGCACGCACACATAAAAACAAACAGGTGTAATGTACACGTTGAACGCACACTTGCATGGCTACTTGCAGTGCAACCCTGCCCCTAGAAAAATCAGCACCTACTGTAGAAGCACGTAACTAATATTTAAGAATGACATAATTTGCTATTTTCTAAGATAAATGTGATGCGACTTTTTATGAATGTTTGGAAGCTCTTTCATTATTTTTTGGAGTAACTTTGAAGTTAACAGTTAAATGTATAACGTAATACATACTTTTTCGTACTTATTTTAGATATTTTGGAATATGGTAAATATCCTACATATTTAATAATATATACAGTTAAAGGGGGCTGTTTAGATGCATGTATATTTTATTTTCAATAAAAGGGATGTTAAATGGAAAGCTACAAATCATAAACTTAACACTGCTCTATATACATAGCCATATTTAAATTATTTTTAATTTCTTAAGATTGCCAACCTTCATTATGTGATCACTGTGTTGTAACATTTTTAAGTAAATTATAAACTTCATATAAGATTTAATGTCATCAGGTTTATAGGCTCAGTAAACTCTCATGGACTACTGATTTGTAAATTTTGATAGAAAAGGTTAGAAAATGAAGGAATTAAAATAATAATACTAAAGAATGAATAATAAAAATTCAAAAGTACAAGGTCACACGTTACACGCAGAGAAGTTAATTTCTCAATAAAAAAGCTGCAATTAATTCTAACGAATTTGGCATTATATTATACACGATATTATTAAAACGACATGTCGAGTTATCGGAGCATATACTAAAACAATAGTTTTTCTCAACGAACCTTAAAGTTGGAAAAAATATAAATTTTTGGGGCGGTTTGAAAGTCTCTTATGCCAATTGAGAAATGTCAGTGCTGAAGTAAGCCAATGTATGGTCATTACAAAAATAACCTCATTAGTTCTTTTACAATATCAACATTTTGTGTATGAATGGAAGTCAGTGCCAGCAGACAGGCGTGCCATGAAAGAGCTAACAACTAGGTTACTAGTTGAACAGCAGCGGGCTACTATTAAATATGAAGAAAAATTAACAGTATCAATATCCAAGACAATGAAAAAGTGCTTCAAACGTGGTAAGGTAGGCTGTCTTAAACGAGATTGCAAGTTAAAACAGCAATAATATTGTAAATATTATTTTAAAAAAAACAAAAAACGTTGACTGTTAGTTTAAAAATAATAATTATAACAATAATTACAACAATAATAATACTATGCAGTACTTTGGGTATTGTTATAGTTTTTATTTTATTAATCTATTGACTAAATAATAGTGACGATGATAGCACAAAAACACTATATTATATAGGTAGTGTATTTGTGCTATCATCATCACTATTATTTAATCAATTTGAAAGCTATCAGTATTGGAGTATAGACAGTAGAGTATTAGATCGTGTGAAGGATGACATGCGTACCAATGGTCTCAAAACGGGGGATGCAGAAGACCACGCGAAATGGGGTAGAAAAAGTAGGAAGGCGGTCCCTGGGCGTCGGAGTGAACGCTCCGAACGCAACCGAGATTTAACCCTCGGATAATGATGATGATGACAGTAGAGTATAAGATCATATGTGTCATGATATTACCATATTCAAACAATATAAATAATTAAAATATTTTAGAATTAGTATTTTAGGTGACGATAAAGTCCATTAGGTAACTGATATAGGTACTCTTGTATTTGACGCGTGTGGTGGTGAACACGTGTCTAAGCGAAATCGAGTCGAGGCTGCGGTAGTGTAATGGCTATAACGCACGCGTCTCAAACTCAAAGGGTGTGGGTTCGAATCCTAATGTGCATATTGTTACAATTACCACTTGCTAACAACATTGAAGGAAAAATCGCAATGAAACCTGCACATCGAGAAAACCTATGTGTCAAACCTGCCAAGCCGCCTTGGACAAGCGTGGGGGGTATATTGTCCGTTCCCCAGTAATGGAAGGCCCAAACCAGCAATGGAACGGTTATAGGTTGTTGAAAAGTGTGTAAGTACCATGATGACTAATCTGTTTAGTCGTTAATACATATAGAATACTTAATATTTTTCATTTTAAAATTGTAGAACGCCTCCCAAAAACAATTGAAATAATTATTGTATCGGCTCTCAAGCGGAATACATCATGTCTTGTAAATTGGCTTTGAAGAGAATATAAAGTTACATCTTGAACTAGTTTCTCATTTACTGCCAGACCCTGGTCCGCTCAACCTGTGGTAGGCCTTTAAAATACATCGCCCAACAACGTTCCACAAAAGGAACGTAAGCTATCAGTACTAATGGAAATTGTATACAAATCAGCTAATTTTATGCACCCTAACCACTCCCGGGAATAATTTTGCGGAATTCCCAGGAATAAATACTTCTAACCTGAGAATCCCACCCACACTCAGCATTAAGAAAACAAAAGTAATCGCTTTATTGTAAATTGTCCGAATACTCGACAATTTGCTATCAATCAGCGAAAACCACACAGTACGAATCTCGATCAAACATACACACAAACCAAGAAACAGAACAGAGATCTATAAAAAAAATGTGTGCTCTATGATTGATATAGTCCATCCCAGTTGTTTCTTTTTTAAATAACTCCAATGTACAGACACGGTGTTTTTATGCATACATACATATTATTCTAATCTCTAATAATTGTTATTATTTATCATAACAACTATTATGTGTGAAGACTTTTTTTTATTGCCTGAATCAGCTAAACAGGCAAACACAAGGCCCACTTGAAACCCATACGTAAAATTAGGACAAAAATAAGATTACTCAATGAAAGGAATATCGAAAGCAAGCCTTGTTGACTGGCGTCTACAACGAAGGGTGAGATAGCAACCTTGTATACACTTGCCAGTAGTACAATTTCTTCAGACACTTAATATAATATTTCTAAATCTATTCCAACATTGGCGCAACTAAAAGTATTATCTTTTTATAAAAACAAAACCGACTTCAAAGTAAAAAGCAAAAAAATATTTTTTAATTGACGTCGTCCTACAACATCTTAAAGTCGGTGCAAAGCAAAACATAAAATTTGCTATATTTTGCACATTTGTGGTTGTTTATTTATGTTTTACTTGTTATTGACTTCAAGATGTTGTAGAAAGAAGTCGGTTAAATTTTTTTTTTTTTGTTTTTTAGGTTGAAGTCGGTTTGGTTTATGTTAAAATAGTTTTTTTCATCACTCATCTTATGATGACATCGCTGTCAAATCCCATGACAATCGGATTATATGCAATATAATAATCTTTCTATTATCTTGTGTTCTAAAATTAAACACAACTAATTTTAACTATTATTCATAAGCAAGTACAAGGTAAGCAATTAAGGTGTATACAAAAAAAAATGTTCATTGTTATAGTCACGTAGGTCAGTTTAAATGGGGAGCGTAGATATAACCGAAAGGCTTCTTGGAAACACAACGCACACAGATACAAAAGCAGGCTCGCAGAAAAAAATCTAACTCGCACCCACACAATATTCCTGACAAACAATGCGCCGACGCATATCACTGGCCGTTTGGATTTCTGTAGCAATTTTAAGGGTACAATGCTCAGAACAATAATTGAGAATATCAGTTTAGTTCTAAAGCAAATTTTTATCCTAGAATTATTACAGACTTTTTTTTTCGATGTAATATGATTGATGATACTAATATTTTTTTTAGAAAACGGATTTTTTAACCGGTATAACTAAACATCTACACAATGTAGATGAATATAACAATAAAAACTAAAATAAATAGCTGAGCTTAAACTATTAATTAATACTATATTAGTATGTTAATTTGGCTACCATACTATGATAAAATTAATTTAAATTATAGTTTGAACAGTAATTAATACGCAATTTGACACTTTAAACTCGGTGTACTCGTACAAAATCTAGGAAGAATGTTTTATAAGAAGACGTGTCTTGATATGATTAACCGTATTATTTGAAATTCTATTTTATTTAAAGCTACATACTCAAATAATTAAATACATAGTTTCAATATAAATAAAAATAAATAGAAATAAAATTTCTTTTTTGTTAATCCTTGTTGTTTTAAGTTCTTTTATAAAAAATATAAAGGTACGATATAGAATTTACATAAAGAAAAAAACATTGTTTAAAAGAAGAAGTATTGTGTTCTAATTTATAATTTTTCATTTAAAATTAAATAAATTACATCCATATTAATGTTATAGAAAATTATAATTATGTAATGAAATAAGTATTTGTGTGTAAAAGTAGTATTAAAAGAGTATTATAGTCAAAACAGAAAAAATCTTTTAACCAAGAACACGGAAAATAAGAAAGATCCGAGGTTTAATAAACAGAGCATTGGTATCATGCATCGAAGCTCTCTAAGGGATGTTAGGGGTGCATAGGAATGCAGTGGCCGTGTAAAAAACCTATAAATACAGTTACTCGCGGGGGTGAAATGTAAGGGGATCAAACTGGTTTTACTCAACCACTGTTATTTCATCTCAAGATTCTTTAAGAAATTTAACCTTGGAAGTTGTTGCGTTCTGACATAATTTCTTTATATACATTATTTAAGTATTTCATGATACTTATTTGGATTGAGCGTTAATTTTTTTGTGCCAAAATATATAGATTTTTTACTATATTGCCAGCTTTGGAAACACTGTAATTCTACAAAGACTGAACGACATCGTCAAATGTCACTAACATTTCTGTTTTGAACGCACCTGGTCTTAAGCGTTACTACCAGTGAGGTTCCATCCTCTGGTATATACAAGATTTGGAGTGCTGCTTTTTCAGCTTTCCGGTCTTCGATCAGCTTCCCTGTCTTCGATTCATAGCACACAGATCTTAAAACATCGAAATCAGACGAAGTCAGAAATGCTTGATTGATGGCTTATTCGGGCAATAGCCCCTCTTTTTGATTGAAGCACTTGATAGGCCGATCTGGGAACTACTACAGAAATAACTTTTAGAAACATCGAGCAGTTCCGTGAATTGAAGCCGAGTTCTGACTAATTCTGCATGGGGGACTCTGGAGTCCGGACTCCGGTTTACTTTCGTCTTTATTTTCGTCATGGGGCAGATTGTTTCAATCACAAAACTGTCGCAAGCTGTGGACGGATTATCGACCGACTTGGCCACCGTGGCTTATCGTGTCGTAGAAGCTCTGATAGTATTCCATAACAACAGGCCTCCAAGATATCATACCTTAGGCTCATGTCAGCATTAGAGTTCCAACCGTTCTCGAACCAAACGAAGACCTAGTTTGCAAAGATGGCATGACAGTCACTCCCTGGAGCTTGGCAGACCGCTGCGCTGGTGTGAGACGGACACAGTGGCGCCTTCTCATCTGTAGGAGTCTGAAGTTGAGGCCGATCGTTCTGCCACTTCACATAATTGCGACAATTGGAAAAGGATACCTATTTGAGATTTTTGGAGTGGTTACTTTGAGTACACGACAACAAAGTGCCTATATAATATTTAAAAATATAGAAAAAACAACTGGCATCGGAAAACTACGAGTGAAACCCGCTCAAAGAATTAGTGTTTTATTCAGCGCATTAATGCTGCAGGCTTTCTAGGTACATTGGATCGAGTTTAGTATGAGTTTTTTTTTCTAGATTGATATTAATTCATATATTTTTATGCTATTATTACAAATACCACGTGATTAAAACGGTGAAGAAAAACATCGTGATGAAATCTGCGCATCGATATAACCTATGTGTCAAACCCGTCAAGCCGCCTAGGCCAGACGCAGTGGCAAGATGCGATCCCGATTAAATTTACTATTTGCGTTATTTATACGAAATTTAGTTTTATTTATAGAAGGAAAATACTATTTACACATAATATATATGTATATTTAATTATCATATTTTACAGACTTAGTATGTATCATAACGTATCTGGTTTTTCATATTTTACCCTTATTTTGCATTTCGATTTAGATCATTTCGATTTCAAAATCTTGTAGAGTTTAGAAGGTATGAACATAATTCTTTGCAATTACTCATTACAAAAGCCGCGGGCACGACTAGTATACAATATACAATGTAACCTAACTCCTGTATCTTAGCGTTAAGGCCAAACAAATAGATATGAGCATTTTAATTTTTCGAAGCTAAGTTTAAAAATAATAAAAATTCTGCACAAAATATTCTAACAATTTGGAAGGGGATATTAATGAGAGAGGATAAGGTTTCGAAGCGTTTTACTTTTAAATACGATATGTGTTAAATTTGAACAAATCTCCCCACGGGTGGCTGGTCATCAATTTGGCATGGGGTGCGCGGGGCGTGCGCGGGGGGCACGGGCCGAGCGGGGCGAATGGAGCCTGCGGAGCCAGCGGGCGAGCTCAGCCTCGTCTAACCCCTTATTTTACATTTCACACTCCGGGAAAATCGTTAGAGAAATCTGCGTAACGTGCATGTCCGAGACATACGCACACACGTTTGGGGGACCGTGTGAGCGCCTGTCCAAGCCACCCCACCGGCCCACCCTTTTATTATATCGGCGAAACTTCAAGAAATCCTCTTATACACACACATCTATAGCTACTTACATATGTAAATCAAAATTGTACATTCACTTTCTTTTCATAAAATTAATTGAATGCCTAGCATTGTTCTTGTCCACTGGAATTTGCGATGAGCTTTTAGTGCTTTTTGGTCACATATCACTTATACAAAATTATATTACTTCTTAATACTGATTAGAAACCAAAAATTCGGTTTAGGTCTTTAATCGTGCCTGGAGGATAATAATATTTTGTTTATTATGATGTAGGTAGGTATATGAGTAGTGAAGCGCAGAGTGATGCGAGGGCTGCGAGTCTAGTTTAGTATTGAAGCGATTTAGTAAAAACAGTTAGTCAACGGGGCGTCGAAGGAATGGTCACATACATTATTACCGTACAATGTCACTATGCAAATGTATGTCGAAAGGCTTTGTGTGAACGCACTTACGCATACGGGGCGGGCGGGAGTCGCCTCCACATAATCCGAGGCGGCCCCGCCGTCCTCGCGCCTGCCGGCTCTCGCTAAAGATGGTACTACGTATGTGAGTGTACACACGCGGCACTTTCTCTTCAAGCTCGCCACTGGCTTTTAAAGAGGGTGTAGGGAGAGGGGCCAAGGGTGGCGGGTGAGCGTTCCGAACGGGTGACCACGGGGAGGCAAGAGGCGACCCAGTGTGTCGGATGGCCGTGCGGACTTACATGCGCCACCTATCGGCATAGAAGCAGCGGTCGCTGAGTTCACCGTCGTTGAAGCCGAAGTTCTTACTGTCACCCTGCCAACCATAATCTCTACATATTTTCAATAGCCGAGTTGTGTCTATCATTTTATAATAATAAAAACAAACTATAACCGGAAAAATAACCAGCACGGGTTTTCAATAGTAGGCAGCCTAGGCTTGGTAATTTAGTTAGCACTACTTAGTTGCTATGAATCTGTAGGTGTCCTTGCGATCAAAAGATATCTAGCTGGCCAAGTGGCAACTGGCAGGTAGGAGATGCGGTCCGCGGAGGCGGGGGCTGTGCCTCGTTTAATTAAGTGTACTCAGCGCCCTCGCCAAATGATACTCCTCTGTTCCCGAAATACCTGTAATAGATGTTAATTAGAAAGCCGCCCCGCACGGTGCAAAGAAAAAATAATAATTTGAACGGTCGTAATTAAAGATGTTTACATAACTGTTAAACAAATATTTTCTTAATTTTTAATATTTTTCCTCTTTTTACCCGCGCGGCGTAGGGTCGGGTTTAAGCATATTTATTTTCCTCGAGAGTTTTTGAGGCAAAAGGGAGAATTTGAAATTACATTTGAAACGCTCCCTACGGTGGGTCGGATACGGTGAAAGCGAACCTGTCTGAGGGCAAAACAGGTGTGCATTTACTGGACTTGCAACATTGCGTGTTTTGCAATATGGTATTGCAAATGTAGCAGCACAGGCGGCGCAATGCGGTGGGTTTGTACGGACGCGGTGACGTCACAGGCATGCATCGCCGGGCACAAGTTCCGATGCTAAAATTGAGAACGGCTGCGGCAGGGGCGGCCACGGCTCGTTTAAATCGAACGCACGTCCGGGCCCCTCCACCCTCTGGGTGTATAGTGGACTTTTCGCACGGCTTGATATATATTTTCCATTCCTCCCGATGTAGGCTACTGCGATTGTAGGTTCCGGCTAGTGGAATCGGCGACTCGCGGGTTTACATTTACATGCGCTGCTCGGACGTCCCCCTGCGCCCGGTCGGGTTCTCCTTCATGGACGTCGCACACATAGGATACCCGCATGTCACCATCTTGATTAAACTTAATTAAATTTCCCATCATTTCACATCTAGCTACGTAACCTTTATCCGAGTAAATCTCGCTCGGGACGAGGGCTCGCACAGGTAACCGGCTCCTTAATAAACATACTTGGATATAGTTAAAATTACAGAACCCTTTGCTCAAAACTATAAAACTATATAAGGATACTCCGAAGTCATAATTCTCTTGTGGCTAAATAGGTCAACGTGACTAAACAAGGTGAAAAATAGGATTGAAATTCTCCTGTAGAATCGTTCTATCTTCTTATTTAAAACTGTTTGTTCAACATTCCTGATATTTCACAACATTACCTATTTTAAAAGAAACGATAAAGTAATTAAAATAAAGTATAATTTAAACTCGTTGTGTTACTTGGCATCCGACGTGAGTGAAGTTTAACGTAATAAAAAAGAAGACATCAGTCACATATACATCTTCTCTGTCGTCTTTTTAAAGTGGTCATTACTAAAGTTTGATGCATCAAGAAATGGAGCCGGACTCCATTTAATGCAATTTACGATAAAGAATTGAACGATTTCACTAAACGATTCAGCTTTTCTACAAAATAATAAATCTTTTGCTTAAAAACAATCATTACCTCACAACTATTATTCATTGTTAATCAATTACACACCTATGTATAAGTATTTATTCAAAATCATTAACATAGTATTTAAAAATAAATATGTATCTAATTATAAATAAACTAAATTATAAATAAATTAAACTATACAATAAATTAAACTAAAAATAAACTATATATACAAACTAAAATTAAAGTATAAAATCTAGTTCTAGACCGCTGTCAGTCGGAAACGTGCCCAAAAGACTGGCCACATTGCCTCTCTGAATGGCAATGCTGATGCGCTGTGCGAGGTATAAACCAGTCTTTTGGTCACGTGAGACATCCACCAGACGTTTGACTATGTCCCGATAAAGCTTGTGCGCCTCAGGCCCCCATGGTCCCAGGGTCTCGACCCCAAAAGCCGCAAATATGTAGCCATTTCCGATGGCTGAGTATTTGCGGCGTTTTAGGGCCTCCTGTTGTGCAGCAGCTGTACCGGCAGACATGCTAGTAGCTGGAAGATGGGACGCTGCCAAAGTATCGACGCAAGACGCGTCCCATACTAAGGGGCGACCCATCTTCCAGGGCACCAATGACATACCATCGGGTCTCCTGCCATCGTCGCGGCACAGGCCGTTCGGTTCTAGGACGGCAGGTACCCCGGCGGTGATAAGAGCCCGACGGATTATGTCATTAAGTGTTGCATGACGTGAAATTCTGCCGGCACTCCTGCTACACGATAACCCAAACCCATGGTGACCGAGGCGCTCGACCTTATCTCCGCACTGACAGCGGTATGGAACAACACAGGCCGGCCCTAGGCGAATGCAAGCACTTATTGAAAATGACGCCTAAAGAACTTGACGGTAACGCTTGGGACGGGGATGCGAAGAATCTCTGGGATATAATAGAATGGCAAATATATCAAATAAAGGAGAAATGAAAAACGTGTCTTTTAAAAAAAATACCTATTAACTATGACAAAATGCCAAAATTAAATGGGCAAAAAAATTGAGAAATAATCATTAATATATTCAGTATTTTTATTTTGTTTTTATATATAAGATAATGCCGTTTTTGTTTATCCTCGATATGTATAGTTACAAAAATATATGTATTTTCACCATCGTTGTCCAGCGTATCATTACAAAATAAACTCAATTCACACAGTCCCTAACAATAGTAATAACTAGAAATTAAAGAATTTATTGGCCTCTAGTTATAAGCTAAACAAGTACAATATACAATAATGCTTAATTTAACATTATGAGACAATCATTACTCCCCGTACTAGTTTTAAACTGTGTTACGGCAGAGTAAGTTCGAATAAGAATTAAATTTAGAATAATAAAGTAATACCCACGTAGCTAACGTTTGCATTAGAACATTAAACCTTTACAAGTAGTTGGCAATAACGTTGGAGATTAAAGGAGTCTTGATACTGAGGTCATATGCACAATATATGTACACGCAATACTGGAGCCACTATTTCTGTATTCAGCGAGAGTTCAGAGTCTCGGTACCGGCAGAAGAAACTTAACACATGTATTGCGCGGTTTTGCCTAAACTCTGCTCTGATGTGCCAGTATGTTTCACCTTAACCTCAGGATACGCGATAATTTGATCCTGTATAACGCTGAGAAAGAATACGACTGCTGTCAGAACTAGAAGAGTCTTAGTCTCTCAGAGACTAAAAGACAGATTGTTTACACACGCATAGTCCATCCGGTAGATTAAATAGACTGTCAGCTCGATTGCCTAGAAGGCCAAGAGTAGGTGGTTACGTAACGCTTATAAGCATAGCGCAACTTCATTGAACGCACTAACATCGAGGGTCAGGTTCAATCGATCACATCGTTACATTCACAAGGCACGGAGAGTTCTCCGAATACCTGAATATGTTCAGTTCAAACTCTTCGTGCATTTGTGATAGTGATGAGCTAGAGACTGATTTAAGCTATGCGCCAAGATCGGAATGAACAAGGAAATCAGATACAGTAATATAACTGAGCTAATAGGAAAGAATCATCTTAAATATTTTATGGCCTATTGTCAGAAGACTGTTCAAATTGTAATCGTTAGAAACAAAAACGTCTAACACTAAACTTTTATTTAAAGTAAGTATACTACATATTTAAATGATTCAGCAGACAAGCAATTATAAATACAGTAGACTAGATAACAAAATAGATAAGCAATTATATGACAGAATTAAAAAGAAGTAAAATAAATATATGAAAAACGATACAAAATCCGGCTCGAAGGACCATGGAGAAAAAGCTATTAGGTATCAAGGTGCCGTGGTTTTTCAGATACTCGAAGAAAACTCCTGATTTTAAATTGAACAATATTATATTTTAGGTAATTTTACATTGCAGATTTTTACAATTGACTTATTATAGAGAACATTTTTCACAACGTTCCAAACATGAACTTCAAAATTTAAACATATTTATAATTTTTCACTATCTCGCCAGCAATGGCGAAATAGAGGTTTTATACGAGTTTAACAAAGACTCTGACGTTATATTGCGGTCAGGCCCTTCCAGGATGTAAACACGAAACACGGTGCTGATGTTTTTGACTTTAATTTCAAAAACCTTATATTTCTTTATTCCTTAAAGATGCCATTGATGAAATAAGTCCATGCTAACTCGCTGTCTGAGCAATCCACAGCCCACGGCCTGCAGGAAGATACTCTACATACAGTTTTCCACAGGCACCAAAGACGAAATTATATCTTTACTAATGTATATATATTACAAATAGGAAAGATTTGTACTTTTGTATGTTTGTAATGAATAAACTCAAAAACTGCTGGATCGATTTCAAAAAAGTTTCACTATTAGAATGCAACATTATCCATGAGTAACATATACTATATATTTGTACGTTTATCCCAAAATGTTTAAAAAATAAATGTCCGTACGAAGCCGAGGCGGGTCGCTAGTGTTAAATAATATTAAAATAATCATCATGAATAACCATTACTTTTAACATGTGATATAAATAATGTATAACTACAAAAGCTAATGGAACGTCAGTTTACGTCAAGATGAAATAGCGACATTATGTCTCCGAAGAGATTTTTAGAGAAGTTTCCCTTATTATAATTTTTGTAGTCATTCGATATTACTTATAAATTACGTGCTTGACTGTGTAAAGCAAACCATTTTACTTTGTTAAAAAAGAAGATGATACATACATACATACATAACTTCACGCCAGTTCCCTTGCGGGGTAGGCACGAACAACAGAGTGCCATTTAGGCTTATTCTTACACACCTCACTTGCCTCTTTGACATTCATAACTCTTGTCATGCAAGCTTGTCTGTTCTTAAAGCTCCTGACATCACCTTCTGCTAGTACACGATCAATTTGATCATGGAAGGTGTGTCGTGGCCTTCCACGACTTCTGCATCCATCCACTTTTGCATTGTATATCTGTTTAGTCATTCTCTCCACATGCCCGAACCACCGGAGCATTCCTTTCCTTACCTTCACCCCGACACTCTCTTTCAGACCAACTCTCTTTCTTACTTCGGTATTACGAACGCGGTCCGCGAGCGTCACTCCGCAGATTTTGCGCAGTGACGAAGATGATAATAGTGTTAAATAAACGATGTAAACAAAGTTTTGAAATTATTGCAGAAGATGAAGATGAATATCTACTCGCAAATAGATAGTTGAAAACTACAATCAAATGACCCTGTACGATGCTCCCGTATGGATGTATTTACCAAAATAAATAATAATAAAAATACATAAACGGTCCACTGCTGGACTTAAGCCTCACAATTTTAGGAGACTGGACAATACCGGCTTGGAGAGTTTGCTACATCAGTTATCTCGATGTGCAGGTTTCATCGCGATATTTTCGTTAACGGTCACCGACGTCACCATAAATTTTATTTTTATACTACATTTTCAAGAAAATATAATGGCAATTAGAAATGAGTGAGGAAGGAAATAGTAACCGCAAAAAAGTAACGCATCGGTAAAAAACTGAACCAAAAACCAAAGTTAATTAAGGTTCGTGTTAGGGGAGGCGTTCCGGACGTAGACACGGCACCATGACGTTCCGGCTGACGCAGGTCCTCTCGGAGCACGGCTCCTTCGGGAGGTACCTGTGTCGCCTTGGCCGCGAGCGGACGTCAGGGTGCCATCATTGTGACACCATTGTCCTGCCTGGACAGAGCAGCGCCGAGACCTCGTCGCCGTTACCGGACATGACATCTCGCTTCCGGCCGTGGTACGCACCATGGTCGGGAGCCCAACAGGATGGGACGCCGTCTCCTCCTTCTGCGAGCACGTTAAGCTTGTGAAGGAGGAGGCGGAGCAGAAGCGTGAGAGCACATCACTGCTCCGCTCCCGCCAAAGGAGGACGCGTCGGCGCCGGAGGGCCAGCCAGGACCTTCGGCCACCGTGAGCGGGCGGTGCGGGTGGGGCCTCTTGGGGTATTGAGGTTCTCGCTTACCTGCAAATGCCGTCGAGATGGGAGCGCGAGTGTTCCGCACGCGCTCACCTCTCCTCCGGTGGGGCGAGTTACAGACAGCCCCACGCCTAGAGAGCATGATGATGCCTGGGAATAAATTAGTCCCCCGGTAGTGGAAGAGGCCTCGCGAGGCCCACGCATTCCAGGGCTACGCAGAGGCTAGGTCATATACCCGTAGCCCTGGCATAAGGCGAAGGACGGAACACCCAGGGGTTTTAGTGGGTATCCCTAACCGGGGAGTGGCAATAGCATGGCACCAGTTCTGACTGGGCATGCTAGTGTCACCCCGACCTGGCGAATCCCACACTAGGTCGCGAATTATTCCCCCCAAGGTTCGGCCCTTGTCGCGGCTTAGTCCTGAAACAGATTTCCCCTGAATAAAAAAAATAAAAAAAATGGGCGAGGCATTGGAATCATAACATGATCCTAATTACAAAATAAAATTATAATTGCAGTGCAAATACGATAAACTCAATATTCAAGTTATTTATATGGTGGCGATTAAATATGAAATTGAGTGAGATTGGATACAATTTATTTATAACAACGCTGAAACACAGAAGACGGCTACGATCGAGTGACCAATAAAGATGAGTAAATTTTCTAAAGTACAAGCGCTCATCTAATGTGCTCCGTTCCTTGTCTGCATAATATATAAACTTGTTTAACTATATATGTAAATAAGTACACCGCGGGCATAGCAAAGTCCCGATATATAGTTTAAAGCTATAGTTATATATTGGTTTGACAATACTAGCCTCCCTCATACCAGGATATTTTACTTTCTCTGGACGTGGCCCCTTAGGCACCCGGTGGAGGGAGGGTTGTTGCCCCCGACCCCCCACTGGACCCATATTACGCGTACTACACACCATACAGAGCGAACTAACTCTGCCAACCTCTACAAATCCGTATGTGCACATGTATATAGGATACTTATTTAAATACGCATTCGAGACCGATCTATATGAAGTCATTTTTATGTGTTAAACCAATTTGCTGTCATTGAAGAATAAACTGCCTTCTACATTAAATTTCGATTTCAATTCATAGTACAATTACGTGTCAGTAAATGCAATATTTAAAATTTTTATACTATAAAGTTAAATCGGCGGCCAATAATATGTAGTTTGGGCGAATTACTTTAAATCAGTCAAAGTGGTTTGGTAATATAGTGTTTGTAAATAGTATAAATTAAATTAATATATAATAATTAATTAAAAAGTATAAATTAGTTAAGTAATTGTAAGATTGCTGTATTTAGACATGTAGTTGGACTTCTTTTTATTGTATTACTCATACGAGTACAACATAAAAACTAAATTGGTTAAGCGCAGTAGAACAGCGCATAACGAAGGTGACAAATATCCACTGTTTCCGTCATAAGCCTACGGAACCATAAAAAGCATTTAATCGTTAATACCCCATATCTCAAAACTGATTCAAAGGATATTGTTTAAAATAAGTTTTGTCGAGTTTTTTAAGCTTGATCACCTAAAAGTTAGAGGAAGGAAAACACTGTATTTACCACTTAAAGAGTTCACAACTCGCCGCCTATCGACTTAATTTAAAAATATGTATGAATGTATTGTTTCAATTGAGGTATGCTGAGAAGTTAAAATTCCTATAATCCGTAATGACCAGGTGTTTTATTTTTTACCCTAACTATTTAAATTATCTGTAATTCTTTTTATGGTTGTCTTAATTAGATACTGCCACTTGTTTGCGTTAATTGTCTAAGTATTGAAATGTAACTAGCTATTGTGAATCGCTAATCCCTTTGTGTTTATGGCCGGCCTTAGATTAAGGAATCATAAACCATACTTATTGTTCAAATTACGATGTAAGTTCTTAAAAGCTATGTTGTTTTGGATTAAGCTTACAAGTTTGAGACTTCCAATTAATGGTCTGTGTATGTTCACTGAGAGGCATGTCTATTTTGCGAATAAATAAGTTCGGCTCGTTGAGACACAATTAGTTGAATTTCAACAGCGATCGAGGCGTATCTAAGTTTGCATTCGGAACAGCAATCTCTCATTGACAGAAAAACTACTAGGAGTACTGGATCGGTTTTGCTGTAATTTTGTTTAAATGTAGTTTTAATACTGAAAATGTACATAAATACATCCCGGGAGATGGCGTAGTTTGCGATATAAAATGAAGTTAATCTTCCGAGGACAAATAGCACTAACATAAAAAATTCTGAGTTTGTCTGAAAGAGAGTGTCGAGGTGAAGGTAAGGAAAGGAATGCTCCGGTGGTTCGGGCATATGGAAAGAATGCATGATGAAAGAATGACTAAACAGATATGCAATGCAAAAGTGGATGGATGCAGAAGTCGTGGAAGGCCACGACACGCCTTCCATGATCAAATTAATCGTGTACTAGCAGAAGGTGATGTCAGGAGCCTTAAAAACAGACGAGCGAGCATGACAAGAGTTATGAATGTCAAAGAAGCAAGTGAGGTGTGTAAGAATAAGCCTAAATGGCGCTCTGTTGTTCGTGCCTACCCCGCAAGGGAACTGGCGTGAAGTTATGTATGTATGTATAAAAATTTCATACAATGTAACCTGTAGGTATTAACGCCTGCTGTTTAAACGAGAGGTACGCACTAGAGCTTGACCCGGGATAAACTCTAGTAGGTTTATAGTTTTCAAGCATGTTAACCCACTGCTACTACTATGGAAGTGAATTTAGATTTAACTAAAGCCGAAGTCATTGAGAAGCCCATAAGCAGCAGTTGCATATTCCAGTTTTAAACCCGAGTATCATAGCTTAGGCGAAACTGTTATATAAAATCAGCACCGAAATGTACCCGCTGGCCTACAAATAAATAAAAGCTGATTTTATCATCACCAAGGACGAAATACAGCTAAATTGAAACAAATTAGTAGTGATTTGCACTCACATAGGTATAAAAGCCAGATAGTTGCCTCAGTGGGATGCCTCGGTTTTGATTACACTATGTTAAGGATGTTAGTGGTTGACTAATTATGCCATATTTCACCTTAGATCATGTAAATGTCTAGATCACGCATCAATTGCACAAAAACGGCCCAAAAATGGTGCACTGGCTTCCCACGCCTGTTAGTGTCATTTTGACTTCTTTACTGGTTGGAGCTCTTGCAAAAAAAAACGTTATGCCGTCCTGTGTCATTAAAATGTGTCGCAATTAATTTAAAAGAGGAAAAGATAAGGATAATATCTCATTTCATCGGTAAGTTTAACACTTTTCTCATGATTTCTTTATAAAAACATGAAATTTAATTTCGATATTTCAAAGGTTATCGAATTGATAAATGATGTCACGTGAGAAGTGGGAGTTATTTGCCAAAATTTGGGGAATTTTGTTACGATTTTTTTATATGAAATATGAATAATTTAAAAAATCTATAGAAAACATACACACATGTAATGTTTGTGTGTCCGGTTTTCTAAACCAATTTATATTACGTTTTAGACTTCCTGCGGATCCAATTTTAGTAAATCATTGGATAAAAGTTATCCGGGAATCGTAAGATGACCAGCACTGGAATCCCAACAAAAGGTCGCTTGTGTGTTCCAGTCATATCGAAGAAAAAGAAATTTATATATCGAAAAAAGGTTTTAGGAGAATTTAAAAAGGAGCTGTGCCAAGCAATGTGTGTATTGAAATAGCAGTATTAGTAATATAATAATGATTCATACATTTCAATAATATTTTTCTTATTGGTTTTGGAAATGAACCGTTCACCATGAAATTCGACATTACAGACTTATTTTGATATTGCCATATGTATATATTTGCGGTAACGGAAATAAACATAATATATTTTTTTAAACAGAAAACACGAGATAATATACACACGAGATATTTGAAGTATCATGCAAGCAAAGTTGAATTAACGAATTATATATTGTTACAGTGCCTGTTTTTGCTGGATAGAAAATTTAGTTCTGTGTGGAGTGTCACAGTTTTGTAATATATTCAATAGTAATTTAGTGTATAATTTAAACATACATTTTGTATAGTTTAATTTTATGTTACCTAAAAACATGCTAAGAATTTATGAAGATATGATGTACTGACATTCTTTAGTACATTATTATCATAATAAAGATATTAATTTTGTCTGTATTCTGTTAGCTGCATCTTCATTAATTTCTAATAAAGAAATAATTTAATATATTAATATGATAAAAAAAAAATTTAGTTTATAACATAATCAAACCGAACTAGTTTGAATAAAAACTTTTGGATATGAATATTTTTATTTTTATAATAGCCCTTTTCAAGTGGTATATTTGCACTCAAGTCCCTGGACTAAATTATCCCGTGTATCTACCCCGTAGTTCCTACTACTGATCTAACTTTGAATTACACATAAAATCCACTATCCCATATGAACCCATCGAATCGTTCCAAGGCCACTATTACAACTTATTTTACTGACTTTTAGCGCAGTATAATCTTTGGGGCATAAATATTCGTCTAATAACATTCGTGAACATGTGTAACACAAAAATAATTTGCCATTATGAATAGTTTTTTTAGAATTATTACATTAGTATTGGTATTTAACAGACTTATAAATATGTACTAATATCTGTACAGGCATTTTATTGCGAATTAAAATTACTACATGTACCAAAATATGTTATGAATTCATTTGTGCATGTATTTTTTATAGTTCGTTCCAAAACACACAACTTTTGTTGCTAATAGTTTATTTTAAAAAACTAAAACCTCTGAGTAACATTAAATTATAACACATAAAGGGAATAAATCATAACGATCATTTAAACTTTTCACTTACATAAAAAAATATTTAAATATAAAAAATGGGGTGATATTTTTTACCTGATATCCCGAAAACACGCACGCATTGATAGTTTTACGAGAGTGAATATAGCAACGCTTCGCGTTTTTGATGCCGTTTTTGGCGGTGTTGTTTGTTAGCAATGCTCTCTCTAGACATGTTATATCTCAATGTATTTCACTAATCATTAGTTACAGAACACATGATAAAATAAACCATCCCACAGTCACAAGAAGCGGAAACGACTATTATATTTCATGGATGTTATTACACGTGGTGTGACAAGCTTTAATCGAAACAGCAATATCTGAAACAGATAACAAGTAAGCGTAGGTAAGCAAGTGAAAACAGCGCAAACCAAAATAAAAAAACATCGTTTAAATAAACCGACTTCAAAAACTAAAAAACTACAATGTAGAAAATAACTTATTTCTAAAGCTATTATTATTAATATATATTATCTAAAACATCTTGAAGTCGGTGCAAAGTAAAACATAAAAATTACTATATTTTAAAAATTACTAAGCACCGACTTTAAGATGTTTTAAATAATATATATTAATAATAATAGCTTTAGAAATAAGTTATTTTATACTTTTTAGTTTTTGAAGTCGGTTTTTTTAAACGAAGTTTTTTTATTTTTTTGTTACTTTTTAGTGTCTAGCTATGTATGGGTAGACCTACGAAAGGTGCCGCGCTCCTTAACAAATATAGGTCCAAAGAAACGGGAACAAAAAAATGATCGTAAAATGAAAACTACTTGGCCAAACTATGTCAAATTTTTAGGGGACCAAATGGCAGCTATTCCGCGTCGAACAAAAAAAGAATCACGTAAATCGGATCATAAATCTCAGAGTAATCGGTGAACATACATTAAAAAAAAAGATTTCGACGAATTGAGAACCTCCTCCTTTTTTTGAAGTCGGTTAAAAATCACACGCCACCTAGGCCAACTGAAAGTCTTTTGAATTATTCTCAACTGTTTAGGTATTTACTGTGACTACTGACTGACTACGTGATAGTTTAGATATCAATATTACATTTTTTATCTTTGACGATATTGACTTCGTACGTTGCCATCGCTGATATCTATAGAATAATCAAATAAAACACTAAACCAAAAGTTTGTAAAAGTACAAAATAATTTTTCCATACTAAAAATATCGCTGAGCTAATAAAGGGCTTAAAAATCTGCAAAAGCTTTATTAAACTCCAACGATAAAATTGTCCAGAAGAGTAATAAAGAAAAGAAAACAAACAATATAATGCAAACTAAAATTAGGACAACAAAAAAAATTAAGGCTGTAGAAAAAATCAACCATCTGGTAGCAAGAACACCATTGTGAAGAGGGCAACCGCAAGTAAAATAGCAAAAACATTTCGATATTACCAGCAGTGAAACTGAATCTGAAAACATCCGATCATCGATCCGAACAATCCGATTTTAGTGAACCGACCAACGGAACAGAACAGTCTTAAGGTAGAGATGAAAGGAAAGCTGATGTCTACAAGACACTTCATGAACTAGATCTTCGCTATAATAACGCTATAAAAAGTGTACTGGCTTATCGGAAGACATCCTACGCTAGCAGTACAGAATTAGACACTTACATATAAACAAATTCTAATGCCACTATAGATGTATAGGGTAGCGCTAAGCCAACCAACGTAAATATAATACGAAGATTCCTAAATAAAATGCTTAAGAGCAACGTCAACGCACGTTGGTAAATAAAACTGTAGACGATCTCCATCAGTATCTAAAAAGAACCTCGTCACTAACATTAGTCAGGACGCTAAAGCTTAGCAGCAACAACTTCATTACCATGTGAATGTCAAACCTTGATGATGCACTACAATACAGCATTAATGTTATACTATGTATAACAATTATCACATTTCCTGATGCTTAAAATCAATCTTTACTCAAAAACTCAAATCCGGCTGACTTAAAAAATCTGAGACATTTACCTTGCCTCTCAAAAATTATGGAGAGAGTAGTTTGTACACAGTCGAATGAATTTTTAAAAATCCTTAATCTCTCAGAAGTTGGGTTCCAGAAAAATACATTATGTTCAAAATTAAGGTGTGTTGTGGGTACTTCTGCCCATTGATTTTTCAAGGGATTTTGACTCCATAAATATTCATCTATTAATTATATTAAACTGACTTATTGTGGTTTTGAACAGATTTTATAGTTATTTAAGTCATCGTTGTCAATATTATGACAATTCATAACGGTCGTTCGTCTTAAACATCCAGGGAATTGTTCGTTCCCTTCAGGGTTATATTTTGGGAGCCATCCCATTTGTTTTATACTCTGAAGATTTAGCGGCATAAAAAGACTGAAAAATTCATATCTACGTTACGAACTCTAAAAAGAATGACGGTTATTCGATGATAAAATCCTTAGCTATATAGTTAACGCATTTAGTTGATAGTAAACCCCCTTCACATTTCTTGAATTTTTCAACTTTTACGGCAACATCCAAATTTTTATTCCCTATAACCTGCGTTATAGTTGTACGAATAGGATCGCTACGAACATTCAAGAAAATAAATAGTCAAATCGATTCAACCTTTCTCAAGTTATTCGCTTACCAAATACCAGCATTTCGTTTTCATTTCAATAAATAATATAATTATACTAGCAGCCCCGGCAGACGTTGTCCTGCTCTGAAAAAATAGAAATCTAGGACCCGATCCCAGCGCCACCTACCGGTTCCAATTGTGGGTTTAAACCATCCGGGAACCCACTCAAACACACAAAAACAAAATCACCAAAATCGTTCCAGGTGATAAGGAGAATTGTAGAACCCGACCTCAGCGCCACCTACCAATTCCAATTGTGGATCTAAACCATCCCGGGACCCACTCAAACACACACACAAAATTTCATCAAAATCGGTAAAGTCGTTCTCAAGTTATAAAATTACAACGAAAAGTGACATTGATTTTTATATATATAGATGGAAGAAAATAATTGTTATATAAGTTATTTTTTCATTAGTTTTTTTCCACAAATACTGCTGTAAAGAGCCCAGATGTGTGAAATGTACAGGGAAACATCTCACTAAAGACTGCACGAAGCCTGCAGAAGCCAAACCACTGTGGCGAACCACATCCTGCTAGTTACAGAGGCTGCATAGTTGCTGAAGAGCTACAACTAATAAAGAATAAGAATTTAAAGAGGACAACAAACTCTAATATACTTTTAAATAAAAACTTACCTAAAAAGCTCCTACAAGTCAACCCGTAACAAAGAGCATATCATTTGCTCACGTAACTAAAGGCACAAAGTCGCAATTGTACTTGTCACAGCAACCATCCCTAAATAAGACATCATCTAATTTGGAAAAAAAAAATAAACCCTATATTAAATTTCACGACTTCATTTGATGAGACTAAAGAAATTAGAGCAAACAACAAGAGCTGTAATAAAATATTAATGATGCCACCTTTAAATATAATACAAATAAGTCCTGATGCCAGTCTGGACCTACGGTGTACAGTTGTGGGGCTGTACCAAACCAAGTAATGTAGAAATCATACAACGCTTCCAAAATAAAGTACTGAAAGGAATTGTAAACGCGTCATAGTACGTTAGATCGAGCGACCACCATCGGGACCTGAAAGTGGAGTTTGTCAACAGCATTATTAGGAAGTACGCGGAAGCCCAGGAGCATCGGCTTCATCATCACGTGAATGTTGAGGCGATCCCAGATCCTCGAGAATACGGACATAACGAGAAGGCTCAAAAGGACAAAACCATTTGAACTAGTGCTATAAACAAAACAAAAGTGCAGTGTAATGTGCTAGCTATTAATAAAGAACACATGAACAAAGACAAGAAAAGTGTTATTGGACACTTTCTTAGTCAGAATATTTTTAGTTAATTTAGGTTATATTTAAATTACTTATTAATCTCTTTAAATTAGATGGTAATATTAATAAGGTATTTCTTTCTAAATACCTTATTTATACAAAAAATAATAGATTTCTTTTGTAGGGATGATTGTTATTTAATATACAGTACAAGCGATTAGAGACTGTGTAACAAATCGCTGCTAGATGGGAGCGTGCCCAGAAGGCTGGCTGCATTGCCGCGCTGTATGATTAATTTCTTTTGTTAATTTATTAATTTGAATTGTAAAATAAAAAAATAGATGTGAAGTAGTTTTCATAATATTCAGGAAACATTTCAATAAAATTTTCATTATGATAGTATTTCTTAGTTTTTGATTAGTCTTGCGTTAATTGGCGTGCAACGATAACAACATCAGAGTTTAAAAAACTGAAGCGAAAGTTTAGTCACTTTTATGTGATATCTGCTCGCCGTTGCCCATGAAGTCGTGGAACCATTTAAGATTTTTCATATTAAGTTTGTGGATACGAACAAGCAGAAGACAAGCGATTTGAAATAAGATTGGAAAATACAACAAATAAAACACCAGTTGAGAGAAGAAATATTTAATAAATAGATATAATATCTTATCTAAAACAGATTATCAGAACTAGAAGGTCAGTTTTCAAGAAAATTGCATTGGGATCGATTTTCCCAACACCGTTGACTACGATCAGAACATTTAAGTGTTAATAAACTTGTATTATTTAATATTGGATAGCCGTAGAAGCATCAAGTTTTATTCGAGATCTTAATTTTTTTTAAATAGAGACTCGATTATTCGACATACTATTATTTTATTGTCGAGAAATATTACTACTACCTATATTTTTATGAAACAATTTTGTTTGACGAATGTTTCATCGTGAGCAAAAATTTACGTGCTTTTATAAAAACACTTGTACATTTTATTGCCTTGAATATTATTAATATAAGTATCTGTAACTATCATACGTTTATTGCACCATATTTTTGTCTCAACGTTTCAATCTGTCAATATATCGATTATATTATGAGCCATAGATTTAATTAATACAGAGAATACCGGCCCGTTTAGCCGAATAACCGAGTCTGCGGCAATTTTGAATTTGCGGAACGATCTTCAAAGAACAGGGTGCTATTAGTTAAAGATGAACAGTGTCTAAGATTCAATATCGATTACAATATTTAAACATGTCGACAAGCCCAAGACAGTGTACCACACATAAGACCACGTGACAAAGAGAACATGATCAATTTTAAGCGTATTGATCTGTAAGACACAACGATTAGTCAGTGAAAATACAAGTACAATTAGGGTTGTTGACCTATGAAATTCTATAAATCGGTAACTATTGTCTACAAAAATTTGCTCCGTGAAATCACATCGACGATTACACGTTTAAATATATCGCTACAATGGCATTTATCATTGAGGGTCAATTTTACCGGCAAAACTATTTTATGATCATTTGGATAATAGTAAGGACTTATCTATATACACTTGAAAGGATTCTCAAAATTTTCATTGGAAAATATGAACCTTAATATCATTTTTGTAAAGTTAATAACACTATATCATAACCTGATAATCAACAGGTCGTTTACAACAATAATGCCATTGACACGACGACCTAGGTAACCTCTAAATTTGTTTATAATAAAATTGAGTCTTTGTTCCGGTTTATATTGAATTAATATTAAACATACATACTCTTTTAGATATACTTGGAATTATTTTCAGCGAGATTTAACCTGTCGACACTACAGCTGTTTGGATTGTTAAACTAGTGTTAAGTCACGAAATTCTTGCTACCACTTTTGTGTTGTGGCATTGATGGCTAGAGCTCAAGTAAGAACGGAACACTTTCGAAGTAAATGATAATAGGACCCTTACACGCTTGAGTGAAATAAGATTTCTCTAAGCATTGCCTGCTTACATACACGTCGTGGCTGTGTGAACATGTTTAGGGCTTGTATTGGACATGTTAAGTATCATTAAGGATAAGCAACAAGTAATAAGCAGAGCGTGTAAATATTAAACAAAGTTATGGGTAAATCTATTTGTCACAGTCTTTGTTGTGTTTTGGATTTATTTCATAACCATGTTTAAAACATGAAATAGTATTAAAATATGGAAAGTCTTGGCCAAGTTTGCACTTATTCTATAAGAACGTAAGAAGAAAATTTTTGCTTATTTGTAATCAAACTAGCAGACGCCCCAGCTGATGGAAACTGGTTACCGTCGCTCATGGACATCTGCAACATGTTACCTACTTCGTCAACACTATTGCTGTTTATTTACAATTTTTCCCCATAGAGTCCTTGCAGGGCTTTGGGTAATTGCGGAATGGAAAGAAGATGAATGTATCATTAAATTAATATTGCACTTAAAATTTCAGGTATTATGCCTTATAAATTGCTTACATTGATCTTTGAAATGGATACAATCTTGGCCAAATATGACCTGTAAAAGATCACCAATTCGCAACATATATGCGTTTCTTTTTCTGTAAATGTTCTTTTTTAATATTTCAGCGCATCTGCTTAAATTACTCTTGTTCATTAAATAGCACCCTGGACATTCCAGGTTAATATATTACGTAAGACACTTTTATAATTTTACCAAGAAAATAATAATTTATACTCTACATCAGATATTAGTTATTAGGTACATAACAAAGAAACAGATAAACAAGAGAGACGAACTCGTTTCAGTGAACACCAGTTGAGCTCCAGTTTCACCCTCAACTTCTTCGAACAATTGAGATAACTGACAATTACTATTGCTATTGTGAAATAATTTAATATTTCGAGTGAAATTGGACTAAGCATATGAGACCGCGCCAAAATTTGTGGGATCTCCTCAGATTAGCTACAGAAAGCTGAGCAATACCTAATTATATATCTAAAACCATGTATTACTCAGGCATCTATTCTGAAATAAGAGTGGCCAAAGAGTTTGGAGCAGACCACAACAAACACTTCGAGCGTGAAACTAGTCACTGAATCAAAATCATTTAATCTCTTATGACTTATGTACCATAGATTACAAAAACGCGGTGTTTACACAATTAGTGATTAGAACAATGCGCGTAAGCATAGACATGGGAAAGAGAGAATTTCTTAATATAGTCATATAAGATAGGAAAATTGTGAAATTTTTATAACTTTGTATTTATAATTACAAAATCGTCATTATGTGCCGCCATAGTATATAACAAAAGAATTAATTAAAGAAGCGTTCTAAATTTGCCTTTATAGTATGTATATAAATTAGCACCATATAATGCTAGCAATAAACTAGTACGGTGCAGCTAAACTCGTTTCTAAAGTTTCAAATCGAACTTTAAATATGGCTATTATCAAACCCCGTAATAGTAAAATGGGCCAAACCTCCGACAGACAAACGTCGTCTACTGCTTAAAATACTGGAAGACAGTAAAACAATCATTTTGCAGTGTCCAATTATGACTATTATATAATAGTCATATGTATTTAAAATCAGCAATAATGACTAGTAAGGGGGACTACAATCAGCTTTTCAACAGAGCATACCTAAATTTTAAATAGTTATGTCATTCGGAAGAAATATTGTGCTTCTTAGTTAGGGCCGATATTTCAATCACCAGACAACGAGTTGTGCATACAAGAAAATATAACATGAGAAAATTAATAATAACAGTTGTGTGAATCAAACAGTTGAATTGTTTTATTTTTTATTGAGGTTATAATTTATTCGACTGATAACTTTTATCTGATGATTGAAAAATCGACCCATTTGTATATTACGACAATTATTTATTTACATTGTAAATTTATGACTGAATACAAGTAAAATTGCATATTATTTCAACTGCTATACAGATTGAATTTTTCAAGTGGGCCTTCAGGGCCAAATCCTAAACTATACAAAATAGCGAAAAACACTCAAATGAGTCTCGAGGCCGATTTTGACGTAAACTAATATGGTAGATTAGATTTTGGAAAAATCAATTATCCTTATCAAGAATCGAATCCGCGGATTTTGAAAGAATAAACACATTATGTATTATTATACCAAAGGAATGTCAAACGGCAAACAAAGAGAAAGGGTTGTTTATGAACAGACTGTTCTATTTTTCATAAATTATTTTAACATCAAATTGCGCCGGTCACTTGACCACACCTCACTTGAACGCAATCAATGTTTACCCTTTGACTGATTTGATTTATTGGGGTAAAATGACTGAAATAATTGAAAATGAAAATGAATAGAAAATTTTCATCATTTTCCTGTTGAATAAAACGAGATGAGGTTTAATTATTGTACGGAAAACAACATTTTGTTCAAAAACAACCCTTTCCCTGAGTTTGCCGTTTGATATTCCTTAACAGAAATTGATCCTTACAAGTTCCAGTATGATTTGCTAAAATAATACAGGATGTTTATTTTTTGCAAAATCGGCCGATGCGATTCCTGACAAGGTCAAATGAGTTTTCGAAAATATAATGATACCATTTTAGTTTTCGTCAAAATCGGTCTCGAGACACCCATTGAGTGTTTGACGCTATTTCTTATAGTTTATGATTTGCCCTGAAGGCCCACTTGAAGTTTCACCTGTATATGGGCGTCTTAAACAGACACATGCAAGCAGGATCGAGCGACATTGCCGCACCGAGTGTTACAATTAACACAAACTTGTTATCAAATCGTTCGATATTGTTGCATGTAAGTTGAAAATCTCTTTCAAAACTTCATTTGAAAAAATGACATTTATATTTTTGTTAAATTTATAATTATCTGTAAAATTACTATTCTCGATCTGAATTAAACTAATTATAGAACGAGTGAACTCAATATAATAATACTGACAGCTCGAAGTACCCAAATGTAAAACCTAGTATGGAAAGGTGGTGCATAATGATCCCATAAGGTAAAACCATCCCGTACTGTTTTACTATATTAGCAGCGTCACCTATGTTTTTCTTAGATCTATCTTATGTTATTAACGTAGTATTTAGTAGTGTCATGGTGTTTTGAGTAGACCTAAAAATGTTATAGTGAAAATACGAAAATCTGTGTGTTCTTCTTAAATGTTATTTAAAGAGTCTTACATCAACAAAATCATTTTCATCGGCACGTGAACAAGTAGTGACGTCACCGCCCTCGCGCGCGCTATTACTTCATCTGAAGTAATTGCGACTGGACTTCATATACCGAAGTCGTATCAAAATAATTTCTCGATGCTTTCACAACAGATATCAATGAAAATAATCACCTGTTGCGTAAACATCATTTACCATCCCTCTAAGTCAAACTCAAACTCTGCAAGAAGTAGAACAAATACACGCAAAAGCTAATAAAGCACGACCTATACAATAATAAAATACTTGCAAGCACACCATATTAACAAAAGAATCTTGTAAAGAAAACAAAACAAACAAAGGTTCTTCGATTGACAAATGTTACCAGAATTGTTCTTGCTCTGAGACATCTGATCATCTCTTACTTGAGATACATGATGTATGCGCTGGGGTTGACCTCAGCTATATTGTTAAGTTCCCGCATGATTTTTGTGCCACGGCCATTTCAGTTGTGTTTCGAAAAAAATGTATAAAACCAATGATAATTAATGTTCATAAGAAATGATTTTTCTAATATTGCAATATTTCTAAAAGGTTTTTTTTTACTTTGTCCAAATTTTATCAAACGAGACACTAAAAAATTTAATAAGAAATTAGATATTATGCTTACTAACTTGTAAGGCCTTAAAATGTTAACCAAAAAATTTAAAGTGCCTCAAACACGGAATTTTACAATTGTTTTTTCCTTAGAGGGATCATTACACACCATCTTCTTCTAATGCTGAGTGTTTAAAATTATTCAATAATAACGCAATTTTTACGCTGTCTTTTATTTATTATATCATTAAAAGTAACATAACGGCCAATATCCAATGATCATCTTTATATATAATTTATAAGAGACTAGTCTAGGAGCATTTGTCTTCTTTTACCCAATATGCCGAATGTAATATAAAATAAAAGCTCGAAAGCTTACAATTAAGTGATTATAAAACAATCATGTCTTTTTCTATTCAATTTACATAAGAGGATAAGCTGACAATAAAACTTCTTGCTTGTTAGAAGAAATAAGGAAAGACCATTGAACACTGTAATATATTATAATACATTCTGAATCGAGCATACGTGTTCGAATTGTGCCTTCTTACGAAGAAAGAATGAAAAGGTAAATTTAGAATATTATACACACATAATACACAGATTACATATAAATTTAAGTCGAACATCTAATAAATTGTATAAACCATTAAATACATTTATATTAAAAATATTATTTATTTCATCATCTGAAATATATTTTTGCTTATGCCAACATTATTGCAGAATAAAATTGTACTACACGACAATTTTCGCATCTGAAGCTTTCATAGCTAAAGATAATATGTTACAATAAAATGTTTAGACATAAATTTAGAATTAAAGTTTCATTTTGATTGCTATAATCAACTTATTACTAAATTGAAAACAAGCGATTAAAACGAGGTTCAGATTAGCGATCTAGCAACTTACAGCGCCATCTTACATTTGTAAAACTGAAATATCGTTTCTTCTTTTCCAATTTTGTACTGTCTCTTACATTTATATAATAAAGTTTCTATAAAATCCAGAATCGAATAACTTCCGCACGTAACTGTCTGATTTTTTTATTTGTCAAGTATCAAAATAAGCTATCGTTAAAATAAAATTAGGCAAAATTTTATGTTAAGGCTGTGAAATCGCTAACCTTTTATACACATCTAGCAGCAAAAATAATAAAAGCCACAAGCGTTTAAAAATATGAATAGAAACTACTTATCACTTATGTTTACATTCGTACATATTATATGGTCTAGACTTATTATAACGATGTCTGAAAGTTAATCTTGTACAATTAATTTTTTCACGGTATTGTAAATGATATAATATGATGTATAAATGCATAAGGAAAGCTCTAATTTTCAACTCAAAATTTAAATATTTAAGCACGCGTTTATCGCTTACACAGATATGAGAACATGTACTGCCATATCTGTAAGGACAAAAAATTTGGAGTATCGTATTGTGAATTTGACATATTGTGTCTAGAGATAGAATATTACACGCAACACTAACTATATAGCAGGTGATAATAGAAATAACCCGTCACATCAGTTACAAGCATCGAGAATGCCATTGAAATTTCACTAGCGTGAATAAGACTCGGGACGTATTAATATAGCTATAATTTTCATCGTTAGTCTAGACATACTAGTAGGCGATAGCCTACCCTTGGTTGTGTGGAAGGTTTTTACATTAAATAATTACCCAATTACTTGAATACGAGATATGAAAACAAAAGTTATTTAGACTCTGTCGAATACTCCACAATAAGTAGGTGACAATTATTCTCTAGAAATGAAATGTGATAAGTTTCACTCGGCCACTATCGACATCGTCACAATGTCTGAACTCTCAAGTCCAGATTGAAAGACTTACTAGGTTTAAGTTATTGCTTAGCGAACCTTTAGAATGACTTAGCAAAAATGCTAAAATAACATTATTACAATAATACCTAAATATGCACGACAAAAATACGTATCGCTAAATATTTATACTTTATATTCGATAAATGTTTTTATAATCACTACATAAAAACTTTGTGACATTGCTCAAGACTGTTTGTTATACGGAGGAGATTGCGATTTTCGACCACTTCGATATTAAATACAATTCTTACTGCCGCACTCAGAGAGTTTAAGAAACGCTTTACTTCTGTAGTATTATAAAACATTATTTAACTCATTAAAACTGCTCATAAAAGTAATTAATTATTAATTGAATCTTCATTTTTAATAATGATTAAAATAGAATATAGGTATTATTATTTAATAACAGTAGTTACCTAGATAGCTACTACAGCTATAATTTGGCTCTAGTTTTTCAAACCAGTTAGTAAAAGTAAACAGTTTATTTAATGACTGTGAGTGCAGCGTTTTTTATGTATCCACATGATGCAGAAGTAGACAAATTATTAAAATTAGATGAATCTCTCAAAACAGAACGAGTGTAATTAGTTAACATGTTTATTGTGCGAAAAAAATTAAATAGTTGTGCATTAATGCAATATTTCATAGTGAAATACTGACGTGTTCTAAAACTTAAAAAACATTTAAAAGTAATTTGAAAACGACACTCCATACCAAAAATAGTTTTCAACAATTGATTTACTTACTGCTTTCTAATCAAATTCGACGCAGAAATACAGTAACACTGTTGAGACACGTTTTGAGGAGAGTCGTTGTATAGTAACACACATAAAATTAATATTAGTAAATAATAATAAATCAAAATAATAAAAACCTTTTGACACAACTCTGTTAGTAAAAGTTAATTTATGTTAATGTCTCGAAGGCATGAGATTACTTAGATATTATAAGTATCGATAAATTTCATAATGAATTAATTAACACAAAACGACGAAACTAGTTTTCTGATTACAGTTAAAATTAGTTTATTTTGTTTGCCGATGTATATGGTCAGTAAAATTAAAGTATTAATAAAATATATATTTTTTTTCGAAAAGAAAATTGAATTAATGTTGTACTTTTATCCCTATATCAATTATAAGTTATTGAATAATGAAATGCACCAAGTATTAAATGACTTCGATAGTCTACGACTAAGTTCTAGTGATGGCTTTTAGCTATTAACCGGCTCCTAGACCTTACTAATCATTCATTCGCCTTACTATTGGTTACAATATGACATATGAATAATGAAACCGAGTAGTAGTAGTAGAGTAATGAATGGATAGTAAGATACAGACACCCAGCATATGTTAAGCAATATCGACTGGTCCCCCTGCGCTTACCCCACGACCCTGCATAGAAAACTATGTCCCCGCAGATATATCAAAACCATATACTGTCACATGTTATATTCTAATTATACGTTAAAACACTTACAAATCATTTTCATAATAAAATAATTGGATAGTAATACTTAAGACTGACTGAGGGCTACAATTATATGAATTTATATTGTTTTTATGTCATTCATTAAAACTAAACTACTAAACTATTAAAATGAATACATCAATCAGCATAAATGTTTGGATTCTTGCATAAATTATAAACAACTGTATATTAATAATACCATACTTTTATGTGTTATTTGTTGCGTAAATGTGTTCTTAGTACTTGTGCTAACCAGATACAATGCTAGGTTCGAGAAAGAGGTGCGAGTGTCAGATATAGAAATATATCGCCTTTAACTATTGTACAAACGATGACATAGATTAAAATAACAACAACGATTATTGCTTTATCTGCTACCTACTGTAAAATATAAGCCCAGTGCCATAAGACTTAATACAAATTAGTATCATTAAGGGTTTAAGTTTACGTGTTAATACTACTACATATCTATTGAACGAGTAATATATTATATTAATTAAACTTTTAGGCACGTTTCACGATGTTTAATTTAAATCTGCCAAATGTAATAAATAATAATAGTATTTACTTATATAAATTGCAATATCACCGACATACCAGTTATATTATAGTACGTTTTGTAATTATTGTTACAAATTGGAGTATATAATTTAGACTCAGATTTATGCTTAATCTAGATGCAATATATCTGTTTAAATTATTTCGTATGCTACAATTATGAATTTTATTCGCTAAACAAAATTAATTTATATACTTAAACCTAATTTGTATCTAAGCGATAGGTCAGTGGCACTGTGCAATAAATAAAAATTTAAAACTTATTTTTTAGAACCTTTTAATCCAGTTAATCGTTTTTATTTGCTGATGTATGATTTATTTCTCTATAATAATATAAAACGAAATTTAAAACCAAGACAAAACACGAAAGAATTATTGTTAAGACATGAAATTTATTTGAATATTCCCAGCAATATAAACTACTACTGGCTCATTAAATTAGCAAAACTTTCGTAAATTATTTCATAGAATACGAATTAAGTTTTCTTTTAAACATTAGCAAAGTTACAAGCGAGCGGAGCCGTCTAAAGTTACAGAAATAGTACATAGAATAATTCCTTAAGATTGTTCTTCTTGTAGTAAGTAACCTACAAAATCGGTGGTATCTTCCATTTTATTTGTACATATTCAGATAAAAGTTATAAAATGTATTGAAAATATAATAATTTACTATAACAATCGCGTATAATTTAATGCATTATCTGTAACCGTCTAATTATAAGAAAACAGTGATTTTGTTCCTTTAGTATAAACTACTTCCAATACTTTGTTACTTTTAACCGTAAATTCACGAAATCGATATATTGAAGTTTATTTATTTTATACGGGAACCAAGCTTATCACATCTTTTTATTTTATTAGTACAGGACCGTGACTAAGTTACGTAAGTCACGAGCAAGGCTTTCATTGTCTATTCGTATTACTGCTTGTTTCTTTGGTGATCTGATAATATATTCATGTTAAGAATGTTTCATCAAGTTATTTACTACGGCTTTTTTTTAAATAAAAAGGCTGACGCAGACAATCACGGCCTCCGATCCCTTGGAACTGTTAAGCAAGTGAAACATCATATAGGCAAATAGTTGAATTAACCTAATTATGTATCATTGGAAAAGATCTTTAACACTAAACACAACATAGTTGCACATTCTTTGTCCTAGTGCTTGATCCGATAGGTTTTATGGTTTCAGTTTTGCTCTTTCATAAACTTACGGTTAGTCTGGTGTTAAGACTGAAAAAGTTAAATTATGCACCAATAGAGTAATTATAAATAGGCATGAACCATTAAAATTTGACGTGTGTGAAACAACGTATCTAACAAAAGTATGCATATGTTCTGACAAAAAATCGGATATACAGAAAGAGCTTGTTTTGTCTTTAACAATTTTTTTTTTTTTTCTTGCATGTCAGCAGACAGGCAGACGGCCCACTTAATAGATAGCGGTTACCATCGCCTATGGACATTTGCAACACCAAAGTTGCTACAAATGCGCTGCTGCTCTCTTAAGGGAGACTGGAACCTGGTCACTAATGCCGGAACACAACTCAAGGTTGTTATGGCGACATACTTTAGACCAGGGGTGGTAGCCATCCAGTCGGGCAAATGCCCTACCACCTGGCAAAATTTTGCGCTTTACAGAAATTATAATCTGTATAAAGGCAAAGCAAAGCACTGATATTTCGTTAGACTAGAAACTAATTATGTGATGCAATTGCAGAACTTATCTGTCCTTAAATAGTTATACCTGATCACAACCTGAATATTAATAAGAATTCGTAAATTATAGGTATAACACGTCGATAATGATGATCAAAAGGCATTTTAAGTTAATCAGTGGAATACTATATAGAGTATTTCCAAATACCTAACCGCAACAAATATTCTATTTCAAAACAAATATGTAAGATATACTCAAAGGTGAGACTTAAAATATAAAACATGGAAAATAGATATTCTGAACCAAGCAACAGGACATATACCCACATGGATAAAAATGTGTTTCCAACGCTTCACGTAGCGCACTAGCTCTTACAAGCATTGTAGTATTTATTATACACGTAAGTGTATGACGTGAAGAGATCCGTGTAACTTCTTTCAATCGCACTACTTATACTATCAATAATGTCTACGTAATAACAGGAAAATGCATGTAAATAATATTAGTGTGAATGTAATAAGTCCGAATTCAATACGTCATCCACTTACTTCATAATAGGGGTGATATATTACAAAAAGTATATTATATAGAAGTGTGAATAGATCGAGTAGTACTCAATGCAACAGGATAACTAATATTTAACGTATCACTGCGATTGTGGGTCGCATTGGAGCAGCCGCACGATAGAGGGGTCACTTTTGGCACCCTCTATGAATTCCTCCAAAGAGAGTTTCCCGTCTTTGTTTCTGTCCATCTGCCGGAATATTTTGTCGGTTCGCTTCTCCGGCGTCGATTCGTCTTCGGGCATTTTCATGACGGAGCCCACCATTTTGTAGATAGCCTGGAAGAATGAGAGTGAAACTAGTCGACTAATTTACAAAGCCCTGGAGAGGGCAGAATTAACACTATCTGAATGGACAGAGTGCATATTCGCAGAATCAATGTTTGTATTTGTCTCAATTATCCTTTGGAAATAGTTAACTGCAATGGTCAATGGTTATTTTTAATAGATAATATACATACATGTAAGTCATTATCAGTGATATTTTTACGGCTACTCATTAATGTAAATAATTAGTCAAAAATATAAATACATATATGCATATTAAGAACAAAATAAACCGACTTCATACGTCTTAAACATCGTGAGTGAGTGATACAATCATTATATCTTATACTAATATATAAAGCTGAAGAGTTTGTTTGTTTGCTTGTTCGTTTGAACGCGCTAATCTCAGAAACTACTGGTATGATTTGAAAAATTCTTTCAGTATTAGATAGCCTATTTATCGAGGAAAGCTAAAGGCTATATATCATCACGCTAAGACCAATAGCAGCGGAGCGCCAATGAAAATAATGTTTCAAAATCGGGTGTGTTTTTTCATTATTCCACGCGGACTAAGTCGCGGGGCAGAAGCTAGTCACACTATAAAACTGGTATATTTTTTTCTATAATTACTATTTTGCTTTTAATTGTATTATTAAATCAGTACTTTAAAATAGTTTTACTAACACAGTAATATTACAATGTTTTCTATTCAAAATTTAATGAGGTATCAGTATATACAATTTCGATCTTATAATAGTTTTCGCTTAAAAAAATCTCTGTATAAATATTAAAAACTTACGGTGACAATTTCAAGCATTTCCTGCCTAGAAATGAATCCGTTACCATCGAGGTCGTACATAGAAAATGCCCACTTAAGTTTCTGTTCAAGTTTTCCTCGGGACGTAACGCTTAATGCGCACAAAAATTCCCGAAAGTCTATTGTCCCGTCGCCATTTGCGTCAAAAGTCCGAAACACGTGTTCTGCGAACTGTAAATTACCACAATAAAAGAGTTTGACACAGTGTTTTACATATACTTATAAAATAAAACAATTGAAACATTTTGAACTTATAAAATTACCGAACCTCCAGCAGCATCGCTTTTGTGAATTTCGGAAAGGATACTTTCAAGAAATAGGAATAATAAATAAACATAGTCTTTACATTTTAGCCTCCGATATTTTGTTAATTTTATTATAAATATTGTAAGTTAGCATAAAATACGGAAAACCCACCTTACTAGCATCGCCGTAGGGGAAGAAATTACCGTATATTTTCTTAAATTCTTCTACAGACAAGTGACCACTTGGGCAATCTTTTAAAAATCCTTTATACCATTCTTGTATTTCAGCGTCTGAAATTTACACAATATATGTTTAAGCACTTAATTACAATAGTGCCGCGCCTACACTGTTACGATAATGTTTTAAGAAAACCATTTAACTATGTCGGGAGTGAATGTCTCTATGCCGCCTCCGACACGTTCCCGTAGAAGGTTAAACTGACGGCCTCTCTGGTTGAGCGGGCTAAGCCTGTGCCGGCGTACCCACTGCAACGCAGAGGCTCCGGGTTCGGTTCCTGGTATAGCAAATTTCGGAAACGTATTTTCTCCGTTATTTACTATGGTCTGGGTGTCTGGGATCGGCCCCGGAGTAGTCCGTTGTATATTACCCATAACACAAGCGTCACTTGCTTAATTTGGGGATATACAATATGTGTGTTTTTCTGCCGATTATTATTATTATTAAACTGAAGCAATGCTAACATGGCGTAACCAATCGTGCCAAACGCACGATAGAGGGTGTCGGAAAGCGGAAAACTGGACACCGGGCTCCAAAACCAGCCGGAGTTTTATATAAGATGACGATGACACGTTCTAAGTTACTTATATAAAATACGGGTTATATAAAAAATAACTATGTTTTAACGGTTTTGAGCGCGGTATTTTATAAAACGTACTTTTATTATGTGTATTAGTCGCGAAAATGTAAGAAAAAAAATACCTGAAAACTCAGTATTTTGCTTCAGATCTTCTAAGACCTCTGGCTTAAGTTTACTATTTTGTTTACCCATTTTGACTATCTCGTTATGTAGTGGAACGGGGCGTTAATATATCTCACACAACCAGCACTCTTCTAATTAGTCGGCTCTTGTGCCCTAAAAAACAATAATATTAATATTTTTATAGATTTAAACACCGAAATACGATTTAATGACAACTACAGGCATGCTTAAACATGAAAAAACAATATAAACTGACAACAACAACTATAAAGAACCGAAAACAACATTTAATACACCAATTTCATGTTATTTTTTACCTTAATGTCGATGGAGTTCTATGTGTATGATTTTAAAGCTGTTCGAAACTGATTTCATACATTCCCTAAATTCAATCCAATGTTGAAATAATATTAAGTGTAAATGGGTAACCAATACAATACTTGTGGTAAAGAAAACTGTTTTAATTTTTTTAAGCAGCAATACAAAGGGTCTCAAAATGATCTAAGCATTGATTAGTATATGGCACATCCAATTTTGTACCAAAAAAATCGATTCATTCTATTTGTTTTAAATGAATCTTTCAAATCACATGCAGATAAAAGACAACTGCTCAAAAAATTATGCTACGAATTAAATTGATTGTACTACTACCCTTTTGACTAAAAATAACGAGACAAAATAATTATGAACTATTTTTGTAATTTGTATATTATACATGAATAGGCAAAATGTGAATCATTAAAAATATGTATTCTTACAAATACAACAGAGGTTAATGGGACATCGTGGTTACTTCCATTTAATATAAGTTGTGCTTTTCTAATGACACTAAATGGTAGACCATGAATGGCGTCACACAATAAATTACGCGTTTATCCTTTTTCACGATTACTGAATATACTATGCACTGTAAATGTTATAAAAGAGTTCACAAAAGTTCGAGATTCTTTTTGTAAAGCGGGATGCAAGGAAATTATATAATTTCATTCCATTTATTACACGGACTGGTAAAATATCGAATACAATTGACAAATAATCATTATAACAATTGGTAGTACTATTAGGAGTGAAGAATCTTGATATACAAAGTTTATATATATATATATATATATATATATATATATATATATATATATATATATATATATATATATAAATATATATATGCGTGTATTTCAAATTAAGCTATTAAAAGAGAGGCGTCCCAACGGAATAAATCTAATTCCCTGGCAGCGTAGCAAGCCTTTGGTGTGGGATGCGACTTGCGTAGACACGTTGACCGCATCCCATTTATCACACACATCTAGATCAGCCGGTTCGGCGGCGGAAACAGCTGAATCACTCAAGCGGCGCAAATATGTAACCCTCAGTGAGAATTATTGCTGTCGAAACGCTTGGACCGTGGGGTCCTGAGGCCATGAGCCTCTACCAAAATTTATCGAAACGACTCATTGACTCTTCAGGTAATCAGAGGGCTGGTGCCTCGGGCAACGGATCAGTATGGCGATCCAGCGAGGAAACGTAGCCAGCCTTCTGGGCACCTTACCCATAGAAGACGGTGATCTGGGCTCAATATTCTACTTATAGTCTTGAGGGACTATGAGTACAATACAATAGAAATAAGTTAAGTTTTCTTGCATTGTATTCGATTATGTAATTTTATAGGATGACAAATAATTTTTATAATAAAAACTAAAATTAATTGACTTGTGATACAGTTAATCGCGTGTTAATAGCTATTTGAACAAAACCAATGATTCTACATCCCGCTTTATGATTATTAATAAACATAATATAGAGATTTACTTATATCAAGACAGATTTAGCATATAAGTACAAATATTAAACATGTTCAGCAAAAAAATATTGAAGTATATCATTTATAGTAATATTAATACAAAAATATTGTGCATCAATTAATCAAAACTTAATGAAATTAAGTTTCAAAAGAGTTGGATTAAAATTGAAGTATTATTTTCTAAGCCTGTTTTGTGCGCCTATCGCTACAAGTAAATATCTTAGAATATACCCTATTACCTAACACGTATTATAAATGTAAATAATAATATAGCGTAGAAAATAATTTGTGCACGAAGCTCACTAGTAATTTAAAATGTAACTATACAATGCTTATGAAGATTAATAATGTGGAATCTACTCTGTTCGTATGAAAAAACTCAAAGCGCTTAAATCGATGAACTTATGAAAGACTAATAATTGTTTTTGGTTTTATAAATAAAATATACCAGTTACCCCATTCAGAGCCCGATAATAGTTTTTAGTTCATTTTTTAAATCACGTTAATTAGTTTCTCAATAAAGATTTATTTGTAGGCAATACCAAAACTAACTTTAATAGATACAAATATCCATTATTTTTTTAAATAAATTAAATAGCGCATTTAATTTGCTTAATGTATTAATCGATTTTTGAGCCCTTCTAATTGCGACAGCAAGAACTGTCACCATAATCATTTAAATGAACATTGATTGATAATGAGTAAAAAGACTCCTTAATATATTGTCATAGAAACTAAAGTATCATTATTTGAATTTGAGCACAAATTACCTGACTCTGAGTGAGAAGTAAATGTATGAAGTCATATTATATACTAAAACTTACATAACCTGATTTCCCTATTTAATTTTGTACTTTACGAGGATAAATTAGCAAAAAGAAATATTACATAGTGACCTCCAGAAGTATAAGGCCTTGTAAAGGAACACACTAATGTTAAACTAACAACTGTGATTAACTTTAAGTATTCTGGCACATTTATTTTCAAATAAATTACGTGTTTTAAGTTTAGTTAAGATCTTTGATTAAAGCAATGAAATAATCTGATAAAATTGAATGTATGAATTACATATTCTTTTTATATTTCAAATTTATTCACAGTATTTTGTTATTAATTATATTGTTCCATCTTAGAAATTACACTTCATTATTCCTAAATCTCAACTCCGTTCTGGTATACATAACAGACTATCTAATAATAAAATAAAGCATGGGCTTATCAGACCATGCACAATGAAGTATACTTTACAGGTGATGAACGTCTAAAGAAATTAACCTGTAATAAAATACTTATATCTCAAAGACTACCTACAACGTGTATTTCACGGTAGACTTTTAGATTCTGCCAGATTTTTTTATCCAGCATTGAGGGGACACTGTACTTGCCTTTATACCTTCTACTGTTTAAAAAAAACTTACTCATAGATTTCGTTATGATGTTTTAAGACCTGTCTAATGATACCCCACTCGCTTATGCACATTAATATTTAAATCTCTCAGTTAAATATGTGGCCACTCACAAATTTTAAGATTCTTGTTGTTTCACAGCACTGCTCTGTAAGGGCATATATCACTTAGGACCCTGTAGTTTTTAAAGAATGTGGCTGGGACATAATAAAAGCACTGATGAGTATAACATATTTGATAAGAGCTCTGCTTTAGTTAAAATCGGTACGGGTCTCTACAATCGAAATTACTAATTCATAAGCAACAGCTGAAACGAAAGTCACTACATTATTCAACTCAGAAATAACCCAGGATAACGTGCTTCTGTTGACAGTATTGATTTATTTAAATATTCATGAAAAGCTGTCTAGAACGCCTAAATAATATGTTTGATATAATGGAAGATAAAAGCTTGGTTCAATTTAGTACACAATAAAAGAAAAGATTTGAAACCATTCTGTGTTTTCAAATCTCTTGTTTCAATTTTGCCAAAGTAGTGTTGGTTTGCTTTCCGTTTATACTACGACCAAATAAATGATGCCAGATGTATATTTAAACCCCAGCATAGTTACAATTAAGCATTAATGACAAAGAAACGCTTGCCAAAATTAATGCGTCACAAGGTAAGGCGTTACTTTTATTTTTGTACCACATTAATTAATTATAACTTCCGATAAAGATGAAAACGATTACGTCACGGCAGTATTAATTGACTTGCAAAACAGAGTAGCTTCCTTTGTCAAATTTACAGCATACGAATAATGAAAAATCAATTTTATCAAATTCAAAATTCAAAATCAACCTAACTAGAAAACATCATCTAATGAAAATATTCACATAAAAATTTAATTACATTTGCCCTAGAACATTATAATTTAGTAACAAATTCATTAAATGGCACATAAATTAATACAAAACTTATATGCATAATAAACCAAACTTACATACATAATATATACAGAATATTATTTGGCAATATAACTTGAACAAATGTGACCACCGTCTGGACATTTCTGTTGTGAATCCCGTAAATAAAACGCAATTAATTTCGTGTTCAGCGAATGCTCAAGTTATATACCGACAATTACACACCTACAAATTTGAAATTTAATATTAAAAGATTTAATGATTCTACAGTTTGTGCTGTTGTGCTCGTAGCATAAAGTAGGAATAAGACTTTATGTTTAACAAGATTGAGTATCAAGTCGAGGAAACAGTATACATTAAGTACAGCTAAACATTCATTAAGGCTACTAAGTAGCCACGTATTTAAAGACAAACAGCAACTGACACGTAGGCCTGGGTCGCGCTCCCATTAAAAATAAATTTTTAAATAAAAAAATATTGACTAAAAGTTGTTTATCCAGATATGTTATTTCTTTATGAATCACAGAACTAAAAAGGCGTCATCTTTTAGATTTTAAATACGGAGTTCATTATATTCACTACTTTTGTGAATTATTGAAATGAAAATCTCTCTCTCAATTACATTACGTCTATGGCGTACATAAAAATAAATGTAGGATTATACAGATTACTATGTTATCTTATTTTCAATGAAAAATGCAATTTTTGTGATATGTTGCACAACACCCTGTCTGCGAAAGTTACCTATAGTTTCATGTTGAGTATTATTGTTCCCACATCTCTACTTGTATAAAAAATCAGTCAGTTTCATGTTTCCCCTATTTAATCAGCAACGTTAATGTTTATGGTTTTATTGTAAGTTAATTCCATAATAATTTAAAATAAAAGTGAATACAAAAAATGAATAATGGAAACAGCTAAAAGACAAATTTTATAACTAAAACATATATATATAATTTACATGTATAAATTCTGCTTTTACTCTAAAATTATGCAATAACTTAATCACAAAGTAATAATGTGGAATGTTTTAACAATAATAATAAGGGACAATCCAGTTTTCAGTGCACAATATGAAAACAGACTAAATAACAATATTAACAATGTTACTAAAATACACTAACCGGGATTTTTTTTATAAAATATTTCTGCTGTTATTAAAAATATAAAAATTAAGGATCCTTATTGAAACTCCAATAATGTGGTGTAAAAAAATACCTAAAATCGCGTACACTGCGAAAACTATTGATGATAGAATAAAATAATGTTCTACGACTTTGCAGAACACATCATTATTTACAAAAAGTGTCGCAACAGCAAATGTCTAACTATTATAGTTATGCCACAATAGTTGTTCTTTTATTTTAAAAATTTAATTAAAATGCGGCCACTAGAAAAGGCTCTTTATTTGTATCTTGGTATTCATCCTTATCAAAATAAATTACTTCATATTCAAGACTCCTTCAATAATACCTTTACATGACTTTTTAAATTGTTCAATTCGGACATCCCATTCGAAAGATATCACGAGTTTAAAAATGTAAGTATTAGAACACGCGGCCGTGACGCTTTTTCGTGAGCGAAAAATTGTAAGACCCCGTCTATATAGAAGTTTCACTTCAAAAATTATAGGCCAAGAGTACATTATATTTTTACGATAGAGAACTTCAGCAATACCTACACATGGCAGCCGTCTCACATTCGGCTTTTGTGACTAAAACATGCCTTTTGGTGTATACAGTCACGTTCGAGCGAAGTGATTAAAACGATAATCTTTGACCCATGTCTATTTGTTCATTGTTTAAACTTATATCCTCGTGGAACAACGTAAACAAACTATTCATTTACAATTAAGTACTATTTCAGTGATATTAGCGAACTTTTTACTTGGAGTAATAAATAAATAAACTTTATGTTAAATACCGATTGGAGTAGACTGACTAGGAATCGTAAAAAAATTGCTAGTATAATTTTATTCGCATTTTAATACTTTTTAAGTTGTATTATTTTTACAAATAACCGTTAATTCAAATCACATATAGACCGCGCTTTACAATATAGTAATAGGTAACAATGATATTGAATATATGCACTGAAAACTAATACAAACATAATTTTTAAAGTAACAACCGTATAAATGAATTAAGAATATCGCGACCCTTTCAATATGTGCTGTGGCTATCATTGCCAGTAGACAAAAAGAAAACGACACGATAAAAGCTAACAAATGTATAGGTATTATACCTATATTATTTAAAAATCGGACTGGGGCTCAATAATTAGTTTGGAACCGTCATTTTAGCCACATACGCCATTCATAAAAGCATCCAGGTTACAAAAGTAAGATTTTTACTAAAGCCACTTTTAGTAGTTTGTTTTATGTCATAAAATAAATGGATACTACACACGGTTTAATTATTTCGTACAAAATGTTCAAATAGGCGCATGCACAGTACAATGTAAATATAGATGCGCGTTGTATGATTATTAATAACGCTGCTACTGAGTGTGCTTGCCTCACTTCACCTTGCCTACTTTTATAGAGAGCATTCACCACCTACACCCCGTTTTAGAAAAAAATCCAAGATAAATGCTATAACGTCGGTTCTACGTATCTTGTCAAGACTCGGGAACTATTCCAATAAGACGCTAATATAGCGCGTCTATTTCAACACTTTGTTACTAGTTAGTGTTTATTATTTTTTGTCAGTACTCCAGGCTCACGAGTTAAATTGTGATAATTTTTATAATATTTATTTTGAATGCGTGTTCAATGTAAAAGTAAGACTATGTTCAAACATTGATTGATTAAGTAATCGATGTCGTCCTTGTCAATTGTAATAGACTACTAAATAGATTCAAATGTTTATACTTGTAATTCTATAATATGTCGACAAAAACTGAATACATTTATATACGTACTTATTGACTGTGCAATTTTACAGCGCTCTATTCTTTGAATGCGTATATATAGTATATCAAAGTATAAGTTATTTGATATAATCGGTTTGTATACTTTCCAATATTATGTTGTGTGTTAAATGTTTATTGGTATAAGTAATATAATGACTAGATGAAACCTGATTACTTATTTAGGAGTTCGATGTCTTTTATTACTTTATGACGTATTACGAACGTCATTAGTTTCTTTTTTAAATAAAAATCTATCATGCACTCCCTTGAATAAGATACATTGTGTAAAAATCGGATAAGTTAGGCCCCAACATGGACAGATAGGTATAGGAAACACTCATTAACAACTACATATTATATTTAATGGGATTAGTAATTTTACACCACACATGAATATTCTTATGAAATATAAAAACGTATTGAAATATACAAATTGTTTCAAAACTTTGCTTTGCTGTGTTTGGGTAAAAATAGAGAAAATAAGACTAATATTGAAGTTAGAAACTGTAACTAAACAATTAAGCACTGTCAGTAAAGAAACTACTTACAGTGAGAACTAGAAGGCACAGTAGTAGAGTAAGAAAGGAGTGATATTTTAATTCAAATAATATTGTTTATTATTACAGTTCAAAGAAATTAAAATGTAGTGTATTGTTTGTTAATCGTAATTAAAATTAGATTATATTTTTATGTTGTGTTCAAAATAGTTTTAAACTGAGCGGAAATGTGAAGTTTACTTCAAATTTCAGTTACTTGTGAAATACGGTTAATAACTCAGATTATACATAATAAACTTAGAACAGAACTAGTCAGAACACTACCATATGATTAGATTATAGTACCATATTTTCTCTTGTCATTTTGAATATTAAAAGTTATTTACTTTGCTCAAAGCCGAATGTAAAGTATTGTTAAACTAACAAGTGACATTGTATTAAACTGACCAATTCTGTTCTTATACCGCTACACTAATTTCTGACTTAATATTAAGTAGAGATTGACATTAGTTTACTAAGTACTATAGCGACTCGTTGTTGGATAGGAAAGGACGTCTAGTCTACGAAACAGAGCATGTTAAAGGTATATCAAAGCTCGTTTAGAAATAATTGGTACGGACACAATACTTAACTCGATTAGACAGTGACGAAGGTTTTAACATACGACGTACGATTTATCAATATAATTATACATCTATCATTAGGAATGGACATATTCGTTACTCCAGAATTTATTGACGTTATGTAAGATACATTAATAAAATCACTTAATGTCATAAAATACTTTTATACAAATCGACAAAAATAGGTGTCGGAAAATGTACTATTCGCGCTTTTATAACGCGCACGTCCAAATATAGCAGAGTCAAAACACCGGCTGGCGACCCCGCTCGATTCGAAGTAGCCGGCTACGGACACAACACTAAATGGAATTCCATCGAAAAGCTTGCAGTGCATATTAAAAATGCAAATGTATTCAATCGGCCCGCGCTATGTTGACTTTACCGGATGCAACGATGTCTCTAATTAAACACATAAGCGTGAACTATGCTCTGAATTTCAAAGCCATATTAAGATTATAAAAAATATGACAATGTCCGTACAATAGTCTATTAAGTGGCACGCAAAAGGTTCGGCGATATTACGGATTTGGACAACAATCGATATCGTTTGTATTAATATAGTTATAAAAATCACATGCATTATTTAAAAATGATTTTCAAAATACGTTTATAATACTTTAGTTGAAACGAATTTGCTAATCAATAATATTTGTCGTAATCGTTTAATTATGAAAATATTTACAGATAAAAATGTTCATTAATGAAGGGGTCGCGTCATGTGGCATGTTCCGCTTTAAATGGGCTTTGTAAACAAGGGTGAGAACTCCGGCGGTTTGGTTGAGACGAGTCAAGACACCGTCGGAATATCAGGAGGTATACATTTGGGTGGGTGGTGGGGCCAGACCATGGGGAGTCGTGGGCTATCCGCCCATTTAGGGTGCCAACATTTTCGACAATTCCTCATCTTGGAGGCATCCTTTGAGGAATTCTTCTTGGGTCAGCTGTCCATCGTTGTTCTCATCCATTTTGGCAAAGATGTTTTTGGCGCGTTCTTCGGCTGAATCAGCGGGTCTATTACTTGAACACGCACCGAGCATATCGTAAATCGCCTGAAACATATCATTATATCCATTACCGGAACGAATAACAACAAAAATGCATGATGGTTTAAATTTAATTATCTTCACATATATAGAGAATCGTTCAGGGGCTTATTAATTAATGGTAAAAAGCTGTTTTATTGTAAAAGTTTCATCCCATATCAATAATAAAATTAATTCATCGATCTATTACAAGGGAAAAGCTTTTACTATTTTTGAACTGAAAAGCCCAGCTGCCTAAATGGCCTGTTGAAAATTCTTGTTATTATAAAATCCATTTTTCAAGCAATTAATTTTATAAACCAACATAATTAACTTTGTTTTCTTGTGTTGTTACAACAATCCATTTAAATATGTATGTTAAACGTCGGAAAGCCCCCAACTGCGTCGCTAGACTAATTTGCTTTTCTAATATTAAAGACCGATAAATATACCAGAGCAATTAAACTTGCTAACGTAAACGGACGTACCATACGTATCTATTAATCATACATCAAACCTTTTCATAAATCCAAGTCTCCATTAGTTCGTATGTTCTTACTCAATTTCCGTTCAATTTAACGTAACAAAGCAGCTACGATAGGGTTGTAACATAAAGAAAAACTGAGACGAGTCTGTGTAGATTATAAAACTGCCGTCACATTATATTATGCGAACTAATGCATTCGATTAGGTTACACAAGCGTAAATTGATACAAAAATAGCACAATATAATAATAATATACAATAAAGCAATCTAACGTAATGTATTAAACACCTGTGGGTGATTTTTATTCCTGCAGTTATGGACCCGTTTAGTCAAAAATGAAACTGACAAAATCGTCATGCTCGTCTCTCGCTCCGTCGGATAGATGTCGCAGTCATTTTTCTCAATCTAACAACAACAATCTGAATATGCGTAAATACAATGACATATATAGATCTACCCACCGCTATATAATGTTCTAGTAATATCGAGAATTTAATAAAATTAATGGCGACTGGCACAGTAGATGCATGATACTGATGCATATATTTTTTCAATGTACGGTAGACCAAGCAAATGCTTTACCGCTTATCAGTAGTAATTCCTGTAACATAGAAGGGCCGCAATATAAAGCTACTTTTGGCTTCAATGAAACTGATTTTTATAGTTACGTGAACTATCGATGATGAAACAATTAAGAATTGAAATTAATATAGGAAATGAAACATTGCCGAATCGAATAAAATACAACAAATAATTATTTAAAAATATATTTTATACGAAATATGAACTGCTGCAGACGAAAACTCCGGCGTCACGAGCAATCGGCTGCAGAAATCTAGGGAAGATTCCGCCCGCATTTGAGGCCTTTTACGGAGTTATTTCGCGCTCCCTATTCTGTTGGACCCTATTCGGATGGACGTGGCCATCTCGGTTGGCGACTGCCAGAGCTAATGCGGAGAAGACGATTGCCATTTCCCACTGCCCTGGCCGGCTAGCTCACACCTTCGCCGTGATCCCCAGACGAATAAGATCGTAAGAGGATGTCTCCTCGTCAAAAAAAGGCAGAAAGAAGAAGTTTGAGGAAACTACCGCACACTCTACGCTTGGCAAAGAAAGATACCGGAGATTTCATCCCCTATGCTAGAAAGGGCATTTGCGTCATTGCTTGTTAGGGTTCGCGGTGTTGTTGCAACCGTTTACCGAGAGCCGGGCAAATGATGAAACACCAAAGAGTTGTAGTGGGTTTTCCGGCACTAAGCCATGTACCCAGTATTTTCGGAGAAAACTAAATGTGACAGACAAATACATAGAAACAGACAGACAAACACACGCAGGAGCATGACGATCTGATAAGAGTTCCATATTTGACAAAGTGACTGCGGATCCCAAAAAAAACCTCGGATACGCATTATATATGGTATCGTAAGTAATGTAGTAATGAATGCATACAAAAACCACATGGAAAATGCAATTTACGACAATTTTCAATTAAACGCTTCTTTTATAATTCTGTAACCAAATGGGAACAGTACACATTTGTCACCTTTACGGAACCCCTAATTGTGTGCGGACTGAACCACAAGAACTTACTCATTTTTATTGCTTAAAGCTAACTCTTCCTGACATGCTTGCAAATCTAACAAGGACCCTAACAGTTCGAGTGCTTAAATTGGTCTTTCGGCCGAGGTTAACTCTCTACTTTCATTTCGAATTTGAGGAAAGCAAACAAAAACTGATTAATTAAAAAAATAACTACTTCTGTAATGAAATCAGGCGTTACATTCATCTTTAAATCTGATGGACTAATTGAATACGTCACATATGAAACGTCAAGTAAATTTCTTTTTCTGTGGCATTCTACCAGCCAGTATTTTTTTGCCACGGATGATAGTAAATATTTAGCTCAAATTTATGTACATTAGACAATAATTTAGTGAAAAGTAATTTATAAGTATAATAGTACATTATGGTACTAGTGTGTAACATTGGTGATTACCGCCGAGGCGCCATTGAGACTCCAGCCGTAGGCGAGGGTGTTAAGAGAGCCGAGGACGGTAATCATCAATACACACGTGTATCATACGACGTTTTTCAACACACTTGTGAATAAAATAACAACAAAAACTCATTTTATTTAGTAGATAAAATAAGTTATATATGAGTGAAAGTTTTATTTATTAAACACGTACGAGTTAAAATTATCTATTTAAATAAGAAGTTGCTTGAAATGAGCAAGCAATAGGAACATTAATTTATTTTATTTCGTGTATAGAACACGATCTTTTTTTTGAATAAAAACTTTTTAAGAACAAAGCAACTCAACCAATAAAATTTAAAAAAAAATCTATAACTCACTAGTGAGTTATAATGTTTTTTAGTCACAGTTTGATTATGGGTGTCATTCTGTGTCTAATTGCGGTGACCATAGAGCCACTTTATGAGCAAGTGTGTTGAAAAATGATGTTATAAAATTGATGATACTTTATTACAATTTATTTATTTATTTTTTAAGTTCGAACATAAGTCTACGGTTCGCATAGTTTTTAGATTTTTTGTCAGCCAGGTAAATCGTTTCCCAAGAACAAAGTTTTCAGCCCTGTGGCCTCAGGCCTCAGCCTCAAGCAACTCCAAGCGTACTTTCAGAATATGAGAACTGAAAATTTGTTTTTCTAACTTAGTTACAACTGTTATCTTTAAAATATATAAAATATGTGTGACCTAATTACGAATCACGTTAAACTTTTCGATTATATATCAATCTCTAGGTTACGTCACTAATATTGAAGGAAAAAAGCTTTGACAAATAACGTTGTCATGTGTTACGTTTCTAAATAAATAACCTAATTATGATGTTTTAATTTGATATAAATTATTTTGATACCATTACAAAGTTAGATCCTCAGTATTTATATAAAACTTCACAAGTGGCTTTAAAAAGCGGCACCACAATCGTTAATGAAACTTTCAATAAAGCCGAGATTTACAGTACGCTTGGATCTTTTGTTTATAGCCCATTGGTTATAAACAAAAGATTGAATTCAATTTGCCTATGCGTCATTACGCACAGGCAAAAAGGTGCATCCAATTCACGCGTAAGATTTCTTTATCAACTTGTTAGATATACTTTCTATAAAGTATAATTTATTATGGCACTAGAAACAATGGCGATTCCAACTGAGGAAAATAAAAACTAAAAAATATGACTTCATTTTATAAATCTCTTCGGTGTAAACTTTATATCATCACATCTATTTAGATAAACGTCATGTCATCACTACGTACTGAAATAAGTTGCGTGATTTAAATATTACCCAAAGGCAGAAATTATTGCGATACATCATTTGGGTCAAAAGGTAATTGAAATTTAAATAAATCTTGATTTACGGTACGTTTCTGGATTTCACGAGAGAAGGTGGTCTCTAAGGCCACAGACGAAGTGGTCGTCCTCTATTATTAACTATCACGGAAAGGGAAATGATGAGACGTGCTTATGAAAAAGACTGTTTCACTCCTATAGCACATTACGCTGCAGTGTTTGGAGTCAGCGCAGTCTGTGCGACAACATTTACTCAACGTGGGACTGCACTAAAGGCATATTGTTAAAAAGTTCTTCCGACAAACGCCCATAAAATGACTCACTTCAATTTTGGCAGGCCTATTGTATATTTCGATTGGTTCATGATATTTATGGAGGAAAAGATATTCAAGTCCTGCCAACATGGTCACAAAGTTTTTGACCCTATAACAATACAAGATATAGCGTAGATCTTATATCATACCAATTATTGAGTCTGGTAGAATTCCTGTAGAGTTTGATCCTGAATGTATGACAATAGAGCTTAAAAAATCACGATAAGTGGTTTAAGCTGTATGCTTGGACAAGTTTTTAAGCTATGGGGTATTTTTGGATAAATTGCTTTTTGTTAGGGTGGTACTGTAACTAAATGGCAACAACTGAAGGCGTATAGCGCATCTAGAAATCATCAGTGCTTAAAATTCTCATTCGATTACAGCACTACTATAAGGAAATTATATTACCAGATTACAGCAGACACGACCTTAGAAACTCTTATTTGTTATTAGGTATTTACTGCATCCAAAACACATTTAATAAAAATAAATTGATTAAAAATTCCACATTTCGAAGTGATAACTTCTTATGGGAGGGTAAACGGCTTCGTTGTGTAACGCGTTACGGCGCCAATCTGTCTGGCTTCACTTTCTCTCACGCATACGGCAGTGGTAGGCAGCCTCCTCCTCTCTCACTCTAACCCACAGCGCTAGCCGTATTTCGGTAATTAGATTAAATAATGATAATAATAATGTACATACACAAAATTCTAATGTTCAATTCAATTATTTAAATTCACACTTAGATTAGATAATTCGATTAGTTTAAGTTATCACTTCTTTCGGGTGTCCCGAGACGCACATCGTCTTTTTAATATAGAAGAACAGCAGACAGACAAATTGAAATTAATTACCATCGCCTATTTTCAACATTAGAGATTCTGAGTTCTGAACTCAAAAAAACGCTTTTCAACTTACTCATTAAAATTACTCACAATTTCCATGCAAACCTTTGAAGATAACATGGAAAAATCAAGAGCAAGATAAAAGAATAAACGCTTTAAAATAATGTTACTATTTAATACTTATACAGAACAGTATAGCACGCTTGATAGCTTTAGTAAGTGTTTTGAGTGCCTAAGCGAGCTCGATAACAATGTTAAATCACCGCAATGTGCACAGACTGTAATTAATTTAAACGTCGACGACATTGCGAGTGAGCGATTGCATTACTGACCGCAAATAGTCAATATCCGAGGTGACCATAAAGGGTAATTATGCACTTTGACGTTTCACTGGTTAGTTCCAATTTAGTGGTCAGCGCATATACAGACGATACTTCATTTATTTAATAGTTCTATATTTAAGTCATTATTGACAAAAATTGTACTATTTAAGACTAAATAAAATATTACTATTAATTACTGCATATTTCTTCCCCGACTTCTCAGTAATTATCGAAATAGCCAATCATTCACCCTTCAGCATGTTATAATTTTAATATTATTATCCACGTCTCGAAAGCAAAGCTGATATGCATAAAGTTGTATAACTATATTTAGATCCTGCTCCATAAATACAATAAAAATCGCCTCGTGATTGATTCTTACAGACATACTTTTCAATTTCAATAACATCAAGATCTCATACTATCTTTAATCAAGTCTCAAAAATTGACCTCATGATTTCACTTCAACTTGAAGCCTCCAACTCCATAGAACTTTAATTCCAGCTAAACATTAAGCGCCATCATCGGTACTACTCGCGTATAATTTACGACTCCGGGTATATCCAGCAAGCCTCCGCTGCCAATCATCAGTGGTAGTCACCCCAGGGTGAGATCACACATCTGCAACACGATGTACCTCCACCCCTACTATCACGGCTACGCACTCAGAGGACTTCGGCAACCACTTTACAGCCAACCCAGTCCAGCAATGGGTCCCGCGCCTAGCTAATCCCCCACTCCAATCATCTTTTCATCTTTCCTTACACATTGGAAACTGACACGCGAGCAAGCTCTCCTATCTAATGAGGAAAACTATTTCTTCAACTACGGAACAAAGCTCCTACTCTCCCCGACTCAGTGGGGAAACCAACAAAGTATTGACTCACCAGAACTGCATCAAGTCCGACTCATAGGACTGCCAAGTGACAAATGATTTGGCATACTACGAGACGCAGTGATAGCTGCGAACAACTCTCGACTTGATTCGACCACCATCGACTTCCAGTCTTAGCAAAGGAGTGTGTAGTGTGACACTTACAAGCTAATAAATGCCAATGTGCAATAATTGAAGACGCAAATTCCATTCCTATTCCTGACACGTACAAAGAATACCAATTTCCAACAATAACAGGCCTAGGCCTGCCCCTCCCCTGCCGGAAGCAACGTTAGATTAGGCTGAAGAAATTCCCTTTGAAACGGAGAAGCATTCCACCTCGCTCCTGAAGTGCTTAGCGCATTAGGGTCATTCTTAAAAAAAATTCGGATAAGGAATTATGAAGTGAAATAATTCTCGAGGCTAACATGCGAGAACACGAGCCCAGCAGAAATAAAGCGGATCAGGGAGCTCGCAGACGTGGCCCTAATTGGTCAGAGGCCTCGGAGTTCTTGGCGGCAGGCCAGAACACAGTGGAGGCAGTCCGCCTCCACCTATCCCGATAGTTCCGCAGGAACTCTGAATTTCAGAATGGTGCAGATACTTATCGGGTATGGTTGCTTCGGTTAGTTTCTGTACCAGTTTGCGAAATGAGACCCGAGCTTTGCCTGCCACGAATGCGGCGAGCCATACGCTAAAAGAATGTTCCGCATGGGGACCTCAGCAGCATCAGTTTTTATCCGTCATCGATCAAGAACTCTCGCTGCGCAGTGTAGTCGCCAGAATACTGTGCAGCGAGTTGAATTGGCTAGCGGTGACCTCCTTCTGTAAGCACGTTATGTCACAAAAGGCTACCTGCCGCCAAAAAAAAAGGGGGAAGGATTAGCAGGTGGACCCCTGTCGCAGACGGCGAAGGGGTCGCAGGCGTTACTGCCTATCTCCCGATGACGTACTGGAGCCGGGGGCGACACGCCACACCCAGTGGTGTCTTGGTTCCAAACACACCCCTCCTAGTCTGCTTGCATCGAGGCGTCGTCACAGATCATACTTATGTTTATGGACCCTTGACACCTCAGTACGATGCGAAAGGGCGCTGGAAGGTTTAGTCTAGCGGCCGGTGTTTGCAATTTCTTCTATTATCAGAAGCTTGTGTAGCGTCGGCCGTCGGGAGCCCCGCATACCCCTCGCTGACCTCCCCCGGAGCCCGAGGAAATTCGTCAGAGACGCCTAGGTCTAGCAGTGGACATTGATTGGCTGAAGACGATGAATGAAAATTCACGTTATTATTTCACGTCTATATTATTAACATACATGCTTTCCAGACTACACTGCGTGAAAGTAACTCACCAACGTAAAACGAGAAATATCCCGATGAGTTCAACATACTACGACCATAAAATTGAAATCGTAACTGTTATATCAGTTATTATTAGACGAACGCACTGAACGTAAAAAACTTGAGATTTTAATAACACTGGTGAAAATAAACTATCTAAAGCAACGATGTACCCATCAGCAGTGAGACGGAAAGAAAGTTGTCTATGTCATAAACCTCTCAAAAATATGGAGATACAGAGTCAAACCTCTTAAAATGGCCAAAAAAAAATCGAATTCCAAAGTGATTTTTTCACTGATGGTTAGCAAATGTTATGTAACAAAATATGATGGTAATTTTCGCGGAAGCGGCTTGTAGATGTCCAGGGGCATAAAAAATAGCTTATTCCGACACAGTTTTTAGTAAAACGATAGCTTACATTCTTTTTTAAATTCTACTTTGTGCGGCTCTTCTTTGTGTTCCGAGAATTCGGCGAGAATTTCAAGTCAATCGTGAACGAAGTTGCGAGCATATCCTAATATTAACCCCAGCAATAAATAAATTAAAAAAACGACCACGTATCAAACGATCTCACTTGCTGAAATGGAGGAGGATAGTTTATAGGATAAACGAGCAAGTTCATTCGGAAATAGTTGATTGCGTATAAGCGAGAATCCGATCAGTAGGTATGGAAATTGGATAGTAAAATCGGAATACGGCATGCGTATCTTGGCTTTGTTATATATTCAATAAAGGCATTGACTTTAACCTATCGGTGCGTCGGCAGCCCACATCTTTTTGATGCTTACATAAAATTTAATTGAGCTTTTATTTTTTGACTTCAATAAAAACACATTTGACACACACCGCTGACTTTACTACACCTGCTCGCTTAGAACTTCGTTAAAAATTGAAGAGAAATGTCGAAAAATAGAGCGGGGTGAAAAATGTATACGAAACCATTTTTAACGTGATTTTTTTGCGTCGTAACCAATGTCCTTTTAGCAAGATGGAAACATGTATTAAAATCCGTTGTCAATGTTTTATTTTTATTTTTACATCTGGATACTTAGCCAATTCAGATACTATCAATTCCAAAGGATACAGTTTTTATTTTAAGTCTGTAAAATGATACTGGTCACTTAAATTATTTAGACATTAATTCAAAAAAAGAAGCAAGTGAACATGACGGGCACATATGACATTTTTCGTCACAATCATGAACGATTACGATCGAGATATACGAATTAATAACATAATCCAAAATGAAATCATTATATCTGTTACAGAAAATAGTAGCGACGATGACTGGATTGCCAGTAGTTCAAATTCCGCTTAACAAAATATATTAAAACTTTGTTTTATTTTAAAGGTTACTTGTCGTCGGTGTCCGTGCAGACCTTTGTAACTACATTCTTGTTGAAAATATTTTTTTCGTCAAAATAACAACGCTGATGATGTGCAAAAATAGAGATCCATGTATGGACTACTCACAGCTCGGAAATTGCGATAGGAGAATGTGAATCCCGCAAGTTTAGTGACAGAAAATCCACTAAAACTCCTTGGTGTTCCATCATTCGCCTTTCGCCAGGGTCGCGGGAAAATGGTTTGAGCAACATCGCGAACCCTGTCTAGCGACAGCGCAAATGCCCCTTCTATATGTATCGCGGACGAAACCCCCGGCTTCTGTATTGACCATGTGCGGCGTGTGTTCCTTAGACCACTTGTCCTTTCTGCCTCTTTTTTGATAACGCAGTCTTCGGACACCGTCCTCGGGCTCGGGGGAAGAGCCAAATGCAGTGCAGAAGCATGCATCGAGGGTGTGTAGGACTCTCAGCGACCGGTTCTTCACGCTAGCTTCGAACAGAAGCAGTCTCCAGAAACCGATCGCCAAACTACCTACCCCAAGTTTATCCTTTCTGCCTACCCCAAGTAGATGTAATATATTTTTTTTAACAATCCATAGTGTTAATTTTATTGGATTCGCTAATGTGGGACTTCCTATATCGATTTCAATTTTTGAGCACTTGATAGTTGGATACATAGAGAAAATCAGTTTGAAAAATACCAAATGTCGCTTTATCGAACGGCCCGACTTTAGTAGTTAAGTTTTAACGATGCCCCGGAATTAATGATTTTGGAAGTAAAACATGTCTCTCGTTCGCAAACATTCATTAATATTATATAACAGATAATATCGTAATTACACAAGAATGTGATCGTTGTCAAGCTTCCTAACACAAAAACTTGAACTCAGACATCATTTGAGAAATGGGATATATTTTACGAAATTGTGGAGAAATATATGAAACTTCTTCCAAACTACACATATGACGACTAACATAATTTTAGAGACAAGAAATATAGAAAACAAGTAACTAATTATGAATTGTCTTAAAATAATTAAAACTTATTTTGAAATAATTCGTAACATATTAGTTGTGACTGTAATAATATTAACATAAACTTCAACTAATAATGTTTTATCTATTATTTTCCTCGGTGTTGGAAAAAAGCACACACGGGAGCAAGTAGGGTACACAACTCGTGTGTTGTGGCCCTCAGCTGCGCTTTATTCTTCAAACGACGCATTCGTTGCAATGTACTATTCTTATTCAAGATTAGATGGGTTTCACACAGACACAATGCCAAGTTTATAAAATAACGACAGTAATAGTTTTTGCCTAAATGGCTACGAAGCTCTCAAAGTACTTAAAATTTCAAATGAAATATTTGCGGCTGTTGATCCGGTACTGCCATAAAATATCTGAGTTACATGTATTTTTATGTTTTTCGTAATATTACTTTTCACCCACCCTTTCCTCCTTCGTGTGAAATACTACTAACTTTTGTTTTTTAAGCAATCGTATGAAATTATAAAGCATTTGTATTAAATTAAATTGTATGTATAACGAAATTTATGAAAGCATCCAAATTAGATACGAACGTGAATCGAATACAACTCAAAAAGATAGAATTCGATTGTGTCAAAACAAACTGCCCTAACAAAAAAGGCATATTCAAACCACATTACGATTGACAACCGAATCCGGAAAAGTACAAAGTCGTGGTCAACATCCTGGGACAGTGATGATTTGGTAAGTGGCGTCCTATAAAGGAGTCACAAAACTTCATTTTTGTGAAAAACGAGTAGATGTCAGCCAAAGCGTATAGAGACCGTCTTGAATAATGTAGAGAAACTGCTCAACGATACATTTTTTTTTAATGTACCCTGATCTTTCCAGCAGTACTCTGCGTCTGGTCACAAGACACGAACTACATGAGCCTGACTCGAAATCAAAGTTCCGGACTTTATAAGAGCTGCTTTATAAAACTGGCCTTAATCTAGCCCAGATCTGAATTCCTTAGCCTACAAATTTTGATCATTTCTAAAGAACATGGCTCGCTATAAACGATACGCCGACATTGAGTTTCCTAAGAACCTCTGAAGCATTCAGTGGCTAACTTTCCCATGTTAATTACTGCGTAATTTCAATAAATTTGTAATCAGACAAATTAAAGACCTGTAGCAAAACCAAAGATGGTCATTTCGAATAGAATTTTCTTTTATGTCGTGAAGTAAATAAAATATACATGTAGTTTTATTAAAATTAAATTACTTCATAAAAAAACAAATTATCATTTCTTACTTAACTTATGGCAGTACTATGTATAAGCGGACTACCAATCACACATTCATCACGTGAACTCTAAAATTATAAGACCTTATGACTTGTTGAGTCTAATCGTAACTTTCTCGACGAATATACGTCTCTACTAAGAACGGATTTTAAGCATATATGTAAAACCCATTATTCATGTTCTATTGTACTCTGACATCATATATGATACGAAAGTTTATGTATATTTGCAAAATCATGGCGGGTGCAGCATTCTTTTCTTATCAGTTCTAAGTATATCAAGGTAGCTCATATTTTACGGGGAAATATAATAAGGGCGTTTTCGATAATTCTTTGCAAGTGGTTGAATACACAGTATGTTACTATGTTCATCTGAGTAATGATAAATTGAAAGGAAGATAAATGGAAAACAACATTATAGTTGAGGTTAAGCTAGCATTGAGGCGTACGAATTTGCAAGGATATGTAAGAATGCATAAAAGCATTCAGCACCTGTTGCCAGACTGTCCCAGATACGGCCAAGCCACACTAGATGTAGTGTTTGGTACCGATATAAACTAGACCAACACGAATTGTATGATCGTAACCAAGCTGAGAAATTCAGCAACAGCAATAAAACTATAAAACTGTCATGCGTTCTTGAAAATAAAACAATCGTGGCCCAAAAATGTATGAAAACGTATCCGTCTACTTCATTCAATCATTTGTTGTTTTAATTTTCAGATGAAAGCAAACAAAAATATGGGAATACGAAAATACATAACAAGCATAACAGCGTTAGTGTGTGGTAGTCCAAACAAAACCACCGATAATCAAAGTTAAAAATATAAAAGGCGGCGGAACATCAACGCGCAGTCTGAATCATCGCGTTTAATAGCCGATTAGACCAATAACAGGTTATTAACCTACTACGAACCAATGAATATGGGTTAGGAGACTACAATAAACTATTTAATTTAGGTAAACTTAACTAATATCAATTAACAATCAGGTATACAATGCCAATTCTGTAAGTAACTATTTAAAGCTGCTCGTATTTTAACTAAGTGAAAATTTATTCTTGTATTTCTGGATGCCTTTAAACACGTCATAGAAAAATAAGTCAAATGGTGTAAAATTCTATTACTTTCCCATGAATAGTACTCACTTGCCATGGTTATGTGATTAAACGAAAAATGTGGGTATATGCAGTAAAAAACATATGTAAGTAGGAGTTTCAACAATATTTAGAAACTACAAATGTTATTTGTAAAAAATGGCTCGAGTTTGTATGTAGTAGTACTACTATTCAATACAAACAAATCTGAAAGTAAACATAATTTGTTTTAGTAATATAGACTATTAAATATAAAATATGTTCATTATTTACAAAGTATTTTACAGTTAATTTGACAGCATTAACGATATAAATCTTCATTTGAGCTACAATTTCGCCAGATATTACTGCATTTTCATGATTCCCGTTAACTGTTTCTTCTACTTGTAAGACATGCCCAAACTCGAGGAGTTTTTGACCTTTTGACATAATATGCTGGCCACGCTGACGACCGTTATTAATCGACTGTAACCCATAATATTTCATTTTAATCATAATAAAAACTATTTAAATATGATCTAAAAAGTTTATTTTTTAAATCGCACTATGACTCTCGTGTCAATTTGTGTTGCCACCTATATATAGTTCATGCACGTTCCCTCCCTATAGCAAATTAATAATTTACTTTGTCATTTGTACGTGTTGTAAGGGACAAAAAAAGGACTACAATAGTTATAATATTATATGGTATTCACCTGTACTATTTTTGTCATCTCTTGAATATCTATGACGCCATTGCCATCCACATCGTACATCCGGAAAGCCCACTTCAATTTTTCCTCCGGCGTCCCACTTGAGGTGACATGTATCGCTTGGAGAAATTCCTACAACCAACACAAATAATAACTATAAACGCCTCCTCGCATTGTGTAAGAGTTCTTCGGTCGTCAACAAACAAGCCGTCAGTAATACCGTGAATTTTACAGTAATAATAAACAGTTAACAATCACAAACTCAAATAGTACAACAGTTCGCAAAAGCTAATTGTATTATTTAAACAACCAACTCGCTTTCGCAACAACACTTGTTAATTAAGATACTCTCTTTTAGAACTGAGACCCTTTACAAAATAAATAGAATGCAAATTCAAAAATACTACATAAAAAGTCAAATAAATTTAATTTAAAAGCTATCAAACAAACAACTGTAAAATTAAAAAAAAAACTAATAGACCACACAAAAAAAATGCTTAAAATATCTTATTGGATAAAAAATACAAAAACGAATTCAGTTTACTTTTATGAACTAGGTACTCGGCGTAAACAACTTAATGCTTTTACTATATGTACTCTATAAAAGTTAGCCATCGTATCAAAGGTAAACTAACATAAAAGTAAAGGGTCACGCATGAATATGTATTAGCGCTTATTTACGCTTCAAATTTTTTAGCGATCATTAAGCGCCATTAATAGCAAAACTTCTCGCCAAAAATATATCTTTTTACTTATTTGATTTTGAATGGGTTTCAATCACAATTAAATTCGCTTCGGCAATCTGACCAGAATTTAATTATCTTACAGAATATGTTACCTTGAGATCATGTTACCTTAAAGTCTATGTAACCATTTTTGTCCATGTCGAATGTACGAAAAACATGGTCACAGAATTCTACTGCGTTGCCGGAGGGGAAAAACATCTTGTACATGTCAACAAACTTAGCTGGTGTTAGTCGACCATTAGGGCAGTCTTGCTGTAATTAAAATTGAATGCACTTACATCTATGTTCTAGAACAGCAATCAGTGTTCAGTCAAAATTAATACAAATAAAAAAGATGTGATAATGATATGTCGTACTGCCCCGTGTAAGCGCTTAATATTAAATTAAAAATATCAGAGACCAAAATTTTAACTTAGCTGTATAAAATCGGGTATCTGTGCAATCTTAATTGCACGTTGTTCTAGTATACAAGCTATGTATGTATGGTGTCACAAGCCTCGTATAACTGAGAGCGGTACCAGGAAATGTAATATCCTGCCTTTATATTACTTAATTTCAATGTAGTAGCAGTAAGTGTGTGTGTGTGTGTGTGTATGTACGTGTGTGTGTGTGTGTGTGTGTGTGTGTGTGTGTGTGTGTGTGTGTGTGTGTGTGTGCGTGCGTGCGTGCGTGTGTGTGTGTGTGTGTGTGTGTGTGTGTGTGTGTGTGTGTGTGTGTGTGTGTGTGTGTGTGTGTGTATGTACGTGTGTGTGTGTGTGTATGTACGTGTGTGTAGTATACAGATAAATCACGTAGGAAATATATACATAAGTCAAAGACATATTATGTACATAAGATAATACGTAAATAACATAGATATTGTGAAATTACAAAAAAGAAAGTTTAGACTCAAAAATCTGATACACTTATAATTTACATAGTTAATAATAATAGAATTGCAACCCGCAGGCGGCTTTGTAACCAAGCCTTATATGAGTAGCGACATGCGACATCTCGGACCTGTTTCCGGGGCCCAAGGAAAGGCCTCCGTCTCTGTGCTTGCCTTAGCCAGCCGGCACGGAGTGGAGATCGCTAGAGTTAAGTCTCAAGCTCCAGGGGTGGAAGTTATAAGTGGCCTAACGTCGGAAGTAGCTTCAGTGAACCTGCAGCCCACCTCTCGACACCCCTTAGCCACTCACACCCATTTTTCCCCTCGCCAATCTTGTACGGCATTTTTAGGGAGCCCATGCAGTGAGTGGCGAGTCACAGTCTGCCCATTTTTTGCATGTTCCTTGGAAATTACGATAGGCATACGCCATAGTCTCCAATCCGTAGTTCCACTAGCACTTCATCCCAATAGCTCAGTACTTTTTTTTCTCACTCCCTACAATAGTCCTACACTGACTGGGGCTTGACCTTGGGTGCATTTTTATAAGGTGTAAACAGGGACAATCGCCGGTCAGTGTCACGCCACATTTAGATTTAATTTATCAAGGGGCCTCTACGTGTTGGTCTTCCCATGGCTCCACGCAAGCCCTTCAAAAGTCCGGGCCATTTTTATGGCCCGTGGTCTGCAGAGACATACAATAATAATAATAATAGAAATAAGTAAATATTAAGATACACATATATAAGAAAAACACGGTACTTGACTACGTTAGGGGAGGCTGGGAGTAAAATAGTTCCATATTATTAAAAAAAAATAACTTGGTGAATAAAATCAGGTATCTGCAATCATAACTGAACGTTGTTCTAGTATACAAACTATGTATGTATGGTGTCACAAGCCTCGTGTAACTGAGAGTGGTAAGAGGAAATGTAATCACCTGGCTTTATATCATTGCCGTCCCCTGCGCGTTATTGCCTCGCGTTTATACTTCATTTTTATAGCAAAGTAATAATTCAATAAAAAAAACTTAATTGTGTTGATATTTATCAAAGGCAACAGCTATATTAATAACAGATGCATTAAAATAATTAGAAAACTTGTTAAGAGATTTGATTATTTCTCTAAATCCAGGTTTTATTTAAGTGAAATGGCAAATACACACATCAAAAGTGGCTAGGGATCAAGTACGTTTTAGAGTATCGCCGCATTTGAGGATTATTATTTTAACTTTTATGGATCGTTATTGATTCTTTTTAGTGAATTTCACTATTTCAAAAAAGAATTTTCTTTAAATTTTGTTTGAAAATAGATTACACTATCTACAATATACAACTATCGATCAGGATTCCTATAAAAAAATGTTTAAGAGCGTTTTAACAAAATCATGACAATTTCTGCATGGGAACTGCAAAAAATTGAATCGATATGGAACGACGACGTCATTTCACACGCAAAGAGATGATGAGAGACGTCGGAATGTTGCAAGCTGGTTCCAGGCAACATACTGTGGCTATCGATCTTGGCACTACACAGAGCGCCAAAAGCCGCCTCTGTACACGTTATCGTATCACGGGCAGCGTGGACGAGCGACATGGAGGACGATCTCGCATCACCATTCGCAGACAGGACCAGTACGTCGAAAATACTGCTCGATGAAATCGTACCATGACTGCCATAATGTTGGCTGCTAGGCTCCACAGCTCTTCAGGCTTGCTGATAAGCGATCAAACCATCCAAATTCGTTTACGTAAAGTGGGTCTGCGTTCTCGAAGGCCGCTGCGAGTTCCACCTATAGCACCCCGCAATTGAAGAGCCCCTTTACAATGGACTTACGAACACAGAAATTGTGGGGAAAGAAGACCGGCGTTGTGTTTGTTTTTCCGATGAATTTCGTTTCGGTTTGAGGCCAGATAAAAGACGTACTCGAGTTTGGAGGGTCCATGAACGTCAAGAATATTTGAAATTTTGTCAGGAAATTTATTTATATGGATGGGGAACAATAATAGTTTGGGCCAGAATTTGGATCTGTAGATGAATCGATCTCATTTGGATCAGAGGCATCCTCAGTGCTCACATTTATGGGGAGAGCATTGTTTGCGGCGTAATCATTCTTTTGTGAAGCTGGTTGGGTTGGTTGGTCTAAAACGAATCGTTTTGACTAATACACGACAATGCACGTCCACGCATGGATAGAGTCGTAGCACGCACGCTTGCCGATGCTTCCGTCAACGTTCTGCCGTGGCCTAGTCTCAACCCAATTGAACACACAAGGGATATGCTCCAAAGAAGAGCTTTGCCGAGTATGGATTCCGTGCATACCCTACAATGTGGACAGCCATTCCTCAAACTAATTTTGAAAAACTGATTTCAAGCATGCCAAATCATTATGATTTTGTAATTCGTGTGAATAGAGAAAACACAGATAATATTCTGTTAAGGGTTTTTATTCCCCATTCTGGAGGATTATTTTGTTGTTGAGGTATTATTGGGGGACACGTTTTTTTTTTGGGAAACTATTTGGAACCGAAAATTTCAGCGCTAGGGAAATTGGGGAAGTTTTATCCCCGTAGCCAAAAGTAAAATGCCATAAAGATAAAAAACCGAAACAGACTACTGTTAAAAACAAAATGTTAAAGGTAACAACTGTTTCTTATTTTGAGAATCATTTACTGCATCAATGCATAAAGAGAGCTGATAAGTTAATAAAGTGAAATTATAACAATTTCACTCTACTCTTTCCCTTAAATGCACACTTCAGTTATCTATAAGACTTAATGATATTTAGTGTCTTTCTAACAATATAATGCATATTAGACAGCAAATTATTTAACGCCTCATAATGTTCCAATAATACAATTTATTTACCGTTTGACTTTCCGGTAAGAATTCCGAGTGCACAATACCGCGATAGTCAAAGAAAACAGTCAACATGACTTTGACTTTTGATCGACTTTGGCGTGGTTAATTCGGTTTTGGTTCAGATGGAAGGCGCCACTCAGAAGCTTGTTGACTAGTTTCATGTCAAACTCGTGAACCCACGTTTCGTCACAGTAAAAATGTGTTTCATGAATGTTGAGTCGGAATTGACTCGTTCTAACATGTACTCAGCGATTGAGTTTTTGGAGAAAATTCGGGTCTTTTAGGACAAGCCGAGTGGCAACATGTTTCATACCCAAGTGATTATTTAAAATGATACGGATCGACTTGTGAGACACAAAAAGTTCAGCGGCTATTTCTCTCAAACTTGATTGAGGATTTTCAGTCACTATTTCCTTCACTTTTCTTCAACTTCTGTTGAAGACGTTGATGGCCTACCATGGTGAAGCAAATCTTCCAGCATATCTCGACCACTTTTAAACGCTTTGTACACTCCACATATACACAGAGGAGCAAACTTATAAGTTGGGCGTTACAATAAATTATTTGTTAGAACAACCAGAATTCTTGATATATTTATAGTGGTTTGTTATTGAAAACCAAGTCTAGACAAGGATTACAAAAAAATTAATACAATCTGTATGTACATATTTAAGATACAATTATATATTTTTATGACTATAGGTCTGCTACTAACATCATGACGAACACTGGCGCTGTTGATATGTTCAGTACGGCAATATGAGATTATTTCAAGTTACCTTAAAGCCTTTGTACCATTCTTTGATGGTCGTTTCATCGTACGATGTGTGGGTTTTAAGGAAATCCATATCCTCCTTAGTGAGTTTGTCTTTACTGACGAAACAACCCATTTTGTATTCTGAAACAATGAAAAATAACCTCTAAAATTGCAATTATCATAAAAATATTTTAATAAAAAAATTGAAAAATAATTTATATCATAATAAAAAACATACAAAAATCATAGATTGTGCCTAGCTATTATAACAGATTTTGTTTATTAAATAGCAAATCAAAAATCAAGACCTCAAACTACAAAAATTGTTAAGTTTTTATATTTCCTCATCAAAATAATAACGTGTTTTTGACATGTAAAATAGATTTCCATAGAAAATGGACGAAAATTCTTGTAATTTTAGTATGTTTGCTACATTAAGCTTAGTAGCAGACGGCTCATCCAAAGGTAAACGATAACCAACAATCATCTTCAATGAACATCTGCTACACAAAGAAAGCCAAAGTAAACACCTAACTCATTAGAGCTTTAAAAATCTGTTTACCCTCTCTTTGAATAAATTTATATAGAAATTCGGCAAGTGAAGCAAGTGACGTGTGTAAGAATAAGCCCGAATGGCGCTCTGTTGTTCCGTGCCTTTCCCGCAAAGGAACTGGCGTGAAGTTATGTATGTAGAAATTCGGCATATAGTACCTTAGTAACTTGAAAATTACAATGAGCTGACCACAAAATACGCAGACGAATCCTAGTAATTTATATAGGCACGTTTTATTTATATTTGAATAAGGTTTAAAACAAATTTATCTATACCTACTTAACCATAAATGGACCCAAATTATTAGTAAAATATTATGGTAAATTAGGAAATTAAAAAATAAAGCCAATATTAATACGCATTAAAATATAACACTTTTAAGGATTCACAACTCTATTGAATAACTGTCCCAACTCCAGTATTTTCTAACAACATGGTAATATTGTAATATTACCATGTTGTTGTTGGAGCCTAAGTTGTAACTTAGGCTCCGACAAAGACAAATTCCACGTACAGATCTGTAAAAGCACATTTTATTATCTGTTGGCATTTGAACTAATTGTAATCCTTTTATGATCGTCCTCTTTTATTCACTTATTTATTAGCACACGTTTCTAGTTATTGTGGAGAGCAGCCTATTGTCCTATTGTACTTGTTTACGGCCGCTCAGGAGCATCATTAGCCAAGTGTTGCGGATTATAAGTATAAGCTAATTCTAAGAAATTATGTTGACGTTGCCGGGCGGGCAACGTCAACATAATTTCTTAGAATTAGCTTATACTTTACATTTGTGAAGTATAAAACGACGGCCTGATTGAGAGAGGGGGTCAGTTGAGCTACAACTACGATACAGGCGTAACGTATGTACACACATTCGGGGATTTTATAGTGACGGACTTTGCGCGTTTTATTGAATTACGACCTTCTGCATTACGTTTGGATTAGTTGCGTTCTGTTATATTTGTACCTGTGTTATACGTGTTTGTATAGTTCTAATAAACTCTATAATACTTCTAACGGCATTAAATTCGAGTCCCGCAAAATCATAACAGTAATATAACCCTACTTCCTCCTTATGCACTTGTCATCAGAAAGAAAAAAACATTTATTCCGTAGTGAATTAAATATAACTACTATTTATTCTCAAGAATATAAATAACAAAAGAATTAGTTAATTACATGAAGCCTCATTAAATGTACAAAGTTATATTGTAATTAGTATTAAAAAACTGGCATTGTATACAAACTCTTATTGTACAGTGATGTTACGTCACGTTCGTGTATTAATCGTTTCCTGCATAATTTAGCCAAATCAAAACTTTAAGTATACCACGAACGTCTAAATATATATAGGATCTAATATAGAAAATAAATATTTCCATTGGAGATGTATCTCACGAGCATATAATAATATTCATAAAAGCGTAATAATTCACAAACTGAATCTATAAATATGATAACTTTCGGAAACACAAATCCAGAATCCGGGAAAGAAAACCAAAACGCGAGACAGGGTCTCGAGCACATAAAAATTATACTGAAGATATACCCATATAGGAACTTTAATGGAAGCAGCCACATTCAGGTCAGTAATTTGCCCTTGTCTTGTGGCAAATCAGTCAGTTATGAGCCAGCAAAATCAGTGTCAGTTACTGATTTGAAATGATATGTGACAAGAAAAATTTGATATCGAAGAGCAACATGAAAAAGAAGACAAATGTAATAAATTTACCCGAAGTAGTAATATCGCATAACAAAAATGAAAGTGCTTTAAATTTAGACGATCAGACTGATTTAAATAACTATATATGTCCTCCAACAGATGCGGCTATAGAGACAAGTTCAATTTCTAATGTCGCGACCTCCGTGCGCCCTCTTGCGATTAGCGTAAGCAATCTTGTCTATTTACTATTATTAACTTAAATACAACAACGGAAGATAAATAAGATCTTAAATGCAGGGTTCAGAGAACAGTACATTTTATTATTTTGAAGAAAAGCATCCAATAAGTCTAGAAGAAAATAATGAACCTTATTTCAAAATATTGAAACAGTCAACACCAATGCTAAACCCCTGAGAATTTAATCGGATATTGCATCAATCTTATTAATTGTCTCTCGAAGTCTATAACCAAACTGATGTCAGCAAATAAATATAAAAAAATAGCCAAAACATGGAAAAAGAATCCTTCTTTCATGGCCATAATAACTGTACTTTCCAATAAGGAAATAAAAACTAATGCAAAACGTCAGATATCTATACTTTCAACAATATTTATAATTATGAAAACACACCATCTATAACTAAAAGCAGCCGGGAATTTGCCAAATGTTGCATTTCCTGGTAGCTAGCTTTGCTACTAAAAGATTTTAATGGTAAAGTTTTATCAATCACAAATAGTAAACTAACAATTTAATTTGTACTAAAAGCAAAACAGTCCAAATGTGTTAAAGGAACATTTACATATCCAATAATGTACGATATTTGCACCATACACTTACTTACCTGGAAGATATAATTCCGATTTTGCCCAAGCCAACAATAACTAGACGTGGTCAAATCATATTTAATGTCGATTTTAATAATATATCCCTACAATGACATTATGTGTAACTAATTTAAATAAAATCTTTTGCCTGACAAAAAGTTTACAAAAATAATTTTATAAGTGAAAATATAATATATATTGGCGCCTGTACATAGACTAGGTGTCTAGTGCCATATGGGCATCTTAAATCGTCAAACTGAATAGGAGAGCGATTAAAATATTGGCTGATATAAAATAACTATGTAGTCACTGAGAATTTTACATAAAGTTTTAAATAAATAAATAAATAAATATATATATATATATATATATATATATATATATATATATATATATATATAAATATTGTATTCAAAATTTAATGTAGGGTTTTTGTTTTTCATTCTGTACCGTTAATTTTTCAAACCTGTTCGATCGACATACTTAGATTCGGTTATAGGCCTAGAGATTTAATTTTAGTTTGGGGTAAAGTTTATAAATACACTACTAACGTACGGAATCTGATTGAATTACACAGTTTGCCAAGTCACCTGCTTTGTTCTTACGATTTATCTATTTCTATTATGTACGTAAAGATTTTAGTACAAAAATAACATTCCAATAGAACAATAATTATTTTTACAGTTGCAAATGAAATTGAAACAATATCCAATTAGTGTTGTATAGAAATATAAAGTAAAAACCAAATTAATCACCTAACTAACTCCACCGAAATGGTATGTTTGTGGTCGCTTTGAGTCTGGAAAAAACTGATGGAAATATGTAGACTAAGTAAAATTTATCATTGTATTAAACATTGTGGCCATTAATATTCAATGTGAGGAGAGGAATACAACGGAGTAAAAAAGGCAGTTATGTCGAGAGCGCATTTAAAAACGATTTTCGAAGTTTCACTAAATATTTCAACTTCTCTTTGTAATTACCTTGAGATAACAAAAACTGTATTACAAAACTTTCAAACCTTTTTGTCGTGAGATAATTGCAGATACTTTTACTTCTGAAACAAACTTGTACTCCGGCCGCAAATATGGAAAATCCACACAGATGACTCCAAAAATTAAATATTTTTTAAAATTAACGATAAAAATAATCCTACTCAAAGCGCAGCTCGATATCTCAAATCTCCACGATGCTCAACGATGCTCAACGATTTTTCATTGTCCCATATAAATTGCGAGACTAAAACTTTGTTTCGTATTTCTATATATTTTTTTTAGATTACCTATGGACATATTATTGGAGAAAATTAAGTTCTCCAAAAATAAGCTTTGATATCTCTTTTTCGTAATCCTTACAGAGAAAAAGTTACCAAGCTTGAAATTCTTTAAGGATTACGAGAAAAACAGACGATGAGATGATTTTTAGGGAACTAAATTTCGTACAAGAAAAGTTCATGGGAAACGTGAAATTTCTTTTTAGAAATTTTATGGGGCAAAAATTTAAAACAAACCTACAATTTATATGAGAAAATGAAACAGAGTTGCGTGTCGTGTAGTGTTGAGAGATTGAGCTCAGTCTTGAGGAGGACTCTTTATACAGACAAGCAACTTTCGAGAAAATACGAAAAGAAAATTTTTTGACCAGTCTAAATATATATTAAATATTCCTTTGGCAAATATTAAACATAAATCTGAATATATATCCAAATAAAAAAAGATGGGCAGCTGTCTTAAAAGCGATCGCTGGGAGTACCCTCTCGAGGTTCGCAACGAATATAGAAAAGCGAAAATAGAGGAGGCCTAGGTCGAAGGACAAACTGGTAATAACGATTAAAGAAAATTTAAACAGCAATAAAGGCTTTATTATATTTTTTTACTAATTGAATAGGTATGTTATTATTTATCTATTCAATATTGATTTTATTTAAATTTTAGTGATTTTGTGTAACGTTGCGTCATTATAATCGATGCATGTAGCTTTTGAAAGCGTAATGCATGAAGATTTATGAAAGAATCGAAATTTAGTGAAAATTAATGTCTTTAAAGAATCACCCATATATAGACATGCCTTAGGATGTAAATTTGCATGTCTTCTTTGAAGTAATTAAAAACGAAATGTTTCTAGTCAACTGTATATTTACAGTCCTTTCGATAAATTGTCAATTGCTTAAGTAGTTCTAAAATATTAGTCACTAGCTGTACCCGGCAGACGTTGTCCTGCCCTTAGAAATAAAAATCTAGAACCCGATTGCAGCGACATTTACCGGGACCAATAGTTCATTTAAACCATTCTCGAATCCACTTTAATAAAAACAAAAAATCATCAAAATAGGTCCCACCGTTTAGGAAGACTAACGGTGCCACCTACCGGTAGATCTATAATCTTAACCATCCCGAGACCCACTTGAACACGCACAAAAATAATTTCACCTAAATATTGGAACCCGATTACAGCTAAATTAATTATTACTTTACATGTATTTTATAAATAAAATAACTCCAACCGAAGCATGTGTCTTAAACGGTATTTAGTTTTTTATATCCTCTTTGACGATATTTGTAGCACGCATTCTGTCAATACTATGTCAAACGCCATAAGGTTACATTAAAAAAGTTTACCTATATATTGTCTAAAGCGCTGAGGTTAGATTAGAAATAATTTTATAGGGTGATTAAGTATTCTTAAATTTTCAAATTTTCTGCGCACTTTTCATATATTTTTCTTTCATAAGAACCTACTCCTGACAATAGCAAACACAACAAAAAAAGAATTAGCGAAATCGGTCCAGCCGTTCATGCGTGATGTCATGACCAACGTAAATAGGGAGTTAGTATAAGTGGGTTGATCACATTGGCTGTCTGCAAAAATAATGGTCCCGGTTTTCTTACCCGGATTTTTTGGAAATTTTAATCTTCCAAAAATAATTGTTAAATTGAAATGGTAACATTTATTTTTGTAACACTGATGATTGATTAAGAAAACATGTTGTGAAAAATACTATTTTTCTTTATTTAAATGTTTATATACGAGTCAGTAAACATCCGTATTTTTTAGAGGTATTTTCCTAAAATTTAGGCCCGTCACACTATCTATGAACAGTTATCGAATTGAATATCTGGAATGACGCGACCGGATTGCATCAGGGTAGAGAAGGATTGAACGCGCCACTCTTATCTTTATTTGTCTCGTGTCCGTGACATTTCCACACCCCGTGCCCTCGCCTTCGCATCAAATACCATCCCTTACCCACTGACACAATTAACTCGAAACAATGAACGGTAAGTCAAGCCAACACCCCTACAATATTGCAGTAAAATTGCATATTTAACATATACATAATATTATTTACAAAGGTAGTGTGTGTATAAAGTCAGTGGGTCAAAGAGTGTTCCTGCTAAACACCAGGAAATCCCGAAACGCCGCAAATATGCATCCATTGGTATTGGGTACATATTTGTGACTTTCGGGGTTGAGACTCGTGGGCCGCGGGAACGCGAGGCTTATCAACTCTGTCGAGACATTTCAATACAATTGAAGGCATTACGTGACCAAAAGGCTGGCCTGTATTTTGACAACGCATTAGCATTGCGATACAGTGTGCAATTGCGGTCAGCATTTTGGGAACGCTCCGCACCGAGAGTCACCTGGAATCAATTTTTTAATTGTAAATACGCATATATGTAGTAGTTCTACGTTCACGCCTACTTCATTTACATATATTGTAGTATAATAATATTCTTACTAATGGGAATTTCCAAATAAAGTTATCACTCGTCGTTTCATTGTAACATAACATAGTGACAGCGAGTTTATAAAGAAAATTATTTAGAGTAAATAATAAGCAATATGCGTTAAATGTGTTTAAAAACTAATTAAAGTACTAAGCAATAGAAAAGATTAATGTTAAGAGTTTAGCGGGACACGAATTAAAATGCCGTTGTTCGTGCCTACCCCGCAAGGGAACTGGCGTGAAGTTATGTATGTATGTATGTATGTACGAATTAAAATGCTGTTGGAATTTTTATAGAGTTTATTAGAACTATACAAACACGTATAACACAGGTACAAATATAACCGAGCACAACAAATCCCTAACGTAATGCAGAAGGTCGTATTCAAAATTCAAATTCAAAAGTTTTTATTCAAAATAAGTTCCACTGGAAAACACTTTTTGAAGGTCATACATGTAAGTTAAAATTTAATTTTTACTTCCTATTCTATGTACACCACTTCGCAACGTGTCGATGCTGTAAAGAAAAAGCGGCAAGAAACTCCCCAGCAACACGTCTAGCTAAATATTGTTTTTCTTTATATTTCATATTCTATTTATATCTCAAATTCTTTTTTTTTTATAAGTTTTGTGCAGAAGTATTTTACAGAATTACTTTTTGAAGAATTAATGGAGTTCTAGCAAACAATGCATACTCAATAAGACAAAGACAATAAAAGAAAAGAAAAATAATATTATAGTTATAATAATGACATAACGTGCTAAAATGTTATGCTGCAATATGTCTCCACAAATTCCTTACAAGCATGGCAAGATAAAATAAATAAATAAAAACGTTATACAAAATTTAGTATAAGAGGTTGGAGCGAGCTGTTATGTAAATGAATTTTTGTTATAATCGTCATCGTAATTCAATAAAACGCGCAATGACCGTAACTATTACATCCCAGATTGTAGTACACACGTCTCGCTTTGATCGTAGTTCTCGCTCGACTGCCCCTACTTCAATCAGGCCATCGTGTTATACTGCACAAATGCAATGTGTCCGCCCGGCAACGTGACCGAATCTCCTAGAATCAGCTTGTACTTTACAATCCGTAGCACCTGATGATTACAATACAACAATAGACTGTTCTCTAAAAACATATGTCAATAAATAAGTAAACAAAAGAAAACGATCATAAAAGAATTACAATAGTTTCGATGTTAGTAGTTCAAATGCCGACGGGTAATAACTGTGCCTCAACAAATCTGTATGTGGAATTTGTCTTTGTCGGCGATTAGGTTGTAACATTAACACACGTGCCATAATCATAATCCATTATACCCCATCCGGTAAGGTCCTAGCAAGGTCTAATGGCATCCGTGAATGAGGTATAGAGGTATATACCGTGATAATAAGTTAACGCTCGACGTCCACATCAATAATATCGTCAAGAATGACTCTCAGACCTTGGGTTTTATTATGCGAATATCGAATTACTTTAGCGAGATCAAAACAAAAAATTATACTGCACTTACGTCAGAAATCACTTAGAATACGCGTCTCACATATGAAACCCTGGATTTCACGAATAAATTGACCGCATGAAAAGTATACATAACCAATTCGTTCAATATTTATGCTTGAGGGAAAATACGCAGTATTCCTAGTGAATTACATTTGGACTGTGGAAAATAACATGTATTTTTTAAAGTCAAATAACATCTGTATAAGGTCATATTTAAATCACCATACATAGTTGCAATGTACGTCAGTACAGTAGAGCCGCATTATAAAGCCAATTTTGATATTTCATGTAAATACTGATGAACTAACTTTGTAAAAGTATCAAAATAATTTATATCTCCACAATGAGCTTATTTCTTTAGAAACGTAGTACATGAAAATGTTATGTTTGATAACATTTTTTTTTCTTAAATATTAGTGACGTGACCAGGAAGTTAATGTATAATCGAAAAGTTTAACATAAATCGTAAGTAAATTATGAATATTGTCTACATTTTAAAGACAAAATATATAGATTTGCAAGGTTGTCTAGAAGAGGTTGTTTTAAGTAATAAGGCCACCCATTATCATTATCTTATAGTATTCACTATATAAATAATGGTAGATGAATGGTGTGTATTCACATATTTTTTAGGGTTCCGTAGTTATTTTGGCATACATGGAACTCCTATGAGATCGTCATGTTCCTGCCTCCATTTGTCCATCTGTTTGTTAGTCTTTCTCTATCACAATCACTTTTCTCCGAATGTACTAGGTTTATAAGAATGACCTTATTATGAATATGTAATCAATATTTTATTACACCGCCACACAATCCTTTAGTGCAATCGAGACAAGAATAATAAGGCTTGAAAATACTAGATCATCGTATGGGGAATAAAAGGTGAAGTGTTAAGTTATATCGATGGTAATTTATGTTTAAGTCAATATAGATAGCGAGATGTATAGCTAGCTAGCTAACAATGTCGTTAAAATTATTTATGGGACCTCTCTACTAATTTTGAATTATGAAGGTAAAACTTAAAACTTTCAACGAAAACTATATAAGTAGTACAAGATCCGTTGAGTATTTTTTGAGATATTAGGTTATTTTAATTAAATATTTTTAAGAGTTCCTTTTTCAAATGACAAAAATAAATTAAGGTTGACGCCTCTACGGAACGCTTCCGTGTGCGTGGTTCGTTAATTACTTGGCGTCTTATATTTTTTGTTTGAAACTCGGACAAACTGCAAAAATGATTTTATGCATAAGCTCTTGACGATAGTTGATTGTAATTGACTATAAGAAGGATACACAAATGTAGTTGATTCTTTTTATGTTGTGGTTTATAAATTTTCTCTTTGGCATACTTCTAAATGTACTTACTATTCTCCCTAAAAGTGCATGTTACCCTTAAAATTACATAGTGTCGTAGAATCAATCAAGCGCTTAAAATAATAATGGCCGCTTGCATAACGATCACCATTAAATAAAATTAGTTAATCATATTAAACTGCCTAAATACGTTTTACACATAACGTATTGACAGTTCTTGAAACATATTTAGCGGCAAATTTTGCGTTGTGCAAGACGCTAATTGTATTTAAGGGTGTTAAATACGTTTTGTCTTTCTTAAATAAATATAAGCAACCTTATGCAAGCGGCCCTAAGTGTATTTCTTTTTAATTATGTTTTTACACAATAAAGAGTTATTGTTTAGATACATTTTTGCCAGATTCCGTGTTTGAATCATATTAATATAATGACAAGATGAATCCGACAACGAAAACTTGAGCGATGATTATAACGCAGTCTTTTGTCCTCATACGAACTAGTGCGTTTTCGTTGTTCTCCCTGTGTTCTTGTTTTACATTCACCACGACTATGGCTTTATTTTGAACTGATTTTGTTAGAAGATTTTAACTGAGATCTAATTATCATCTCTACCACGCGGTAGTGTTGAACAGTCAATGTTGCAGCTTAGTGGCGACGTTATATGATTATTTTGAGCGTAAATCTCAAAATGGTGGGCCCTTGCTACCACACATGACAAACATAAAAAAAAACAAAAAGTTAGAAAATGGTTTACTGTTTACAAAGACACCTAAAGTTAGGTGATATATTAATACATATATTAATATATCACCTAAAGTTTGTATCTACCTTGTACAGCAAATAAATGACAAGGAAACCTAACAATCAACACAATAACCAAGCATCCGCAGTCCAGTTCTGCCAGGGAGGTACTATCCATACAGTTTTTCACAATGTCTTGTTATTAAGATTTTAGTGACTTCCACCATAATGGACGAATAGTAAAGATTAAAGTCGCATTACTCTCAATATCTAATATTAAAAGACGAATATGTTTGTCTTCCGTGATGACGACTGCTGAAAAGTGGCAGAACGTCCAAATAAAAACGTGGTTTTAATTATGTGTATTAGCCGCGAAAACTTACTACTAAAAGACATTCCTAGAATTTCAAGAGGTTTTTTTTTTAATATGATAAATCTTAACTCCCTATATGTGTATACGAACGGAGAGAGAATGTAATTCCCTGCTGCCGGGTGACCTGTTGTAAGACCACATTAGTGGTCAGGTTCCAGCCTTCCTTTAGAAAGCAACAGCACTTTGGTAACACTTTTGGTTTTGCGAATATACAAAGGCGATGGTAACCACATTCCAACTGGTGAGCCGCCTGCCTGTCTGCTGAACACATCCAATTTTTTTTAAATTCTGGACATTCTCGTAAAAACCCAACCTATATTAAATATCATATTATGCCCTTACGTATTATGTACGTACGTACCGGCACGTGTATATAACGTACATAGTAGAAATCCTAATTGTATATATACATCTACCCGTTTGTTAAGCTCTACAAATTTGGTCGAACAATGAACGAATGAATATACGAGTAATACAATAAGAGAAGCTTTAATAAATATGTACATTTTGCCCTTTGTCTGCAAATACATATATTTTTATTTCAAAACCCAGTCTATTCAACCAGATCCTTCTTCTATGTACCTATGTTACAAAGAGAATGTCTAAGTCTATTCAAATAAAATTCCAGGTCATCATGCTACATTAAGCATATCAGATATTTGTTAATATTTGAATGTTATAGTTAGTAATATACCTAGGTTAACAGGAAGGGGTGCCTAAACCCATTGGAAATTAGACTGTTTTTATCATTCATTTTAAAAGTACGTGTTGTTTCTTGTGACTTGTGAATAAATTCTTTGCAAAAAATACAAATATGTCTTTTAAGTAAAATGTATATACTTAAATTCATTTTAAATAGAGCTTTAATTATGTGAGCTGGTTTGTAGCAATATTCTTGCCGGACAACAATCTAATTAGGACGTGCAACCACCTAACCGGCGCAATGCCCTTCACGCTCGTAGTGTGCTGTTCATGAAAATTCAATAACTTCAGTAACGGCGTCACGGCGGTAACAACATTAATTCCAGACCTGGCGTCGCATTAAATTAATCCACGATGATCGTATTAAAGAAAGAAGCTTTTATTGAAAAATTGAGCAAATCGCAAAATTCGATATAGGATGAATACGGCCGGCGTTAATTTGATGAAGCTAGCATTCAGCCGCGTGTCGAAGGGAAATCCGATAACATAAAGCCGGGGCGCGTGCTAAATTGCATCGTCATTCCGATTATCTATCATACGCTTTATTTAGACATCACCCCATTACTCTGCGAATTAAACACAATAAAAATAACGAATATTTTTACTTAAATGCAAAACTTATTAACAAAATATTTTATACATGTTTTTATTTTATTTTATGCATTACTATGTACTGTACCTACTCTACATATATTTTTTCTAGACTTAAAAAATCTTTTACAGGTATCTGATGAAAATTAGACATTACGGGCCTTTGCTGGCTTGTCCAGGAATAAAAATACTTTTAAGCACGCAATATTCCAGTTCGCCCTTTCCATTGTCGTCATCAATCCAGGAGTCGTGCTCTCAAGATTATAATTGTAAAATTTACTTTACAAGTTATAATAAAACATCATAGTTAACGGAATTTTATTCCCATAGGCTGTCCCATATACTTGTTTCATACTTAAAAATAAAAGTTAACCCGAATCTCGAAAGTATAAAACCAATCACAACCGCGTGCGTGCACGTTCTTGCTTATGGTTTGAAAACAACGAAGAACGGCAGGAAGAATATGGTTAACGAACGGTGTAACATGTGGTTTTAAAGACAGTAGCTCACTAGCAATAATACACTACGATATATATGGTCCGATGGAAACTCCTTCTGTTGGTCGGAAGAGATATTTATACATTCATAGATGATTACTCGCGTATAGTATAATACCTAGCGTGATCACAAATTTTAAAACTAATTTCTATATACAATTTAAATAAAGTTATATATACTGGCACTTTATTAATTTTAAATTTCGAATGTTACGAATCAGTAAGAATGTAAATTTTAATTAATTTTTATTTTTCGGGAAAAAGCGGGGTTAAAACAATAAAGATGTATATTATAAGATGTGATATACATAATGGTGAAATCCAAAGTTTAAGATGTAGTCGGAACGTTGTGTAGTACACGATAAAGAGAGCAATTTCAACGAGCGTCTTCGTAAATTGCGTCTGGAACGATGTCGGAACCTTTTAAAAAGACACGATGAAAAAATATCCTGTTGACAGTAATTGACATGATAAATTTATAAGAGTTTCGTAATTTTCAAAGTGGCTACGTAAGCCATGATTGTTTTTCATTTATCTTAGGCCATAATTTGTATACGTCAAAATACAAAAATTATGCTTAAGATTTAACAAAACTTACCTACTTATTAACCTAAATTAACTAATTTGTAGTCAGGAGACAATATAGGTCTAAGATTGCCACAATATTTGGCTGCAGTTAAGGACACACTAACATAAAGAACTCTGATCACGTATAGTGCTGTTGAACGACTACGCAATTTCATAGCTGTCACTCTGGCTAGCGTTGAATTTTAGCAAAGGAATCAGCCTAAGAGGCTAATTTCCAACACGACAAAAATACGGTCTCATTCGCGAGACAGTTGGCAAATAGAATTAGAAATACGCAGAAACAGCGTCCATAATCAGGATAATGATATTATCCAAAGATCAGAGGTGCTTACAGTCAGCAGGAGTTCCAGTAGTCCCTTAGGCACCGATTCTTGGGGCAATCTTATTTATTTTCTACGCGGCTTTTATTGCAAAGGAAATTAAATATAGTAAATGCCATTTTTATGCTGACGCCACGCAAATTTATTTCGTTTGCAAAATATCTAAAATTCATACTGCTATCTCTTATTATAGCTCAACGATGATCTCACGAGAGTAGACAATTGGTCCAGAAACCATTCATTATTGTTGAACCCCACCAACACTGTGTTAATCATATTGGGCACTAAACAACTTGCAGCCATGGACCTTTCGTGATTGTAACTTATGAACAAATCAATTGAACGAGTGTATCAAGCGTTTAAACTGCTTTTTCTTTTTTAGTTTTATATGTTTTTGATTTATACTTTAATGTATTTCCTTTAAAAAAAATGTTTCATTGCATTTATCTAAACATGTATGCGATCGAAGATTCCGAAGACAGCATCATATTGCTCACAGAATACCAAACACTCAATTGTACAGGCACAAAGCTACACTTTAAGCATAGTATATATAATATTAAAACTTGGAAGAAAATATATAGTTAGTAGTAGTCTTTGCGTAGAATTACGTTTCTCATTCTGGTCAACACTACGGCTGTGTGTGTGCTAGTACAGTTAAATAGTAAAGTTAATATAAAAAATAAGTGCATGTCATTAAATTACTAATTCAACAATAGTAAAACACCAGTTTGGCCCTTCAGAAGGACAAAAACCACGATTCTACATCGCAACAAGTACATTATCTTCATAAATGATAAATTGCATCACATGGCTCTTGGTAATAATTAGGTATCCGCCATCAGCGCATATCAACATCAACAGGCCAATCAGCTTATAAAGGAAACGCTCGTACCGTCATCAGCCGGGCCGATATTTTCGAACGTTCTTAACCGGCATTCGAAGCTGTACACGGATAAAGGGCTACTTACTACACAAAGACACTGCCGTAAATGGTATTTTATGCGCCCTGTGCGAACTTCTATAGCTGCGCCCTTATTTTTTTTAGATATTATAGGTACCCTAGCTAGAGCAATGCTATGTATAGGCCTACTTTATTTGATTCAGGGTGTTAAAATAACGAACAAGGAACTTGGTGTTGGTGTACCAATTATCTAATATTCTGGAAGAAAAATCAATTTTTTTTTAAAGAACTAGAGCACAAGAACATAGAACACAGGAAATAAATCTGTTCCACATAACAAGTGTGTTAGAAGCCATGCTATTGAAATAATTATAAAATTAGTACAAAAAAAGAATAAATACGCACGAAACTACAAAAACGGCGTTTGTGTCGCTCTGCTTTTATTATTATATAAATTATATTATTGATATTTTTACTTGATTTTGGTAGTTTCTCGAATAATGCGCTCCAAATAAATTAAAAACTTATCATTTTCAACAAGAGAGAATTACTGTTTTACTGTGGTAAAAGAAATCTGTTTCTGCTTATAATGCAATTCAATAATATTAATGACAAAACAATTTCCAGTTTTGTGTTTATTCTCTTACTAAAATGAAAAATACTACATTAATAATAATCTCTTTCATTTAAAATTTTAAGATGTACATAATTGGTAAATCGCACAGGGTTATTTCAGTAAACATTAGATCTTCGATTAAATCAAGTTAGGTACTATTGGAAACAAAAACAAGTCAGTGTAAATACTAATATTTCTTCTCACCACAGCAACTTTACAGCTGCACAAACCTGGAATATACCTTATACAGTTACAAATAATCTTGCTGATCTTAGTTATTACATACTCGACAATAGATTAGATGCTGAGCATTTCTATTCACTTTTTTTTCTCCAATTTGTTGTTTGCAGAAGTAAGTGTGAAGAGCTTACGCAGAATAAAAACAAGGAAGACTCTGGAAATTTTAGCAAAAATAAAGCCAATAAAAGTATAAAGAAATCTCGAAAAATTTATTTTCGTGTCTGTCTGTTAATTCTTATCGTCTACATTTTTACACATAATTACAGAGGTATCTTTTCTTTCAAAAGACATGGTATATAGCTTATATCGTTGGTATTACTATCAATACAATAGGTGACAAGCAAGCCGGCAAGTCAGGAAATGTAGCGCCTTTCACAGTAGCACAATGGCGTGGGCGCGTGTGAAACCTAACATAGCTATAGGAAAAGGCAATTTTCCGACAGTGTACGAGCGCACCGCTGCTACGGTGGCTCACTTAATTCAACTTGGAACGGAGTATTATAATTGAAAAACAGTCAAAACTAGCACGTTTCAACAGGAAATAAATCATAGGCTTAGGTCAACCATGTGTGTTTATATCCTATTACATTTGAATAATAGATTATGAGATGAAGTGTCTTTCAACTGAATGGAATATACTCTCAGATCTTAAAATAATAATAGTGAAAGGTATAAGAGATTACGAATAGAAAACAATAGTTATTGGAAAGAATTTTCGTAAGTGTCATGAAAACTGCTCCATTAACAATAAAAGAGAATACCACTCCAAATACCTTTTAAAACACCGCACCTAATAACTGTGAGTGACGGTTGTTTTCTGGGATCCGCAATATTCTGTTTATAAAGTGCTTTTATATTAATACACCATTTTATGCCAAGATCCTGTAACCAGGAGAAAAGTGTAAGAAAATATATTAGAAAAGATAACTCGATATTCAGCATGTTGAATATTTTCAGAAAGAACTGATATTTCATACCTCATTGTATAATGCAATCAGAGGGTATCCCCAAAGCAATACTGTGATATAATTATTACCTATCTATAATATATATATATATAAAATTCAATTGCTGTTCGTTAATCTTGCTAAAACTCGAGAACGGCTGGAGTGATTTGGCTAATTTTGGTTTTGAATTTAAAAAGTGAGTAAATATGAAAAATAATGCTTGGAATATAGTAAAATCAACAAATTCGCTTTCCCTTAGAAACTATTCCTACCTGTCAAACATTTGATGTTCGTCCCGTAGTTCAGAAATCAAATTAAAGTTAAAACATTCTGCAATTGTCATACAGCTTTATTATTTATTGATTCTGAGGCGGTACGAAGTTTGCCGGGTCAGCAACGATATAAATATTATGGTGATTTATGAATTCTGTGATGTATATAAATTGCGGGTAATTTTATATCTATAATATTATAGATAGAAAATTACCCGCCGTGTCTGTACATATAAACGATGGAGAACACGATGCATTTTTTTAGATTTTTTGTCTGTTTGTTCGGGAGTCACGTAACAACTACTGGGCCGGTTTCGATGCGAACTAGATTAGAAATAAGCAATATAAGTGGTATCTTTTGGAAAATTACGTTAACTTTATATAAACGGTCAGGCAAATAAGGACGCATACGTAAAGCTCACGGAAAACAGTGTTAAATGCAATGTTTATCGTGAGTTGCGTGCGACCATATTCCTTACCTGCGTTGAAGTGGCCATGTACCAAATAAGTAGACATCCCAAACTTCTTTCCATTACATATAGTTACCTAAGAAATTGTCAATTTATGCAAATGCTTGTCGCGAAAGGACTAAAAAGAAGAATAATAAGAGAAACGAGACTGTCGGTTACTATTACATACATACATAAATACATAACTTCACGCCAGTTCCCTTGCGGGGTAGGCACGAACAACAGAGCGCCATTTAGGCCCGCTCTTACACACTTCACTTGCTTCTTTGACATTCATAACTCTTGTCATGCACACTCGTCTGTTCTTAAGGCTCCTGACATCACCCTCCGCTAGTACACGATCAATTTGATCATGGAAGGTGTGTCGTGGCCTTCCACAACTTCTGCATCCATCCACTTTTGCATTGTATATTTGTTTAGTCATTCTTTCATCATGCATTCTTGGTTACTATTGACTCAATAAAAAGAGATATATTGCTATGATTTTTCGAGACCTATCTAATAATACTCCAACCCTGGAATATAGCCCACCATATCCTAACTATACCCGTTGTTTTTAAATATACTAAGTAAGTTGTTTATAAGTATAACATTTTAACTAAGTTTCAAACGAAGTAGATAATAAATCTATACATTTCAAATTAACCGATGAATGAAAGCCGCTAATCGGTCTTTAGCAAACGTAGCGGGTATACGGGCCATTGCTACAAAAATCGAACTCCTGGTTTACATTATGTTCATGTATACGTCAGGGAGTAACCGTTTTCCATCAGGTAGGCCGTCTGGCTGTTTGCCTCCTTCAGGCAATAAATAGGGCAGGAAAACGGTGATAGTTGTGGGCAACGAGTACACAACGCTCCTCCTGCCACATTCGAGAGCCTACGCTCCCCTAGTTGCCTGTTTTCTCATACTCATTGCCGCAGAGTGCTTGGAAATTAAACAGCTACATACAATTACGTTAATCCACAGCGGTGATTCAGTCATTTCAGAACGTTATAGGAGAAATTACGAAAATAGAAAAATTAACATCGTCATTCTGCTTGTAAGATTATTATTAAATAAAAACTTTACGTTAACGCTCCAAATCTTGTTTTATGCATGGAAGTGTCTATCTATCTATTTTTACGTCTGTCATTGCTCACACTCATCTGCGAAGTAAACAGTCACTGCCTGCGATTCTGTTATAGAAGTTTTTTTACAAATCTTATCTGCACAACGAGCAATGGCCCTGTGACATAAATTATGAGCCGATATTCTTCACCAGAACAGCATAAAGTATTTACAGAGTTGTAACTTACTGCGGCGAGAATCAAAATATTTGAAATAAAGAACAACTGTAAAAGCTTACTTATAGTTATTTTATTTCCTTCTATCATATTTTAGAAGACGACTAAAAACAGGTGCTTCAGCCGATACACGTTAAGAATATACGGTTCATTTCTGTTTTTCAATTTAGATGAATCAACCAAAGTGATCCATATAAACATAAACTTAAATCATTTAATGTAAATAAATCTACGGAACTCGGAATGTTCTGAAAATCGACTTGTCACTACAGTTCTGTCCCTATTAACCAAATTGATTTAATTTTTGTTTATCCGTCTAACAACAGCATTACAAACTTCCAGTATTGAAATTTTATTGAATAGAAAAGTGAGCCACCAGAGCCAAACGACAAGTATGGCTTTCACACTATGTTGAAAGTTAAATCGCGTCAAATAGAAAACGATAGCAAAAACAAACAAAAGACGTGCAAGCAGTGAGAAAAGGCGCCTCGAGGCCTTCCCTTGTACCAACTAGTGCCTACATCCGACGTTGGAAAACGTGTTAGATAACAGAAATGTTGGATGAACGCATTACCACTATATGAACAAACCAATATATGTACAATATTGTATAACTGGCACTAAATATAAAGATCAGGCAAGTACATTTCAGCTCAACAGCAATAAATAGTTCAGTAGTACTTCCGAACTTTTACTCTTTGTGTGAATAGGCTATGCAACCTTAAAAATTATTTAAGTAAAAATATCCCCATATCCTAAACGAATCCAATTAAAACCTACTTGGAGATTTTTCAAGCTCTGCCACCTACAGTTGAACCACCTAAGTTGTATCTATGTCAGCAATCGCACCACAAGAACATTCCATATCCGTTCGATTTATGCGGAAAGAAATTCACAAGTAAGTCAGACCTACAAAAACACATACGATCGCATGCGGGAGAAAAACCATATAAGTATATATGGTTGATATAAGTGTGATGATATATATGGGAAATGTTTCTCACAAAATGAGTCGCTTGAACCACATAAACAGGCGGTGCATGAGAAAAAGAACAGTGATGATACTGATAAAAGAACAGTGATGATACTGATCAAGAATGATGAAGAAATAATATTATCCGTGCAGGAACGGATAAAGAATATATTTTCCTGCGGCCGCCGGACCGTCGTAAGAGGCGATAAAACAATCCACTGCCAAGCGGTAGGGTTTTTTTCCAACTGGATGGCTACCACCCCTGGTCTAGAGTATGCTACCATAACAAACTTGAGTTGTGCTCCGGCATTAGTGACCAAGTTCCAGTCTCCCTTAAGAGAGCAGCAGCGCATTTATAGCACCTTTGGTGTTGCAAATGTGCATAGACGATGGTAGCCGCTTTCCATCAAGTGAGCCGTCTGCCTGTCTGCTGAACTCCTGCAATAAAAAAAAAACAACTTTTCCAGAATTATTCAACTTACACTTCATAAATTATAGAACGCTTTTTACTGTGCTTGGCTGATGACGATGTTTCACACGTAATTGCCAAGACTAAATAAAATATATTTAAATTATTGTTTATAAGTAAATTTCATTAAAAAAACCTTTTATACCACTGATTTGGTAGACTTGTATATTTGCTTAGATAGTAATTTGTCAAGTTTGTAATTAATATTACGGTAAATATAAAATTCGTTTACCTCCTATAGTCCTATCGTTTATCTCCTAGTATATAATATAGTTTTATTTGTATATAACTTTTTTTTTACTTGTATTCTTTTCTCTATTCCTTTTCTAAATAGGACAAAAAGAATTCTATTCAAGCCCACGCACGCGTTTTATTTATAAGTAAGATATAAAGCAGAAATGTTATTGTGTAACAAACGGCTTTAACTACCAAAAATATATCTTTTGTGTTTGCCACCAGTCATAAAACGGATAGAAATGAGTAGCCACATAATCCATATTTAACAGGGCATAGAAAGTTCGTTACGTACGTGAATTGAACAAGTGCAAGGAAGGCCATTCGTTTTACCCTGTCTTTCCCACTTTCCGCAGTGGCACAATGGTCCGAATTTATAAGTCGCTCTCAAAAATTACGCCCATCCAGTAAACATAAACTTCATACAACCCAATCGTAATATCACTTTTTATCAATTTTTTCACTGTTAGAGCTATTCAACTCCGGAATACGGTGCCTAAAGCTGTCAAACAAGCGAAATCTTTACTACTATTCAAAAATATGATCAAAAACACTGCTTCCAATATAATAATACCTACTCTTATACCTGGAAAATTGATAGCACATACGATTTTAATATTATTGTAACTTTAACCGGATAATAATGTACTTATTATTTACTCTATCGCTACAAAGAGAAACATTAAGATTTTCTAAACTGAAATAAATTGACAGGATGTCAATCATTGGGGAGAAGGGATACCAAAAATGGTACGATTTACCCTAATTATGTATTCTGTAGCATATTATAATGTTTATTGTAAGTAATCATAAAATATACATAATTATGTACCAAACTGACGTGTAAACAAAGTTAATTACATCATAAATGAATATGGATAATCCTTAGTCATTAAAGAATGTAACTTACTTTTGCAATAATTTTATTTGACTTAAATTACCCCAACATAAATAACTGCAGATATATTAAATATGTTTTGGCGTCGTTAACACTTGTCATCCTCTATACACTGGTGGTCACGTCGTTGAAATTCATATAAAGCTAATTCAATGTCTACACGTATCATTGCCACAATCTAGAATATTTAATTGTATTTACTTATTTTATACATTTAAATTTAATTGTAAATGTCATTAAGGCTCCTCTTCCTAAATTTGCATAACTGAATAGTACTCCAACAATTGTTGCGCACAAAAGCTCACGTCGTAAGTTTTATGACTGCCAACTACAGCTTGTACAGAAAGGCAACAGAAGTAATCAAATATTTATCAATCAATATCTTTATTTGCAAGAATGTAGTTTATACAGATGTTGTTATACAATTGTAGTTGCACAGTACATTCTACCACATAGTGGTGTACAAAATGGATTAAAAATTATAATATAATAAAAATTATAATCTACATAAATATTCTAATTAAAAAAAAACAATTTTTGGTAATATATACGCAATTAATATCAAGAGAAGAAATAACAAATAGATCACTAAGATTTTCCAATAGATAATAACAACAAGCACTTTTTTTAAGAAATTCATCTACAGTATAGAAACACTCCCTAATCAGCCACTTTTTAAGACTACAGTGAATTTTCTTGAGGGTACGTTTATAATATTAGTTGACAAAGAGTTATAAATAAGAGGAGCCATGTAAATACAATTCCTTCTGAAGAGATCCACAGAAAGCACAGGCATCTTTAATTGTACTTGCGTCACAAGTTTTGCGTTAATATTGTTAAATTCTTCAAACAAAGACCAAAGACCCATTGAATTGGATAAACTTAGCTATTTCAAGTATATAGATACTAGCCACAGTAAGGAGAGTGTGAAATTTACACAATTCTGACTATTTCATTCCAAATATGGCACGAAGGCATTTCTTTTGGGCTGTAAAAACCCTTGCAATATCAGGGGAATTTCCCCATTTCCCATTTAAAAATTTAATGAGTCGACGCCATTGCACTCAGAAAATCTTCGTTTTTCAAACATTGTTATCTCCCCAAAAAAAATGTGTCCTGCATAATACGCCTTAGATTAGGTCACTGTTGTTCCCCAGTTTTCCCAGCCAAAATCAGGGTTCGTGACCACTCCCTTTGTGAATGTGGATTTGCTGAAGGGACTTTGGAGCATATTTTCTTCCATTGCAATAAAATTAAAACCCCGCTCTAGGATATCTTACCACGAGATTTCCACCGCCCTGTCAGTCTAAACTCTATGTTAACTTCTAAATGATAATGTTTATATATATATTTTATACATACATACATACATAACTTCACGCCAGTTCCCTTGCGGGGTAGGCACGAACAACAGAGCGCCATTTAGGCTTATTCTTACACACCTCACTTGCTTCTTTGACATTCATAACTCTTGTCATGCACGCTCGTCTGTTCTTAAGGCTCCTGACATCACCTTCTGCTAGTACATGATCAATTTTATCATGGAAGGTGTGTCGTGGCCTTCCACGACTTCTGCATCCATCCACTTTTGCATTGTATATCTGTTTATTCATTCTTTCATCATGCATTCTTTCCACATGCCCGAACCACCGGAGCATTCCTTTCCTTACCTTCATCCCGACACTCTCTTTCGGACCAACTCTCTTTCTTACTTCGTTATTACGAACGCGGTCCGCGAGCGTCACTCCGCAGATTTTGCGCAGTGCTCGCATCTCGACCGCGTTTACTCTACTTTCATGCTCTTTCTTCCATACCCAACTCTCGCTTCCATACGTGAGCGTAGGTACCAGCACCGCGTTGTGTACGGCGAGCTGGGCCTTCTGGCTGAGGTCCTTAGCGCCTAGAAGTTTACCTAACGCTCCATTCAAACTTATTTTATATACATTTTTAATGCTTAATAACATTAATTTATAGTGCGTAGGTAGTCTAACATAATATATATTTGTTTTGTCCGCAGATGACAAAAGGTCCTTGCAATCGAATACCGATTAAAGCCTTTTTCTTGGAAATTGTCTTACACCTGTCAGTTTACTCTCTAGTGTCATTGGCAAAATCAATGTCTATTCGTTGGCGCCATTTGGAACAAAAAATAGAATAGAGTCGTCGCCAGATTCATATAACATTACACGTTCTTTGTCAAAATTTCACTCTCCTGAATATTTTACATATATGTCCGTGGTTGTTTATTGAAGGTACTCTTTAAACCTCATAATAAAAATATAAAGTAAAATTGAAGAGCAAGTGTTGATTCTTTGGCCGAATCAAAAAACTGACCTTCAAATATAAGATTAAATGTTTCGCACTATATTTATGGAAATTATCTAAAATAAAACTAATACATATAAATTTAAAAAAACCTAACAAATATATTGACTATAATAATATTTATAGTATTACATTTTTTTCATACTGTGAGACAGAGACAATGAGTAATCATATCGATTTAGCACGCGGTTATTTTTTTCCGTATTTAAAAGCAAAATGTATTTTCAGCAGGGCAACGGATTTTTTTAGTATGAAAATACATGAATTCCGAAGATTTTCGTAAAAACCCGGGATTGGTAATGTTACTACGAGGGCGAATCAAAAAGTTCTTAGAAGTGCATATATAGAAAACCTTTTTGGGAGAAGTTCAATATTCAAATTAAAGAGTGTCAAGAGTCACGCAATATTTATGCCAACTATGACTTGTTTTTGTCAGTTCGTTAGCACGCAATAAATTTTTTTGTGCAACAAGTTGCTAAAAACGCAAAATTATGGATAAATGTGAGTTAGCTCAGCTTGAAAAAAATGCCTACGAAAGAATTTTTTTCGGGAATTCAGTAGGAGATTAAGGTCTACGGTTGCATACTGGGTGGCTGAATTTATAAGAGGTAGATCAAGCTGTAAAGATGAACCGCTTTCTGGGCAGCCTTCAACCTCCGTTACGGAAGAAAATGACAGAAAAGTTCAGAATCTAGTTTTGGTAGACAGAAGAATAACTATAAAATATATAGATGAGATCGTAAAGATATCTTTAGAATTTCACCTCATATAACTTGATTCGCTGGGGTTCAAAAAAGTGTCGGCAATATTAACCGATGAAAACAAAAAGGGACGCTTGGAAATTTCTAAGCGTAATCTCGAAATGTTCCAGTGTGATTCGGATAATTTTTACTATTGCCTTGTCACCATGGATAAAACATGGGTCAACCATTTCGATCCTGAAACTAAAAGACAAAGTATGTTTTGGAAACGACCATCCTCTCCATCCATTAAGAAATTTTGAGTTGCCCCTACCTCAGACAAAGTGATGGCCTCAGTGTGTTGGGATAGTGAAGGAATCCTTTTTATTGATTAGATGCCACAAGGCCAGACGATTACTAAACCCTTTTTTGTAAATTAAATTCCGAAAGTGCGTGAAGCGATTAAAGAAAAACGTCGCGGAAAACTGTCGTTGGGCGTGTTGTTTCTTCACAATAACGCTCCCGCTCATCGATCGGAAGTTGTGGTCAACGCAATTCACTGCGCTGGTTTCAATCTTCTGGACCACCCACCACTTTGTCCGGATTTAGCTCCAAGTGATTTCCACTTATTCCCAAAATTAAAAGACGTAAGTCGTGGAACTAAATTTCACGATAATGACGCGGGTATGGCTGCCGCAGAGGAGTTTTTCGAGACTCAAGAAAAACATTTCTTTTTGCAAGGAATAAGGAAGTTGGAATCGTTATTCTAAATGCATTGCATTGGAGGGAGATTATGTAGATAATAAAATAAATATTTTTGTTAAATTTTTTGCATTTTTTAATATTGATTCCAATAACTATTTGATTCACTCTCGTAGAACTTAATGACAATTCTAAAAAGCGGTACTAACTTTCAGGTAAAATGTACCATTTCATGACGTGTTCAATCAAAAACCTTTAAGATGTAACTAAAAAATACTAGAATACAATAAAAATTAAAAGTAGTTTCTGGTTAACTAAACGTTATAGCGGTCTTTGAAGAATAAATAATATGTATGAAGCAAACATGATCAATCATGACAATGAAAGCTCAATATGTCTATTAATCTTTAGCTGATAAAAGTACAAGCTGTAATATTTAAAAGTTAGGCCATTTCCCGGCGAGCTGGAAAGAGGAAATTGTGATTATTCTGTAAACCCAGGAATGCTGCACAAAGGACTCTTTCTTTTTTTATTGCAAGAGTTCAGCAGACAGACAAACGACCCATCTGATGGAAAACGGTTAATATCGCCTATATACATTTGTAACACCAAGGGTGCTACAAATGCGCTACTGCTCTCTAAAGAGAGACTTGGAACCTGGCCACTAATGCCGGAACACAACTCAAGGTTGTTATGGTGGCATACTTTAGATCATGGGTAGTAGCCATCCAGTCGGGAAAAAACCCTACCACCTGGCTGTGGATTGTTTTATCGCCTCTTACGACGGGCCGCCGGCCGCAGGAAAATGTATTCTTTCTACGTTCTTGCACGATTCCCTCGACAACTTTATAAACCATTTTCGTGCCAAATTGGAACAGAAGCAGGTCGTACTTCTGTGGGGGGATGTTCGCGACCTGTGTGAGTGTGTGGGATTCGCCAGATCGGGGGTGGCACTAGCGTGCCCGGTCAGAACCGGTGCCACGCTATTGCCACTCCCCAGTTAGGGATACCCACTAAAACCCCTGGGTGTTCCGTCCTGCGCCTTATGCCAGGGCTACGGGAAATGGGCTGCCCGACTCCGCAGTGCCCTGGCAGGCGTGGGCCCCCCTCACTGGGCCTCTTCCTATGCCAGGGGACGTGTCCCCCGGCTACTTCTTGGTCTCGTTCGTGCGTGGGGCGGTCTGTAACGCGCCCCACGGGAAGAGAGATGAGCGCGCGCGGAACACTCGCGCTCTCATCTCGACGGCATGTGCGGGTGAGTGAGAACCCCTATACCCCTAGGGGCCCCACCCGCGCCGCCCGCTTACGGTGGCCGAAGGTCTAGCTCGGACCTCCGGCGTCGGCGCGTCCTCCTTTGGCGGGAGCGGAGCAAAGACGTACGCTCACGCTCCCGCTCCGCCTCCTCCTTCGCAAACATGACGTGCTCGCAGAAGGAGGAGACGGCGTCCCATCCGGTGCGGCTCCCGACCATGGTGCGAACCACGGCCGGGAGCGAAAGGTCCAGTCCGGTGAAGGCGACGAGCTCTCGACTATTGGAAAGCGACAAAATAAATATTGATAAGGTAATTGCTTACGTATACTCCTCATCCAGCCGAAAATATGAACCAGGAATCTGATAGGACGGATGACCAGAAGCAGTTGGATGCAAATTGTACAAATTTCAAGAATGACAGTAAGGTAAGGTGGATGCTTTATTGTCCTTTTGGGTAAAATAATGGTGGTGGTGGTGGTTGGTAAAATAATAGTAATAAACAGAATTATGTATGTATTAGAATGTAAGATGATAAATAATATAGCATTAAAAAAGCCGAAAAAAGGCATAAGCAATATCCTAAAAAATAAATAAAAATTATCTGGCAACTGGACGCCCGGAAGACGAAATACTAAAAAAAATCCAATCACTACAGAGTAGGACTGTACTATAAGTAAAAATATTAAAAAGGTACGGTGGATCCCTTTTTAATAGCCGGACAAAAGGCTAGAATTATTAAATAAAGAACGTTTAAATGCTAGTGTTCATGGAATCAACAGTTTTAATTTTAGGGAAATCATTTCGTACGACAAATAAGCGTTCCAAAAGACATGCGCACTGTAAAAAAGAAATATATATCACGTGCACATTTAGGGTTCCAAATTTTAATTGATAATTGAGTTGGAACGAAGAAAAATTGTTTTGTGAATACACATTAATGACTTCAGAATAAAACAGATCGAGATATCGCTGTCTCGATGGTATGTGCTGTATAATCTGCTCTACAAATATGTATATACTGTCGATTCCTTGTGGTTTACGATTTTACAATCTAACTTTAGAATATAAACCAGATGGCCGGCTACAACACTCAATAGAAATATTTGAATACACTTTACACACACACAGGCCCACTTTCAATGCATAAGACGATTACGCAAACATAAAAATATATAGACAACGACTTCAAGGAAAAAAACAAGTTCTCCTTTAACTGATGAACTGAACTTTCGCACAAACGCTGTAATAAATGAAATAGTGAAATAAAAATACAATATATTTGTGACAAAAATTAAGACTCACCAAAGTTTACACTGCTCAAAATCGATCAAATACGTTCGAGGTGCCCGGTGTGGGTCTCAGATGTACTTTGCGCGGGTACGTGCGTCGTGTTATCAATTAGCTTCGGCAAGCATGATCGCGTGGATAAAATAAATGTTCACGGCGCGTGTACCGTGCAGCAAGGCCGGCGCCGACGGCGATCACTCTACGAATATCCCGAGAGAACGTCGTGTCGTGCACGACCGGACATACGAACCGCTCAGATCGATACCGCGTTACTGCTGACTCCCTTTTCAATGCTCAACTGGCTATGACCGATCGGCACAACGAGTACCTCAGATTGTTGATGCGCAACAATAGTTAGGCTAGCAATGTAGGAATCAACCAATGTACACCTCCTGTGGCGACGTAACGAAAATGTACGCTACTTTGTACCGCACATCATTTTAAAGCGTCACGTAGAGGGGACACATGAGTGTGGCGTCGAGCATGCGCGCTGCGAGTTAGGCGCGGCGGCGCGAGCCGAGCCGCCAACGGTGGTGGATGGAGGCGCCGACAGGGTTGGTGGCGTAGAACAAAGGAGAGCCACGTCACTCAGTGCTGGACTAAAGCTGCGGTCGCCAAGTCAGGCAACAACCACGGCCACTTCGCCTTCACCGAGCATTTGAGACGCCAACAAAGCACGCAACACCATCGATCACACGCACGCACAGACCCACGACCTCCACACCAGATTGCCAACAACCAACCTACTTTGCATATCGATTTCCGCTTTATACACCCGTTTCTACTAACAAATTATTACATCAAGGACTTACGCCCAAGCTTTGAATTGGCCATATTCGGTATAATAATAAAAATTTGGAAAAGCTAAGTTGTTAAGAATTAACTGATTTCGCCAAACGAAACGACGGCACCACGGGAGTACATTTATTGAAATCTGAGTAAACTATAAAATTTACCTTAGGGCCGATTTTCCAATCATGAGATAAAAGTTCTCAGTCTAATAAATTATAAGCTTAATGAATTTAAAAGTGAAACCATTCAACTGTTTCATTCATGCAACTGACATTTTGAATGTTTCCATGTTATACTTTATTCTATGAATAACTTTTATTTGGTAATTGAAAAATCGGCCCTCAATAATATTGATACAATATCTATTAGTTTATAGATGCAAGATATAGAAAGTGTCCCAAAACATTGTTATATTAACTAAAAAATATCTCTGGTTGTTGAACGCCCGTGCTATAATGATTACGAAAGACATTGATTTTTTTAAATAGGAGAACTAACAACGAACAAATCGGTAGATTCCGAAACTAGCTAAAATTAATGTATTTCTTGTTAAGTTTAATCAATAACTAAAAATTATTCTAATTGCCGCTTCATAATCTCCGATTTAAAATTAGATCGTAGTAAAAATGTTACAAAATCTTAACCAACCACATATTTGGATTAGAATACGGCTTGGTGTCTAATAGAAACTGGCGAACAACGTCATCGAACTAAAACTTCTCAAAGGAAAGTACAAAGGACAAATTTCATGCGGCCCAATGACTCGGCCAATATACCATTCGATTAAAAACGCTTACATTTTCCGGCACCGATTGCTATCTCAACGACAATGAACGACTCACAAGGGCAGTAACTAAGTGTTTGCGGTATTAGTCTTTAAAACCATATTTCAGCCATGGTCAATTGTATGACCTCGTGTCGCAAATCTCAACTTGTTACACGCCAGATAAAACAAAAATGGATACCATAGCATTGCAATAAAAAAATAATAGCATCATAACAAACCTAATTAGCACGTGTCAGCATTAATACATGTAACACTACTAATTGCGATTAAAATACTAAATTATCTTATTACTTATATTTATAATCTTGAATACAAATAAAAAATTATCATAGAAATGTATGTACGTGCATAACTTGAGAACGACTATACCTATTTTGATGATTTTTTTTGTGTGTGTTTGAGTTTAGATGGTTAAGATTCGCCTTTGAAACCGGTAAGAGGTACTAGAATCGGGTCCAAGATTTTTCTTTTTTCATGGCAGGACGTCTGAAGGGACCGCTAGTAATCAATAAAGAATGTTATGATTTTAACTAACATCGATTATGCAACCTAAATCGCAATGTAAATTTGAGTTTCATTTTTTATTAATTTAAAGGATGGCGTGGCATTCCAGCTTATTTTAGAGTAGAATCGGCTGATTCCAAATCCAACGCATTCCGTGCACGTGTCCAATATTTTCAACTGTACGTTTCCTGCGGATAGAACTCATCTCGTATGTAACTTTCCTATTGGCCGTTTGAATTTATTGCTCCTTAAATTGAATATCTGTGACCGCAATCATTAAACAGACTAGCTGACCCAGCAAACTTCGTATCGCCTCAAAATCAATAAATAAAAAAGCTGAATGATAATTGCAGAATGTTTCAACTTTAGTAATAAATGTGGGCAAAACTTAATCGGAACGAACATCAAACGTTTGACATTCTAAACAAAAAAAGTTCACTTTTAAATTTAATTTAATTTCTGAACGACTTTTAAATTTGATTGATTTCTAAACATCGGGACGAACATCAAATGTTTGACAGGTTGGTATTGTTTCTAAGGGAAAGCAAAATTGTTGTTTTTACTATATTCCAAACATTTTTTTTCTCATATTTACTCACTTATTTAAATTTATATAGGGCATCGCTTGTAGTGTCAGCTAGTAAATAATAACTATTGAACTGTCATTACGCATACATTGTTAAACTAACAAGGCCTTGTTTTCACGTCCCATTTGATTGATTGATTAGAAAAAAGGTTAGTTAAATAAACAGAACTTTAAAGCTGTATTGGAACTACTACTCGTTTATCTGGTTTGACTGTTAAAACATTATAATTACTTACATAATTATAAACGAATTTAAATGGTAGGAAAAATTTATTAGGATTATTAACAATAATTAACGGATACTTGTAGTTGCTCTTAAAAAAATTGACTATTTCCTTTTCGGTGATGACTGTCATTTTTCTCACAATACCGCCACGACTTCCTTCTCTAGACAGATATTAACGCAACATGACACCCTCGCACCGGCTCTTGTACGCATGGCTTAAGGAAAAGCAGTCAGCACGGCTGACCTTCGCTACGGGAAATGGAAGGGTACATATAAGAGCTGGGCAAGTCTAGATGAAGTAATGATTAGGCTGCCTGAAGAACCCCAATTCTTATCTCGCTCTCATCGAGGTAGGGCAGCCAGTCATGTTGGAATGGCTGCGGAGGCATCGCGGTATTATGACTGTTTGCCCGACGCAGGGCCTCACGAGACACGGGTAAATTAAATGCTATCCTAATTGAATGATTTGTTTAAAAATACAATACAACTAATGCACATTGTAAAATAAATGTGTCTCTCATGCTCACAGTAACTTAAGCACGCGTGAAGAGGACTGCTCGGCGCCTCCGGTCTGTAGATAGAAGGCAACGTAGACGCGACACCTGACCGTGTAGACACCACCATAAGGCGCCGCCACCGTACTTACGCGGTAAAGCGGGGCGTTAGACTGCGGTGGGGCGTTGATATAGGAGGCTGGCAACGGTCGAAAACACCGATAGCAGGGCGACGGAAGCACAGCGTCGATGCAATCCGGATGCAAATACTATCTCACCAAAATCGCCGGATACTATCGCCTCAATCGTAGGTTAGCCTGATTTCGGTATTCTGCTAAGTCAAATATCGTGCTCGTGGCACGCCAGTCTATCATTGTGAATATTATTTATGTGGAAACTCGGGAAATAAATGTACAAAATTTAGTGTAGCTTTTCAATATTCATTTTGGCTGACGCCATTTCTGCTAATAGTAACACCAATTTTTTTCATATACTGTATATTTAATAGACTACTAATTTTTAACACTATCGCAATGGCATCGTACTTTGAATATCTTAGCTCCTTCAAGGTTTGGAAATAGCAGAATTGGCCCCCTGTACTGTATACACGAACTTAAAAGCTTTCAGGCTAAATCAGCTGATCGCGGATCATTTGTCGGAACAATGTACAACATTTTCGCATCTTTGCTTAACGTAACATAGTTCTAATTCTTTTGTAATATACGGGTAAAAATTGTATAATGTACCAAAATGATGAGTTTGATTTTACTTGAAATTTATTTTTTCGCTTTTAAAAAAATCGATTGTTTTTTAATTTATAATCGAATTTATTATTTTTTAGTTTTTGCTGTAAGTATGTGTAAACAATATACTTGTTACGTTTTAACCGACTTCCAAAAGGAGGAGGTTCTCAATGCGTCTATATGTCCTAATTTTTGTTATTTGTTACGCGATTGCTCCGTCAATTGTGGAGCGATTTTTTAAATCGAAAATGTGTATATACTACCGAATTGGTCCCATGGTCACCTAGTCAGGATCTCATGAGTGGATCCCAGGGAAATCAAGAGTAATCATTATCTAAAAGCGCCGAGCGCCTACATTCAAAAAGCTTGTATATGGGCCAGTATTACAATTACCACAGGTACTTAATTTTTTGATATTAATGTTACGCAATTTCTCTGTCAAGTGCGGACCGAATTTCAAATTGCTTTTTTATTTATTTGAAAGACTATACTCTCGGGGTAGTCATTGCCACGAAGTCCGTATCTGATGAGTGGTCGCCAGGGAATTCGAGAGAAACCCTCGACAATTTTAATCAACTTCTTTGTTACATGATATCTCCGTCAATGGGGAATATACATGTTTTTTATTGCATTTTTGAATCATTTTTTACATCGTCATCACAGTGAAATATAGAAATACTGTTGGATATGTCCAAATATTTTTTAAATATTTAAAATCTCGGATAGATTTGAGCTATATAAACGCCACTATTGTCGCGGGGTTTTGATGACGTCATAGTGCATTCTCAGTGAATGTTTACATGTTCATCGCCACCTTAATAAATAAACATTAATAAATCTAGCTAGTTACGAAAGCAAGTCTTAATCTTATTTAACAAAAATATAACATTTAAATTTTACAATTTTCTTTGTCATTAAACATTCTCTTTAAGACACTGGAAGGGACTAACACCTAAAAAACAAGCTCGGCCTAGTTTAGGTGTTAGTTAACGAAATAACTTTATTATTACGGAAATACCTTTTATTTGTATTTGTGAGTTTTATATGTAATTTTGGCGTCAATAAATAGTATTATTATAATGTATGTCTTTGAAGACCACGGGCCATAAAAATGGCCCGGACATTTAGAGGACTTGCGTGGGGCCATGGGAAGGCCAACACGTAGAGGCCCCTTGACAAATTGAATATAAATGTGGCGTGACACTGACCGGCAATTATCCCTGTCTACATCATATAGTAATGCACCCAAGGACAAGCCCCGGCCCGTGTAGGACTATTGTGGGGAAATGAGGACAAAAATTACCGGATGACCTGATGTCAATCATCGGTAGGGATCTCTCGCTGTCCAGCGTGGTCAACCAGATGCTACACAGCGAGAAAAATTGGCTAGCGGTGACCTCCTTCTGCGAGGACGTTATGTCCCAGAAGGAGGCTGCCGAAAGAATAAGGGAGGAGGATGAGCAGGCGGATCCCTGTCGCAGATGGCGAACAGGGGTTCACAGGCGGCGCTTTGCTCATCTCCTCCCTATAACATAGTGGGACGGGGGGGTGGGGGGCCCTCCCGACGAGCCACACCCAGTGCCGTGGGGTGTTCTAGTCTCAGGAACACCCCTTCTTGTCGGCTCGCATCGAAGTGTCACGGCAGTCATACCTACGGTTACGGTCCCGTAGCGCCTCATTATGATGCGGAGGGACGCTGGAAAGTTTAGTGAGTAGTCTGGCGGTCGGTGCTTGCAAGCTATAACGTTGAAGCTCATGTGCAATACCAGCAGCCCACATACCCCTTGGTGGCATCCCCCGGGGCCTGAGGATATGCGCAAATGCATTCCCCCAGCGTTATCAAAAAAAGAAGGGGGTGAACTACTAGTGATACTAGGGGTCTAGGAATATGGCATCTGCCCGTCGCAATGTTCGGGGAACATGGAAAAATGGGCAGATGGCGACTCGCCACTTCCTGCATGGGCCCTAATAGATGCCATAGAAGACAGAGGCAGCATGGGTGTGAGTGGCTAAGGGGTGTAGAGAGGTGGGCTGCAGGTTCACCGAAACTACTAATGACCTGATGCCATTTGTCACTTCCACCCCTGGAGCTTGAGTCTTACGTCTAGCGATCTCCAATCCGTGCCGGCTGGTTAAGGCAGGTACGGAGGCGGGGCCTTGCCTTGGCCCCCGAAGTCATGTACGAGGTGTCGCTACTCACCTAAGGCTTCGCTACAAAGTCCCCCTGCGGTTATTATTATTACCTTTCAATTTTAAACTAGATTTAATAGATACATACTATTAAAAATTTTAAAAACCATATTATAGATATTATATTGTGCCAAACTGAAAACAACATTAAACTACACCTAATAAACTATTTTTTCTGTCCCAAAATATGTGAACATACGACAAAAATGGTGAAGTCTATGGAAAGAGATAAAATATCTTTCACAATATTTCTCGAAATTACACTAATAGATTACGATAAACACAATCGCAAACTAAAAGCTCTACGCAGTAAGTACGTCAATGTTGAGAACCTGAAAATGTCAAAATGAAAAATGACATCACGTTTCCATTAGACCAATGGCGTTGCGTTTTGAAATTTTAAGCATCAAGCGTATTTTATTAATTAAAAATCTGTAAAATAAAATAATTAATCAAAAAAATAATGTTACACGTGTAATTTTACAGCAATAAAGACTTCATAAAAAAAGTGACTGGTATTTGAATTACATGCATATTCCCCATTTTGGACCGATCTTTGTTTTTTTTTTATTCGAAGTAATATACTCACGAGGTGGTCCCATTGTCACCAAGTGTAATGAGCGGATCGTAGGAAAATCGAGAACCACCTTTGTTGAAGAGCGTCTACACCGAAGAGTGCGATGGCAAACTTATATACTCGTGCCAGTAGTATAATTTCTACAGGCGTTTAATGTATTACTTCTAAAGCTATTGAAATATTTGCGCAACTAAAAAATATAAATAATAAAATTAAAAACGACCTAACTGACTAGACACAATAACGGAACTACCACCACCCATTCATATAAAAATACATGTAACTTCTAACCGACTTTTAGCTTTCCATTATTGAAACTTGGTTTAAAGGCAGTATGAGGCTTTTTTACATTAATTATGCTGAACTTTACAAAACAACAAAATATTATTTGGAAATAGGTAATGAATCAAAATCAGTGTATAATTGTATCTATATATAAGTATAAATGTGAGTAATTTTTCATTAAAAGTCAATTTGAAATTTAAAATAAATAAAAGTAAAAATAGGCAAAAACCTTTTTTGTTAATAACCACGTGACAATGTCAAACAAAAATAGTCAATATAAAATTGATAAAAAGAAACAAAAATGGAATTATTCTAAATGATGGAAAAATGGTGGTCTTCATTCGTTTAATTTTATTAGCTTGATTGCTCAGCTTTAAGACACCGCGTATCCATAAGTCGTTTATCTAAATCAGTTTCTCGTTGAGATATGACAATTTCTGTAATAATATTACGTTTTTGATATACATAACCTTCAATTGTTAAATATGTGTTTAAAAAACAACCGTTTTCAAATCAAACACGAAAAAATAAAGAGGGAACGTCGTCTTGATTTTTTTTTGTTAAAACAATCTTTTCGGATCATTACACAATCTTTAATGTCTCTCTTTACGTTCAGTATTAGTAATGTGCTCCACTGATTCTCAACCACGCAAAAAGTTTTTTAGCATCTGTGGATACTGTCCCACAAGTTTTCCTTTCTCCGGCCGAACCTTTCCTTTTTATTTACAAGGGGAAATCCATTTGCAGACCCCCCGCCGGAGGGACTTCAGCGAGGGGGAGTGTGGGACTCCCCACTGAAACCCCTTGGTGTCCACCTGACGCCATTTCCCCCGGCCACGGGATGTGCGTGAGATTGTCTTTCGCGACCTCGACTGACGTGGGCCCGCCCCATCGAACATGCCCGACTCAGAATTAAAAGGGGCTCGCGCGGGGTACCGACGCGCCCCCTACTCGGCGGCATTGTATGCGGATGATGGCCTTATTGTCCTCCGCTGATCGCCACCCGCGCCAGTCGAACCCTGATCGGGCTTGTGCTTTTTTGTCTTTTTATATTTTTATTTATCTTTGTTCTCTATTTATTTTTATTTCCCTGTATTTTTTATTTTATTTTAAAAAATATTTACAAAAACTCCTTACTTTCTAATACAAACTTCTTTTCTATTTTACAAAATTATTCAACATGCAAACTAGTCCAGATGTGGTGTAACGCGATACGATTATGGCTTAGTAGTCAAGGTGGGACCACCGTAAATTTTCTTTCAATCAGGGAAATAGCATTATTCCGTTAATTCTTGATATCGCAAAAACATGAATAAAGCAACAAGTGATTATTTAATCATAAAGATTAATTTAAGAGTTCAAGTGTCGTAACTGTTGAAATTTTAAATTATGAAAAAAATTGACGGCACCAAAATCTAATCATATACTGCAGAGACATCTGTTGGTGAATAGCGTATTAATAAAGTATTAATACGCTAATAGATGGCACTTTTATAATGACAAAAAATAATTTACTTAAAAGACATGGAGTTAGAATCAAATAATATTACAATATATAAAAGACAAAATAGATGAACATTTGACAAACCAATTTAGAAATCGTTTTCTTCGTTTCAGTCTGAATTCAGAGCAAGTTTACCGGAGTTATCTGCGGCTTATACAAAAAACAACTAATTATTTGAAGAGAATTATCGAACACACTCAGAATTTGAAAGCGAATACCAAATACCACAATAATATACTAAGAAAAAAAAAATCAAAACCGACTACATACCCAAAAATAAAAATTTAACCGACTTCTTTCTACAACATCTAGAAGTCAGTGCCAAGTAAATATAAAAGAAAAACACCATATTTATAAACTATAGTACTTTTTATTATTTATTAGGTTAGGGTTTCTAGTATGTGTGGCATCAATATCTTTTGCTCTTGTAAATATTCAGGATTATCTCGGACAAATTTGCCCCATTCAAAAATGTACATGCTTGGCATTTCAATAATTCTAATTTCGAAAACGATGTTTTCTTTAGAGAGTATTAGTACTAAACGTAAACGATTTTATTAACTTTAGTACAAACTTTGATTACATGAGGCTTCCAAGACATGTATTTATGCAAAATTATGCCTAGAAATCTATTTTTAGTATCTTCAGAAATATTTTCCCCTTTGCAAGTAATATTTAATATTGAATCTGTACTTTGATGTATACCAGTTTATATTATTTTTGTTAAGTTTGCAAGTAAATTATTAGAATTGAGCCATTCAATTATTGATCTAATAGTATTATTAATGTCAGTTAAATAATTATTTTACACAGAGTAAATTAAATATGAATTGTTTATGTCAGAATTTACCGTAGAAGTCACTATAATACAGAAATGACATCTGCAAATAAGGTACATTTATTTGTCATTGCCATTGCTATTGTCAATAGAATAAAGAAGTCATAAACATCATTATGAATCTTATGAAATGTCATCACTAATTAAACAATTTGCCATAACTGACGACATTGTAAGTACCTGCTACTCTCTGAAACTTTATGAGCGATATCAACTGATTATCTATGTGGGAGAAAATGACAACAATCCATGAAAATAATATATGAAGCGTATTATAACATTTAAATAAACATAAAATTATTATTTTGAGTGTGAATCGCAATATTTGAACGAAAGAATGTTTGTAATGTATTATTGCCAACATTTTTCAAATTGTGATTTTGTACGGTTTGAAAACCCGCATAGACATACCAATTTTGAATACTTGACATATCCTTTTAACAGTAGAAGAGACAGTGAAGATCGACCTTCACCCATCTGATAACCAGATGAAACATTTTTTTTAATCAAATTATATGTATTTGTAAACACGCCTATCCGCGTTTTCCAATCACAAATGGTGGCTATTTTTAATTAAATTAATTTTAATCATTTTTTCATAAGCTTCATCACTCTTTTGATAACTGAACAAATTTAGTTTCAACTGATAATTTTTAACATGGAAAATATGCCTTAATAGGCTTGCCTACCTTTTGTGTTCATGACTACCTGGAAAGCAGCTATGAACAGGTAAGTCAATATAGGTAACTACACCATTCTGTTAACCAATAAAAATCGGTATCATAAAAAATATAATTTAATTATAAAAATAACCGTAGCTTACCTGCAAAAAACCGTTCAAAAATTATTGCCATACTTTGAAGTTGAAAGTAAACTTCTAAGTAAACCCAGACAAGTGCTGCCAGGACTTTAGTCCGACCTGTTCTCGATTCTAGAATTCCTCTGAAGGCAAAGATCGGGGTCTATAAGACCTACATCCGTTCGAGGCTCACATAAGTGGCCCAGTCATAGTACGCTCAGCCTTTAATAAAAAAAACTATCGAGCCCCAATAAATTATTGTCCTACAAATATGTATGGGTGCGGGCCGGTACGTCAGGAGTTATTTCATCAACCGCGTTAGGTGTAGGTTAGGTTTAGGTGTGCCCAGTGTAGAGAAATTTGTGGCAATATCAGCGCGTCGGATGTTTGACCGCACTTATAAAGGCTGCCACACACCTCGAACTAAAGCCGCAGAGAGACTAACAGAAGCCGCAGAAGGCCAACGAAAGCCCGCGATGGCCACCGGACGCCATTGAAGACCAACCAAGACGCAGAAGGTGCCAACGCGAAGCCAGCGAATGCCACCGAAAACCGCAGATAAGCTAATGAGAGCCGCTGTGAAACCTCCCGTTACTTTCGAGTCATAGTCCGATGAGTGGTAGCTGGGGTAAAGCGCTTTCGCTCGGAACCCCAACCAGCCTTTATCTATCCAGAAAATACAAGAAGACTGTTGTGCTACTAAAGCTAAATATCAAAAGCAAAATAACATTGTTTTAATATTTCACTTCTTACAGCACATAGTTTTCTTCAAGCCTGAGAAGCTCCGTGTCATAAAAACAATACAACTAGCGACATCTCTGTTTTATCTTCCAAACTACTACACGAAGAATTTGATAACCATCTAAGTAGAGCGTTATATCATTTCTTAACGAGTAGAGGGCGGGCTACTAGCAATGTGTAGCATAAAATACCATTTCATTTACTTTATAACGTGGCTTAATTTATTAAAAATTACTAGGACAATATTTCATAATAAGGAATTATGACCGGGTACAAATATTACTATTTACTCTGTATACGTTAAAAATATACAAATGTAACCCTATAAATAAATTTAAACATAACTGGTGAGTTTTATAAAATGGCATGGTTATCACGTACCCAATTTATTACACAAGGGACAGTTGACGTTTGACATGGCCATTGTTCAAAGCTATATATAGCTCTATTATTGAGGTGATGTTTCGCTAATAGTGTTTCACGCTGGAATAGACTTTTCTAACCTTGGAATTTCAAACAATAAATACATTATGTATTGATTAGCTGGCGCTATGCCCAGCATGATTGCCACTTTTTAATGAATTGAAATAATTTCCCGTATTGTGATATCTATTTAAATATATTACAATTAAAATATACCTCCTATGATTTCCATATTTCTTTCTTTTTTTAAATAAATATGTTCGAGTTAGTCGTTTCATAAATCCAAAGTTAGAATTTTGGAAAAACGTACAAATAAAATGCTCAATTTCCGCCGTATTTTCGAGTAATGCTTTTAAAATAACAAAGTTACATTTCAATAAAATTAATATTATAGTAAACATTACAAAGCTTTTTAAATCAGAAGTACCTACGTAATTTACTGCAATGTAAATAATGTGTTAATACATAATGCAACATCTTAAAAAAACATATTTGACTTAAGTCGTATCTTCACTTACATAAACATCAGTCATATAACCTTCAAGTTGCATGAAAAACTGCCAGACGATTTTATTTGAATTTCAATTCCATATTTGATTTGCAAAAATTTTGCTGTATACAATGTTGTGCAAGCTTATTTACATAGTACTAGCAGTTTCGGCAGACGTTGTCCAGCCCTGAAAAATAAAATCTAGAAGCCAATTTCAGCGCCACCTACCGGGTCTAATTGTGACGTACTGTGGTCTACACCAATTCGGGAGTCACTTAAACACATAAAATTTCATAAAAATTGTAGAACCACCGATTCCACCGCCAAGTATTTTGTTTAGATTGATGAGTTACATTATTGAAGCTTTAGTAGAGATGTCGAATTTTTATATGTTATATATGTTTTAATATAGCCTATATTAATCAGGGATAATGTAGCATACGAATAGTGAAAGAATTTTTAAAATTGATCCAGTAGTTTGAGTTTATTCATTACAAACATAAAAAAATACAAATCTATCCTCTTTATATTATTACTACAGATAAAACGTCTGTCTATCTGCTTAACTCCTCCTAAACCACAAAGCCGATTTTTAAGCGGTTTTAAAAATGAATAAGGGGATATTTTTAAGGAAGGTTTATATATGCACTAGCTTTTTCCCGCGACTTCGCTAGCGACATATAAAAACCTTAATTAAGTTTTACGTAATTACATCGGGCTACGTACAAAGGTTTGAAAGTAGTCGTAACTTATTTTTACAACTGAAGTTCCGTGAATATAAGCGTTTGGAACACGTATTTTATTACCTCTTGAAATTTAAATTATCTGTAATCCTTTTATGGTTGCCTTCATTATTTATTCATTTTGTTACCGTTAATTTTTAAAGAATTATTTATTGTTAGTCCTTTATCTTTTTATCTTTGCCGGTCGTCGAGTCTAAGACGTCATAAACCTATTATTATTAAATTTCGCTGCAGATTCTTAAGTCATTAAGCTTACGAGTTCCAGAATTCTAAGGCAATAAAAGTATGAAATAGTTTGCATATTGCGTGTCTATTTTACGAATACCTATATATAAAGGTCGGCCCGATAAGACAAGTTTAGTTTTAACTGCAATCGAGACGTTATTATAAGTGTACATACGAAACAGGAATCCCATTTTGATGGACCGTGCGCGATTTATGTTATTACGATTTTCTGCTTTACGGTTTGGACTTTTTGTATTCGGTTATGTGTGTAAGATCTGTGAATGACGTGTGTGTACTTCCAATCAACTCGTACATTGTACATTCAAACAACAATATAATTAGTATCCCGCAAATTCGTAACAATATTATATTATTCGGCCTTACCTACAGGAACCGAAACGTACACTGTTGACAAGATCTACAAATTCCAAGTAAGTCAGTGAGTTTAACGGATAAAATTCGAAGAGTATAACCTACAGTTAACCAAGGTAACCAACATAGCGCGTAAAATGATAAACATAATCGATAAATTAGTTTTAGGTCCAAGTGAGACTTAATTGAGTATACAGGTTGGAAACTTTTAGCGGCTCAGCAAGGGGAAATGCAGCAAAGCACGAAAATGACCATTTTAAACAATGTTTAATGTTTTAAAAAATGTTGATACCACTCGTTCCTGTTTCTGATACTTATCAGAAACTTCAATCGGACCAACAGTCGTTGGAATGCTAATACAGTCAGAAATCGCAAAAATATTTTCCTATATATCCCTTAAAAGAAGGCCAATATATACCTTTTTTTATTTATCAGATATTTTTGTTGACTGAATAAAAAATAAAACTTATTTAGATACACCATGGAGATAGATACGTATGCCAGCAGTGAGGGCTGCTTGTAGAATCCCTTGGAGGTCCCATACTATGGTCCTGATGTTGGATCCGCTGTTATGGGGCCTAGAGAAACCGGGGGTAATAATGCCAAGCCGTTGCTGAAGATATGAAGCTAGCAGTAGCCAGAGAAATCGCCCTTCAAATCGAACGCTAAGATAATGCAGCTCTTACCCATGTTCAAGACCTCACTCCTGAACATAACAAGCTTAAGTTCGCACGGTACAGCTATCTAGAGTAGCCACGGTCAACAGGCGTCTTCACCCAACAGTCATAAAGTTGATGTATACAGCAGTGATCGAGGCGATCATTGGTCTACAGAAGCTACAAAGCTGGGCGTACGAAAGTGGATAAGTATGTCAGCATGGCTTCTCAATAAAGCTGTATAAAACATACATAACGGTTTCTCTACACGCATCACTGGCTGAATATACTCCCCCTTGAGCTGTCTCAAAATAATTAGAAAAGAAATAGAAATGAAACAAATACACCCTATAACTAAAGCGAAATAAAAGCTTAACAAGAGTGACAAAATAAATTGTCAGAGGTAGAACGTGTATATAAAGACAAGACACAACCGACAACACCGCCGCGCGCCGTCCAAGGTGGACGCTGCGTTGTTAACCATTGAATCTCGCGTGATCATCGAGTGAACATCACGTTATTCACAAATTATCGAGCAGTCTGTCAGCGAAGGGTACTATACCTCGTTCACGAAACTTGACGCGCAGGGTTACCAAGAATCAAAATATTAACCCCTAAACCTAGATTTAAAAACACCTAAAATCGCGATGAAAGAATGACTAAACAGATATACAATGCAAAAGTGGATGGATGCACAAGTCGTGGAAGGCCACGACACACTTTCCATGATCAAATTGATCGTGTACTAGCAGAAGGTGATGTCAGGAGCCTTAAGAACAGACGAGCTTGCATGACAAGAGTTATGAATGTCAAAGAGGCAAGTGAGGTGTGTAAGAATAAGCCTAAATGGCACTCTGTTGTTCGTGCCTACCCCGCGAGGGAACTGGCGTGAAGTTATGTATGTATGTATGTATGTAAAATCGCGAAAAAAGGACATTATTATATCATAATTATTATAAATTCCAACAAATATTAAGAATATTTGTTGGAATTTATAGTAATTATGATATAATAATGTGCATTTTGTAATAATATAAAGTAAAACATAAAAATTACTATATTTTTTTGGTAAATTACTAAGCACCGACTTTAAGATGTTTTAGATAATATATATTAATAATAATAGCTTTAGAAATAAGTTATTTTATACTTTTTAGTTTTTGAAGTCGGTTTTTTTAAACGAAGTTATTTTTATAACATGGTGTTAAGTGACGTTATTTTTTACAATTTGGTTACCCTACGCGTCAAGTTATCGTGGCCGGGAAATAAGTCTATACGTGAGACACACTGAGCAGAGGGTTGTCACAAAGTTCACTCGCCGTCCACGTGTGACTAGCTTGTATCTGTTTTATTCTATAACTATAAAAAAGAGACCGGACTTGCCGAAAGTAACAGAAGGAACTCGAAAAGACCCCTTATAAATATTTCTTTTGCATTAAATAAATTGACGAGACTACAACAGTCAAATAAATTTCAACCAGTGTAGATAAATTGCATTATGCACAGTTTGATTTCGTTCCCCGAGTCTTAAAACATGAGCAGTTATGAGCAGTTGCGTTTCTACCTGACTACTTGCACGGAGCGTAGACACACCGTGTAAATAGTTGCTCTTGCCAAATCTATGTTAGTGAACTTTACATTTGGCACCCGGGAGTGTCTGTGCTGTTTATTACGTTAAAAATATGCGGCGTCATGAACGAGTCACAGCGGCTTCGGCTTCTTTCGTCTGAGTGATCTGGCCTTGCTCCAAGTAAGGCATGTTGAGAGTCATGGCACAGCTTCCTCAGATGACGTTTAATTATACCGAACCAAAGCAATTTTTGATTTTACTTGATTTTTTTAATATCAAACTTCTAACTTTAAAACCTAAGGTGACAATACATAGGATTAAATACACGTACACGCAATATTAACACATAAACACCAACAACGCCCAAGTCGTTATTTCCCAAAAAAAAATTGCGGGTACTCATCATTGATGGTATCGTATGTCGAAAAATGCACTTACGACAATTTTCAATTAATTCTTCTTTATGCTTCTATACCCAAATGGAAACCGTGGACATTTTTCACCTTTACGGAACCCTCAATTTATGCGTGGACTGAACAGCAAGAACTTATTTTATTGCTTAAAGAAAACTCAACGCTTTTGTTATCTTTAAAATGTACAAAATACTCCGAGTTACGAACTTAATTACGAATTATGGTCAAACTTTTCGATTATGTATCAACCTCCAGGTCACGTTATTAATATTTAATAAGAAAAAAGTTTTTACAAACATAACGTTGTCATGTGTTACGTTTGTGAAGAAATAAGCTAATTGTGTGGTATTTTAATATAAGTTATTTTGATACTGTTACAAAGTTAGTTTGTCAGTATTTATAAAAAACTTTAAATGGAGCTTCTTAGCACGGCTCAATTATACTTTGATCACAGACATCTGGCGTTGGATAAGAATTCGAAATTCAAATTTATTTCAAAAGTCGAGTATTTGTGTTTCAAATTTAGTGATTCATGTGTTACCACGCCTTTTGATTATTCTTCGACACTGTTTTGTTCACAATGTAAAAAACTTAAAATTTAGCTCTCATTTTCTGACTAGCGCAAATCAATAAGCGTGTTTTTATGACATCTAAAAGAGTACATATGATGACATACTTCAAGATTTTAATTTGGAATGCTTTTTGTGTGGTTTTTAGAGTGGTTATATTATTTTTACAATTTTGTCATATTTTATAAATATCCTGACCCACCAATATAACCATAGAAAGTCAAATTCGACAAAGATCTGTATCCAGATCGCTCTTTTAAAAAACGTTTGGTATCATATTTATCTGTTATGGTACTGATAATAGGATTGAAATAGTATTGAAGATAACAAAGTACAAAATAACATCGAAATTGCTGTTATGGGTCAGGACAGAGAACGATCGCCGCAATCCAGCGCAATCGATCTCTTTGGCGAAGACAGTAAAAAACACTTATCAACGAGTGATATTTTGCCCCGAAGAAATGTAAAGAAAGCTAACCTAGAACTATAAAACCGCATCTATTCCTCAGTTATCTAGTATTAGCAGTTTTCCTTCCATAGAATAATAAAATGTCATTTAAAATTGCATAGATTAAAAAAAAATATCAAAGGTCGTTACTCAGGTAATTATAAATAGAATCTATTATATTACAAACGCTAATATGATACTTTCTAAAATCAAATTAAAACAATTAGATTAAGATATTTTTCAATAATTAGCATAGTAATATTATTCCACCTGTATTCTGCAAAATCCAAAAGGCATAAAATCTCAGCTGTAGAAAAAAAATAGTAAATCACAAATCGTGGGAACGGTGATAATAATTCACCGGGCGAACAGATGATCGTAGCGGACACAACTGATGTCATACTTGGATACGTGTTGGGCGGATACGTAATATATTTCATGACATCACACTAGCATTTATTTTTAGTGTTTGCTCGAACCTTTAAATAATTATTTTGACTCATCACATCTAGGGACACAGTTCACTTCAATGAAAGTACACATCCACTTCCATTTATTTCCCGTGAAATGTTATAACATCGTATATATGAATTATCTGGATTGAACTTTTACACAATTTAATTACAAACAAAATGAATGAATGACTACTAATATAATAGGTTGGGGAAAAAGTCTTTTCGCATATAGTATGTATGAACTTGTAATAAGATCTCTTTGGCTATACCATTTGCATCTGGCTGGTTTTGATATCATTAAAGTTTTAATTTTAAAGAAGATAATTCCAAATTCAAATTAGGAAAATGTGTGATTTTCATTTGTTTTTCTTATTGTTAAAATGAGTGAATCTAATGAAGAAATTCGATACATTTTAAAATTTTACTACAAAAAAGGTAAAAATGCAACACAAGCCGCGAAAAAAAATTGTGATGTTTATGGACCTAATGCAGTACCTGTGAGAGTAGCGTAAATTTGGTTTAAGCGTTTTCAATCCGGAAATTTTGATATCAAAGATGCACGTCGCTCTGGTCGCCGTTACGGACAAAATTGATGCCATTTTTGAAAAAGTGGAGCAAGATCGGCATATTAGTAGTTACGATATAGCTGGAGAACTGGGAATTGACCACAAAACGGTTTTGGCGCATTTGAAAAAGCTGGGTATACAAAAAAGCTCGATATTTGGGTGCCTCATGAGCTCACCGAAAGAAACCAAATGAACCGTGTACTCATTTGTGATTCTTTATTACGACGTAATGAAACCGAATCATTTTTGAAGAAGCTGATAACTGGTGATGAAAAGTGGATCACGTAAGACAAGAACGTGCGAAAAAGATCGTGGTCAAAGGCCGGTCAGGCTTCACAGACTGTGGCGAAACCCGGGTTAACACGCAACAAGGTGATGCTGTGTGTATGGTGGGATTGGAAGGGCATTATTCATTATGAGCTGTTACCGCCAGGCAGGACCATCGATTCTGAATTGTACTGCGAACAACTGATGAGATTAAAGCAAAATGTTGAGAAAGCGACCGGAATTAATCAACATAAGGGGTGTGGTTTTTCACCATGATAATGCTAGACCTCACACATCTTTAGCCACTCAGCAAAAATTACTAGAGTTTGGCTGGGAGGTGTTAATGCATCTGCCGTATAGTCCTGACCTTGCACCTTCAGATTTTCACCTGTTTCGGTCTCTGCAGAATTCCTTAGGCAGTGTGAGGTTAACATCACAAGATGACTGCCAAAATCACTTGTCGCAGTTTTTTGATCAGAAGCCCCAACATTTTTATAGCTATGGGATCACGTCCCTATCTACAAGATGCCAAAAAGTTATCCAACAAAATGGCACCTAATTTTCTGAGCTATCTCATCCACACACTTGGCAGATAAATTGTGATTTGCTTTACAGATAAAATACATATTTATTGTAGTATATTTCTATATATATTTTTGGTTATATATAATTTATATATTTTTTATTGTGATATATACATATATAAACTATTTTATGGATCATTATGATAGTGTTAGCGACTCCAATAGAGATTTTCAATCTTGTCAGTCTCTGTCTAGCAATAAATGCGAGTTTTTCCAGTATACTCCCGCTTCAAGATGTTATTGAAAGTCGTTTTTCACATTTTTCTAGTCATTTCAATGTAGTACACATAAACGGTCAGAGTATTCCAGCTCACTTCCCAGATATGTTGGCGTAATTTAATCAAAATTCCTTGCACGCTATATTAATTTCAGAAACTTGGTTGAAGCCTTGCCTGTCCTCTACTTCATATGGCTTACCAGGTTTTCATCTTGTACGTAATGACCGTATTGGCAGTGGCGGTGGAGGTGTTACCATTTACCTCCGCTCCCAGTTGGCTAACAAAATCTTAAGCGCGTCCTCACAGCCACCGCTACCAGATAATGGTGAGAATCTGTTTCTAGAAGTGGACCTAGCGCACACGAAAATTTTACTTGGAGTTTTTAACGCCTCTTCCCTTCGCGTTAATTACTTCACTTCTTTCGAAACTATTATAGAAAAACTCTCTCCTTTATACACATATTATTATCATGGGTGATTTTAATACCTGCCTCTTGAAATATGACCAACGTTCTTCTTCTTTAGAAACATTAATACGATCTCTTAACTTACATATTCTTCCCTTGAGTGCAACTCATCACTTTCCTAACTCAACCCCTTCTCTTCTTGATCTAATATTGATTTCATCGCTTTCTCATGTTTCCAATCATGGTCAGTGCCCGGCGGATGCATTTTCATCTCACTCTCTTATAATCTGCATCCGCCGAAAGCCAAGTCCAAAATCATACTTCAGCGTAACTTTGGTGGTATGGACCTGGACGCCCTTAAGGACGCCCAGGAAGTAGACTGGTAAGGGGTCCACAATGTATTAACTATTGATGAGAAGGTGCATGCGTTTCATGCAGCTCTGATAAATCTGTACGATACTCATGCACCTCTACGCCGTATCAGGCTCAAGCATCTGCCGGCACCTTGGCTCACAGCCGCTATTAGATTACTAAGGCATAAGAAATCTAAGGCTAAAACTAGGTATAAAATGAAACCAACAGAGGAAAACAAAACGGCTTTTGTCAAGATTCTGCTACAATAGGATGTGTAGGGACGCTTAACGCCGTTACATCCATGAATCAGTTGAAAACGATAATCCAGGCAAAGTTTGGAAATTTCTTCGTTTCTCGTTTCTCTGGGAGTTGGCAAACAAGCAGATTGTCCAATTTCTAAAATATTCAACATCGATGATTTAAATCGACATTTCAAAACCACTTCTGACTTTGACATAGTAACTAAGTCTGATACTTTAAACAAAATCACTTCTATGCCAACACCCAAATATTCTCCTTTTACTTCTTAGTCGATTCACTGATAGTGATGTTGAAAAAGCAGCAAAATCCATTACATCTAATGCTGTCGGCAGCGATGGCATCAGTCGCAATATGGTTTTACCCATACTGGATGTCATTAATCCTATCCTTACTCATATCCTTAATGCTTCTATTTCCTCTGGTGTTTTTCCTGCTGCCTGGAAGGAAGCCCAGGTCATTCCTCTTCCAAAAACACCAAATCCTACCTTAATTTCTCATTTCCGTCCTATTTCTATACTCCTCTTGCTTTCTAAAGTCCTTGAAGGTCTAGTTCATCAACAGTTAAGTTTCTTTCTGAACCGTAATTCCCTCTTAAATGCTTATCAATCCGGTTTCCGTCCTGGGCATAGTACAACCACAGCTCTCGTCCAAATCACTGACGACATCCGGCATGGCAAGGATAACGGTCTGCTGACTGTTTTATCGCTGCTTGATTTCAGCAGTGCCTTCAACAATGTAAATTTTGAATTATTGCTTAGGGTTCTAAGCTCTATTAACATATCTCCTACAGTAATCGATTGGTTTCATAGTTACCTGTATGGTTGCCGGCAGCGGATTCGAGTCGATGATGACTATTCGTCATGGCGTGATCTCTCTGCTGGCGTTCCTCAGGGCGGCGTTTTATCTCCCTTACTATTTACTATTTTTATAAATGCAATCTCCAATGAACTTACTTCTTATCATCTCTATGCAGACGATTTACAAATCTATACACAATCACCTGTTGCGACATTACAAGATGCAGTCTTAACAATAAACTCTGACTTCGATCATATAGCACAATGGAGTAAATCATATAAACCAGAAGTAAATCCCGAGAAAACTCAGCTAATTATCATAGCTAGTTTACGGATGCTGTGTAGAATTGACTGGACCTGCTTACCAAATTTCATATTTAATGGTACATATATTTTGGCGACCCCACATAACCGAATTGAGACGACGTCTCTTCCTCTCTTCGAAATCCCTCGGGAGGTAGAAAAACTTCCTGCCCATAGCCACCAAAGTTAAGCTTGCAGAGTCCTTACTACTCCCAATTCTTGATTAAGCTGACGCCAGCTATATTGATTTGACTCAAAAGCAACTTAAAAAGCTTGAGCGCCTCCAAAATTTTTGTATAAAGTTCATATTTGGGTTACGCAAATATGACCACGTCTCTGAATTTCGTAAAAAACTCAAATGGTTTCCAATTCGTTTTCGCCGGAATCCTCATATTCTTTCACTCCTTTACAGTGTGTTGTTTATCCCCACAACCGCGTATTTTCTCAAAGAACGCTTTAAATTCGTCTCTTCCTCTCACAATTTACGACCTTCTACGAATCTTAGACTTAATATGCCCAAGCATTATTCATCTATCTTCAATAATTATTTTACTGTACAGGCTATTCGACTCTGGAATAAGCTACCTGTTACTGTTAGACAAGCTTAATCACTAACAATATTTAAGAAGATGACAAAAAAGCACTACCTGCAACATAGTGATGTTTAATATTTTTACGTATATGTATATATTTATGTATGTGATATCAATAGGTGTATTTATATATGTCTATTAAGTATAATTTTTACTTATATAATATTCTGGTTTATAGAATTATAGATTGCCCATAGGCAATTGTATTCTTCGCAGACGGAAAGACCTTCCGTTCAAGGCGCTAATGATCCACGTGCACCACTCACGCGCCACTATACGGAAGATATCCCGTAGGTCGACATTGGCGAGATTAGGACGGCAACTTACGGCTCCGGGGGACGACGGTATTACAACTGAGCTCCTCAAAGCGGGAGGGATCCCAATCCTAAAGGCTTTAGCGGAGCTCTTCAATTTAGTTATCCTCCGGGGCACTGTGCCATGGGCGTGGATCAAGAGTGTGGTGGTACCTGTTCTTCAAGAAGGGTGATAAGACCCTCTTGAAGAATTATAGGCCCATCTCACTCTTGAGCCACGTCTGCAAGTTGTTTTCGGGGGTCGTCACGAATCGTCTCGCCAGAAGACTTGACGAGTTCCAACAACCGGAACAGGCTGGGTTTCGAAAAGGCTACAGCACCGTAGACGACATCCATACTGTTCGGCAGATTATACAGAAGAACGTGGAATATAATCAGCCGCTGTGTATTGCATTTGTGGACTACGAGAAAGCCTTCGACTCTATCGAAACTTGGGCTGTTCTAGAGTCTCTGCAGAGATGTCGTATCGATTGGCGATACATCGAGGTGCTGAGATGTCTTTTTGACACCGCAACGATGACCGTTCAGATCCAGGACCGGAGCGCGAAGCCTATACCTCTACGTCGCGGGGTGAGGCAGGGGGATGTCATATCCCCGAAACGGTTCACCAACACGATGGAGGATGTCTTCAAAACTCCGGAATGGAATGAACGGGGTATCAACATCAACGGCGAGCGCATCTCCCACCTACGTTTCGCTGATGATGATGTCGTCTTTGCAGAGACGTTGGAGAAACTTGCCGACATGCTGAACAGCCTGAATGAATCCTCCCGACGGGTCGGTCTCGGCAAGAACTTGGTCAAGACGAAAGTCATGTTTAACGACCATGTCATGCCGAGACCGGTAAACGTCGATGGTTCCCCTCTTGAGGTTGTGCAGGAATATGTCTACCTTGGACAAAAGATCCAGGTAGGCAAACACGGCTTCGAGAGGGAAGCCAATAGGAGGATCTAGTCAGGCTGGGCAGCATTCGGTAATCTTCGACAGGTCTTCTCGTCGCCCATTCCGCAGTGTTTGAAGACGAAAGTCTTTCAACAGTGCGTCCTACCCGTCATGACATACGGTGCCGAGACATGGACACTGACAGTGGGACTGGTCCACAAATTCAAAGTCGCTCAACGGGCTATGGAGCGAGCTATGTTAGGTGTTTCTCTTATGGATAAAATCAGAAATGAGGACATCCGTAAGAAAACGAAGGTAACCGACATAGCTCGCAAAATTAGCAAGTTGAAGTGGCAGTGGGCCAGTCACGTCTGTCGCAGGACTGACGGCCGATGGAGCAAACGAGTCCTGGAGTGGAGACCACGTCTCGGCAAACGTAGCGTAGGACGGCCGCCAGCCCGGTGGACTGACGAGCTGCGCAAGATCGCCGACATGGGCTGGATGAGGAAGACGGGAGACCGGGATATGTGGCACATACTTGGACCGAAATGGATTGAAAAAAAAAGTATTCTACATACTTATATGTTTATAAATAAACAAAATATATGTAAGTAACTGCATACCCTCTAATATTTATGTATACCGCCTTTGACCAATATAATATGTTTTATTCCTGTCACGGGTTCTCTAGAAGAGATCGCTTCTTAGCGATAAGACCGCCCATTGTGCACATTTAGAATACTTTTAGGCTATAAGTTTTTCTGTGTTTTCTATAATGGTGTACAATAAAGTGTTATCTATCTATCTATGAATGAATATTTGAAGTTTAAACGCGACAAATAAAAATATGGATGAAACAATTACAAAAATTTATTCAGCATGTCCAAAATGCCTTCGCCCGTAACGCCTAATTTAAATAAATACTCTATACTAAACATGATCCACCGAAGAACATTTCATATGGCCTGTCTGGTACTTGGATTTATAAATATAATATTCTTTTCATATTTGTACGATAAGCTTTCGAGGGTATCAAATCGAAAAGCGAGCGTTTCACGACATTGTGCGATTCAGCTAAAGTGCCAAGCTTTTAGAGGATGTTTCGGATATGCAGCATCTAGATGTTGGAACGACATAACTCCTTAAGGAATCTTCAGTCAGCTTATGAATTCTTGCTTTGTCTCAATGCCCGTCATAATGAGTTTTATCACTTGGATTATATTTAACCTGGACAAAATATAGCTGGAGCAAGATTTAAAACAACAAGACTTTCAATCGCACTCTAATATACTGAAAATCTCAAACTATAACTAAATTCTGTTTTCATTTCAATGGATTTATACAGAGTTTGACAAACACTGGATAAGCAAAATATTACCTTGAATAATAATACGCTTGAGTAATAACATCAAGGATAACGTCAGCTCTCATTTGGAAATTTAGCATAATTTTATGCGCCGACGGGATAAATTACCAAAAATTATGTGATGTCGAGCCTCCCACTATAGGGGATTATTCATTATTATGTGTGATAACATTTTAAATACAAACATCAAAATAGGATGTACAAAAAAATTGGAATATCTATCCTAATATTATAAAGCTGAAGAGTTTGTTTGTTTGTTTGTTTAAACGCGCTAATCTCAGAAACCGCAGGTCCGATTTGAAAAATTCTTTCAGTGTTGAATAGTACATTTATCGAGGAAGGCTATAGGCTATATTATATTTTCAAAAAAACTAAGGATCCTTACTAAAAGTCCAATAATGTAACCCAAAGGCGTAAAAAATGACCCGAAAAAATCTTTACACGGCGTGCGCTGCAAAAACTATTGATTATAGAACAAAACAATGTACTACCACTTTGCAAAACATATAATTCTCTACAAAAAATATCGCGTAACCATATGTCTAACTATTGTAGTTAATCTCACAATACGCGTTTTCTTTTATTTTTTTAAATAATTAAAATGCCGCCGCTTCAAAAACTCTTTATTTTGTACCTTGGTATTAATCCTTATCAAAATAAATTTTGAATTATTCAATTCGGACGTTTCATTCAAAAGATATCGCGATATTTAAAATGTAAGTATAAGTGTTGTAGCCAAATATACTAATATATTGTTTGATTGAACGCCCTAATCTCAGGAACTACTGATTTGATTTGAAAAATTCTTTCAATGTTGGATAGCCCATTTGTCGAGGAAGGCTATAGGTTATATATCATCACGCTAAGACCAATACGAGCGGAGCACCAATGAAGAATGTTTCAAAATCGGAGGGTTTTGAAAGCAAATTCCACGCGAATGACATCGCGGGCCAAGCTAGTTGTTAAATAAAACTAGTTTTCCAAAAAAAAACTATTACGAGAAAGAAATAATTATTGAAAAGCCGGCTGTAAATATAAATGTTATTGGAAACACCAACAAGATATATTTTTTATGTTAAATGCAACAATTATTGCTATTTTTCTGTTGTGTAGTAGACTAGAACTCTCCACACTGTACCTAATACTGATATAAGTGACTTTTTTATGTTTATTCAAACCACACTTAAGTCTTTTTATTCTATTAATCGGCAACAAGTGTTACAATGACGAGTGCTAAATAAATGCAATTGTTTGTCACATATTGATGATAATTTTGTGAACTTATCATAATGAAATTTAGTTCATTTTTTTTTAAACAGTAGCTTACTTGACTAGGTATGCATTTTTTAATGTTTTATAGGGTTTCTCATAAATAGAATAATATTAGTATCGCAACGATTTTATTTAGGTAAACCTATTTAATTTCATGATTAAAGTTGTTAGAAAAAGATTCCTTCATTTCAGATGTACTCAACGAAATAAACGTATGCACTCTCCTAGCAAACAATATTCTTCGCCATGCAAACCACACTGAAACGGAATTGGCTCGCAAACAAAATTTAAGTAACTAATCCTTGACCTTTTTTGCTTTAATATCCCACTGACGAATACGAAGTGTTTGACACCTTTATACCTCAAAAAACATTCTGCGCCTAGATAGGATGGATTACTATTTACAACCAAATTGCTTAAATTGCTCTACATATATTGAAGTTTTTAACCAGGGAATTACTTACTGTGTAGGCACCAGCTCGAGCAGCTCTAATACTACGTCACCGGAGTGTCTCTCGTTAGTGTTACCCTCCGAGTTAAGAACGGAACAGAGTTTCAACTTGACACCAACCAAATCCACAGAAAGGAGCTGAAGTACTGACGACGGCGAACCAGGAAATAAATATATCCGAACAACTTAAAAAGTTCCTTATTTGCCTTATTTATGAAGGGAAGAAGTTAAGAAGTATAGACCGATCGCCCTTCTACTTCCAACTGCATCAGAAATTCTAGAGATCAATAAATAATCGCTTGTAAAGATAGTTACTTGAATGAACATCATTATTATTTTTTTAAACATTTTTTATGACTGGCGAAGGGATATCAAAAATATATTTTCATCGCTAAGCTTCATTCTCAGATTATTCGGAATTTAATTGCTATTTTAAAGCAGAGGTATAGTAATATATAGCTCATCTCTTATCATAATCTCATCCATATACTATATAACAGTGACACGCAACAAAGCAAATAAAAAAATATAAAAAGTAAAATAAAATAAAATAAAAATAGCATAGTACCATGCTGACAAAACATGTTCAACAGGTGAGAAATTACATAAAAAATAATAACTCCTTTCTGCTAATCACTCTGCTAGCAACACGATCAACCAGATGAAATGTAAAAAATTCTTTAGTTTCCAGGTAGACGGGGAGCTACAGTAGATGAATCACATCGACGGACTCTACTTTAAACGGAGTAGGGCGTGTTATGCCTTGAAGAGGCTGGCACGTGTAATCTCATTGGATGTGGGTCGAGCATTTTATTTCGCAACTGTCCACTCGCTGATGCAGTACGGTGTGGAGACGTGGGCGCGCGCTGCCGACTGGGAGTCTGCATGCAAAAAAGGGCCATTACGCGCAATATTGCTTGCGCGAAGATATGAGTCAGCTACACCGCATTTTAAAAATTTGGGTATACTCACCCTACTCAGTATACTTATATACAAAGTTGCGGTGTATGCAAGACTAAACGTTCATACGGATGCCAAGCACAGCAATGTGCATACGCGCACCTCGGTCAGCATAGAAATTATGAGACATGAGACACTTAAAACCCAATCTTGGAAAACTAGACAAATTGACGCATGTCGTGGGACCGTTGATATACAATAAATAACCCAAAACAATAATTAATTCAACCTGGGTAAAGCACTTAACATTGGCGCAAGAAGTGGTTAGTAACGCACACCTTTTATAATCATCAAAGAGAGAAGATAAATGAAGAGACCACAATTATATTATTAAAATTGACGTGTAAAATTGTTATTAACAAAATATTTTTGATTCCTAATGGTTTAGGTCAGGCAAAACTACCTGAAGATTGAGAAAAGGATCTAGCCAGTTATATTACAGAGAATGTCAAAAATGAGATCAATCAATAATCGCTTGCAATGATACTTGAATGATAAGCAACTCGTTTCTGCTAATAAAATTGAAATCATGGTATTTTAAAAGAATAAATATACATAAGGAAAGTAAGAAAAGAAGAGAAGGAAATAACGAAAAGTTAAAAGCACAAAAGGAAAATCAATAGTAAAACAATACACCCTAACAAAATATGCCCTTCAGATGAGAAGGTACATAAAAAATAATAACCCGTTTCAGCTTATTAAAAATGATAGCAGGTGAATCAACCCAAAATGTGGTCCATGAACTTGATAGTTATATTACAGAGAACATGGATAAGGGTCACAAATGTATGAAAAAGAGTATTTTTAGATCTCACCAAAGCGGTATCGATGAAAATGCTTTTAAAGAAAATTAGTATCAATTGGAGTAACCCTCGGTTAGATCTGGAATAGTTGAATAGTTATCTGACTAACAGCATACGGAGTGTGAAAATAGGTAGTCACATCCATCTTCATTGGACATTTGCCTTTTTTTATGATCCAGGCTCATTGCTGCACTTTTAATCACCATTAGGAAAAAGCTAAAATACAACAAACCTACCTGCACAGAGCCAAATAACAACGAAGGTTATTTTACAACTAGCTCATCCAACGTATACAATAACAATAAATCGTCATTTTATGATAGTGAAAATTCTGGGAAGCAATTAAAATAAAACAAAGGATCCTGGTATACCTCTTTGTATGTACGTTATATTTACTACCTGCTGCTATTTCCATTTCTTTATTTTCTCGATGACAGTTCTAATTTGATAGTTGTAGTGTTGTGATAATACTTAAACATGGATAATACTTTATTAAAAGTACACTTAGTGAATATTTTAAAATCGAAAAAATGCCTCCCTAAAAGATATATTACCGACGAAATTGCTGCCGAATGTGGTCATTAGGTTCTTCAACTTCCGCTGTATCATTGCCAGTACAATGCTATAGAACTAATATGGGCACAAATCAAAGGACACGCCGCTCGAAACAATACTCACCCCCCCTTTTAGAGCAAACAAGATGTTAGATTTATTAAAAAATGCATGTGCGGAAGTAACCGCCGAACACTGGGAAAAAATTGTGATAAGAACCCAAAACATTATAGCGTCGGAAAGTAGTAGGAAATATTTGAAGGAAAATCATCTCAAACTCTTGAAGAGTTGTCTCCAAAGTTAGAGGGTGATTTATCAACTGTAGGTAAACGTTTTAAAAGCCTTGGGAATGACCCAAAAGCAAGGTAATTGGATCCTATATATTTTAAAACCGAGGGACGTTGAAAGACGTTTTGTTGACTTGAGAATTACTGTTGTAATGATCCAAGGAAAAAAAAGCATATCATCGAATTGTTACTGATGATAAAAAGTAAATATATTATGACAGTCCTAAGTGTAGAAAATCATAGTAAAGGCCAGTCAACGATCATCACCAGTAGCTAAACGTATTCACCGATTAAGGTCCTCCTTCGTAATTGGTGTGATCAACAAAGTGTGGTTTAATACTGAATGAAACCATTAGTGGGGATCGTTACTGATTACAATGATGTTCTTGAGTTGTGCATTAAGGAGAAAGAGAAAAATATTATGAAATTTTTCTTTAAGTTCAAATTTCGTGTTTTAAAGCTAAATATATTAGATTTTAAAATGTGACGTCATGAAATTAAGTACCCGTCCCACCCCTTGTCACACTTCGGCGACCCCTTTCCCTTTAACTTATGACGTAATTTATGGTTGGCCTGTTATATGTATGACGATGGAGATCGCAGTGCAATTTTTTTTAGTTGTCTTGTCTGTTAGTCGGTTTATGAGTTTGTTCGAGATTCACGTAAAAACTACTGAGAATATTTCAATGCGGTTTTCGCTGTTTGACAGCAAATTCTTAGACTTAAATCTGCGCTACTTTTTATCCCGAGAATATTTCTGGGAATGATTTAAAATGGCCAGATTGAAAAAAAGGAAATCCAGTGCGACTTTTTCACTGATCGATACCAATTTTATGTAATAAAATGTGTGATATTTTTTATCCCGGGCATTTTCATGGGAACGGTTTGTAATTGTTTGGATGCTAAAAAATGAGCTTATTCCGACAGTCTTCACGAAAACAATAGCATAGTTTATATTCTTTTTCAAATACTGCTGTACTTTGTGTCCCGGGAATCCAGCGTGAATTTCATGTCAAGCGTGGGCAAAATTAGGGGCATATCCAAGTTTAAATAAAATAAAAATTAGTTCAAAAAGGACATAAACTTTGCTACACACTAATGCTCGCACGTCGCAACCGGCCTCTGTGTTTTCACGGCCTCTGTGGTTGAGCGGGTTAAGCCTTTGCCGGCCTACCTCACTGCAATGTAGAGGCTCCGGGTTCGATTCCTGGTATAGTAAATTTCGGAAACGTATTTTCTCCATTATTTACTATGGTCTGGGTGTCTGGGATCGGCCCCAGAGTAGTACGTTGTATATTACCCATAACACAAGCGTCACTTGCTTAATTTGGGGATATACAATATAAGTGTTTGTCTGATCATTATTATTATTATTATTATAAAAACCAGAGTTATAACATTATCATCTACAAACACTGAAATGAGAAGTCCTAACCTACCCGCGGTATTCTATATATACTTAGGCTGGCCATAAATACTATTACAATTAAAAAAAAACAAAATATTACATTTGAATTTGGAATCTGTCATTTTTATATGATTGCTCATTGTGATTTCTCATTTTGGCGCCAATACATTGTACAACATTTTGTGATATTAAAATGGAGTGGGGCGAAAAAGAGAATCGAATCGCTGTGATTGCATTACACAAAGTAGGTATGGAGCCAAATGCAATTTTTAAAACTCTCCTTACGCTTGGTATTATTCAAATGTTTCTCTACCGGGCTATTAATAGGTACAATGAGAGCTCCTCTGATTCTTACAGAAAAAAGACCTGGCCGTCCACTTAGTGTTCGTACGAAAAAGGTGGTCAAAGCAGTAAGGGAAAGAATTCGAAGACATCCTGTCCGAAAGCAAAAGATTTTATCTCGGGAGATGAAGATATCACATAGAACCCTGTCGCGTATTTCAAAAGATGACTTAGGATTTGCAACCTATAAGACACACTGGTCAATTCTTAACGCATAATTTAAAAAAGAATAGGGTGGTAAAATCGAAACAACTACTGAAGCGGTACGCAAAGGGAGGTCACATAATTTTGTTTAAAGATGAGAATTTTTTTACAATTGAGCATTTTTACACAACAAAATGACCCTGTTTATGCTTAAAGCTCTAAGGAAGGTTCTCAATTAGTCGACAGAGTGCAACGTGGGCATTATCTGTCTTCCGTGATTGTTTGGTGGGGTGTTAGCTATGAAGGAGTGACTGACCCATATTTTTGTGAAAAAGGTATCAAAACATCGGCACTAGTGTATCAAGATACCATTTTTGAGAAGGTAGTTAAGCCCCTTAACAACACCATGATCAATTTCATCCGTGCAGGAACGGAGAAAGAATACAATTTCCTGCGGACAGGCGGCCTGTCATAAGAGGCGACAAAACAACCCACAGCCAGATGGTAGGACATTTGCCCACCTGGATGGCTACCACCCCTAGTCTAAAGCATGTCGCCATAACAACCTTGTGTTGTGTTCCGGCATTAGTGACCAGGTTCCAATCTCCCTTAAGAGAGCAGCAGCGCATTTGTAGCACCTTTGGTGTTGCAAATGTCCATAGGCGATGGTAACTGCTTTCCATCAATCAAAAAAAAACCAAGAATGGTCCTTCCAGCAAGACTTGGCGCCGGGTCATAAAGCTCGATCCACGCAGTCTTGGTTGGAAACGAACGTTTCGGACTTCATCAGAGCTGAAGACTGGCCGTCGTCTAGTCCCGATCTTAATCCGCTGGATTATGATTGATGGTCAGTTTTAGAGAGTACGGCCTGCTCTAAACGCCATGATAATTTGGAGTCCCTAAAACGATCCATACGATTGGCAGTGAAGAATTCTCCCATGGAAAGAGTGGTTGCTTCTATTGATAACTGGCCTCAACGTTTAAAGGACTGTATTGCAGCCAATGGATACCACTTCGAGTACGCTTTTTATTTTTTAAATTGTTTTATATTTACGTATTAAACTAACGCACTGTAAAAGTTATAAATGTTATTTGCAATAGAAAAAATCTTTGTTACAATATTTATGGCAAGACTAGGGTATTGCCCGTTCAGACTACCACCTGTTCCGATAGATGGTTTATGGTTGGTTAAAGCAGAACTTACGTCTTATGAAGATTGTCAAAATTGGTTCTATTCATGTATTTCTTCCAAGGACGAAGCCTTCTTCTGACGGGGTATCCATCGCCTGCCCGAAAAATGACACAAAGTAATAACAAGCGATTCGTTGAAACTGAATTGTTATATGTCTCCCACAAACGGGGCGCAGTGCACCGATGCAAAAATAAATCCTATCAATGATATAGCAGCCGTAGATGAATTGCCATTTATCATAAAACCTCCAGAATAAGGTGTATAATTAGGAGTTTGAAGTATCGCACTGTAAATATCATTTAAATTTGATCCAAACTAGCCACTCAAATAAAATCATCAAGTTTTATTTGAATAAAAACAATAATTGACCTCATTTAGAAACGCTAAAAACCTTTGTTCGCTTAGTACCGAATCAATGAAGAACCAAACATTTCTTAGAATCAATAAGCTGATAAAACTTCAGTCACCACTGCCTCATTGGATGTATAGTTATACTTATGAGTAACATACGTTCCTTCGGTTATTTAACCTAGTCATTCAATTCTCAAAATTTACTGCTAAACCAAATACATACCTAATATCTCGGAGCGACTATTCATTAACAAAAAAATTATGACTCCAAAAGTCGAAAAGACATTAAAACATTTTCTGGTAATATGAAACCATTTTGCACTAAATGTAGTAACAGACAATATTTTGATACTACTCAAATATTTCCTGTTGGTTAGGTATTTACATTTTAATTATTTTACTACTACTCCCAACCGACTGGTTGGGAGTAGTGACGACTGTCAGTATTTGGCACTCATTTCCTCATTCAGAATTCCTTTGAGTGAATAGTTATCAACTATTTGACTTTGGAACTCTGTCTATAGATACCAGAAGAGCCAAAATCTATGCCATAGTTGCCAAAAGACAATGTCCTAAATTGTAAACTAGTGCCTTCCGTTGTCTTGTCTGTTTTTTTAGCACATGTAACAGATTAACTAAAATATACTTTCGGTTTGGTTAACTTTTTTGATGTACTTACGAAACTTATTAGAAAAGTTTTTCTCCGAAAAATATGTTAAAAATGTTCATTTTTTAATTGTTGCTCGACGTGATTGTAAGCAACAAAGTTTATAAACATATCTATGTATCTCTCTATAGAAAATTACAACAAAAAAGCTACCTAAATGCTTCCATATTAACACAACGATGAGCATTCATTATTAGCCGCTGAACAGACAAAAAATTATCGGTACAATCCTTATAAAAAATAAACTTCTGCTTTATTAAAGAATTAGTAATTTCATCTACCCTCATTGACCCTTAGTCAAAATACAACTACAAACATTTGTTTTAGGAATTTTTTAAATTACGAGTAAAATACTTGTTCCAAAGAAAAAATGCTTTGAGATTCAATGGAAAACGCTTTTACAAAAACTCCGAATGTTATGTCGGCATTATACAACTTAGATATACCAGAAGCCGGCTATTTTAGGTAAAGACGTTTTTCGGGAGGTACCTGTGTCAAATAAGGCGTGAACAGACGTCAGGGTGCCACCACTGCGTCGGCGGCGACGAAGACACGGCGCTGCACACCCTCCAGTTGTGTACGTCCTGGGAAGAGCAGCGCCGTGATCTCGTCGCGGCCATCGGGGCGGATTAGTCCCTCCCGGCCGTGGTGAAATCCATGGTCGGGAGCGTCGACGCGTAGGACGCAGCCGCCTCCTTCTGCGAGACCGTCATGTCCGCGAAGGAGGCGGCGGAGCGGGAGAGGGAGCAGTCCGCCACGCTCCCTCCCGCCAGAGCCGGCGGCAGCGTCGGAGAGTCGTCCATGATGACCTCCAGCCACCGTAGGCTACGGCCGTGCCGGCGACTGGCGGAGAAACCGGACCCGCCCGCACATAAAGGCCGGAGAGGAGGGACGCGCCCCGATCCGCGCGCCTCCTCTCACCTCGCGCTGAGATCGAGGAGCCGGAGAGACCCAGATCTCCGGCTAAAATGGTAAGGCCAGCCCGCAAAGGGGCCGACCGTCGTCCGTGCGGACTAGTGGTGAATGCGCGAGCGAGCCCACAGGCCAGGACAAAGGACGCTGGGATGGGACAGGGGTTTTAGTGGGTATCCCTAACCGCGGCGTGACAATAGCATCTCACACGTGTGGGGTGCTAGTGCCACCCCGACCTAATGAATCTCACACACGGGCGGCGGAATTTCCCCCTCGCGCGGCTCACGGTCCTCAAACGGATTTCCCCTGTATAAAAAAAAGGTAAAGACGTTTTAATATTCTAGCTTTCCTAAGTTTCTTCAAACACAACTATGCCACTACGTTCCAACAATATAAAATATTTTTAATTTTACGTTCAATCTTTCCCTTTCCTATATATATTTTAACTTAATGGAAACGTATAACAGAAATATCATCTTTTTTTCAATTTGTTTAAATTATGAAACTACTATCAGCGCTTTTCTTGAATATTGCCTTTCACTATTGCCTCAAAGAAAAGTAATAATGCAACGCTAATAATGTACTTATCGCCATAAGAAATTGGAATATGTTGATTTTAGCAAAACGAATTAAAAGATTGAAAAATTTCCAAGTCGAAAGCAAATTATTTTTTCGATGTTCGATCAACAACAGTGACAATATTTCGATGCTATTGAAATATTTTCCTATTGGTTAGGTACTATATATACTACAATATACATTTTGATATATGTTTGCCATGAAAACCATACAATTTTAGGCTACAATTCAAAAAATTATCTAATTAGGATATATATATATACACATATATGTGTATATATATATATATATATATATATATATATATATATATATATATATATATATAAATATGTGTGTGTGTGTGCTCGTCAGTGCGTGTATGTGTGGGTGTTTCAAAGTATATTTTCCAAGCGCAATACCGATTTGTATGCTACAGAGTATATGATGAGTTGGAAAGATATTATGCAATGCTTAACTGCCATGAAAAATCATTCTAATCCGAAATGTAAACAATAAAACAAAATACAACAAGATCCAATAAACAAAACAGGTTCGATTTACTACTCCCGATAACTGAAGAACCAATACAAATAAAGAGAAATAGGAAAACGTGACCTGGACTTAGTGTATAAATTATATTACTCTAACCTTGCACCCGCAAATTTCCGCGTCTTCCGGTCACGAATTTCAATATTTTAATGAAGGTTATCCTATTCAGAACACGAGTAACTTTAACTACGATTTCCAATTCTAAGATTTACTCATGATTAGCATATAACATCTCCTTTTAGTACTTCTAATCGGAAATGTCATTCATCAGTAACATGCTTTAATAATGAAATGAAAGTTCAAATAAGAAATATCTACCTCCATCTCAAACCAATGAATGAATGTTTCAGTCATAGAAACGTAATTCTTCAATCAATTGTATAGTCTGTGCGAAACCTTATGGCCGCTTTTGGCTAAAGACGAGTAAGCCATCAGGCTACAATCAGAGATGCTGCTTTACAAAAAATCGAGTAGGGACTGTGTAAAGTTTACATGATTGCAAGTCTGTAGAGGCCAGAAAAATTGGAGCGGACTAAAAGGTCCTATTTCATTTTTTTCCAAAGGGGTTTTAACAGTTCATTCTTTTTGTAGAGCGTTAAAGAACAGTCGTAAAATATGTATTATATACTTAAGGTGTTAAGGAACTCAAAATTTGTATGCAGCCTTTAAATTCTATTATAAAAGTTTATGGATATTAATTTTTATTTTCAATGTTTCAACATTCTGGTACGACAAATTACATGATAATATTTTATTTTGTCGTGTTTATACCAAAATATTTGTAATAATATTTAAAACAAACGTCGTTCTGTACCTATAGTTAATTGTAGCTCTAATGCGTTTTACAAGAGATCCGATTAAAAGCTATAAGTTCAAAATATTATAGAACTAACTACACAGATTAATTTCCTTATTTCTGTATTTATATTTTATAAAACACTAGCGGCCCAGCGCACTTTCACCCGCACTCTGTTCCACTCCCGTGATATATAGCGTCATGTTATATAGCCTATGACACTCCCTCTTAACGTAGCTTTCGAATAGTAAAATAATTTTTAAAATCGGTTTAGTAGATCCAGAGATTACCCCTACAACGTAACAAACTCTACCTCTTTATAATATTAGTATAGATAAATTATTTATATTAAGAAAAACCCACATCATCCGCCAAAACAATTTTGTCATCAGGACTATATAAAAACTTTCTAATTTCCTTTAGTTAAGACACAAAAAACAGAACACAGATAAAAATCCATAACCACAATGAAAACATGATAACAAATTAAATTCCAATGCAGACATGACAATTCAAAACAATAACAAAAGGCAATAATTGTTTATTAATTGATTTTATAGGAAAATTAATTAGCTTAAAACTATTTCTTTTTTGAATACCTGTGCTTTTTTTAACATATTACAAAATAGCAATGAAAGCAAAATAGCGTACCTACGAAAACACCATTTTAATAGATATTATATTATTTCCTCATTTCGTTATCGTTGAATTATTTCTACAAAAATCCACTACAACCGAAACTTTACATTATCATATCAGCGTTACGCCTGTTTGCTTTGTAGCACTTAATCGATGCCATTATAACTAAAACTATGTTTTAAAAGTTTAAGTGTGTTTTTATACTAAATTATTCTCAACGTTTAAATTTATAATTAAAAAGTACTTAAAAAACATTTATAACTGAAGTATTAATTATATGGAACAGAAGCAACAACTCAAGACAACAGAACAGCAAAAAAAAAACACTAAAATCGAAACTTTTTATATTTTCATATCAGCCTTATGCCCATTTTAATTGCTTTGAAGCACTTAACCGACACAATTATAACTAAAACTTTGTTTTAAGAGTCTAAGCTTGTTTTTAATTTCAAATTACTCTCAACGTTCAATTTTAAAATTAAAAACATGGTTGTCTATTGTTTGCCCGAAAAATATAAGCAATAATGCTCATATGCCATAATGTTACTTACCCGAATTTCATTTGCCTGAATTGTTTGTTTACCATAAAAGTTATGTGACATACTCTTGTTTCCCCGTACATTATTATATCCCATAATGACACGAGTCCCATACGTATTGTTATCCATTTTATTAATTGCAATAATATTATTTAACAGAATATTTCAACGCCATACTAAATTAATTTCACCGTAGAAAATTAACCTAACGCCTTTGTCCTAAAAAGCGATTGGCTTTCTATCACTTCGCCGGCCGCTGCCGTGGCACGCTCGCTTCGCTCGCTCGGCTCGTGCGTTGTTTTTCATATTTAACTTTTTTTTTATAACGCAGGGGGAATGTCTTCGAACACCGTCCTCGGGCTCTTCGTGGGAAGAGCCAAATGCAGCGCAGAAGCATGCATCGAGGGTGTGTGGGACTCTCGGCGACCGGTTCTCCACGCTAGCTTCAAACAGAAGCAGTCGCGAGAAACCGATCGCCAAACTACCCACTAAACCCAAACCTGCGCCCCTGTATCAACGCTTTTACGGGGCGTCACGGGATTTAGAACAGAGTTACTGCACCATGACGCCCCCACGCTCGGTAATACTGGGCCACCCCGGTGGCAGAGTGACCCACTTCATTAATCAGTGGGGGAAGTCCGCTGCTACCCCCGTAGCAGCGGCCCCCTGTGACGGTAATTATGGGAGGAGATGCGCGTAGCAGCGCCTTCGACCGCCGGTCCGCCTCCTGCGGATGGGGTCCGCGTACGCGTCGGCTCCCTAACTCTTTCTGCGGCCTCCTTCTGCGCCATGACGGACTAGTAGAAGGAGGAAACCGCAAGCCAAGATTGCTGGCCCTGGAACTTCGCCTCGACCATACTACGAAGCGAGCTCACAGGGCCAACAAGGTTTTCTAAGAGGGCCCTCTGGAGCCCCCAGGCGGCGAACTCCACGAGCGCGTGAAACGCCGTATCTTGGAGCGCGCCGCACTCGTGACATTGCGGGGAGGGCTCCTGCCCCGCGATTTGACGCACATACTTATCAAAGCAGCCGTGCCCGGTAAGTATCTGCACCATCCTAAACGTCAGGGTCCCGCGTTTCCGCGAGACCCAACAACCTAACCTAACCAAACCTAAACCTATTGATCGTTTAGTTTAAACCGATTTTATGATTTTTTTCTAGAAACAATTTCGATAGCAAATGATGTTATGGCATATGATAATTACGCCATATAATGATTATAACAAATGATGTTATTGAAATTGACTTTATGGGAAACAAAGTTTCTAGCACGTGACTAATATGTAGTAAACAATGAGTATGACATATAAAATTATGAGAAACAATATTATGTCTGTTGACCAGTATAGCAGATGAAATTATGGTAAATGAAATTCTGGCAAGTGGGTGTATCCGTAAAAACATACTTAAAACTGTTCTTAATTATGTGTAACAGTGGCGAGATCAACAGAACACAGCAAAAAAAATCAACAACAACAAAAAATGTTAATAACAATCATAAAAGCAAAGGCAAGCAAGATTAAAAAATGGAAAGCGGCAATCATTGTCTATTACTGAAAATTTAAGATCAATTTGTTTTTAATATACCTTCATAATTGATTTTAAAGGTTACAACTTAACACAAGCTGCAATTTTTAAAAAGTGCAGTGAACAGTTTTATATAAAAGAATTACGATAACTATTTATATTCTGTGGAAATATTAGAGTGCTCTTTAAAATGACCATTACATAAATTTCAATACCTAATTTTCTTAGTATGTGTAATAAATGCAGAGTTCACTGTGCACTTAATAAATATTTAAAGAAAAAAACATATCATACACAATTTTTTAGAAACACAAATTTATGTGCATTTCTGAAATTAATAAAGCAACTATGTAGATGGTGGTTAAAGGCATATCTTCCATTAAACAGTATGTGAGCAGCACTAGGCTAAGCGTGTACCACAATGAGTTGTAGAACATAGATCCCCCATAGATTGTTGCATCAATACTCAAGGTACTCTTCTTACTCACCCTATTCTGTAAAAAATATTTATTCTGTTTTAGTATGTGATGCTTTCATGAAATGATTGGAGTATTGACTTAGAAATCTAGTCTTACTATGTCTATATTTTCTTAAACTTAAAATTTTAGATGATGCATACAGTGGCATGGCCACAATATTATATAAGTAATTATACTTAGTACATACATACATAACTTCACGCCAGTTCCCTCGCGGGGTAGGCACGAACAACAGAGTGCCATTTAGGCTTATTCTTACACACCTCACTTGCCTCTTTGACATTCATAACTCTTGTCATGCAAGATACTTAGTCTTGCCATAAATATTGTAACAAAGAGTTTATTTTTCTATTGCAAATAACATTTATAAGTTTTACAGTGTGCTAGTTTAATACGTAAATATAAAACAACTTAAAATATAAAAAGCTTATTTGAAGTGGTCTCCATTGGCTGCAATACAGTCCTTTAAATGTTGAGGCCAGTTATCAATACAAGTACGCACTCTTTCCATAGGAAAAATTCTTCACTGCCAATCGTATGGTTTGTTTTAGGGACTCCAAATTATCATGGCGTCTAAAACTGACCATAAATCATAATCCAGCGGATTAAAATCGGGACTAGACGACGGCCAGTCTTCAGCTCTGATGAAGTCCGAAACGTTCGTTTTCAACCAAGACTGCGTGGACCGAGCTTCATGACCCGGCGCAGAGTCTTGCTGGAAGGACTAATTCAGAAGCTTCCTTAGAGATTTGAGCATAAATACGGTCAATTTGTTTGTTAAAATGGTGTTCAATTGTACACATTTTCTCATCTGTAAACAAAATTTTTCTGTGACCTCCCTTTGCGTACCGCTTCAGTAGTTGTTTCGATTTTACCACCCTATTCTTTTTTAAATTATGAGTTAAGAAATGACCAGTGCGTCTCTTATAGGCTGCAAGTCCTAAGTCATCTTTTAAAATACGCGACATGGTTCTAGGTGATATCTTCATCTCCCGAGATAAAATCTTTTGCTTTCGGACAGGATTTCTTCGAATTCTTTCCCTTACTGCTTTGACCACCTTTTTCGTACGAACACTACGTGGACGGCCAGATCTTTTTCTGTCACAAACAGAGGAGGTCTCATTGTACCTATTAATAGCTCGGTACACAAACATTTGACTAATACCAAGTGTATGGAGAGTTTTAAAAATTGCATTTGGCTCCATACCTACTTTATGTAATGCAATTACAGCGATTCGGTTCTCTTTATCGCCCCACTCCATTTTAATATCGCAAAATGTTGTACAATGTATTGGCGCCAAAATGAGAAAACACAATGAACAATCATATAAAAATGACAGATTCCAAATTCAAATGTAATATTTTGTTTATTTTTAATTGTAACAGTATTTATGGCCAGACTAAGTATATATAAAACAAAGTCGTGTTAGTTACACCATTTATAATTCAAGAACGGCAGGACTAATTTTTATGATTTTTGTGTTTTTGGAATTGACTTCATCCGGAATAGGATAATAAGTATTAAAATATGATATTCATCAGTAAAAAAATTATCATTAAAAACATTAGTCACAACATTCATCTAGCCTTTCATTTGTTATGTATGATATTTCCTGGATTTCGGCAATGGTGACTGTGTTTAAACTCATTTTCATTTCTCTGATTTAAGTGATTAATTTTTTTGTGTGTTCAAGTGGGTCCCGGGATAGTTTAGATTCACGATTGGACCCGGTAGGTGGCGCCGCTGAACACCTCTTTAACGATAGGACCAATTTGGCGCTTCAATCGGTTTTTAGATTTTTATTTTTTAAGGGCAAGACAATATCTGCCGGGTACAGCTAGTATTATATATAACATAATATTATGTATGTAAATTATTAGGGCTTGCGTGGTGCCATGGGCTTATTATTTTCACTGAGGGTTTTTAAAGGCATCTCTCTAGTGATTATATGATTCTTAGAAAGGCATAACACACAAACTACTGTCCAAGAAGCACTCAAAAACATGATTACAATTTTCTCAAAACCTGTTTAAGTGTATGTATGCTGCATGTGCGTGTATAATATTTTTATTTAATCCCTTAAATAATTGTGCTGGATGGTCACAAATTAAGTTTGTGATTTTATTATACCATTGTACAGTGCAGCATACTAAAAATTCCATCTTTCTAGAAGCATGACACTCCAATGAAATGGATATCACAGATAAATGGAACAGTGGGCATAACAATTATATATAGGTTCAGTTTTTGTCAAAATGACTATGCACCGTAATAAAAACAAAAAAAAATATCTGACTTACACTGAAAATAAAATATATTAAAAATGCTCACAAACTACTTATATCTCATGCTAGTATTAACTGGAAGAAAGTCTATGAATATACAGCATGCAAAGCTTTAAACATGACTTACTAATACTGGGTTCTTTTCTGTTTCTACCATGTTACAAAAATAAGCTCTTCTTTCAAGTCTTCTCTAAAGTAGTAGTAGTCTCATAATTTTTCACCTAGAACAAGAAAATAAAACTTTTACTCTTGCAAAATTAGTGCAGTAATATTAGACTGTATTATGTCTTAGTTTCTATTCACAATTTATTGTTTTGTTTTGTATATGTCACCATAAAATTGTAAATTTTGTTAAATCATAATCTATCTCGCAAGATTGTAAATTGTCAAAACTTTTTATTTATTTAAAGCGTCAATTTTCAATAGATTATAATATACAGACATACATAACAAATAACCATTGACGGAAATGACCAAAAATATTTATACAATGGGAATAAACTACACTTTATGGAATATGTAGGATTTGTTCTGATAAAAAATCCAAAACCATTTTGAGATTAATTTTTGTTCTTGCACAAACTATGGACAATAGGGGAGCAGATGGTCAAATCAACTGGGATACTATACCCAATGACTAAGTGAGCCTTCAGGACCAAAACCTAAATTATACAAAATAGTGAAAAGGAGTCTCAAGGAAAATTTTGATGAAAACTAGTGATATTATTAGATTTTTTTAAAGCAATTAGCCTTGTCAGAAATCAAATCAGCTGATAAAAAAAAGAACAGGGGTATTATTTATTATACCAAATCATAGTGTAGTTTCCCAGGATCAATTTCTGTAAAGGAAGGCCAAATGGCAAACCAAAGTAGTTTTATTTTTTAAACAAAACTGTTCCAGTGTTCACACATTAATTAAACCTCTCCACATTTTATTCAATAGGGAATTTATGAAAATTATTATAATTTTAATAGGAATCTGTAAATTAATATTCAATGCACATGTTATTTTAACTCAGTCAATGGGTAAACATTGATTGTGTTCAAATAAGGTAGGTCAAATGACAGGCAGAATTTGATGTTTAATTAACATACATACATTAAAATTGTTATTGATAGTTTTAAGAAAATGTATAACTTTTTTTAAATTAATGTATAGCATTTTTTTAGTGGAAGAGAGAGCATGAAAGTAGAGTAAACCCGGTCGAGATGCGAGCACTGCGCAAGATCTGCGGAGTGACGCTCGCGGACCGCTTTCGTAATACCGAAGTAAGGAAGAGAGTTGTTCTGAAAGCGAGTGTCAGGGTGAAGGTAAGAAAAGGAATGCTCCGGTAGTTCAGGCATGTGGAAAGAATGTGTGATGAAAGAATGACTAAATAGATATACAATGCAAAAGTGGATGGATGCAGAAGTCGTGGAAGGCCACGACACACCTGCCATGATCAAATTGATTGTGTACTAGCAGAAGGTGATGTCAGGAGCCGTAAGAACAGACGAGCATGCATGACAATAGTTATGAATGTCAAAGAAGCAAGTGAGGTGTGTAAGAATAAGCCTGAATGGCGCTCTGTTGTTCGTGCCTACCTCGCAAGGGAACTGGCATGAAGTTATGTATAAGAATAAATGTAACATGGCTAAAGTAGAGACAGATAACTTGTGTGACATTAATGCCTCTGAAACTAAAAGTTCAGATATATTTATCTGTCATATGACCAGTCATGTTATATGGGGTTGAATGTTGGGCCACAAACATCACTCAGCTCAGATAAAAATGTTGAGGTGGATGTGTGGTGTTACAAAAATGGGTAAGGTGAGAAATAAGTGTATAATGGTGGTGGTGGTATGGGCATGTAATAAGAAGGAATGAAAGTCACATGACAAAAAAATGATAAACTGTAAGGTTGAAGGGTACAAAGGTAAATGTAGACCAAAAAGGAGATGGATAGATTGCATGAAGGATGATATGCTGATTTGTAGTATGACAGAGGTCATGAGTCATGAGCCCGTCTCAACCATCCCCACTTGGTTCACTCAGTAGCATCTTTACCATATTGTATTCATGTATGATTCCTAAAGCAATGTAGATCAGTGTAATGACATATTGGTGAATACCTCAAACATTTGGGCAAATACTACACAAATACACTAAACCAAATAAAGTACCACCACAATATAAATGTAACAATATTCTTTGTGTTATATTTGTTTATTTAAAGCCCTCACTAACCAATCCCCTGGCTTTATACAGTTGACATACCAAGAATATACTTCTAGATTCAATTGTCTATATTATAGATATAGTAGATTACAACTCAAATAAAATAGTGAATTTTGTATAAGGATTATATTTTTTTTTTATTGCAGGACTTCAACAGACAGGCAGATGGCCTACTTGGTGGAAAGCAATTACCATCACCTATGGACATTTGCAATACCAAAGGTGCTACAAAATGCACTGCTGCTCTCTTAAGGGAAACTGGAACCTGTTCACTAATGCCGGAACACAACACAAGGTTATTATAGCGGCATAAATTAGACCAGGGACAGTAGCCATCCAGTCGAGTGAATGCGCTACCACCTGGCTGTGGGTTGTTTTGTCGCCTCTTATGATAGACCACCTGGCCTGGAAATTGTATTCTTTCTCTGTTCATGCATGGATAAAAAACTTAAGTCAGATGATTTCAAAATGATATGTAACATACATCTCATGATCTTGATATTATGCAGGGAGCTTCAAGCTATGTAATTTTGCATGACATGAATTAACTATATCCTAATTCTCATTTATTGAAGATGGTCTTACTTTGTATGAAATTGTTTTTGAAAACAATGTGGTGCCACTCATCTCTTTAATGCATCACTAGTAGTAAGTCTCACACAGTCATGTCAGATCACACAAATTCACTCTATGAGTAGCAAGTTACATGCTTGTTAAGTTACAGGTGGGCTCAGCACTTAATATAACTGCCCTGACAAAAGTAAAAGGTTGATAAACTTTTTTTTGTCAATAGATCACTATGTTTAAATGGAATGAACAAATAAGTAGCAATAAAATTTCACCAACCTTCAAGTTTGTTGTATTCCTTCAAGCATTGTTGTGAGTGGATCTGCTTCATTAGTTCACAAAGTTCCTAACTCTTAAAGTCTCTAAATAACACTTAACCTAGAACTAACTATATGAAATATGTATCACAGTGCATTTTGTCTACAATACTCTACTGTTGTGAACTCTTAAACATGAAATTAAAACTTAATTCTCTAAAAAGTATTTGACGACTGTTTGTTATATGTAGATTGTTAGGTGAATTTCATACTTTATAGGAAAAGTATGAGAAGAGTTTATGTACATATTGACAATATTTTAAACATATATATTGCATGAAACAAGGACGTTGACGATGCAAACAAAATATTTAAGTTTTTTAATTCATTAAAATAAATACAGTATAATAATATATCACTCCATGATCTCGTAACAAAATTTGTACCTACTAACATTTTTGTAATTTTAGACTAAAGTGATTACGAAGTTTTCATGCTCTAATAGCAAATAATCTATCTTGACAACACCAAACAAAGAAGGTATAAACAAAAATCTAATTTATATAAAACAGAACAGAAAAAAGTATATCGTAATTACGGTTGATTTCGTTTATCTGAAATTCAACTTATACATTAAACGAGAGAAATGACGAAAAATTATTAGACGTGACATTCCTTACTTGGTTACGAATTACAAATATTGATACTTCATAACCTACATTGCGTTTAATTCACATTTCACTTTTAATACTTTTCTATCACACTTGTTTGTATTGAAATTGTCTTAGTAGCATGTCTTTTAATAAATTCAGAATTTACAAATGTATCAAAGGAACAACTGTATTAGTTCAATCCTACGCCATATTTCTGGCTCTGTGCTGCCAGCCTAGCCCAATCTAATAAATTAAGAGTTGCCAGCGATTAAATCGTCATTTTTGTGAGACACTTACGACGCGTTGCTCTAACAGCTCACAACGCCCAAAATGCTACGTTAGTCATTCCACAAGGCGACCGCGGACGTTGTGGTCATGGCGAAAACGTCACTAATGACGTCATCATTTTCGATCACACAGCGCTCACAACGACCAATGTCCAGAAGTGGGTCGAATAGCCGTTCCGGGTGGGGTATAGATATACGGCACATTTATTTATTAATCCGAACTTTTTTAATATAGGTGGTTATTTTTTTTTATAACCACCCAAAATTAATTTCATATCTCAAGTAATAAATAAATGTGCCGTATATCTATACCGCACCTATTATTTTACATTACAGATAGCTCTTCTTTTTAATTACATTAGTATTGGTAATCAAAAGAATTATAAATACTAAAATCTGTACAGTCATTTCATTGTGATTTAAAATTACTACTAAAATGTGTTATGAACTCATTTACGTATGTAGTTTATTTTATATGGTTTATTCCAAGGCTCACAACTTTTGTTGGTAATACTTTAAACTATTAAGAAACTTTAAAACTAAAAAGTCCGATTTGACAAACAACTCTGATTTCCTAACTCCGAACAAAACTGAAAGCCAATAATAATTTATACTGGTACTCTATATAATGTCATATAATATAACCCCAATAAATATTTTCATCCAAATGCCGAAATAACTTACCTTTTTATTAATTTTGTAATGGCTTATTAATCTATGGCATAGTCCCATTTTTTTATGTTTGTGGCTTGGCAACTAGGCCTTTAAGCCAGGCGCAGTTCTATTGTAGGCTATAATCCACACCATTCAACGGAGTTCTTGTGAAAACTCGAAAGGCCACATTTGACTACACAGTTCACATTTCATACAAAAACACATAATTACTACTCAAAAACTATCAATATCCTACAACTATTGTTCATTTTAGAGTAATTTTACACATTTTTAGAAAATAAAACTGCACAGCACTACGTCCCCTTTCAGTTCCTGCCAAAAACTCCGGCATAGTCCCAAAAATAGTATAGAGCAAAGAGTATGTAACACTACGTTTAGTATATAGGTAAGGAGAATCATCGGTGTATATGAAAATGTGTCCGTCGAAATGCATTAAATTAGGGTGGCGCCACTTTGGCATCAGGATGAATTTTAAAGAAAGCGCCAAAAGTTTTTGGAGTAGTATAGTGTTTTAATTTTATAAAATAAAATAAAAAATCACGGTATCAAATTAATATCCACGTTTTCACATAACAATTCTTTGAGGTTATATTTAGTAAATTACTTTGTACTACGTAAATAGTTGACGTTTTATAACAGTGTACTGTCATTAACTACTCTAGTCGACAAAGATATTTTTTTTAACTCTGCATACTTCCATTCGTCTACAACAGCTACGTTCGTACCATACCTTTTGTCTACATCAACGCCATTGTGGACGGTTTTTGAACTGTTATTTACAGCTTACAACTGGACACTTCTTCAACTATTTTCCTATATGAGATGATTCTCCTTCCCTCTACCCTCCATAAAAAATAGTTACGTTCTAAGGCTACGTTCCATGAGGGCTCACAAATACCACGTTCATGCCCGCGATTTTGTCCGTTCCACTTGCTTGTCGGCGTTAATATCTATACCCCACCCAAAATATTTTTTGAAATTATATGAAAATTTATTTACATATGAGATGATGCATAAAGTTTATACAGGTATATAAGCCCACGTGACATTATCCATAAAATGTATAAATATTACATTGTCTTATACAAGTTATATAAAATATAATTAAAGTATTTTTGACGTTACCACAGAAAATTAATCTAAATTCGAATATTCTTTATATCAAAAGATAATAAAGTCAAATAATTAAATTGAATATAAATGTCATACAGCCTTATTTTTATTTTATTCCAACTAAAATAATCCTGCTCCGAGTAAAAACATTTCTTTAATAACCAATTGTGTAGACTGATTGTAAATAAATTTAAATACGCAATCATTATGTTAGTAGGTAAATTATTTAAATACTTAATAATTTACCTACTAACATAATGATTGCGTATTTAAATTTAAACCCCACAAAATTAGAATTTCTGTAAAGACAGGTTGCACAACGGATAAAAAATAAAAGTCGATTCTTTATGGAGGGCCTCGGTAGCCTTTGACTTCATTTTCTGTAGATAAAATTATATTGCTCACCAAATATACAATTTCAAAAATGCACAATTACAATATTGATTAAACTTGAATTTTTCTAAGTGTCACAAGGAATAATTCTTTCAAGTGTCGACACAACTTATTTTTCTAAATCGTGGCAAGCATTAATTTTTCTAAGTTCGGCCAAGACGAAATTTTTTTAAATATCCAAACAAGGGTGATTTTATCTTAGTCCTGTAAAGAATTTAAAAAACTAAGTCTTTTTGTTGTCTTTATATCACTCTGAAATCCGGTATGGATTCCCCGTCAAAGTCCCGGATAATTCTTCTCAATTTTTTCTAAGTTCATGCATTAACTTGTTATACTTCAAAGACTTAGAATGATTTCCAATTAAATAACACTGATAAATTGTAATCACAGTTTTTAAGTCCACTTCGCACTTCAGCTGGTTTCCAGTATCGTCATATCACTAGCGCAACCTACTTTGAAGTATAACTCAGACACTTTGATCAACTTATAATATTTTTCTTCAAAATGTTTTTAAACTTCAAACTCCTAGCGCCACCTTTTATTTAATAGATAATCTAAAATGTTGAACTAGGGATGGCGATCTGAGATCGATTAATCGAAGAATCGATCAGTAAATCGAAATTTCACCCTAGAAAATCAACATTTGATTAATCATGAGATGAACTCAAACGACAGCTAGACTTACATGCCTTTATAAAGGCATCATTATCATCTCATCATGACCATTTAATACAAAGTTGTTATGTAGCTACTCTATTTTCTATACTTTTATCAGCTGATATTGATAATATAAAATGGTGATCAAATGACAATTGTAACTTATGACAGCTGACGACTCGCGAAAGTTAAACAGCGGTTTTATTTTAAGGCATTACAGTTTTGTGCATTTGCCAATTTCAAATTAATTAATACTGATAGATAAAATTGAAGAGGAGTTTAAGAGAGTGAGACTGATCATATCTTTGTGAATACCAGTACCTAATGTTTTAATACCTTGAAATATTAATTAAAATTTCTATGTAAAATTATATCTGTGATGTCACATGAAGGGCGGGAGTTTCATTATATCGTAGTTATTTACTAGCTTTTTTAATTCTTTAATTACTCAAAAATTCGTGACGTGGTTGTGTTCTTAGTTTCTTTCACCTCTCTTTAATAAGTAAAAAAAGTTGCATTTGACTTTTTATATTTGTTGTCTTTGTGGTGATTGCGTCATTTTTTCTGGCAAGAAATAGGCTATTTATCATCGTATCACGTTCACTAAATAGCCATGATATATTAATATATGTATATTGTGAGATCGTCAGTTCCTTGTGAGCTTTTTTTTTCGATTGCGGGCAACATCGCAAACGATGATTCAGTAAACTTGACAAACTGTTGGTTTTAAAATTATTGGATTAAGTATTGGGAAGTATAAGCTATTTTATCAATTTTCTATGTGACTGTGTTTTTTTTTGTGTAAATTACCTGATTATTAATGTAACAAATACATTTAGAAAATAAATGTCTTCTTTTATACCTAATACTTTGATACCATATTATGGTCATAAAAATAATTGTCATTATCGAATTCCCAAACAAAAATATTCCCTGCTTTTACTAACAAGAGAACGTTTATATTATGGTAACTTTCTTGTTTTGCATAAAATAAATTTATATTTACATTGTAAATGCAGACTTGAAAAAAAATCGATTTAAAAATCGATCTTTTTCGGAAAGAATCGCCATCCTACTTTGATTCGTGTTCTTCTAAAACGCTCTTTGACTCTAAGGATCATGTACACTGTTCGTTCAAAACTACAAATTCCTTGAACACGGGGTACTCTAAATAAAACGGTGGTTGCCTCAAAGCAAGATATTTATTGTAAAAGTAAGCGGCCTCCAGTACGACCACAGAATACTAGTATTCTCTATGAGTATGACTGTCACGTTTAAACCATACCATACGCTAGAGCCATCTAGGGCCCACCGAAAGAAACGTTTATTATTATTATACATACATACATAACTTCAGTTCCCTTGCGGGGTAGGCACGAGCAACAGAGCGCCATTTAGGCTTATTCTTACACACCTCACTTGCTTCTTTGACATTCATAACTCTTGTCATGCACGCTCGACTGTTCTTAAGGCTCCTGACATCACCTTCTGCTAGTACACGATCAATTTGAACATGGAAGGTGTATTGTGGCCTTCCACGACTTCTGCATCCATCCACTTTTGCATTGTATATCTGTTTAGTCATTCTTTCATCATGCATTCTTTCCACATGCCCGAACCACCAGAGCATTCCCTTCCTTACCTTCACCCCGACACTCGCTTTCAGACCAACTCTCTTTCTTACTTCGGTATTACGAACGCGGTCCGCGAGCGTCACTCCGCAGATTTTGCGCAGTGCTCGCATCTCGACCGCGTTTACTCTACTTTCATGCTCTCTCTTCCATACCCAACTCTCGCTTCCATACGTGAGCGTAGGTACCAGCAACGCGTTGTGTATGGCAAGCTGGGCCTTCTGGCTGAGGTTCTTAGCGCCAAGAAGTTTACCTAACGCTCCATTCACACTATTCCCCAAATTCACTATTCTTTCTATATCAGCGGTGTACCTTCCATCTCTGCTAAAAGCACATCCAAGATATACAAACTCACTCACTTGCTCCAGCATAACATCATCGACCATTATCCTTGCATTCGTTCTGGTTTCTTCTCTTTCAAACACCATAACCTTTGTTTTCTTCGCATTCAAATGTAAGCCTCTCGCCTGACAGTCGTCTTTCATATTATAAAGGAATAATAAGAATGGGTACTACTTAACAGTATTAAAGTAAAACTAATAAAGGCATAAGTCTATAATATGAGTTTTATTTGTACCTTAGCTGTTTTACATGGAATACAAAATTCAAAGAAGTGACACCATCAGTTTTGGTTTATTTCTCTAAACATGTCAAACATGTTACTTTTATCTAAGTAGGTTCAATAGCTTCACTATAAAGAGTCTAGATATACAAACTCTAACAAACAGAACCTTTATGTCAAAGTAGAATCGCAGACTAGTTAGAAATGTTAGTAGAAAAGAAAGAAAAATTTGTTTCAAGACAATTATGGCAGATATACCTATTAAAAACGTCAACTATTTACATAATACAAAATAATTTAGTAAATATTAAATAATATGAGAGAATGATTGTTATGTTTAAACGTGAAGAGTGATTTAATATTGTGAATACGCTTAGTGGTTTTCTTATATTTAGTTTTAACCTCAATACCTCTATAATCGGAAATTGAAACAGCTGAAATTTGAGGTTCTGTTTTGTTGTTAAAAAGTTGCAATTTGTAGGATCTTCAAATCTCATTTGTTTTAACAAAAATGGCAGAACATCCTGTTTCAATTATATCGTCTATCCATTTTGTTACCAAATGTGGTTTTTATATAGATACCTCTTTTTCTGACATTTTCACCAACATTTCCAATTTACAACAATAGATAGATAATTTTTCCCAACAAATAATTCGATCAAAATAAATTCTACTATTTTAGAGAAGCATTTTCCTACTGACTTCAAGAACGTAGGGTAGATCCTAAAGAAACAACCAACACCACTGACGTCATGTAAACGGCAGAAGTTTAGAAGAAGGCAGAAGAAGATATTGTATAATTTATAATCTATTTATAAATATTACCATTTCCTAAGAGTATTACTTATGCACTTCTTACTTCTTCAAAAAAAAAACAATATAATTACTTATTTAATTGAACCAATATCATAAAGCAGAAAATTAATTACTCACAAACGTTCTGCGCGTTCCGCTAGTAGATTACAATGCCTAAAATGCTCCGTTAGCCGTTCCACAAAGCGACCGCAGTCGTTGTGGTCGTGGCTAAAACGTCACTAATGACGTAATCATTTTCGATCACACAACGCTCACAACCACCTATTATTTTTTTGATGCGCAGGTGGAATACATTTCGTATCATACTGAGTCCCTCTCGACTGTGGCGGGTGGGACTGGAGCGATAAGCACCGCGTAGCGTGTGCGAAGACTGGATGGAACCAATTACTCCGCTAAACCTAAACCTGCGTCCCATACCCGGCGCTTGTGTGGAAGAACATAAGATGAGGAGCGAAGCTACACACATTGTGCAACTGCGCAACAAGCTTAGGGCACCCTAGGGCACAGAGTGACCCACTTCACCAACAGAGGTTCGACCTGTCACATCCCAACCATGCGCGGACCCCTGCGATGGAATCATGGGAGGAGATATTGCGCATACCTGTTTCTCCGGAGGGCAATCAGACGACGGCCTGCGAGTAGCACGTACGCAGCTCTCTCCATAATCTCTCAGCTGCTTCCTTGCGAGACATTAGTGCCACGCAAAAGGAAGAAACCGTTAACCAGTGATCGTCGCTGTGGAGCATGGTCTTAACCATTCCCTTCAGCGAATCGATTGGCCCTACAATTGCCTCGAGTTTGAACCTCTGATGTTGCCATGTAGCGCATTCGACTAGCGTCTGAAAGGCAGTACCTAGCACGCCGCAGTCGCGGCACCGTGGGGAAGGCAGACACCCCACAGCGACACAGTAACCAGTCTGGCCACCCTTCCAAAAGATGTATCTATCCTGGAGGTACGCGCCCGTATGGGGGAACTCTGTGTGACTGGAGCCCCGCCCTGATCGTCACATTAGGGAGGCTGTAAATGGCGTTCGCTACGTCGAGCGATACCGCGATCCCTTGCTTGGATAGCTTCGTCCACCATGGAGGTGCAAGCCCACATTTTACTGCAGGCCACACAGTACGAGCGCCCCCAGGGATCCTAGTCCAGAGTCTCCAGCATCTCCTCCCGAGCCCGGGCGTTCAACCAAAAAGTTGCAATCAAAATGATCCGGAGAACGTCGCCTCCTGCTGCACTTGAGCGAATGGCGAATTCTGCGGGCTGTTTCCCGCATTTCATCAATCTCGTCGGTCCACCAGTAGATCAATTTGCGCGGTGGAGGACGCCGAAATCGAGGCATCGCAGCGTCGCATATTCTTGTCAAGGATCTGCGCAAGTGATCCTCCTACGTCTCTAGATTTCCCGTATTGGCTGGGTACACCCAGCTTTCGATCACTGCCCTTTCCTCGGCTTGATCCAGATTGAGCCATTTGAGGGCCCAGCGCGGGCGCCAGAAATGGCCTTGAACAGGATTCGCACTGGGTGAGGGAGAGGGCGCAAATCTGATATAGAGATGATCAAATAGAGTCTCTACCTCCTCCAGTACCCTCCAACCTGTCACCTGCGGGCGGCCACATGCGTCACGAATGACAGGTCTATGATCGATCCCGATCCCTGGTTATTGGTTATTAAAATCACCTAGGAAGATGATCGCCTTCAGTGATTGCCTGCCCGCGACGGCCCTGACGGAATCCAAGGCGAGCTCATACTCCGCTAGGACAACGACCCATGACAAGAGGTGGGTCGAATAACCGTTCCACTTGGGTTTATGATTGTAACGCCGGCGTGCAAGTGGAACAGGTAAAATCGCTCTCGTGAACATTGTCGTCGTGACTGTCAAGTGGAATGTAGCCGTTATATTTTTATATTTACAACACTTAAATGAGTTCAGTTCTGATTGATCTGGTAACATTTAAAAAAAATATAGACACAGTATTATTGATCATCTGGGTCTGGATTCTGCATATTGATCTATTGGTAGTTCTAACTTCCAATGTTGCACATTGTTTGATTTTTATATTTATTATTGTCTTAACTTTTATAATATTGTGTAAATTTGAAATATTTCAACTCTTATAATGGGTTAGTTTAATAAGCAGCCATTTGTTTGCGTATATATATATTTGGTGTCGTGTAAATAAGTGAATTGTTTGGGTTTATTTTTCAGAAGCTATAGGAAGAGATCGAGAAAATTTGAATAGTTTCCTTCAAGAAGCTGAGCTTCAACATTATTATGAATTATTTAGGTAAAATACAAATGGTTTAATTTAAGACTTTTTATTCAACTTATGTGATATACTCTGCTTGCTTGCGCGTAACTTTTTTGGGTGTCCTTTCACTATTTTTATACGTATTTGTTATATTATGGAAATTATTGCGTCGCTATTAATATTTAAATATATATGCTGGTGTCTAAATTATCGTATTTAAATTATACTTTTAGTATTATAATTAGGAGCAAAGCGAATATTATAATAAATAGAACTATGAGGAGTTTAAGCCCCTTTGGTCTTGCATATCAAAGAGTTATCGATTTTTACAACGCCATTATAATCTCGTATACTTATTATAATAGATGTTTTAGTATATGGTTAGCATTTTCATCACTCAATTTATTAAATTTTTCCACTACTTGCAACTAACTCAGTATTTGTGGATAGATTATTAACATCAATAGACATTAATGAGTGACTAAGGCTATGTTCCCTTAGGGACTCGCAACTTCCACTCCAAGCAAGCATATTCCACTTACTTGCCAGCATTACAATTGTAAATCTAAGTGGAACAGCAATTCGACCCACCTCTTGACATGGGTCCTTGCATAGTGTGACCGAAAATGATGACGTTGTTGGTGACATTTTCGCCACAACGATCAAGGTCTCCTTGTGGAATGGTTAACTGAGCATTTTGGGCGTTGTGAGCTACTAATGGAACAACCTGATTGTAAATCCCATTAGAAACCAACATAATAATGTAAAATCTTTTATTAACTTTGGTTTAAAATACTTATAAAGGAGCAGTAAAGCTGAGGAGTATATTAATTTTTGAACAATATCACAAATATTAAAATAGTATGAATTTTATTGACACTTACGTTTACATGCATGTAAAATTTATATCCACAGAAAATATTCCATCTTTTAGGATTTAAAAAGTAACATAATTATTCTTACAATCAACTTTGCAATTCACAAAGTTTATTGTAAGTATACTTTTAGGGTTCACCAGGATAATTGAAAATAATGGTGTGTTATATGGAAAGTAATGTTATTGGCTGTGATCATATTAGTCAAAATATAATGACTCATTAAATTTGCTTCATTTTCCTCACCACAACTTATCCATATTACATACATACATACATACATACATACATACATAACTTCACGCCAGTTCCCTTGTGGGGTAGGCACTAACAACAGAGTGCCATTTAGGCTTATCCATATTAGTCAAGCTTTATTACAAGTTCCTACAAGAGATTGCTTTGTTATTTATCTTCTTTGATCCTATTTTGCTAATTTCCAAGCATCCCAAAAATTGTTGTGATGTGTAACTGTAAACTTACATTTAGAGATCTTATTGACTTCCCGATTCTTCTATATGAATAAAGTACATGTGGTTTTCATAAAAACTTTTGCAAATAAACCAAAATATTTAAAAGTCTTAAATAAAGTAACAAAAAGTAAACCAAAGTGTTTAGAAATACCCTGGTTGACTAAACAAAATTTCATGGTATTCTGATAATACAAGATGCCATACATGTACAGACAAATATCTGAGTATTTTTAACATATCTATGTAATGTTTGCAACTATAATTGGTAAAATATGGGTTATATTCTAATAATAATTGGTCAACAAGCTTTCGGACATCAGCCTCATAATCTATAGGTGCGCGACATGTAAATTTCTAGTAGATCTTATATAGAGTAAGATCATTAACTTGTTAGAATTTTATGTTGCAATATATACATTTATACAATCATTGTTACACCTCTATAAAATTTATAACTAGTCTGGCCATAAATACTGTTACATAAAAACTTTTCTTTTTATCAACTTTTTAATTATTTTGAATTTGAAACACGTATATTATTTTAAAAACTTCTTTCGATTTTGCGCCATTTCACATTGTTTTTCGTGTTCATTATCAAATTACAATATGAAATGCGGTGTTAAAGAAAATAGGATTGCAGTGATCGCCTTACACAAAGTGGGTATGGAACCGTCAGTCATATTCGAGACACTTCAAAAGCTTGGTATCAGCTGTATGTTTGTATATCGTACTATCAATGGATACAACAACACTTTGTCTGTCGAAGAGCAGAAAAGATCGGGGCGGCCGCGTGCTGTTAGAACTACAAAGGCTGTTAATGCTGTTAAAGCCAGAATTCGTCGAAACCCCATTAGGAAGCGAAAAATCTTATCGCGAGAAATGAAGATTCCCGCTAGGACTCTGTCGCCTATTATAAAGCAAGACCTGAAACTTGATGCTTATCGTCGATATACAGGATATGCCCTAAATCAATCTTTACAATTAAAGAGAGTGGATCGATCAAAACGCCTTCTGTCGCGATATGTAGGTGAAAGGCACAGAAATATCCTCTTTACCGATGAAAAAATTTTCACGATTGAAGAACACTACAATAAGCAAAATGATAAAGTGTATGCTCACAGTTCTAAAGATGCTGCTCAAGTGGTCGGAAAGGTAAAACGTGGTCGTCATCCAGCGTTAGTGATGGTTTGGTGTGATGACTCACAAAACTACATTTTTGTGAAAAAGGAGTGAAAACTTCAGCCAAAGTGTATCAAGATACAGTCTTGGATCATATCGTGAAACCTCTCAACAATACACTTTTTAAAAATATACTGTGGATTTTCCAGCAGGACTCTGCACCTGGCACGAACTACCCAAGCCTGGCTTGAAACCAACGTTCCGGACTTCATAAGAGCTGAAGACTGGCCCTCATCTAGCCCAGACCTCAACCCTTTAGACTTCAAATTATGGTCAGTTTTAGAGGACATAGCCTGCCCTAAACGACACGGCGACATTGAGTCTCTTAAAAAATCTATGGAGCAAGCAGTGGTGAAATTTCCCTTGGAAACAGTGCATAAATCCATAGGTTCGTGGCCAAACAGATTAAAGGCCTGTATAAAAGCCAAATGTGGCTATTTCGAATACAATATTTTTAATTTTTTGCTGAGACTTTAATAAATATGTAGGTATAAATTTTAATAATATAACATTACTTCATTAAAAAATAATGCATTTTCATTTGTAACAGAACTTATGGCTGGACTTTGTAATACCCCTAATTTTGTAACATGCTGAGCTCAGTTTTTGAAGAAATTGACTTTCATACTGTGATTAAAACTAGAAAGGCTGTATATTTGCAACACGGTGTAGTTATACGAGTAGTAAGTAGTACTTGCATTAATTGCTCGAAATTAATAAAATACACCTCATACTTAGTTAATAATATATTCTAATTTAATGTTTCTAGTACTTGCACTTGCATTCTGATTGGTAATATTCCTGGTTTTCAAATCTGTAGTAGTAGTTTTTGAAGTTGTTAGCTGGTTACTTTATTAGCAAGTGAAATTCACAATAATTTGACATGTTACTGTAGGGATGTCATTTTAAAACCTGCTAAGTATCCTGAGAGAGTTATGTACAAAATGAAATTTTTAAATATTGTGCAGTTAATTCATGGTGTATTTTGTATTAATTTGTTTTTTGCATCATGGTAATCCTAAAATGTGTGGTAAATTTCTACAAGCATTTTCAAGAAAAGATAAAATAAAATCTGTGAAATTTGCAACAGACCTATCAGTTTAGTATATTTTGAAAATTAACTGTCAATAGGATTTTTGCAACTACTACGTTATTGTGCAGTTGAGGTCATTATGCAATAAATCCTAGAGAAGAGTACCTAAATATAAAGGACTAAGTATAAAAATGAATAAATAAAAATATCAAAAAAAAAAATGCTGGACAAGAGTAACTAAACTCTTGAAATGGGTTCCTTTTTCAAATACAATTTTATTTTTCATTTTAAAGTTATGTATATAATATTTGGATATCATTTGTGATTGGTAACAAATGAAATTTATATGAAACTATCCTGAAAATTTACTGAACCCTACATAAAAAGAATGACCGAAATTGATACAGACACAGAAAGTTATAGCTAAAAAAAAAATGCAAAACTACATATTTTTCATCTGATTTTAAATAGTTTTCTGCCATATCTTTGGAACCCAGAGTTTCAAAGAAGCAATACAATTTACATAGGACCATTTTGAAGTAATACTGAATCCAACACACAAAAAAATGTCAAAATCGGCTCAGATGCAAAAAAAGTTATGAAAAAATATTCATGACAAATTGAGAATCTCCTTTATTGAAATCGGTTAATGTTTAACATGTGCAGTCACATCCTCAAAATCATTCTCACATAAATCATTTTTCATTTCCATGCCTAGTATGTGAAATCGATTTTTTATAACCACATAGTATTTTATAATAGTTGAGTCAAATTCCGCCGTTCTTGACCAAAATGCTTTTGAATCAAATTGTTACTCGTTTAAATGGCTACATTTTGCGACTGTCGCCTTCAAAATTCACAAATACAAGTAGGTAGATACCACAAGCAAGTACCATTAGGTACTTGCTTCAACTTACGTGTTGTGAGTGTTATCTCACGAACTTTTCAAGTCAGTTTCAGGTAATATTTTACTTCCCGTTTTTGTCGCTCTTTTTCGGATTCCCAAAATTGGAGATTGTGTGGACGTTTTCGAGCGTACTAACTTAGAACCACATTTTTAACGAACTGCGCTATTCTTTCATATTTTAATTACATTTTAATTAAAACTCGTGAGTAACTCTCATTAAAACAATCAAGTTTGCCGTACTATTTTATAAGTCACGTGTTTCCAATGTAGCGCTATTATTGGTTAATTTAATTTTAGATAATTTTGATTATAACATTTATTTTTAAACTTAATTTACTGTGTAATTTCATTTGTATTTGACTTATGAAAATTAACATGTTTATTATTGCAAAGAAAATTTATCAAAACTTTCTCATGATTTAAAAATTGTGAAAATGTCTAAAGTTCATTTTAATGGTTTTTGAAATTACACCCCTTATTTGTGTAAAATTATATGATTAAAGTATCTTGCTATATAGACTATTACATTACATTACATATATACATTACTACATAGTAATAAGTCAATAGGTGGGAAATTATTAACTTTCAAAGTAGAAAATTGTATGTCTCAAATTTAACTTTTTGAATAATGTAATGTGTATGTAAATTTAAAGATGATGTATTTTATAATGAAAAAATTGTGAATCCATATAGTCTTACAAATTGCGTTTTATTGTGTCTTTAAAACGAGAGAAATAACGCTAAATTTAATCTTCTCATATTAGTAACAATTTTATTTTATAATAAAACTACGTTTTAACGGTTTTAAGCGCGGTAATTTTATTTGATTTTGGTTTTTCCCACGTTATAATAAAATAAAAAATAAAATAAAATTACCGCGCTTAAAACCGTTAAAACGTAGTTTTATTATGTATACAAGTCGCGAAAACTTAAGAAAATATTATTTTATTTTATTTTATTTCAGGAACTTATTAAAAGTTACAAAAGTATCACAACTAAAATTCGTAGTAACAGAGGATTTAGTACAGATTGGTATGTCAAAACCGGAACAGAGACGATATAAAAAGATTTATTCCAAGTATTTTCCAAACCCTTACATCAAAAGAATTAGAAAAATTTTAAGTTCAAAGAAAAAACGTGATCCGGTTAGTACATTTGACTGAAAATATATAATTAATATGAAAATATATATTACAATAATTAAGATTATACTGGTAGTGATAAACGCCTAAAAAGACTATAATATTAAGCTAGTATAAACTGCTTGTGGAGTCCCAAAGTATTTATGATATATACATGACTTGTCTCAACCAGGACACATGCATGATGTTTCTTACCTCAATAAAAATGTGGTTTCTACATTTAGTACATTAAAAATATCAATCCAAAACCACCTTATTCTATAAGTAAGCTGCGCAGAATACTGTCAACTTTACCATCACAGATTGTCATAAACTGATAGATTTAACAAGTGACTCCTGTAGTCATTTTATACAATTTTCTTGGTGCTATATTGTTACGTAGTTTAATTAACTTAAAGTTGATTACATATTGTGCCATATTTGTTAAATAATCATTTGTAATTCTACATGTATATCTGAAATTGCAGTATATACAAGGCCAGTCCTCAATAGGGATTGAACTACAACCATTCCCAGAAAACAATGTGAAAGTTCCAACAAAACATATTATATCAATTGAGGATATAACAATTAACAAAGAACTTGGCATGGGCCAATTTGGTGTGGTTCAGCAAGGGACATGGTCTGCAGGCAATCAAAGGGTAAGAGCTCTTTCAGCTGTTGAAATAAAATAAAAAATTAGATACATGTTTAAATGTATGAGCTTGTTCATGTATAAACATTTATATATTCTAACAGAGTATCAAACTAGGCAGTAGCTTTATTTTATTTACACAAAAACTAAATTCGGTAATTTACCTATGATAATAACAAAGAAACTAAATCCACATAGTCTAGATAACTGCCCAGCAAAACGTAGAGATGAGTCGAAACCAACCTGATTTCAAGTAATACAATGAATGACTTTTTTCCCAAGACAGCGAATTTGTTAGCGAATTGAAAAAACGGGATTGCAGCGTAATCTATTTAGCTAATGTGTATATTGTATCCTAGGTGTTAATTCGGGTTTCAAGCCAGCACTATGTCGAGTTTCATTCATATACATTCAGTAGTTTTCCAATAAAGATGTGATCATAGTGCCATCATTTTCGTTATTTTCGTCTTTGCCACGGAAACCACGTTATTTATCGGGCTAAAAATTATCCTAAGTTACGCCTTGGGATATAGCTAGCTAGCTCTGTGTCGAATTTAATTTAAATCCGTTCGTTACTCTTCACGTGATGCTCTACCAGACAGACAAAAAATTGAAAAATTGCAGATTCGGAATCTCCTAGTCCGAATTATCCCTCCAGCATATTTTTTTTTCACATTTTTAAACACATTGTACAAACTCGAACCATCTACATATTATTTATAGTATAGATAGAATATAGATTAGATACGTATTTATATGTCATATACACACATATATATTTATAGTTTTGCCATAAATATGCCTTTTTTAAATTATGAGTTAAAAAATGACCAGTGCGTCTCTTATAGGCTGCAAGTCCTAAGTCATCTTTTAAAATACGCGACATGGTTCTAGATGATATCTTCATCTTCCGAGATAAAATCTTTTGCTTTCGGACAGGATTTCTTCCAATTCTTTCTCTTACTGTTTTGACCAACTTTTTCGTACGAACACTACCTGGACGGCGAGATCTTTTTCTGTCACAAACAGAGGAGGTCTCATTGTGCCTATTAATAGCCCGGTACACAAACATTTGACTAATACCAAGCGTATGGAGAGTTTTAAAATTGCATTTGGCTCCATACCTACTTTGTGTAATGTAATCACAGCGATTCGGTTCTCTTTATTGCCCCACTCCATTTTATACATACATACATACATAACTTCACGGCAGTTCCCTGGCGGGGTAGGCACGAACAACAGAGCGCCATTTAGGCCCATTCTTACACACCTCACTTGCTTCTTTGACATTCATAACTGTTGTCATGCACACTCGTCTGTTCTTAAGGCTCCTGAGATCACCCTCCGCTAGTACACGATCAATTTGATCATGGAAGGTGTGTCGTGGCCTTCCACGACTTCTGCATCCATCCACTTTTGCATTGTATATCTGTTTAGTCATTCGTTCATCATGCATTCTTTCCACATGCCCGAACCACCGGAACATTCCTTTCCTTACCTTCACCCCGACACTCTCTTTCAGGCCAACTCTCTTTCTTACTTCGGTATTACGAACGCGGTCCGCGAGCGTCACTCCGCAGATTTTGCGCAGTGCTCGCATCTCGACCGCGTTTACTCTACTTTCATGCTCTCTCTTCCATACCTACATACATATGTTTAACATTTATGTACTGAATACCAAGATATAAATAGTTTATTATGTGTTACGTATACCATCATCGCCATTATCATCTCAATTCATTCCTAGGATTGTGTGGGTGAGATGACTTTTTACCGATAATACTGCCTTTGTACACAACTAGTTTGTAAGTCTATTTTTGTATTGCTGTATAATAAAGAGTAGTCTAACTCTCTATAATGTTTTTCATAATATTATGACGACAGTTCATTCTTAAAGAAATATATTTATTTAAATATCTTTGTTACGAAGACCAAGATGAAATCAGTGAATAGATACTCTTATCGGAAACACCCGCTTATACTCAGCACTTATTTTCTTAATTATTTAATCAATGTACGTATGTCTCTCTCTTCAATTCATATGTACGACATCGAAGTATGTATATGTATGTTTGAAATTGCTGATTTCTCATACACAATGTTTAAGAGAGCGCTCATAATGTGATCTTATAAAAGAATATCAAGTAGCCCTTTAATTGCCTTTACTTGTTCTAGTTAATTATTTCTATATATCTCCAACAAATTAAACCTAACACTTGAAACTTACTATAATAATAAGAACAGGTCATAAATATCCGACTCTGGCACGGAGTCGCACACGCCACGCCTGTGTAGGCGACTTGGCGAGTTAGATCAATCGGTTATCTCGACGTGCAGAATTCATTAGGTTTTCCTACATCGTCAATATATGGTAATTGTAACAATATGCGCACATCAGTTTGGAGAACTGAAGAATTGATGCATGCCAGGATTCCAAACCGCCTCGATTGAAACTCGAGCTTTGGATGTGTTAATCACTAAAGTACCACCATACCAAACTTTCTAGTTTTATAAAAAATCATGTTATCTTTTTTTATTAGCTACTTAAAAAGGTCCGAAAGTCCCGAGGATTAAAATCAGCCTCTTTTGCATAATCGCATTGTAAGTTTGACACTTCTCTTGCTTTGTGTGATTTCCTGCACTTATTGGTATATCCACAGGATATGCAAGATGTGGCATAAATTTTGACACTGATATTTTTAATACGAATGTATCAAATCGCTATTTTTGGTATGAAATGGATAGGTATCTGTTGTTAACTATGAGCTATGGTCATAAGGTGTGGAAAAAAAAAAAAAAAAAAATAATAATAATAATATATATATATATATATATATATATATATATATATATATATATATATATATATATATATATATATATATATATATATATAATACATACATATGTATAAGAAAGCATACATGCATTATTGTGTTATTATATAATTGTGGGTAAACAGTCACTACATATAGTTATAAACCTCCACAATCAATGATTTTTGGGTATCTCTAGCGGCTTGCTTATGGCTGAATACCTTGACCACTACTGGCAACAAGCGCGACAGTGAGGAGTTACGTCATTGACGAAAATGTTGGTCGCCATATTCGCAAACTGACTCACTAATTTGTTTACTATAGATTTATTATTCTAAAAAAACTGCACTATACTTTATTGTCGCTCTTAATTACCAAGAGATGGTTGTATAGTAGATCGTTTTTCATACATATTATTATGTAGTTGCTGCCACATGCTTTTACAGCAATCTTTTAGGAAATTAGCTCAGCAAGTCGACGTATATTTTAGCGTACAGTACTATATTAACTTTATTCTGTTTTATGCACTTTCTTGTTGTTTATAGTCTCGAACTACTACTGTTTACTACTTGATAGTTTAATGTTTTTCTTTTTGAATCAGCTACAAGTTGCAATAAAATGTTTGGGCCACGAGCGCATGACATCAAATTCAACAGAGTTTTTAAAGGAAGCAGCAGTTATGCACAGTATTGAACATCCAAACATTGTCCGCCTATATGGAGTTGTATTGCATTTGGATTCTTTAATGTTGGTGAGTTTATTTGTTATTATAATTGTTGGTCAGATACCATTTGAAATTTTGAGAAATGTTTTTAGGTGAATAAGAGTATTCTTGTTGTTGTCTTTCCACATAATTTAAGTTGAACGAAACACGGACACATTAGGTTGTATTTGTACCAAAATGGGGAGCGCCAGAATTTTAATACAAATTTAGTTTGCAAAAGTTCGTTCAAACTTTTGATATTTAATACAACATGATGTTATATTTTTACGAAAGAAACAATATCTTAAGTCCAATTCGTTTCTTGTTAAAACTATAGTACAGACATACTAGAAGTACTAGATTACCTAACCAAGTATAGCTATAGGTACGGAGATAAAAACTAGTTTAGCCATAACCATTTGCAGTTGCTTCTATGCTGTTATTTTTTGCTAATGCCATCTTGTTAACATATTTTTTTTATACATAATATAATTATCTTGTTTGTATTTGTGATAGAAATTCACGTCATTAATGGAATTAGTCTATGAATTTCCTTTTTTATTTGTAAACATAATACAGCATCAATAAGGCAATCAAGTAAAGAATTATCGGATTTATCCATTTTATGTGGCCTATTTATCCATATAAATAGGCTAATTCTAAGCTATTCATAAGGGATGATTGCCTTTTATGTGAAGGCACGTGTACTTATCGTCTTATTATATTTATTTCGAAAGGAATATTTCATTTAGAAATTCATATAAATTAAACCTTTCATATTGCTTCACGTCGTAAATAAAATATACATTATGGAATTAAAGTAAAAGTATATAAAACCTTTTTTATGGTTTCCTATTGTATACTATAAAACAATAATAAATGTTGCCCGTACATAAAACTATGTAAAGGTGAGATATTTTTCCATCCTAGAAAGTTTTTTATTGCAGGAGTTCAGCAGACAGGCAGATGGCCCACTTGATGGAAAGTGGTTACCATAGCCTATGGACATTTGCAACACCAAAGGTGCCACAAAGGTGCGCTGCGCTCTCTTAAGGGAGACTGGAACCTGGTCACTAATGCCGGAAGACAACTTAAGGTTATTATGGCGACAGACTTTCAACCAGGTGTGATAGCCATCCAGTCAGATAAATGCCCTACCACCTGGCTGTGGGTTGTTTTGTCACCTCTTACGACAGGCTGCCCGGCCGCAGGAAATTGTATTCTTTCTCCGTTCCTGCACAGATAAAAAGTGATCGGTGACGGATAGAAAGTATTACTTTTTCCCCAAAATAGAAATAACTATGCATAATTCTTGTTTATTGATTGTTTTATATACCTAATTGATGGACTCGTTCTGAATAATAAATATAATACTAAATAATTAATTTATTTATTTTATTCGAATCTCCAACAAAGGATAGACATAACGGATTTGTAAAATATACATGACTATAAATTTTTAATAAATGTGCTCCTTCAATTACTGGAAACCACGACATGCGTAAAAACTAATCATATAAATTTAAAGTGTAATATATAATACAATAGTACTTATATAAAAACTAAACTATATAATATTATATAAGTATATTCATGATAGAATACACAGTTACATATATAGATAAATTAGTTTATTAATGAAAAATTAATAATAAATAGGTAATAAATCTATTATAGGCAATAAATATTTTAGAATATATTATTTCCTATCAGTCGTCCGAATTTTAAGCCACCTTTCGTAGAATTAATCTCATATTAAAAAAATAAGACCTATGTGAATTACCTTGTAATAAAACGATATCTTTTGCCACACATAGCTTATTTTATGTTTCTATTACATGAATTTAAAGTAACTAATATTTGCTACATTTTTAGGAGAAACCTGTAGGAATTGAATAGTGAAGATACTTTGAATATAATTCGTTACAAAAGCTAAATAAATACGACTTTCTTGTAGGTTACTGAGTTGGCTCCACTTCGTTCGTTGCTCGAGTGTCTGCGTGAAGTTTCTCTCCGGCCAAGTTTCCCCGTTCCGAATCTTTGCGAGTTTGCTGAACAAATCTGTGATGGCATGGCGTACCTTGAACGTAAAAGACTGATTCATAGGTACGTAAACAAAATATGCAACGACGAGTGCTCTTTTTCCGCATGAATCTTTTACAGGATGAAAAATATTTTAAATACGCTCGGTTAAAGAATTAAGACGTGGTGTGATTAAACTTTAAAAAGAGATATTTAAAGTTCACATTTCTTAATTATTGTGTTATTAAACGTGTGTGTGTGTGTAAGTCACATTATGGTGAGTTCAAAATCTGGTGCTTCTGCGTTCTAGTAAGCTCAGCCGGTAATAACTTAGCCAACTCAACTATAGAGCCCATCAAATATAATACATAGTAGTATGTGAATAGGACTATTTATTACAAGTTAAAAGAAACAAAGTTTGGAGATATGTTTACCATTTTGCATGCATTATGATAATTTGATTCTACGCGACGGATGTTGATAAAATTTGTAACTAGGTTTCTCATTTACATAGTATAAAATAAAGTTTCTTTCCGCGTCAATCTGAATATTCGTTCACTCCTAAACCACACAAAGGATTTTTCAGCGATTTTCAATATCGGTATTATTTTAGATAATTTTTCATGCGACCAAGTCATGCTACACGGGTCGGAATGTTGGGCCACTAAAGTGATAAACTACAAACATCTTCACTCAGCTGAGATGAGTATGTTGAGCTGGATGTATGATGTTACAAGAATGGATAAGGCGAGAAATGAGTATGTAAGGGGATCTTTGAAAGTGGCACCTGTGACTGAAAAATTGAGACAAAGAAGATTAAGTTGGTATGGGCATATGATGAGGAGGGATGAAAGTCAGGTGACAAAAAGAATGTTAAACTACAAGATGGATGGGTACAAATTTAAAGCTAGACCAAAAAGAAGATGGATGGATTGTGGGAGGGATGATATGATGATATGCGGTGTGACAGAAGAGGTATGTCAGAATAGAAGAGTGTGGAAGGAAAAGACATATGATTAGATAATTTTTCACTGAAGGTTTATATATAAAATACTTATTTAATTTTTTATGTGCGGAAAATAAAGCTGTTTCCTAGACTCGCGGTATAGCTGCGGGAAAAACTTGTACATACACAAACAAACTAATGCATATACGTATATAATATTATACATTTCTAAACATGCCGTGTCTCTACTAGGAGCTTTAAAAAAAAATTGTAATATACTATATGAATGGCGGAGAACACAATGTAATTTTCTTTAGACTTCTTGTCGGTTTATTCGGGATTCACGTAAAAACTATTGGGCCGATTTCGAGGCGGTTTTTGCTGATCGACAGCTAATTTCGCGGGAATTTCCTGGTAGTGGTTTGAAGTTGTTCGGGTGCATAAACATTGGCTTATTCTGGCACAGTTTCCATTAAAACAATAGCTTATGTTCTTTTTTCAATGCTGCGATACTTTGTTTCCCGGAAATCCCGCGGGAATTTTCTCGAGTATGGTAAAAATTAGTTAAATATATTTATTATCATATATTAGTTTGTTAGATATGCATAATTATTTGCTAATTTCGATACCTTTTCACTAGAACGATAGTTTTAGTCCTTTATTAAGTGATATTATTACCTTATATTCTGGGAATTTTGCCGGGAGTGTTTTCAATTGGGTATTACATAAAAATTAGCTGATTCCAAATCTAATTGATACTAAAGAAATACAATCCGAGACTATTTATATTCCTCGGGATTTCCTAACTTCGAAACCACTTGATATTGAGGCTTACTTGATATGATAGTTTCTTTGTTTATGAAGACATCTTTAGTAGATTTAGATACGCGTGCCTTTAGTAACATTACCTTTCCCAGATTTTTACGGGAATCTTCGGAATTCATATACCATACAAAAGAATCCGTTGCCCTGCTGAAGATATACTTTGAATTGAACTGTAATCTACGATACCGGGCATGTGTGGACTGGGCTTATCCTAGTAATAAATATGAAAGTAACTCTGCCTGTCTATTACACTTTCATTGAAAAGTGGGTACGGATTTTTTTCAATTTTAATATACATACATACATACATAACTTCACGCCAGTTCCCTTGCGGGGTAGGCACGAACAACAGAGCGCCATTTAGGCCCATTCTTACACACCTCACTTGCTTCTTTGACATTCATAACTCTTGTCATGCACACTCGTCTGTTATTAAGGCTCCTGACATCACCCTCCGCTAGTACACGATCAATTTGATCATGGAAGGTGTGTGTGTGTGTGAATTTTAATATACTATATTACATATATATTATATGTAGTCTCAATACCAATATTAGATGTAGGGTACTTTTTTATCATGGACAATAAGAATAGATTCCGGGAAAATTTAAGTAAATTTTCCGGAGGCGAATAGCGCCTATAATATTGTTACAACCTAGGCCCCGACAATGACAAACTCCACGTAAAATTTTGATGGATGTTTGTTGCCTAAATCGCCAGAATGACTGATTATGGTCTGAAATAGCACATAGGCTACTTTTTATCCCGGAAGATGTACGGTCACCAAGGGATAACATGTAACATAATGCGGGCGGAGCAGCATGCAAAAGCTAGTATCTTATAATTTAGGTTGCTTGAATAATATACATAGCTTTACGCAACAAAGTCGCCTATTGTTTGCCTAAATGGTATCTATCCTTTATTCATACTCATTTTTTATTTCTAGAAAATACATATTATTAACCAAATTTCACGAGACCCAAATACATATATAAAATAAATTTAAACATTTGAATGTGATTACCCCGAAAATGCTGAATTTCTATGAGTCCGTGAGCTTTTGTCTAACGCAATATAGTTCGGAGCGATGACACCGAGTATCGCGATGACATCAGCCCCATACCGGTTATCAGAATATCATCTGTAATATATAAGTAACACTAGCTGTTGCTCGCGGCTTTGCTCGCGGAAATTAGAAATAATCCTAGTTTGAGTAGTCAAAAAATGTTTAATACTTTTAAACTTTTTTTGCCCCCTTTTTCACCAGGAGTACCTTACGAGTAGAATTTTCAAAAACAACGGGTTTATGTACCTTCTTCAAGCAGATACATATAATTTCGTGCTTATAATAAAACTACGTTTACGGTTTTAAGCACGGTATTTTATTTGATTTTTATTATTCCGACGTTTCGGCCACTTTTCAATAGCCGTGATCACGGTAGACAAAAGATGTCAAGTGTCAATGAGTATTTTTAAAGTTTTTATTTACCCTACCGCCAACTTGTTTATTTCAAGTATGCATTTGTACAAAATGCATTTATTTAAATATTTTGTGACGTCTCGACGTCGCTAACATTACTTTGAAAAGAAAGGATTTTCATAGAAACTTTCAACCCCTTTTTCCACCCCCTTAGAGGGTGAACTTTCAGAAAACCCTTTCTTGGTATCCACCTACAGAATAGAAAGAACACGCATGCAAGTTTTCACGGTTCTACTCTCAGTAGTTTGGGCTGTTATTTTTGATATGTCAGTCAGTCAGACAATCAGTGACCGAGATGAACAATCTGGTACATCTTTGTATATACCCTATACAAAGTATCTGAATGTAAAATTACTAGATACTATTAAAATAAGTATTTGAGATACCAGATACAAGATACTTTTGAAAATGGTTTTTGAAAGACTTAATACGTATTTTCTAAATACTTTTTAAAGATAAAATATTTTTTGAAAGAAATCCCAATTTCATTGAACTAAAGTTCATTACACGAATTTTGAATTTCTCGCGCAAATGTGATAAAATATTCAAGGTTTTAATTGAGACCAGTTCTTCAAACATTTTGTCACTCACTTTTCTTCGATGAGGTATCAATATCATACCCCCAAAAAAGAAAAGTCACCACATAGGAGCAGAACTTGGTAAACGTGTTATATTTGCAAAAATATTATTTTTGTTGGGACGGCTGCAGGGGCAGGTTGCTCACGAAATGGGCGATCGTCTCGGTCTTGGTCTTGTCCTCAATCGGTTACATGTATGTACGCTAGCGGGGTGGGTCTATAAAGGACATCACGTTCGCTAGCCCCGCTGTAGCAAGCCGTGTCCAGGATTGGAGAGTATTGACGGGATTGGTAGTGCTATCCGACCACTGGTACATAAGATTTAGCGTCTCCACCTGGAGTTCGGGCTCTCAGGCCCTGGAACGTCCCCCAACCAAGGACTGGCTGGGATTTGAAACATCTAGATCCAAAGGCGTTCCAAGAGACCCTAACCGTCCAGCAGCGGCGTTTGCGATTGCTGATGCCGGCAATGCGCGATGCAGCAATGTCGAGGGTGAATGCTCATAAGCCCAACCGCCATTTATACTGGCGGAGTGACGAAATATCATAATTCCGCGGGAAGTGAATTTTACCTTACCGCCAATACATAATACCAGACAGACAGACACAATACCAGATTAGGAGAAGGCGCCAGCGCGCCGACGACACAGTGATCATGGAGACGAAATTATACGGAGAGCTATACAAAGGCAACAAAAATACGCCTCAAAACGTTATTTGGGCAGCCAAATCGGCGGCGTGGGAACAACTATTGATCAGCCTAAATTTAGCTCCCCGGGGACGCCCATACAACATGGTGCGGCAAAAACTCCGCCTATTGATCCCCCGTTGATTCAGCGATTGACTATTGATAACCATAGCAAATGTTTTTATCTCCTTGCAGACTTTGAATACCTTCTGCTATTGATTTAGAACAGTCCACATATTCATTTAGAATTTTAGAATGTGTATATCATTCTTCATCAACGGAGGTAATTTCCAGATTTTCATGGTTTCACTAAGAAGTTCCTGCACTGTTAAAAGATCTTATATGAAATTATAATAAGAGTTCCATTGGGTTCTACATGGAGATGTCTATCGATAGCTTGATTTAAATTATAAAATTAAAATATTTCAGTTTTATTTTCACTGTAAGATGGCATAATAAATGTAAAAAAAAATGCATAGGTAATTATGACTAAAAGTATACAAAGTATTTACAAAATACTAAGATACTTATCGAATGGTATCTTAATACAAGATACATTTTTTTAAAGTATCTAGATACAAGATGAATACACGTATTTTGTATCTGTATTTTAGATACTTGTATCTTAGATAAGTCACATCTTTGATCAGCGTGGTTAAGTAATTATATATATATGAATACGAGGATATGCCCGCGACTTCGTCCACGCTTGACTTGAAATGCCAGCGGGAACCGGGACACAAAGCACCGTAGCTATCTATCGTTTTAGTGAAAACTGTGTCGGAATAAGCTAATCTTTATACATCCAAACAACTTCAAACCGTTCTCGGGAAAATTCTCATTAGATTCCCGGTATAAAAATATCACACATTTTATTATATTAAATTTGCTATCGATCAGTAACAAAATCACATCGGAATACGATTTTTTTTAATCATTTTAAATAATTCCTACGAAATTACCACGGGATTCCCAGGATAAAGAGTTGCGCAGCGATTAAGTCTAAGAATTAGCAATCGATCAGTGAAAACCGTATAGAAATCGGCCCAGTAGTTTTTACGTGAATCGCGAACAAAAAGACAGATAAGACATCTAAAAAAAAATTGCATCGTATTTTCCATCGTTTATGTAGTTTATTCCAGTGATTTTTTTTAAACAGCTTCAATGTACAGACACGGCATGTTTAGAATGTTATAATGTTATAGATATGAATCAAAGAGGAACTACGGTATCTCGATTTATAATTATTTTATTTGCGCTTTTAATTTGGTGGATATTAGTTTGTCCAGGCTCTCTGTTGTGTATATTAGACTAAAATTGTTACTAGTGGATTTATAGTTAAATAGTCTCAATCGACACGATGTTCGTTCCAATAATTGAAAATGCTTTTTGTATATATTTTTAAATCTAGTCTCTCTGGCCGCCTAGCAACGACAGTGATAATGTTCTTGTTACTGTAGGCGTATTGATTCATTAACCTGCTTACAAAGTTCAAATAGAAATGACAAATATTTTTAAGGTACAATCAGGTCCTACATATTTGTCCTGTTCGTTTAATTACCATATTATAGGGTAAAATTTGACATAAACTTCCAGATAAGTAATGTCAATTTGTACTAATAGTAAGATAGTCAATGCGAGACGGGTTTTTGAATCTTTCTATTATTAACCTTGCCATACGCGTGCGAACACATTGTTATTGTAATTTTTATATATAAAAGGCAAGGTAGAGATAATACTTAGATTTAACTTTTAAAATGTCACAATATAAATAATTTTTATTACTTTTTAAACAATAATGAATGGATTATTTCATTCCGTTTACTTGTACCTACATATTAAGCCATAGGTAGGCTCGGCTCGTACAAAGTCTATAAGACGAAGACGTTCTGTAAGTTTATAAAAAGTACATCAAGTGCTTTGACTGTCCGCTTCTATATTGCTAGAAAATTGTCATTACTTGTATGGAGTTCGTGTCAAATTTTAACCTTTAGCACAGCAAATGAGATAATAAAAAGATACAATAATACATCGTCTACATTAGAAGTCTTTTATATAATATTATAAAATTCTAGCGCCTAAATGGCGCTCTGTTGTTCGTGCCTACCCCGCAAGGGAACTGGCGTGAAGTTATGTATGTATGTATAAAATTCTAAACAGGCCGCGTCTGTACATTAAAACTATTTAGAAAAAAAAACCAACTGGAATACCCTATATAAATGATAGAGAACACAATGCATTTCGTTTTAGATTTCTTGTCTATTTGTCACTTTGTCTATTTAGTCGGAATTCATGTAAAAACTACTGAGCCGATTCCAATGCGGTTTTCGCTGATCGAAAGCTTATTCTTAGACTTAAATTCTGCGCTAGTTTTTATCCTGGGAATTCTGCGGGAATTTCTCAAGAGCTTTTTGCAACTACAAAACTTCCTACAGTTCGGGTGCCTTCAAAAATTAGGTTATTCCGGCACAATTGTCACTAAAATGATAGCTTCCATTCTTTTCCAAATGCTACGGTGTCTTGTGCCGCGGGAATCCCGCGGAAATTTCAAGTCAAGCGTGGACGATGTCGCGGGAATATCCTAATTAGTAATATAATAATAACAGCTCACAAATATCCCACTGCTGGGATTGGGCTTTCCACTACAGGGAAACGGACTGTATACTCCGCCACGTTTGCCCAATAGATACACAAAACGCTAAAAAATGAACACTTCATAGTATTTGTAGCAGTATATTTAAAAGAATACATGCCTCAATTATACTCAATAAGGATACAACAGGTTAATTCATATTTCAGGGATTTAGCAGCAAGGAATATTTTAGTTTTTAGCAAGGACAGAGTGAAGATTTCAGACTTTGGTTTGTCACGAGCATTGGGCGTTGGAAAAGATTACTATCAAACCAATTACAATGTGAATCTCAAGTTACCTGTTGCTTGGTAAGAGCTATTTATTATTGCAACAAGAACAAGCTTCAATAAAATTATATCTTTTATTACGAAGCGGGCACACAGGCAGACGCCCCAGTCCGTGGACAGTGGTTATAGGCGCCTATGGATGTCTGTAGCACCAGGGACGTTGTTAGCACTTTAACGTACTCGAAGTAATTTTATGACATGGGATCGAATGATTATTCTATTGCATAGAAAAGGCATGTAGGCAAACAGCCCACCAGATGAAAAGCGCCGTCTACCTGATCCAATTGTGAATTTAAACCATCTTGAAACTCGCTCAAATGGACACAAAACATTTCATCAAAATCGTTCCAACCGTTTAGGAGGAGTTCAGTGACATACACAGGAATAGAAGAAATATATATAAATAACATAAATGGTTGTATGTTTGTCCTCTATGCGTTCCTAGACCATCCATCGGATTGGGATTAAACTGGTAGGGTGTCCTGTGGAAGGCCGCGAGGATTTCTGTCCCAAAAATCAGGACATACAAGCAAACAATTTTTTACTTTACGTAGTATTGCAATTCGTGCAGCTAGTATTTATTATATATACAGATTGAATTTTTGAAGTGGACCTGAAGGCCAAATCCAATTTCGCTATACCTACGAAATAGTGAAAAATACTCAAAGGAGTTCCGAGATCGTCATTGATGAAACCTAAAGTGGTATAATTATAATTTTGAGAAATCAATTATCTTAGCCAGTAATCGAATCGACTGATTTTGAAAAAAATATTACATGTTTAATTAATAATTTATTCTATTACAGGTGCGCGCCAGAATGTATTTTGTACTTGCGATTCACGTCGTCAAGTGACGTTTGGGCATTTGGTGTATGTCTGTGGGAGATGTTCACTTATGGTTTTCAACCTTGGGCTGCCTTTTCCGGACACCAGATATTGGAAACTATTGATGCACCCAACTTCCAGGTATCAAACTTATAACACATTTTCTAAGAAAAACAAATATAGTGTCCTTGCACTCACGGACTTTCATATCACACGCTTAACATTTTTTTTTAAATTTACGATTATCCCTTAAACTGAAATCTTCCTAACTCGGTTAATTTTGACCGAAGGAAAAAAGTCATAGAACCCTTTTAATGTAAAATGTTAAGCTCTAAAAGTAGAAGTGTAGTACAAAACTTTTTATACTATATTTATATTCAGTGGTGTCGAAATTATAAAAAGAATCACGATAGTTAGGAGTGAATTTTTTTGTTGACCATTGTAATATGTTTGAACAGATCGCGTAAACACAGCCAGGTGGTAGGGCATTTGCCCGACTGGATGGCTACCACCCCTGGTGTAAAGTATGTCGCCATAACAACCTTGAGTTGTGTTCCGGCATTAGTGACCAGGTTCCAGTCTCCCTTAAGAGAGCAGCAGCGCATTTGTAGCAACTTTGCTGTTGCAAATGTCCATAGGCGATGGTAACCACTTTCCATCAAGTGTGCCGTCTGCCTGTCTGCTGATCTCCTGCAATAAAAAAATAAATAAAAAAAAAAACGCCAATGAATGCATGGCGCTTTCGACCGTTTCGCCATTTTTCACTAGTTTCTTAAAGGTAGGCTATAGGGATTCGAGTTGTTTGAACTCCACGCCTCTGCTACTTAGGCATATTTCTAACGCAATGTGCATGTTACAATTAACACCTGCTAACAGTGAAGGAATATATCGTGATGAAACTTACACTTCGAGATAAGCGATGTTTCAAAGCCGCCAATCCGCCTTGGACAAACGTGAAATATGAGGCCCGAGCCCAGCAGTGGGACGTTTATGGGCTGTTATTATATTCGTACCCCTGTCGTTTCGGGCGCGAGTGCGTTAATCACTATGCAACCACAGCATATATGTTTATCTAAATAGATAAAAATTAATCGTAGAAATGTATGTACGCGCGTAACTGAAGAATGACTTTTCCGATTTTGATGTTTTTTTCCTGGATAGATTCACAATTGGAATCGGTAGGTGGTGCACGGATTGAGTCCTAGATTATTATTATTTTCAGGGTAGGACAACGTCTGCCGAGAGCTCTAGTATTTATATAAAATTGTTTAAAATTATTCCCTTCTGTAGATTACCGAAGACAATAATTGCTACAATGTTTATCAACACCAAAAATATCTAAAATTAGCTTAAGACCACTGTAGATCAGCGGTATTATGTACAGAAAATTATAGAATGAATATGTTTTTTAAAAATAAGAGCCGGTCTAGAGATGTCTTTTGCTAAATATCTATGGTTTTGAAAATAATAAATTAGTATAGGGTTTTCAGGACACTATATACTTTATACGTGCTTATGAATATTCTTCTCACTTTTAGCGTTCTTAATAGCTTTTTTTATAAAATTTTCCAATAAGTCTTAAATAATGTAAATTCTAAAATATGAAATCAGTCTATCTGGTTTTATAATGTTTTACCTTAAAGTTAAGACTTATATACTGAAAGTAGTCTTCAACTACTACTCTCTTAACAGTGCTTTAAAGATTGTAACATAACACTATCGAAAAGAATACGAGGAATGACATTTGTTCACTAAAATACCTTTTGTATTTTGATTTAAAAAAAACCATAGCATAAAAATAAACTTTATAACCATGTTTTGAAGAAATAACTTTGATATGATTTGTTTCAAGATTTGCGGTCTTTCTCAGCGCTACATCCTTTTTTTACCAGTGACGATCATTTCTAATATTCTTTTATGATAGCGAATAAAAGGAATAAAATTATGGAATGCGAATAAGTTTGTCATATTTACAGCGGCTTGAGCGTCCGGATTGTTGTCCAGACGCATATTACACTACGATGTTGGAGTGCTGGGCGCATGAACCAAACAACAGGCCGAAATTTAAAGAATTGATACTAAAATTAAGAGATATACGGCCTGAGCAGGTATTAAATACTATTTTTTTTATTATTATGCATGGTAGAGACCGGGAGTGCCATCTTATATGGAGGAGAAGTTGATAAAGTATCCAGCAGGATGCTGGAAATAAAGGTTCGACTACCATAACCACAATAGCGCTGGCGTACGGAAAACTACGATATGAATTAAAAATTGTTGAAGTGCCATAAAACGAATGAAATGCCAGTATGGAAAACTTCAACTGCTTACGTAGGCTGAATTACATACATACATAACTTCACGCCAGTTTCCTTGCGGGGTAGGCACGAACAACAGAGTGCCATTTAGGCTTATTCTTACACACCTCACTTGCCTCTTTGACATTCATAACTCTTGTCATGCAAGCTCGTCTGTTCTTAAGGCTCCTGACATCACCTTAGGCTGAATTAACTTAGTAAATATAATGCTATGAGAAAACTTGTAAAGTGATTTTTCTAGTAGTGAATTTTTAATAACATTAAGCTTTTTTAAAAAGGTTTAGAAATACAAGCTTTTGAGATCCTGGATATCATGTAATAGCAGAGTGCTAGCCAAGACAAGTAAAACGAGCCCAAACACGACGGGTCTATCTTGTTTAGTACAGGAGTTGTTATGACCACCTTCCGACTCCGTCGTCAAATCAGCTCCATGGTACCATATTATTGCATTGTCACCCGATATACATATGCAAAATTTCAGCTCAATCGGAAACCGGGAAGTTGCTCAAATCACCCGAACTTACATACATCCCTTGTAAGTTAGTAGAAAGCTTGTAAAAAAGTGTGTATGTGTTGCAGTAGAAGTGCAATAAAGCGTGGCAGGGGGGGGGGGGGGGCAGGCATTCTAAATTTCTTGACGTCACATTTCATACATTATGTCGGTATAATATATTTATTTAAGCTTTAAAACATGAAATTTGAAGTATTAACGAAAAACTTCAAAACATTTCCATCTTTATTTGTATGAGCATAGTGTTTAAATTATTAAATATAATGTATTCTACCTCATTCTCTCTCAGACTTTTAGTTCTATAATTTATGTGTTCATCTCTTTTAGTGTCACTTTTTCGTTTCATCGAGTTTCAAATCAAAACGATTCTAAAGAAATTTCACGTTAAAAACAGCGGAAATCTTGCGGTCCTTGTTTATTGTACATCAGTCTAATTACTTAAGGTGCTTTCTTAAAGAATTGTTCAGTGCCACCCTTATATCTGCGTTTTGACGGACACCTTCTCAATACAGAGATGGTACTCCTTACCTCTATTACCCTCCATAGATTTTATTCCAACTAAGTTTCATTGGGGAATATTTTTGAAGGTTATCATACATATAAGTGAAATATGAAGTCTATTTCCGACACTATACCCATTCGCAACGTGTTGTCAATATAACAGTAACTTTTCTCGTGAATACGGATACGTAATTATAATACTAACGCCCTTTATCCAAATCGATATTCAAGATTTATAATTCGATAAGAAAAGTGAAACAATATGTTCTTCATAATTGTATTAACAATACGATTATGTAAGACACTTTTTAACTCTTTTCTTTGAATCAGATATGATGATAAAGATATGAATAGGGGGTAAAATCTGATCTCGAATGTTTTTTTTTAAAGTTTAAGGCTTGGCAACTAGGCCTTTAAGCCAGACGCCGTTGTATTGTAAGGCTACAATCGACTTCATTCAACGGAATTCTTGTGAAAACTCGAAAGACCACATTTGGCTATATAGTTCACATTTCTCGCAAAAACACATAATTACTACTCAAAAACTGTCAATATCCTACAACTATTGTTCATTTTAGAGTAATTTTACACATTTTTAGAAAATAAATCTGCACAGCACAACGTCCCCTTTCAGTTTCCGCCAAAAACTCTCGAATGAATTAAGTTTTTTGAGATCATAAGTATTACGGGATCGTTCCGTGTGTCGACAATGTGGCCTTATATGACATATTAAAAATAATATATTTAAAAATCAATAGATAACACGTTATTGCTCACTAAAGACAAGACAAGAGTATTGACAAGAGTTATGAATGTCAAAGAAGCAAGTGAGGTGTGTAAGAATGGGCCTAAATGGCGCTCTGTTGTTCGTGCCTACCCCGCAAGGGAACTGGCGTGAAGTTATGTATGTATGTATGTATGCTCACTAAAATAATAAACAAAACATACTTGTTACAATTTTAGACAGTAGTTCCCGAGATAATCTTTTATGATTATGTGACAAACGGTCACCGGTGTAAAAGCTTAAAGATTCCTTTTCACTTATATACTGACACCTTAATAACAGCAAATATACGAGCCAAAGATTATAATCTAGTAGTAGTAAAAAGATTATACTGATATCTTGAATAATTTTCGTTTTCTGTAAAATCGCCTTTTACAGTATTACAAGTTGTTCTTACGTGATATGTGATGATTATCGTACGATATGTGATGATTATAGTACATTATGGTACTAGTGTGTAACATTGGTGATTACCGCCGAGGCGCCATTGAGACTCGAGCCGTAGGCGAGGGTCTTAAGAGAGCCGAGAACGGTAATCATCAATACACACGTGTATCATACGACGTTTTTCAACACACTTGTGAATAAAATAACAACAAAAACTCATTTTATTTAGTAGATAAAAAAAAGTTATATATGAGTGAAAGTTTTATTTATTAAACACGTACGAGTTAAAATTATCTATTTAAATAAGAAGTTGCATGAAATGAGCAAGCAATAGGAACATTAATTTATTTGTTCTATAGAACACGATCTTTTTTTTTTGAATAAAAATTTTTTAAGAACAAAGCAACTCAACCAATAAAATTTAAAAAAAAATCTATAACTCACTAGTGAGTTATAATGTTTTTTACTCACAGTTTGATAATGGGTGTCATTCTGTGCCTAATTGCGGTGACCATAGAGCCACTTTATGAGCAAGTGTGTTGAAAAAATATTTATAATAACTTAGGGTTAGCTATATAATTGTTGGCGCCCAGTTAACTTACTCAATAGTATAAAGAAAATAGTTTTAGCCATACAGTAATATTATTTATTAACTATTCCTCCACAATTATGCTGTTAAATTATTCCTCAGCTAATGTCTTTATAGCATTCATGTTCGTTGTGACATTTTTTTTCCAACGTAAGTTTTCACTAATCCCCATATATTTTTAATTAGATTACACTGAGGGTGATACGACGGTAAACGGAGCACAGTATGATCGTGCTGTCGTAATATCTCGTCTATCTTATAGTCTACGAATCTCGCCTTATTTTTCATAATCAGTTAAAAAATTAATTAATTATCAAACGAAAACAACAACAATTCGCAATGTGAATAGTAATTATTTATTTGAGACTCACCATTGACTTTTGATTGTAAATACATTTTCTTCTTCAACATGTAACGAACCTCTTTTTGCGGATTGTACAAGGAATTTTAAATTTCAAGTTTAGAATTCCTGTAAATATACAAATACTACTACAAACGCAAAAACTTCACGAAGCCAATTTACCTGTACTGTTGATCTTAATTAAGGAAATATAATAAAAGGAAGAAAAAAAGGATTAAACATTGTCACGAAGGTTTCGAAGGAACTCTTAATCGGAATTGGCTTAGCAATCAACAAAAAAACATTACAGTAAATTAAACAGTTACAGAACACAAAAGATACAGTAAATCGATTGTTATAAGATCTATTCCTGTACAGATATATTGTAACAAATAAAAATGCAGTGGTTGTATTTTTTTATGTTTCAGGTTCAAGCAATGGTGAATAGTCAAAGATTTGAAGATGGGCGACGGTCAAATTTCTTAAAATTCAAATCTGGAGAAATCATCACTGTACTTGGAAAAGAGTAAGAACACACACACACACACAGAGACCCAGACACAGAGACGCAGATAGAGAGGGGGGGGAGGGAGATAGAGAGAGAGGATGGAGGGATATAGAGGGGGAGAGGAGAGAGAGGGGAGGGAGGGATATAGAGGGGTAGAGGGGAGGAGAGGGAGAGAGAGAGGAGGGAGGGAGGGAGGGAGAGGGACAGGGTGGGGAGGGAGGGAGGGAGGGGGAGAGGGAGAGACATACGGGCACACCATACGGCCACACGGTCGCACACATATAGATTTGAGTTGAGATTCTTTGCAGTGGTCTAGGCCGACTTTCAATACACTGTCTATGCCAAACACGAGGGTATGGCTGACACATCCCATAGAACGAAACTTGTATCAATATCTTGTACTTGACCTATGAATTAGATACAAATTTTAATTATATAGAAATAAATTAATAATTATTTCTGTATAAAACTGGCATTATAATTAAATTCATGATGTCTTTTTCTTTACGTAATTCTCATGTAACATTGTATTTACCTGACGTTTTACAGTTACGTATTAAGGGCATACTTTGGCTGCTACTTAAGAATCTAATACACAAATGTTAAGTTGTGGGTGGGCGTAGTGAATAGGGGGGAGGTATACTTACCCCTACGACAACCCCTAAGGTCCGGAGGTTTTAAATTTTTTTTAGTTTATAAACATAACCTCACTTATTTTTGTTGTAAAATTGTGCCACTTTTGATAATAACAAACCGTGATTTGAGTTTATGAATGTACTCACGAATTGTTTATGAATGTACTCATGAATTACATATAACCACTAGAACTTTTTGTAACACTAAAACTGTTTTTTAATGTAGAAATAAAGTTTCAAATTTAATTGACGCATTAATACAAATTCATGCTAGACATATATAATCGATTGATTAAAAAGTGACAGTTTTTAGTGTCACTTTTGTTTTTAATGGCTAGGCTAACAAGGTGTGATTATAATAATAAATTAATCGATATGTCATTAATACTTATCGATTTGTAATTAAGAAATTCGAAATCTTGTAGCTCAAGATTTTGAATTAATTAATATATTGTTTTATATAATTTTCGGAAATCGATATATTTCTATGAAAAAAAAATTGATAAATATTTTTGTTTGCCGCCTTTATTGCCCCTTTTATTGTCGCGATTTTATTCCTTTTCTCTAGTAGTTGGGTGAATGTGCTTTCTTCTGTTAATTTTTGATTTTACGACGACTTGTGCTGTGTTTTATAATAATTTCGATTTACTATTTATTTTATACACAAACAGTCGGTTATATTAGGTGATATTCAGACCAAAGCGCACGAGCGAAGCGAGAGTGCCGCAGTAGCGGCCGGCGAGTGCCAGAACCGACTAACCATTTACTATTTATTTTATACACAAACAGTCGGTTATGTTAGGTGATATTCAGAGCAAAGCGCACGAGCCGAGCGAGCGAAGCGAGCGTGCCGCGGCAGCGGCCGGCGAGTGCCAGAACCGACTGTAACCATTTACTATTTTTTTGTACACACAGACAGTTAGGAAGCCTTGAAAGTCTCATATGAAACATTTGTTTTATTTATCAATTTAGTGGACGACTAGCAAGTTGGCTTTTAATATGACAATGAATCAATATATTAATGATATCAATTTTATTATTAAATACACTCTTGAATTTTTTTTAAATATTGGTTACATATAAATTAATGCGATTACGTAAAAAAAAATATCGTCTTTATTGGTCGCCATTTTGAATGGTTACTCTTGTAGTGTATATAAATGTGCTCTATTGTGTTTTTTGTTCATTTTTATACAATTAAGCTGGTTTTTGGGTTATTTTTGCTCTTTTTATGTTGATTACTGGCTTTTTTTTGAACTTTGAAAGGATTTTTCAATTTCGGACCGAATTTCGGATGATAGAAGTGCAACATTAGCGAAAAAAATCAGTGAAAATAAGTGAGGTTATGTTTATTAAAAAAAAAAAACAATATCTCCGGACCTTAGGGGTTGTAGTAAAGGTAAGTATGCCTCCCCCGCTCCCCACTTTACCACCCCACTACTTAAAATTCCTGTATAAAGAAGCTACAGATTTACCAATTACGCAAATAAAAAGAAAAACATTGTGAATTTAATTTCTCGTGCTATGTCACTTATAAACTTGATGATCATTGAAATTTGTGTCTAATTCACAGGTTAAGTATTGCTAAGGTCAATATTGCTATAAGTTACGTTCTATGGAGTGTGTAAGACGGACCGTCGTATTTGAGGTAGACAGTAATGTTAAAATAATATACATATCTATAAATAGTGCGTTATTAGAACATTTTCTTTTGTAGGATTATGACGAGCACGTCATTGTGGTATGGCATATTAACCGGTGGCACTTCCGGTATGTTTGATCCAAATCAAACGAAACCTTATATAAAACCTGAGGTAAGGTTTAGCTTTTCATATCACTCATTGTGTTTGTGAACGTTTAATAATGTTGTATTCATATTGTCATTGCTTTTGTGTGTTGCAATGATTGTTATTCAAAACTTTTAATGTTTCATATTTACAGTCTATTTCAATTAGGACAGTACAGGAGAAATTACGTAAACAGAAAAATTACCAATTAACATCGTGATTATTATTGAATAGCAACGGGTGAATTATATTGTTACCGCCCTCTTTGTGCACAATTAAAATGTAGTCTGTAAGTTTGTTTTTGTGTTATTATTGATGTGCAATAAAGAGTTATGTATCTATATTTTTTTTTCATAATTAAAATAAATAATTAAAGTTTAAGATAAAGCTATTATGATTGTGTCAGCCATACCGTCTTATTTGAAATAGACTATGTATATCGTATACTGATTGAACGTTGTTCGTAGAAAAATTCTTGTCTGGCTTTGTGTACTTTTAATTTTTAATTGAATATAATAATTAATCAATCTTAAAAATTAAATGGTTATTTCTTAGAATTTTGTTCATTCAGTAATTGTATTTGTTCAGTCATCTTTCATTTTATGCATGTATGTATAATACAAAAATCAACGCTTATGAATGTGAATTTCAATGTGGGTTTTACAGGTTGTTCATTCATCAAACGGTAACAGTCATATAAATTCACTGTATAATAAGCGGAATATTGTTTTTTAAATTACTACAAAAGCTGATCGCGAAAGTAAAGACAAAAATGTTGTTTGAATTGTTGACTTACCTGATTCATTTTATGAAATCTTCAGCATTTTGATGATAGAAATTGTTCTGTGTATAAATTGTCGCATTTCTATTTACCCCTACATTGTTAATTACAATAATGATATTTAATTAAAACTACGTTTCAACGGCTTTCAAGTTTCGGCCTCTTTTCAGTAGCTGTGATCACGGAAGACAAAGATGTCGAGTGTCAATTTGTATTGAAGTTATTCAAGCCTACCTCCAACTCTTTCATTTGAATGATTTAATTTTGGCTTGTGATTATTATTTATTCCATGGGAGCCTAATCTAATTTAAATTAAATACTATAAGAATATTGATATTGTTTATAATGTAACTAATATTTACTTTTATATTAAGTTTCATCAAAGTTTGTTTAGTACGATTATTCCAAACGGTTTATTAGTATTATTATCTCTAAAACGGTTGTAACTATCCAGATCAATTTTTGTATTTAGGTTTTGTTTGGTTTTAGGTTTATTTATATAGAGGTGTTTTCCCTAAAAAAAAAACGCGATTTTATCTTGCATATTTTTTTATAAGTACCAAATTCATTATTTATTATAGCCTTCTACTATCTGGTAGGGCCATATCGTAATTTTTTGTTGAGCGTGCGTTGTTGCTAATGAACGGATAAAGGACTGTAACATATTGGTATCTCAGAGTTTTGTGAGGTGGCATATAATGGTGGTATATAATGTCGTATAAATAACATTATCCGGAAACTGCCGAGTTATTATAAAATGACTTATTATGAAATGGTGCTTACTGTAAAGAAAATGTGGCAATATTAAGCTTGGAGCTCGCCTGTATTCCATAGAAGCCCATAATGGCTGGTTCGTTGTCACCGCACCCGGCTCGCTCGATCCGCTCCTCACTCCTGCGGTCGGACTTAAAGCGTCACACATACACCGGTAAACGGACGATACAGAGGAGCATGATATCAAGCCCCCAAGGCGATTTGAAACACATGAGCCATGTCGGCCTCGACGGGGCCCACTTCGGAGACATTTCCTTCCTGGACCCGGCCGGTTGTGTGAGTAACCCTTTGCCTAGAACGTGACTTAGGATTTTTTTAAAGTATAATATTGACAATTGACTGATTCAATTACTCCGGCCTTTCCTTCTGTTTTCAGATCGTTAAGTATAAATGTAAAGACTAAATTTAAAAACAACATATAAAAAGGCAGTGATAAGATACTTTTAGAATATTATCATAAAAATGTCATCAATTACTGTCCGATCAATAATTTATATGTTACTTAAATTGTTAGAATCATGTAGTTATAATACGCTAGGTACGTATACAAAAGCAAGAATACTGTGTTTGTTTTCTTTCGAGTTTTTAAAACCACTAACTTTAGATAAAACTCAACCATTTAGCAATTTTATGACATATCGAGAGTATTTGATTAATTACTATTTCTGACGTTCCATAGCCAGATGCCAAATCAGTGGACCTCCGTTACTTCTGTGGAACCCTTCATTATACGTGGATTGTCACACATACTAATTCACCGGTGTTTTATATTCAAAGTTTTTTAAAATTTTACCTACGTTCAATTTCTATTTCGATTTTTATTTGTTTCCATGTCGATCGTGAATTCAAGATACTTTGTCAGTAGTAATTTATGAAAATGAAGAGAGAGTAATAAATATGTTTATCGATGCAATTAGAAATTAAATTAATGTTATAATGTTAAAAAAAATATACAGGATGGCCAGAAGAGTGACGTTCAAAAGAAAAGTTTAGTTTACATGAAAGGGTATCCGAATTACTGTATGATTTACCAAATTAATGTATGTTTTACCCAAATTTTTAGTTTTCAAGCTATCAATTTTTTAGAACATTGCTTTGAGAAACAGTTCTAAAATAATTTATTTGTTTCACAATAACTGTGTTTTATTTTATTAATTAAAAAATTACAAGTACAATGCGACATAAAAGTAAAGCTACTGACACTATTTTAGGGTCCAATAGCCGTGCGTGAGTGAGAGAGTCAGCCTTATTATTTATTTGTGTAGTCTTAGTATTGTTACGAGTTATGGGACTCGAATTAAAAATGCCGTTAGAATTACTATAGAATTTATTAGAATTATACAAACACCTATAACACAGGTACAAATGTAATTGAACACAATCGGTTTAAACGTAATGCGCGGTTTAATAACACGCGTAAAGTTTGTCACTATATAAGTTATCGAATGTACACAAGTCTCGCCTTGATCGTGGTTCCGCTAGACTGCCTATCTCTCCATTGGGCCATTGCTTTATAATGCACCGATGCAATATGTCTACCTGGCAAGCGTCGACGCAATTTCCCAGAAAACGTAATCCGCACACCTGCGTAATTATGCCTGCGAACGGCCATAAACGAGTACAATACACAATAGGCTGTTTTCTAACTACAAATCTTAAACACGAAGTAAACAAAAGAAGACAGTCATAAATAGTTTCAATGTAATTAGCTCAAACGCCGCGGCAGGTAATAAATGAGCTTTGTCTACAGGTACGCAGGTGGCCCAACTTGGTAACAGTATTTATACAAAAAGGGTTAACACGTACAACTCAATAAAGTGTTCTAAATTTCATGAAGTCTGCTCAGAACAAAATTATTCTAAAAATATGAAAAATGTCTAGTTTATTTGCAAGATTATAACCAGTTTTGTTGAATATCGTCATTTTATAATGTTAAACAACTTCAAGAAAGACAACATAGCCCAAATTTAATTTATTGCACAAAAATTTTCGAACAATTTTTTTTGTTTGAAAGTCAGACAAAGCAAAAAATGGGCTATTGAAAGTTTTTTTTTGTATAATATTATTACGAAAGCTTAGGTTCTTGCGCAATTTTTACAGACACACCTAAACTATGAAGTTTCCTTTTTAAATTTTCAGTTTAAGATTGAAAATTCTACTCTGATTCGCTCAAAATATTTAATTTACTCTCAAATACATTTTTTGTAACTTATGTTAATGTTAGGGTGCTGATTATTTTACGTGTAAGCGTACAATTTATAAGGAGTTAGTTATTTAAAAACATTTAAAGCCTTTGCGGTTAAGATTTCCCAAAAAACACAAAAGATACACAACTGTTTTTTTATATAATAAAACATATATGGGGGTAATTCTGCTACATTCCCTACAATCTCTACATGTAAACTAACTAAACTTTTCTTCCGAACGGCACTGTTCTGGCCAGCCTCGATAATGTAACAAGCTCATAAAATCCCAAATCGTGTTCTTAACGACAACATCATGCTTTTATCATTCGGTTAAGTATAACCAGCATTTGATTCATACTAATGCCTGATTGAATTAAAGAGAACTAACCTGGATTTCTTGCTTCGAGTTCTGTAACTAAAATTTTAAGAGATGGAGATATAAAATTCTTTAAGACGCTACCTAAACGGATCTCGCTCGCACATTACCCTATTTTGAAGATATAAATTGATAGAATTTACTTAAGACCAATCCTTATTACACAACTATATCAATAAAATTAGGAATGTTTTTTTTTAAGTTTGATTTTGATTTCATATAGACTTCTATATATAAAATTGAGTTTTATATATCTCTATATATAAAACTCAATTAATAGACCTCTGTCTATATAAATTCTTGAGATCTTTTTTTATTACACGAGACCTTATTTGTATAATTTTTTTTTGTAACTCATGTAAGATTGTTGAGATTTGTGTAATAAATATATGTCGTACGTATATCTCTAATTTATATCTTAAATTATCACGTATAATATGGTAATGCGTGAGCGAGATAGCGAACTCCGTTTAGGTAAGTAAGGTTAAGATAAGAAGAATCTACAGTTGAGAAACCTTTGTTAATTTTGTTTGTCTAGATTGATGGTATTATAATAAACATTTGATGGAGATTGCTCTGAAAAAATATTTAGGCTGAAGTCTATGATTAAGAGTTCATACACACTTCCTTGACATATGACTGACATTCGCTGTACATAGTGCTCGTTCCGTAATGCCTGCATATGTACAAGTCGTGGAATAAGTTTCCTCTCGCAGTTGACCCACTGCACTACAAATTGTTATATATTGTGTTGTATGTTGGCCTAATGCACTATATAGTGTTAATATTTAATAGTCTAATGAGAAACATAATAAATTACATAACCTTGCTGCAGTATCGTATCGCTTGACACCACATTTGTCAAAATCAGATGAATAGTTTAAATATTACAGTAGAATATATGTAAACACAAAGTGCTGATACTATAGCCTTACCTTTTCGCTTTGAAATAGTCAAGTAAGAACAGAACTGCCGGGCAATTTATGACATAAAACTTTATGACTTATCAATTTTATTTAGTTCTTATTATGGAATCAATTTTCATGGTTTTACAAAAAATAACCACTGGAGTTCACTAGACTACAAGTGATGATTTTTTTTTTAAACCTACAGCAATCGTACCGTCCTAGATATAGGCCCCATCACACTATGGCCTCTTTAATTTAGCCGTAGAAGCCGCACAATACCTGATCTTTATGAAAACCGAAATATACTTCTATTGATAACTATAGTTTGACGCGGACTAAATATATATCTTGGATAGATATCTCAGTTGTTTGGGAGTATCAAGATTACCAATATGTGAAATTTAAATCGAAAAAGCGTGGTGGGCATACGGTCTTATCGTCTATTCTTTTAAAACCCAGCACTGAAACGTTTATAGCGTTGAAAAAGGATATGTATGTCAGGAAGTGGGCATGTTATAATTCTTAGAAATTTTGAGTTTAAATTTTTACTTCCAAGTATCTAATACATACCATACAACATAAATACATTCATATATAATCAATACCCGTAACACCATCGAGCGAAATAAAGGTGGAACTAACTATGAGAGCAATACCTAAAATTGTCGCTGTCATTTCGTTGCCGTTGACATGGCGATTTATTTGTTTGTGAATTACAAAGATGACGCCAATAAAAGGCGGCTGGGGCGCCATCGTTTCGGCTATATTCGTCTGTCCCTCGGTAATAGTACTTTTTTCTGGATGACACGTACCCTATGTCCTATTATATACCCCTGACGATTTATTGCGCAGTTTAGGCGTGAAAATGTCACAAGCAAACTCGTATTCGCATTTATAATATTAGTTAGGGTAGTACACAAAAGAAATTTAGTTGCAATTTACATCATATTCACCTCTTCCTTTTACCAGCACGAGTTATTTACAAAAGTTTAAATTAGTCTCTAAGCGACATTTAATATTGCATATAGCCCCCGCGTCAAGTAGTGTCGCCGTACAAACCGTCCGAAGATTTGGAGCAAGTGCCACTGATCAATCCAAACTCACCATCCCACCTATCAGGCGCGTGTTGCTCACCATACCCATTGCTCAATTCAAGAAGTAACATCAAACCGGGGAGCGCCGGAACTAACTTGCCATGTAAGTTGTACTATTTTGTTTAAACAGTTTTACGATTGAAGAACAATATGTAAGAATAACATTCGTTGGATAAAAAGGCCGCTGGCCGCTGAAGGCTGGATGAGAAAAGCGAACGAGTGTATGGCGCATACTTGTATAGATCCACGTCCAGCAGTAAACAAATATTGGATGACGGCAGTAAAAAATATAATTACAAAATTCCCTAAAGACTCAATTTTTAAATTGAGCTACAAGTTATGTACAAGAGGATATTAGATTCACTTTTTTTATCTCATTATTATGGTATAATTTCAACAGTGTTTAAATTATTCGTACAGATATATTAAGATATTGAAATGAATTATATATTTTTTTTGTTAACTCTGAAATGTATGTTATTTTAAATATCAGGTTAAAGCATATTTTAAGTAGTATCACTCTAAAATTTAGAAACGAATTAAAAGCAACTAAAGTAAGTAATTAATTATTGGATAAGTAAAAGTTTTGGTAGCTTCGTAGCTAAAGCAGCCGTATCACGCTCAAAAGACTTGTGTTCGAATCCTACCCAGATAGCATGCACCTCTTAGGCAGTTTTTCTCACTTAATATGCATGTTCTTGTAATGTTGTTAGAAAATATTCACATCGCGATTACCAATGTGTGAAACTCGCTTTGGATAAGCGTACCGTGGTCATTGCATTTCCTAAAATGGAATTGATATGCGTACATACCTATACTACTAATAAAAAAATCGTCCTAAAATTCAAGGTTGAATCCTATTAACATAATGCATTAAAAAACTTCCAAATAAAATTAAAATTAGCCGTGTCAGTAATTGGCGATTTTGTAATAGTACGAAATAAAATATGCAGTCAGCAATGTTTAGAATTTTAAAGTTATGAAATACACGTTGCATAGCGCTTGTTTTCCTCTGCAAGAATATATTCAAGTTAATAAAGCATGCATCGCTTGAATAATATCAATAAATATAGTTATAAAGTACATATATATATATATATTAATGTTCATAATAATATCAATGAAATAGAAAGGAAGCATACTAAATATAAATTTTGCCGCTCAAGCACTGACACGTTGATATGTGAAGATATGCCGCCTCTGTTAGGTTCCGGTCGAAGAGGTAGGCGCAACAGATGCTAGCTTGACGCTGTTAGAGTTGTCTTTTATTTAATTAAGAGGTGCCGAAGACCGCGCTAAGTGGAGAATAAAAAGTAGGAAAGCGGATTTCGATCTTTGAAGCAGACGCTCCGAACACAAGTGGGATTTAACGCTAAGATACGACAAACTAATAGATACAAAAAAATCAATAACATTACGATACTGGCTTTTGTGAAATAGTTGCCTTTTGATCTTATCATAACGTGCAACAATTTTGGTGGGTTTTGTCCTGTTTGAAGTGTGATCACACATTTCAGGATGAAATAGGTTATATATGATTGATATGATGATAACCTATACACTTAACTAGCTCGAAAATCAGTTTGTTAATGTACACAGTGCATACCGGTTGCTGTAACCGAAATCGGTTTAGACATTATAATAAAATAAAATAAAATTATAAACTAAACTATCTTAAAAATACTATTATACAGGTATCTAATTATACATAAACTAAATTATAAATAAATTAAACTATACAATAAATTAAACTAAAAATAAACTATATATACAAACTAAAATTAAAGTTAAATTATAATAAAATTATACTATTTTATAAAATTATTATTTATTGTACCTTAGATTATTATTATAGAGTAAAATAATATTATAATAATAATATTATAATGTTTAAATAAAAACAGAAGCATTTAGTCAATATAAAATAACAGCAGTTGTAACCGTATTATAAAAGAAATTGTGTTTGCATGTCTGTTTATATGCAGACGGGCGTGCGCAACGAGCATTTAATAATCGACATACAAATAAACGCATTGTACACTGGAAGAGATCGCTTTTTAGCGATAAGACCGCCCTTTGTACATAACTAGATTTAATTTTAGTCTTTAAGTTCATGTTTGTATTGTACAATAAAGAGTTATCTATCTATCTAAGCAAGTTACGCTTGTGTTATTCGGGCCAATCCCAAAAACTCACACAATAGTAAATAACAGAAAGTTGGTTTACGAAATTTAGTCTGCGATTCAGTGTGTTCGGCCGTTAAAGGCTTAGCCCGCTCAACCGCAGAGGTTGTCAGCTAAAAACGTTACCATAAAATTTGTAATGACGTTTCAGTGGACTATTGCCTTAACTCATACGCGTGTCGTAATTGCTTTCATTTCAGACGCAGAACCAAAAACTAGGTATTTGAAAAAACAAATCCACAAGACATCATTAGAACCCACAACAAGCAAAAGTATACTTAATAAGGTCGGTATTATATTTCTGTCAATTAAGGCATCTTTGTGTATGACTAAACACCTCGTAACCGTCATTTCTGACGAAACAGTTGGTACAGTAAACTTGAATTTACTGTTTATTTATACTATGAAGTTTTTTTCTGGTTTAATTGTAATTTACAATAGGGTAAGATATTACATGTGTATTACATAATCATTTATAAATTTTATTATCATTCACTATTGTTTGTGTCCATATATGCAAATATATATTTTGTTTTAGTTAAATTAACTGCATAAATGTTGGTGGGTGAAGTTATTAATTATAATACTTAAACATAAATAAATAAAACATTTTTCCTTTAACATATTTCCAATTTTCATATTCAGGCGTGTGTCCTCTGTGAAACCACGGATCATTACCTGAATCTTTTTTAGCCTACTTCTATTTAAATAAATTATACCTACGGCTACTTTATAATATAAATGAATAACTCATTAGTTGAATTTGTAATTTGGTTTATTTTGGTACATTTTATACATTTGTTGTTGTAGTTATGTAATTGGTATGTCGTTGTAGCATAGTGGCCAAGGTAGTGGCGCCTTATTATAATCTCGTGGGCACAAATGATGCTCAGGAGCATGCGTGATTCACGTCCGGTTCCTATATCTTACCGACCATTTCTTTGCCCAACTATCGGTTAAAATTTGACATAAGTTCCATACAAGTAATGTCAAAATTCAACCGATGGTAAGGCAAGTGAATGAATTATAAGATATAGAAACCGGCCATCAAAGGCGAAGAAAACGACTTGAGTTGTCCTGCGTAATGAGGAAGGCAAAGCTTTACCAGTCGTACATTTATGGACTGCTATTTTATCTAGTTGAGTTTATTTCATGAGGTTAATTATAATTTAACTTTTCTTTCATTATGATACACATCAAAGAGAAGATCATTCTGGACTTATAATTGTTCTTACGGTAATACTAGGTATTTTATGTTGTATTGTAAATGCCTGTTATTTTTTTAAAGGTGAAAAGCGCCACATTGGGCCGTTCACATAAAAATGAAGAAAGCCGCTTCCCCAAGTTGGATGAAGTACATGAGTATCATGAAATATCCGATACTGATACAGTGAGTATTTCATATATAATATTATAACATTCTAAAGATACCGTGTCTGTACATTGAAGCTGTTTAAAAAAAAGAACTGGAATAGACTACATAAACGATGGAGAACACGATGCAATGTTTTTTAAGATTTTTTGTCTGTTTCTTCGACATTCACGTAAATCGATCGATTGATCGATCGACAGCAAATTCTTAAGCTTACAATGTACGCTACTTTTTATCCCGGGAATTTTTCTGGGAATTATTTTAAAAGGCTAGATAAAAAATAATATTTGAATTCCAAAGTGATTTTGTCACTGATCGATAACAAATTTTATATGATAAAATGTGTGAAATATTTTATCTCGGGAATGCCGCGAGTATTTCCCGGGAGCGGTTTGTAGTTTTTCGGGTGCATAAAAATTACCTTACTCCGACACAGTTTTCACTAAAACTTACTTTGTGACCCGGGAATCCCGCGGGAATATTAATTCAAGCATGGAGGAAGTCGCGGGTATATCCTCGTTTAAATATAATACATTGAATATCTTAATATATATTATAAATATATAGTATACATGCTGAATTTTTCAAGTGGTCTTCAGGGCCAAATACTGAACTATGGTGGTAAGCGAAAATCATTCAAAGGAATCTTGAGGCCGATTTTAACGAAAATTAAAATAGTTTCATTAGATTTTTGAAAAATCAATTACCCTTCTCAGGAATCCAGTCGGTTAATTTTCAAAATATAAAAACACCGGTGGCATTATACAAAATAATATGTGTAGCTTGTCAATATATCATCTATCAATCTATTTCTGTGAAGGAATGTTAAACGGCAAACCAAAAGAAAGGGAACAGACTATATATACATACATACATATATATATATATATATATATATATATATATATATATATATATATATATATATATATATATATATATATATATTTATATATATATATATATATATATATATATATACACTACCTACCCCGCAAGGGAACTGGCGTGAAGTTATGTATGTGTGTATATACACTAGCTGTGCCCGCGACGTCGTCCGCGTGGAATTTGCTTTCAAACCCCTCCGATTTTGAAACATTCATTGGTGCTCCGCTCCTATTGGTCTTAGCGTGATGATATATAGCCTATAGCCTTCCTCGATAAATGGGCTATCCAACACTGAAAGAATTTTTCAAATCAGACCAGTAGTTCCTGAGATTAGCGCGTTCAATCAAACAATATTAGTATATTTGGCTACAACACTAATACTTAAATTTTAAATATCGCGATATCTTTTGAATGAAACGTTCGAATTGAATAATTCAAAAAGTTCTAGAAAGGTATGGAATTCGTCTTGAATATGGAGTAATTTATTTTGATAAGGATTAATACCAAGATACATAATAAAGAGTTTTTGAAGCGACGGTATTTTAATTACTTAAAAAAATAAAATAAAACACTTATTGTGAGATAACTACAATAGTTAGACATATGGTTACGCGATATTTTATTCTAGACAATTATATGTTCTGCAAAGTGGTAGTACATTGTTTTGTTTTATAATCAATAGTTTTCGCAGCGCACGCCGTGTAAGGATGTTTTCGGCTCATTTTTTACACCTTGGGTTACATTATTGGACTTTTAGTAACGATCCCTAATTTTTTTGAAAACAATATAGCCTATAGCCTTCCTCGGTAAATGTAATATTCAACATTGAAAGAATTTTTCAAATCGGACCAGCGGTTCCTGAGATTAGCGCGTTTAAATAAACAAACAAACTCTTCAGCTTTGTAATATTAGTATAGATAAGTACATACATAAGTTACATAACAAAAAGTTAATATAGTTATTTTTATCGTTTGTTTTGATCTTATTGTAGTCTATTATTGTCATCTTATATTTGTTACATACATATTGTCACGCCTGTTTCCCGTCGGGTTAGGCAGAGACGATGGATCTCCACCTAGGATCCTAACAAACACTTTTCTCTTCATCAACTTTCATTAATCTTTTCATACATACACGCTTATTTAAACTACTTTTTATGACCTTTCTTCAAAATATCTTCAATTTGATCATGGTGAGTACGTCTCAGTCTACAGGGACCGACTCTACGAGTCACATTGCTGTCATACACTTGTTTTGTGATTCTGCTTTTATTCATTCTCTCTACGTGCTAACCACCTTAACATTCCTTTTTCAACTCTTGTCACTACATCTATTATTATGATATAAATTATATTCATCTAAAACTGGTTCACGTCGGAAAAACAAAAAACAAATAAATTACTGCGCTTAAAACCGTTAAAATGTAGTTTTATGATATCTAAAACTGTCCAAAAATTTCAATGAACACAGGTAACATTCCTTCTTACACAGATTTATTATTTTACAGAACTTCAGTTATTTGTAGTAATACATTTTTGATCTTATGTTTGCAATATGAAAATGTGTAAATTTTTATACTTTAACTAATATTTAATTATTCTAAAGAATAACAATTCTGATAATTAAAATTGTTTCCAATATATCAGACAAACTTGTTTTTTCAACTATTAAAATAAAAAGCTGAGTATAAAAACATCGCTCGGTGGCTAAAGCACCATTGTTTCATTGACTCGGGCTCCTATCCCTGCAAGAATCACACATGATTTAGGCATTATTTTTGACATATTTTATGTGTATTTGCAATAACCATACACTGAGGATTGGTAAAGAAAAGATACTTTAAAAACTTAGTATATATTTTAGACAAGCATTATAGTAACATTCTTCTAATATGGACAGCTGTATAAAATAAGTTGTAATTTAACACACTTGCCTTGTCACTTTTTTTTTCTTTCACTTTGTCGACTTTTGTTTGCACGAATATAAGAAACAATACTGCCAACATTTTAATAAATTAAAAAAAAAAATATAGAAACATGAAAAAAGAAAATTGTAATGTTGGCAATAACAGACGTTGAGATTAACAATAAGAAAAAAGTGGATATAATCACTACGCTTAATATAAATATTAAAACCAATAAAATAGTTTTATATGCCTAAACAATCTTCTTAGACAAAATAGAAAATTAAACTTCTTCGATCTAAGTAATTCTAAAGTTTATTGTCAAATAGTTAAACAATTTTCTTTCGAACAGTCTGTTTTGTGACCTAATTTGAAAAGGTAACATGTGCTCCCGAAACTTTAAATTAAACAATTTGAAAACTAGCGAACGTTTTCATACCACAACTGTACAGTGCGCTGAAGTTCAAAATGCTATTGTATTTTACCTGTATGTGCCTTATTGTTATGACGTGATTATCGTAAATATACTTTTTTCTACAAAGGCCTACGATGTGTGACTTCAATTTATGTTTAATAGAATTCGGCCCATATAAATCTTTTTATTTTTATAAATGACTAATTTATCTTTTATAGGTACACCCATCTCTAATTCTTATATATTTGAACAAATTTCTAGGAAAGTCCTGCTGCAGACAACAAAAGAACGGAACACTTCAAGCTGCCCGACAGCTCAGGGGTACCTGTAAGTTTTAACACATTGCCTTTTTTAAATTCCTTATTTACATAATTATACAAAAACAAACATCTAAACTCTTTACATGAATATAATGTACTTGTGCCACCCTTTTATTTAAAGCAGGCCTTAATATAGGTTACATTATATTAAATTTTTATGTTAGTGCTATTTGCCCCCGGAAGATTCACTTTATTTTATATCGCAAACTATCCTTATCTCCCGGCTTGAAAATTATTTGTGTCCCTTTTCGACATTATAACTACATTTAAACAAAATTCCAGCAAACCCGGTCCAATAGCCTTAGTAGTTTTTCTGTGAAAGCTTAACAGACAGATCGAGTTACTATTGCTTTTTTTTATAGATAACAAATCTTTATATCTATAAATTTGAGAAATGATTGATCTCCCATACAAACTTTCTTTCTCTCTTTCAATCCGTTCTAGTTTTATTTATCTATTCCCCGTCTAGCTATCTGTAAACTACATAAATGACAAAAATGACCAAAATGATCAAAATAACCGACAAGACCTAAATGGCTGAAATGACCAAAACGGCGAAAAGGGCAAATCACAAAAAATAACCTATCCTACTTTCTGCGATAACCTTTACATAAATCTATCGCATTATCCAGAATGAAAAGTAGCCCTTATCCACCCTCGTTATTAAAATTACATATATACCCATTTCAGCCAAATCGGTCTAATATTTTTTGCGTAAAAGCATAACAAACAGAGAGACAAATATATTTTTATACCGAAAACTATCCCATTTTTCAGGATAAAAAGTATTCTATATTCATCCTCTGCTTCTAATTTATATAAACTGAGTTTCGGCCAAATCGGTCCAGTAGTTTTTTCGTGAAAGAGCAACACACAGACAAACAGACAGAGTTACTTCGGCATTTATAATATTAATAGGGATGAATACATGAAACAAAAAGAAGATTTTCTTGATTTGTAATTTACTTATTATAGTCACTTTATGGCATGTTTTTTATGTTTTTTGAATTTCAGAAAGGTCATAATGACTTTAGCCAGAGTCTGCTTGATGAAATGGAGTCAATGTTCCGCAGTTTAGACGGTCGACGTCGTGGCGAATCGGTTAGTCTTAACGAAATATTGTTTATCTTCATTTTAGCTAACATGATAATATGACATCATCATCATTCGAGCGTTAAATCCCGGTTGCGTCCGGAGCGTTCACTCCGACGCCCTGGGTCCGCTTACCTACTTTTTCTACTCCACTTCGCGCCATCTTCGGCATCCCCCGTTTTGAGACCATTGGCACGCATGTCATCCTTCACAACGTCAAGCCAACATTTTTTGGGCCTTCCCCTTCGACCGGGACCTGGCGGAGGCGGCATGACTAGACATTTGTTCCCCACATAATTAGCCGGTCTCCGTAAAACGTGCCCGTACCAGCGTAAGCGACACTCTTGCAGTTTGTCTGCTATGTCACGGACATGAAGTTTGCCGCGGATGCGGAAGTTCCTGACCCGGTCTTTCCGCGTCACTCCACACATCCAACGCAGCATATTCATCTCCGTGACGCGCAGTTCTTGCTTGTGTCGCTCAAACTTAAACATGATAATATGGATTCACTTAAAGATTTCTTACACGACTGACTTGAAATTAAGACCTTTATTGTCCACAATACACATAATTGTAAATTTATGTTCATAAGATTAAATATGCAAAATTTATAAACTAGTACAATGAAAGAAACTGATCCTAGGTCATCGAAGTTAATGCAGGGCTTTGACCCTGATGATGACCTAGGATATTTAGCATAATTTTTTGCTCTATATAGGTATTATAAACAAATAGAAAACCCTGTTGCCGATTTCTCGCATTTCCCGCTACTTTAGAGCTCAAATCATTTAAAAATATTCCGACCAGTCCTATCCTATAAATTATAGCAATGTCCGAGGGTGTAATATCGATAGTTCTGTTTTTTAAAACTTTTGAAAATCAAAAATGAAATTTTACTTGATATTCAACTCCTTAAACTAAAAATTCTAGATTTGTTTTGCAGAAAACAGTTAAATAGATGGTAAATTTGACTTTGACCTTGAATAACTTTTGACCGAGATCACTTATACAAAAATGACTACATACCTTTTTTGTAGAGCGTTCAATTCTCTACAAAAATATTTCAAGACTTTTACAGTACAATACATTGCTGGTTGGATATAAAAATCAGAAGATAAAATTTCATTGTTTCTGTGTTATTGTTATGGGAAAACGAAAGGTGGCGACACTTAATATTAGTATTAAAGGCCATTTTACAACGCCAATTTTGACATCTAAGAGAAACTATTTCTTTTCTTTTTCTGAATCGCCCTAATAATATATAATTTTGGCTCATATATAGTCTGTTGTTCTGCTGGCTGCCAAAAGCTAGAGGTTCTATCAGAGGTGAATTAGAGTACTTCATACCACTTCAGTCGCTGAATCTTTACCAAGCACAAGTGCGGTCTTGCTCGTAATACGACTGTCATCTTTGGGATGGCTCAGTCAAATACCAGCACACTCGAGTCAATGGAGAAACTAGGACACTGATAGGTAATAAGCGACTATTCGACGATAGGCTTCAGAGCCTAGTCTAAGTCGCTAGTTTGTCGGTATTCTATAAGATACACTTCGGCGAGTGTACCTCGGAATTGTGCGAACTAAGTCCTCCCTCACCATTTTACCACCGGACAAGCAGACGTACAGCTCACGCCACCGATGTATTGGAGAAATACTATCAAAGCCGACGAAACGCTATGCTTCCACTTTTATCATATGTACCGCTGAAGAGTAGCGTTTTTCACCGTCGTCTGTTTTCCCTGAAAAATACAATGTAGGTGTCTTCAAGTCTTGCGTGAACAGGTATCCTCAAGGTAAACGTGCTCCACTTAGTCTGCATTTCCACCTGACATCAGGCGCAATGTCGGTCAAACGCAAACCTATCATAATATATAAAAAAATGTCATTTCTTTAAATTTGACCTTTAATACTGTAGACTATTTATCAATTTTCATTATTTCTATTTTGAAGAAGTAATATCTATTCCAAAATATAGTAATATAATATGGAAAATCAAAAATTTCAAACCTTTCCATTCGATAAACCATAAAAATTGTATATAGCTAATGAGTTAAAGTTTAATATCTCAGAAAATATGGATCTAAGCAATTAGGTCTAGAAGACTTTTTTGTAGGCAATTAAATTTCCAACAAATTTGCTATTTATATTTTTTTATAAAGTCCATTGCTTCGGAGATAACAGCAAAAATACTAGAATTTTAGAAAATCAACTTCAGAGGCGTGTACAAACTCACCAGTGTCATATTCGCCGCAATAGATACTATTTTCTACAATAGTATACAATTGTTTAATTCTGAGTAAATCGCGTCCAAACCCGATGTGATAGCATAAAATGCGCCTGAGTAATAGAAACAAAAAAAAATATTGATTTAGGTGTATTTTATATGGAAAATCTTTTCAAGCTCAGGACTTAAAATTAATATAAAGACCGGTTTTTTCCCGACATATACAAAAAAATCATATATATGTCCATTTTCGGTATTAAAACTACATTTAAACAAAATTACAGCAAAACCGATCCAGTGCTCCTAGTAGTTTTCCGTCAAAGCTTAACAGAGTGCTCCTAGTAGTTTTCCGTTAAAGCTTAACAGGCAGATCAAGTTCCTATCGCATTTTTATAGATGATGATTTTTTATATCTATGAACTTGAGAAATGATGGATCTCCCATACAAACTTTCATCACTTATTTCAACCTATTCTAGTGCTATCTACCTGTAAACTACATAAACGACAAAAATGACCAAAATGTCCGAAACGGCGAAATTTACCAAAATATCCAAATTTATCAAAATGTTTAGAAGTCCAGAATAACACAAACGATCATAATGGCAAATCACAAAAAAAACAAAACCTTCTACTTTCTGGGATAACCTTTACATAAATCTATCCCATTATCCAGAATGAAAAGTATCCCTTGTCCACCCTCGGTATTAAAATCACAAATATATCGAATTTTAGTCAAATCGGTCCAACAGTTTTCCCATAAAAGCATAAAAAATAAAGAGACAAATAAATTTTAATCCCGCAATCAATCCAATTTTTCGGGATAAAAATATCCTACTTTCATCCGCGGCATAAAAAAAATATATATACTGAGTTTCAGCCAAATCGGTCTTTCCGTTAAAAGGGAACACACAGAAAGACAGACGAGCAGACAGACAGACAGAGTTAATTTCGCATTTATAATATTAATAGAGAGAGAGAGATATATATATATGTATATATGTATATATATATGTATATATATGTATATATGTATGTATACATATATATATATATATATATATATATATGTGTGTGTATGTGGGTGTGGGTGTGTATATTAGTTCAGTTTCCTTTGTTATTACTATTATATTCACTTACAGAATACTTATGAAGATCAAATTCAAAATCTAACTAAGATGTGTCGCAACGCCTACATATAATTATATACAAACTTAAATTACTAAAAAAGGTCAATGATAATTTATATATTTCATTTATAGGAGCTTTACTTGGATAAACGGTAAGATTGGTCCAGGTAGTAGATCTCGTAGAATGGTTTGCTTTACCTGATTTATATTAAAAAACACATTTTTATCGTCAAGCAAGTGATAATCTGTTTTGATTTTAATACTGATATTTACTTAGTAACATTGTAGACATTATAGATTTAGTTTAGATTGCACGTAATTTTGCCATAATTATTCAAGATATATATATATAGAGATATATATACAAGACTATTCTTGTTATCGACTATAGTAGTCGTACAGTACAGATAGTCTGCAGGCCTATGAAGTTTAAAGTTCGCGTCGTCATCGATGTTGAATAATTAAATGCTTCATGTTTCCAGTAAAATTGTCACTCTTTTTTCTAGAAACATTATATCTTTGAAATAATTATTAATGCTTATTGTTATACCTCTAGATAGCTGTTAATAAGAGAAATGCAATATTTAGAAAATTACAGCTACATTGCTAAAATTATTTCACTTTTTTGTTCACGCAGGCGTAATTCTGTTAAATTTATATTTGATTATAGCAAAGGCAGCTGGTTATTACTTACATTTGTTGTTTTTTTCTCTTTAGCCCTTACGATACTTTTCTTGAAGAAATTTGGAATGATAGGTTTTATAATAAATAATATTTTACATTTCAGAATCCTGCAAATAAAAACTTTAATCCGGATAACGCTTCGAAGTAAGTAGAAGAAATATATTATCTTTAACATTATAAAATTCGAAACATGTTGTGTCTGTACATTGAAGCTATTTAAAAAGAACTACTTGAACACTATACTTATGTAAAAAATAATTGGCTTGTATTTAAAAAAAAATGCATTATGTAAATAGAAATGCAAAATTGTAGCAAAAAGTAGCGAGCAATGAAACCACTGTTTAAAATATAATCCTTTAATTTATTTTATGAAAATCATAAAATTACATTAAATTAAGGAATAGAAGAAGAAGAAGGAATAAACAAGAATATGTGACCTTAATAAAAACTCACATACAGGTTCATCAATCTAATATAAAGTTTTGATTGGTGATTAAGCCTGATTAAAAGACCCAAAAAAGTCTTAAGGTGGGGAGCCTGAAGGACCTACTTTTATTAATAAAAGAAAACTAAGATTAAGAAACTTACGCTAAGACCGCCCTACAAACACCGGAGTGAGATCACTTTGATACTTTTGTGTTTGAGTATGCACTGTTTGCTACAACTCTATTAATTCATCAAAAAGTAATTCTGTAACATACTTCTTCTTCTATACAAAACTTATTAAGAAATATAAAGAAAAACAATATTTAGCTAGAGGTGTTGCTTTGCGGGGAGTTTCTGACCGCTTCTTCTCCTCAACAGCATTAACACGTTGCGAAGCGGTGTACATAGAATAGGAAGTAAAATGAAATTTTAACTTATATGTTTGACCTTCAAAAAGTGTTCTCCAGTGGAACTTATTTTGAATAAAAACTTTTAAATTTGAATATGACTTTTATGTAACAGAAACCTTAAAAACGTTTAAATTTTTCAGAACGCGCACAATTAACAAAACGGATAAGAAGAAAAACGTCAACACAGGCATAATGAAGCCCATGTCTGCTCACGACGAGAAAACTTTGGACACGGCGGTCGCTTTAGCCAACGAAATAACCGCCAAGTATGTTAACATTCTGTAATTACTGACCAACTATTAGAGGTGGGTTAGCTATTTAACAAATCAACTAATTAGCGATTGTTCAGAGAATAGCCACATCCAAGTTGTCACCCACTTCGCAAATAGGCTAATTGTTGTCGAATAAAACAGACAACTGACAAATGTATAGCCTAGCCGTCAGCAGTCGGCTGCCGGTTGGCGAGTCATTTGCCCATTGGCCAAGAAGCCATCAGCTGGGTTGTTAGCTAATTAACAAACATTAGCCGGATGGCTAAGTTTTTTGGAATTTTGCATGGTTAATTATCACTACCAAAGGAAGATCTTCCAGCGAAGCTGTTGTTATGCCTCGCAGGCGTAGGCCCATCTATTATTGTTGGAAATATGTATATATATTTTGTACGTGTCAGGAATCGTTTGTACATACATACATAACTTCACGCCAGTTCCCTTGCGGGGTAGGCACGAACAACAGAGCGCCATTTAGGCTTATTCTTACACGTATTCGTAGGAATCGTTTGTGAACTCAATTATTTACACAGCGCCATCTATTGGCTTGTAAGTGCTCCATTACAATATAATAGACTAATCGGCAGACAAATATACATATTGCTAAGCAAGTGACGCTTGTGTTATGGGTAATAACAAAGAACTACTCTAGGGCGATTCCAGACCTCCAAACAGACCATAATAAGTAACGGAGAAATTACGTTTCCTAAATTTACTATAACAGAAATCGAACCCGGAGTCTCCGCGTTGCACTAAGGCAGGCCGGCAAAGGCTTTTAGCCCGCTCATCCACAGAGGCCGTCAATTTCACAGATTATGTATATAGATATAAAATTCGATCGTTGTCTGTGATTAGGATGACTGAAGATGAAAGTATGAGATTGTCGTGCATATATTTTTACAGTCTGTATTTTTTGCAGTGTAGTTTTCTCTTTTAACGCTTTTTCATACAATTACAATGACTTTGTTTGAACCAGGGAAATATAGTATTCTTGTTCGTGTTGTGTTTGAATGATGCTAATTATATAATTTATTTTTCAAGGTCAATGAACGATCTGGGTGTAGTGAAACCACAGAAGTCCCCAAGCGAACGCCACAAATTCCACTTCAAGTTTCCACATCTCACGCTCCACCATAAAGATAAGTCGAGTAAGTATTCAATTTATTCGCTGGCTAAAGCAGGCAAACAAGCAAACTAATGAAGCGTACTTCCTGCTAATCTTACTGTAATCAAAAACCATAGTATGTATATATACTTTCCGGCACGAAACTTGAGCGGTCGGCGGAATAGTATGGATCGTTCTGCACATTGATTGCCCGTGTGAACAGATTTATCGACATAATGATAATATTATGTTTTGTCTCGTTATTCAAAAGGGATGAGAAATTATTCTGTTCGTAAGAAAAAGTAGACAAAATAACGTAGACGCATTGCAATGGCCAAGATTGCTATGACCCGTCTAAATAAAATATGGAAAGTTGGACAGATTTTAAAGAGGACAAAAAGCGCCCAGTCTAGATCCAGACCTATCCTTGTCTTCCCCATATTTTTGTACGATTCGGAAACTTGGACTATAAAGACAGGAGATAAATACAAAATTGTATTGCTTGAAATGTGGTGTTAGCGTCGAATGCTAAAAAATTCTGTGGACAGCTCGCCATTTCCATCGTTGGTGATCGCCATAGATTATTAGCACCTATAACGGATATTGAAGTACTTTGGCCACATAACTCGCAAAAATTCAGATCCCATGTATTTGAAAATTGAAGAGAGAGAAGAGAGAAGAAATTTCCAAATAGGTGGATCGACCGCGTTGGTGACCAGCTGTGTGTATCGAGAAGTTCGGCGATCTTCCTCAAAAGCGATCTCGGCGGAGAAGAGTATTTATTCACTTTCATTAAAGTCACGATCCTCAGCAGTGAGGGAACGACTAAGAAGAAGAAAAAGTTATCGCTCAACAATCGTGCCGGGCACTATAGCTGGCTCACGAGCTGGAGCCGACAAAGCGAAGACTGCATGTCACTGTATCCACACGATTACAGATACGATTCGCAGATTAGTACGCGGTTTAAATGAAAATGGCTAATATCGCCTATAGACATTTGCAACTACCGGAGCAATGAGATCTCGTTGCCAGTCTTTGGGATAGAGGGGGGAGGGGTATGAGAAAGGAGGACAGGGAGATGAGATATAGCTTGATGTATGGTAACGGGGCAAGAGTCATCTCTTTACCCATTCCCATCCCCCCAGATGGTGAAGAGACAAGATTAGCTGAAGGCCAATAATTTTACGCCGGTACTCTGAGAGTGCAGCGTGGTGATCCCAGCTTGGCTTTACCACGTCCAAAACTGAAGTTTATTACTGTACTATAAATAAATTGGACAAGTGCTTGGCAGTCCGCGCTCGACGAAGGAATGCGTAGATGTGACAAACGTCGTTTGTTTTCGTCATTTGGCTACGGAACCATCAATAAGCAATTTATAAAAAATACTCCGTGTCTTAAATATTGTATAATAGTTTATATTATCATTGAAAGTATTTTTAAAACTTTATAGCCTTCTCTTTTTTTTTCTATTTCCTATGTCATAATTTAAAAATTAGAATACGATTAGGCACAGTTTTTAAGATTGCAAACTAATCTCTTGCTATTAACCTTATTAAAAATCGATATAGAACATTACTATTTTTTTTTTCAAAAAGTGAACCCCGACAGTGATAAAAAAAATGCAACCCTTAGTTATGGTGGCCATTCCTAATCTTATTTTTTTACGATTTCACAACTTAACCTTACAGAGACTACATGTTTATGTCTAATTTCATCCTCATTTCATTCGATTAAAATACTGCGAAAAACTGGATGATTTTTGCTAAATTGGTTAATAGAACCCTAAAAATATATTTTTGACCTTCTTAACCGGGTTTTATTATCATTTCTATTATTATACCATGTTAGTATCAAACATGTTTTTTTTAAATGTATGCTAAAATTTTTTTTTTTACCCTCATAGCAAAACAAGAACGTCGCAACTTCAGCGAAGAGGCAAGAAGTGTTCCTGATATACAGGTTAGTGTGTTAATTGTCTTTATATATAAAATTCTTATGTAGTGTGTATGCCACTGAACTCCTAGGTGGTTAGATACATCTTGATGAATTTTTTTGTATGTTCGACGAGTAGGTCCCAGAATGGTTTAGATTCACAATTGGATCCGATAAGTAGTAGCGCTGGAATCGGGTTCCAGGATTTTGATGTAATATTTTGTGTGTATTTGAGTGGGTCCTTAGTATAAGCTTAGCTAAATTCACAATTCAATCCGGTAGATTGGTGCTGGAATCGGGTTCTGGATTTTTATTTTTTTCAGAGCAAGACAATGTAAGTTGTTTTATATAAATTAAATATTACAATAACTGATCAGATTATACTTAGTCGATAGATATCTTTTACCCGAGGGCCATAAGAAAGCGGCCGCCTTTGGATAATCGCTGATTTTTAATTACCTGGACTAAAATAACAGCTACGATCGATCTTTTTTTATTTTACAAGCTTGGAGCAGCTCGCCACTGTGAGTTGAATCCAATAGAAATTCTGTAGGATTCAACTCATTTACGTATCAAAAACTAATAGGTCGATCAGAGCCGTCGTTTTAGTCTAGGTAATTAAAAATCAGAGTATATTGAAATTGACACGTGTCTATATATAGTGTTATAAGACATATCATAATTTTTCATTTTATGTTGATACTTCTTGTCATACGGACCCGAGAAAACGACTTCTTTAGGCCTCTGGCTAACGAAGAATCGGGCCTGAAATATGAATAATATATGTATAGAGATTCCCAATTTAACTCTTTGTTTATATTTCTATTATTGCTTCTTTGTTTATGTTTACGGTGGCAGCGGGGAGAGTGAATGCCAGGGAATGCTATGTACGACATATGTTGTGTTTACGTACCTGCTCTGTTCATCTCTGGCCACTTTCCGCTAGCTGCGGAATTTGCTTTTATCTGTGCAGGAACGGAGAATGAATACAATTTCCTGCGTTGGGGCGGCCTGTCGTAAGAGGCGACAAAACAACCCACAGCCAGGTGGTAGGGTATTTGTTCGACTGGATGGCGACCACCCCTGGTCTAGAGTATGCCGCCATAACAACCTTGTGTTGTGTTCCGGCATTAGTGACCAGGTTCCGGTCTCCTTTAAGAGAGCAGCAGCGCATTTGTAGCACGTTTGGTGTTGCAAATGTCCATAGGCGATGGTAACCGCTTTCCGTCAAGTGGGCCGTGTGCCTGTCTGCTGAACTCCTGCAAAAAAAAGCTGCCGAGAAAAATAAAATAATTAAACTAAATAATTAAACCTAGCAGTAAGTAGGTATGTTTTAGTGCTTGGCTCAAATGTTTACACCCGAAACAAAATAATTCATCCAATATATAATGATCGAAAAAATAATTTGGGGAAAATATCTTCACATATTAACAAAGATGTGGTTTTTCTGGAATTTCCAAAACTCTATCTGGAGACGTTGTAAACGAGACAAAAGTTGTATATAAGGTATTTTGTATTGTGCTTGTGTTTCTCTAGGCCACAATAACGGAGGAGAGTAGACAGGCGTACATGAGTCTCATAGAGGAACCTACTAATTCTTCATCTCTAATGTCGCACATCACGAATGAGGCGACCGGTACTCTGCCCAAACCATCGACAGCCCTAACATCGGCTTCTAGAAAGACCGATTCTCAGACACGCTTCAATTCGTTGCAAAAGCAAATGCCGTTGTCGGTTGTCAAAAAGAGGTACGAACATCCGTTTAATTCTAATAACTAAAACATATCACAGCCCCATTCCTGCTATTACAATATTGTCGGTACGATCGACCACGCGTCATAATCGCCATTTTATCATACTAAAACAACTATTATGACGCCAGTAGTGGACCATTCTGACGGTATTGTTATAGCAGAATCGGAGCGCAGGTCGTTCACAAGGGACTCGGACAAATAGTTGTTAAACGGGCTTAGTCTAGATACCCGGGTATTAAGTTTACTGTAACAGTAGAGTAAACGCGGTCGAGATGCGAGCACTGCGCAAAATCTGCGGAGCGACGCTCGCGGACCGCGTTCGTAATACCGAAGTAAGAAAGAGAGTTGCTCTGAAAGAGAGTGTCGGGGTGAAGGTAAGGAAAGAAATGCTCCGGTGGTTCGGGCATGTGCAAAGAATGCAGGATGAAAGAATGACTAAACAGATATACAATGCAAAAGCACGACACACCTTCCATGATCAAATTGATCGTGTACTAGCAGAAGGTGATGTCAGGAGCCTTAAGAACAGACGAGCGTGCGTGACAAGAGTTATGAATGTCAAAGAAGCAAGTGAGATGTGTATGAATAAGCCTGAATGGCGCTCTGTTGTTCGTGCCTACCCCGCAAGGGAATTGGTGTGAAGTTATGTATGTAACAATCGCGATGAATTGCTTGATCACTGGCATCATAATCGTTGCTTTGAATAATTCCGAACCTGTAACATATCGAAGTAAACAGTAACATAATGAGTATTAATAATAATCGCTTAATGAACTTATAAAAAAATATGTTTTATTTTTATTCTATATTTTATTCAGCAACTAGCTGACCCGGCAAACTTGTTCATGTTTACTATATCCAAGTATTTTTTTCATCTTTCAAGCCTTCCCTGGACTTCCACAAATAATTCAAAACCAAAATTAACCAAATCAGTCCAGCCGTTCTCGAGTTTTAGCGAGACTAACGAACACCAATTGATTTTTATATATACAGATAAAATTATTTCCGTAATTAATTAAAAAAATGTCTGTGTATTTTCAGGGTTTCCATAGAAGATTCTCCTAAAAACGAAACTAAAGGAGTAGTAAGTATATACTTTTATAAGTTTTATAATTATATCGTTCTATATATACATTTATAATTCTTCTTATAAATGTGTTTGTATATATTTTATTAATAAACTAATTTACGTATTTCTATTTAATTTATAAAATATATCTGTTTAAGTTCTACTTAATAGGCTGCACGACTTACATCGCCAGATTAGGTTAAATTGTTCCTAATGTTAAATGTTGCCTGGAAGAGATTGCTTTAAGCGATAAGGCCACCTAATGTTTCTACCATGACGATATTGTAATCGTGCATTGAGTTGTAATTAAAAATCAAGAGTATAAATATATCATATTTTCTTGTCGTTGTTTAATATTAATTAGCTGACCTGTCTGTATTTCAACAATCACGTATCGGCATTAAAACCGTCCTCCCTCTCAAGTTGGAGCAAACAATGTACATTTATAAAATTTCATTAAAATCGGTTTCGGAGGTTAGATTTTTGTATATTAAAATAGTTAATATTGTGCGGATTGGCACGTAAATATAGATAATAAAATAGGCTTGCAATTAAATACTATATATACATGTATAATCACAGATATACGATGATATTATAAATTAGACATATACATGTATTTTATTTTTACAGATTCAAAATGTGTTACCCCTTCCACCACGGAATACAAAACCAAAATTGATCGACCAGCGTCGACATATTCGTAAATATCCATTGAAAATACCAGAGCATGAAAATGTTTATGAACTCCCTAGTACAAGCGGGACTGCTATCTACCAGAACGCAATGTCGTGTTCAGTAATTAAAACAACGCAACATTGCGATGATAACCATGAAAATGGCATCGATGTTCGTGACGCACCGGATTCATCGAAAACCTACACAAATCCCTTTAAGCCTCGTAGAGTGGCGAATCCATTCGACTACGTCGACACTGTCGAGGTTGATTTAGACACGGGCCTTATCATGGGTGAAGAAGGATACAAAACTGATGATAACAAAAATAAGGGTGTTGATAGAAGTGGCGCGATGAAAGCGAAGAATACTCTAGTTAAAGGTATGGTTCGAGGTTCAATTCTACTATTAGTATCTTGTCAAATTGCCTCAATCGTAGGTTTGCCCGTTTTCGGTATTCTGCTAATTCCAATGGTGTGCCCGTGGCCCGTGGCACGCATGCATCTTTATAAGTGAAAATTCTCGAAATGTTCAATATCTTCAACATTCATTTCGGCTAACAACATCTCTGCTAATGGCAATACCAATTTTTGTGTACTATTATTATTCTACCGCGACGATATCGAGGAGATATTGTGGATTTAGTAGATTACCTTATTGCCACTATCGCAATGGAATCGTACATTGAAAGTGTTCGCAACGCTAAGATATTGAAATAGCAAAATTGGGTCGCTGTTGAATCTGCTTGAATATCAACGTCTCAACAGTTGAGACGACAACGGTTAGTCAGAAAATGTCGAAAGCACGACTATCGTGCCATGTTAGACTCCCGAATGTTGCCATTGATTACATTTCATAATGAAGAATTCAACTGAAGAGTGTTTTTTTTATAATTTTTTTTCGTTTTATTATTTTGTTTACTGAGGGCCGCTTGCATAAGGTTTCTTAAATTTATTTAAGAAAAACAAAACGTATTTACATACATACATACATACATAACTTCACGCCAGTTCCCTTGCGGGGTAGGCACGAACAACAGAGCGCCATTTAGGCTTATTCTTACACACCTCACTTGCTTCTTTGACATTCATAACTCTTGACATGCACGCTCGTCTGTTCTTAAGGCTCCTGACATCACCTTCTGCTAGTACACGATCAATTTGATCATGGAAAGTGTGTCGTGGCCTTCCACGACTTCTGCATCCATCCACTTTTGCATTGTATATCTGTTTATTCATTCTTTCATCATGCATTCTTTCTATATGTCCGAACCACTGGACAAAACGTATTTAACACCCTTAAATACAATTAGCGTGTTGCATAACGCAAAATTGCCGCTAAATATGTTTAAAGAACTGTCAATTGGTTTTGTGTAAAACGTATTTAGGCAGTTTAATATGATTAACTAATTTTATTGAAAGGCGATCGTTATGCAAGCGGCCGTTAGTTATTACCAAAAAAGTCTGACATGGCACGGCATATTGGATCTTTGATGGGTCATTTACGGTAGAGTATTGGTTTTTAAACAATTTTGTTGTGAGTATACTGTACATTCCCCAATAGTGGGAGGCCCGTGCCTCGCAGTGGGACGCTTATGGGCTCTTATAATAATACTATAGTGTGAGTACAATCTGTACTTCGTTATATTATAATAGCTGAATTGTATATACCTATGTTATTTGGGTAACTATTACTAGATAATTCCTCAGTAGCCGGACCGTTGCAACCTGGCCAGGCAAAGTTACCAGTAGGAGCGAGCGGGAGGCAATATATATATGGGTGAGATAGTATATCAGGTGTTTTGCGAACTAGCTGTTTTTTTTTTTAAATCTCCGAGCGAACGAAATTACTCGAGCTTTGGATTTTTTGGGGCTTGTATATTGTTATTTTCTTTTTCTTCTTTATTTTTTTTCTTTTATACTTGTTTCTTTTCAAAAAATGATTTACAAAATGTCTTGGTTCTATTATATTTCCTGTTGTTTCTAAATTTTTACAATAATTTTTCCAAATTGGTTAATATTGTTATATATTTTTGTTACTATTTTACACATACAAAAGGCGCTTACTTTCTAACTTAGCTTTCTTACTATTGCTTAAGCAAGCTTCTATCTTACTCTATTTTATCTTTTCTATCTTGTTTCTTCTTACTTCGAATTTCTTACGCTATATGCTTCATTCTGTTTATTTTCGTTGCTTTTACGCTTTTTGTATATTTGGACTACTATAATACTTCTCTGCTATTCTTACTTGTCTGTCTATCCCTCGTTTAACTATCCCAAGGCAATATTTTATAAAGTCCTCTACGTTGCATTTGGACGTTAGTTCGGCCATATTCGCGTATGTAATTTCGACGCGAAGCTTGCTCTCACACTCATACGTCTCCTGGGAATAGGCCGGGCACCATAAATTAATATGCGGGACATCCTGCAATCTGCTCCTCATCCCAAATGCACCAGGGATTCTCTTTGCACCCGAACCGGTTCAGGTACTCCGAGAATCCCCCGTGCCCCGTGAAGAGCTGAGTATTTTGGCCGTTGAGGCGGAACTATCTTGAAGGCCCGAGTGACTTCAGGGAAAAATAGTTTCGTAACGGATAATTACCTATATTGCGCATTATCAGTTTTGTCCATTTTCAGAACATGTGTCTGTGGAAGATTTATTAGAGTTCGCGAATCGGAAGCCGCGCGGCCGACAAAGGGGCGTCGAGTCCGACGAAGTTAGGATTATGAATAAAGTACTCAAACAACAAGTTGGTATCGCAATACAAGTGTTCATTAACTGTATACAAAGTGAATTTTTAAGTGGGCCTTCAGGGTCAAATCCTAAAATATATGAAATAGCGAAAAACGCCTTAAGGAGTATCGATGCTAATTTTGATGAAAACTACAATGCTATCATTAAATATTTGAAAAATCAATTTCCCTTAGTAGGCACCGAATCTTCAAAAAATAAACACACCTGTTTTATTATCACATCATAGTGTAGCTTGTCTAGATCGATTTTTCTCAAGGAATGTCAAGCGGAAATTCAATTCAATTAACAATTAATTTTCAATTAAACCTCGCGTCACTTTATTCTATATCGAGATGATGAAATTTGTTTATATTTTAATAGGCATCTATAAATGAATATCCAAACGCACATTATTTTACCTCAATCATTGAAATAAAACAATGATTAAACATTGATTGTGTTTTAATGAGGCGTGGTCGAATGCCCGACGTAATTTGATGTTTAATTAATGTACGGAAAATAGAACATTTCTCAAAAACAAGCCTTTCCCTTGGTTTACCGTTTGACATTCCTTGAAATAAATTGATCCTTACAAGCTACCTATGATTTGATATGTGTTTATTTTTTCTAATTCAGTCGATTAGATTGTTGACATGGGTAACAGATTTAAAAAAAAAATAATGACAGGTAAATTAGTTTCGAGACGTTTTTGCGTTTGTAGTAGTGTACCATCAGCGTATAAATAAATAAATAAATATGTTTTTATAAGAAGATACTCTATATGAAACTAATAATATTAAACGATAGTAAAATAATAAATGTTAATATTACACATCATTTTTAATACCAAATTGTGCCTGTTTTGAAGAATGACATTTGCTTCCCGATATTCCCTTCCCCTTTCCGGTGGAAGTTAATTATATTTCGGTTGATATAGAAACCAATTGAGCAGGAGACATAATACTGCTCGGATTGTTATTACACTCATTTTTGAAATATTTGTATATATTATACTTTAGTTTCGGAACTCTAAAGCTTACCTCGACCACGTTTTAACATCGGTGCGATTTTTAATAAACAAAGTTTATATCAAATAACAACAATTAGCAACAAATAATAAGACTGACCAATAAATAATAAGAATGAACCACGAATATGTAGTACATTATGGTACTAGTGTGTAACATTGGTGATTACCGCCGAGGCGCCATTGAGACTCGAGCCGTAGGCGAGGGTCTTAAGAGAGCCGCACACTACACACGTGTATCATACGACGTTTTTCAACACACTTGTGAATAAAATAACAACAAAAACTCATTTTATTTAGTAGATAAAAAAAGTTATATATGAGTGAAAGTTTTATTTATTAAACCGTACGAAAATTATCTATTTAAATAAGAAGTTGCATAAAATGAGCAAGCAGTAGGAACATTAATTTATTTGTTCTATAGAACACGATCTTTTTTTTTTAATAAAACCTTTTTTAAGAACAAAGCAACTCAACCAATAAAATTAAAAAAAAATCTATAACTCACTAGTGAGTTATAATGTTTTTTAGTCACAGTTTGATTATGGGTGTCATTCTGTGCCTAATTGCGGTGACCATAGAGCCACTTTATGAGCAAGTGTGTTGAAAAAATAATTAATGTATTAATTATCAAAATAAATCCAAATAGACCTAACAACAATAAGAAATGTAAATAATTATTATTTATTTGACTTTCACTATCGACTTTTGATTATAAATATATTATCTTTTTCAAAATGTAACGAACCCCTTTTTGCTGATTGTACAAGAATTTTCAAATTTCAAATTTAGAATTCCTGTAAATTTACAAATACTACTACAAACGCAAAAACTTCTCGAAGCTAATTAACTTATACCACTTTAGTCTTTCTTTAAGTGTTTTTCGCTATTTAGCACAGTTGTAGGATCTTGTCCTGAAGGCACATTTGCAAAATTGGCAATTAACCCTGTATAGATGTCTCAATTGTAGTATAGATTCGCATTTGACCATAACCTCGCCCGATGCTAGGCGAAGGTATGGTCTAAGATGGATGGACACGGGACTTGAAGACACCCTGGTAGGTAATGGTAACAGCAGACTCCGGCTATGATTGCCACTCTTGCGTTGCGTATATTGGAAGTAGACGCAAATCGTTTCGTTGGTATAGTTGATATGTCCCATAATAGAAGATAGATGACGCGATAACATTGAAAGGGGCACACGAAATTCATGATTTTTTGACACATATTTTGTCACATTCGCGACACTTCTCCAATCCCTACTGTGACACATATTTTGTAATTTTACAGCAGGAAATTATTAAACGAACACAGCAGTTCCGTAATTTGTTTTATTGCAATTTAATATTGTTTAAATTATTTATACCTACCTATCTGCTCACACAGATAGAGTTGGGAATATGTTGAAGATTTTCGTTAAGAGTTCAAATTTCATGTGTTTTGTTTAGTTTTTCAATTCATGGTTACTATAAAGATTTTTTTTATAATAATCTGTAGACACACATATACACAAACACACTCACATACACATTTTATCATCAAGCTAAACACGCTACACTTGTGTTATAGGTAATATACAACAGACACCCAGACCCTAATAAGCAATGGAAAGTTCTTCGTTCGTTTACGAAATTTACCATATTAGATTCCGAACCCGGAATCTCTGCACTTTAGGCTTTAGGCTGGCAAAGGATTAGCCCACTAAATCACAGAGGCCGTCAAATTGAATTCCTCTATCCCAATTGTATTTAAATTTGATTTTTTTTTCTACATACTTATTTATCATCACATACCTTCTCCACCAGGCAACACCAGAAGAATGTTTAAGAGCGTTGGAACTATGCGAGTGGAACGTTCATCAAGCGATAAAGGTGTCGCGTGTCAAGATATCGGCTGGTATTGAGGTGTCTCTTGGGTTGTGTTTACGTGAACTTGCCAAAGCAAACGGTGATATTGTAAAAGCTGCCGCGATTCTTATTCTTAATGAACAAAACAGTAAATAAATAAAATTATATTAAAATATGGTGTTTTATTTGTTGGTTTCTACCAGTCTCACTCATAATCAAGTAGACTGTGAGGGTTTAACTTGTTTTGGTACCTCTGGTATAGAGTTTACAAATAATTTCATAATTATATTGAATGTCACAGCTATACACATTTGCTCAGATCAGGTTCTTTTATCTAAGAATAAAGATAGGGCTCTACAAAACACTATGGCCCACTTTTACCCTTTTACATTAACCAGCTTCTGTTCGCGATTTCATAAAATTTGCTAGAAATTATTATCTATGTGTATCAAGTGCCACAAGTACTGGATTCGGTCAACCATTAAAATGGAATAATGTATGTGTGTGTGTTAGTTAATAAAAAGCCTCAAATAGATTTAATTATAATGAAAAAAGTATTTGCTAAACGTGTTGCTGGGCAGTTCACTTTTTCCCCTTTAAACAGCAATAACACGTTGCGAAGTTGGTGTACATAGAATAGGAAATGGATTTAAATTTTGACTTATATTAATAACCTTCAAAAAGTGTTCTCCAGTGTTATTTTGAATAATAACTTAAATTTGAATTGAATGCCTAATATAAAACTAACAATTCGGGGCGGGTCCTATTTTAATGAAGGAAGCCAAAAAACGAATCTACATAACTTATATCTATCATTGCTCGTGGACATAGCAACATAATTTCAATCTCGTAACTTTATAGACGTGTTTACCGATATTTGGAGGGATATTGGAGTATGAGAAGGGTTGCAAAAAGGAAGGTCAGGTAGACTATCGTTTGCGTCTCTGATTCTTTTGGCCCTGGCGATGTCTTTTATTACATTGAATTTAATTACATTGAAGGTAATTTAGTTTATAGATCCAAAGTCTCCTGATGGGGTGTTTGGATTCCACACACGCCTTCAGGGGTGCAACACTACCTAGTACTTATATTCGGGTATCTAACAGATTGCATCACGTATAAAGATTAACTGATTAATGTTTAGTAGTTATCTACTATGCAACTGTAACAACTGTACATACAAGCATACAGTACATACTGTCTAACATATGTAAGTATTTACGTAGTTACTTATGTTGTACAAAATCAAAGACAGTTGTATTCACTATAGTTGCTAAACGTTTGGCGCATTGCGGTATTATAATAGGTAGGCACCTTAGAATTGGATGAAATGATAACTTCCTCAACATCACAGAAAGTGTTTTGGGAATTTTACCGATTAGGGTTTCTCATCTCGTATGTTTTAGTAAAAAGTGAGCTAATAATATCCTTAGAGACTTTGGAAAAGATCAATACAATTAATATACTTGGCACAGAAACAAAGCAGAGAGGCAGAGACTTTAAGAGTCAACATTTTTAAAGGTACTCTTCTTTAGTTTATTTATTTATTTACAAATGTTTCTTGAGATGTAAGCTCGCAAAAAAGAACCTACTAAGAGTAAAAAATGGGCAATGATTTCAATATGACGTGTGATCTGATTGCGGCACCCAGAGTCAAATGATACGCCATCATTAATCTTAATTATTTTTTTAACAACTACGGACTCGAGTTCCGTGCCCTTTTTTACAACTTAATTTCTATGAAAGTTTTTCGAGTTCATACACGCTTATTGTTTATTTTTGTTACTGTGTGTGACATTAATTTAGTGATTTTTATATCGTGGTGTACCTTCAGAATAACTTATTATATTAGGCTCTTTCTGTGTCTTGGTTTGTTGTGAAGGGTGCGTGTAGTGCAATGCGGTGGTAGTGCGCGTTGGTGTGAGTATGTGTATGTAATTAATCTTAATTATCCGAAGTTTAGTTTAACTTAATAATTTCTTTTGCGACCAGTACATGTAATTAAAACGTTTTAAAATAAAAATCAAATAAAAACCACACATAAAACACACTTATTTCAATTTTTTCCCGTCGGTTCGTAACGAAATTAACAAAATCTTATGAATATATTATAATACGTCGTTGAAGTTACGAAAACTGAATTTATAAATAAAATATATATTTTAATCGCTGTTCAAAGTCTCGACATACAAAAATAAAAAGTTAATAGATAACAAATGTCAATAGGTTTATCTTTAAAACAGAAAACCTAATTCAAAAATAGTGTTTTGATTAATATATTTTGTGTTCACTCGAATTTATGTTCCACTAAATCTATAATTATTATATTGAATGGAATAAATAAATGACAGTAAATTGAATTCTATATACCTACCGCCACACAACGGTGTACTAAAATAGTAAAAATTATATAATTGGGGGCAGCCGCCATACTTATGAAGTAATTAAATTACGATTTTTTTTAATGTTTATAGTTAATTGTCTCATTTAACCGTAATCGGTTTAAACAAAAGACATTGAGTGGTGTTCGAGCTGTAATGTATTTTTGATGAAATGCTTTTTAGAATTTTATGAAACTCTTCACTGTCATGTCACTGCTCCGTCTGGGATGATGTTAGCGTTAGTGATCGATTCACGCAGATGTAGGGATGAGTTAATGCGTTAATTGTGATCCGGCATTTTTATTAATTGTTAATAATTTTAGACATTCACAGATAACGTATGTGTATATATTAATGCAAATGATCATTAACGGTTATTTTTAATGCCATAAACAAGACGCATTGGACACAGTTTCAAACACTAACATTATCCCAAACGTCGCAGGGACGTGAGAGAAATTACATACTTGCTTCAACTCAAAAAGATAACTAGGTATAATTCTTTATGGAGATGTCGCCGACCGTTTAGTAGACCTCTCACGCGACAAAAAGGCTGGAGTCTATTTTGCTCAAAGGCTAAGTATTGCTATTCAACGTGGTAACGCCGCCAGCCGTTTGGGAACGTTCCCGGCAAGTGACAATGGTTTGGGACCAATATTTTATCTATAATTATGCCTTCCTTTTTTTATTTAGTTCTAATTTTTAATTTTAGGTTTATTTGTCATACTGTAGTTTAGTTTTAGTATTTAATTGTATTTTTCTATTGAATAAAAGTACTATTAATTAGTTAACATTACTTAGGGATAATTTTCTTGATTGAAAAAAAACCATAAAGACTTACTAGGTATAATTATTATCTGCAATATCAGCCATAATATAGTATTAAGTGTATGCTGATCAAATTGTGTTGGCATAAAATTATTCCTGAATTTGGAAATGAGGAGTAAGCGAAATATACAGTTGATTTATCTCGGCGCTTAATATGAATATTTGAGTTGGAAAGGCGCTAACAAGCGTCGGGTCAGCAATTTGGGGCATACAAGTAGCAAGAATTAGGTCAATGGATGCGGTCTGCACGACATCGCAACAACGCCTACTGACTGGCACGGTTATGGGCGGTTCTCTTGTTGAAATTCTTTAATTACATATATATTATAATCTGACAATAGCAAATGCGGCCGGAATACTCCGCTTTGTTTCCTCTCTAATTCAAATCTTCGGGGATATTGATCTCATTTAGTATATTTTGAATAAAATATAGCTACTATGTCGATTGTGAGCTTGACAAACATTCGCATTGATATTTAGGCCAGGTTTCTGGGTCACCGTTCAAAACTTCGGATCTAATCCGTTTAAGAGGGTTTGGTCATAACTATAACCAGAGGTACTTATACGTCTCCTTTGTTTTAAGAGATAGGTATTCGGGAGCTTAATGGTTATTAAAGATCCTATATAATATAACATGTACATATAATACTAATAGGCATTTATTTTTCATAGAGTTAGGAAAAGGTATAAAGCACCATTTACAACAGTAATAGAAAAATTGAAGAAGTGCTTGGCAGTCCGCGCATTTAAAGCGTTTCGTAGAGATGACAAATGTTCCCTGTTTTCGTTATTTGGCTACGGTACCTGTAATCGAAAAAAATATCTCAGACTTTTTTTATTGCGAGGCTAGAAAACAGACAAACGGCCCATCTAATGGAATGTGATTACCGTTGCCGATATCTACAGGCTACATATTAGCAGCAGCAGCAGTGGTGATTTTACACTAAGGGCACTAGGGGCCAGTGTCCAGGGCGGCGAAATTTTTGAGGGTGGCAAAATTTGGAGTGTTAGCAAAAAAAAAATTTTCTGCTGCCAAATCTTAAAAATCGAGTTTACATTGGATATTTACGTTTTGAAGTCTAGTTGAAGTGCATAGATAATAGGGTGGTATTTTTCACGGTGCCCCACGTAAATCCGGCCCAGAGCACCAGAGGCGAAAGCCAACGCGTTGCCAGATTTTAGAATGGGATAGGGAATATTTTTTCAATCGCCTCTTCTCTTTCTTGTGGCAGGAAAGAGGGCCTTTCTATTATTTGTTTTCAACTTTTTATCTATACTGGGAAAAGAAATTGGGTAACTTTTTTCTTTTTGTCTTTTTTCTTACATGAAAACTTATTCTATTAGTAGTGTCTCCTCCGCGGCTACGTTGCGTGAACAACTTAGCTCTATTTCAAGTACATACAAATTTAATTAGGTGTTTTATATATACAAACCTTCAATACTTTAGTTTTTTGTTCAATTCACTACAATTAAAAAGAAACTAAGACAACTGCACAGCAAAACATAAAGAAAAATCGCAGCTAACCTGATTTGAAGTAAGTACCTAATACGTAATGAATGACATGTGGGCAACATGACAACGTATTTGTTATGGAATTACGGTTGAAGCGGTTGCAGCGCCATCTATTTTGATAATCCGTCCATTTCATGGAAATGACGTTATATTTTCGGGATAAAAGTATCCTAAGTATTAACTCGGGATATAAGCCGCCTCTGTGCCGACGTTTATTGGCATACGTTCTGTAGTTTCCAATATAGATGCGATTGCAGCGCCATTTTCTTTGGCTATTTTCGTTTGTCCCAAGGAAAAAACGTCATTTATCGGTATTAAAAGTATTCTTAGTTATGCCCCGGCATATAAGTTAGCTCTATGTCGAGTTTAATTTAAATCGGTTCGGTAGTTTTCAAGTGATGCTGTAACAGACAAACAGACTAAAATTCCGAAAATAGTATTTACGGAGTCTACTGGCCCGAATTACCTCCCCTGATTTTTTTCACATTTTTAAACGCATTGTACAATCTCGAACCATTGACCGATTTATTATATATAGTACTAGAGTTTTACCGTGAAAAACCTTAGTTAGAGCTCTGTTACATTTATATAAATTTAGCTAGGTTTTTTCCCTAACACATTTTTGTTTCTTGTCACTAAGTTCACTACAAAAAGAAAGAAACTAAGTCCATATATTCTACACAACTGCGCAGCGAAACATAGTGGCGAGTCGCAGCCAACTTAATTTGAAGTAACACAATGAAGCGATGCAGCCTCCGTGCAAGCAGGTCCACTGGTGGACCGAGGAGCTGGGCGAGATGCGAAAGGCAGTTCGCATCATCAGCCACAGGCTCAAACGCTGCAGGGCGCGCCGTCCTCCGGACTACGTCGCGGAAAATGGACTCGTGGGAGAGTTTAGGGAGGCCAGAAAGGCCCTTTCGATTGCAATACTGCAAGCGAAAGCCCGGGCTCGGGCCGAGCTCCTCGAGACGCTCGATCGGGATCCTTGGGGGCGTCCGTACCGTGGGGCCCGCAACACGTTGCGGCCTTGCACATCCACGGTCACGGAAACGCTCGAACCCGAGGTGCTCCGGTCGGTTATCGACGGACTCTTCCCGGATCCGGGAAACTTCACTCCCCCCAGTATGGGTCCACCCGTTCCCGACACCCCCACGGACGAGGAGCCTCACTTCATCTCCGAGGGGGAACTAGACGTTGCCCTGGACCGGCTCCGGGGCAGGAAGACGGCACCGGGACCCGACGGGGTTCCAGGTCGACTCCTCTTCCTGGCCGCTAAACATCTACGCGGCCAGCTGCGGGAACTGTTCGAAGCCTGTATTCGCGCAGGTCGGTTCCCATCGCAATGGAAGGAGGGTCGTTTGTGCCTGATTCCCAAGGGAGGTCGGCCTCCCAACGATCCGTCCGCCTTCAGGCCCATAGTGCTGCTGAACGAGGTCGCTAAGGTCTTCGAAAAGATCTTGGCGGAGCGGCTCGTGAAGCATCTCGACGCTGTGGAGCCGGGGCTTTCAGAAACGCAGTTCGGGTTTCGGCGGAGGCGCTCCACGATGGACGCCTTCGAGACGCTGCGAACGTCAACGGACGAAGCCGTCCAAGCGAAGGATGTCGTTCTTGCGGTGTCGCTAGACATAGCGAACGCCTTTAACAGCCTCCCTCATGAGACGATCAGGGAGGGGCTCCGCGCGCATGGAGTCCCCCCGTACCTCACGAGGCTGTTGGGCGCGTACCTGCAGGATCGACATATCCTTTGGGAGGGCGGTGAGTCCGGCAATCCCGAGTTAGGCCGGCGACGCGTCGCGTGCGGCGTTCCACAGGGGTCGGTCCTCGGGCCGATTCTTTGGAACGTAGGTTATGACTGGATCCTTCGGGTTCCGGTCCTGCCCGGGGTAGGGCTGATCTGCTTTGCGGACGACACCCTACTCACGGCACGCGCTGCGTCATTTGCGGAATCCGTGGACGTCGCCAACGCCGGGTTGGCGATTGTCGTAGATCGAATAGCTAGGCTGGGCTTGAGGGTCTCCCCCGGGAAAACGGAGGCCATCATGTTCCATAGGAAATTTCGTAATCCCCCCGCGGACTTGACCGTTTCGGTCCAAGGGGTGGCCATTAGAGTAGGGCCCCAGATGAAATATCTGGGGCTAGTTCTCGATGGGAAATGGCTGTTCAAAGCGCACTTTGAGCAGCTAGTTCCCAAACTCGTCAAATCCGCGGGCGCACTCTCGAGGCTGCTTCCCAACGTAGGGGGCCCGGGAGGTGCGACGCGGAAACTTTACTCTGGCATCCTGAGGAGTATGGCACTGTACGGTGCACCCGTCTGGTCCATTGCACTTCACCGCCACAACAGAACCCTGCTGCATCGGGCGCAGCAGGTTCTGGCCGTGAGGACCATACGGGGGTATCGCACAGTGTCGCGGACGGCGGCCACCCTCCTGGCAGGCGATCCGCCCTGGCATCTCCAGGCGGACGTCCTGACAGTGGTGCGCCGCACCCGGCAGGATGCCCTAGCTAGAGGCCTGACCTTCTGTCAGGTCGAAATCGAGGCGATCAGGAAGCGGGAAACCGCCTCCATGATCGCCGTCTGGTCTCAAGAGCTCGACAACCCTGCGGCCTATGGCGGCTACACGGTGGATGCAATCAGGCCACAGCTGACGGAATGGGTCAACCGCACCAGCGGCACCCTGACCTTCAGGACGACACAGATACTTACCGGACACGGATGTTTCGATAAGTATCTGTGTCGCATTGTGGGCTGCTTGCCTTCCCCTGACTGCCGCCAGTGCTCGCTCTGCGACTTGGTCAAGGCCATGCTGCAGAGCAGCGACAATTGGGGGGCTGCGGTTACTTTTTGCGAGACAGTAATGTCACTCAAGGAGGCCGCAGAACGAGACAGGGAGAGAAGTCCTGCAGCGCGTGCCAATGCGTCTTCTCGAGGTCGCCGGCCTTCAGCTGGCACCCGGAGAGGCAGGTACGCGCATTACTTCCCTCCCTGAGTTAGGTTCCGTTTACCGCGGGGGGCCTTTAGCTTGCTAGGAAGAGCAAAGGACCTTCTACCCCCGCACAACGAAGTGGGGTGTGTTCTCCCAGGGCACACTCCAGGCACTTTATTGCGCTGGATCGGCTGGGTGTAACTATGTTCTAAATCTCAGCCTTTCCAACACATTCAAAGCGCAGGGTCGTCAGGGAGGAGGGGGTTTTTAGTGGGTATTGGGGTTGCTCGCCCGTGCAGCAACGCTCGGAGTCTTCCACACTATTCTGTGACGTCGATCGCGGACGGAGCGCTGCCAAGAGCATACTATTGCTGCAGTGTTATCGCCCCCGACCGACGCGTGTCGTTCCCCTAGCAACGACCCAGTTTGTGCGTAAATCGGTTAAGCATTTTCCCTCGCCTCAAAACAAAAAAAAAAAAAAAAAAACACAATGAAGCGATGTTGTTTATAACAACGTAGGTATGTGTTAGTGAATTTAAAAAACGCGATTGTAGCACCATCTATTTTGCTAATCATTAAATTTCGAGTTTTTCTCATAGCCTACACATATCTGTTAACATTCGCAACAAAGCACCCGTGACTGCCAGTGAGCCAGTGAAGACACTCCCTGAGAACGCGACTGTGTGCAATTGTATTGTGTATGTGTTTGAGACCCGCGAGGCTCCGTTGGGTGATACGATATACCAACAATAGTAAGATTCTTTCAGAAGCTAAATAGGTTACATAACTGCAATTCTGTACTTATGTAAGTACATAATTGTCACGGCTGTTTCTCATAGGGGTGGCCAGAGACGATGGATTTCCACTTGCTGCGCATACAACTTTCGCTTAATGTACTTTACAATGTATTCATACCATATGCACGTCTATTTAAAGTGCTTTTTACTTAACGTTCTATAAAATATCTGCGATTTGATCATGGTGAGCACGTCGCGGTTTTCCGGCCCTAACTCTGCCATACATACTATTATCATAGTATATAATAATGAGTTTTTTTATTGAATGCGTTCAACAGACAGGCAGTATTCCCTGATGAAAAGCGGTTACCATCACCTATGGATATTTATGACACCAAAGGTGCTACTCATTCGGTTTCCTTTATTTGTAAATATAAGAATGTTCATAAACACTACTAATTGCAGAATTGTAACTAATGTTTATTGTTTTTAATCTGCTTTGTGGTGCTAAGCCGTGGCATTACTTAGAAGTACTTGCGGAAGAACAGCGCTGGTTGTGAAACTAGCATTATGCTGAGCAAGAGCTTTTTTAGGACACCACAATGAATTGTTAGATATATCATCATATAGGACTTTTTGTATCTTGTCCTAAATAAATATTTTTTGTTTCTTTCTTCTTCTTGCTTTCTATTCTTTCTTCGTCCCTGCACGGTTAAGTAAGTCAAATTGTCTACATACCGATTTCCTACATTCCGATACCGGAAATGTACCAAGTAGACTGTATATCCTTAAGATCTGTATCTAATTACTTAAATTAATTACCACTGTACGACTTTAAACAATAAACTTGTCAAGGTTTGTTCGAACATATTCAACTTACTCTTTCTTTAGATATACTATATTTGGTTGCTACTGAGATAATACTAGAAGTAAATTTGATCTAGGTTTACTCCATGTTTATTAATAAGATGTTATAGGTATACAGATAGAAATCTCTTATAATGAATACTTTCAAATTATTAGTTTCGTAGACCATAGATCCAATACCAACGTTAGATTTCGTTAATTTATTGTGTTACGTTTATAAAGTATATTTGTCACCTAAGATTAAGCAACATTGTTTGACTCTGTAATTTTTGGGATCCCGATACCTAAATGCAAAAATTAACCAGTGTAGCTCGCTGTAGATGTAATGCGGTATGTTTATGTGTGAGTAACCAGAGTATCTACCAGTCTATACTACAGAGGGACAGACTATCTGTTCCTCTGTCTCTGTGTTTTAACTGGTTATCTCAGGAACTGCCAAGGCTAAAGATAAAAATTTGGCACACTTGTACCTAAGTCTCGTGGCGGTATAAATATGTACCTATATACCTAGTCTTGCCATAAATATTGTAACAATGATTTTTTTTCTATTGCAAATAACATTTATAAATTTTACAGTGTGTTAGTTTAATACATGAATATAAAACAATTTAAAATAAAAAAAGCTTATTCAAACTAGTATCCATTGGCTGCAATACAGTCCTTTAAACGTTGAGGCCAATTATCAATAGAAACACGCACTCTTTCCATGGGAAAATTCTTCACTGCCAATCGTATGGATTGTTTTAGGAACTCCAAATTATCATGGCGTTTAGACCAAGCCGTACTCAGAGTACGGCAGTATGAATAAATCATAATCCAGTGGATTAAGATCGGGACTAGACGGCGGCCAGTCTTCAGCTCTGATGAAGTCCGAAACGTTCATTTCCAACCAAGACTGCGTGGACCGAGCTTAATGACTCGGCGCCGAGTCTTGCTGGAAGGACCATTATTGGTTATTGAACATGGTGTTGTTAAGGGGCTTAACTACCTTGTCAAGAATGGTATCTTGATACACTTGTGCCGATGTTTTGATACCTTTTTCACAAAAGTATGGCTCAATCAATCCTTCATAGCTAACAAACCACCAATCACTGAAGACGGATAATGTCCACGTTGCACTCTGTCGACTAATTGAGAAACTTCTTTAGAGCTTTGAGCATAAATACGGTCATTGTGTTTGTTAAAATGTTGCTCAATTGTAAAAAAATTCTCATCCGTAAACAAAAATTTTCTCAGACCTCACTTTGCGTACCGCTTCAGTAATTGTTTCAATTTTATCACCATATTCGTTTTTAAATTATGAGTTAAGAAATGACCAGTGCGTCTCTTATAGGTTGCAAGTCCTAAGTTATCTTTTAAAATACGCGACATGGTTCTAAGTGATATCTTCATCTTCCGAGATGAAATCTTTTGCTTTCGGACAGGATTTCTTCGAATTCTTTCCCTTACTGTTTTGACCACTTTTTTCGTACGAACACTACGTGGACGGCCAGATCTTTTTCTCTCACAAACAGAGGAGGTCTCAGCCCGGTACACAAACATTTGACTAATACCAAGCGTATGGAGAGTTTTAAAAATTGCATTTGGCTCCCTACCAACTTTGTGTAATGCAATCACAGCGATTCGGTTCTCTTTATCGGCCCACTCCATTTTAATATCGCAAAATGTTGTATGATGTATTGGCGCCAAAATGAGAAAACACAACGAACAATCATATAAAAATTACAGATTCCAAATTCAAATGTAATAATTTCTTTCTTTTTAATTGTAACAGTATTTATGGCCAGACTAAGTAGTGTCAGGTTTGATAACATCCAGCCCGAGACCTCGTCGGCGTCGGGATCGTGGCCTAATCCACAAGACAACTTGTGTTATTCTACTAACTACTTCGTTTTTCACCATTTAAAGACCTCTTTAATGTACCGGCTTATAACTATATACCTATACTGCGGGACGACTTCGTCAGATACGGTACTCAAATCACACATAAGATAATAAATAAAAACCGAGCAATAAATAACGGTACAACCATATAATTGTATATGGTTTGATGAGCGTTAACTAATTGTGTTAAATGACGTAGCACCTAAACAGCAGCATATTATAAATAAGTACGAATTTTGTTTATGTCTATTTTATTTCGTACATGGATGCGATATAAAATAGATATAAATATACAGATAGAAATTATTAAAGGCTATTAAGAGATTGAAAGAAAAGAAAACCCTCCATTTTACCACATGAGGGAGGAGAGGCGAATTAAAAAAAATATATATATACCTATAAGTATAACGGACTCGGGCTTCAGAGACGCTCAAGCTGTTCTGGATTAAAATTTCATACATAATATAAGCGGCAGTGTTTCTTAATATACACACTATCTACTGTATAAATGGCCGCATCTTATCTATATATTAAATAGCGGAGTAAATGTGCAACCCTCAGTAGGCCTTGCTTGTACAGTCTGCTAATGATATCCTTGGAACTTAGAGCGTTGAGGCCATGAGCAAGGCTGTGTCGAGACAAAGATCTTTCAAAAAGCCTAATTGATTCTTGAGGTGATCAGGGGGCTGATGTTTACCTCCTCGAACACAACAATATGGCGTTACAGCGAGGTAACGAAGCCAGCCTTTTGGGCAACTTACGCTTAGAAGACTGTGGCTTAGGCTCATTATTCTACTTATATAGTCTTGAGGAAGTAATAAGTAATACACATGTTAAGTATAATATTAATTATTCAGGTTTAGTAAAGATGATGATGCCTTGTGTAAGTTTATAACGATGTACAATTTATATACCTAGGTATTAGTGGTTGGATAAATATTTGAAGTCTAATCTACATATCGACGAGGCATCAATTGTTTTTTTATTCCTTGGTCGATATCCTTTCGTTACTTGGATCGGCTTTGCTCCTTGAATATTAATGAGTAGCCTATATGTATATCAATATTTCTTGCCTTTTATTTGATACTAACCTTCTACCCGCGACTTCGTCCGCGTGGAATAGTTACTTTGGGCCTACACTAACTTTAACACGCGACTTTGTTTACGTAGAAGGTGAAAATATTTTTAAATCTTAATGACTGCCCGCCGGCCTTGCTCATCATAAAGACATGTGAAGAAACACATCAGAAATGATCAAATACTACTGCGCGCGCAGTATTTGATCATTATTTTGCTGCGATGTTATTTTAAAACTGCCATATCTCCTAAGATATTCATTGAAATGTTGCAGGCTTTTTTTTTGAACTTTTAAAAGGGAACAATTCTGTCACACATGATTTTTACGAAATTTTTTAACCGTTTACGCAGCGGAAGCTCTCAAAAGGAAAAAAACCCGATTTTGAAACATTCTTCATAGGTACTCCGCTCCTATTAGTCTTTGCGTGATGATATATAGCCTAAGCCTTCCTTGACAAACGAGCTATCTAACACTGAAAGAATTTTTCAAATCAGACTAGTAGTTCTTGAGATTAGTGCGTTCAAGCAAACAAGCAAACTCTTCAGCTTTATATATTAGTTATAGATGATATGTTTTCTTTTACAATTCTATATTTGATACATTTATCCGTGTTATACATTTTATCCGTGCAGGAACGGAGAAAGAATACAATTTCCTGCGGCCGGGCGGCCTGTCGTAAGAGGCGACTAAATAACCCACAGCCAGGTGGTAGGGCATTTGCCCGACTGGATGGCTACCACCCCTGGTCTAAAGTATGTCGCCATAACAACCTAGAGTTGTGTTCCGGCATTAGTGACCAGGTTCCAGCCTCCCTTAAGAGGGCAGCAGCGCATTTGTAGCAACTTTGGTGTTGCCAATGTCCATAGGCGATGGTAACCGCTTTCCATTAAGTAGGCCGTCTGCCTGTCTGCTGACCTCCTGCAATAAAAAAAAAAAAAATACAGTGAATATGTCATGGCTATCTTGGGCATGTGTTGGGTGTTAGGGTGCGAAAATCAGCTTCGGTGCTCAGCAGAAATAAAAAAGGTAGTTTATTTTTAATTTTCTTATGCATTCGTCATGTCCGCCCGTCCATCTGTTTTTGTACGGTACAATCATTTTTCTCAGAAACTACTGGGTTCATGTGGACCAAATTTGACTGCAAGATGTAGTAGTCTATAACTATATGACGCTGACTAACTGAGAGTTGATTTTGCTTAAATGTATATGTCTATTTAGACCTTTTAAAACCATGACGGTGTTCTTTAATGATTTTTTTATTGAAGTCAGCGCCTCGCACCCCCTGCAGAGGGATAAAGACGGCTTTGGAATGTTTCTAAATAGAGCTGCCGCCATTCGTCCGTCGCCCGATCTGATTAGCAGAAGGCACAGAGTATTAAGTAGAAGAGAAAAAATCAGAAAAGAACATTATTATCAAGGATAAAATGAGGATATGATAATGGTAGCCCAAGGACTAAAAATAAGATAGCTTTCAAGGGACGTGGATTATAATTTTACTATATTTTTTATTGAATGAGATCAGCAGACAGGCTGACGGCCCAACCGATGGAAAGCCGTTACCATCGCCTATGGACATTTGTAACACCAAAAGTGCTAACCGATGTGCTGCTGCTCTCTTAAGGGAGACTGAAACTTGGCCAAGGTTGTTATGGCGGCATACTCTAAACTAGGGGCAGTAGCCATACAAAAGGACAAATAATCTACAACCTGGCGATGGGTTGTTTTTCCGTCTCTTACTGGCCACTGCCTGGCCACAGGAAATGGTATTCCTTCTCCGTTCCTGCAGTCAGTATAACGCGTAAAGGGTCTGTCTGCTGCAGCTCCAAGGCTTCTTTGAAAAAAATTATATCTATACTTCTATACTAATATTATCAAGAGGTAAAGTCTGTGAGTCTGTGACGTTGTAGGGGGTAATCTCTGGATGTACTAAACCGATTTTAAAAATTATGTTACTGTTCGAAAGCTACGTTAACAGGGAGTGTCACAGGCTGTATAACATGACGCTATATACCATGGGAGCGGGACAGAGCGCGGGTGAAACCGCGCCGGGCCGCTAGTAACTTATATAGTTAAAAAGGGCAGATAATAATGGTTTTAGTTGAGCGTGTTGCTGGAGTTTCATGCCGCTTCTTCTAACATGTATCTATTTATTGACTGATTCGGCAATAAAGTTGCCGCGGTCGGACTCGTGCGCAGGCTCGACGTAAAGCGAAGTTAGGCCGTGCCTTGCAACCCATTTCCTTTCTTCTCCCATACCTTGAAAGTAAATATTTCCTATGACACCGACTAACCTAGGAAAGTGCACAATATATCGACAACGACAGTTATTTTTAAATTCTTACAATATTCCGCTTAAAAAATATATATATAATTGAAATCCACGTATATAGTGACTCATCAAGATATCTCAGGTACTATAATACCTATAGACTTGAAATTTGGCCTTTCGCCAAGTAGAGGTCAGCTAAGAACGGATTTTACGGCATGCGAAGCTGGCGGGTAAGAGCAAGTTAATAAAATTAGTATAAGTTTTTGATCAAAAAACTGGATTGGTTTGAAGTAATATTGTTTTCTTCCAGTTCCTAATTTTAATCTAGGATCGCCTTTTAAGCCTGAATTTTGGAACAAAAACCTGAATTTATCATAAACATACGACATGTACTGTGTATATAGGTATATTTATGTAAAGTTAATGTTAATTCAGAGATTGTAGATGTATCAAAAGAAAGAAGCCCTTCTTGCTCTATGCCTGATGTTGTAGGCATTAGCGAACAAAACGCATGCGCGAGTTTTCGGCCTAGTTCTCGGACGAGGTCATATTTCCATGTGTTCGTTTCGTACAAACACGAATAGTAGGCCCGTTTCACTGTGAGCGTTTAACAGTAGGACGAGGCACTCGACCTAGATATCTCGGGGGCACAGTGTCGGTGCAGATGGCGATTAGAAATCATTGTCTATGTCGGCCGATACCCCTGCTATTGAATAATTGCATCCATTTGTCAATCATCCAATGAATATATGACACGTAAGAATTGACGTGTCTCTTCCTTTTATTTTAACGAGCTCTAATACATTCAAATAGTAGTTACGTAGTATTAAGATACGACGTAACTAATATTATATAGTAGTCTACATAATTTATTATGTTAATTAACGAGAATTTATATGGATGTTTGCACCTTTTGCACTGTTTTGGAAACTAACCGATTAACATGACATTTGGTATAATTCAGTGTAATTTGTACCTACTTATTTTATATACCTAACGAGGATTAATATTGGTTTAATTTCCACGTCTGTCTATCTGTGTGTATATCCTCTAACTTTTCCTAAACCATGATTTTTAAGCGGTTTTCACCATGAGTTAGATAATTTATAATAGGAAGGTTTGTATATACTAGCTTTCGCCCGCGACTTCGCTCTAGATATTTAAAATCCTAAATAAGTTTTATCTAAGTAAAATAGAGCTACGGACTAGGGTATGACTCGCGGCATATCCGCGGGGAAAGCTCTAGTATAAATAATAAAGGGTGAGCCATACATTTTTGCACTTTTGTACTCGCTCTTGCGAAGTAACCAAGCAGGTGAAGGTTGCGGGGCCGGTGACACTCTTCACCCCTTGGAAATTGAGTCACACATGACGATCACTTGCGATCTGTGTAAAAGATTTTTACAAATGTAACGATTTTTACGTCGTTGCTCGCCATCTATTTCGACTGCATTACCAATTACACCGCATCAATCAGTGCCCCAACAGCCGACTACTAACTAAATTAATACATGCTTCAAAAAAATGTAAGAACAGGTACGACTATAATCAAAAACAAACAAGACGATTACGGAGCAGTGGAACTTAAGAAGCTACCGCACATGCAAGCGTGTCTGTGCGAACTGACATGTCAACGTGCAAACTTATTGGATACCCCAAACGTCTTTGCGTTTGATTATGAAAACAGATTTTCAACTACATCCATATATTACAATTGGTGCAAGAAATAAGAGAAAATGATTTAAATTTCAGAAAAACATTCGTTAAAATAATGTTCGAAAATATCACCAACTCTAATACAATTTTCTTCCTAAACGAAGCCTATATCCACCTGAATAAACATGTAAGCAAACAAAATAGCAGGTCCTGGAGCAGAGTAAATAGTCAATTAAAAAACCATAAGCCTTTGCATTTTCTAAAGCTTGGGATAGCAATGTCTTCAAAGTGTATTTATTATCTGCTTATAGGTACTGCTTCCAAATGAAAATATTTGTGGTAGATTTGACGAATTCTAAGGTAGAAGTGGTGGACATTTAGACGATCTAATGTTTAACCAATTATTTTCCCATTTTTGTTTATGATTTCAAACAAACAGTAATTTAAATACGCCTGTGGTTTTCCCCTGCATATTTGAAAGTGCAAAAATTGATAACCCATTCTGTATATTCAATATGTAGAGGGGCCAAGTTTGTACAATGAATTTAAAAAAGGGTGAACATTTCAACCGTGAGATAAATAAGGTTATCCATCGATTCAATTATAATATAGCTGTGACTGAAAGAATCCAACTATTTTGTTCAGGCAGCTGACATTTTTTAATCTGTCAATTGATAAATCGGCCCTAAAGTATTATTAATAATATAAAATATAAAAATAGCTTTCTGCAATTCTCTTTCGTTAACTTTAAGTAACTATGCCGCACACGCCTTCGTGTGCGCAAGTAAAAAGGGATTAGAGATTTCAGTTTATGCATTACTACTTACTAAGAGGCTGTTACCAATATTCTTTAATGCAAACCAGGCAAGTAAGGTTGCTTTGCCCAAAATTAAAAGTTATTATGAAATATTGTATAAACATTGCGGTCGAATCTGGACCACTGGGCCATCGCTAGTAATATATTACAGAGTCACATCTAATTTTAAGATTCCGTGGACATTATGGCAAGAATGGAATCCTTATACTTTCGTCATGTACGACTGTCTGTGTGTGACACGGTTGATTTGCTCAAGAGCTACTTGAGCTAATGTATGACATTCAATAGGAAATTATAATCTATATGACGCTATATAATCTTATACTAATGTATAAAACTGAAGAGTGTTTGTTTGTTTGCTTGTTTGAACGCCTTAATCTCAGGAACTGGTCTGATTTGAAAAATTCTTTCAGTCTTAGATAGCATATTTATTGAGGAAGGCTATAGGAAGCTAAGGCTATAGGTATATCATCACGCTAAGACCAAGCTTTTTATAAACTATTCCACGTGGACGAAGTCGCGGGCTGAATCTAGTGCTGTAATAATACCGAAAACAATGCTGTCCAAATTACATGCAACTAAAGGTTGAAATCTTTCAACGTAGATAATCCTGATTTTTCAAAATTTAACAAATATCATTTATGTGTTATACTTATGTTTTGAAAAATTAATGACGTTGTTCTTAAATAGCTTTTAAGTTGATAAACACCTATATATAACCTTCCTTTGTAAAAAAAACTAAGTACATTTGCTAATTATTGGTTTATGAGGTGAAAGGTTTAAAAAAAATTGAGGTTGTAGAACTTTAGAAATTCTTGCAACGAAAACTAGTTTGAACAATATCATTAGAATATTTTTAGTTATAAGGTATATCTATACTTATAACTATTTATTAATTAATAAACTAAATTATTGTACAAGTGCTGGTTTAGCAACTACCGACTTTTGTTGTCCTTACTCCATCCAAAGGTTGTCTGGAAGAAAGCGCCATGGGCGATAAGACCGCCGATTGTACTTGTCTATTAATGTTCTTGATTATATGTAGCATTTTTGTACAATTAAGTATATTCTGTTCTATTTTGGATTATATGCTTTTTACGGTTTCGCAGATAGATATATTTCACCTCTGCAGAACTTTTCATCATATGTGGACTGATACGACCTTCGTACTATTTTTATTTTATTCACTATACAATCTTAAACACTCCACACTTTATGTATAATAACACAAAGTCTAGAAATAAAATAACTTATATTTTTGTTTATTCCATGCATAAAGTATGTCCTTATTAGCAATGGGGAAATTGTTGGGTTTTTACTATCGATCTCTTGGAACTGGTAAAATATAATTAAAATTCGCATTTTATCCTCGTTTCATTTCAACAAAATATTTTTTTTTTATATTTAATGGAATATTGTTTGTATTCAAAGTTAAATATTTGCTTCGCCCTTGATAATAGAACAGGAGATGAATAGGACATACTTTTAAAAGTTTTACAAAAACATTTATGTTGCCTTACAAGTTCCAGCGATTAATATGGCTACCCATACAATGTTACGAATTAACATGGCGTCTTCTCGACAGTACTCCTTCGAGGGGAAATAACCGAGTTTATTACATTTTCCAGTCTTCAGAATGCAGGTAAATTTATTTATTAAGATAGAATTCAGTTTCCTCGTTTTATAACATAGAAAAGCGTTTTAATATAAAACTGCATTATATAATTTTTATTTTTTCAGAATGTACTAAGTACCAATGATACATTAATCATGTAAACTAAAACTCGCTAACTAAACTAAAACACTAAAATTAGGTTTACCACGAGCTGGATGCCGTTTTGCATAATCGTAAAATATTCGCTCTACCAGCACGTCGCACTGTGTACTGTCAACACACCACTCTACTGTCTTTGTACTGCCTAAAATAATATCTGCTACGAGCTCGATATTTTCAATGCATCGGTTAAGCATATCAAGAAGTTTCACACTCCTTTTTGATTATTATAATATTTTTTTATTTGAATAAAAATTTAATCACGAGGCCAGGAGCCTCTACCAAAACGACACATTGACTCTTCAGGTGATCAAAGGGCTGCTGCTTACCTCGGCCAACGGACCAGTATGGCGATCCAGCGAGGAAACGTAGCCAGCCTTCTGGGCACCTTACCCATAGAAGACGGTGATCTAGGCTCAGTTATTCTTACTTATAGTATTGAGGGACTATGAATAGAATACAATACAAATAGTTAAGTTTTCTTGCATTATATTCGATTATATGTAATTAAATTATTTAACTTCATTATTTATTAATTTCTTCTTTTTTTTCTGCTTTACTATGTACTCAATGTCTTTATGCATATAATGCATACTGTATTCGCAGCAAGAAGGCCAGTCAGCAACCATATTATCTGTGCTCTAGTTTTGTTTAAAAGTAAGCTGAGTTGGCCAGTTTGCGAACCTAACTAAAAAAAATAATACGTAAACTCTATACATTCTGCCACTTTCGTGGTTTGCCAATACTTATTCTGAATAAGTTTAATCACATCTAGCTATCCAGTGTCACCCCTTCTATCCAGTCCTCTCTATCCCATCCTAAAAGGTGGCAACGAGTGGCAAACGTGTATAGGCAACGGCAACTGCTTTCCATTAGGTGAGCCGTCTGCCTTAATTAATTAGCTTTGCAATTTTAAAACATATAGGTGTACCCGCTACTTCGTTTGAGCCTACGTCGGTGTCTTCTGAATGCTGCAAGATATCGACCCTTACACTTGAAGATAAAATTCCTGTTTTAACTCCAAACTTTTTCATTGAAATCCATTGAGCCATTTTGGAGACAAACCATCAAACAGACAGCAAATCAGAAATAGTAATTTGTGAATTGCTATGACAAATTATGCTAATCCCAAATAATTGGGGTTCATTGCTATATATTTTAAAATTGGTATTACATCACTATTACATGAAGAAATATAATTATATATATATATATAATTAAATGAAAGTATATAATACATAACGAACAAGCCGTGGTAGCGTAATGGCTAGCGCATGCGTCACAAGCACAAAGGGGGTTCGATCCTGGCCTGAACGCATACACCACTAGTTTTCTGATAAAGTGCATATTGTTACAATACCAGGTGCTAACAACGGTGAAGGAAAACATCGTGATGCAACCTACTCATCGAGATAACCGATGTGTCAAACCTGCTTTCAAGCTGCCTTCGACAAGCGTGGAGGGTACATTGTCCGTTTCCTCTATAATGGGAGGCCCGAGCCCAGCAGTGGGACATTAATGGACTGATATTATATTATATTTATATAACATGGCAAATAAATTGATCAGTGGTGTACATAAAAGTACTTATTATTCACATATGTTAACCTCTGAATGTCACCTGCTACCTACACCGTCCCTTTACACTACATCGCGTTGTCAATGCGACTGGTGTTACATACGTTATAGCCGATGGGCCACCTCCATCAGATGGGCCGTTAACTAATTGATTATTTCAGACAAAGAAATGAATTCAGTACCTACCTACTTTATTACTTTGTAACAATTACCTACTGTTACAAAGTTGATTCTAATCCCTCGTTTATTTTCATCCATTGCCACTGAAGCTCGTGCTGCCTTAAATAGTTCCCAAAATACTTCTACTACTACTACTTTGCAGCAGTGAGTGTTTATAATTTATAGGATGCTTCTATATTTAATTCGCGCTTGATTGTGACCTACCAACATATATTAGAAAAACATGACATGTGTATAATATTCATTCCCCTAATAATAGAGCGGCCCGAGTCCTATAGTAACGCGTTTATAATCTGATATTAATTATAACACATAATTACATATTTATATTTGTACAATGGAGTAATAATAATAGGGTAGTTGACATTCAATACAACAGAGACATTTTACATCAAAGCCTCCTGGATTTTGTACGAGAATAGCAAATTATGACGTCACAACTTGACCGAGTCAAATAGTGTTTTAACTATTATTAAAAATATTAATCACAAGATATTTTAATAATTAAGAAATTAGTAGTATTTAGCGCTCGCTATTTTATATGACAGTATTTTTTAAATTTATTACTACAGCATGTGTCTTCTACTCAATTATTAATCATACAGATAATAAAATATGCACTATGCATAATTTATTACCGCTCTTATTTATAAATACCAAGAAAATACGGTTTTTTATCAATCAAGTATTATATAGCCTTCTGCATGAAAAAAGTTCATGGCAGATTAATATACTTGCAAGCTGTCGCACATTCAGGTCATTCGATAATACTTGCGCTCCTCACGTACCATCAGCACCTATATTGAAAATTCTTTTATACTGCAGAAAGCGATTAAATATGGAGATAATAAATAATACATTGTTGGGGACCAAGGTAAAGCAAAATAAAGGTTTTGATTTGAAAATTAACTTTAAAAACAAAATGGGGGGAAGACACTATGACGGTATGGGCTTGTAAGCTTGGAAAGTCACGTGACAAAAAGATTATTACATACATACATACATGACTTCACGCCAGTTCCCTTGCGGGCTAGGCACGAACAACAGAGCGCCATTTAGGCTTATTCTTACACACCTCACTTGCTAAAAAGATTATTGATCTGGAATATTCTTCTTCTTCTTCAGCCAGTCCCTGTCCACTGCTGGACGTAGGCCTCCCAAGTTTGCGTCTCCTCATCCAGCCTTTGGCAGTGACCTTACGCAGGTCGTCAGTTCATCGGGCTGGAGGGCGTCCTCGCTTTGCCGAGACGTGGTATACACTCTAGGACACGTTTGCTCCATCGGCCGTCGGTCCTGCGACAGACGTAGCCGGCCCACTGCCATTTCAAAGTGCTAATTTTGCGAGCTATGTCGGGTACCTTCGTTGTCTTACGGATATCCTCATTGGAATATTGATACGTACCAATGTAAAGGTACACTAAAAACCGATGGATAGATTGTTTTAAGCATGACATAATAATTTGAGTATTGCTGGAAAAGACCTTGTGCCGACTGCAAATAACAACAGATGATGAAAGAAAAGTAGAAGAAAAGATGATAACATAGTCGGCATCGTCATCCAAGCGTTGTGCACTGAAATTTATTTGCATGAAATATGATAAAAACGGACTTAAAATGACTGATAAATAAAATAAAACTGCCAAACATAAGCCTCCCCAATTTTGCGACACACCAATCGGCAACTAGTAGGTATACCACTAGTATACCGGTATGGTGGGTGTCCTACAATACTCCTCTGTTTACTCACCCATCAGTTCTGCGACAGTGCGACAGGCATGACCAACCCACTGCCGATTAACTTTACTAATTTTGCTAGTTATATCGGTGGCTTTATTTCTTTTAGGGATACATAACACACTATCAGTATCCGCCATTCGCCATCGTACGTAATTACAGGTAAAGCTCACTGTTCGAAAACGTACTTCAGGTAACATTGTGAAATTGTCGACGAAGACTTGATGATGCGCGCTTTGTTTTAAGCGTGACCTTCCCAACTAGATCCTCCTATTGACTTTCCCCTCGAAGTTGTGTCTGCTCAACTGAATTTCGATATTTACCAGTCTCGGTATAACGTGTTCGTTAAATATGACTTTTCTCTTGTCCGTATTGCGTATTGGTCATAAATAAGTACATACATACATAACTTCACGCCAGTTCCCTTGCGGGGTAGGCACGAACAACAGAGCGCCATTCAGGCTTATTCTTACACACCTCACTTGCTTCTTTGACATTCATAGCTCTTGTCATGCACGCTCGTCTGTTCTTAAGGCTCCTGACATCACCTTCTGCTAGTACACGATCAATTTGATCATGGAAGTTGTGTCGTGGCCTTCCACGACTTCTGCATCCATCCACTTTTGCATTGTATATAGTCATAAGTAACCAGTTTTTATACCTTTATTTTAAAGTGAGGAAATCTGATTTAGGAGTAACCGTTGCGGGGTAAACGTGGCTGGGACGAGTGGGTTTCGCCATGTTGTGCCACCCCAAAATGGCGAATCTCACATTAATAGCCCTAGTACCCGAAGAAATACTATTGCCACCTGGTGTAACCCGCCCTCGGTGTTCCTTTCTTCGCCTTTTGCCAGCGCTACGAGGAAGCGGAAGCTCGACCAACGCCACGTACCCTGACAGGCCCCAAGGGCCGCAACCACTGCCGGAGGAAAGCGTGACCCCAGCTCCGTCAACCTCTATCCAGCGTAGGGCGGTTAAGTGTCTCGCCCCACGGGAAGCAATGTTTATACGTAGACAAACTCGTTGAAAGACCTCTCTTAAGCTATGCGTAATCCAAAATCTATGCGTAGACGACAATAGGCGAGAAACGCGCTCGCCGTTAATGTTGATGCTTCGTCCATTCTAGTCTATCTCTTAAACGCGTTTTAAGATAATCCATTCTTAAGGTTTCTAAATCGAGCTGTTTTTGTTACACAATTATTGCTGATTGTCATACATTTCAATTACGAGTAAATAACGCTCATATTATAGATACCCGAGCTACAAGAAGACAATGCAAACGATGAAATTCCTATAACTTAACGTATTATCAGACTTCAAACAAAACCGCGCTATTTTTCTTTGTCCTCGTAGGTATGCACATTGCACACGTGTGTATGTTATTTGATATTTGAAATAGGTATGTACTATATACTCTATTTGTACTTTTAGAGCTTAAATATGTTAGAACACATAAGCCATAATAACAATGAATACTCCAAATTATATAAGTCAACCTTAGAAACTCAGAGAATAATTTGAAATATAGAAATGTCAATATGTTATTCTGTAGGTTTTTTATTATGCAGTTTATGTTTAATTTTTTATGTACCTATTAGGTATAATTGAGTTTTGGTTTTAAAATTTGACTGACGAGTAGACAAATCGTGAAACTACTAGTGGCATTCCACGAACTATACTTAAAATAAACACAATGCTTTTAACAAATAAATAAATAATTGTTTGATTAAATCTTTTAAGTCTACTCTATATCGCATGGAAACTAACCTCTATTTATCGCACGCACACTTATAATTTACGTGGTAGCTATTTGTTAGCACACGCGTCCCAAGCTCAATTAGCGCGAGGTCGAATCCTGGCCAGAAAGCATGCACCTCTTAGGCAGTATTCTGATCTAATGTACATATTGTTATAATTACCAGGTGCTAATAATGAGGAAAACATCGTGATGAAACTTTCACATCAAGATAACCGATATGTCTAATCCGCCTTAAACAAGCGTGCTGGGTATTCTGTCCATTGCCCTATAAAAAATGGGAGGCCTGAGCCCAGCAGTAGGATGTGTATGGGTTGCTATTATTTATGCAAAGTATTTATTGTATGTCCTGGAAGACTACGCGATAAAAACGGCACGGACTTTTGTATGGTTTGCGTGGGACCATGGGAACGCCAAGCTCCTTCGAGAATTTTAATGTAAATTTGGCGTGACACTGACCGGCGAATGTCCCTGTCTACACCATATAATAATGCATCCAAAGACAAGTCAGAGCTAGTGTAGGATTGTTGTGGGAAATGTAAAAAGTACCGGGCTATTGACGTGAGCTGCTAGGGATCTGGGAATATGGAGACTATGGCGTCTATCCGTCGCAATGTTCAATGAACATGGGGAAATGGGCAGTCGGTGACTCGCCGCTCCCTGCATGGGCCCCAAAAAATGCCATAGAAGACAGGAGCAACATGGGTGTGTGGCTAAGGGGTGCACAGAGATGGGCTGCAGGTTCACCGAAGCTACTTCTGACGTTATGCCATTTATCACTTCCACCCCTGGAGCTTGAGTCTTAGCTCTAGCGATCTCCACTCCGTGTCGGCTAGCTAAGGCAAGCACGGAGGCTTGCCTTGGCCCCCGGATTAATATATATAATACTATATTATTTTTATTATATTTCAGCACATTTTACACAGCCATGCAGCGTGGCAATGCAGCTAGACTTCTGGCCACGTTTTCCTCTGGCAGTGATCTGCTACATAACCCATAAGTTTAGATTTATATTATAGTTATTCTATATTCGTTAGGCAGTTTAATTTATACTTTAGTTTTAGAGAAAACAACATTATTATAATTTGAATATATATATCTAGCCATATTTATTGCTAAAATAGAAATTTTATTGTGTATGATGTCCAATTATTGAAACAAAATCTAGGAATGTGGGTGAAAACGGCCGTTGTACAAGTGTACAACTGCCGTGTACATTAATATATTGTTCCCAAGACGTTATAATGTGCAAATCAAGAATCCCCGATATCATTTTCTCCTTCTGAAATAAACCTGTAAATCTAGACTTCATTGTATCTCTTCAGACAAAGGTATAATTCCCCTGTTCCATTAAATGTTACAATAAGACTTTATATGTGCAAATAAATTTATATTTAGGGTAAATGTGACCGGTTCACATGGAATTTTCAACATACATCTGTACCTACAGATATAACCTATGAATAAGTTATTATTTAGGGTCCTATTCTGTTTCGTAGATTCGCAAGGGGCTCCCTGAGACGTTTTGTAGCACTTATCTGAATTAACACGTGTGCACAATAGCCGATTATTAAACACAATCGGTGTTTCAACAAAGAAGTTATCGCCATGGACCAGGCGTCGTATTACCTACAGACGAGCTGGAAAAAATAAGTGTTATGCAAAATGTTTTATTGAGAATTGAACTTATGGGTAGGTCATAATTATTTTGTTTGCTTTTAATAACTGTGGCTTTTTTACCACTTATCGATTTCTTATCAAATAATGCAACTTCGACCTTAGATGTTGTGTTTTTGTCAATATTATAATATATTAAATTGCGTCGAATTAATATGTATAAACATTTCTTCATTAATAATATCTAAGAATTATATACTCCTTTGTATTTTTATTTAAAATGTTTAAGCTATTTTAAAAACTCGAACTTTACATATATCGTATTTTAAAATACCGGTTACGAAATACATCAAATTAAAAGTGGTTTTTACTAATGAAATTTACTAGGGTGAATTGAAGGTGAAGGTAAGGAAAGGAATGCTCCGGTGGTTCGGGCATGTGGAAAGAATGACTAAACAGATATACAATGCAAAAGTGGATGGATGCAGAAGTCGTGGAAGGACACGACACACCTTCCATGATCAAATTGATCGTGTACTAGTAGAAGGTGATGTCAGGAGCCTTAAGAACAGACGAGCGTGCATGACAAGAGTTATGAATATCAAAGAAGCAAGTGAGGTGTGTAAGAATAAGCCTAAATGGCGCTCTGTTGCTCATGCCTACCCCGCAAGGGAACTGGCGTGAAGTTATGTATGTATGTAAATTTACTAGTTTTGATATTATAAATATATAACGCTAATCTTTTAATCAGAGCGTAAATAAAACAGTGACATATTTGCTTATTGTATAACATATATTATGCACACCTTTACATTCTCATCAAATAAATAAAGAAAGAACTGGGTCAAACTAAATAAAAATGTAGTGACTAGCAGCGCTCGTTAGTCTTCGTATTCAAGTTGTATTCGAAAATATAATAACATGAAAAAGAGTGCCGAGTTCTCTGGAGGTTTATGGGAAAAGAGAATGCGCAAACCACGGGCGCGGGTCGGGCTCTCGAATAATTCATTTACAGCAGTGTAGCATGATGAAAAAGCGCTGTGCAGCGAAGCGAGGTCCGTGCCTCCGTGCCCATGTAGGCCACCCAGTTGCGCGGCGGGGCCACCGCCTGCCCCTTCGCCAATGCACAACCCACCCCCAGTCACCCGACCCCACACCAAAGAATTCGTTCCCCCCGCGACCTATTTATTTCCTACTTTACGTAAGCCCCCAGCCTTCGTGTGCCGTTGCTACGTTAGCTTCACTATTCTTCAGTTAGCGTGCCTCGTTCTTTTTTGCCATTTTTATTTGTACGCTTATAAATTGCTGTTTATTTAGGCTTACCAAACTGTGCAGTTGAGCGTTTGTTTCATACTATTATTACTATACAAGGCATTACCTACTATAATATGATGAACACGAAGAGATTATAATTTAATTATTGTATCAAAATAGTGTTACTATTCCACTCCCCTAATTACGAAATAAAAGTAAATTTATGTGTTGTAAATTATTTTTCAATAAAAGGTCATTTTAGTACAATATTTGCAAACAGTTACACTATTTAATATTTTTAAATGACTTAGGGCCGATTTTCCAATAATCAGAGAAAAGTTATTCTGTATCTATTGGCAACGCCGACAAATTTGATTTTGTCACATAAAAATTGCGCATGTAATGGTGCAAATTTAGTTTGTTAATAAAATATCTCTCTCAGTGCAATTTTTACCTTTCTTAATAAAATAAATAAATATATCTATATAAAATACAATATGAAAAAAAATTAAAAATGTCAGTCATGAATAAAACAGTTGAATTGATACACTTTTGACTTTAGTCAGGTCATGATTTAATCGAATGATAACTTTCGTCATCAGAATATCCCTAATAATATTATAAATGCGAAAGTAACTCTGTCTGTCTGTTTCGTTTTCACGGAATATCTACGGGACCGATTTCGTTGAAGCTTAGTATATATATAGGTATGTGTACACGGATTTTTTTGTGGGGACACGCGGGGGCACTCAGTGCCCTTAAAAGTAATTTCTAAAATATCGAAATATTGCCATAAAAAATGAAACAACACCGAAAAAATTATGACTTGTAATTTTCAAAAATTAGGCTGTCCCCAAAAAATAACAAAAAAGGCCTGTATATATATTTTTTTTCGATGCCGAGGATGACCATAGGATACTTTTTATTCCGAAAAATGGGATAGTTTCCGGGATAAAAATATAGTTGTCTCTCTGTTTGTTATGCTTTTACGGAAAAACTATTGGACCGATTTGGCTGAAATTAGGTGTATATCTAATTTTAATACCGAGGGTGGACAAAGGATACTTATCATTCCGGATAATGGAATAGATTTATATAAAGGTTATCCCAGAAAGTAGGACCGTTTTTTTTGTGATTTGCTATTTTCGTTATTTTGGTAATTTTGGCCATTTTGGACATTTCGGTTATTTCGGCCATTTCGATCATTTTTGTCAGTTTAATCAATTTTGTCATTTTGAAGTTTACAGATAAATAGACGAGGGATAAAGAAATAAAACTATAACAGGTTAAAAAGAGCATGAAATTTTGTATGGGAGGCCAATAATTTCTCAACTTTATAGATATAAAAAATTATCATCTATAAAAAATGCTATAGTAACTCGATCTGTCTGTCTGTTAAGCTTTCATGGAAAAACTACTAAGAGTACTGGATCGGTTTTGCTGTAATTTTTTAAAATTGTATAGTTTTAATTCCGTGATGGGATAGTTTACCTAGAGATGGGATAGTTTGCGATATAAAATAAAGTCAATCTTCCGGGGGCAAATAGCATGGAGTAGACAAATCCTGGAGTGGAAGCTGGATGAGGAAGGCAGAGGACCGTGATGAGTATCACCGACTTGGGGAGGCCTACGTTCAGCAGTGGACGGTGATTGGCTGACGACGTACTGACTTCTAATTATTCTACTCAATGCCAGTATGAAGTCAGCACTGGCTTCTTTCGATTTTGAAGTCAATGTATATCAACTTATAGTAGCGAAGATGATCATAGAACTATAAGCCTATAAGTACGTATACTTGCTCTCACACTGTCACCCGCTTAAAAATAATTAGAATAATTAAAAGTTGAATACATTTTGTGGATAGAGCACCTGCAGTAAATGGGCAGAAATAAACAAACGGTTAAAACAGAACCATAACGCAGGGGAAAGTAATGGATCGATTATGTTAAAAATCCACACGTAACAACGACGTACAAAACTTTCCCCCCTCATACATTGGTGCGGTGGAGGTTATAAATATTACTTTTGACCTAGATATGGAGTGACCGAATACTCTACAGTTTCGAGTAAGTCAGGTGCCTATTTACGAATTGACTTAAGACATAGACATATCGAGCCTGTTATCGAAAAATATTGTAAACGACAGAATTTAGATGTTGGCTGATTTTTGTAACATACAGCCTCAGACAAATATAAGTATAGACGGAGCCTATGTGAACAAAACCGGCATATGAAGTGAAGCATTTTCTAAAAGCTTGTGTGCGTAAACTTAATACTCCTATTGCCGCAAATGGTCGAAAATGGGGTGCAGATGGTATAACTGTTGGTTGGTAACTACTGATCAATAATTTACATAAATGTTCACATTATGAGACATAACCTGTTTTTTTTTTTTGGATTATTATAGATACTTTCAGTTAAGAAAAAAATCGCCAAATCACCTCAAACTATAGACGTGAAACCATTTTACTCCTTCAGTTTTTGTCAAAACAGAATAAAAAAATATCTACATATTTATAAAAGAAATAAATAATTAATGGGTTTAATTTTTTTGAACTTACAATAATTACAATTATAAACAATGAATTGAACATACCATACATATTCACAAACATATATGCACAAGCTATCCCTTAGGTGTGTACCTATGATACATTGTGCAGAAGTTCCTAATGTAGGTGTAATTCACCCTGTTAGCAATCATCGCCAGGAAGGCGTTAATGCTGGCCCGTACCCGGCGCATTATAAGGTGGAAAATAATGGTGATAAAATATAAAAATAGTTTAGTATAATTGGACGTGGTCGTGGTCAAACGCAAACCTATTTACTATTAAAAAAAATCCTCTTTTAACCCTCAGCACGGTTTGTATATATGTCAATGAAATACCTGTTCGGTTTAACACTTTATAATAGTTTCAATGCGATTTGAAAAATACGGCACTTTCGACTAGAGACTGGAACCACTTCACTTGAACTTCATAGTGCCTGGCCAACACGTGGTAGAGCTATGCTGGAATCATTACCCTGATTACACCTCTAAGGGCTGGCTCGATCAGTCTAACACAAATAATATTATGTTGAAATAGTTGCATTTTAATATCTTACATACATACATAACTTCACGCCAGTTACCTTGCGGGGTAGGCACGTAAAACAGACCGTCATTTAGGCCCTAAATTGGCCTATTGACATTCATAACTCTTGTAATGCACGCTCGTCTGTTCTTAAGGCTCCTGACATCATATTTAATATCTTGTATATTGTATATAACTTATGTATATATTTATTATTGAATTGTAAGTAATCGTACAATAATTATGTATATCACCATCGCCACTCCTAATTAGCAATATTCTTGCCACGGGTTGTCTGGAAGAGATCGATTTTTAGTGACAAGACCGCCCTTTATACACAATTAGAATAATACTAGTTCGTAAGTTTGCTGTAATGGTGTACATTAAAGTGTTATCTATCTATACCACGCTCCCAAAGAGTAGCAGCGTGAACAGTGGCGTAGCTTGTCTTATATGGGGCATGTATCAAAATGTGTTGGGGGGCCTTTTTTTATAAAAGAAACAAAAAATGTTCGAATTGAATTAAAATAATTATAAATTATTACTTATACCCTCCTAGGAGTTAAGTGAGACAAACAATTCAAACCAAAGATACACTTTTCTGGCCTTTTATTCGGAAAGCTTATTTATCAAATCATAGCTGAAGACGATTTCAGTTTTTCTAGATTTTCTGCCACTATAATCAACAATGGCAAGTCTGATAGCCGTTTCTGTTGGCCCAGCAGTTATTCTCAAAAATGTTATTAATCTATAAAGGATTGTGGAACATTTTAAGAATTTTTGCTTACACACTTTCGGAGCCCCTGTAGCCCGGGGGCTCATATTATAGACATGGCGCGGTAACTACGCCTCTGAGAAAGAGACGGTTAGCCTTGAGTTAAACGTGTTTTGTGCGCTGAGTGAAGTTTCGATGGACCCCCCTCTATTCCATCTTCCTATTACAAGCCCATATCCCATCCCTTTCATCTGATTCCTCTTGTTTGATCTCTCTTATCTCATGCCTTGTCAGATCCTAAAGGCTGGCAACGCATTATGCGGGCGTGATGCGATGCCCGGGAGAAGGCAAAGGGACGTGGAAGATGAAGCAAAGGAAGAGTAATTTACCTCGCCACCAGTCCACCGCCACTGCAATCGTCCCCCAGGGGTTCACACACTCACTAGGATTTGCTGAGAGAATTCTTTAAAATAAGTTATAATGATTTATTTCTATTTGTGTTCCAATAATCATTTCACTCTTTATTACGGTTACAGCACTGACCCTAAGTAGAACGTTAGTCTTGTATTGCGCATTCTTCATTTAAAAGTTTATTCTTTTCTTGATGGCGAGTTTAGGGAGGAAGAATTTATAAGGAGGTGTTCCTCGGCGCAACCACATTGGCTTCGCCTCTAGTGTTGCAAATGTCTATAGGCGACACTAATCACTTTAAATTACGTGGACTGTCTGCTGTTTGCCAGTTTCGCTAAAAAAAAGCACTCACACCGCCGAAATGATTAGTTTGTATTTAGACGAAGATAGTGAAATAAAATGGCATTAATATCGCAATTGTGCGGAGTATCAATCAGAATTATTATATAATAATATCAATCAAATAACTTACTCAGGAAGTTAAATAACGGCCTCTAAATACCTGTAAAATTTCCACGACAAAGTTAAAAGCTCTCGACTTAGCGTCGCTTTTAATGGCTTCATTACGAAATGTGCTTTCCAACAATGCTCCAAGTTCGCAACTAGATGATATACGCAATCTGTTTGGTCTGGAACAAATTGTTCTTTTCAATTTATTATTTCTGTTTGTATAGTTTGGTGCAATGAAACAAAAATAAGGGCCTGATTTAAATTTAATCTTGCTTTATTGAAGTGAAACTTCTTCAGAATCGTTGTGATTTGAAACTCGATGAAACGAAAAAGCGACACTAAAAAGAGGTAAACACAAATCTATAGGACTGAGCCTGATAGAAAATGAGATAGAATACATTATATTCATACAGATAGAGTGGGAAATGTTTAGAAGTTTTTTGTTAATACTTCAAATTTTGAGCTTTAAAGCGTAAATATATTATAACGATAAATTACTATATTTTTTTTGAAAATTACTAAGCACCGACTTTAAGATGTTTTAGATAATATATATTAGATAATAAGTTATTTTATACTTTTTAGTTTTTTAGTTTTTGAAGTCGGTTTTTTTAAACTTTAAAAGTTTCCTAATTAAATTCTGCTAGGGAAGTTACAGTTGAGTTATCTGAAAGTGATGCCAGTAATAACCTATTTACTACTGTTTTTTTCAACACTAAAAGTGTTTCCATTGCAAAATGAATCAAATGTAATTCTACTCTTGAAAACAATATAAAATCTCAATATATTTAAATACATAATTTATGTATTTAAGTGTTGCCATAATGATAACGCAAATTTGGCATACTGATATGCTAAGGCTATTTTATGTTGGCGTATTCCACTTGCGTTTACGATCTTTCAACATTCTCTCCTTGAGCGGCCGCTAAGAAGAGTGTAAGGCGCGTGCGGGGGGAAGTGCTCCACAACCGCGCATACGTATAGAAAATAGAACACAATGCGGCATCGCTCTGTTTCGACGTGGTACCGCGCGCCAGCGTACTAGCCGCCGCAGCCGTCATAAATATACATAACAAGGTACCAGTCACTGGCATACCACCACAGACAGAAGCCCGAGATGTCGTGCCAACGTCGTCCCGGTTCCTGCAGGTGAGTCCTGCTGAGCGTAACACAATTTTTCTTTACTATTTATTTCCTTTAAACTTTTTGCTAGCGACACCACGAATTTATCGCGTTCTTATCGTCGCCGTCTCGTATAATCCCGCGACCGAAACGTGCAAATCACGTAACTTTTAATTTAATAATATCTTACTTTTAACACAGTTTTCCATTGTTAAGTTATTTATTTCTGCATTGACAGTCATTTTAGTAAGTGTGACGGTTCATTCTGACTGCAGTTATGATTGATTGAAACATCCGCGCAGGGTAGGTATTTTCTTCAAAGATACTTTTACTAATGTTGAGAATTTTATTCATCCCACGTGTGATTGTTTATTCATAAACCGTTATCAATGTAATTTTGTATCTAACATTAAATATCACTACTATTTTGTTAGGTCGACCTCGTTCAAAATAATTTGTAATTTGTGTGTAGCCTTTTTTTAACGAGAAGAAACCCGATTGAAGGCCTTCAGCCGCGCATAGGTGGGACAGAATACCCTAGGGGAAAACGCGGTTGGTGAATAAGATTCACCAGCCACGGGGACTCCACGGGAACTTGTATGTAGCCTAAAAAAACTTCTGTCTTATTCTTCTCGTTCATTATTTATAAAATAACTAGCCGTACCCGGCATGCTCTACAAATCCACGTAAAATATAAATTGTTTAGTTGTATATTCAGTTTTTTGGACCAGAAATAGACGTGGGCGTCCTCAGAAGACGCTACTAAAGTTTCATGACAATCTAATCACTGGCTTAGGAATGCATAGAGAGCAAACATACAAACATTTATTTTTATTTACACAGTGATGTACAGATGAACATATATGTTAGTTACCAGTGCGAAAATAGATACCTAATGTGACGAATAATAAAGGTTTAGTGTTCGTTTTTGTGCTTTACCGAACAAAGTAAAACGACACTTCCTGTTTAGATTACCTTGTAGCACAGTGATATAACACTGTTACACATATTTAAACACATCGGCTTAATTTACTTTAAAATAAATTTAATATAAGAATACTCAATATACATTTTCGTACTAATGTAATTTGACTATGTTTGAATGTTTGTTTGTTTTTTATTTACACAGCCTTTCACAGTAGGTACATAATGAAGCATTTATTATGATTGGTACAATGTTCATCCATTAACAGGCTTAAACATACTTTTTATCTGAATAATTTATGCGGGATAAACCTCGGAGCTTGTTGCATGAAAGAGGCTGAACAAAACTGTTGACTAAATAAAAATGTATGTATGTATGAATGTCTCAATTAACTATATTTACATTTTATAAACGTTTTATTATTATTACCCAAATCTTTACCTTACATAATTGTAGTAAGGTCATACAAATACATAATACAATATACAATAATGTTCTTATTCATAGAGAGTTAATGTACGTTTAAATGCTAGTTTTTGGTTTTTAAAGAGGTGTTCAAACTTACTCAAACTCTCTATGAATAAGACCGTTAATTAATAACCCTAGTCAATACCTTACCTCGGACACTAAATAATTTTATGGTATTAAATCAAATAGGATATACCTATTATAAATGCCAGGTCAGATTGTACTGCTTCTATATAATTTAATTTCTCAAATTATGTACACCAAGACTAATACACGAATTAGTCCAGAAGTCTAGATTCTGTTAACTTTATTTCAAAGATCGTCTTACTCTTCTTCTTCAGCCAATCTCAGTCCACTGCTGGACGTAGGCCTCCTCAAGTACGCGTCACATATCCCGGTCTGCCGTCTTTCTCATCCAGCCCCTGCCAGCGACCTTGCGCAGGTCGTCAGTCCACCGGGCGACCGTCGGTCCTGCGACAGATGTGACCGGCCCACTGCCACTTCAACTTGCTAATTTTGCGAGCTATGTCGGTTACCTTCGTTCTCTTACGGATGACAAAGATCCACGTCGACCTACGAGTATAATTGTTCACTGTTGGACCTCCGTAGACCTCCCCTAGTTTGCGCCACACAGTCTTCCGCTTTTCGCATTCGGCCCCAACCAACGACCTTACTACACAAGTCGTCGGTGGTATTATTTCGGACTAAAATTATAAATTCTCGTTTTTATTGTGAAGCTGGCAAACAGGCAGACTGCCCAGCGTATGAAAAGTGGGTACCGTCGCCTTTAGACATTGGAACACCTGGGCGAAATCAACGCGATTCCAGCCTTTAGGACGAGATAAAGAGGAGACAGGGGACGAGAAAGAGACAAGAGGAATGAGATAGACGGGATAGGATAGCAAGTCGGCCGTCGGAACTCTCACTCATCGCACGAAAAACAATTAGCCTTGTGCTAATCGTTTAGCAGTAATATTCTGTGAGTCCGTGATATCACACCGATCTAGCTGGCCCTAAGAGTTTTAATTAAGATGATACTTCCAGTATGACTCTGCTACGTAAAGTATTTAAAGAAAAAGCAATATAATTTAAAATAAAGGTCAAGTAACGTAAATTTAAACATACCAAAATAACAAAGAAAGTACGTATGTATCACAGCAGTCTTTGTTATACGGTCAATGAGTTCTCGACCTACTTTGCTCGATATGCTTAAACATTTTAGTAGCCTTAATTACATTTCAGAAAGACCATAAACACGTTAAACGCGACCTTGGTCTACATTCTCTCTTTAATAACAGAACATAAATAGAAATTTTACGTGATACTCTATTTATTGGTGTTAGAGGTACAACATTGTTATAGTGTTTAAACACTTTAAACAGTGTTCTAATGTATGTATGGATCTATTATTGGGTTATTTTGAATTTGGTATGTACTAAAGATTTGGATTATTTTTTCTTATTACCTCCTAGTTATTTTAAGGCCATTCAGGCCAGACATCGTCGGGGACGTTGTGCAGATCTTTGAAAACTAGGTGATCTTTTATAGTTTCTCCCATTTTTGCTCTTTTGTACGTTTGTCCTTTTACGTCATACTTACTTACTCCTTACTCTGTTGGCTCGGCAACCCAAAATGGGTCTTGGCCTCCGAAACGAGAGCATGTCACTTTTTTCTGTCCTGTGCAGTTTCTTGCCATACGTCATATATAAGTATACCTTTATTTACAAGCCTGTTGGAAGGAAACCTTTTCAGTAGTTTGCCTTTTTATAATCTGACAGTGTCCACGTTTTTTTGTTTTCTTATTTTCATTTCAGATTTCTTGCATTGTAACGTGTCGTTGTAAATAAAATATTAATAATATAAGAAAATTCCAATCAGAAACGAATCCACAGGTACCTGATTCATATCCGGCTCGAAGGACCAATCTGCGGAGAGCACGTAATTTAAACATATAGTAACACAACAATTTTCTTATGATAATAAAATTAATTTCACAGCGAAAGCTATATGATACATGTAATGACAAATCCATGTTATAAAATTCTAAACATGCCGTGTCTGTTTTTTGAATCTATTGAAAAAAAATCTTAAATTTACTATATAAACGATGGAGAAACAAGGCAATTTTTTTTAGATTTCTTGTCTGTAGGTCTGTCTGTTTGTTCGAGATTCACCTAAAAACTACTCCGCCGATTTCAATGCGGTTTTCACTGATAGACAGCTAATTCTGAGACTTCAAATCTGCTCTACTTTTTATCTTGGGAATCTTGCGGAAAATTATAAGAATAAATAAAAATGATCAGCTAAAAAAATTGAATTCCGATGTGATTTTTTTCACCGATTAATGGCAAATTTTATGTAATAAAACTAGAGTTTGCCCCTCGGTTACGCCGCGTGTCAAACCCTAAGCAGTAGCTTTATTTTACTTACATAAAAACTTAATTCGGTTTTTTACGTATAATATAAAAACATATAACAATAACAAAGAAAGTAAGTCCATATATCTAGACAACTGCCCAGCAAAACATAAAGGCGAGTCAAAGCCAACCTGATTCGAAGCAATTTAATGAATAACACTCCCGAATAAATTCCCGCGGTAATCCCGAAATATAAAGTATCGCATCATTTAAAAAAGGGCTTAAGCTATCATTTTAGTGAAATCGTATCGAAATCAGCTAATATAAATATTAGATATTATATATTGCATAAATGCAATCTAACTAATTTGTGCCATACCCGGGAAAATTATTACGGGATTCCCCGGACACAAAGTATTGTAGCATTAAAAAAAAGGTATATTCTAGTGTAGAAACAAAACAAAAAAAGAACGTTGACACTGTCAAATTATAAGAAAGTTGAACTACTAAAAAGGTTTGCTTCCCTCAAAGCCTTAGTTACCCCTCCTGCTTTAGATTAGAATAGTGCTTGGTAGTGCGCTTACAACGAGGTGTTTATTCCGTCCTCATTTCCCTCTCTTTATGAAACTATTAAAGTATTTTTGAGGCCCTATAACCTGAATTTTTCAGTATTTTCCACTTTTTAGTTAAAAAGTTAGACGGACGGGACATGATTTTTACGATTATGGGAGCTAATATCTAGCTGCGTAATGACTTTAATAAAAAAAAATATCGAGATTCATTTTTATTTTCATGATCTGAATAAAGATCTGTATTTTTGTTTTTTGTTCTTTCGCGATGTCCTGCATAACTTTGTAAAGCCATATAGACCGCAACTTTTTGTCACTTTCATTCCTGTAGGCCTATTTTTTTGATGAAGGGACATCCGTTTGCGGAGACCGCGCCGCTCGGGGTACGGCGGTGCGGTACTGTGGGATTCGCCAGCCTGATGCGATCGTCCGCTGCCGCCCTCTCCTGTTGTTGCGGTGGGAGAGGAGTGCAGTCACGCTCTCTCTCTCCCGCTCCGCCGCCTCCTTCGCGGACATTACTGCCTCGCAGAAGGAGGCGACGGCGCCCCAACTGGTTGAGCTCCCGACCACGGCCAGGAGCGAGAGGTCGCGTCCGATTAGTACGCCGAGAGCACGACGCTACTCACCTCATGCGGGACACTCCTGAAGAGTGTGGAGAGACGTGTCCTCGGCGCTGGCACTGATTCATTTAGTACACAGATATTGTATACATTGATTGATACTGAAATTGAAGCATTTGTTACGAATTCACATTTAAACATTGTTATTTCAGTTAAAAGTTCAAATAAAGTGTTCCTTAATTTCATTTCACAATTGAATGCATTCCACGTCGAACAACTTTTAATTATGTCGACTAGGGTTTTTAGATTTTAGCCGTTATCATTTTTCAAAGATAACAGGTAAATTATATATTTTCAGTGACGCGTAGGTATCTTATTGTGTACAATATTAAACATTAAAAGTCATATCTAGGTTATAAAATGTCCGGTTCTTTATTTTCGTAACTATAATTTGTCAGGAGCCTTAAGAACAGACGAGTGTGCATGACAAGAGTTATGAATGTCAAAGAAGCAAGTGAGGTGTGTAAGAATGGGCCTAAACGGCGCTCTGTTGTTCGTGCCTACCCCGCAAGGGAACTGGCGTGAAGTTATGTATGTATGTATAATTTGTTAGAATATTAGTTGTATAATAGAGTACAAAATAACTACAGAATTGTTATTGCATATATTGATTTACTAGCTGACCCGGTAAACTTCGTACCGCCTCAGAATCAATAAATAAAAAAGCTGAATGATAATTGCAGTATGTTTCAAATTTATTAAATATGTGGTCAAAACTTAACCGGAACGAATATCAAACGTTTCACATTCAAAACCAAAAAAACTAAAAAAAACTTCACTTTTGAATTTAATTTGATTTCTGAACGACTTTTCAATTTAATTGATTTCTAAACGATAGGACGGAAATCAAATGTTTGACAGGTAGGAATAGTTTCCAAGGGAAAGCGACATTGTTGTTTTTACTATATTCCAAGCATTTTTTTCACAATTACTCACCTTTTAAACCTTCCCTGGACTTCCACAAATAATTCAACACCAAAATTGGCCAAATCAGTCCAGCCGTTCTCAAGTTTTAGCGAGAATAATGAACAGCAATTTATTTTTATATAAGGTCTTTACATATGAAATTGGTGTTTTGTAAGGGAGGAACATAAAGTCGATTTTTTTTTAAAGTAATATATTTATTTAATCAAAGTATGTATCATTGCTATCTATGCATTTCTGCCATCTCACAGGTAGTTCATTGATTCCTTTACTAAAAAAACTATTCGGACGGGAATCAATAAAATTTTTGAAAGCGCTTTGGACTGCCCCATCAGAGTTGAATTTTTCCCTTGCAAGAAGTTATCCAAATTTAGAAAAAAATGGTAATCTGTTGGAGCAAGGTCCGGGGAGTACGGTGGATGTCTTAGACATTCCAATTGAAGCTCCTCTAATTTGGTAGCCGTCTGTTGTGCAGTGTGTGGTCTAGCGTTGTCCTGAAGCAGCAGTGGCCTAGAGCGATTGACCAGCCTCGGTTGTTTAGCAGCTAGCTTTTCCATCATGGTTTATAGTGGCTGACAATAGACATCCGCCGTAATTCTCTGGCCAGATTTAAGAAAGCTGTAGTGAACGACACCAGCACTAGTCCACCAAACGCTCACAAGTAATTTTTTTTAGTCAATTTTCGCTTGGAGCAGGATTTGGCTGGTTCACCAGGATTCAGCCATTGCGATGAGTATTTCCGATTATCGTACAGGATCCACTTTTTATCACAGGTAATGATTTGATTTAAAATCCCTTCATTATTGTGCCGGTTGAGTAGGTAATGTAACGCAGCAGTCGACGCGCGTTTGTCGGTTTGCTGCACTCAATTCATGAGGTACCCACCTTTCAAGCTTTTTCACCTTCCCAATATGCTTCAAGTGGATTAAAACAGTTTTATCACTAACACCGCAACCTGCAGCTATCTCGGACGTGCTTTGCGATGGATCCGCTTCCACAATAGCCTTCTATTCTGCATTATCAACTTTGGTCTCCGGCCGTCCACGGGGCTTGTTCTGCATGTCGAAATTTCCAGAACGAAAACGTTGGAACCAAAAACGCACTGTGTTTTCTTTTGCGACACCTTTGCCATACACATCATTAATCCTTCGAGCCGTTTCGGCAGCACTGGTGTCACGATGGAACTCGTACTCGTATATAATGCGATATTTCAAGATTTCCATTTTGTAAACTGAATGACCCAAAGAAAAAACCAAAAGAGGAAAAAAAAATGAATTACTGTTTTCTAAACACAAAAACATAAGTAAATAGCTGTATAAATTTGAAATTGGAATTCCTAACCAAAGAGGAGATATTTGAGATCAAAATGTCCAGTACGACAAAACGCCAACTTCATATGTAAGGACCTAATATAAGATTTATATTTTAATATCCTAGTGCAAAAATGGCCAAAGAATAAAGATTGCTTCAGCAATGTGTTATTTGATTTAATAGATTAGGGTTCGCAGAATATAAAGTAAATGTCCAGTTTAATAATTATGTACCATTTTTTCATTTTTACGACTACGTAGCCATTTTATCACACTGAGCCCTCATAAGATCGTTATGGTCTATTACGAAGTAGGCAACGCTTCGACTACCTCGGTGTTTCACACATCCATGGACGGCGGTAACCACTTTCCATCAGGTGACCCATCTGCCAGTTTGCTTACTTGTAAACATAAAAAAATATTATCACAATCATTACTTTTTCTCAAAAAGCTAAAACTAGACTTATAATGAATTTTTGCAGCGACATCTATAAAATAAATGTTTGAAATGCAGTTAATCCATACAAGCCAAAAATAACATACGCGAGCTATAAATGAAATGTATTTTTAACAAGCACATTAACATTTATACACACATATTGACATTTCATTCAACTTTTCAAAATAATAGTAACCGGTAATATCTATAGCCAAGCAGTCCGACCACTTTGTTAATTTTGTATGGAACCTATTATTTATGTTGATTGAGTTCTGATTTTTTTATATAATCTCACTATCAAAAGTATACCTACATTCAAGGATCAACATATATTCCATTTAATTAGAACTGAGAAGAAATTAAAATTAAATTTCACAATATTTCGTAATAGCTCAGATGCGATGATGTAGCTATCGTAAGAGGCGACTTAACAACCCACAGCCAGGTGGGTCACCTACCACCCCTGGTCTAAAGTATGTCGCCATAACAACCTTGAGTTGTGTTCCGTCATTAGTGACCAGGTTCCAGTCTCCCTTAAGAGAGCAGCAGCGCATTTGTAGCAACTTTGGTGGTACAAATGTCCATATGCGATAGTAACCGCTTTCCATCAAGTGGGCCGTCTGCCTGTCTGATAATCATTAAAGAATTAATTAAAGAATTTATTCGAAACCATTAACATAGTGTACAGAAACAATTTGGTATCGCAAACAACTGCTGTAGTATAATACTGTGTTGCAGTTGTTAGCGCCCATTTCCAGACAACTGGTTTGTTATACAATCTCCTGCAATAAAAAAATAATTGAGGTCCATCAAGTAGTGTAATTTATTATTGTACTATTTATAGTATTATTTGCGGGTAGTTGTGATTACTAATTTGATTAAAAAGCGAACGGAGCGAGGAAAAATCATTCTTACTTCGACTTTGGTCAGTTACACTTACTTACAATTATTGTGAGAGAATCTTGACTTATAATTAATTGTAATTTATATCGGTATTCTTCGTTCGGTAATCGAATAAAACAGTTCTCCAAGTGCTATGTATGTATATGCTATATTTATTTGCTATATGAATTCCTCACTAACAATACGTAAAACCGCCTTCGTGATAATCTTTTCATTCCCAAACACTTGGAATAAACAAAGATAAAAAGTACCATAGTTTCAAATTCATTATACATCAGCATGAATAATTACAACTTGGCGGTCTTATTCATAGAAAGTTAGAGTACGTTTGAATCTTCTTTATGGTTCTTAAAGATTTTTATCCGTATAGGAACGGAGCAAGAATACAATTTCCAGCGGCCAGGCATTCCACTGGCCAGGTGTTCCGGCATTAGTGGCAAGGTTCCATTCACATTGATAGCACCTTTGGTGTTACAAATGTTCATAGGCGACGGTAACCGCCTGCCATCAGGTGGCCCGTCTGCCTCTCTGCTGAACTCATGAAATATGTATTTTGTTTAAAGAAGTGTTCTAACTAGCTCTAACTCTCTATGAATAAGACCGTGTTAGTCCCTACTTAATAATGCATACTAATACCAATGCCGATGTTGATATATCGATATTTAAAATTTTCAGATTAAGCAAATACAAGCTGTATCGTATCGAGTCGTTGAAAACGATATCATTGACGTCCGTGTGTTTTAGGCGTAAATCCGCAAATACAAGCCAAAAAGAGCTTTTTTGGCTTGTATTTGCGGACTAGTGTGGGACCATCCTTAGCCGGACGTTTGTCAGTGTAATGAAACTGATGATAATATAACACGTACGGCTATATTATGTAACCTAAAAAAATTTGGTTACATAAAAAATACGAATGTAATGTAACAATTTTACCACTGTTTTATAGGGGTCTTGATACTTATGCCTAATAAAAAAATCGAAATTATAATTATAATATATTTATTAAATTGTTTATTATATAATAAAACATATAGCTACATATTTTCTATGCCTAAATAGATGATTAAATTATGGTCAATTAGACCTATTACCTATCGCTATGTCACATTCTTTTTTTTTATTGCTGAAGCACAGCAGACAGGCTGACGGCCCAACTCTGATGGAAAATGGTTACCGTCGCTTATGGACATTAGCAATACCAGAGGTGTTGCCAATGTGCTACCAGCCTTGAAAGGAGAAACTGGAACCTGACCACTGATGACGGAACACCACTCGGTTGTTATGGCGGCATGCTCTAGACCAGGGGTGGTAGCCATCCAGTCGAACATGCCCTACCTGGCTGTGGGCTGTTTTGTCACCTCTATCTAACGATGGGCCGCCCGTCCGCAGGACATTGTATTCTTTTTCCGTTCCTGCAAGGTACAACATTGGTTCACACAGATAGGGCTCTAAATATGACTAGGGGGGTGGATTTTTTTCGAACCTATTTTCTTAGACTTATTTGACTCACAGCCGATTTGTCAATTAACAAATAGAAGTTATTCATACGAGTAATTTAATAAAATGTAACATGAAGAAATTAATAATACCAGTTGTATGAATCAAATAGTTGAATGGTTTCACTTTCAAATTCACTTTGGTTATAATTTATTCGACTAATAACTTTTGTCTGATGATTGAAAAATCGACCCTGATTCTGTTTTTGTTATATTTATTTGAACACTATCTTTTGGTCAACCACTAATGGTCGGTTCCTATATTACTTACTTACTTACTATTTTTTTATTGCACGAGTTCAGCAGACAGGCAGAGGGCCCACCTGATGGAAAGCGGTTACCATCGTTATTTCATTCATTTGCCTTACTATTGGTTGAATTTTGACATTACTTGTGCTTTTAAGTATTTGTTTGACATAAGCTTATGTCAAATTTAAACTGATAGTAGATAAGGCATAAGAATGAACGGTCGGTGAGATACAGGAACGGACTTCTTCTTTTCTGTTATCTTGGGTAGGGACTTTTTCTAATAGCACTGAATAATAAAGTACATATGCCATGTCTATAAAAATAACGGAAGCCGTTGCAGGCCAGGCAAATTACAAAGCGTTCTTTAAAGTTAACCTAGCCGTATTCGTTTTACTCACACACTTTAAGGTGTTGCAATAAAGGTGCGTGATATACATTTATTTTGTGGTATAGTCATTTCAAATACTTTGAAATTTCATAAAGTTATTGTTCTAATGTATAACGAGCGAGTTACGATTCAATCGCCTATAAGTATTTTAATACTGTTAGTCACATCTCTAAAAAAATAGTGAGAACATTTGAGTTGAGGTAACCTTGAAACAACGTACTCATCTAAAAATACGGCAGTTTATTTTCCTTTAAATGTTACATTTATTTTACCGTTAAACTATAGTTGTATATTGAAGGTAGATGGTATAATATCGTAATGTTCGTTATTACAAACATAGAGCTGCTGTTTGATCACTAATGTCAAGATTGCATACATTCGACAGCCAGAGGATTTTATTGTTATTCTAAAAAAGATCTTTCAAAACCTGTGTGTGTTTAAAATATTTCAAGTTGTATACGGTTACACGAATGCAAAACATTTCTGCAGCTAACATTGCTCAATATTCTCTCAGCAATTACGTTATAAGCAACTGGCTATTGATTGAGATAGCTATTCATATTTTGTGAGTGCACGATTTCGGCAACTTGGTGCACTGGTGTATATTGGTCGCCCCTGCCCCCCGGTCTTGTAAGTGTCAAAGCTGTAAAAGGCATACCAGTACGATTTAACGCGGTTCAGCATATAACGGTGGTCGATCGTAAGCTAAAGCTACGACTACGAGTTGCGTTAGCGGCTGCGCAGTAACGGTGCCCTAGTTATTTCGGGTGCTGTCCTAGATTCAAACGAGGTCATAACGCTGTTTTCATCATTACCACAGCGAGTTTTATTCGATGGGGCCTCGCTGGGCTGCTCGACCTCGTACATACCGACTTAGATAGTTCGCCGCCGCTCACTCGTTCCGCTAATTCTATTCGAAACTATTAGCTGTTTTATATCGAATACAGTCAACACCACTAAAATAATATACACAAAATGTTCTTATAATTATTATATACATAAAATATGTTTATAGTACAAACGTGCCGTTTGTATAAGTAATACAGTTCGAAGAAAAATGCTATTTTTAACAAATGATTATTGATCCTGCTTCTAGGTTGATGGAATTGTACTTATTATATAAGTAGGTACACGTTATCAACCATGTGTAGGTATACGACATGATATTCATGCGATATGGTAATTCACAAAGCAAATCTAAAGTGTGATAAAAGCATGTGTGAGTGAATATATCTGCATATTATCAGCATAGATATTTTATACACATATACCTATTAGTCAATGGCTGTCAGTTTATTTTCTATACCTACATATGTTAGTAACGTCATTCTCGTCTGTCGTAGCATTTACGTTTTCATTTTATTAGGGCCTAGTAGTAACTAAATGGTCAAAGTACGAAGTGTGAAGAGAAGAGGAGTCTAGACATTGAAGGAAGTCACGAAGTGCGCCAGTGAGTGCGCGTAGCGCACATAGAGACGGAGCGAAGGGGAGGCGTTGTGCCGTTGCCGTTTGGTCAAAGTAAGCCAAGGCCGGAGTGGTGGGGATAACGTTTACACGTGTGACCTAGATAAGAACCGAGCGCTCACGAAAACTCACGAGCCCTCGACCGATCACGAGCGCCCGCGCTGTTGCGCTTACTCCTACTCTGGTGATCAATATCTAATTATGAGTTACATTACGTCTTTTTTAACGAAATACGTTTGCGGATTATGCACAGCAGGAGAAGCGCAACGGGGAATGTGACATTTGCTACTTTGGCCACGAGCACCGCAAGTAAGAAATGCTATTGGCGCACCGCTGTCGGGGATACCCACTGAAACTAAGCCCCTCGGTGTTCCTTCCTTCGCCTTATGCCAGGGCAACTTTGGGTTTGATTGTTTGGCCTAATGTTTTCTTCATGACGTTATACTCAAGTGCGCTTATTTAGACAACTTTATAACACACCCGATTGCTCTCATTACTCCACGTGCAGTATAACATGTGTTAATTCGGGTCACTGACCTAACTTGAGTATATCCCACCTCGCACTCCCCTCGAATGACCGACGAAAGAATTCGCCTCTTTAATCAACGTGCGCTTGTTCGCTCCTATTGCCACCTGAATTTATTGTCGGCCGATCAGAGCCGAACCGCGTATCCTGCCAACAACGCCCTCTATGTTCGGTGGCTCGGTTTACCTTTAACTGATGGTTGCCGACTTGCCGTCATCGTTGTATTCGCTAGCTGGGGTTCGCTAATTGGGTCAACTCAGCACAGATATTATTTAAATACTAATTCTCTTTATTTGTATGGTAAAAACGTTCATGTATAACTTTTAGTTCTATTTATTTCAGTATTTGTTTTTAAGCTCACAGCGGGTACCACATACGCTACTCTATTCAATTGGTATCATAAATAAGTATTTTCACGATTCCGTATTTACAAAATAATACTAGGTAAAAATGATGTCAGTGATTTGTTGTTAATTAGTTATTTAAAATAAATGTACCATAATAACTAGTAATGACGGTTCATAATTCGTTGTAACAACTACATAGACAAATCGCTTTAATATTTCATTCAGAATGAACTCAACCTAAATTGTTAAGTTAAACAGATAAAATGCATCTTCCTTGATCAAGAAACTTATTTTGAGTTACGTACCTATTATTGCTTATAACTGAAATAAGGCATTAGAATCAGCAATTTCGCTGAAGTTAGTAATGAGGTGTTCTACCAAATGTAAGGGTCAAACAGTGAATGTTTACGGCACGCAACACTCGTCGCTAGTTCGTACGCGCGGCAGTCGACTTCACAACGTGGTCGACAGTTGCTGTTGCGACTCGACTCTCATCGTCGCGGAGTGCATCGATCGCGATTACATCACCACTCGCGTCCTTTCTCTGCGCGCGCAGCACGCCCCGCGGCCCTCCTCCGTACCGCCCCCCTCGCGCCAATGCCACCATACACCATGGATCTCCGCTACGTGCTGCCATTCGTATTTTAGTCATCGTTTCTCGTGGACGTTTCGATCGGTATACCATAGGTAGTGAAGTTTAAAAGTTTAGTTGTATTTTATTAACTTTGTTTTTCGTGTCGGTTATTTCGCGATAATCATTGACGAGTGGTAGGAAATAAACGTGAATTTATTCCTCAGCACCGGTAGTGTTTTTAAAAGGAATTATTAATTTTATTTCGAATTTCGTGAGACGGCTCACGGCGACCCACATTTGCAACTTCCGCAATATAATTGATAGAGCGGCCATTTTGCGATTTTTATCACTGCCAAAAGAAGTTAGTACATGCGGTCCACGTTCGGTTGCACGCGACTTTAGCTCAATTAGTCACATTTTCCTTTAACTTAGTCATGTGACACGTATTGGTTAGGGCGCGCTACTTGCCAATAAGTATTAGTTTTAATTGCAGTTGGTGCTCAAGATAGTCTTCGAAGAAATTATGAAGAATATACAGCTATGTGTCAGTCGTGTCGGGGGGAGGAATTGACTTCGACTTTACATATCAGTCAGTCTTTTTCTCTCTCCTATATGTTTGGCATGTGATTTCCAACAGTCTGCGGTTACTGTCCAATGGTGTGAAGAAGAAGAAAGTGAAGAAAGTGACATGGTGTACCACTTATTCTCCCATCATGCCTGTGTTCGCAGTGACGTCGGAGATTACGCAAGCTGTCACTCGACTCGGCTGCGAAATCACCGAATTTTCTGCATGAAACACAGTCTTTATTAAAACAACTTTAACACCGTGTGTCGTCGGAGGAGTATAATGTGTTTGCCACAAATATCTATTTCGTAATCGTTCGGTTTGAGTCATTGTACTGACATGACGAAATCGAAATAATCGTTGGCGCGGCACGCCGGCACGCTAGCGGCGGAATTGGGCAATCCGCAAGCGAGCGGATGTCCCGGCGCGGTCACCGCGCTCACTTGCGCCCCACGCCCTCCCGCGCTGCTTAAAATTTCAACTCAATCTTTCGCACCATACTCGCAAATTTTACCGGACGATTACGAACTGTATAGTTGATTAACATTTTTGTTCCAGTCGATTCACCCGGAGAGTGCCGCGTGGCGCAAGCACTCTTTACTTTTTATATAAGTATAGCAATATGCGATTGTTAATTTTTGCTGTTAGTTACTTTATAGCATTATGTAAATAAACTGCTTTGCGATTTGTTAATACATTTTGTTAGCCTTATTAACATATTCTTATATCTTCAAAATGTTCCATACAATGGGGGTTAGGTTTACAACATTAGAAGGTGGTACTATAATACCATTGTGATTTGGTGGCGCACGCGGCGAGGCAGTGTGGCCCCAGCCCCTGCGTTTGTACCGCCCCCGCGTTTGTCGTCCAATCAAATCTAAATCCACTAAATCCCTCACCATACTCTTATGAAAAAAATATGGGCTGAGCGAATGAATAGGTAGACGATGCACAATAAACCTTTCTTTTTTAAATTTATTTTATACTTTTTTGAATGGGATGTCAGTATGGATCCTGCTAATGGCGAATAAGGCATTCAAATATTTTTTTTATTTGAAATTAAAGTTTTACTATTAGGTAATCTTTATTAAATTATTCGTTTAATATTCTTATTTCTTGGGACGTGGAAGTAGGTACTTATTCATTTATCTAAAATAGGTATTGAAACATTGCCATGTTTGTCTGTATATTATTTTTATAAATGTAATATTAAAAAATACCACATTATTATTTCAATTGAGTTTAAAACATTGTAATTTAAAACTGAAATTAAGTAGTGTTCATACTGAGAAAGTGTCCTTAAGCACTTATTGTCTCTATAAAGTGTCTGTACACTTGTACATTGAAAAAAATAAAAAAACCTGTTCGGGTAGGCTATTATAACATAAATACTTATTCAAACTTCTTTTTCAAAATTATTTGTTTTTCTTTTTGTTAAAATATAAATAAAGTAATACAATAAAGAAAACTTGGTATTTTATTATGGATTCGCGGCTAATACACGTAATAAAACTACGTGTTAACGGTTTTAAATTTGAAATTTTATTTGATTTTTATTAAAGAAAACTTAGGGTAAACTATACCCTTGTTGGTACCAATGATTGGCACTCTGCCAATTTATTTAAGTTATTAAAAAAAATCATACTATTTTTTATTTTATTCCAATACAATTATACAATAATATTATTATTATCATTGTATGATTACAAAGAAAATAAAGTAAGATTTCTTAATATTTCGAATAAAATCATAGGCTGTACGACTGTACGGGAGTGCCAACAATAATTGTACTTAAAACTATAAGTAGAATAGTGAGCGTAGGTCACCATCTTCTTTGGGTAAGGCGGCAGGAAGGCTTATTTTACTATTGTGTCTAAAGATCACGGGCCATAAAAATGCCCCGGACTTTTGGAGAGCTTGGGTGGGGGTGGGGGAGGGGGGGGGCATGGGAAGGCCAACACGTAGAGGCCTTGACAAATTTAATCCAAATGTGCCGTGACACTGACCGGCGATTATCCCTGTCTACACCACATAATAATAAAATCAAGGACAAGCTCCGGCCAATGTAGGACTATTGTGGGAAATAAGAACAAAAAGTATTGGACTATTAGCGAGAACTGCTAGTGGTACTAAGGGTCTGGGAATATGGGGACTATGACGTCGGCGACAGTATTGTTAGTAAACACCTCATCGTCGGGGCAGTGCTTTGTTAGTTGTGCGTGAAGGGAACCCTGTAGGGAGTAATTACGTACGGCTGTGTAAGTCAACAAAAGCATTTAGTTGGAAAAAAAAACTAGTGTTTTCTTGCAATCCTAAGTGCATACCCCCGGTCGCACGTAACATTTGGTGTCAGAGGTGGGATAGTCCATCTGTTAATAAAAGTCATTTGCAAATAGTAGCGTCAAAGTCTAAAATCGCTGAGATTTTGCGGGCATATGACGACGGCAATCGTCATATTCAGGAGGACATCTTAGTGTGAAAAGGGCGTTGATGTATGTTCATCAGCAATTTTACCCGCTCCAATGCTGGGAAGACGTCGAGGATTGGTGCAGGAACTGTATGAAGTGTTCTTCCTGGAAAGGACCTCAAGCACGAAGTCGGAGTAGATTAAAATTATACACCGTGGGTGCTCCTTCAGAACGAATTGCAATTGACGTGGTGAATCCGTTTTCTTTGACAGATAAAAAAAATCGATGCATTTTGGTAGTTATGGACTATTTCAGCAAGTGGCCGGAAGCTTTTGCAATTCCAAATCAGGAAGCAGCTACAGTAGTGGATAACTTAACGAAAGAAGTTTTCTGCCGATTTGCCTTACGCCTGGAGATTCCCAGTGATCAGGGTCACAATTTTGAATCTCAGGTCTTCCAGGAACCTGGAAGATACTTTTAATACACAAGACTCGGACTACTCCGTATCACCCACAATCTGATGGAATGATAGAGCGATTTAACCAAACTTTAAAGCGGCATCTGGCAACGGTGGTGGATTCTCATCAACGAGATTGGGTTGAGTACATTTCTTTTGGCGTATCGGACGGCTGTTCACAAGAGCATTTCTACGACGCTAGTGCGAGCTAATTTTGGAAGGGAACTCCGACTTCCAGTACAACTTCTTTCAGGATATCGGCCTGATACTCCTAGTTGTGTTTTGGACTATGTTCCAGACTTACGAAGGAGAAGAAGGATAGACAGTAAATAAAATAATATCGAAATTATGGGTTCGAGAAGATTATTCCGGGTATATAAGCAGCGTAAGGTGCGCCTATCGGAGAGCCCTGTTAAAGACAGCGAAGCGATAAGTATATGCTATATAGGTACGGAAAATGCAAGTCCTATGAAACTTTTTTTTATTCTAGTAAATTTTATTAATACATAACAAATCCTAAAATATTTATTACATTACACTCTATCCAGGGCCCTGTATGAAGGGTGGGCACAGCCTGGTTTTTTATTGCTTAAAGCAGGCAAACAGCCGGACGGCCCACTTGATGGAAGGTGGTTACCGTCACCTATGGACATTTGTAACACCAGGGGCGTTGCCAACACGTTGCCGGCCTCTAAGAAATGTTATAACACCCTTTTTAAACGACCCCATGTCGTAGCGCAAAGGGAAATCCCTCTTTCCCTCGTTTCCTGTAGATCGTTCTTGTACGCAGAATTAACGTTCTAGAGAACCGTTACATACTCGAGCGTGGGACCTCCAGGAAATGGGGGTGATCTTCCCGTCGGTGGCGGGCAGTGCGGTTATAAAAATGAGGAGTTGAGACCAGATCAAATAGTTCTTCGGAACACTCCATTGTATAGGCGGTAGATAGAATACGCAGAGGGACACAGTCTCTCTGAAGACTAAGTGATTCCAAACCGGCTACTAAGAGGCGGTTTAGAATCACCGCAATCATCGGTATCGACGATACGAACTTATACTGTTTCTCAAGGGGGTAGGCAAAAACGATGGATCTTCACTTGCGACGATCCAGACTAATAACTTTCGCTTCATCTAGTTTTATTAATCTTCTCTTCATACATGTTGATTTTTTTTCATTACATGTTATTTTTTCATCTCTATTTCGCGCGATCTGCAGCATCTCTTCTGTTAAAAATATGTGTATAAAATTCCGTTTGATAGATTATTATGCATTGAAATAAACAATTTTGTTAGCTCATTTAGGGGTCATCCATAAATTACGTCACACTCGTCGTCGACGTTGTGTGACTTTGTGTGACAAGGGGTGGGAGAGGTCAAAAATTTTATAAAATTCGTGTGACGTAACTAATTGATGGGCCCCTTATTCATTATAATACTTTTTTATTTTACGTATAATTTTTACAATGAAAGAATACTAAAGAAAGACAGGCACAGTCTACGAATAGTGAACGGCACCTGGGGTTGACTGGTCTAAGCCTTTGTCCGCCTAGCTCTCAGAGGTCTTGGGTTTGATTCCTGGAAAGGTAAATTCCATTAAAAAAGTTTCCGTTATTTATTGAATAACGAAAAGGTCTGAGGTGGCCCCAAACTTTCTATATTATTACCCATCAGGGCCGTCTTTACCCGAGGTTGCAAAGGGTACGTGGCCCTGGGCGTAGGAACTTGAGAGTCATAAGCAGATTCATTTCAATACAAAAATTCTATAAAGAACATGATTTTTTTTAGTTCTGATTATCGACACCTCTCCATAATTGACCATAATCTCCATAATCTTCGTGTCGAACTTCATCCATACAAAGCCAGTAGTTTCTAGGAAAATTGCCTATGACATTCAAAAACAGATAAACGGACTTGATGAATGCATAAGATCTCCGTATTTACCAAATAGGGATGCCTAAAAATAAAACATAAAAATTAAATACTATTTTATTGTTGTTATTGATTTTCGAACCCCGGCACCCAATGTCCTAAGACGGCCCTGTTACAGATAACACAAGCGTAAATTGTTTGAGTCCGGCAATCCCGTGTTAGGTCGGCGACGCATCGCGTGCGGCGTTCCACAGGGGTCGGTCCTCGGGCCGATTCTTTGGAACGTAGGTTATGACTGGATCCTTCGGGTTCCGGTCCTGCCCGGGGTAGGGCTGATCTGCTTTGCGGACGACACCCTACTCACGGCACGCGCTGCGTCATTTGCGGAATCCGTGGACGTCGCCAACGCCGGGTTGGCGATTGTCGTAAATCGAATAGCTACGCAGGGCGTGAGGGTCTCCCCCGCGAAAACGGAGGCCATCATGTTCCATAGGAAATTTCGCAATCCCCCCGCGGACTTGACCGTTTCGGTCCAAGGGGTGGCCATTAGAGTAGGGCCCCAGATGAGATATCTAGGGCTAGTTCTCGATGGGAAATGGCTGTTCAAAGCGCACTTTGAGCAGCTAGTTCCCAAACTCGTCAAATCCGCGGGCGCACTCTCGAGGCTGCTTCCCAACGTGGGGGGCCCGGGGGGTGCGACGCGGAAACTTTACTCTGGCATCCTGAGGAGTATGGCGCTGTACGGTGCACCCGTCTGGTCCACTGCACTTCACCGCCATAACAGAACCCTGCTGCACCGGGCGTAGCAGGTTCTGGCCGTGAGGACCATACGGGGGTATCGCACAGTGTCGCGGACGGCGGCCACCCTCCTGGCAGGCGATCCGCCCTGGCATCTCCAGGCGAACGTCCTGGCAGAGGTACGTCGCACCCGGCAGGATGCCCTAGCTAGAGGCCTGACCTTCTGTCAGGTCGAAATCGAGGCGATCAGGAAGCGGGAAACCGCCTCCATGATCGCCGTCTGGTCTCAAGAGCTCGACAACCCTGCGGCCTATGGCGGCTACACGGTGGATGCAATCAGGCCACAGCTGACGGAATGGGTCAACCGCACCAGCGGCACCCTGACCTTCAGAGCAACGCAGATACTTACCGGACACGGATGTTTCGATAAGTATCTGTATCGCATTGTGGGCTGCTTGCCTTCCCCGGACTGCCGCCAGTGCGGCGCGCCCGACACGGCGCTACACACGCTAGTCGAGTGCGCCGCATGGGCACCGCAGCGTTTCGAACTTGAGACGCACGTAGGTCCGGTCGATTCGCTCTGCGACCTGGTCAAGGCCATGCTGCAGAGCGGCGACAATTGGGGGGCTGCGGTTACTTTTTGTGAGACAGTAATGTCACTCAAGGAGGCCGCAGAACGCGATAGGGAGAGAAGTCCTGCAGCGCGTGCTAATGCGTCTTCTCGAGGTCGCCGGCCTTCAGCTGGCACCCGGAGAGGCAGGTACGCGCATTACTTCCCTCCCTGAGTTAGGTTCCGTTTACCGCGGGGGGCCTTTAGCTTGCTAGGAGAGCAAAGGACCTTCTACCCCCCGCACAACGAAGTGGGGTGTGTTCTCCCAGGGCACACTCCAGGCACTTTATTGCGCTGGATCGGCTGGGCGTAACTATGTTCTAAATCTCAGCCTTTCCAACACAAACAAAAGCGCAGGGTCGACAGGGAGGAGGGGGTTTTTAGTGGGTATTGGGGTTGCTCGCTCGTGCAGCAACGCTCGGAGTCTTCGACACTATTCTGTGACGTCGATCGCGGACGGAGCACTGCCAAGAGCATACTATTGCGGCAGTGTTATCGCCCCCGACCGACGCGTGTCGTTCCCCTAGCAACGGCCCAGTTTGTGCGTAAATCGGGTAAGCATTTTCCCTCCCCTCAAAAAAAAAAAAAGCGTAAATTGCTTGGCTTGGGAAATCACAATGCATATGTCTGTCTGCCAATTATTATTGAAGGGTTGTGGAGTGGTCAAACACGTCTATTAATGTTGTCATTTGATTACGGCCAACGTGTCAACGCAGTCCGCATTCCATACCAGAGATTTGTCCCACCCTCAGGGAAACAGTCTTTCCGTGGGGACCTTGTCCACCGTCAGTAGAAGTAAGACATCTTTCAAGGCGGTGCGTGGCGTCACCATCTACGGCGGCTAGAAGACTGTGGTATCCTTGAATGGCTACCGCTGACCCATGATGTTACAGCTTTGTGGCGCATGCGAGATCCAGGTTTATAGCGCAACAAAAAATATAGTACGCATCAATACGACATCCTCTGTGGCTAGGCTAACGGGCTAAGCCTTTGCCGGCCTACTTCACTGCAACGCAGAGGCTCCGGGTTCGATTCCTGGTATGATAGATTTCGGATTTCCTTTATTTACTATGGTCTGGGTGTCTGGGATTGGCCCAGAGGTCCATAGTATATGACCCATAACATATGTGTAACTTCCTTAATTTGGGGATATAGAATTTTCTATCCCAGGATTCCCGCTGGATATTTCCCGGAAGCGGTGTTTAGTTGTCCGGGTACATAAAAATTAGCTTATTCCGACACAGTTTTCACTAAAACAATAGCTTACATTCTTTCAATTTTTGGCTTGGTCTAGAGGTAGACTAACAAAAATTGAAAGTTTTAAAACGAAATCATAATTTTAAAGAACATTTGCCACAAAAACTTTAATTAACTACAAATTTTAATATCCCTTACATCTTTTCAATCCATACTCCTCTTTTCTTGCGTACATTTGCCAGGTGGTAGGGTATTTGCTCAACTGGATGGCGAACACCCCTGGTCTAGAGTATGCCGCCATAATAACCTTGTGTTGTGTTCCGGCATTAGTAACCAGGTTCCAGTCTCCTTTAAGAGAGCAGCAGCGCATTTGTAGCACCTTTGGTGTTGCAAATGTCCATAGGCGATGGTAACCGCTTTCCATCAAGTGGGCCGTCGCCTGTCTGCTGAACTCCTGCAATAAAAAAAAATAAAAAAAGGACACCCGCTGCACAAATTGTCAAAAAATCTTTTGAACAAAAACAAACAAAACTTACACAATTCAAACTCATTTCTGAGGAAAATATTTGTAAGCACGAACAATATTTTTCAAAATTCTGTATCCTCTACTTCCAAACTTAGAGAGAGAACCTTTTTTCGATTTTGAAATAATAGGTGTATGTGTCTCACCGCCTATAGACTTAAATAAAAAGTTTCATGAAACACATGGCTGTTTCTAATCAGAATTACTGCAACGTAAGTAACGAATAAATTAGTAGAATTGTTATTTTTTACGTACTTTTTAGTTTAAACCGTTCTCGGAAAAATTACAACGGGATTTTAATTAAAAAGTTTGAACAACGAAAAAACACGAAGCATTTTTTTTCCATTTTTACAAGCTTTTATTTAACTTGCAATGGATGTACCTATGTATGTATGTATGTAAGTTCGGGTGGATTCTTGCAAGTTAAATTTGACCAACTTTCCGGTTTCCGATTGAGCTGAAAGTTTGCACGCGTATATCGCGTGACAATTCAATAATATGGTACCATGGAGCTGATCTGATGATGGAGTCGGAAGGTGGCCATAGGAAATGCTGTACTAAACAAGATACACCCGTCGTGTTTGGGCTCGTTTTACTTGTCTTGGCTAGCACTCTGCTGCTACATGATATCCAGGATCTCAAAAGCTTGTATTTAATAAAAAGTTATTATAACAAATTATTTCGTTTTTGTTTATTTGTCTGTTTCTTTAGACTTCACGTAAAATCTAATCCCGGAGTGTTACGGGAAATTCCAGGAACCATTTATTTATTTACTAAAAACCCCTTGCTCTGCTGGATATAATTACATAATTTTGAATATTGTAAAAACATCTTTTATCACTGCTACCCGTTTAGTTAGAATACTAGTTTAGTTTATTTATATAGAGTATTGAGTACTAGATAAAGATATTATTATTTCATAAGATGCCAGGCAATCTTATTGAAAGAGGGTCTTCACCTTTATCAGGGACAACAGTTTCAGCACAACAAACCGATAACATTTTGCATATTTATTATTCATAGGCAATCAAATCGGGGAGACATGCACTCTACTTGCATTTTCTATCGTAAGAGTCACCTTCTAAGTAGACATGTTGAAAACATTATTTCTATTTTTTTTACGCGTAAACGTCAAAAATATTTTAACTAAATTATAAATAAATTAAACTAAAAAAAACTATATAAATTACTTTTCTACGATTGCGTAGTCATTTCAGCAAAAACGGAAACGTTATGAAATCTTCATGTCTCTCCAAGTATCTATGTGACAGATTTTTTTTTTTTTTAATTACAATCTGTCTTTATTACAAAGTTATCTAAATAGTGAAATCGTAAAGAATAAAAATTTGGAGTGGTAGCCATACATGTATCCTATATACAGAAGTATATATGCAAATTATTTTTTGTATCAGATTTGTATTAACTGATCATAATGCTAGTCGGGCGTGGCCACGAGCTCACAGCCATTGAGATATAATAATGTTTTAAACTCACAGCATTGCAGCGCAAAACATGCCCGCACAGCGCTGAGCGCTGGAAAATTATCTTATGTCTAAATTCCAGGGGCGGATTTAGAAATATGACGCCTGTAGGCTATTCAAATTTTACCGCCCCTACCGATAAATCGATACCTTAATTCACAATCATATTAATTAGATCATTTTTTTGTCAATGAAATTGTAACTTTATGATTTGTGTACATATCGTGAGACGTGTGTAGTCTTGAATTAGACCTCCTTTTTACCGTAGTTTGAAGAATGTGTAAGACATAATATATAAAAAAATTGGCCCCAAATTTGCCGCCCCTCCAAAATCTGCCGCCCTAGGCTCCAGCCTACTCAGCCTATTGATAAATCCACCACTGCTAAAATCTACATAATTGTAAAGCTATATAATTTAAAAGTGTTTAAATACTTACTAGAGGTATATAAAAATATACTATCGGAATTAAAACATTTAAAGCACAGATCTTTAAAATTATTTTTATAAATTTGCACGAATTATTTAAATAACTTTTTGAAGTGAAACTTCTGTATAGACAATTAAAATGTACCTAACCTAACCAAATCATAATTTGCAGTAACCCTGCGCAAAATCGAAATGTGTGCTGGGACACATAGTAGAAGTGAAACTTCAACGGACAAGTAGAAAAACGAATCGCAACAAAATTTTAACTTGAAGTCTTATGCGCAGATTGTTAATGTACTCTTACAACTATATACAATAGTGAGCGTTTTACAAATAAACAACTGCGGCCTAAAGCTTAACAACACATTTATATTCATATATTTAAGTAATAAAATCAGTGTCATTACGGCGCTCGTTGGGTTTGGTATTTCGTACATTTTACCCTTCTTTCCTATACTAAAACTGTATACACAGTACAGTACTTGTCCAATTTGAAAACCTGCCCGTAAAACTTCAAGTTAAAATTTTGTTGCGATTCGTTTTTCCACTTGTCCGTTGAAGTTTCACTTCTACTATGTGTCCCAGCACACATTTCGATTTATATATAAACCACTGAGCAATATAGAATGCTCGTTAAGTTTAACGTTTTGTATTTTCTCGTTATGCTTTCCTCTCGATAATTATACTTATTACAAGTTATTTTTATTAATAATTCCTGTACAAGCTTTGATAAAATTGGCGTAAAATAATAAGGAAATAAAGCAAAAATGTTCTCGACGGACATTGTTAAATGAAGTGGACAATAATTCCAGCCATGCGAATAATAACTGCTTTAGGTTTGTTCATCATATCGTAGCATCAAAGAGAAGCTAGGCCTTATAACTAGGCTACCGTTCAATTATTAATTCAAAGAGACAGGAAAAAAATAATAGTTATTTTCAATGCCTACATTTTGTTTTTTTGGAAATGGTATTGATGTAGGTTACAATAGCAAACACTTCATGAGAGTAGTATGTGTATCATCGTCGTCGTCGTCGTCAGCCATTCGTAGTCCACTGCTGGACGTAGGCCTTCCCAAGTCCCCGCATCCAGCGCCTGCCGGCGACCTTGCGCGGGTCTTCGGTCCATCGGGCTGGAGGGCGTCCGACACTACGTTTACCGAGACGCGGTTTCCGCTCCGGGACTCGTGTGCACCATCGAACATCGGTCCTGAGGCAGATGTGACTGGCCCACTGCCACTTCAACTTGATAATTTTGCGAGCTATGTCGGTTACCTTGCTTCTCTTACGGATATCCTGATTTCTAATTTTATCCATGAGAGAAACACCCAACATAGCTCGCTTCATAGCCCGTTGAGCGACTTGGAACTTTTAGACCAATCCTGCCGTCACTGTCCATGTCTCGGCGCCGAGGGCCAGAACGGGGAGGATGCATTACTCGAAGACTTTCGTCTTCAAGCATTGCGGGATGGCCGACGAGAAGATTTCACGAAGCTCACCGAATGCTGCCCAGCCAAGCTGAATCATCCGATTGGCTTTCCCCTCGAAGTTGTGCCTGCCTGTATGTTCTGTCCAAGGTAGAAATATTCCTGCAGAACTTCCAGAGGGGCGCCATCGACGTTTACCGGTCTCGGCATGACGTGTTCATTGAACATGACTTTCGGCTTGTCCAAATTCATGCCGAGGCCGACTGGTCGGGAACACACATTTAAGCTGCGCAGCATTTCGGCAAGTTCCTCCAAAGTCTCTGCAAAGAACGATATCGACAGCGAAATGGAGGTGAGAGATGCGCCGTTGATGTTAATGCTCCATCCAGCCCAGTCCAGAATTTTGAAGTTTATATGTATACTGTGTCATAAATAATTAAGAAAAGGTGAAAGGATATAGATAAATAATCATGTTGAAAGATTTGATAAAATAACGGTCTTCAGTATATCGATATGATTCCAATGTTATTTACATTAACTATTTAGATACAGTGTATATTGAGAACGAAATTAGGTAACTTTTACACGCGGGTCCACTAGGTTTTTAAATATATTGTGTAACTAGAGTTTACCCCGCGGCTGCGCCGCGGGTCAACCTCTAGTGCGTGTCTCTTGTTTAAAGAGCAAGTAGTACAGTTTACTTTGTATTATTTTTTTATGTATTTGCCCCCGAAAGATTCACTTAATTTTATATCGCAAACCACCCCCGTCTATATGTAAACTACATAAATGACAAAACTTGACAAAAAAGATAACATGGACCAAGTGGACCCAGTGGACCCAGTGGATCAACTGGACCCAGTGGATCCAGTGGACAAAGTGGACAAAATCACAAAACCAGTCCTAGTTTCCGGGATAAACTTTACACAAAAATTTCCCAAAATGTATCCCATTATCCGGGATATAAAGTATCCCTTGGCCACTCTCGGTATTCAAATTATATATGTACCGAGTTTCAGCCAAATCCGTCCAATAGTCTTTCCATAAAAGGATAACAAACAAAAAGACAAATATATTTTTATCCCGGAAACTATCCCATTTTTCGGGATAAAAAATATCCTATGTTCATTCTCGGCATCGAAAATGTATATATACTGAGTTTCAGCCAAATCGGTCCAGTAGTTTTTCCGTGAAAACGGAACAGACAGACAGACAGAGTTACTTTCGCATTTATAATATTAACTAGAGTTTACCCCGCGGCTCCGCCGCGCGTCAAACTCTGGTGCGTACCTCTTGTGTTAAGAGCAGGCGTTAATACAGGATATATTGTATTGTATTTTTATGTTGGTGCTATTTGCCCTCGGAAGATTACTTCATTTTATATCGCAAACTATCCCATCTACCGGGATGAATAGTATCTATGTCTATTTTCGGTATTCAGACAGACAGATCGAGTAAAAGTCGCATTTGTTTAAAGATTATGAATTTTTATATCTATAAACTTGATAAATGATTGGTCCCCCATACAAATTTTAATACCCTATTTCAACCCGTTCTAGTTTTATTTATATAACTAAATATTGTGTAAACTACACAAACGACCAAAACTACCAAACGTACTAAAACTGCCGAAACTACCAAATCTAGCAACCAAAACTACCAAATCCACAAATCAAAACTACCACAACTACCACAATTACCAAATCTACCAATCAAAACTACCACAACTATCAAAACCACCACAACTAACAAAACTACCACAACTACCAAAACTACTACAGCTACCAAAACTACCACAACTACCAAAACTACCACTACTATCAAAACTACCACAATTGCCAAATCTACCAGTCAAAACTACCACAACTACCAAAACCACCACAACTAACAAAACTACCACAACTATCAAAACTACCACAATTATCAAAACTACCACAACTACTAAAATAACCGAATCTACTAAATCTACCAACCAAAACTACCATAACTACAAAAACTACCACAACTACCAAAACTACCAAAATAACCAAAACTACCACAACTACCAAAACTACCACAACTACCAAATCTACCGAAACTACCAAATCTACAAAACAAAACTACCACAACTACCAAAACTACTACAGCTACCAAAACTACCACAACTACCAAAACTACCACAACTACCAAAACAACCGAAACTACCAAAACTACCAGCATAAACTGCCGAAATAGCAAAACTACCAACCAAAACTACCAAAACTACCTAAACGACCAAATTGACCAAAATAAACAAAATGAAGAAAACCACAAATAAAAAACCTATCCTAGTTTCCGGGATAAACTTTACATAAATCTATCCCAAAATCTATCCCAGTATCCGGGATGAAAAGCATCCCTTGACCACCCTCGGTATTCAAATTACATATGTACCCAGTATCAGCCAAATCGGTCCAATAGTCTTTCCATAAAAGGATAACAAACAGAGAGACAAAATATACTTTTATCCCGAAAACTATCCCATTTTCCGGGATAAAAAGTATCCTATGTTCATTCTCGGCATCGAAAATATATATATACTGAGTTTCAGCCAAATCGGTCCAGTAGTTTTTACGTGAAAACGGAACAGACAGACAGACAGACAGACAGAGTTACTTTCGCATTTATAATATTAATAGGGATATTATTATCTTGTATTATATCGGGAAACGAACACACACATTATAATAGGCTGGGGAAAAAGTCTTTTCGCATATAGTATGTATGAACTTGTAATAAGATCTCTTTGGCCATACCATTTGTATCTGGCTGGTTTTGGTATCATTAAAAGTTTTAATTTTAAAGAAGACAATTCCAAATTCAAATTAGGAAAATGTGTGATTTTACTTTGTTTTTCTTATTGTTAAAATAAGTGAATCTAATGAAGAAATTCGATACATTTTAAAATTTTACTACAAAAAAGGTAAAATGCAACAAAAGCCGCAAAAAAAATTTGTGATGTTTATAGACCTAATGCACTATCTGTGAGAGTAGCGCAAATTTGGTTAAAGCGTTTTAAATCCGGAAATTTTGATATCAAAGATGCACGTCGCTCTGGTCGCCCTGTTACGGACAAAATTGATGCCATTTTTGAAAAAGTGGAGCAAGATCGGCATATTAGTAGTTATAATGTAGCTGGAGAACTGGGAATTGACCACAAAACGGTTTTGGCGCATTTGAAAAAAGCTGGGTACACAAAAAAGCTCGATATTTGGGTGCCTCATGAGCTCACTGAAAGAAACCTAATGAACCGTGTACTCATTCGTGATTCTTTATTACAACGTAATGAAACCGAACCATTTTTGAAGAAGCTGATGAAAAGAAGGTGATGGAAAGTGGATCACGTACGACAAGAACGTGCGAAAAAGATCGTGGTCAAAGGCCGGTCAGGCTTCACAGACTGTGGCGAAACCCAGGTTAACTCGCAACAAGGTGATGCTGTGTGTATGGTGGGATTAGAAGGGCATTATTCAATATGAGCTGTTACTGCCAGGCAGAACCATCGATTCTGAACTGTACTGCGAACAACTGATGAGATTAAAGCAAAAAGTTGAGAGAAAGCGACCGGAATTAATCTACAGAAGGGGTGTGGTTTTTCACCATGATAACGCTAGACCTCACACATCTTTAGCCACTCAGAAAAAATTACGAGAGTTTGGCTGGAAGCTATTAATGCTTCCGCCGTATAGTCTTGACCTTGCACCTTCAGATTTTCACCTGTTTCGGTCTCTGCAGAATTCCTTACACAGTGTCAGGTTAACATCACGAGAGGACTGCCAAAACCACTTGTCACAGTTTTTTGATCAGAAGCCCCAAAATTTTTATAGCAATGGGATCACGTCCCTACCTATAAGATGGCAAAAAGTTATCCAACAAAATGGCACCTACATACTTTTGTCAAATGTAAATAAACTTTATAAAAAAACCTTTTGAATTTTTATATAGAATGCGAAGAAACTTTTTCCCCAACCTAATATGTTCTCAATTTAAGCAAGTTCCTCTTTGATAATATAGTATATAACGGATTACTATAAAGTTCATCTCAAACACTTGAACTGGAGTACATAACTGTAAGTTTTTTACGAAACATACAAATCAGAACATCTCTATTCCTATAAACAAGGAGTGACAAATTTTTCCTCACTGTATTGCTTAGAAACATTATACAGAAATAAAATAAAATCAGAGGTAATATTCACAAAACATAATAGTTACTGGTACGTAAAAAGAGAACCGTCAAGACTTCAGGAGGTGTATATAGGTAAAAATATACATAACAGATGCTGTAACAGAAGTAGTTTTAGACAATATTCTTTCTTGTGACTATTCGAATTCAGAAACACATCATCCGAAAAACGATTTCCGGTACCGGGATTTACAACGTGGAACTACAAATCTATGCACCGTTCTATAGCTGCTAAATTTCCAATCACCCGTAGCTAATTGATTCCCCGTCAACAGAGAGTGTACAAGGATAGGACGAGCATCCATGTTGGATTTTTGATTAGCCTTTGTCAGTCACCTCTATTGTACGACTACGGGGTTTCGTTACAATGAACCTATAGATAGGACGATCTTATTTTAATAAGAAACTAATAAATAAAATTTAAGTGTCTGACTGTTATTTCAGAATAAATGTCAAAACATAACTACTTATTTTTTTAAAGTCAAGTAAGCTTATTATGAATTTTTATCCTAAAAATTAGAGATGGACGAGGAGACATTTTTTACTACTTTGAAAGGTAACATTTCCCCGCTTCTTTAAATAAAAAATCTTAAAGGATCTGAGTAAGGGTACACCACAACACGACTACACACACAAAAAAAAAAAATCAACGCTCATTTACAAATATGGAGGCTATCGCTAATGGTTCATATTTTTGCAGTTTCACTACACTATTAGCGGCATAATATATTATGATATTCTTCTCTGTCTAATAATGTCGTTTTGGCGTAAAATATCTGTTATATACAAAGACGGACAAACGCAAAAACATATTCATATATATAGATCGAATATTTGATAACTATTTGTCGCCAGTACGTATCTATATCGCGGAAATAAAAAAACAACTTGTTGGTATTTTATTTTTATTTTTTTATTGCAGGAGTTCAGCAGACAGGCAGACGGCCCATTTGATGGATAGCGGTTAGCATCGCCTATGGACATTTGCAACACCAAAGGTGCTACTAATGCGCTGTTGCTCTCTTAAGGGAGACTGGAACCTGGTCACTAATGCCGGAACACAACTCAAGGTTGTTATGGCGGCATACTCTAGACCAGAGGTGGTAGCCATCTAGTCGGGCAAAGACGTAGTAGGGTCACCTGGTTTTGTCGCCTCTTACGACAGGCCGCCCAGCCGCAGGAAATTGTATTTTTTCTCCGTTCCTGCACGCATAAAACTTGATACTTTTGATGTCGGACTAAAAATCACTAGTAAGTATCGAAATTACTCTTGACCTAATATTGGAATTGCTAAAGTTCAGACAAAGCGAAAGTGGCGCCCCTATTATTTTCTACTTTATTTTGCCGCCCTGTAGTTTTACTGCTATCCTGTATCAAAGCACACAATAAACCGGCGAAAAGCGAAAAAACCTAAACTAGTGGCGCCATTTAGTCTTGTAGGCTCTAGAATCATTTCAGAGCAATATTTTACACTAGGAAATTTCAACAATCCTATCTATTATACACTATACTATCTATCTATGTATATAAAATAAAGTCGGGTTAGGTACACCATTTATAACTCAAGAATGACTTGACTGGTTTTTATAATTATTGATGTTTTGGATTTGTCTCTAGCCCGAATATCAGAATAATTACTGTAAATATATCGAAAAAATTGTAGATTAAAAAAAATAAATTAGCTTTGGAAATCCGCCTCCTTCCACAATTGGAAGCTTACACCACGCACGCTTATAGCTTATTTGTATCTTTTCCAGCGGAGGTAGCTGGCGCTTTTGGCTTCCAGGATTTTGATGAAATGTTTTCTATGTATTTGAGTGGGCCCCGGAATGCTTTAGATTCACAACTCACACCTGTAGATTGCGCTAGAATCGGTTTCTAGATTTAACTTTTTCAGGGCAGGTCAACGCCGGTCGGGTCCGCTAATATTGTTCGAGTTTGGATGGATGTTTGATGCTCAATCACGCAAAAACGGCGAAGCAGATATGGATGAATGTTGGCACAAAGATAGATTATAGTCTGGTATAGCACAAAACGTACTTTTTATCCAGGACAAATGTACAGTTCCCGTGGGATATCGTTAATGCGAAGGGAACTGTGGGCAAAAGCTAGCTATTATAAATGTCAAAGTTTGGATGGATGTTTGTTGCTCAATTACGTCAGAGCGGATATGGATCAATTTGACACAGAGATAGAAGATAGATTATAGTCTGGAATAGCATAAAAGTCACGTTTTATCCAGGAAAAATGTACCGTTCCCGTAGGATAACATTAACGCGAACGAAGCTGTGGGCAAAATCTAGTATTATATATGTCAAAGTTTGAATGAATGTGGATGAAATGTATCACAGAGATGGATTATAGTCTGGTATAGCACAAAGAGTACTTTTATCCAAGAAAAATGTATGGCTCCCGTGGGATAACATTAACGCTCACGGAGCGGCGGACAAAAGCTAGTATACATATCAAAGTTTGGATGGATGTTTGATGTTCAATCACGCCAGAACGGCGGAGCACATAGGGATGAAATTTGGCGTAGAGGTAGATTATAGTCTAGAATAGCACATATGCTACTTTTTATCCCTTAAACATGTACGGTGGGATAACATCAATGCGAGCGGACAAGTTATATAAATGGAAATAATAGGTACAGATGGTAGAAAACGGTTTCGACGGAAATATTAAATTGCGCCAAACAATGATTTTCTATTACACTTATCACTTCCATAGCAAATCTATTACAATGTGTCTAAACAGTCACACGAGCCAGTGTGGTTGTGTACATAGTCTACGTACAGGACACTGATGAAACGTTTGAATTGCAAAATCGTATAGTAGGGCTGAGCAAGCTAAATGATGAAAGGTATAGGTAACATGACTCTGAATTCCAGTGCAACTCGATAAGTTATCTGATTGTTTATATTATTCAATATTATCAAACGGTTGACCTGTTAATTCAATATAGGTATAAGTTTTATATAGATTGGAGGATTTTAAAGCCAAATGGCAAAAACACAACTCTTATGTAATCGCTATAGCCGGCTCACCTTTTGTCTGTGTATGTCACATTCTTTTTAATGAAGAAATTGTACTTAGCTCTACAAAGTTATGTAGTGAAATCGTAAAAAATGTAAATTTTAATATAATTTGATGGGCTAAAATTTTCCGTAGGTCACTTAGGTATATAAGTTGTCTTAAAATAGCAATAAATAGGCTATCTACCCATAAATTTTAGCCTATCAAAAGGTATTTCATAGAGAAGTGGGGAAGGGGCTAGAAGGGCCTGGGCCTTACTATCTGTTATTTTTCTTTGCATTTTCTGATAACATTTACCATAGTAATGTATATTTTTCTTACGCCATCAGAAAATAGAGATTTCAACGAACAAAAAGCCCACCGACTTTTAAAAAAAGCTGATATTTTAACGCGAGAATTTTCGATTGAAAATTAGGGTAGTTTTTCGATAATAAGGTGAAAAAATAAATATGTTAAATTCAAAAAAATACAGTGTGTTTGAGACATAAAAAAATAAGTTTTCACCAAATTTTGTTTTCAAATTTTTATTTTTGTAAAAGATAAAATTAAAAAACCAGAAACTTTCTATCCGTGCAGGAACGGAGAAAGAATACAATTTCCTGCGGCCGGCCGGCCTCTCGTAAGAAGCGACCAAACAATCCACAGCCAGGTGGTAGGGCATTTGCCCGACTGGATGGCTACCACCCCTGGTCTAAAGTATATCGCCATAACAACCATGAGTTGTGTTCCGGCATTAGTAACCAGATTCCAATCTCCCTTAAGAGAGCAGCAGCGCATTTGTAGCATCTTTGGTGTTGCATAGGCGATGGTAACCGCTTACCATCTGTCTGTCTGCTGAACTCCTGCTATAAAAAAACTTGGTTATTTGAATTTTTCATATAAATTTTGAGGTTATGTAAAAAAAGTGTAAATACAAAAGTTGTAGGTCTTTTTATTGCTTACAACTTTGCCATTTAACTTTTTTCCATTGGAGATTTTTTTACCGTTTTTTACTGTTATATAAACGCACACCCTACCACTTCCTGACCTCAGATCGCCCGTAAATTATTTTTCATTTCATTTTTGTAATATTCTTTTCCTTTTATAATGGGTTTCATCCTACTATTATTTTTTACCACTTTAAAAGGGATTAGCTAGCACTGGTTTACTATTTAACGTCATTAACAATTAGTAACAATTCCGCTTAAAAAAAAACGCATCAAACCCTACATCCGTGTGAAATCCGGTTAATAATTATAACATTATCCCAGATGAAGCAGTAGCATTGTAAGTATTGATTATTAAATAATCATCCGGCTATCACGGGGTACTGTTGCAATACACCCGGCGCTTTTCTATTTTAGGCCGTAATAAGCGCTTAGCCTATAATTTTTCATTTTCTTGTAATTCCTTAAATAGCGATACTAAATGAAAACTCGTAATACAATATTAAGATAACAATTTGTGTTAAAGCGAAGTTTCGCTAGTTTATTATTAATTATTTCCTTAATCTAGCTGTCTAAACACAACAAGACGTTTCAGCCTGAGTGCTTTTATTTTACATCAACTCCAGGCGCCTTAGCATTATTGAAATTAGGTATTGAGCTGTCGATGAAAATTTAATAACTTGCACCTATAACACTTCGATTACTGCGTTTTCAATATTGGCATATTGCAAATTGCTATTTCTGTATTCGACATCCGGGGCTTGATTGAAATTTGTTACAAGCGCTCAGAGTATTTGCAAACAGCTGTTCTAATATTATGATTTTTATTCAGGGCGGCCAGAACAGTGACGTTCAAAAGAAAACTTTAGTCAGTTTACTTGAATTAATTTTATGTCCTTAATCATTTTATTTCATCTCTTTTATTTTCTAAAAATGCAGTGACAGGATTCGCTTGGACCGAGTGCACTTGAAAACCTTCATATAAGATATTCCGGTAGCAGTTTACACTCTTCCGAAGTTACAAGTGTCAATCTGCTAATTTTCAAAAGAAATTTCGAGTTTAAGGGTGTTAGATCCGTTGACGCCATTTTTTTCTAAAATACTAAACGTGGAGCACGTACCAAGTATACTCGGACAATATGCCGTTTTCCGAATGCATTCGGATTTCCAGTCGCCATGATACGATCACCTATTCAAGTGTACTCGCTTCAAGCGTACTAGAATTGTATTAATGCAACTTAATCTATAGTACTTACACATTACGATAATTAGGATTCCGGGACAATTTTGGTAAATAATTGAATACGAATGTAGATCACAATAACATGTTTTATAATTATTGCAATAACTAACGTTCCTATAGATTTAAGAGTTAAAACTTCACGAAATTCTTAAAACTTGCCAGGTGTGAATCGATCCGCGAACAGAGAATTCGGTTTTGTGAAATATTTATAAAATAATAAAAACAATCAAAATCTCAAATTTTATGAATAATTTTTTTCATAAAACAATTATGAAATTTCATATAATAAAAGAAAACAACTTATTTGTATTGTATTCTACCCATAGTCCCTCAAGACTACAAGTAGAATACTGTAGAATTAATCTATGTGTATATCGATAAAGTAATTCAACGCTTATTAGTATGTACAACATTAGCGCGCCGTTTTAATTTTTTTTTCGCAAGTTGACAATAACGACGACTTCCTAATGATTTTTCTGACTTCCATTTTTACCAAAAGGGCTATGGAACCTTGATATAGAATAACTCGTGAATGAATCAAGACATTAGACTTGTATTGACAACACCTACAGTCTAGGTATATTAAAAATCGCCTTTTTTCAATGAGGAGACGTACGGACTATACACCTCTTGTGGATCATATGAGGATGTGCGAGACTCGTCGGATACTTTTCCCGGAATACTTTCTAAAACTCCTCGGTGTTCGTTCCGTCGGCTTCTGCCAGGGTAGCGGTAGAACGGCATGGTCAAAACCGCGGACGGTAGCAGGCACCCGGTGTTGACTAAAACCTCGTCTGCGTGGGGCGTGAAATGCCCAGATTACATCATTATATTGCTATTTATGTGATCCCTAAAATAAAAGATCGTTTATAGAATTTTAGTCTGCGTCGGTGTAGAATTTACCTTTCTTTGAATAAGTAGGTTTTGAATCGGATCAATCGACTTCAATGGGATTATAGAGTATTTTGTCTGAAATTCTCAAGAACAGTGGCAGATTTAGTAGCAGCCTAGAGCTTTAGTACTAGTAAAAGAGCCAAAAATTTTCTTTGTCACATATAAATTTAAAGCTACATCTAGCTATAAGCTACACAAGATAAAAGTTATGTCTTCAAAAACAATTCGACATATAATAAATAGTATGTTTCACAACTTAGGTAAGTTTTTACATAATTTGCGTAGACATGTTTGGCTGTGGCGTGGGAACAAGTGACTATTGAGTAGTATAGATAGGGTAGATTTGTAGTGATAATTGAGCTTTTAACGCTTCAGAAATATAGCCAAAAACGACCTCTTGTGCAAATCGTTGGATTGTAAAAAGCCCGTAAGAACTGACACATCGATGCCTTAGTTTACAATCATACTAGTTAAGTTATAATTGTGATTAATAATAGTGAACTAAGGTGTCGAACTCTAGAGATCAGAAGTGGCAGAAAACTTTAAATAGACTACTGGTGGAATATTTATAAATCCGCCAGTGTCGTTGTTATCTTTCAGGATTCCAAAGATTTGAATACAGAGTGCAAGCTCCGCTCAAATGATGTAAATTGAACACCCTCTAATGCCTTGGGTACTTCTGCAAGTATTTACATCAGATCGTGGGGCGGTCGGTACCTTATCCCCTTAAAGAAGAGAGAAAGAGTGAAGGAGAATACGGTACAAGCGGCTAGCGTCCACCGTCATCAGACTGGCGCTCGGAGACGTCGCTATGAACAGAATCTACTCCCATGATTCCGTCGCAAGGGGCCGCTGCATGTGGGGGTAGCAGCGAACCTTCCCTTCAGCTGGTGAAGTGGTACACTTTGCCATTGAGATGTACCAAGCTTGTATACGAGGGCGTCACAGTGCATTGCCCACCACAATTCTAAATTCCGTGGCCTCCCAGTAAGTATAGTTAGAGGCGCAGGTTTAGGTTTAGTGGGTCGTTTGATCTGATTCCACCCCCTGGGGCGGGGTCCGGTTTCACGGAGAGTCCCACACGCATTCGTGCAGGTGGCATTAGGAGCTGCATTTGGCCTCCCCCATATTCTTGACCCGAGAGTGTGTCGTAAGAAAAAAGATTCTACGTATGTCAACAAAAAACATCTAATGCCTCGATTACGTCATGGCATCATCATAAGAGTTCCGATGGTCCACTTGCCTCTTTCCTCTTTCAATCCCATATCCCATACCTTCTATTCTATTCCTCATGTCTGATACCTCTATCTTATCCCGCCTTTAAAATTGCCCTTATTCCGTTCTAAAGGCTGGAACGCGTTGTCTTCGTCCCTGATATTGCAAACGTCCATAGTACTAGGCCGCCTGCGTGTGTTCCAGATTGGCAATAGTAAAAAATGCCCACTTACACGACACCTAGCAGGAGAATGCAACTGAATTCTTTTTGAGCGTATGTTACTCGTGCTCCTCACTCCCTTCGCCTTTCCCTGCTTGTTGGCGTGGAAGTGGGCATGACGAGAGTTAAGACTACTACACCGAAGGTAATCATAATCTCACCTCGTCTCGAGGGCAGATACAAGAAAAACTTTTATATTACGATAAGTGGGAAATGATCGCATAAATCTCATATTATCCATTTAATTTAATTACATAATAACAAATGACATGATGGTTGTGCTATTTGCTGATGTGATTGTTAGTAGAAACCTTTTGCGTTGGGTTGGGTAGGTAAACAAATTCTTATGTATAACAGAACATTCCTTTATATCGTTATTACCTAACATACTTGGAATTATTTTTCGTATTACTGTAATTATTGTGTAAATATTATCCAGCATTAGGTAATTTTCGTAGAAATTCTATTTAGCAATATAAATCAGTTGATACGTGATGTTTACCTGAAATAAATAATTATGTCCCTCATAAGTTACCATCTCTAGGAAATTATATATATTTATTGCCATTTTATCTATATTTAGAGTAGAAAATATCATACGTTTCCAATATTTGTAAGTGATTACACAAATTCATTATATTATATAAAACTTGATATAAAACCACAGTGAGGAAAATTATAGCATCTTAGAATATTGGGAAAATAATTACTGGAATGAAGACAGAAAAGTTTTATATAATTTCGAATATGGGTAATTAATATTATTGGTATTAGAAAAATTTCACGTTAAATGCAACACACACTTAGCCGAGCCGACATACTTGACTCCGTCAAATTGTTACATACATACATACATACATAACTTCACGCCAGTTCCCTTGCGGGGTAGGTACGAACAACAGAGCGCCATTTAGGCCCATTCTTACACATCTCACTTGCTTCTTTGACATTCATAACTCTTGTCATGCACACTCGTCTGTTCTTAAGGCTCCTGACATCACCCTCCGCTAGTGAGGGTGATGTCAAAGTCAAATTGTTACTTTTTAATAACTTGTATTTTACTTGGAGAAGTAGAAGTCGTGGAAGGCCACGACACACCTTCCATGATCAAATTGATCGTGTACTAGCAGAAGGTGATGTCAGGAGCCTTAAGAACAGACGAGCTTGCATGACAAGAGTTATGAATGTCAAAGAGGCAAGTGAGGTGTGTAAGAATAAGCCTAAATGGCACTCTGTTGTTCGTGCCTACCCCGCAAGGGAACTGGCGTGAAGTTATGTATGTATGTATGTATGTATGTATGTATGTATGTATTTTATTTTTATAATTCCTTAAGAAATTGATATATGTAACTGAAAGTATCAATCATAATTATTATTCAACTTCTTACAACAATTCTTCTATTTAAGGCAAAATTTAAACTTTGGAATATGCTCCTTGTGGCTATCAGATATGCTACACACATAAGCAAAATCTATACCAATATTTAAAAAGATGGTCAGAAAACACAACTAGCACTATATGAATATGAATGAATGAATGAATGAAAACACCTTATTGTTCACCAAAAATTAAAACTACGTTCTTAAAACTAAGTACAGTAAATATTGAACAAAGGGCGGCCTTATCGCTTAAAGCGATCTCTTCCAGGCGACCCCCTAAACTAAGGAAAGTATTAAGACAACAAATAATAAGACACATTCCAAGAATAAGTAAATAGTAAATAAATAAATAATAATATACTTTGTATAATGTACAAAAATAAGATATATCATACTATATATTGAATCAGCAGTATGTTTTAGACTTGCGAGGACCAAAGATATTTAGTAACCATCAATTTAAAAGACAATATGGATTTAGCTTGTCTGATGTTGAGTGGCAGTGAGTTCCATAAACGGACAGCCTGTAATCTTATATAATTATGGATTATATTGGATGTACGTTATTACATTTAATAGTTACATTACATAACGCCTATATATAAAAGGTATAAAATGTAACTAATCGTACAATAATTATGTTTACTACCATCGCCGTTTCCAATCCAATTTATTCCTGCCAGGGATAGTCTGGAAGAGATAGCTTTTTAGCAATAAGACCGCCCTTTGTACCCAATTAGAATAGTACTAGTAAACTTATAAGTAGAAATACTTCTACTTATTACTTTTTCTGTAACGGTGTACAACAAAGAGTTATCTGAATGACTTTAATGTCAAAAACGAATTCATAAACTTTTGTTTAAACGTGGTCAAAAAATGTAAATTATTGCAACAAAACTAAATAGTTATATAAGTATACATTTAAACATGTGTTTAGTTATATATAGTAAGAATATATAAAAAGTTAGAATAAAAAATATTAGTTAAGAAAAGATAAGAAAATAAGAATGTCGCAAGTTATAATTTAGTAAATAGGTAAATATAAATAGATGTACTAAAAACTTGGTTAAGAAGAAAGGATCATGTAATAGACAATAAGGACTCTTTATAATAGAATTAAAAAGAAAAAAAATAAACATCCAAAATTAAAAAGAGAAAAACAAAATAAAAAAAGAAAAGAAAGAATAAGAATAAATATATAAAAATGTTCAAAAAGGCCGAATAACCTTGTCCGCCCGGCAGAAGGGATAATAAAAATAATAATAAAAACAAAGAGTTATCTATTTATAATCCGCAATAATTTCATATAAATAACCGTAAGTTAAATCGATATAATATGATTCATATTCATATATTCAGATCCGAAATGTCGTATCCTTAAGATACCTATAGGGTTATTCACAAACGTTGGAAGCGTTAATATCGTGGCACGTTCCGTCGGATTGCAAGTTGATTCTTTCGGGATCTTTCCGTTCTTACGCGGAAATGCTTCAGACGTTTGTGAATAACTCGACAAGGTTGTTTGGTCTGTTGGTACATATGAGTTTTGAAAGGAAAGTTTAATCTTTTATGCACTACACAAGAGCGTCCTGAAATTGCAAGACGCTAAAAAGTGAAGGGTCGCCGCCATACAAGTCACTGAATCCCAATAATTTGCAGTGTACTTAGGCGTATAATACTCGTATATATAACATGTCAGGTGTTTAAACTTTTTAAAAGGATCTTTAATTAATTTTTAAGACTCCGTAGTCGTATTGGCAAGAATGGTATCCTTATGAAATCGTATCTTTGTATGTCCTTTTCTCAGAAACTACTGAGCGTACATTAGCGAAATTTGAAGGAAAGATGTAGTTAGTTGTAAAACAGTGGAACACTAAGGATTAAGGCTAGCTACCATATACGTAATTAAGAGTTGAAAAATGTCAATGTACAATGTACACATTTGTTTGGATTCGTCAGATTTCGAAAAACCATAACAAGGTCCCTAAGGTAATTACTTTTTAAACAACTCAATATAAGCAGCTAGATATTAGCTTCCAAGTCGTGAAAAATGTGTCATCGCTGACTTTTAAACTATGAAATCGAATTTTTTTGTTGAACAACTCCAAAAATATAGGTATTTAAATGATAAATTTCGTATTTTCGATGAAATTACTGTTTTACGGGTAGCCAAATAACAGTGGATGTATCTCACTTCTACGATACTCTTTGTTGTTCGCGGACTGCTGAGCATTGTTTGTTTCAATCAATGGCCGGGAAAATTTTCGCTTTTAATATAAATTAATATTTTTTTAAATTTATATTAAAAGCGAAAAAAAAGCTTTTATAAAAAAGTGTCATTCAGTCTTTAACTCTAGAACTTTGTGATGGTTTCCAAAAAAGTTTAACGTGATTGAACTCTCTTTACATAATAAAAACAAAGTCGCTTTCCGCGTCCGTCTGTATATCCGATAATTCTTCCTAAGCCACGCAACGGAATTTTTCATTGCAATTTTATATTTTTATAAAAAAAACCTAATTAAGTTTTTATGTAATTAATAGAGCTACTTCCTAGGGCTTGACCCGCGGCGTACCCGCGGGGAAAAAAGTTTTTTTTTTTGTATTTGTGTGCAGTTCAGACGCAGTAGAAGTGATACAAAGTGCGACCAGAGGTGGGAGCGATTCTAAATTTCGTGACTTCACATTTCATATATTATATCGTTATACATATATTTAAGCTTTAAAACAAGAAATTTGAAGTATTAACGAAGAACTTCAAACAGTGTTTAAATTATTAAACTTTTTATTTTAAATTATTTAACTATTTATTCTATCTCATTTTCTTGCAGGTCTAGAGTCCTATGTTTATCTCATTTTAATGTCGCTTTTTCGTGCCATCGAATTTCAAAACAAAGAGATTCAAAAAAAGTTTAACTTCAAAAATAATTTAAAACAATATCTATGTCTATTTTTATCAATACTTTTAGCCATTTATTATTAAAAATAATAAACAAGATCGGCTGAATATTTTTTAAGACATGGCGTTTGTCTTTTAAAAAGTTTCCTTCTGCGGTTTTCTCGATGAGCTACAATGTAAGGCTCTTGGAAAAAGCGTAAACGGATATTTAAAGTCTCAAGTAGATGTTCGTGCCTATCCCGCAAGGGAACTGGCGTGAAGTTATGTATGTATGTATGTAAGTAGATGGACAATGCAAACCACTTACCATCAAGCAGTCTGACTAGCCCTTTGCCTACAAACAAAAATAAAATGCTTCTTGGGTTAAACTAAATCATGGGTAAGTTAAATTATCAAAATGGTCTGCTGATCTCTTTATTGCACACATAGGTAGAAAGAATGCACACGACATACTTTTTAATGAAAATAAAACTGCACAGCAAAAATCTCCCTTCAAGCTTAGTAAGTCCTTTCACGTTCTTCCCACTTGCTATTATTTATTATCTCTGTACCTATTTTAACATTTTCTCACGATTAAATACTTCTTATTTATTCATCTGTGACGTTTTAAACCGTTGACAATATCATTTATAATCTGCCACAATTTTGATTACAAAAAATTAAAGTAAAAAATTATTCAACACAAAAATTAAATTTTAAATCACTCGTAAAACTGGAGGCATCTGAAGGTAGAGAAATATCCTTACGAAAGTAGTTTTTCAAAAGTCTACTCATTTACACTCTTCTTCTTCAGCTAGTCCCTGTCCACTGCTGGACGTAGGTCTCACCAAGTTTGTGTCACTTATCCCGTTCTCCTGTCTTCCTCTTCCAACCCTTGCCGGCGACCTTGTGGAGGTCGTCAGTCCACTGGGCTAAAGGGCGTCCTATGCTACATTTGCCGAGACGTAGTCTCCACTCGAGGACACGTTTGCGCCATCGCCCGTCGGTCCTCCGACAACTTGTTAATTTTGCGAACTATGTCGGTTATCTTCATTCTCTTATGGATATCCTCATTTCTAATTCTATCCATAAGAAAAACATCTATCATAGCTCGCTCCAAAGCCCGTTGAACGACTTTGAATTTGTGGACCAGTCTCACCGTCAGTACCCATATCTGGGTACTGTATGTCAGTTACGCTCACGATTGGTTAAAAGGTACTTTAATAATAATGTGAACTCAAAAAAATTCCCTGCTGGATTCGAAAATAAAACGTTGAAAAGAAATTGATTAAGAACTTGTATTGCCTACAGCGTCGCTCTCTTGTGGTTTTGTCAATCAATTATAATTAAAATACTAGAACCTTAGGCAATTGAATAACATAGACGGACCTCGTAAACAAAAGCGTCAGATTTAGTGGTTTTTTTTACAAACTTGTATACGTAAACTTATATAGTATACGCATGGCTTGGTAATAAAAGTGTTGCCACTATTTCACGGTTGAATAGCATATCAATTGACTATATATTAGGGACTTACACATATTAACTAAATAATAATTATTTATTGTATTAAGACATAAAATACACATTTTTAACAACATTTATTTTTATCAATTTTTGATAGATTTGTCGTATTGTATACTAACTGCGGGTTGTAGAATCTAGGTTTGTTACGTGGTGAAATCTGTTTATATATATGCAGACACTTTGCTGTAAATAGTTTAATATAAAAGATATATTTAAAAATTATTTGAATGGATATATGAATTTTCAAAAACACTACAATTGAAACAACTTTTACAAAATAATTAAAGCAATTATTTAGTATTTTTATCATTTTACTCATGTTAAAAAAAGTTTTGAACTGTTTTAAAAAGTGGTTTTTAGTATATAGGATGAAGTTTGATCTTCAGAGCCAAATCCTAAACTGTACGAAATAGCGAATAACAATAATAGGAGTATCAAGGCCGATTTTGATGAAAACTAAACTGGTATAATTATATTTATGAAAATCAATTATCCTTGTCAGGAATTCTGTATTGTATACTAAATCATAGTGAAGCTTGTGACGATCAATTTCTGTGAAGGAATGTTAAACGGCAAACCAAGGGAAAGGGTTGTTTTTGAAGAAAATATTCTATTTGCAATAACTTAATTAAACATAAAATTAAGCCGATCATTTGACAGCACCTCATTTTAACGCAACCAATTGACTGATTTCATTTATTGGGATAAAATAACGTGCGTTTCGAATATTAATTTATAGATACCTATTTGAAATAGAACAAATTTCATCATTTCTATATGGAATAAAATGAGGTGCGGTTTAATAAATGCGTAGTAAATATAACATTTTGTTCAAAAACCACCCTTTTCCTTTATTTGCCGTTTAACAATCCTTTACAGAAATTAGTACTTACAAACTACACTACTTAAGATTTGGTATAAAAATAAAGGATATGTTTATTTTTCAAAATCAATCGATTCGATTGCCGACAAGGGTAATTGATTTTCCAAAAATATAATGATGCCACTTCAATTTTCATTAAAATCACACTCGAATTTCCTTTGAGTAGAATTTCATTATTTCGTATAGTTTTGTTTAATTTGGCTCTGAAGGCGCACTTGAAAAATTCTCCTGTATGATCTGAAAAACCTAAGAAACGAATAGAATATAAAAACAACACTCAAAACTTAATCTAATTAGTATATTTTGACTTATCACGAAAATTACGCAAAATTTGTCGAGAAATATTCACTCTCGCATAAAATGTCATAGTGAAGTTGAAATGTCGCTAAGACGGTAACATCATTTCAACTTCACTGTGATATTTCAAGACTTCGTCAATCTCATTTTTTCGCCTGAGGCCACAAGTGTTTATACAACTAACGTCTGAATGTTATTTTTTCTATCTCTCGGGAACAGCCCTTTTTCTGATGAAAAAAATGATGAAAAAACGGGATTTAACGGTAACCTATGGCCTTTTCTATTCCCCCTATCGAGCTGGTTAGAACGATAACATTATCGCCCTTATTTCATAGATCTAGAGCTCGTTTTGACTTGTGTTTTGAATGTGCCAACTAGTGTAGGAAATCTCTAAAGATACTCCACAGGACTATGTACAACGAAAAAAATATAACCCTTAATTACGTGTATGGCATGGAAGCTTATAGCTTTGTAACGTTACCACATCTTTTTACACAGATACAAATACAGAGTCAGACGGACAGACGGACAAACAGACAGCCAGATGGGGGGGTATCTGCCCGTCTGGATGGCTACCACCCTAGTCTAGTTTATGCCGCCATAACAACCTTGAGTTGTGTTCCAGCATTAGTCGCCAGGTTTCAGACTCCCGCAAGAGAGCAGCAGCGCATTTGTAACGCCTATGGTGTTGCAAATATCCATAGGCGATGGTAACCGCTTACCATTAGGTGGGCCGTCTGCCTGTCTGCTGAACTCATGCAGTAAAAAAACAGACAGCAGAACTGTTGCATAAATTGCTTACTGATAAAATGGCTATGGAAGGCTTAAATACCCACATAGAGAAACAATACCTAAATATGTATAATCGATATCCAGATACATTTTTCTTTTGAATATTAAGTAGATCAAATGCCTCTATTTATAATTGTATTTTTTTGCAGATGGGTTACACCACGTCGACTCATTTTCAAGGAAGCAAACGATATTCGAAAAACACAAATCGTGGTATAAACTCGACATCGACGGCGCTTTTATAACTATACACGAAAAGGTCGCAACAAAAAAGATTCCAAAGAGATTACCGGAGAAAATGATTAAAAATACAACAAATAAAATGAAACCGAATAAAGAAATGACCAAAAAACTTATAGACGAAGTAATCAGAACTCATGAAATGATACTAAAAATCGCCGGTAACATCAGGACAAGTATCTTCTTGGTTTTAATAAGTTATTACGTGGTGTCCTTCTTCCGTAGCTCGTAGAAAATTATTATATTATAACGAATAATCGTTCGTAAACAAGAAAACAAGTTATTCAAATAAAAAATTTTTCAGCATAATTCTTATTTATGTTCTAAACATCATTTCTAAAACTATCTTATATATCAGAATATATTGCATGGTTTTGTAATCACTATAGTTAGTTCAAACTAGTTTGTAAAATTAACTTGCATGTTCAAATGGCCGAGCTCCACAAAGGCTTCCTCTATGGAAATTCGGCAACGGTCGAAATGTGATTTAAAGTTAGTTAAAGGGGGCCGTAACTTGCTGGCGGTAGAACTAGCAAATAACTTTCCGGCTTGTGTTAGTCGCATCTGTGATCGCAACTTGAGGTCAGAGTTTTAGAAATTTCATAATTTCTCTTTGCTTTTTTATGGAAAGGCAATTAGCAACATCGCTGGTGATTTATTTTTATATTACATGTGAGTTAGAAAATTACACTATCATACATACATTATCAAGCCTAAGCTGTGTACAGTCATAGGAACTACGCAATGACTAAGGGCATAAATTATTTTATATAAGTAAGTACTTACATAATTATTAATATTTTGCTTCAATACAAAGACTACTAAATCTTACCTGTCAGACATTTTAGCTGTGACGTTAAGAATTAATAGGGAAATCAAATTTTACCGAAATGAAAAGTTAACCACAGTCATATAGTTTGTTGGCAACAATGCCTTTAGGCAATCTCAAAAATTAGCCGTTTCAACTATTTTTAGAAACCTGTCCAACGGGTATGATCTCGTCTGGAGCTAAATTTTGGAGGTGAAGCGTGCTAGAAAGAGATATAACGATGCTTCTATTAATGTAGAAATAGGATGGATAATCGCCAAATTCTTCGAAGGCAATGTTTGGCCGAACCGCGGTCGCCGACATTCTCAATTTCATTCCTTGGTTCAACAGTTATAGCGACAAAGATGGAAACACCTTGTTTTTAAGCGATTTTGTAAGTCTGGTTGATTTATGTCCGTTTATATAGAATGATATAGGATCAATATAAATGCGTTAATGAGCGTTAATAATACTGTCATCGAAAAGTATATATATTTTCTAGGCCGCTAAGGCATTGGTTACGTCCTTAGGACGTCCATAGGCGGCAGTGATCACTTTCCATCACCTGCGTCGTCTACGTGTTTGCGTGCTTCATACATTAACATTAATTCGATAAATATCCAATTACAATTTATTCAACCTATTATAAGGTGATTTTTTTATTTATATTGTTAATGTTTTCACAAGCTGAATTGAAATTTCGACTCGATTCCTGGCAAAACCCTCGAGTGATACTCATGTCACTACAGGTAAATACGTGTAAACAAGAACATCACCCACTTGAATCGAGGCCTGTTGTTAGAGATACAATTTGGCATTGCCAAAAGGCCCGCTCACTGACAACATTGACTTTCACTAGATAGTCACCTACGTGTAAAATGTAACGACCTTTCTAGAGCTAGTATACAAAGATTAAACTTTTAAGACTAGATAATCCAACAAATTAACTAGGACAGAAATGTTAAACGAGAAATACCTATGTTTTACCAAAAAACTATTTTTAACCGATATTAATATTTAATACAGATCGAGAAATGTTTTCAGGATATTAAGGAGCTAATTAGGTAATACATATATTTCATTCATTGTCATCATTCACTATTTCTATGTAAAACATTTCATTTGATTATAATAAAATCTGACATATTCTACTGAAATATTTGTCTGACTATAATAATAGTACAGTAAGACCTTTTGATATTTTATTACCACTTCATGCCCATTTAATGTAAAAAATTTACCTATTTTCTACAAATTAAGGTTCATTCTTTCTTTTTGATTTCTTCCGAACTCAAGCGTAATATGTGTTATTGTAAAATGAACACTAAGGTCAACTAAAATTTGGTCACAATAGCTTATTTCCACTAAGCGAGTCTTTGGGTTACCATGTAGCTTTATGTATCAAAATTGATACTATGGTAAAAATTCAAATTCATTTATTTGTATAAAACATGGTACATAAATTTGAGTTGATATGAGAATACAAGACTCACATGTTTTACCAATGACGCGTGCAAGTTTTCCTTAACATTATTAAAAAGAAATACACAATTATTACAGAATTAACAAAAAAAAAATACATTTCTGTAAATCATATGAAATTTGTCAAAAAATGACCCCAAAAATTCGTTTACGGAGTAAAAACATTTATCCAAGAGCCATTTGTGTAATCTTTGTTTGAATATATTTGTGGGTAGATATTTAAAATCTTCGGTTTGTTAAAAACTTTTACCGACATGTAGTTTGAATTTTTTTGTAGTGACAATTTGCAGCTGGGGAAAAATAATCTATTGTCTGTTTTCACCCAATTTGCCGTGTTCGCAGTTCGTGATGTGTAGGGCACAATTCGATTTTTTCTTTTACAAATATTGCAACTTGTTTGATATACATACAAGGCATAGTTACCAGCTGGAGGTTTTTATAAAGTGGTCTGCAAGGCTCTAGAGAGTGTGCGCTACTAAGTGCTCGTATACATTTCTTTTGACACCTAAATACTTTGTCTACGTCAGTCAAATTTCCCTATAGGAGTAAATTGTATTGCAGGACAGACGAAATATAACCGTGGTATGCTTGAAGAGCCGCTTCTTAGGAAACGTGTTCTTAATTATTTTAAGTGCAAATACAAATCTATTTAACCTAGAACAAACACTATCATTCTGTGCCTTTCAATGACATGAGCTATCAATCAGTCCTAGAAATTTTTCAACTTGCACTTTATCTATGTTACTATTTTCATATTTCATATGAAGTTTATTTAATTTATTATTTATGAAATCGAATTACATAATGTTAGTTTTAGTTATATTTATATTTTAGTTATTTTCGTTTAACGAATTAGTTACATGTCATATTGTTTCATTAATTTCTTTTTCCAAAGGGTTTGTATTATTTGATTTAACTAAAATTGTTGTGTAATCTGCATATAATAATATCTCATGTTGAGTAAACTTTGGTAAGTGTTTTCTGTAGAGCAGGAATAGCATGGGGCCAAGTATACTGCCTTGTGCCACTCCATAGGAGTTATCCCTGTATTCAGATCCGTATGCGGCTCTTCATCATTGACCATACTGATAATTTCCGTACATTGAGTCCTACCATTAAGATAACTTGCAAACTAATAAGCAATACCAGGAAAGCTGTACTTTTGTAACTTAGATAAAAGCATATTACGATGAACAAAGCCAAAAACTTTGCTCAAGTCCATATATATAGCTACAACCATGTCGCAGTTCGATAACGTTTCAACTACATATTTAATGAGTTTGTAAATAGCAAGGGACGTTTATTTATTTTTTCTAAACCCATGCTGTTCGGTACATAATATATTAAATTTACCCGTCAATTCTAGTAATCTAATCATCATAGATTTGTCTATTATTTGTGAGAGTATAGGTATTAAAGCAACTGGCACCTGGCTGGTATTAATAATAACATTACCAAACGAATTATCATTTTTTGATTGCCAATGTATGTTTTGACAATTTATTACAATGTGTACTTATAATACATCGCTATCTCAGTTATATTATTATAGCTAAGATAACCCGTATACTCTTCGCGATTTAAGCTTTATTTCTACATCTCTTGTGACCTCGCAGAAAATTGAAGGTGTAAAATTAAGAAACACACACCCAGACATGTCTCCTACTATCTTGTACAGATGGGTGGTGTTTTGTCATCGGGTATCTCTAACATATCAGCAAATTCCTTTGCGTTATAAGAACAGTCGGTTCCGCATTTAGCAGTACGGTGACTAGTCTGTGATAAATAAAGCGGCGTCTACGCAGCTTTAATTGTGTCGTAATGTAGCGGGTTTCTAATGACGCGAGAGGCCTATCTACGTAATGGATGTTAAAATATCAAGATATAAAATTGGAAAAAATATATTTATTACGGATGCTAAATATGAAACAATTCTTGCCGTGATTAATTACTCGTTGTCGTTGTTGTCAGCCTATCATCGTCCACTGCTGGGGTTGGCGTCCTCTAGTTTGTGGCTATTAACCCGGTTCTCTACCTTCCTCACCGAGCCCCTACCGGCAACCTTACGCATTCATCAGTCCACTAGGCTAGAGGGCGTCTTGCATTACGTCTGGTGAGTCGTGGTCTCCACTTCAGAAGACGTCTGCTCCATTGGCCATCGATAGTACGACAGATGCGGCCAGTCCACTGCCAGTTCAGCTTGCTAATTTTATGAGCTATGTCGACTACTTTGATTCTCTTACGGTTGTTCTCATTTGTGATTTTATCGCTCAGGGAGATACCTAACATGCTATAGCACGCTGAGCGAATTTAAATTTGTGTACTATTTACTAGTCTCACCGTCAGTATCCATGTTTCAGCACAGTTACTACTTAGACAATATTAGAATATAGTTACAAATATTAATACATTATATTTCTTTGAGACAAATCAGAATTATCATATTTACTTATACATCACACTTGTGTTATTGAAATAAAATATATTTCGCCGATCGTTGTAGATATAAATAAATGTTATCATAATGAATTAAAATAAAAAATATGTAATATCAATTGTATTACAGAAATCATTAGATGAATTTAAAAATATAAATTCTTTAAGATTTGCATTAAGCATCATGCGGTAGAATAAAGTAAAACCAGATACGTATAAGTCGTCGCATGCACGGAACAGTTTCGTAATGGCAACAATAGAAAAACTATAATGTCACTCATTTGTTAAAACTCACTTTCAAATTTGATCATGGTTTTTGAAGACCCCATATTTTATTATAACGATACCGAAGTCTTTATGTACACTGTTTTTTTCATTCCTAACAACATTCTTAGTGTCTCCCACATCTCTACTCATTAGGTTACTTGCTGTATCACTAAAACCAATAAACCATTGGATTGAAATGTACAGTTATAAGCCCTCTTTATTCCATATTTCATACAGAATACATTATATATATCTCGATTATCCGTAGAAGATCATTTTGGTACAAAATACACGCGATTTTTGTAATCAGTTACGCTAATCAATAATATTTCGGTATTTTAGTCAACTTAGGAAACATTGAGTTAGATATTAAACTAGAAAATGATGCATACAATCACAAGTTTACCAAAAGCGTATTACTTAAAAAATGATCTTTTAAGAAAAAAAACAGGTTGTATAGTATGGAGCATTGTCAATTATAACATAATATATTGATATTTATCGTTATATATAGGACGATTTAGGTAAATCCTTTTTTATCAATGGAACCCGAAAAAGATAATAATTTAAGATTTTTTTAATTTCAAGTATTGTTTATACCTTTTCTTACTAAGTAAATATCAAATCTTAAAACATTATCTATGCGCACTAAAAGAAGCAGGTCAGCTGATAGGTACATAAACCACTATTATCACTGTCGCTTGAGGTCGATATTAATAAGAAAAATAAGAAAAGGTTAAAGAGGTATCACCGTCGCAACATGCGAGTGGGTCAGCATAGGTCTGATTATCGATATTGAACGTTGTTTGGTTCCATAACACATTTTATATTTCGTGTTCATTAATCACTTAATTGAAACATGCTAAAGATATTGTTCAATGTCAAACCATAATAATCCAATTAATATTTAACCGACCTTATTTAAAACAATTTACATTGAAGTATATTTGAAGCTGTGCTAACTTGAATTATAATTAATTATATACATATCATAATTCAAAATTTAGTGGTGTAGTCATTTTGACGACTTGAAGCGTCCTCCTGCCTTTTAACTTTTGTAAGAAATATTGAGAATTTTGAAAATCTGATTAACAATACCTATTCCAAGCAGCCCAGCGCATGTGTACGCACACTGAATGTGAACTATGCACACTGAAATAAATATAATTATCCTCAGTTACATGTCACATGTAAGGGTCACTCATATTTTTTTGTATTTTTTCGGTTTTACTACATCATTGTGGTGGTATGTAGAATGCACACTTTTAGAGTTCCGAAGCTAGCTGGGCAAAAACGGGACCCTTAAGTCGCTATGTCTGTCCGTGCATGACTAGCTGTAGACCAACCGTTTCACGCAGATATTCTCTGAGAGCGTGGTATTATACCCATCGAACCGGCCCTAAGAGCTGTGATCAAGATGACAATTCCAGCATGGCTCTACCACGTACAAACTACGTGGCCCCGGGGATGAAAACAGAAGATCTTTATTTGCTGCAGGGAAGGGACCAAGTATATATATTATAGGTTTGTTAAGGATACGTTCTGAACATATTCCCTCAAATCGATTCAAGCATTTAATTGGACCGACTGTGTCACCAAATTCTTCAGCCTGTGGTGTACCGCCGAGCACATCCATTTTTTTTCAATATAGATCCATTAGCTGCTGAAAAGAATGACTAGTGGCTGGTTCCTATATCCTACTCTTCATTCAGTTCACTTACTACCATCTGGATCCTATGGAGCTTTTGTCAAATTTTCCGATAGTAAGGAAAATGAACGGTCTGTAAGATGTGAGAACCGGGCCTATAAGTAAACAAACATACAAAGAGAGACGAACATAATGGTTTTATAAATGTAAGGTTTTCGCTAAAATGGCTACGAAACCCTACAATGTTTCAGCTCTTGACTAATTAAAATTCAAACAGAAAACTTACAAAAGGGTTACTTAAAGAAAACTTTCGTCAAGTTTTCTGAAAACGAATATTAACATCAATTGCGTTAAGAACCCTCATAAAAGTAATGAAAATGAAAAACTTGAGTAGCATACAGTTTTCAAAGGGCTCTTTGATTTATGAAATAAATATTTTTTTATCCGACCTTTACCGCTTTTCCGATAAAAATATTTACTTTCATCTTTTAACCGACAAAAATATTTTCCAAAAAGTTTTCTGGTCCGTATTAATGGCTGTTCATTCAAATATTACTTTGAATTAATATTGTCAGTTTATTTAAACTCACTCCGTGTTACTAAAACGACAATAGTAATAAATATTACACATATAATAATGTACATTTCGATTCTGAACAGTCCTGTCCTAAATACAAGATTAACACTGTTCTGTATTCTACACGCGATTTTTTCAAATATTCCGTTGGTCGCTTTGTTTCAATGACGTCAGAGTATAAGATATAATAGAGAGTGTGTAAGGTCAGCGTTGCGTCGAAATCGTCAAAGCTCTCGTAACGTGAATATGGCTGCGTCATCTATATTCTTAGGAATCCAATAAAAACCGGTCAATTAATTAATATATTGATGGTGTACAATACAATTGTTGTAAAGGACAAACCTCTATATTCAGAAGTTCCGAAGAAGTTTTCAGATGAAAATAAAAATTGGTCTTGGTTTTAAAATACTTTGAAGTAGGTACGTACTCTTGCTGTTGTTTCCAAATTAATCTGTTATATATTGATTAAATCTCGTAAAAAGCAAAAGTTTAGAAGATGAATAGGGTGAACTACATCATTGTTGACCCTTAATGATTAGTACCTGAATAATTTATTCAAAACATTAAGAATCTTAATAGCCTATTATAATATATTATAATCGGCAGACAAAGCAAGCATGTTACGCTTGTGCTATGAGTATTTATATACGACGGACTACTCTGGTGTTGATTCCAGACACGGAGACCACAGTAAATAACGTAAAATACGTTTCCGAATTTACCATGCCAGGAATCGAACCTGGAGCTTCTGCGTTGCAGTTATGTAGGCCAGCAAAGACTTAGTCCGCTCAACCACAGGGGCCGTCGCTATATATATATATATATATATATATATATATATATATATATATATATATATATATATATATATATATATATATATATATACTTAATAATGATAATAAGCCATACAATAATATTATTGTATGGCTTATTTTCATTATTAAGCTAAAAAACAAAAGTATTAATATTTCTTAATCTATCTATAATATTATAAAAATGCCGTGCCTACATTAAAGCTATTTATTTTGTTTTTTTAGCCTTCTTGTCTGATTGTCGTTTTGTTCGGGATTCACGTAAAAACTACTAAGCTGATTTCGATGCAGTTTTCACTGATCGATAGTAAATTTATGAACTTAAATTCTGCGGTACATTTTATCCCGGGAAAACCGCGGGATTTTTTCTGGGAATAGTTGAAAGAAGAGTTTATGTTTAATATGTATTCCTATAGCAAATACTCCGTAATGTAAGAAACATTAACTAACAAATATGCAGTAAACAAGACACACGCTAAAAACATTTTTAACAATTAAGTTTATTTTTTAAAGTTGATAATGCTTCATTTGTACCAAAATCGACAGACGAAATGAACTGTCTATTTTTGGCATTATAACATTTGTACTTTTCACCATCCATATAAACAATATAAAATGTCTCTTTTCAAAATCAAAAACAACATCTAACCTTAGTAGATTCAAAAATGAAATAATTCAACTGTTTAATTTATGCATATTTATTTTCCAGTATTATATTTTAATCTTATGAATAACTTGTCTGGTGGTTGAAAAATCGGCCCTTAATCAAAGTTCTATGAGCGCAAAAGCTAATTAGATATTTTTGCTGAGTAAGACAAGTAAGTAACTTCAAAGATCAAGAGATAAGATGAAGGTGCGATAGCTCATAGGAATCGGTCGTTATTGATATATAAAGTAAAATAAAACAAATTTTAGTGGAAGCTAGGATTGGATTGACAATTTATTTTGTTAATTTTTAAATGTGACATCGTGTACTTTTCTATATTATATATTTGTATGTGTAAGTGCTTACCTTGTTACCTTGTTGGTTACTACGGAATTCAATCATTTCTGACAATAACTTGTCAACCGTTCTTTGATTTTAATTTATGATTATAGAATTATAGAGACAATGATAATGCAACACACCATAGTAGGTGCTCAAGAAACTTGTTATACGTCTAATTAATTGTTGACTATAAAACCGCTGTTAGCGATAAGTTATTTAATTACAATAACAAGTTTAAAAAAAATACATGTCAAAATTAACTAATTTTATTAATATTAAAGAAAATAAAAACTATAAAAAACTGCTATTCATACGATGACTAATCGTAAATGTCAATTCTTTTTAGTTAATCGCTTTATCTTTTACTTCTAAATTCACATTGAGAGTGTTTTTTAATTTTAACTATTATTCTATTTCAGAGACGGTAGTCGTATCTCTTTTTTAAATTTCTATTCTATATCTTTTTTAAATTTGCTTATTTTTAAAATTTTCTAACAATACTGTTACGAGTTTGCGGGACTCGAATTAAAATGCCGTTAGAATTATTATACAGTTTCTTAGAACTATACAAACATGTATAACACAGGTACAAATATAACCGAACGCAACAAATCCAAAGGTAATGCAGAAGGTCGTAAATCAATAAAACGCGCAAAGTCCGTCACTATGTGATTTCTCGAATGTACACACATTACGCCTAGATTGTAATTGTAGCTCAACTGACTACCTCTCTTAATCAGGCCATCGTTTTATACTTCACAAATGCAAATGTGCCCGCCCGCCAACGTCGACATAATTTCCTAGACTTAGCTTGTACTTATAATCCGCAACACATGGCCAATGATAGTCCTGAGCGGCCGTAAACGAGTACAACAGGACAATAGGCTGTTCTCCACAATAACTAGAAACGTATGCCAATAAATAATCGAACAAAAGAAGACGATTATAAAAGGATTACAATTAGTTCAAATGCCGACAGGTAATAAAATGTGCTTTTAGAGATCTGTACGTGGAATTTGTTTTTGTCGGAGCCTAAGTTGTAACAATACGATCAAAATGTTAATAACTACAAAGTAGTAATATGTCGAATGAGCGTAAATATAACATGAAACGTGTACCTTCCCAGTTACCTTTCTCGAATGCAAACTGTGGAACGTTAAAGGATTGTATTTTACGTATTCAGTTAAACCCAAGAGGATGTATGAAGTGTAACTTAGACTTCAGAAAAGCCAGTCGTAAACATTTTATGGGCAAATAAACCAACTCGGAAAATTCAGTGTTTGATTCCATCTTCACAACTATTATACATAATACAATGTAGCATTTGACGGATTACAAAAAGATCGAGTCCATCAGAAAACAGCTTTTTTATCATGTTTTTGTTGGGTTGACTTGCAGGTGTTGTATCAATGATTTCGTTATATTTTAACCTTGTTTTCATAGACTTTTAGGCAAGTTTCATGAATAAAAAAATTTGCACACGTATAACACTCCTGACAACGTGTATACAAAATTTCATGTCGATCTCTTGCGTAATTAATTATAATATTAGTAAAGATATAGTGAAAGCAGTCCACACTTTTTTACAAACAAAATATTTTTGTCAATTACCATTGTTTGCTTTTCAGTTCACACTGCTATTAATACGTGTTTTTATAACGGTATATCTTTTAACACCTGAAGAGTTATTATGGTTATTATTTGGTTTTACTAATCCATCCACACCTTATGCTATTTTATTACATTTTTTCCCCAGTAAATTTTAAATATTGCATGTTTGTAAAATATCAAATTTAAAGTCACATAGCCACAAATAGCTGGAAAAATATCGCACTTTTCTTAGAAATGTTAAAGTGTATGTTATTTTTGGGTAATATTTTTTTGCTTTCTTTTTGGTGTCAGTCTGTATATTTAACAATCATGTTGCAAAGATTTCGTAATTTAATTATAAATCGTTATAATACATGCATGGTGTAATTTTAACTTAATATTATAAATGCGAGTTTGAGTTTCTCGTTAATTTTGTATACTTTTACGGGGCGTAAATTACATCTTATACCAATATATAAAGCTGAAAAGTTTGTTTGATTGAACGCTATAATCTCAGGAACTACTGGTCTGATTTGAAAAAATCTTTCAATCGTCAGATAGCCCATTTATCGAGGAAGGCTATAGGCTATATATCATCACGCAAAGACTAATAGGAGCGGAGCACTAATGAAGAATATTCCGAAATCGGGGGGTTTTGAAAACAAATTCCACGCGGACACAGCTAGTATTTTATATTCAATCAAAATTTATACTTGTTTTTTTTATATAGCAGCAGACACACACACCTTATTATCAAGCCAGGCAAGTTAAGTTTGTAACATACAACGGAATACTCTGTCCAGAGTAAATAATGGAAAGTTACTTTATGTGCCATTTCAGGAATCGAACCAATAATTCCTATAAGCCACGCGGGCTGCTTTGACTACTAAAGAGTCCATATTCAACTATCAAGGTAACATTAAAATGTTGATAGAACGTACAAAAAAATATATAGTTAAGAACAACGTTATTATGCTCTATAATTATGCAAGAATAAATATTTTATTACATTTCGTTAAAATACTGGCACAGTTATTCTATTTTTGAACCATGCTACGGGTGATATTATTCACACATATTATATTCATAATAATATACACCTAGATACATGTTGTGTAGCGAAAATTGTGCGAATTGAGTAGGTACACGTTTTTAAAGCGAAGTGCGGCTAGCCATCTGGCCTGATACGGTCGCGGTAGAGCGACCACGAGTGTGTGGGTGTCATGTCGGTTAAAATATAATGAAATGGCTATCCGAATTGAGTAAGACGGAGAAATATAATTTCCTAATTATAATTTTAAGGGGAGCGGTGCGTCGAATCGTCTGTCGCTTGCCGGCCGTGCACATTGGCCCCTGTCCAAATTTATATATAAACTAAATCGGACCAACTGACATTTTATGAACGTAATTTTAGGAACATTTAGGAATTATCCCATAGTTATAAAATTATTGCGAGCTCAGGGCCCGCTTCAATGCCTATTAATAACACAAGCAATCGCAGCATCGCAGCTCTTCTTAATTCTTTCAAAGAAAGGGGGAACAACATTTTGGTGAACAAAGAAGTTTTAAATCAGCCGTTATTTATTCCTGAAATAATAACAGTATTATTATTACTGGCTATTTACACTTGGAATGCGATAATTTAATTTTTAATCAATTGGCTATTATATCAGACCGTAAAAACCCCTTGCCATGTTCGGGGTTCCTTATTATTAAGGGAACAGACAATATACCCGCGACTCTTGTCCTAGGCGGACTAGCGGGTTTCACACATATTTTCCTTCATCTTCAGCATATGATAATTGTAATACGCATATAAGGTCCGTATAACCTAACCAGTACATTAGTCTTTGGATCTTTTCAGAAGGAACATTATATAGTTATATATGGCTCCTCTTATTTATAACTCTTTGCCGACTGAAATTATAAATGCACAAGCAAGAAAATTCACCGTGGTCTTAAAAAAGTGGCTGATCAAAGAGTGTTTCTATACTGTAGATGACTTTCTCAAAATAAGTGCTTGTCGTTATTATCTATATGGCCAAGCTTAGTGATTTATTTGTATTTATTTTCTTTTGACATAAATTTTAAATATCTTTATTTTTTATTTATTACCAAAGCTTATTTGACATGTTTCTAAATTAGATTTTTTATGTAAATTTAATTTTAGTATTTATTTTGTAGCAGAATGTACTGTGCATCTAGAATTGTAAAACATCTGTGTAAACTACATTGTTGCAGATAAAGATATTGACTTATTGATTGATACATCTTTTGAATAAAAGATTGTGTCCTAGTTCGATAATGTGTCAATGTCAGTGATATTGACATTGACACATTGACGTAAGCCGTTTTAAATTCAGTATTCTATACAGTATTTTGTCTGTGACTTAAGCCAAAAGGTTTTAATACAATAAGGTTCAAATGTGATTATTGAGACGCGGAAGCTATCACGATTTTTAATCACCATTGCCAGGATCTATCAATCTTTTTTCTCAAAAGCTACTGGTCTAAATGATAAGAATTTTTTCACATTATTGTGTGAAATGGATATACCGTATATCATGCAGTAGTGAAATCGACTAAAAATAAAATTAGGAGTGACCGCCGCACATGTAAATGAGGGTTTAAAAAATAGCTTGTTCAGTACCTACTAGTCATCATAGTTGTCACATCTCGTAAAATTATTGTAATTTTATAATCATTTTTTTATTTAAGTCTATAGATAGCAAGACATTCGATTCCAAAAACTATGGATTTTACATTCGAACTATAAAATAAAATATGATGAACAAACCAACTTCTTAAAGTAACTTTTAAAGATTGGTTTAAACAAGGTCCGTTAAGTTAGTTTCGAGACTTTTTGATATTATTACAGGTTATTTTCTATTAAATCGTTTTTTTTATCAATTCCTAACTAAATAAAAAAAAAACGTTTTATCAATGGTAGGATATGATTAAACAATTTTAATCATATTCTACCATTAAACTAGCGTTAATGTTTTCAAAGAGCAGTTGTTTTTTATGTATCAAATGTTTTATGCATTCGAATGATAAGGCTCCGAGCCTGCTTGGCTAATACACACGTGCAATAGCTGTTTAGTACGTATAGTATACGAATACAGTCTAGAAACATAGCAAGGTCACCCCTCCTATCGATTAGGCATAAAGATTCATTATTTATGTATGGTACGCACAGTGAAGGTAGTTGCAGGTTCTCTAGCTACAAAGCATTAAGGCGACTCCTAGAAAGAATTGAAAGTATTCTAAATTCATTTAAATTTAAAAAGTTATCATAGCTAATGAACTTATGTAGACTGTGACTGTCAATTTGTTTTTATTTTTTTTATCCATAAAATCATGGAAAATATTAAAAAGTAAAAAACAGGAATGGTATGTGGCGGCCTCTAGTGGTCGTGCGGGATTTAGCAGCTAGCTATTATATACAATACATACACTAATATGTACTTGTATGGTAATATAGATGAAATTCATGTATCTATTTCAAAATTGAAACTTACAGATTACTTATTAAAAGCCAACAAACATTCAACGGCTTCTGTGGTTGAGCGGGTTAAGCCTTTGCCGGCCTACCTCACTGCAACGCAGAGGCTTTGGGATCGATTCCTGGTATGGTAAATATCGGAAACGAATTTTTTCCGTTATTTACTATGGTATGGGTGTTTGGGATCGGCCCCAGAGCAGTCCGTTGTATATTACCTTATAACACAAGCGTAACTTGCTTAATTTGGAAACATACAATGTGTGTTTGTCTGACGATTATAAGATAGATATATAACACTTTATACCTCACCAAATATACAATTTCAAAAACAATTACAATATTGTCATGGTAGAAACAATAGGCGGCCTTATCGGTTAAAGCAATCTCTTCCAGGCAACCTAACATAAGGAATAGTTTAACCTAATCTGGCGATGTAGGTGGTGCAGATTATTAGGCATATCATAAATGTTTATGTTTATTATATAGAACTTTATAGCACCTTTTGTTATTGTTGTTACAATTCTGTGGTACCTAATAAACTATTTTATTATTTATTATTATTATTATTATAAATAAACATACTTAAAATACATATTTTATAAATTAAATACACATACTTAAATTACTTTATAAATAAATATGTTATATTTGTATGTATGTTATATGTGTATTTATATTATTATTCCTTTGTAATCTGGTAGATTCCACCGTCGATTTCAAAGGAATATTTGTTACCGCCAAAGGTGAAGAAGCGGCGCAACTAATTCCCCAGCAACATTATTTTCTTTATATAATGTATGTACATATATAATTATACTAGCTGTACCCGGCAGACGATGTCCTGCCCTTAAAAAATATAAATCTAGAACCGGATTGCAGCACCGGTTTCGTTCTCATCCCTGCTCCGTGCTTTTTACTGGGTGAGAAGTGACACCGGTAGACGCCTGGCGGGAATAACTGATCGAGTGGTAACTGATCAATTATCGACTGCCGAGAGTAGAAAATGATTAAAGTAGTAATATCGCTATTGAAAAATAGGGGTTGGTGGTAGAAAAGTGAAAATTTAGGGTTGTATGTATTTTTAATGCCGAATCGTAAAAAAATCAAAATAAATAAATTTTGACAAAAAAATATTTAGGGGTGGGTCACCCTTATCATTTAGGAGTATGAAAAATAGATGTTGGCCGATTCTCAGACTTACTCGATATGCACACAAAATTTCATACAAATCGGTTCAGTCGTTTCGGAGGAGTTTGATAACAAACTCCGCGACGATAGTTTTATATATTAAGATTCTAGATGTATATAAGTTTATGGCCTTTCTTGTATACAATATTTTTAACTAAAGTAGGGTTTCCCAAAGTAATTTATATGTATAATTACTGAAAGAGTGTGTAGTTAGTAGATGATAATGATAGATTTATAAATATATAATGGTGTTCCTCGTCCAGATCATTAAAAGAGTGCATTACCAGGGTTTGTAATATGCCGAGAGGAACTATGAAGATCCAACCTTATAGCCGTCAAATAATAACTACTTATAAGAAAATTAGAATTGTTAGGAGGCCAAGTTTTTATGCCTTAAGTGGACAGCCTTGGAGCTATTCTCAATTATCTATTAGCTTGCAAACTTAGTAAATACAGTCACATAAACTCTTAACTACTTGTAACAAGGTCCAAGTTACACTAAAAACTAATCTTTGATGTTGAGGTCGACATCAATAAAAGTTAACGACATTTATGAACAAAGGAAATTTTGCACCGAAACGATATAAAGCGCAAATTTTTAAACCAAAAACCTTTAATATTATTCACAATACTCCTATCTAGGCTAGTCTTTGGTGCAATGCGAATGCACGTGGACTTAGGGTGCCCCCTCAAGGCTTTCAACCACGCTCCAATCTAAAAGGATTACACATTCGTAAACGAAGTCTCGTTATAGTTGCCCCTGGAGCGAATCCTCCTAAGCTTCAAAGGAAGCAAGTTGCTATGAAGCGGGGTAATATTCTAAACGCAATGAATTATATTACTTGACTAGGGTTCGCCTGCGACTTCGTCCACGTTGAACGGAATAAGTTAATTTATATATGTCCTAACAACTTGAAATCACTTCCGAGAAAAATCCCGCAGGATTCCCGGGATTTAAAGTATCACAAAGTTTTAGTCCGGTAATTCGCTATCGATTAACGAAAACCGTATCAAAATCGGCCCCGTAGTTTTTACGTGTATCCCGAACATACTACATAAAAAAACCTAAAAAAGAAAGGACTACCTACACTTTTACAATTTTATAACGGACTAGAGGCCCGGCGCGGTTTCACCAGCGCTCTGTCCCGCTCCCGTGGTACATAGCGTCATGTTATATAGCCCATGACACTCCCTGTTAACGTAGCATTCAAACAGTAAAATATTTTTTTAAATCGGTTTAGTAGATCCAGAGATTATCCCCTACAACGTCACAAACACACAAACTTTACCTTTTTATAATATTAATATAGATAATTATAGATGTTATAGATAGGTATTAGGGTTTTTTATTGCGAAAATGTCAAACAGGCAGACGGTTCAGCTAATGGAAAGTAGTCGCCTATAGGCGTCTGCAACATTAATGGTGAAGCCAATGCATTGTCAGCCTCTAGGAGGAAAGTGGATGGGCTAGTGGAGGGCAAAGTGGGCCGTCGGAACTCCCCCCACTCATCGCACGAAACACGATTAGCTCAATATCTATATTATTTATTTATTTAGTGACAGAAAACCTACAGCTAATACATATGAATAATCCTTTGAAATTGACACAGAAAGCCAATTACAGGTTTTTGCGAATAAAATCTTGTTTTTTTTTTATTTTATTTTTATTGCAGGAGGTCAGCAGACAGGCAGACGGCCCACTTGTTGGAAAGGGGTTACCATCGCCTATGGACATTTGCAACAACAAAGGTGCTACAAATGCGCTGCTGCTCTCTTAAGGGAAACTGGAACCTGGTCACTAATGCCGGAACACAACTCAAGGTTGTTATGGCGACATACTTTAGACCAGGGGTGGTAGCCATCCAGTCGGGCAAATGCCCTACCACCTGACTGTGGGTTGTTAAGTCGCCTCTTACGACAGGCCGCCCGGCCGCAGGAAATTGTATTCTTTCTCCGTTCCTGCACAGATAAAACTGCACTGATTACTTAACACGCAGACATAACTACATTATAAAGTTCTAAACATGCCGTACCTGTACGTTGAAACTGTGTAAAAAAAGCAACTGGAATAGACTATATATATAAACCACGGAGAACGGAGATGCAACTTTTTTAGATTTCTTGTTGTCGGTTTGTCTGTTTGTTCGGGATTCACGTAAAAACCACTAGGCCGATTTCGATGCGGTTTTCAATGGTCGACAGCAAATGCTTAGACTTAATATATGCTCTACTTTTTATCTCGGGAATCCCACAGGAACTATGGGAACGATTTAAAATGGCCAGTTTGAAAAAGAATCGTATTTCAGTGCAATTTTTTACTGATCGATAGCAAATTTTGTGTAATAAAATGTGTGGTATTTTTTATCCTGGGAGCGGTTTTTAGTTTTTCGGGTGCATAAAAATTGGCTTATCCGACACAGTTCCATTAAAACGATAGCTTACACTATTTTTAATGATAACCTTTTTTTTTTATTATAATCTGTTACAAACTAAAATTAAAGTATAAAATCTAGTTCTAGACCGCTGTCAGTCGGAAACGTGCCCAAAAGACTGGCCACATTGCCTCTCTGAATGGCAATGCTGATGCGTTGTCCGAGGTATAAACCAGTACACTATTTTTTAAATGCTGCGGTACTTTGTGTCCCGGGAATCCTGCGGTAATTTCAACTCAAGCGTAGATGAAGTATTATAATAGTCTTGTACCTCATGTGAACGAAAAAACACATTGAAGCTCTAGATTAGCTATGATCATCATGTACATGTGTTTTTATAAATAACAATTCATATAAATGACACGATTGTTTCAAATGAATCTGTGATTATAGAAGTACTATATAGTCTTTGACAACAAAACCTTAATAATGTTCAAACTTATAATTTAAATTAATTATTATGATCGAATTTCGACCACGGGCGCCACTAGTACTATTGAAAAGAATGACTAATTCTTATACTTAGTATGATTTATATTGACATTAGTTTGCGATACCAGCGAGTTAGCCCTTATCGTCGTTTGGTTGGACTACGAGTTGGACAGATATCCTCTTATGGCCGGCTCCTATATATTAAACCGTTCATTTACCTTATTCCTTGTTACAATTTGGCATAAACACCATACGAGTAATATTAAATTTCTACCAATGATAAGGCAAATGAATGCATAATAAATATAGGAACAAACCGCCAGTTTCACAAGTTAATTCGCCTCGTCATGTATTAATTAGAAGTGAGTACACATTATAATATCAATATTTAGTCTTATTAATTTTTTTTATATTTTTTATTGCAGGAGTTCAGCAGACAGGCAGACGGCCCACTTAATGGAAAGCGGTTACCATCGCCTATGGACATTTGTAACACCAAAGGTGCTACAAATGCGCTGCTGCTCTCTTAAGGGAGACTGGAACTCGGTCACTAATGCCGGAACAGAACTCAAGGTTGTTATGGCGACATACTTTAGACCAGGGGTGGTAGCCATCCAGTCGGGCGAATGCCCTACCACCTGGCTGTGGGTTGTTTTGTCGCCTCTTACGACAGGCCGCCCGGCCGCAGGAAATTGTATTCTTTCTCCGTTCCTGCACGGATGGAACGGAAGTTAACGTATTTCTCATGAAATACGTTAATTTTAATAAGACTACATTTGACGTGTGTAGGGTACTATTAAAAATGTTCTCTCAGACCCATAATCCAAATGGACGAGGTGATCTCGGCCGGTGCCTGCCAGGGCCCACGCAGGCCCAGCAATGAACATTTCCCGTGACCCTGGATATAGACGGATGAAACACGGGGGGTTTAATGGGTATTCCGGCAGCTGACTCGGCCGGCAATTCCCACAGTAGGCACCAGCGCCGCCGTTCTTTTAGACGGCACGGTCTTCGCAAATTGATTTTTATTATTCATTAATTATTGATTACGAATCCAATGCAACAAAAGAAACATTAATTAATTTAATTTAGGGCCAATTTTTCAAAATAGAACATAGAAAAATAAAAAATTATTATAGTTACATACATACATAACTTCACGCCAGTTCCCTTGCGGGGTAGGCAAGAACAACAGATGATTATAGTTGCATGAATAAAATAGTTGAATTGTTTCACTTTTGAATTTATTCAAGTTATAATTTAGACGACTGATAACTGTTATCTGATGATTGAAAAATTGGCCCTTAATTGCTCTAATCATAAGACAGAATGGAACTGACATATTTTTGTAACTGGAGTTTTTGTTACAAACTAAGAAAAAATGTTTTCTCCTATGAGAATAATCGTCTAGTAAAACTCTCCACTCGCAGATATTCTTATCTATATCGTGTTACATAAACCAATCCAACACATATCGTACATGCAACACGCACTAGTTTGATAAGAGCCTCACCTAAACTATGTTTTAAATGTACATATTTTGTGAATCTATGTTATAGATAATATAGGGAAAGCCTATCAAACGCCGGCCGACGATACGGAAAAGTGGTCAAGGACGAAACAAACGAGTGTTCTAGTTTTAATATCATGTCCGTCCCCGTGCACGAGCGGAAAAATAATATTAATTCCTGCGGCCGGGCGGCCTGTCGCAAGAGGCGACAAAACAACCCACAATCAGATGGTAGCTCATTTGCCTGACTGGAGACTGACCGCCCTTAGTCTAGAGTATGTCGCCATAACAACTTTGCGTTGTGTTCCGGCATCAGTGACCAGGTTCTAGTTTCTGCTTTGAGGCCGGCAGCACACTGGCAGCACATCTGGTATTGTTAATGTCCATAGACGGTGGTAACCACACATCAACCTGTCTGTTGGGCTTTGGCAATAATTTTTTTAAATATTTATTTACTATTTCTATTTCTTCCTAGATGTTACTTCTTATTTTATAGTACTGGGTCACTTGGTCAAAAATTGAAAGTCATAATAAGCTCCCTCCTAATTTTTGAGTATATGTTCTACGTGGTAAAACCATGCTGGAATCATTATTTTGACTACAGCTCTTATGCCAGGCTCAATCGGTGTGATAACACGCTCTCACAGAATATCGGTGTGAGCCGGTTAGCTTTCAGCTAATCGTGTTTCATGCGATGAGTGAGAGTTCAGATAGCCTGATTCCTCCTCCCCTATTCCATTTTTCCTATCCTATTCACATATTCCAATCCCATATGGCATCCTTTCTATCCCATTCCTCTTGTCTGGTCCCTCTTTCTAATCCCCTATCTTCCCTCCTCTTTATCCCACCCTAAAGACTGGCAAGGCCTTGGTTTCGCCCGTAGTATTAGAAACGTCCATAGGCAGTGGTGACCACTTTCCATCAGGTGTGTTATCTGCTTACTTGTCTTCTCTACGCAATAGAATGGTCATTCGGTCCTATATCCTAAAATTACTTCCAGGTCGGTAACGCGTTGTCAATGCCCATGATATTACCAATGTCCATAGACGACGGTAACCACTTCCCATGAGCTAGGCCTGCCTGTTTGCTAGCTTCGTAATAAAATAATCCTAAAGGTTAGAGCAGAAGGTCAAATGAATCATGCTCATAAACAGAAACACCATAAACATAACAATATCATGACATCAGCTTTCGATGAGCACATGATTACGTATAATTTTAAAAGCATATGATGTAAAATTATCGAAAGCTACCTATTTTTACGGTTTAGTATCCATTATGACAAAAACGGAGCCCTTGCACAATTGTCACGTACGTCTGTCTATCTGTCTGCAAATGTAGCTTGTCATTGACCTAGAATGATTGAAAGAACCTAACCTTGGTCGGTTTAGAAAGAGCCTGTATTACATTATACATCTTATGTTTTTACTTGCAAAATCTATCGTGTTTTCCATATTGCGAGCAACAAAGATAAGAACAAGTTTACACCACAAAATTTTGAATTATCATTGTAAATAATTAAAACTATTAATTAAAACCACTGTATTGTTTAAAACCTGTGGAATTATCCAAAAAACAATTTTAATTTGACTTTATACTGAAGAAAGAGAAATGTCTTCTTTCACGTTTTGTATTGTAATATCAATCTCCTTGTCCTAATTGTATTACTTCTGAGAAGGTAAAATACTCTTCGTTAGTAACAACGTGCATGATTAGTACAAAGTGACCTTGCCAGCGCCGCCTTTACTCAACGCAGTCTAGTCGCCAACCTCGCGTTCGGTTCTACTTTGTAGTAGGGCTGCCACATCACTATTGCCACTCCATGAACCTTATTACACTAAACTGATTTAAGGGCCTGGTACAGAGGGTTGCATGGTCTAGCTAAAGATTTTACCTCTCGTTTTCTTATCAAGCTATACTAGTGGTTAATATTTACACATTCGCATCTAATCGGTTATGCGTGCAGGAACGGAGAAAGAGTACAATTTCCTGCGGCCGGGCGTCCTGTCGTAAGAGGCGACAAAACAACCCACAGCCAGGTGGTAGGGCATTTGCCCGACTGGATGACTACCATCCCTGGTCTAAAGTATGTCGCCATAAAAACCTCGAGTTGTGTTCCGGCATTAGTGACCAGGTTCCGGTCTCCCTTAAGAGAGCAGCAGCGCATTTGTAGCACCTTTGGTGTTGCAAATGTCCATAGGCGATGGTAATCGCTTTCCGTCAAGTAAACCGCCAGGCCTGTCTGCCGAACTCCCGCAATAAAAAGAAATAAATCATAATCTACTTTTAGACGCAAATGTGTTATTGTTTCACATAATATGGGTACGAATCCTGTCGGAGAATCATGTACCACTTGGAAAGTTTTCTGGCTTCATTTGCATTGTTATCGTGATGAAACCTGCATATCGAGGTAAACCATCTGTCAAAGTTTCCAAGCCGCCTTATGAGTTAGTGGAGGGTATGCTGACTGTTTCCCTAAAAATGGGCAGGGTCCGACCCAGCAGATTCATGATTTTCTTATTACATACATTATTCTGATTGAGAGAAAACGTCCGAATTAGCTTTCCCTAAATTTATTACCTCGTGAATTTTAATTTGAATGCTCCTACAAGACATGGACCCTATCCGTTAAAATGTTATTATTTGATATCAGACAGGACTTCAAGACATCTGATTCCAGGTATTGGGAAAACAGACACCGGCCATGAGTTCCACTCTCTTACGGCGTTCATAACAAACGTGGACATTAATCGCTTTGTTCGTACCGCTTCTTAGATAGTTTGTTAGAAACTTATGTTTGTGATTGATAAATTATTATCTATCACAATCATAATATTTGGAAGAATGAAGAATAGGTAGTCTATATTATCCAATTTATAACACTTTATTTCGAGCTTCACTAAACAAACAAACACTGAAATTGCTGTAAGTATGAACATTAGTAATACAAGATAAATAGTATCGTCCTTTGTATGTTTACCTATTTAATGTAAGTAATTTTATTTATAACTAGGATATGCCCGCGACTTCGTCCATCTTAAAATTTCCGCGGGATTCCTGGGACAGAAAGTATCTCCGCATTTAAAAAAGAAACTAAACCATTGTTTTAGTGAAAACTGTGTCAGAATAAGCTAATTTTTACGCACCCGAACAACTACATACTGCTACCGGGAAAATTCCAGCGGGTTACATAAAATTTGCTACTGAACAGAAAGAAATCTCATTGGAATTCGTTTTTTTTTCAATTTGGCCATTTTATATAATTTCCAGAAAATTGCCAAAAAAAATCCCGCGGGATTTCCCGAATAAAATGGAGCAGATTTTAAGTCTAAGAATTTGCAGTCGATCAGCGAAAACCGCATGCGACCCAGTAGTTTTTACGTGAATTCTGAACAAACAGACAAGAAATCTAAAAAAAATTGCATCATTCATCATTTATATAGTCTATTTCTGTTGTTTTTTTTAATTGATTCAATGTACAGACACGGCATGTTTAGAATTAATATAATATTATAAACAAAGAAAATAACAGTAAACACAGCCTGTCGAGTAGAGCTCACTGAGAGAGCAGTAATAGTCTAAGAACAACCACAATAACGCTTAAATTATCAATTACATAATTATTTAATATAATATATAAAGATAATACTTATATATTTTTATGAAGTTTACTACAAGTTTATATGTATTTAACTGTGTATGTGACCTATACTACAACTTTTCAGCGCAGAACAGGGATAACGTACCACGCAATTTGTAGGACAATGTTACAGTTAAATTATATAAATATGAGCTGAGCAACAACAAATAAATCAGCAGGTTAGTTATCATTTTTGATAACCTCGTTATCGATACATGTTGGAAGGAGGGGGACTTTTTGATCAAACCATACATTTTGTAGGAGAAATATTTTTACGAATAATTCAAATAATTATCTTAGATTTAACAAAAACAGACCCAGTTAGTACTACATTTTTGAGAGTCATCAAATCGACATATTTTATCCCTACTACCACTGTTAGCTACGACAATCGAAAATGTTTGTAATAAAAAAGTTGGGCACCGCATCAAAACGAAGCTACTCACAGAAAATTAGCTTGCTAATAATCAGTAGTAAAAATGGACGGTGTATCCGGACGAACTATAAGGGAATGGGTTGATTTTTTAACAAAATGTTAGTAGGTTTAACTTCTGTAAAGGAATGTCAAATGTCAAACTAAAGGAGAGAGTTGGTTTTAACAAATCTTACCGCTAAATGAACCTTGATACACATCAAAGATTTTTTTTATTATGGAAAGGAATATAAATAAATAATATAGAATGTTGTGTTAAAATTCGACAACCCTATTCTGTGTTAGTTACGATCTATACTATAGTTCTTTCTATTACTGACATGGAGGCCATTGATTAATTTAACTATAGGTGAATTGGATTTTTTATCGCTGGAGTACAGCCGACAGGCCGACAGCCCACTTGATAGAAAGTGGTTACATTTTGAAATCGAAAGGTGCCAACAATTTTCCGACGCTCCTGTAGGGGGAGGGCGAGGCTGGAACCGGGTGTGGAGTGGATAGTTGATATTAACATTATGAAAATAAATAGATATTTACTGGAGAACTGAAGGTTGTTATGGCGACTTACTCTAGATTAGCGATGGATTGAATACTTTGATATTATTTACTTACTTACTCCGTTGGCTCAGCGACCCAAAGTGGGTCTTGGCCTCCGAAACGAGAACATGCCATTTTTTCCTGTCCTGCACAGTTGCTTGCCAATTATCGGCTCGAAGCTCGTATCCAGCGATATTACGGCCGGTACATCGGCGTCCAGTCGGGACACAGGTCTACCGGCCGTCCCAAATATTATGCCTTCCTGACGCTGCGATCCTCTCCCATCCGTTCTCAGTGACCGAACCAGCGGAGGCGGTAAGCTGTTATTTTTAATACGCTTTTATTAGGTTCATACGTATGTATGTATGTTAGTATGTAACGGAATCTTTCAAGTTAAATTTGATCGAGTTCCCGGTTTCCGATTGAACTGAAATTTTGCACGTATGTGTATATCGCGTGACAATGCAATAGTATGGTACCATGGAGCTGATCTGATGATGGAGTCGGAAATTGGCCATAGGAACTCCTGTACTTAACAAGATAGACCCGTCGTGTTTGGGCTCGTTTTACTTGTCTTGGCTAGCACTCTGCTGCTACATGATATACAGGATCTCAAAAGCTTGTATTTAAAAACCTTTTTAAAAAAGCTTTTTTTTACATAACGTTCCATTTTATCATAAGAGTGTATTTAATTATTTTTTTTAAAGTTTCCACGGAAAAGGCAATTAGATCACTAAATAATCACTAAAAAATGAAAAATAAATAATAGTTTAAAAAATACGCTTTTTAGAAAATCCAACTAAAAAATAGAAAATAAATTTGAATTAAAAATAGTGTAAGAAAAAATGATTTTATTGTAAAAAAAGCGTGGGGTGCTTTTCAAACTATTGATACCATGCACCCCACGCTTGTTTTACAATAAAATCATTTTCAAATTTATTAAAATTTATTTTATATTTTTTAGTTGGATTTTCTAAAAAGCGTATTTTTTAGTTTTTTTAAACTATTATTTATTCCTACTATATTGGGCTCGGTCACGAGATTCTTAATTTGATATTAAGATCATGAAATATAAATAATAGATAATTAAATATATATATACATATTTATTGTAGCACTAGATATCTTTTCGTTTAAATGCTTTAATTATGAAATATTAATAACGAAAGCTTCAGAATCTATATCCAAACTAATATTTATTAGGTTTAGGGCTTTACAATGATCAGTTAATAGTTATTCATATGATAAAATATAACACAACAAATTGAAAATGACCGTTTCCAACTAGCGTGGTAACACAGCCAACTTTCTGGGTGTACTTCCCTCAAACAACGATTTTGATATAGTCTATATAATCTTCTATATATATAAAAATGAATCCCTATTTCCCTTGGTCACTCCATCATGCGTGAACGGTTGGACCGATTTCGCCAATTTTTTTTGTTGTGTTTGTTATTGTCAGGAGAAGGTTTTTATGAAAGAAAAATTAAGAAAATTGTGTTCAAGTGGATCCCGGAATGGTTTGGACCCGGTAGTTAGCACCTACCGGTTGATGGCCCTGCAATCGGTTTCAAGATTTTTATTTTTTAAGGACAAGACAAAGTCTGTCGGGTACAGCTAGTTACTTATATCTATAACCTGTTTATTTTTAGCGTTTAATAGTAGCGGTTAATGTATTTTTGTACATCAGAATGACTGAATAAAGTAGCTCAATGCTTTCACGTTTACAATTTTAGTTACCTTATTAATTTACTTGATGGATAATTTTTATCTGACGATTGAAAACCAAATTGATTGAATTGGGTTGATGCGTTTAATATCAGCAATAAGTCAATTTTTATGTTCACCACCCATTGTTTAATTAGTCAATCGATATTAATAGGTATAACACTCGCCTGAAAACATATCTGAACTTAATGAATCATTTCACTGTATCTTGGTTGCCACACTTGTTGTGTTGATTAGGAATAATTGGTTTAATGCGTAAAACTTTACATATCAGAATTTTAATTTAATTACAAGTAAATTAGCTTCGAGACTTTTTGCGGTTGTATGTTTAGCACATAAATAAAGAAACTAATACTTTTTATATATTTTTATAGGCAGGCACTTAATATGAAACTAATAATAATATTAAACGGTATTAAAATAGTAAACATTTATATGTTTCTTTATTTTTAGGTTTTTTATATATTGTTGTAGGTACATTTTTTTTTGCATTCTTAATATTATTCAGTTACAACATTTCGAAGGAAAATACGTAAATATAAACTTAAAAATAAACTAAATAAAAAAAGTGAAAAATACCTAACGATAAGTTATTGGTCCCAAACCACTGTCGCTTACCGGGAACGAACGGTAAATATATTTTTTTTCTTGAAAATGTAACTAACCTCTTTTTCTGATTGTACAAGGAAATTTAAATTTCAAGTTTCGAATTCCTGTAAGCTAATTTATCTATAGATCTGTGTATAATGTGGTTTCCAAAGAGGAGATATATAATTTAACAACGTAGACCTCTCGTATATTTATTAATCGCGACTTCTTAGCCCCCAACGGCTGCAATGCTTCCCTTTAAACGTTGAGGCCGGTTATCAATAGAAGCACGCACTCTTTCCATAGGAAAATTCTTCACTGCCAATCCTATGGATTGTTTTAGGGACTCCAAATTATCATGGCGTTTAGAGCAAGCCATACTCTCTAAAACTGACCATAAAACGTAATCCAGCGGATTAAGATCGGGACTAGACGACGGTCAGTCTTCAGCTCTGAAGAAGTCCGAAACGTTCATTTCCAACCAAGACTGCGTGGACCGAGCTTTATGACCCGGCGCTGAGTCTTGCTGGAAGGACCATTCTTGATTATTGAACATGGTGTTGTTAAGCGGCTCAACTACCTTCTCAAGAATGGTATCTTAATACACTTGTACCGATGTTTTGATACATTTTTGACAAAAATATGGCTCAGTCACTCCTTCATAGCTAATACCCCACCAAGCCATCACTGAAGACAGATAATGCCCACGTTGCACTCTGTCGACTAATTGAGAAGCTTTCTTAGAGCTTTGAGCATAAATACGGTCATTTTGTTTGTTAAAATGTTGCTGAATTGTAAAAAAATTCTCATCCGTAAACAAAATTTTTCTGTGACCTTCCTTTGCGTACCGCTTCAGTAGTTGTTTCGATTTTACCACCCAATTCGTTTTTAAATTATGAGTTAAGAAATGACCAGTGCGTCTCTTATAGGCTGCAAATCCTAAGTCACCTTTTAAAATACGCGACATGGTTGTAGGTGATATCTTCATCTCCCGAGATAAAATCTTTTGCTTTCGGACAGGATTTCTTCAAATTCTTTCACTTACTGCTTTGACCCCCTTTTTCGTACGAACACTACGTGGACGGCCAGATCTTTTTCTGTCACAAACAGAGGAGGTCTCATTGTACCTATTAATAGCTCGGTACACAAACATGCGACTAATACCAAGCGTATGGAGAGTTTTAAAAATTGCATTTGGTTCCATGCCTACTTTGTGTAATGCAATCATAGCGATTCGATTCTCTTTATCGCCCCACTCCATTTTAATATCGCAAAATGTTGTAAAATGTATTGGCGCCAAAATGAGAAAACACAATCAACAATCATATAAAAATGACAGATTCCAAATTCAAATGTAATATTTTGTTTCTTTTTAATTGTAACAGTATTTATGGCCAGACTAGGTATGTATGTCACAATCATTATTCTCAGAGGCAAATCGGTCTATATTTGTATAATTTATGGCTACAAAAGAAAACAATTAAACTGCTTACAAATTGAAAATTAAGTGTGGCCATTATATGTGGAGTGTAATACCTAGAAAGGTTACCTTTTGGAAAGTTTATCGGGTGATGTTAGATCGAATCTAATAATGAATTGCACGAATTTTGTTACCCATTCCGTATTTCAAACAGATGAAGGACAACCATAAAGAGTTGTTGGGACTTGTAACAAAGTGGAAAACTGTAAGAACTAAAGAACCTTTAAACAAATGTTTCCTCTTAACTGTGTCATGTCACTTAGCTGAGCATTCTTTTGATTTGTTTTGAAGATTATTTTCATAGTTAAGGATGAAATTTGCTATATTTTCATAGCAATAGGTAAGTGTAGATTACAATAGATTTTGTACCTACCTTTAACTCATGGTAACTTAGTGTCTAAAGCACGTATCAGGTCACTTCAATGACGTGGTTTCGAATACTGGCCGCAAAGCGTGTACCTTAGAAAATTACCATCACCAAGTGCTGTCGGTCATAGAAAGTCCTATTATATAACCCACACATCCAGATAGTCATTGTTTAAAACTTACCAATTTGCCATAGATAAGCACGGCACTTTTCAACATCATTTTCCTTTAAAAAAAAAATGCGATTCCCGATATTTAACCAAGTACATAGGCCACGATTTAAATACATAACAGAATCAAATGGTAGGTACATGTCACGAAGAGCTACTTTTCAGACGCATAGTAGAGTAGCCCAGTTGGCGACAAGCCAGCGAAAACTTCAATATACGAGTATTTGGGTAACGATATCACAAGTATGTACTATAGGGTGAGGGATAAATATAATTATTCTTTAAATTATTGTCTACAATAAAACAATATAGTTTTTGGGAAATTCTCTAATTCACGTGAAGTAGTAGTTACACCATACCTAGTTGTAAAAGTGTTTCTGTCATGTTTTACTTCTCCCGAACAAATGATTTTTAATTTATTATTATTATTATAAATTAATTTGAAAAATTATTTACAACCAATCAACTTAGTTGAACTTAAAGGTAAATAGAAATTATTATGTTATCCTACATACAAAAAGTATATATGCAATTACGTACGGCATTTACGAATCCCGCTACGATCAAAGAAGGATTGATTCTTGTAATGATCAAAGAAATCGTACGTTGTTACAGTAAGCCAATAGCCATGTGCATACCTACTTTATATTATGTCGATTTTATTATAATTATTGATAGCAGCCTATAAACGTTCTACTGTTGGGCTCAAAGCTAGGCTTTTCAGGGGTATACTTACTACACTTGTCCAAGAGGGATTGGCGGTTTGAAATATCAGTAATTTCAGTGTGTAAGTTTCCTCGCGATGTTTTATTTTATCATCAAACAATAATATCATGATTCGATAATAATATTTACGCATATCGAATTTGCGCTACTCATATATACAATGCAAAAGTGGAAGGATGCAGAAGTCGTGGAAGGCCACGACACACCTTCCATGATCAAATTGATCGTGTACTAGCAGAAGGTGATGTCAGGAGCCTTAAGAACAGACGAGCGTGCATGACAAGAGTTATGAATGTCAAAGAAGCAAGTGAGGTGTGTAAGAATAAGCCTAAATGGCGCTCTGTTGTTCATGCCTACCCCGCAAGGGAACTGGCGTGAAGTTATATATGTATGTATATATAAGTCGTTCTACCTACTTTAAACATTCAGAATAAAAATCGTCTAAGTTTAAAGATATATGAAATTTAGATATTTTAGTCATCACTGACCTATGGAGATATTTTAGAGCTGCACCTGATAATGTTATTAGTAAGGGTTAACAGTTAATTCTGTTTGCTAGCCCACGTCTCTGAAGCTTGGGGCTAAATCATTTACGTACCGACGGTTACGTCAACGTCCCAAATCGTTTATATCACGTCACATAATTCAGGTCCACAGTCTTCGTACATGTAGATATATTATATCTTAATAGCAAATAAGTTACATTTATTTATATGTCAAAGCTCTCCATGTAGCCTCGCTTGAAAATTCGACATTCGTAACACCCGAATTTTTAGATTCCATTATTAGAAAAGAAAAAAGTAGATCATAATCGTTATTATTATCCCATTATAATCCCAGTTTAGTTGCAAAAGCCTGCGCGTTACTTGATTTTATGAAAATTAATTTATTGCACAGCCTTATGTTGCTGGACCATCTTAGAGGAAAACTTCATAAACCCTTTAATAACTGCCAATGAGTCATCAGTTGTATGTTTCCTTCAATTTCATTTACTAGAGACAAAGTTGCTGAGTTTATCAACCTTGATGAAGTTATCTGTCGCAGATAGGTTTCTAGTAACTTCAGGTCTGGCTCGCTAAGTTGTTTCTCCAACCGCGGCTTACAGTCACGCCGCTTGCTAGTCTTTAAACCCGAAGTCCTTTATATTACTTAGCTATGTCAATGTTAATACAACATAACAATACTCAGATTGAATAAGTTTCCGAATTCTGTCACTCAATTTTCCGAATCAGTCACTGGAATAATAAGCTCTCTCTACTTTATCTTACACATTAGCTAATTAATTAACAAGATAACTACCCTTCTCATTCGCAATCCGTGAACCGTGTATATGTACATCCAGTGCAAACAAACATATATGCGTTCTAATCCACTCTTATTGGAGTCGCTTAGAGCTTAGAATCGATTAGCATAACGTGAATGTTAATATTGTCATAATTTAGTGTCGATTGGACGGTAAATTGATTCTGATTGGAACGCTCCAGATTTCAACGCGTACGTTTGCTCCTCACACGGACAAATTGATAGGTTGAGCTATTCACTGTGTACTATGACATAAAAAAACAAATGTAAATGCTTATGATTATCCTCTTATTTATTTATTTAACTAAATATTACTTGCGTGTCTGAATTATTTAAATTGTCATTTAGTGCTTTAGTTCTTAACATTTTAGTGATGAGCTGGGAGATGAGAGGGAACATTTAGCCGAATGTTTGTCTAAATTATTTTTCAGTTTTTCTGAAAAAAAATATGTAGTTCTAGTAGGCACTCGGGGACCGTTTTGATTGCTTCAAGAGGTTCCCTTCAAAGAACCGTTTATCTAGTGTATGACTTGATAATTATGTAGAATAGCACATATAGTTAATGAAAGTACGATTTCTGGGAAACAGAAATTTACATAAATCTTAGATATTTTCGTTTCATAATTTGGTTTAAAATAACCACATGCTAATTGTAGCACGCAAGAACAGCAATTAACTTAAAGGCCAATTAAGATATTACAAATTTTTCTTAGCATGATACCCTAAATCATGTATCAATTTGTTAATTTTGAAGAAATACATAACTAGAAGTTTTATTGATTTCTACTGTACATAATAAGGTTAACTTTGAAAAAAGTGGTTTATAGTTATAAAATTGAACAGATTGTAAAATAAGAATCCAGCGTTAATTTGCAACGAGTTAATGTATTCATATTACTGTTTCTAGATCAGTCTTAAACAACAGCGATATAAAAATATAAGAAAAAGCCCGAATTATAATTTGTATAGGGCAAAAGGCTCGGTGTGGTGTAGATAATATGGATTGTATAAGTAGACAAAAAGGTTGGTACCAGTACGCGGGCTCTGGAAGTGGGTCAAGATGATTTTAGAATCAATACTGGGCGTCTCTCAACCGTACCCATTGTTATGCTGTATGCCGCGTTAGGCTAATTTGTGTATATTGTATATATTGGTCGCAGGTGTGATATTCGGAAATGACAGACTTAGAATTTATATTAAAAGCCCTTATTTCTTATGCCCTTGCTGCATCTGCGTTAGTGTTAGTGACATTGTGAAAAAATAACGTGTTAAATATTAGCTACGTTGTTGTATATAGGTACCTATGTAAATGTATTATGTGTCAATGTTTAATTTCATTAACGATATGCATCTCAAATAACGCATTAAACTCCCGTTTACATCTGTGTGACACAGTCACTAACACTAACATTATTCCGGGCGTAACAGAGGCATTAAAGGTAGCTTAAATCGGAAGACTGACCAATGTGATAATTCTTACATATAGACAATTGGATCCTCTTATCTTATCTCGGCTTATCACCACATCTGCAAGGCTAAAAAAGTGGATGTGTTGCTTGTGTCTTTATGACTTTAAATTTCTGTTTTGTTTTGTGCTTGTTCCAGAAATAAGGAACGGCTTATGGACTGATAATATCCTTGAACATAGGTTTGACGCTATACGAGTATTATAACGAGAATGCGCGGGCGCGGCCTTCTACTGACATCATCCGCATTACGTCACCCGCGTTGACTAGCACATGTTCATAAAGTAACTATAATTAAATACAGGGTTACATCGCGCGTATTAATTATGGAGTACACCACTCTACCACGCTCTAACTGCGAAGGTCTTTGTGAAGTTGGAATTTAAAACTTCCTCTTCAAATTATAAAGGATTGTGTTACAGGCCGCTTTAGCAGAATAGAAGTACTGTAATGTAATATACACAAAGAACGGCTGGCACACGTGAGTCATGTACTCATACGTGATTCAGATAAACAAGACTTTTGAAATTTTCAACTGGATTTCTCAATAAAATGTAGTTTTAGATTAGCTGCCGTGCTCAAGGACCTTCAGGGATGACTAAATTAAAATGTAATAATTAAAAAGTACCAATTACTCAATATAAAAAATAATTACTCTTTGCATTCCTACAATGAGTAAGTATTCCATCGTCATTATTTGGGCCATTATAACAAAGACAAACTGTGAGAGCTGCTTTCCCTAAAGATCAGTGAAAACAGGGTGGTGTATACTGAGTCCCTAAATTCTGTTGAAATTACATATACACACGTTACCACCTAGATTCATGCCTATTTTTATAGGAATAAGCAGAGACAATGGAACTGCACACCTTTTCATACGTGCACGTTTATCAAAGACTATATACTTCTATAATCACAGATTTCGCCAAGGCAACAATAAACATGAGAGTATATATGCGTGTATGTGTCAAATACATGGTAGTGTGTGTAATGTTTTTTTATTGTTTAAATGCAGGTTTTGTGCATAATTAAAACAAATATTAGCATTCGTCGCTACTTTTCTATACAAACTATAAGTGTGCGAAATTTTCATACTCCTCCATCTGCGCGGTTTTCGTAAAAAGGGGTAGAAGCTTTTGCTTTACGTATTAATATATAAATTGTTCGTATAACAAGTAACCTTTGCATAAATAATTATTAAAGAATGTGTTTGTAACATTAATGTGTGAATTCCAAACATTCTATTCATAGGAACTATTATAAAGCATAACTGAAATAATTAAACGTTGATATTATGTAACAAAAGCGTGTACTTTCCGCCGCCGCCGCCTCACCGCACTGCCCTTGGCAACAATATTATTATTGATCAACAGTACTACTGATGCCTCAATTTTTTCCTGGTAACAATGAGAAAAAAGAATTTACTCTTTATAATAAAGCGAAAATCTGTCAGCGAAATAATACTCTTAAAGGTTTTGAATCTAACATGTATGTACTAGACGTTGGTTTGATTTCATTTGAGAGGGACTTGGACTATTATATTCACCATATCTTTTAAATTCTGAAATATAGCAAAAAGAATATATACGAAAATTCCAGACAAAAGTCCTGTACTCCTGTAATCCCATTGATGTTGGTTGAGCCGTTTACCTATTCGTAAGCTTATTTCGTGTTAAATTCTAGAACGAGCCAGACAAGAATAATAAGTGGGAATTTGACACGTGTATTACAATAAATTCGGAAACAGTATACGTATACATGAAAAAGCCTGTGGTTAAATATCTTAGAAACATCTTATTTTAAAAATTTCGTTAAAGAAATAATTTAAATAGGCCATTTGACTCGTTACAATTATGGCGTCACAACGCAGCACATCCATACAAATTAAGGAGGCTATGAAGGTTTTTGTGACGATTCAAAGTGTCTGTTCTTCTATTAAATTAATGTACTCTGTGGTCTCTCTTGATTTGTGTATCAAGTGGAGTTTTTGGCGGGAACTGAAAGGAGATGTTGTGCTGTGCAGTTTTGTTTTCTAAAAATGTGTAAAATTACTCTAAAATGAACAATAGTTGTAGGATATTGAGAGTTAATGAGTAATAATTATGTGTTTTTGTGAGAAATGTGAACTGTATAGTCAAATGTGGCCTTTTGAGTTGTCACAAGAACTCCGTTGAATGGCACCAGCTGATAATCTACAGTTCAGCTGTGCTACACATAGGCTTAAGAAAATGAAAAAACTATATTGTAAACTTAGATCATATAAACATCTAGATCACGCATTAATTGCACAAAACCGGCCCAAAAAAAGTGCACCAAAATTGGTGCACTGGCTTCCCACGAATCCCACGCCTGTTAGTGTCATTTTGACTTCTTTACTGATTGTAGCTCTCGCAAATAAAAACATTATACAGTCCTATGTCATTAAAATGTGCCGCAATTATTTTAAAAGAGGAAAAGATGAGGATAATGTCTTATTCCATCGGTAAATTTAACACTTTTGTCATGATTTCTTTATAAAAACATGAAAGTTAATTTCGATATTTCAAAGGTTATCGAATTGATAAATGATGTCAGGTGAGAAGTGGGAGTTATTTGCACAAATTTGGGGGATTTTGTTACGATTTTTTTATATGAAATGTGAATAATTGAAAAATCTATGGAAAACAGATACACATGTAATGTTTGTGTGTCCGGTTTTCTTAAACCAGTTTTATATTACGTTTTAGACTAAAACACTAAAAGGTCGCTTGTGTGTTCCAGTCATTTCAAAGAAAAACATATTTACATACATACATACATAACTTCACGCCAGTTCCCTTGCGGGGTAGGCACGAACAACAGAGCGCCATTTAGGCTTATTCTTACACACCTCACTTGCTTCTTTGACATTCATAACTCTTGTCATGCACGCTCGTCTGTTCTTAAGGCTCCTGACATCACCTTCTGCTAGTACACAATCAATTTGATCATGGAAGGTGTGTCGTGGCCTTCCACGACTTCTGCATACATCCACTTTTGCATTGTATATCTGTTTAGTCATTCTTTCATATAACATATTTATATAACATTTCAAAAACATATTTATATATCAAAAAAAGTTTTAGGAGAATTAAAAAACGAGCTGTGACAAGCAATGTGTGTATTGAAATAGCAGTATTTTATTCAATTATAAGATTAATAGTAATAATGATTCATACATTTCAATAATATTTTTTCTTATTGGTTTTGGAAATGAACCGTTCACTATGAAATTCGACATTACAGACGTATTTTGATACTGCCATATGGATATACTTGCGGTAATGGAAATAAACATAATATACTTTTTAAAACAGAAAACACGAGATAATATACATATGGGATATTTGAAGTATCATGCAAGCAAAGTTTAATTAATCAATTATATATTGTTGCAGTGCCTGTTTTTGCTGGATAGAAAATTTAGTTTTGTGTGAAATGTCACAGTTTTGTAATATATTCAATAGTAATTTAGTGTATAATTTAAACATATATTTTGTATAGTTTCATTTTATGTTACCTAAAAACATGTTAAGTATTTATGGAGATATGGTGTACTGACATTTTTTAGTACATTATTCTCATAATTAAGATATTAATTTTGTTTGTATTCTGTTAGCTGCTTCTCCATCATATCTTAATAAAGAAATATATTAATATGATAAAAAAACAAATTTTAATTTATAAAATAATCAAACCGAACTAGTTTGAATAAAAACTTTTGGATATGAATGTTTTTATTTTTATAATAGGCCTTTTCAAGTGGTTTAGTTGCTCTTAAGTCCCTGCACTAAACTATCCCGTGTACCTACCCCGTAGTTCTTACTACTGATCTAACTTTGGATTACACATAAAGCCCACTACCCAATATGAGCCCATCGAATCGTTCCAAGTCCACTGTTACAACTTATTTCACTAGCTTTTAGCGCAGTATAATCTTTGGGGCATAAATAGTCGTCTAATAACCTTCGTGAACATGTTGTGTAACACAAAAATAATATGCCATTATGAATAGTTTTTTCAGAATTATTACATTAAGTATGGGTATTTAACAGACATAAATATGTACTAATAAATCATAACGATCATTTAAACTTTTCACTTACATAAAAAAATATTTAATTATAAAAAATGGGGTTATATATTTACCTGATATCCCGAAAACACGCACACATTGATAGTTTTACGAGAGTGAACATAGTATCGCTTCGCGTTTTTGATGCCGTTTTTCGCGATGTTGTTTGTTAGCAATGCTCTCTCTAGACATGTTATAACTCAATGATTGTAAACTAAGATCTGGCTTAAAGGCCTAGCTGCCAAGCCATAAACCTAAATAAATAATAATGTGTATCAAGTACCCAATTTTGAAAAAAAGCACTTTTTACGATACATGCAGACACTTTAATCCCATATATTGATATAGTATATATCTCATTGTCAAGACGCTAAAGCCTAAAACTGTATCGGCCACCATCCGCGGGACGTTCATTGCTCATCCTCATTTCCCCAAGCTATCACTCTCATAGGCAACGCGACGACCGGTTCATGTTTTTTATAAGGGCCTTATAAGCCCGCCAGCTCTATAATTTTTGAACAAGCTCTTTTTGTTCATCTGTTCTTTTCTGAACACATACATACATACATACATAACTTCACGCCAGTTCCCTTGCGGGGTAGGCACGAACAACAGAGCGCCATTTAGGCTTATTCTTACACACCTCACTTGCTTCTTTGACATTCATAACTCTTGTCATGCACGCTCGTCTGTTCTTAAGGCTCCTAACATCGCCTTCTGCTAGTACACGATCAATTTGATCATGGAAAGTGTGTCGTGGCCTTCCACGACTTCTGCATCCATCCACTTTTGCATTGTATATCTGTTTATTCATTCTTTCATCATGCATTCTTTCTACATGTCCGAACCACCGGAGCATTCCTTTCCTTACCTTCACCCCGACAAAAATATTTGGTCTGATAGATAGATAGATAACACTTTATTTTAATTTATTTTATTGCTGGAGTTCAGCAGACAGGCAGACGGCCCACTCGATGGAAAGCGGTTACCATCGCCTATAGACATTTGTAACACCAAAGGTGCTACAAATGCGCTACTGCTCTCTTAAGAGGGACTGGACCCTGGTCATTAATGCCGAAACACAACTCGAGGTTGTTATGGCGACGTGCTTTAGACCAGGTGTGAAAGCCATCCAGTCGGGAAAATGACCAACCACCTGGCTGTGGGTTGTTTTGTCGCCTCTTACGACAAGCCGCCCGGCCGCAGGAAATTTTATTCTTTCTCCGTTCGTGCACGGATCACGACTTTATTATACACCAATACAAAAATGAATTTACAAACTAAAACTATATATAAATAGCGGCCCCGGCAGACGCTGTTCTGCTCTGAAAAAATAAAAATCTAGGACCCGATCCCAGCGCCACCTACCGGTTCCAATTGTGGATTTAAACTATCCGGGGACCCACTCAAACACACAAAAACAAAATCACCAAAATCGGTCCAGGTGATTAGGAGGATTCCAGAACCCGATCTCAGCGCCACCTACTGGTTCTAATTGCGAATCTAAACCATCCGGGAACCCACTCAAAGACACAAAATCCAAATCACCAAAATCGCTTCAGGTGATTAGGAGGATTCTAGAACCCGATCTCAGCGCCACCTACCGGTTCTAATTGCGAATCTAAACCATCCGGGAACCCCCACTCAAACACACAAAAACAAAATAACCAAAATCGGTCCAGGTGATTAGGAGGATTTTAGAACCCGATCTCAGCGCCACCTACCGGTTGCAACGGGATAAAAAGTCCTATCCTATCCTATGTCCGTCTTCTGGTTCTAAGTTACCTACCTCTCCACCAATTTTCAGCCAAATCGGTGTAGCCGTTCTTGAGTTATAAATAGTGTAACTAACACGACTTTCTTTTATATATACAGATTACTATACATACCATACAAATAAATATCTACAAAATATATAAATGTTTATAGATGAATGTATATACATTTAGATATCATATTCCAACGACAGGTAATATTATCGAGTGTTTTTTCCGGCTGAAGTCTTTATATATTCCGACCGATGTACAACTTGTTTATATTAATATTATTTACAGTCTTCTTATTACAATAAATTAATTATATTACATATTAATAGGGATTATTGTTATTTAATATACAATACAAGCGATTAGAGACTGTGTAACAAATCGCTGCTAGATGGGAGCGTGCCCAGAAGGCTGGCTGCATTGCCGCGCTGTATGGCGATGCTTATTTGTTGGGCGAAATATGAGCCAGCCTTCTGATCACGGGTGGCATCAAAGAGTTTCTTGCAAATCTCTTTGAAGAAACTCTTTGCCGACGGACCCCACGGACCTAATGTTTCAACTCCAAACGGCACAAATATGTAACCCCTTCCTAAGGTTCCATATTTGCGCCGCTTGAGAGCTTCAGCTTTTGAAGCAGCGTTGCCAGCCTCTAACTCAGTCATTGGAAGATGTGACGGGGCTAGAGTGTCTACACATGTCGCGTCCCAAACAAGCGGCCGTCCCATCTTCCAAGGAAAGTCTTCTCGTCTTTTATCGATTTACTTTTTTATTTATTTATCATTATTACTACAACAATCAAATCACCCTGACTTACAATTCATGTTAACTTTCCGTCGAGGCCCGCTCTTTGTCCTACGATACGTAAAGCGTTGTAGACTCACCTGGTGTAGTAAACATCCGTAAACCACTCTGTGTTCTTTCACCATACCCCAATTATTTGGAGTCGCGACAATATGTACTTTCCTTTCACACTCCTCTATTCTGACATACATCTTCTGTCACATCGTAAATCATCATATCATCCTTCGCACAATCCACCCATCTCTTTTTTGGTCTACCTTTATAATTATACCCATCCATATTGTAGCTTCATTATTTTTTTCACGTCACTTTGACCCCTCCTCATTATATGCCCATACCACCATAATCTTCTTACTCTAAATTTTTCAGTCACGGTTTCAACTTTAATAGAGCCCCTTATGTACTTACTCATTTCTCACCTTATCGATTCTCGTAACACAACACATCCATAAACCAAGACGTGAAAATTGTGCCCCCATGATTTTATTAAGTAGAGCAAAACATAACATACTTCAATAAAAGTTAATTTATAAAATATTCGCAGAGTAGTTTAGATGAGAAATGGATTATTTTTGATTAAATGCTTTTTTCAATGTACAACGGAACACAAACCAACTTGACTGATAATTACTTTTATTTTTCCTTCCACCCATTTTAATATTATATAAAATTATTAGAGCTAGGCATGTTTGCTGAAGAGTTTCTTGCGCCGCTTCTTCTCTTCAAGCCATAACATGTTGCGAAGCGGTAGTAAATTAGATTAGGCTCCCATAGAGTAAATAATAACCATAAACAAAATTAAAAATAAAATTAAATAATTAAAATTAATAAGTTGGCGGTAGGCTAAATAAAACTTTAACAATACTCGTTGACACTTGACATCTTTGTCTTCCGTGATCACGGCCACTGAAAAGTGGCCGAAACGTCGGAAAAACCAAAATCAAATAAAATTACCGCGCTTAAAACCGTTAAAACGTAGTTTTATTATAAATGCTTTTTTATAGTTCCGTGGCCAAATAACGAAAGCAAAGGATATTTGCCACCGCTAGGGAGCCCTCCATAGTTCGTGGACTGCGACTCATGCTGTGAAGCTGTCACCCCGCGGGGAAAGTTTTAACGGCTGCAAATCCAGTTACCTGTGAATAGCTGCCCACCAAGTTGTAGCTGGGGCAAAGAGACATCCAACCTTCTCATGAAGTGATAATGATAGGGCCTCGAAGAGGAAGAAGACAGAGACAAAGGACGAAGCCCCTGGAGAGAGCGATACACTTGCCTAGATCTATTTACTTATTATATATAGAACCCTAAAAATCATGATATACTTTTTTGTATAATACTTATTATTTCCCCTTTACATAACGATAACTATTGTGGTTGACCGGAAACGATAACGGTTTTATGTATACGTTTCATAAATTAATATTATTACGTATTTATTGTTGCGTTTGCTACAGAATACATCTTGAACCAATGTTACAAATTATTGTGTTTTAGTAAAGGAACAACATCATGAAAAACCTTTATATTAACCGGAGTACCAATAATTGAGATGATAACCCGTTCAAATTAAAACCTATTTTCAGTAGGTAATTTATTGATTGAGAATACTAAGTGCCTAAAGCGGATGCATTTGGAGAATCGCTTATAAAATTGTAAAAAAGACATAGAGCTACGAAGTGCCGAATATCGAAAACAGACTTGGCTTAAAAGTCTAGAAACCAAGCCATAAAATCTAAAAAAAGATAGCATAAACTTTTTATTTTAAAAATAGTGGGATATGAACGCGACTTCGTCCACGCTTGATTTGAAATTTCCGTGGAATTCCTGAGACACAAAGTACCGCAGCATTTAAAAAAAGTAGATTGTCGTTTTAGTAAAAACTGATGTACCCGAGGGCAAAAACAGGTCGTTTTCGCAGATTCGTATATATGATAAATATGACAAGTATCAAAATTAAGTGAAACTTTTTTTTTTTTTTTACTATTAATATGGAAAACAGTATCTATTGTTTTTCCATGATATTAATCAAAATCAAATTGAAAGCTATTTCATTAGTCATACAAAAATACAATTTCTTGCGGTCAGGCGGACTATTCTAAGATGCGACAAAACAATCCACAGCCAGACGGTAGGCTGTTTGCCAGTCTGGATGGCTACCACTCGTGGTCTAGAGTATGCCGCCATAGCAACTTTTAGTTGTGTTTCAGTATTAGTGGTCCCGCAGCGCATTTGTAGCACTTGTCCATGTCCATAAGCCATAATAACCGCTTGCCATGGTGGTGGGGCGTCTGCCTGTCTGCTGAACTCATGTAATAAAAAAATCATGATTGGTTATTAGCTAAAAAGAAATTGTTATTTCGTTCACTTTCATCTTCGCTTTTCATCAGCCAATGCGGAGAATGGTGCCTTAAAAAGTTCAAATTACTACGGTCCTCTTGATACTTTGTCTCTTTCAGCCAAACAACCGATACCTTATACAAGAAGAAGACACCAGTAGCCGATTTCACACGTAATGATGCCAGAAAACGAATTAGAAAGTCAAATTGCATTCAATGTTATATTAGTGAAAAAAGGAACTTAACAAGTATGAATATTTTGTACCTTTGTATTCTACTAAATTAAATCGTCCGTCAAATTAATTGCCAGAATATAATTAAAAACCAGTTATATTATACAACGCCTAATCGTAAATGAGTTTTAAAAGCTTTTATCCGATATAAATGTATTGCTATGAATTTTTTAGGGATTTAAAATAAGAATTGTGTCTTGATATTTCGCTTATGGCCCATTACCGTTATAACCTACGTGTGTACCTTATAATAATTATGATGCCCATAAGCGTCCCATTGTTGGGCACGGATCTCCTCATTTCAAAAGAAGTGAATGTTATACCCGCCACGCTTATTCAATACAGCTTGATGTGTTTCACTGATATTTTCCTTAACCACTAACCCTAGGTTACTGTAATCATAAACACGAACATTAGGTCAGAGAAATTGTAATGCCGACCAGGATTTGAGCCCACATCATTAGGATAATGAATCTGAATTTTTTAAACGTGTCCTATAAACCATTTCGTCTTCACTGAGTTGTATGTACTAAGTACATTATACTAAACAAAGTAAATATATATATATATATATATATACATATATAACTATATATTAACAGTCCTTTTTTGTCTCTTTTTTTGAGGCACGCTAATTCTCGAAAGTTGTAAGTCTATAATTTTTTTAAGTGAACCTTATATATAGACGGGGGTATTAGGATTTTTCCTGTCACGAAAAAGCGTTGCGGCATAATTTTAAAGTAGAATCCATGTTTTTTGGTTCCGGATCGAATTCAGTTTTATTGTTTAATTAAATAAAATATGTTTAAATAAAAAACGCATTCATCATTATTTGTACATTGAGTTATTGTTTGTAGCTCCACTCCAAAAAACTTATTAAAAATCCATTTATTTTTGGAAATATTACCAAAAATGATTTATTTTCACTTTTCAGTTTTTATGGAAATTTTTCGATATTTTCGAAATTTACTTTAAAGGCACTAGGTGACCCCGCGTGCTCCCACAAAAGAAACCCTATATATAAAAGTGTTTTAATTTTTGTCATTAATATTTGTGTGTTGAAATGATCTCACAATTAATTAAACATATAAACTAAACTATACTAGAAATAAAACTATACTTACAAAACAACATAAATGTATAAGTAAAAAAAAGGACTTCAAATCGCTGTCGGCGAGGAGCGTGCCTACAATGCTGGCTGCTACAAATTTTAGCGTTGGATGGCAATGCTGATTCGTTGCTCTAGGTGCAAGCTAGCATTTATGTTACGCGAAATCTCAATTAGACACGTCGAGAGGCCTCGATTGAGGTAAGCTCCAAATCCCGACAGCTCCAGGGTCTCGACCTCGAAAGCCACAAATACGTAACCCACAGGGCACATATATATATTACAAACTAGCCATTCACCCGCGCTCTGTCCCGCTCCCGTGGTATATAGCGTCATGTTATATAGCCTATAACACTCCCTGTTAACATAGCTTTCGAAAAGTAAAAGAATTTTAAAAATCGGTTTAGTAGATCAAGAGATTACCCCCTACAACTTCACAAACTTTACCTCTTTATAATATTAGGTCCTATGAACATATGAAGTTGGCGTTTTGTCGTAATGGCCACTTTGATCTCAAATATCTCCTCTTTAGTTAGGAATTCCAATTTCAATTTAGCTATTTACTTATGCTATTGTGATTTGAAAACCGTAATTAATTTGTTTTTTCCTCTTTTGGTTTTTTTCTTTACGTCACTCAGTTTACAAAATGGAAAACTTGAAATGTCGCATTATTTACGAGTACGAGTTCCATTGTGGCACCAGTGCTACCGAAACGGCTCGAAGGATTAATGATGTGTATGGCGGCGGTGTCGCAAAAGAAAACACAGTGCGTTTTTGATTCCAACGTTTTCGTTCTGGAAATTTCGACCTGCAGAACAAGCCCCGTGGACGGCCGGAGACCAAAGTTGATAATGCATAATTGAACGCTATTGTGGAAGCGGATCCATCGCAAACCACGTCCGAGATGGCTGCAGGCTGCGGTGTTAGTGATTAAACTGTTTTAATACACCTGAATCAAATTGGGAAGGTGAAAAAGCTTGAATGGTGGGTACCTCATGAATTGAGTGCAACAAACCGACAAACGCGCGTCGACTGCTGCGTTACATTACTCAACCGGCACAATAATGAAGGGATTTTAAATCGAATCATTACCTGTGATGAAAAGTGGATCCTGTACCATAATCGGAAACGTTCATCGCAATGGCTGAACCCTGGCGAACCAGCCAAATTCTCCCCCAAGCGAAAATTGACTAAAAAAAAATTACTTGTGAGCGTGGTGGACTAGTGCCGGTGTCGTCCACTACAGCTTTCTTGAATCTGGCCAGACGATTACGGCGGATGTCTATTGTCAGCAACTGCAAACCATGATGGAAAAGCTAGCTGCTAAACAACCGAGGCTGGTCAATCGCTCTAGGCCACTGCTGCTTCAGGACAACGCTAGACCACACACTGCACAACAGACGGCTACCAAATTAGAGGAGCTTCAATTGGAATGTCTAAGATATCCACCGTACTCCCCGCACCTTGCTACAACAGATTACCATTTTTTTCGAAATTTGGATAACTTCTTGCAAGGGAAAAAATTCAACTTCCATGGGGCAGTCCAAAGCGCCTTTAAAGATTTTATTGAGCCCCGTCTGAATGGTTTTTTTAGTAAAGGGATCAATGAACCACCTATGAGATGGCAGAAGTTCATAGATAGCAATGGTACATACTTTGATTAAATAAATATGTTATATTTAAAAAAAAACGACTTTATGTTCCTCCCTTACAAAACGCGCCAATTTCATATGTAAAGACCTAATGTTAGTATAGTTTATACCGCAATGGTTGTTTTTTAAGGTACGAAAGCATGAACGTAAAAACTTTAATTTATATTTCCTCGCCACATTAACGAACCTTCAACTTTGAAGGACCCCTCTCTCTCTCTCTCTCTCTCTTCTGCATGTACCTTTTTATGTAATAGTGTTAAAGGCTGCCACACATAAAGTAGCACATTGTCTGTCTGTCACGTGCGCGAGCTCCGAACGTGGTCCTTCCACGTGACACCAGTATATCATAATTAATTAATATTGTGTTGTCTACTATATTTTAAGACTATAAATAGAATATGAGCCTATAACATGGTCTAGTATTTTAATGAATTATTATATAAACATGGCGATAGAAAATATCCCGGAGTATAAAGTTAACAAATAGTCAGACTGTAAATATTGTTGCAATAATTGAAGTACATTTACCTACTAATATACCATGTTACAAAAGTAAACCTAATTATAGAAAATTAATTAATATTATATATTTAACTAGGATATGCCCGCGACTTGGACCACGCTTGACTTGTAATTCCCGCGGGCCTCCCGGGACGCAAAGTACCGAATTTAAAGAAGAATGTAAGCTATGGTTTTATTGAAAACTATGTCGGAATAAGCTAATTTTGTATGAACCCGAACAACTATTCCCGGGATAAAAATAACTTATTACATACAATTTGCCATCGATCACTAAAAAAATGACTTTGGAATTCGATTTTTTTCTAACCTGGCCATTTAAAATCATTCCCAGAAAAAATGCCACGGGGTTCCCCGGATAAAATGTAGTGCAGAGTTTAGTCTCTCCAAATTTAAATTATTTACTGCTGATCAGCGAAAGCCGCATTGAAATGGCTACAGTAGTGTTTACGAGAATCCCGAACAAACAGACAAGAAATTAAAAAAAAAATTGCATCCTATTAGCCATCGTTCATATAGTCTATTACAGTTTTTTTAGCTTCAATGTACCGACACGGCATATTTAGAATTTTAAAATATTTTAGATAAACACTATACTGCAATTAGTGATTTGTCTTTTCAAAAATATTGTAAATAAGTTTAACAGAAATAAACACTTAATTATTATTATTTATAAATATTGTATTGTATTGTAATATATACATAATCTCTTTACAATTGTATGTAGAACATTTAATCGGTATTATTATTCAACTTTAAAAAATACTTTGAACTTAACCTAAATTATCAGGACTAAATAATAATATTGCAGTTAAATGCTAAAAATAAATTTAGTTATAAATAGTATAATATAATGTAATAGTATACAACATAATTATAAACTGTGTATCAGATACCTAAAGAGGTTATGAAAATGTTATATTTAATAATACTTATATAATATACTAATAGAAAACTTAACCAACTTAATAATTATCTATTTACAATTTTTAAGTTTGAGCAGGTATTATATAAGGTAGTTCTACTTTTGGAATTATTGGAAAATGCGTTGGAGGGTAAGTATTCCAGAATATTACGTTTATCAATTTAAATAAGCATTGTGAACATTGTGTACAAGTTAAAGTATATACCTAAATGAAACGTGTTAAGTGTTAAATTGTTACAAAGCTTAACCTAATATATTATAATTATTTTACTCCACTTATATTTCCTTAAAATTATAAATTTACTTACCTAATAGTAAGCCAGAATTATAAACAGCATTAAGTATTTTATTATAGTTCAATTTGAAAAAAAAGAAAAAAAATTCTAAATATCGAAATTTAATAACATATTTGTTAGTAAATTAATAAAATTCAATACTATTTTATTGCATTCTACCTACAGTGCTTTAAGGCTATAAATAGAATATTAAGTTAGTATTATACTTTAATTTTTAAAATTGTTCTAAAAATATGGCGATGAAAAGTATTCTAGAGTTAACGTTGATAAATAGGACGTGGCTTTGTGAATAGTGTGCAAAATTTCAGGCACGTTTCGTCAAACAAAGGCATGTCACGATTTTACAGCCATTTTGGACGTCGGACCAGCGAGCTCTCCGAGGGAGATCGATATAAGGTACAAAGTTCGTAATCGTTACCATGGTGATAAGATTCTTGTGGGCGCTTTTCCCGCAAATTTCTGAGCATACTATGCCCCACACACAGATAACTGTTGAATATTAACGTTGTTCACTAATTACATAAGAACAGATTTAAAAAAGATACATCGCCTCTTTGTTTCAAAAACAAAAAAGAAATATTGAAAATTGAAATATTCAAAGGAAACTTCTATTTATGTGTGTATTGTTTGATTGTTATATTACATATTATAAATTAATTTATTATTATAGAATTGAAAAAAACAATGTTCTATAATATTTAAAACGACACTATAACATATTCAAAATAAACCTAATTACAAATTAAACTATAATATAAAAAGGACCTGGTATTTTAATCTTCAATAAATAATCATGTGGAATAAATAATCATTTCTGATGTTCTGAAAGTACACCTGATAACAGAGATGAAAACAGTATTTTTTCTCCCTGGGAAACTATATTCCCTGCCAACTTTTTTTTGCAGCCATTGTTAAATCGCAGAATGCATAAATTGTAATAAAAAAATATCAACCAATATGTACTATCGTTTTATACTCATAAATTACGTTTCACTGAATGATTATTTAATTTACATAAATTTGAGGAAAATGGTTTACTATCCTCAGTAAAAAAAAAATACTGGCTGGTAGAATGTCACCGAAAAAGAAATTTACTTGAAGTTTCATATGTGACGTTAGATATATATGGATTTAACGCCTTGTTTCATTAGGACCACTTACACGTTCCTGGGTTAGCTCAACTAACTTGGAGTTGACTGCTAACACAGGGTTAAATAGACAATTTATCTTCCACCATCAAAAGTTAGGAGTAAACCCAGGGACTTCTAAATATTTAACCCACCGATGTGGAAAGGTTAACTCGCTAACACAGAGTTAGTGTAGTTTAATCTCAAGTATACTGTTAGCGGTCTAGTGTTCGGATTCAACCAGGGGCCCAATTCTGCTATTTCAATATCTTGGTGTTGCGGAGATAATCAAAGTGCAATTCCATTGCGATAGTGTCAAAAGTTCGTATTCTACTAAATTCACAATTATTTTTCAATACCGTCGCGGCAGAATAAGAGTAGAAAAAAAACTGGTATTGCCATTAGCACAAATATTAGCCGAAATGAATATTGAAAAGCTACCAATATTTTTTTAACATTTATTTAGAGTTTTCCCTTACAAATGTTTATAAAGATAGAGTAGTGTGCTACGAGCACGCCATGAGAAGTAACAGAACACCGAAATTAGGCAAATCTACGATTGTGAAGCAAGCGTCGAGCGATTTTGACGACATAGTAATAGCAGTATTGGTCCCCAGTAGTACTCAAATTGTATATTTTTGTCACTTTGAGCCAGCTGCATATTTTTGCTGAAGGTTAGCTCCATCAGTTTTTTTAATCGCCATTACGATTTGATATTTCACAACTGTATCACATAGAAACAAATCATCACAAGTTGTGAAATTGTGGACACGTAAACCCGGCTTTTTATGCATTATTCTTAAAAAGATAACTTACTTTATAACTTTCACATAGAAAAAGTAAATAAACGGCATGAGACCATACGGTTAAAATAAAAATCTTCAACTGTCATACAATGTAAGATATTTAAGGAAGCTTATATACAGTGTGCTGTAGTGTGAAAGAGATAGAGATATAAATTTCGTTTTAAATATCTGGTAAACAGACCTTTTAATGTTACCATCTAAAAAAGAAATTTCAGGTTAGTTAACCCGGTGGTATTTTTTAGTGGCGCAAAAGGACAATGAGAGTTATTTTTTTAATTAACTAACCCCGATTTTATAAACTCTACATTTATTTATTTAACCGGACTACGCGTCTAACCAACCAATCAACCAGTTTTTCTGTACTTTCCTCACATTCGAAATGAAAAACATATCGCTAACCTCGGTTTAAAGGCCTATTTAGGCATTCTAACTATGGGGACCCTCGCTACGCTCGTACGTAAACCATCTCATGCCTAAAAAGGTCATTTTCACCTCTCATTTAACAATCGACTACTTGTATTGCCAATCTATACAAAAACCAGGTTTCTTTAGAAAATAAAATCGGAAACAACAATTGTAGTTATGAAATAAAAATATGAGTTCTTGGACTATCACATTGAAGCAAAGAGGCGACATGTAAAAATGAGTTTACTGTTTATGTGTTGTCGTTCCAAACATATCTCGTTTTTATCCGTGTAGGAAGGGAGAAAGCAAACTTCCTGCCACCGGGCGGCATCTCGTAAGAGGCGACAAAACAACGCACAGCCAGGTGGTGGGATATTTGCCCGTCTGGATGGCTACCACACCTGGTCTAGAGTATGCCGCCATAACAACCTTGAGTTGTGTTCCCGCATTAGTATCTTGGTTCCAGTATCCCTTAAGAGAGTACTGCCAAGTATTTGGTATTCTGCGTTGATGCGTCTTTGGTTCTGTAAAGGAATTAACACCAAGTAGTCACAAAACTCGCGATTAAAATCTTCCCCCCGCTTCTAGATTCTATAACATATATGTCAACTGTTTAACCATGTTTTGATCAAATAAATTTAATTTGCGATCACTTCACTTTGGTAGGTGTTGATTTATTTTGAAACACCCAAACCGTCGACTGGCGCTTCGTTTCCGGATCGTATTGATAATGCAGGATTTATCACCTGTAATGATCTCGTAAACAAACCGAGACAAGCCTGCTTTAAATTTGTTTATCATATCACGGCACCATTCCACCCGGGCCTACTTCTGAGCATCGGTGAGGTTGTGCGGCACCCAGCGTGAAACTATCCTCCTCACGCAAAGATACACGTGTAGAATCTCGTGAAGGCTTCCCGATCCAATCTGCAATACGTGCTGAATCTCTTGATACGTAACTCGCCCATTGTCTTGGATTAATTTTTTCACTGGTAGCACATTTTCTTCCGTAACAGCCGTCAAAGAGCGACCACTTCTTTCTTCATTCCCCAAAGTTAGTCGAACGCGCTTTAATTCGTTGTACCAACGATACACGGTTGCCTTAGAAGGGGCCTTCATCCATGAATGCCATTTGAAGTACGATTCGTCCGGTTTCAGGCGACACTAGAAAATGAAAAAAATGATAGCGCGAAAATGTTCCCGGTGCAGATCTATTTTTCAACGAGATACGATAATTTAAATTACAATGTGGAGGGAAATTTTGAAATTGGAAGATACCTATTTTTAGTTATAAATAATCATATATTTAAAATAGATTATAACTGGCCAATCTTTCATACATAAAATTTTTTTCGCAATATTTTTTGAGTGGCCTGGTAAACTGTAGGTATATCCGCAAGCTAAGCAACTTACGTTTCCAGACACCCGAGTCATAATAAATAACGGAAAGTTCGTTTACGAAATGTACCATGCCAGCATCCCTGCTGGCATGGTAAAGCCTCTCGGCTACATTGAGTAATTTTGTCCCCAAAAAAATTTGTTTGGGATCAGAACATTTTGGGGTAGATGGTTAGGGCCTCGATGTCAGGTATTATTTCTGGCATAATAAATTCATTAAATGGGGAATTAAACTAAAACTCAATTTAGAGACTCTTCATGCTATGAATCGAAGTCAAGACCTTTGCTTACCATCGTCGTGCATTTGCATTCCAGTAAGCTAGCAGAGTAAACATTTAAATCATAGGTTTTCAATGTGAGCGGTAACGTCTCCTTGTATTTTTTGACACTGTATTTTTAATGACTGATTGAGATTTTCAGAAGGGCAGCCGCAGACCAAGAAAATACCAGGGAGCATGAAGATGGCACAGAAGGAGCTTAGGTAGGTAAAAAAATGTTTCAAAATAAAAAAAATGCATTAGCATGTTTACTTTAGTAAATACGTGATACAAGAAAATGAGATACGAGTTTTACATTGTGCAACACAGATTTGAGAGTCAATAAGACCGATTATTAAACATAGGTCCAATTTGACCCGAAATAAAACTGATAATAATATTTTTTAGACTAAAACAGAAAAACTGAAAGTGATACTTAAGAAGTTTTATTTTGAATTATAATATGTTAATGGATGTAAGATAAAGGAATTATATTTATATTAATAAAAGTTAGCGAAGAATTATCTGTGAGTACCTAGGGAATTAAAAAGTTCTTGGAAGTGCATATGTGTATGTATGTACCTTTATAGGAAAAAATCGATATTCAAATTAAAGAGTGTCAATTACACGATAATTAACCGACGAAAACAAAAAACGACGTTAGGAAATATCGAAAGAGATTCGGATAATTTTTGCTGTCGCCTTGTCACAATGAATGAAACGTGGCTCCACCATTTCGATCCTGAAACTAAGAAACAAAGCATGTTTTGAAATCGACCATCCTGTCCATCCGTTAAGAAATTTCGAGTTGCTCCTACTGCTGGCAAAGTTATGGCCTTAATGTTTTGGGATAGCGAAAGAATCTCTTTGCAATGATTACATATCAAAAGGCCAGGCGATTACTGGACCCTATTATGCAAATTTAATTCCGAGAGTGCGTGAAGCGATTAAAGAAAAACGTCATTGAAAACTGTCGTTGCGCGTATTGTTTCTTTACGATAACGCTCCCACTTATTGATCGGAAGTTGCGCTCAACGCAATCCGCTGTGCTGGTTTTAATCTCCTTGACCACTTTCCATATTCTCCGGACCTAGTCCTAGTTATTTTCACTTATTCCCAGAATTTAAAGAGGCAATTCGTGGAATTAAATTTCACGATAATGACGCGGTTATGGATTTTATTTTTCGCAAGGAATAACGAAGTTTGAAACGCGTTATATCAAATGCATTGCATTGGAGAGAGATTATGTAGAAAAATAATATAGATAGATAGATAACTCTTTATTGTACTCCAATACAAACAAGACTAAAATTATATCTAGTTATGTACAAAGGGCGGTCTTAACGCTAAAAAGCGATCTCTTCCAGACAACCCCAGGAATGAATTGATATGATAATGGCGATGGTGGTATACGTAACATATAGTACAAACTACTTACATTTTAATAATAAATACATAAATGATGTATATGTATATATATTACATAGATATATACTTAATATATATATCATACAAATACATATCTACAGAATATATAAATGTTTATAAATGAATTTAAATATCATATTCCAACGACAGGTAGTATTTTTTTATCATACTTTTAAATATCGCTAGCGATTTGCTTGTCTGATTGTAACAGGAAGCGCGTTCCAGAGCTGTATAACCTTAACAGTAAAGGAATTGCTATAAAAAGTTGAGTTATGCGCAGGAGTGTTCAATTTAAGTTTAATAGAAGGGCGTAAATTATGAGAGCACGAAAGAAAATCAAAACTTTGCTTAAGGTAATTAGGAGTACCAGGGACAAATAAAATACTATAGAGAAAAGCAAGGATGTGAGTATTCCGGCGAAATCGAATTGGCAACCACTTGAGTTTTTTTCGGAATTCAGAGACATGGTCATATTTGCGTAGTCCAAATATGAACTTTATGCAAAAATTTTGGAGGCGCTCAAGTTTATTAAGTTGTTCTTGGGTTTAATTTAGATAGCTGACGTCAGCATAATCAAGGATAGGAAGTAAGTAATAAGGACTCTGCTAGCTTAATTTTGGTGGTAGTGGGTAAGAAATTCCTCAACCTTCTAAGGGATTTGGATGAGAGATGAAGCCGCCGGCTTAATTCGGTGATATGAGGTCGCCAAGACATCTCATTGTCAAATATAACGCCAAGGTTTTTTACCTTATCACTAAAAGGAATAACTGTTCCGTCAAACATCACACTAGGTATGGTACTCCAGTCGACCTTATTAAGCATCCGTAAGCTACCGTCGGCTACCGATGACGATGACTTGAGTTTTTTCAGGATTCACATCAAGCCCAAAAGACTTGCCCCACTGCAGAATGCATTCAAAATCTAACTTTATGACTGAAACTGTTTTGTCTAAGGTGGCGACAGGTGATTGTGTATAAATTTGTACATCGTCTGCATAGAGGTGATAGGTTGAAGTGAGTTGATTAGAGATGGAGTTAATAAAAACAGCGAAGGTGAAAAGGAGAGAATTAAGGGAGAAAGCACGCCGCCCTGAGGAACACCAGCACAGAGTTCACACCATGACGAATGATCATCCTCGACGCGAACCCGCTGCCGGCGGCCAAACAGGTAACTGTGAAACCAGTCGATTACTGTAGAAGATATGTTAAGAGAGCTTAAAATACCAAGTAATATTTCAAAGTTAACATTGTTGAAAGCACTGCTGAAGTCCAGTAGCGATAGCACAGTCAATAAACCATTATCCATAGCATAACAGATGTCATCGGCGATTTTCACGAGGGCAGTAGCTGTGGTGTGGCCAGGATGGAAACCAGATTGATAGGGATTAAGGAGAGAATGCCGATTAAGGAAATCACTTAACTGTTGGTGGACTAGGCGCTCCAGGACTTTAGAAAGGAATGACAGAATAGATATGGGACGGAATTGAGAGAAAGAAACAGGGTTAGGTTTTTTAGAAAGAGGAATAATCTGGGCTTCCTTCCAGGTGACTGGAAAGGTACTAGAAACTACAGAGGCATTGAGTATATGGGTGAGGATAGGATTGATGACATTCAGTATGGGCAGAATCATGTTGCGACTAATACCATCGCTACCGACAGCGTTCGATGTAATGGATTTTACAGCGCTCTTAACATCACTATCAGTAAATCAACTTAATAAGAATGAAGGATAATTGGGTAGTGGCAGGGCGGAAAGAGTATTTAAAGTATTAGACTCAGTTACAACGTCAAAGTCAGAAGTAGCTGAGAAATGTCGATTTAAATCGTCAATGTTGAGTTCTTTGGGAATTACACTATTTGTTTGCTTGCCAACTCCCAGGAACGTAGAAATTTCCAGACTTTAGCTGGGCTTTCACTATCAACTGACTCGTGAATGTAGCGGCGTTGAGCGTCCCTACACACTCTATTGTAGCGATTACGAATACTTACGAACGCCGTACGGTTGCCTTCGGTAGGTTTAACTTTGAATTTGGTTTTAGCCTTAGACTTTTTGTGCATCAGTGATTTGGTGTCATCGGTGAGCCACGGCGCTGGCAGATGTTTGATTTTTATATGGCGTAAAGGTGCATGTGAGTCATAAAGCCTCAGTAAAGCAGTATTAAACGCATGCAACTTTTCATCAACGGTAGCGGCCTTAGCTACCTCTGACCAGTCGAATTCCCGAGCATCCTTGAGAAGTGCGTCCAGATTCATATCACCAAAATTTCGCTGCAGGATAATTTTGGGTTTCACTTTCGGCGGTCGTACATTATAAGAAAGGTAGATCAAACCATGATATGAAAAAGCGTCCCCCGAGCACTGTTCGTGCTTGGAGACGTGAGAAGGTGACGAGAGCATCATCAAGTCAAGAAGAGAAGGGGTCGAGTTAGGAAAGCGATGCGTTGCACTCAGTGGAAGAATATTGAGATTTAAAGATCGAACTAAAGTTTCTAAGAAAGATGACCGATGGTCTCGTTTCAGAAGGCTGGTATTAAAGTCGCCCATAATGATGGTATGCGCGAATGAAGTTGAGATATTTTCTAAAAGTGTTTCAAAGGAAGAAAATTAATTAATACGAAGGGAAGAAATATAAAAGACTCCAAGTAGAATTTTGGCATGAGCAAGTTCTACTTCTATGAGTAAATGATCCCCAGCATCAGAAGTTGGGAGTTGTAGAGACGTGCTTATAATTTTGTAGGGAATATGAGATCGAAGGTAAATAGCAACGCCTCCACCTCTACTCCCGACACGGTCATTACGGATAAGATGGAATCCTGGTAAGGTATACTAGTTTGAGGAAAGGTAGGGTTTTAACCAGGATTCTGACACTAATATAGCGTGCTAGGTAGGTACTTTGATTAAATGACGCCTACATATCTGGGAAATGAGCTGGAATACTCTGCGCATTTATTTGTATTATATTGAAATTATGAGGAAACCCCGAAAAATGAGTTTCTATAACAATTTGGAGTGGTACTAAACTGGAAACACTGTCGTATATACTATCAGAGGTAGAAGAACAAGAACAAAAATCTGATTCAGAATCACTAACACTGTCGTAATAAAGAGCCATAAAGTATAAATATTACAAAAAAAAAAGTATATATAAAATAATAAAAATATGTAGGTACTAATAATAATATATCTTTGTTTAAATTCTTCATTTTCCATATTGATTCCAAGAACTTTTTAATTCTCTCTCGTATATTCCCTGAAGTTTAACTTCTACACTACACACACACACACAAACACACACAATTTAATACATATTTAGAACAAAAAATGCAAAGATTTCAATTTACGCCAACGAAGATAAGTTAACAGAATTTCATAAAATTTTCGATAACTAGGAGGAACGCAGTATAATTTATTCATATTCTAAAACATGGGAGACACTTACTGTAAAAACTTAGCTTTAGTTTTTAGTTAGATAAGGACAGAGGCCTTACTCTCAAACGGCTTTCGTCGTTCGTTTTCGTCCGATCAATTCGAAAGAATCAATGAAATTTTAGATAGAAGAACGTAAGAACAAAAATTTCTTTAAAACTTTTATAGTGTATATAACGCTAAAATAAATGTAACATACAATGGAAAACATACTTAAATACATAAAAAAACAAACACAAAGAAATGAACCACGAAAGACGTTTGAAAGTACGTCATGCAAAGTTTACAAGACACGTGGTTCATGTGGAAAATTTACTTTAAAATATTTTCAACTTATTCAATAACGTCTAGTGCCATCTGTTAGGTGCTTAGTGCAAATAAAAAGTTTGAATGTAATCATTTATTCTGAACACTATCAAGAAACTTGTTTATTAGAAAAATTACTATGTATTATAAAATGTGACATATATTTTTAATAGTGTTTAAATGTAAGACAGATTAAAAATATGTAGAATCTATACTATAATAGCTTTACAAGCGCCATCTAATGTACATTTCTTGTACTACATTTTTACATAGTCAAGTTGAATTTAATATAGTTAGACAGGTAAGTAATAGATGTCACTAGTTTATCGAAGAAACCGAAAAACCATTTTTAAATTTGCCTTTTAATTAGTTTTAAAACTCCTATATATACACACACACACACACACACATATATATATATAGATATATATATATAATATAGTTCCCAGAACGGATCTTGAGTAGTTGACGGAATAATAGAAAACTCTACGCATTAATCGTAGCCAATGTGATGCTATTTATCATATCGAAATAATATTGTTTTTATCCATTATTCGAAAAGGACAATATCTCGTACTTCGATAAAGTACCACAATATCACTATCTGCGGGCTAAGGTGACCGCTTGAGAATCGTGTCGGGAACTACACTAATAGGTATTTAAAGAAAATAAGTTATTAATAAATGTTAAATCCTATAAGTTTTATCTATGGTCCCTACTCTCAGTAGTATTTATAGCGCCATCTAGGTTATAATAATTGATCGATGTTATTACCTTATTAAGATAATTGCAATACACTTGCGTAGTTATTCAATTATCTAATAGATGACTCTAATACGACTTTTGTTAATGAAATTATTATTAAGTACATAACTAGTCATTTGTATTCCTTTCTATATCTCCAGAAATTCACTATCAAGATCACCAGACTGTGTCCTAAGGAAGGATGTATTTGGTGTCAAAATATTAACTTAAAATGGAAGAAATAGGTGACTAAAATTGAAATGAGAACCCATAATTATTCAAGTTGTTATTATATTGACAATATCCAGGACTTTAGTCAGAAATAAAGAAATGCATACTTCATTTGGAAAGTATAAAAATGAAAGTCATTTTAGGTAACAGCTAACATTGATAAGAAGTAGATAAAGATATTCAGTGGAAAAATAAACTATGAACTAAATACAATTCAAAATATATTTTTAATGATACTAACACTAAAATCAACAAGAAAACAGAAGAATTAAGGAACTGAATTAACAAACAAACATCTGATTTTAAAACCAGTAATATATTAATTATTACATCAGTAATCTTTACAAGATTAATCTGTGAATCCATCTGTAAATGTGTCAAGCAATATGCGCTCAAACCATTTTAATTCACTGCTACTTTGTGTTTCATCTAACGACTCCATTATATCCTTTGCCTTCCGTGACAAAGCCCACCAAATCAAATCAAATATCCATTGCACAATGGGATTTGAATATTTAGATTCAACATCCTTAGTTGTTACTTTTAATAAAACATCTAATACTGTTGTATACAAAATAGACTGCCTAGTAGCCGGCTTGCAAATAGACAAGTGATCTAAAGGCAATTGGTAAAATACTCCACGACCTAAATCAGCAGAAAATGCTTCCACAAAATGAATAGGCACTTTGAAAGCTGTGACAAGCGTTGGCATGGTTTCAGTAAAACTTATTGTCTCCCACCCATACAAGTCAGCAAATGTGATGAATGACTTATGCATACCTAGTAGCATGGGAGAATTTTCTTGGAGTTGTCTCACATCATGTGATGGCCAGAGAACTGCTGCAGCTGCTCTTGGCATGATAGCTAGTGCACTCCCTTTATGTGGAGTACTATAAAACAATATTGCTTTTGTATTGTTTGAAAGTCTTTTGAAATCTTGATTGTTACTTTCTGCTGCATCTATCAGCATTTGTTTAACAATGAGGCCACCCATGGAGTGCGCAAGCCAAACAATGGGTATATCTTTTTTACCTACACCAGCATCAATCAACATTGGACCCATCTCTGCTGCTTTTTTTCCAATATCAGCTGTCTGCATTGGACATCTTTCTAACCATTCAGACAGAGAACTCCAATAATTAATTCCTAAAATTCTAAGATTATTACAATCCTTAGGCAACCAATCTTTAGGCCAACAAAATGTGTAATTACACTGATCCTGGCTTTCTTGCATGAGTGCCATTCTCTTATTAGTTGCTGTATATGCACTTGGGGTGAAATGTTCCCTTTTAGCTTCAAGTGGCAAATCATGTAAAACTACCTCTAAATCAGCTAACAAAGCCGCATCTTCCTGTTCAAGAATGTCTTCCATGACCTGTTGAAGGTCTGGATCATAGAATTTAGTATTTGTATCAGAGGATCTTTCTTCACAGTAATCACAATCTATATCTGATATAGTCACCTCAACAATGCCAATAGGTTCTACACATTTCTTATCTCTTTGTCGCCATGTGACAAACACCCCCCCTCTTAAACCATGAACCAGCAAAGTATCACAGGAATGAAGTGTTGCTGTCCTATACAATGGATGTAAAAGGTACAAACCAGGTCTATAACAAAATTCACCTGATAAATTGGCTAAACATACTGCTGCAGAACTTGCCAGCCTAACATCTTTTGATCTCAAAAGACGTGAGAGGTCCCTAATGAGACCATTCTGGAAAAAATCACTTAGCAAGTTACAGTGCACACTTAATATAGTGAGAATTTTTAGCACACCCAGATCTAAATCTATATCATTATGATTTCTTAACATTAATTCAGCTAATTTAGGCAAAAGACCTGTATTTATTAAAGCCATGGCAGAGAGATCGTCAGCATACTCCTTGTCATGAAAAAGACTAAGATGATGATGAAGAGCATCTAAACACAACAAGCATAAGTCTCTTTCACTAATACTATCTGGTTTTGTAGGAACACTATCAGCTTCCATTGCTTGTTCTTGTACATTAGCAAAGTACTTGGATAAAAAATGTTGTATACAAGAATGGGGGTTTACACTTTGGACAGTTAATAGCATATCACGTAGCTTAAAGGATAAAAGTTCCGGTGTCGTTGCAGCCTGCCGTACATGGATAGGCGGAGGCAAGAAATAGCGTAAGTCAGCACCCTTGGTTCTTGCTAAAAGTACAGCAGTGTTCTTATCAAGGGCTTGTGCCAGCTTAAAGTAGTCCCAATTTCTGCTGTTTTTGAATGCCGCGAGCTGCTCCAGTGCGACATTGCGTTGATCTTTGTTTCCGTGGCGGCACAACCACAAAAGTCTCCAAGCTAGAGAATGTTTCAAACTTTTCCATATTCTAACTAGTCCCACCGACTGCCTCGACTGCTTATCTTGTTCCCTCTTCAGTGTAATACTGTATGAGGGGTCATCGATATAAATATATTCCGGCGTATACTTTTTCTCAATTTCGAGGACGTTTGTGTTGATTACCTTACCCACTTTTTTGTAAATTTGTTTTATATGGTAAGCGATGAAAAGTCCTCCACTGGACAATATTGTTGTAATCTTTAAAAACTTTATTATCGGTTTAAATTTATCTTGATTTATCATTGTTTATTTTTAGCATGGACCTCTATAATAGGGACGCGACATATTGTTCTATACGTACAATTGCTTATACAAATAGCATCCATTTTGAAGGCACACACATAAACATATATCTATCTCGTTCTTACTCAGCATTGTAACTCGCAGGAAAACAATATAACAGTATTTCAGTGCGTACATAAAGTGGAACATGAATATACGTAAATACCTAATGAGGCCGAAAATCCGCCATGTTTAGTGCACCAAATGTCATTATCAGTCAGTGCACCCGGTACTTGTCTTGTCAAAAAGTCGTGGTATAAATCAAAATAACTAATTATCTTTCAATATTCTGCTTGTGATTTAAAATAATTGAAGCCAAATATAAATAATTACGTCGCAGATATGTCCGTGTGCAGTGTAATAGGGTGCGGCATAAGAAAAACACCAAATCAGTCATCTTTAACCATACACAGGTACGCTGTAAATAACTTTAAAAATATTGCTTATTGTTAATGTTTCCGGGAAAATAAAGGAAGATTTTCATTATAATTAGCAAGGTTCTTATGTGCAGTTATAGGTCATGAATGGATTTAACTTATTTAACTATATTTTTACGCTTAAATAATGTTAATTTATTAGCTGGGGTTGTACATTATTTATCGACTTTGATATCGATATAATATGATTGCTTATATAAAATTTCTTATTTTATCATGCTACCCCCGCTTAAAACATAGAAAAATAATAATTAAAACATATTTTATAGGATCCCAAGAAATGAGCGTATAAAGAAAAAGTGGCTGGAAGCCATTGGAATGGAAAATATAAAGCCAAATGCAAAATATATTTATATTTGCTCGCTACACTTTGATGATAAATGTTTCAACAAAACTCTGGATGTGACTCGACTACGAGATGATGCCGTGCCCTTCAAATTTGTAAGAGTAAGTTAATACTGTATATACTTTTATAGTTAGTATTGATATACTTTTTTTAAATTATATACATATTTTAATATATACATATTATTTTATAACAAAACGTGCTATAAAAGGATCAAAATTAATATACAAGTTTTGTATGATGGGACGATGATCAGCAGGATAGTCGTTGGACTGTCGGCTTATTATATAATTCCTGCTCCGTCTTCGCAGTCGAAGGCCTTAATCTCTTCTCGTGCCTCTCACTCTCATGGAGACGGCTCGTATAATTGAAATTTGTACTTTCACTTTTAGCCTTTGATATACTTGTTGCTGCTACCTTATTACTGATATGCTAGTTACTAGTTGTAGTCTATGTCATTCTCATTTTATATAACTATTTTAGAAAAACTTATGGGTTTTGTGGCTGTGATTCCATCCAAGAAATGTATTTGGCCAATTTGAATGATAATGTCATAATTTAAGCAAATTTTATGAAAAAAATACTGTGGACACAATTATTCTAAACTAATATTTCAATATTTTGCAGCGACATGTCAGCCAACATAAAACTGGCATATTAAAAGAAAACCAGTTGGAAACAATTCCTGTTTTGGCCGGTCCTGACACCTCTACCTTGGTATATGCTGCACATTTAAGGACTCTGCTGTTCTTTAGCTTCAAGAGATGTTAGATTTTGTATATACAGACTCTTTATAGTGAAGCTATTGAACCTACTTAGATAAAAGTAATATGCTTTGACATCTTTAGAGGAATAAACCAAAACTGATGGTGTCACTTCTTTGAATTTTGTATTCCATGTAAAACATCTAAGGTACAAATAAAACTCATATTATAAACTTATGCCTTTATTAGTTTTACTTTAATAAAAACTATTGTAAATTCGTTAAATTTTTAATAATTAAGTGATTTTAGAGCGGAAGTCATAAGGAATGACGTTTGTAATTAAATAAATGTTCTGTAGGAGTTTTGTTTTTTTTTATCACGCGGCCCTTAATAAGTTTAAAATTTGAATCACTCTCACTTATGGTGCAGCGCACCTATCTTGAGGTGCGTTGCGGTAATGTGTTACGAACTTTAGAGTCAGCAACACAATTAAAATAGATTGTAATAGAGAGGTAAGTAGTTTAGACTACTTACCTCTCTATTACAATCTAATTAATCTGTTTTGGATATCAAAATAAGAGTACGTGTTTTTCATAGGAAAAACACGTACTCTTATTTTGATATCCAAAACAGCATAGCTAGCTAGCATGCTAACGTTTTATCGCCGACATAAAGCTTCCATCCCTTTCCGGCATATACGCAAGTGCAAGCGAGACGGCAACATACGAAACGACGATAAAATTTAGCATGCTAGAGATGGGCAGATGACACTGTACTACGCCATATGTTTATGTTTTGTGGTCACTGTGTTGTCAAACGAGAACTTTATCAAATCAGTGTAGCAACTTTTAAAAATCGTCATATCGTTTACTCGTTAAATTTGAAACACGAACTTGTCTTAGATTTCACACATCTAAATCAAAGTATCTTTGCACATAACAATATACTTACTTCCTATTAAAGTGTAAATTCTACAAATAATTAATACTCAATAATATTGAAAATAAAATGAGCCAAGGACGTTTATCGATAAAACCTAATAACATTAAAATCTTCTGGGCAGCACTAAAACCGCCATGTTTAGTGGCCAGATGACGTCACAGTGGCACGCATTTTTTATTGACGTTTCATTTCCATAGGTTTCCTACTTCAGTGATTTTTAGCCATGAGAAAAAAAACTGTCAAATTAATTATGTCATAGAGATGGGGATCTAATAATAATTAATCAGAGAATTGATTTTCGAGTAAAAAATCGAGTTTAAAATCGATATTTAGCACTAAATCAATTCAGGGAATTGATATTTCACCCTAGAAAATCGAAATTTGATTAATTATACGATGAACTCAAAAGAGAGCTAACCTTGCATGCCTCTATGGAGCTCATCACGACGAGTTAATGCCATGTACCCCGTTTGTGTCGTTAGTTGTTATACAGCAACTCTATACTCTACTCCACAATTTTATCAGCTGATATTGATAACAGAAAATGGTGATCAAATGACAGTTATAAATTAAGATGGCTAACGACTGGCGACAGATAAATAGCGGATTTTTTTAAAGGCACTACAGTTTTGTGCATTTGCCAATTTCAAATTAATTTATACTAATAAAGATAATACTAAAGTTAAAGAGTCCGTTTGAGTGAGTTTTAAGAGAGTGAGATTGATCAAATTATTATTATTATTTGAATTTGTATGTCTTTCGAGACCACGCGCCATAAAAATGGCCCGGACATTTGGAGGGCTTGCGCGGGGCCATGGAAAACACGTAGAGGCCCCTTGACAAATTTAATGTAAATGTGGCGTGACACTGACCGGCGATCATCCCTGTCTACACCATATAGTAATGCACCCAAGGACAAGCCCCGGTCAGTATAGGACTATTGTGGGATATGAGGATAAAAAGTACCGGGCTATTGGGGTAAACTGCTAGTAATACTAGGGGTCTGAGAATATGGGGACTATGGCGTCTGCCCGTCGCAATGTTCGGGGAACATGGAAAAATAGGCAGACGGTGACTCGCCACTTCCTACATGGTCTCCAAAACATGCCATGGAAGACTGGGGCAACGTGGGTGTGAGTGGCTAAGGGGTGTAGAGAGGTGGGCTGCAGGTTTACCAAAGCTACTTCCGACGTTACGCTATTTATCACTTCCACCCTTGGAGCTTGAGTCTTACCTCTAGCGATCTCCACTCCGTGCCGGCTAGCTAAGGCAAGCACGGAGGCGGGGGCCTTGCCTTGGCTCTCGAAGTCAGGTACGAGGTGTCGCTACTTACCTAAGGCTTCGCCACAAAGCTCCCCTGGGTTATTATTATTATTATTATTATTACTGTGTCATTTTACTTCTTCGCTCGCTTAGAACAACAGTATTTTTTTCCGGGATGAAAGGTACTCTATGTCTTTCTCAATTTACATAACTATGTGTTTGAAGTGTTCAAGAAGATTGGTTCAGTAGATAGAGTATAGAGTGTGAAAAAGTAACAAACAACTATACGAACTCACTACTCCATGATACTTAACACATGCTACGATAAAACAGCTTTTCATTTAATTACTCAAAAACTCGATGGCTGTGTGCTTACTTTCCTTTGCTTCTCTTTAATAAATAAAAAAGTTACGTTTGTAATTATTAACGTTTTATACTTTTTGTCTTTGTTGATATTGCGTCATTTTTTACTGATAAGAACAAAAAACTCTATTTATCTTCACGTTCACTCATGATGCCATGATGTATATGAGTATTTTGGGATCATCTGTTCCTTGTGAACGCCTTTTTTCGATTGCCGGCAACATCACAAGTGATGACCGGAATCGGTTGGATCCCAGTAGACTTGAGAGACTGTAGTTTTTAAAAAGCTTATATATTAAGCATTGAGAACACGCTATTTTATCTATTTTCTATGTGACTGTGTTTTTTTTTGGTATGTATGTTACCTGATTACTCAAAAACGCCCAGACTAATTTGAAAAATTCGTATTTATTAACAGTGGTGCTTTCCATGTAGGCCTATTTAAATTTCATCAAAATCTAAACAGTAGTTTTAGAGTTACAATTTTAAGTCAGATTTTTGTTAAAATTATTAATGCAATAAATAGGAAATAAATATCTTCTTTTATACCTTTGATATGGTTATAAAAATAATTGTAACTATCGAATTACTGGAACTGAAAACCCATGATTTTACTAATAAGAGATCTTTCTTGATTTTCATAAAATGGACTTATATTTACATTATAAATGCAGACTTGAAAATATGTGGACTTTTTAGAAATCGATTTTTAGAACTCAATTTATTTGGGAATCGATGTATTAAACTATAATTTATATCGATTTGAAAATTATTCATATTGGGAAAGAGTTGCATCCCTAATTTTTTTTTGATTTTATGAATCCCTATAGGAGTTTTTGGCGGGAACTGAAAGGAGATGTTGTGCTGTGCAGTTTTATTTTTTTAAAATGTGTAAAATTACTCTAAAATAAACAATAGTTGTAGAATATTGATAGTTTTTGAGTAGTAATTATGTGTTTTTGTGAGAAATGTGAACTGTATAGTCAAATGTGGCCTTTTGATTTGTCACAAGAACTCCGTTGAATGGCACCAGCTGATAACCTATAGTTCAGCTATGCTACACATAGGTTTAAGAAAATGAAGAAATTACATTGAATCTAAGATCTGGCTTAAAGGCCTAGCTGCCAAGCCATAAAATACAAAAAAAAAATTAATCCCTATAAATGTTTTTTTTATGTTTAAGGCTTGGCAACTAGGCCTTTAAGCCAGGCGCCGTTGTATTGTAGACTACAATCGACGTCATTCAACGGAGTTCTTGTGAAAACTCGAAAGGCCACATTTGGCTATATATTTTACATTTCTCGCAAAAACACATAAATACTACTCAAATACTATCAATATCCTAGAACTATTGTTCATTTTAGAGTAATTTTACACATTTTTAGAAAAAAAACTGCACAGCACAACGTCCCCTTTCAGTTCCAGCCAAAAACTTTCCTTATGTGAAAATAATTCTGTAACAGAGATGTAAATATTGTATTTACGGTTAAGCAACCGTTGTTTACAAAATTAGTTATGTTATCCTCCAATTCGCCAACTGGTTAAAGGTGTGTGCATATTATAAGTCCGTCAGGTTCTGGTGTGCACATTCTTCGGACGCGTCACATAATGTGTGGGAACCTTAATGATTATCGAAAAATCCAAGCACTGACCAGCTAAGCCATCCATCATAAACTTAGCTTGTCCATTATTATATAGTCGATAGCCTTAACTAATTTTTTTTTATTACAGCCAATTAGCCGGCCGATAGCCAACGAACAGAGCACACACGATTACCGTACTTTTTTACACTGTATATTTGTATTTTTCAAAATACAACGAAGAAATTATATTATTTGTTATTTTAGTAATTTATTGTCAGAATTGAAGGTCAACAATCAAAAACAAATATTTGTATATAAAATTTTTAAAAACAAAGTATTTGAAATAAATTTTTCTTCGTATATTCTTCCGGTTTGGATTTAGAAATTTTGTGTAATATTACGACGGGATATTTTAAAATTCATAATATTATGTTCATCATATTTTCAATTTTGTTTATTTAGTCTTATATTCATTTATTTATCATAACAGCCCATAAACGTCCCACTGCTGGTAGGCACTCTCCGTTCCCCTATAGTCTAACACTATAGGGAAACGGAGAGTATACCCGCCACGCTAGTTCAAGGCTGGTTGACAGATTTGATGTATCGGTTATCTTAATGTGCAGATTTTATTATCATGTTTTCCTTCGCCGTTGTTAGCACGTGGTAAGTGTAACATGAGGTCAGAAAACCGCCTAAGTGGTGCATGCGTTCCGGTTAGGATTAGAAGCCTCGCCCTTTGAGTTTGGAATGCGTGCGCTAGTCATTATGCTACCACAGCTTTCGTTTGTTTAAAATAGCTAAACGTCTGAATTATTTTGGTTTATTTAAAATTGATCCATAATTCCATAAAAAATGCTATCTAAGTTTGTTACTGCGGCGAAGATTGAGCTACGTCGTCATTAACGCTACATTAACTATCGGTTCGCGAGTTAATAGTCCATTAGCTAACATCCCTCAAGGCTTTTTTTAGCTTAGCTATTTATCGAACCTTATCGATGATATCCTGAAATTTCTTCTGGTTTTTCAGCTCTCTGTCAATTACTATTAGTGCTGCCACGCTCGAGAGAAAACCCGCTGTCAACTAATAAGCGCTCAATATACTTCGAAAAATAATACAACAAGAATTTATGTAATTATTAAAAATACTTTTATTTTGAAAACTTTAGAATACAAGTCAATATTTCAGTGAAATATGTCTAGTATATTAAACATTCACTACAAAAAGAAACTTAGGAATTAAATACCATTATAAACATATTTACAAGTAAAAGATGTAGTCCAGATCGCTCTCGGTGGGGAGCGTTCCCAAAATGCTGGCCGCATTCTCGCGGCCAGCACAATAATTATATTTCAGTGAAATATAATTATACAATAATACATATTATAAGTATATAATTTGAAAAAACGCTCAGCGCTGAATAATGTTTTATTTGTGTTGACCGAGACGAAATAGCGTTAGATTTAGCGCCGAAAGTGTTAAGCTGGCAATAATCATTACTGTCATTTTTGTGATGTTTCAACGTTTTAGTGAAGAACGATATATCCATATATCCTGTCTTTTCTATACACTCGACATTGGCAAAATCAATGCATAAATGGCATTGCAGCCATCACCACAAAAAAACCATATTTTGGAATATCGATATATAGGACAACGTCTGCATCAGGGCCCTTTTTTTTTTATTTGACTTGACTTTATGTTGTTGGTCCGAAGACCTTACAACTTTACCGGGGTCTTTGGGGCGAGTGCCTTCGCGAAGCGAAGGCGCTCGAGCCCGGGGGGGCAACTTGCTCGAGGGAGCTCCCTAAGGAGTTTTACCTCGGCTGGACTGTTGCCATGAATGGGGAATGAATTTAATGATGCCCACCATAGGGCGACACAAAATACTAATTGAGAACGGGCGACGGGTAATATAAAGCCCGAAGGGAAGGATCACGGCGGGCCGGGATCGGTGGTTTGCGGTGGCCTACGCTATCTTACTGCCGTTTCGCAACGTGTTATGGCTGGGAGAGAAGAAACGGCGAAAGAAACTTCCCAGCAACACGCCTAGTCTATCCTGTGGGGTGAGCTATGTCTCCTAGCGTCCCTCGCGGGGACGTGGAGAGATCTTGATTGGCGGCGTCTGAGACGCCGCCGTCTGTGTCTGTCTGTCGGTGCCTGCCAGCCTACTGTTCTAACCGTGGGCGGACTGATCCGGGCCAGCCGTTTCGTAATAACGTCGACTCTGTCCGTCAGGACGTTACGCGGTCGTCGCACAAGAGCCTTTCGACGAGGCTTATAATCGGACGCGGCATCAGGGCCCGCTAGTAGAGTTATAATGTTATAGCTTATTTGTATACTTTATTTCATCTAACTAGTCTAGCCATAAATACTGTTAGGTACATAAAAACTTTTATTTTTTTCAACTTTTTAATTATTTTGAATTTGGAACACGTATATTATTTTAAAAACTTCTTTCGATTTTGCGCCATTTCACATATTATTACGTGTTCATTATCAAATTACAATATGAAATGGGGTGTTAAAGAAAATAGGATTGCAGTGATCGCCTTGCACAAAGTGGGTATGGAGCCGTCGGTTATATTCCAGACACTTTAAAATCTTGGTATCAGCCGTATGTTCGTATAACGTACTATCAACAGATACAACAACACTTCGTCTGTCGAAGAGCAGAAAAGATCGGGGCGGCCGCGTGCTGTTAGAACTACAAAGGCTGTACCTGTAAATGTAAATCAGTAACCTGTAAATCAGTAACCAAGTTATTGTTCTGAGCTTTTTACTATACCTTGTTACACCTGGGATAAAGGTAGTATCAGTATAGCTACGTCACGCTTTTAATGTTATAAATAAACACGCATTTGAACAGCTATTAGGAAGAAAGAAAAAGAAGACTTTTAAATAAAGATAATTTTATTTAAAAAAGAACAACTTAAAACTAATGATAAAAATGTTTAACCTCTAACTGTATTACAAAACTACGTACGCATTATGTATATTAGGTACGAGTAGGTACCTTAAAAAGGAAATTTCAGTTGATAAACTATATTCAGTTTCCTAATCTACTAATACTTTACGACTAATCTCGTTCATTCCAAAAAAAATAATAATATCATTAATACAAGAATAATATAATAAACTATGAAACATTGTAAAAGCATGACAAAGGTGGGTTGAGAATGTACTGTCCTAACTTTGTTTAAAAAAAACTAATATAGAGCATGAGATGAAATAGATTATATAATTTAATTCACTATTGATTTTGAACATAAGTAAAAACTTACACTTAAACGAAATATAAATCATAGTAAAATAAAAATAAAATACAATCACGCGAAGAAAGCCGCGTAAGCTACCTATGATAAAGCCTAGTAAGTTTTACTCACGTAAGCTACAGCCTCGTAAGGCTACGCACGCAATATGATTGTCAAGATTACGAATGATTTGACATCTGCCCATCAGAGAGTCAGAGAAATCGTCTTGTAAAAATATATTTGAATCTGTAAAAGTCGAATTCTTCACAATATATTACCGCTTGGGTGATAATGTATTGATTTCGAGGAGAACATTATATATTATTTAAATATACTAGTTGTTTATTTTCTCCAACGGCCTGGCATATTCTTTTACACACTTCGCATTGATAAATCGCAGTGCGCGCTCAGAATCGAACGTGAGCATAACTTACAGGTGTATGAACGGCTTTAATAATCTAGAGTAATTGTAATTAGTACATATTTATATTAAGACGGTTATGTATGGTAGCTGGATTTAAGTTATAAATGGTTTTCTTAAGAAAAAAAGCTTTCAAAGCTTTTTTAAAATAAATCAACAAAATTTTATATGAAAGCTGCTCGTCTTATCTAGCCTTAATAACATTCAATTCATTCAATTACAAAAAATAATACTTTACAAAATAAAATATCTACAAAGACTTTTTAATAGGTCAGTATTTCAAACCGGCATCCAGTCATTCCCACAGTTGGATAATAATTCACATATACCACATTATAAAGAGGTAGTTTGTGAATTTGTTTGTAGGAAGTTATCTCTTGAACTACTGAACTGATTGTGAAAATGCATCAAAAATCCATTCACCAGTTTCCACCAGTATAAAGCTACATTATGCCTGAGGAACATAGGCTACATTTGATTGTGATTAATAATATGTTTTAAGTTTTTAATGACGCTCAGTGATGTGGACATGGGTCAGCTAGTTACTTATAAATAGCGGTGACCCACGTTCTTAAAGTCAGCAGCAAATTAATAAAAGTTATAATAATTCAAGTTACACTAATGTACAAAATTATAGATGACGTTCTCGCTAGTTAAATTATCCAGTAATTTTTGATTTTATTCTCGTAGCGAATAAACTCAAAATTTACTGGACCGATTTTAAAAATCCTTTCACCATTCGAATGCTACATTATCCCTGATTAATATAGACTATATAAAAATTAGGCATCCCGACTAAAGCTTCAATAATGTAATGCATCAATCAATCTAAACAAAATATTGGCGCTGGAATTGGGTTCTTCGATGGTGATGAAATTTTATGAGTTTGAGTGGGACCCGCGGTGGTTTAGATTCACAATTAGACCCGGTAGGTGGCGCTGGAATCGAGTTCTAGATTTTTATTTCAGGGCAGGACAACATCTGCTGAGGATCATGGTGGCTTTGAAAGATAACAGGTACCAAAAGTTTATAATATTGCACCTTAATTTCGTTAAAGTATAAGGCTCGGTTTATATACCTAGTCCAGCCATAAGTTCTGTTACAAATGAAAATGCATTTTTTTTAAATGAAGTAATGTAATATTATTAAAATGTATACCTACATATTTATTAAAGTCTCAGCAAAAAATAAAAAAGTATTCTATTCGAAATGGCCACCTTTGGCTTTTATACAGGCTTTTAATCTGTTTGGCCACGAATCTGTGGATATACGCACTGTTTCCAAGGGAAATTTCGCCACTGCTTGCTCCAAAGATTTTTTAAGAGACTCAATGTCGCCGTGTCATTTAGAGCAGGCCATGTCCTCTAAAACTGACCATAATTTGAAGTCTAAAGGGTTGAGGTCTGAGCTAGATGAGGGCCAGTCTTCAGCTCTTATAAAGTCCGGAACGTTGGTTTCAAGCCAGGCTTGGGTAGTTCGTGCCTTGTGACCAGGTGCAGAGTCCTGCTAGAAAGTCCACGGTATATTTTTTAAAAGTGTATTGCTGAGAGGTTTCACAACATGATCCATGACTGTATCTTGATACACTTCGGCTGAAGTTTTCACTCGTTTTTCACAAAAATGTAGTTTTGTGACTCCTTGACACTTGACTTGACAAGCCCCACCAAACCATCACTGACGCAGGATGATGACCACGTTGTACCTTTCCGACCACTTGAGCAGCTTCTTTAGAACTGTGAGCGTACACTTTGTCATTTTGCTTATTGTAGTGTTCTTCAATCGTAAACATTTTTTCATTGGTAAAGAGAATATTTCTGTGTCTTTCACTTGCGTATCGCGACAGAAGGCGTTTTGATCGATCGACTCTCTTTAATTGTAAAGATTTATTTAGGGCATGTCCTGTATATCGTCCTGTATATCGTCCTGTATATCGACTATAAGCACCGAGCTTCAGGTCTTGTTTTATAATAGGTACGCGACAGAGTCCTAGCGGGAATCATCATTTCTCGCGATAAGATTTTTTGCTTCCTAATGGGGTTTCGACGAATTCTGGCTTTAACTGCATTAACAGCCTTTGTAGTTCTAACAGCACGCGGCCGCCCCGATCTTTTCTGCTCTTTGACAGACGAAATGTTGTTGTATCTGTTGATAGTACGATATACGAACATACGCTGATACCAAGCTTTTACTTCAAAAGTCTGGAATATGACCAATGGCTCCATACCCACTGTGTGCAAGGCGATCACTGCAATCCTATTTTCTTTAACACCCCATTCCATATTGTAATTTGATAATGAACACGAAAAAATATGTGAAATGGCGCAAAATCGAAAGAATTTTTTAAAATAATATGCGTATTCCAAATTCAAAATAATTAAAAAGTCGAAAAAAGAAAAGTTTGTATGTAACAGTATGTATGGCCAGACTAGTTATATATATACAGTAGCTGACCCGGCAAACTTCGTACCGCCTCTGAATCAATAAATAAAAAAAAAACCATTTTTTTCATATTTACTCACATTCTAAACCTTACCTGAACTTACACAAATAATTCAAAACCAAAATTGGCCAAATCACTCCAGCCGCTCTCGAGTTTTAGTGAGACTAACGAACAGCAATTAATTTTTATATATAAGAAGATATATATATATATATATATATATATATATATACATATATAAGCAAGCAAGTGAGGTGTGTAAGAATGGGCCTAAATGGCGCTCTGTTGTTCGTGCCTACCCCGAAAGGGAACTGGCGTGAAGTTATGTATGTATGTATATATATATATATATTTAAGTTCGCGTTTGACCATTATATCGCGCGATTTCGTTTCGAGCGGAGATATCGTCTAAGATGGAGCACGCTTACCTAGAAGGTACCTTTTCACATGGGACTTAAAGACACTCAGCTTGTAGGTTTACGGTATAGCGGTGCCGCAGTGCGTCTGGTTGTCCAATGATGGAGTGGAGACGGTGGGAGAAGATTGAAAAACTCCAATGCTCTCTCCAAAATGTATTCGATAGAAAACCGATAAGCTGGCAACCCTGCGACGATGTGCGAGACTTTGAATTTGGGTCTTTCCGTTTTCTACCCATTTTAATTAATCAAAAATATTTTTTCCGCTTTCAACCCAAAATCTATTCCGTTTTGAACCTACAAAAATAAATGTAATATTTTTTTCCGTCTTCTACCCAAAAAGCTTTCCGTTTTCAACCCATTACTAATTTTTACTGTTTTGAAGTACGGTCAGAAACATTATTTGCTTTTAAATATTTATTCATTGCAAGATAAACAGCTCACAATATTAAAATGTTTAAGTTTACTCAATATTAGTTCACGAACGACTTCTTAGCTACAAGTGTGTGTGACGTCACTGGATAATAATAACCTACACACACAAATGAAAAAACAAGTTGTTTGGTCTATTTATTGACAGTTGCAAAGAAACCATTAAGCAAACCACACGAAATATTTAACTTTAAAATTTACACATAAAAAGGGATAAAGAAATTATTTTATATTGAAGAAAGAACAAGAGTTCAAATAGTTGAATAAAATTTACAATTGTATTTTATAATAAAATCTTGTGTCACCGCCCTCAAAATTTAGTCAAATTAGTATAAGATTATGCAATTTCGTCAGTTTGTTAACGTTGTTGTGTGATGATCTGTCAATGTACCTACTTTATTTAAATTTATTTCAATGAGTTATGTAAAAATATTATTATGAATTTAGAAAGGCCCTTACAGGCCCTTTGGGGCGCGGTTTGTTTGGTCTATTTATTAACAGTGGCAAAGACACCATTAAGCAAACCACACGCATTTTAATTTCTCAAAATTCCTTGCAAACAAAGTTCAACCTTTGCACCTCAATACAAGTTTTCAAAAGATTTCGCTATCTCTGTCCTAGGGTCAAGGATAAAGTAAAAAGGATAGCTATATTTGTAAAAAATTCGGGTAATCTGGCATGCCTTTTGTTTATTTTATGTTAGTTATTACGTAGCACAAGTCAAGAATACATGATTCTTAAATTATAGTTATCAGTGCAGTCAAAATGCAAAGTTCAAGTATTATTGGTAACGTTGAAACCGATTATTATTTAACCGTGTCGAAAAAAAACCAACCAAGTTTTAGTGTATGGTGGAAGAGAATTTTATAAGAGAAGAGTGAATACGAACGGATCCATAGTGTGCAGATGTGCTAAAGCACCGACGTGCTATGGGAATTTAAAAACTATCGGCAATATTATTGTTAAAACAAGTGATCACAATAGTAATGTGTACCCAATCATGCCAAACTGGTGATAAAAAATTCAATGAGCAATATAAAGGAGCAGGCTCAATCTTCTCTTGGTTGCCCTATTCATCAAATCTTATTATATCTGTTGATTACGTGATCTATGTAATAATTTTTTATAATCTAAAAGTGATATTTAGTTATTTGTAAACTATATATAAGAATCTTTTTGACTTTATTATTTTTTAAATAAATGTTTTTAATCGAATTTACTTTTTCTGCTGGCTGTACTTAGTTTTCTGGGTAGAAACCGGAATTGAATTTTGTAATGGGTCGAAAACGGAATTATTATTATTATTTTAGACTTGTGGGTAGAAAACGGAAGCATCCTTGAATTTTGTCATTGTTGTCACTGTGGTCGTTGCCTATCAACTTCCTGGCTCTCCGCTCAACCGACTCCAGGCACTAGCCTGGAGTCGGTATTTAGCTGAGCCATTCCAAAGGTGAGAACAATACTCCATACATGCTCTTATTTGTGCTTTATACAGCATCAGCAGCTCTTCTGGTGTGAAACACCGTCCCTTTGACAGTATACTCAGTTTTTTAGCCGCAGTTTGGGCCATGGACTCGATGTATGAGTTTTTGGAATAATATTAGAAATTGTGTTGTCCATTGTTAGACACTTAGGACGGTTCTGACCCCTGTTAAGTGTATTGAAAGTGTACCGTAAGTCTGAGTGGTTATTTAAAATCAACTTTTTCCCTTGGTTTTCCGTTTGACATTACTTCCTAGACATTATAATGATAATAAACTACACTATGATTTTGTATAATATAAGATTCCTGACAAGCGTAATTGATTTTCAAAAATCCAATGACATCAGTTAGTTTTCGTTAATAGCGGCTTCCAAACTTCTTTGAGTGTTTTTGCTATTCCGTCTAGTTTAGGATTTAGCCCTGAAGGCCCAGTAGAAAGATTCAACCTGTATATGCAAGTGGGTGCGAGTGAAATAGTGCGTTCGGTCTATTGCGATCTTTCATCTAAGGTGTTTGTGTGCCCAAAACATCCCCATAATAAAAAAAAAACAACTTATGATGGGTAAAGCCTCTAATCTGCAGACTCTGAGGGTGTTCTTTCAAATGTCGACACGCGACTGAGCGCCGATCTAAAATACCAACCTTCACTTTACATTAAACTCTAATTACGAATAAGCTTAAATTATAAAATACAAGTACGATGAATTGAATTACGTTATATTTGGAAACAATTTGGTATTCATATCTTGTTAAAATTATAGCCCTTAGCTGTGATTAAAACTAAATTGACTTCTAGGATATACATACTTAGGAGCCTAAGATTACTTTGGCAAATATATTACTTACAAGTTCTTTGCATGAGAAAACGTTTAAAATAATGATATAAATGTACCATCTTACAAATAAATCGGATTTAAAAATAGAAGCCTAAATCGTTTGCTAAGTACTTCGACGTAGAAATTAAGATGAGCGTAGATATAATTTTACCGTAGATAGAAAGCGCAGGAAAGTTTTTCAGCCTATGCGGCATATACAGTGAGCGCAAGTGTGTAATTTTAAATCAGACTTTATGCAAAGATTTAATAAATCTCTGTGAAAGAAGTGCATTGGCTTCGGTTATAAGGGTGTCTCTCTAAACAATATTCGGCCGCGTATAACATCTCGATCGTATTTGCTAGTGGTATTAAACCAGACCCACCGTTAGCTTATGGAATACTTGTGTACAATCCGATTATTTATTCATAAAAATTTGACAGAAACTTCATACAGGTAATGCCAATTTTTTATCATTGGGAAGCTGTAAGAATGGATAACAGATATAGACATCTGCACAATGCTTGCTAGAAATTTTCTTAGTGTTATCTCATAAGGGTATGAAAAATAAATAATTTTAATTTTGAGAAGCACCTACAAATATGTTACAGCTTGCTAGATTTTCCACCTCCTAGATGTGCCGCCGTGTACGGTGTACGTATTTTGTATTTTAGTTTATTTACGGCTGGCCTAAATTTAACCGATTATTTCATACTTTTAAAGAGAAACCTTTATTAAACAAAAATATCAAATTGACAGCAGAGCAAACAGAAAAAACAATATCGTTTTCAATTTAATGGTCGTCTAGCCTTATTTATATAATAATCACACTATTGCTTGAAACTTTCATAATCACTCTTGAACACTTGAAGCAGTTTGGTATACATTCAAATTGCTATAGATATTGTACAGCCGCGGTATAAAAAGTTCGTCATCTTATAGTCGACTTTTGCTTACACGAGTTCAAGAAACAGTACTGCCAACAGTATAATAAATGTTAAGATTATAAAATATAGAAACGTAAAAAAAGAAAATTGCAATGTTGACCACGACAGGCACTGAAGTTAACATTAGTTTTAATCTTCAGAAACAAAGAAGATATAATGATTACGCTTCTCATAAAGATTAAAACCAATAAAAAGGTTTTACAATCAAACAACTTTGATCTATGTAATTTTAAACTTTATTGTCAAACAGTTAAACATAATTTTCTGTGGAAAAGTCTGTTATGGGACTTAGTTTGAAAAGGTTACATGTGCTCGCGGAACGTTATATGAATCATTATGTAACTGGCGAACCTTTTCATACCACAACTGTACAATGCTTTATTAGGCAGCTACGTAAGTGGAGTTCACAATCTCGTTGGCGTAAGAATTCTAAACATATAAAATGACAGAATTTAGGATAAATTTGTAGACTACAAATTTCATTACATTCATACATTTACATACATCATTCATACATTTTTTTCACAAGAATTGACTTTTATACAGAAATGTATATGAAATTAAAATCAAACTATGAAACTTTCGTAACATTATAGTTAAGATTCGTAGAATTAAGATTTGTTGTAAGTAAATACTGACAATTTATGTATGTCTTCAAGAACGTGATAATGCGTAAGTGAGGTAGCAAACTCTATTAGGTAGCCCTAATTTTGTTTTTGATACTAGGTTTTTTTTAAATTCCATATATGGAACTAAAAACAAAACATGTTGTGGCTTACTTAATTTTAAGATAGATTGCATCAACTCAAATGTTGAACATTTTTGTTTCATTTAACGGTTTGTCTTTAAAGGTGCGATTTAATACCTTCTATTGAAGAATTTACTAGTTTAGTTTCTCCGAACCCAGTACCCAATGGCAATTCCGACTTAACGTTAACTTAAGATCTGGCCCGCAAGAAACCTTATAAATTTTACGATAAACACCCGAGTTACCTAATAATAGTGTAAAGAGGACGATGATGGCGGAGGCACCGGTGTGGGGGCAATAGACGCTGGCGAAGGTAGCGCTGGAAGTGGTGTTGGTGGAGGCGTGGAGTACACCTTGCGGTCTGGAGGCAACGTCGGTAGTGACGTGGAGAGTCCAAAGCCACCCAGACCACTGATCGAAGACCCGCTGGACAGCATCTGCCCATGGACTCCGCGCATACCGGCAAACATTGGCGCCGAACCTGAAATTTAATTAAAATATAATATAAGTAACATATATAACATTTCAACGGTATTAAAAATTGCTACATAATAAACTTATTAATTTACTACTGGTTAAATTTTAACACCTGAAGAAACAAGTAGTCGGACCAGCTCGTAAAGGACGACGGCCGGGGTTTTATTGGGTATTCCAAACCGTGGCATGGCAATAGCATTCCTGTGGGGATGCTAGCGCCACCCCGACGAGGCGAATCCCATACACGAGTCGCGACTTATGGTCCTCAATGGGATTTCCTCTGGTAAATAAAACAAAAAAAAAATGGTTAAATTTTAACATCGCGGTCAACTGGCGGGGAACCGAATCCCTCGCACAGAATCCTCTCAACTCGTGTGTGAGAGATTCTGGCGTAAAGTGGAGGGACTGGCCATCGTCCGTCCGGCATGGAGGTAAATGTGCGAGCGAACCCCTGGCCCAGACATAGGACATTTATAGGATCAGCGAAGCTGGGTGGCAATAGCACTTCTGCGGGGATGCTAGGACCATTCCAACGTGGTGAATCCCACACACTCTCACTGCGCTTTCCCCACGGTGGCTTGTCCTCAAACTGATTTGCTTTCAATAAAAAAAGTAGTAACATTTAATATACAGTCGTCGTCAAATAATATCGGCGATATGCCCTTGGTAGAGATTTGACCATTTTGTCTATGATGACTAGTGTACTAACCAACTCTAAGCATTATAGGGCGAAATGTGATCGCTAAAAAATATGCTACGTGCAACAATCAGAATAATTAGATATTACCAAATATAAGTATACTGTTACAATCTTTCAAAGTAATGCTTTTTGCACAAAGCAGATATTGGTTTGACAACGAAGATACACTCCATACAAATAATGTCTATTTTCTACCAATGGTAAGGTAATATAACGGATACTAAGATATTTTGAAACACGGCATTAATAACAGATGGCGTTACGGGTATAGATTCAAAAATATGTCGTTATTCATGGCAACGACACCGACAATACAATTTTAATGTGTTGCTACCAAGTCATGGTGAGTTCCAGATTACATTGCTATAATGTAACCAATGATCATGATAATCATTACTACATAATTTAAATTCTACACGTACGAAGTTTCGCGGACACTTTTGATCAAGAATTTATTTAGGGCACCAAAATGCAATACATAGATCTTTTCATCTTTGAAATTTACTTGATTTTTCTGGCAGTGTAAACATCTGTTACAAGGCGCCGGTTTTAACCCAATTCGCCTCTACTCTATCGGTCTTTTTAGATACTTCAATCGTGCACTTGGAAAAAATAACTATTGGCTGAGGTATTTAGGCGCTCTGCTCTTAGTAATTTACGAATACTGAGTATAAACATGTATAGAAGATGACGTAGCCTTAGTTCGTTGGCCGATGATCTAACCTTGGCGGCAGTTATCAGGGTGCAAACACCAAGAGGGCGCAATCGCAGATATATTAGAGCCCATTAAGTATTTGCTTTTCGTCCTACACCATTTTAAGGATGCGCAATGCAGGTAATCGCAAAACATAAGTAGGTAGTAAGTAGTACAACACACTTTTCACTAAAACGATAGCTTACATTATTTTTCAAATACTGCGGTATTTTGTTTCCCGGAACTCCCGCGGGAAATTCAATTCAACAGTAGACAAAGTCGCGGGCATACCCTAGTTTGTAAATAAAATAAAAATGTAAATATTCTTGTTTGCTTTTTTCTTTCCCATTTTCGCAATTATTTGGGACGACCTCAGTAGATATTTATGCTTTTCCTTACTTCTTTATTCTGATATTCATTAAGTCACACCACAAAATAAACAAATAAGCAATGAATGTAAGAGTTTACTCTTACATTCATTGCAAGTAGGACGGATGTGATGAATGGATAATCAATTTTCATTGCTCTTTAAGTTAATCAACCATTAAACTACGAGTGCGGCATTAGTGTCAGCATAACTAAATTAATGGTGTCTATTTCTCTATCTATTCATTGGAACAAAAGGAATCAGCTATGAGAGGTACCGATTTAAAAAAGAGGTATAAAACGCTTACAAAAGTAGAATGTTACTATCTAGTAAAAATATCTGACAAGCTCTGTGGAGGTAAATTTCACGCGCGCACAGTTTCATCTTCATGTCTTACATGTTAGATGTCTGTACACAGCAAGATATAATTGCACATTAGTAGTTCCCATCGATAGCAGAGCGCCTGGGCCTTGTCTGTTGTCGGCCATATGCACGCTCCGGTACCTAATCGCCATAATTTAAACAAACCTAGCAATGGATCCCAATTGGGCGGCTTTAGGAATAAAATCTTGCTGGGAGCTACTGTATTCTAAGAATTTCCAACACACATGTTACACGTGGTGAGGTGCGTAGATTTATTGAGGCACAGAACAATTACATTATGTATAACCCGTCTACCTTGTAATGTTACACGAATACCTAAACGGAATGCTGAATGATATTAAATATGTAAGTGTATTATTTTTTCGTCTTTATGCTTCATGTCCGTTTTGTTCGTCTCTCTGTCTGTATCAGTCATTTTTCTCGGAAAGTACTGGGTCTATATCGATGAAATTTTACATGAAGGTGTAGTCTATCATCATCATCAGCCGAGTGTTAAACCCGGTTGCATTCGGAGCGTTCGCTCCGACGCCCAGGGTCCGCCTTCCTACTCTTTCTACCCCACTTCGCGCCTCAGCATCTCCCGTTTGGAAACAATTGGTACGCATGTAATCTTTCACAACGTCAAGCCAGCATTTCTTGGGCCTTCTCCTTCTACCTGGATCTGTCGGAGGCTGCACGGCTTGACATTTGGTTCCCACATATTTAGCCAGTCTACGAAAAAAGTGGACGTACCAACGTAAGCGACTCTTGCAGTCTGTCAGCTATGTCACGGACATGAAGACTGTTGCGGATGCGGGAGTACCTGCCACGGTCTTTTCGCGTGACTCCACACATCCAACACGCAACTCTTGCTTGTGTCGCTCAAGTACAGGCCACGCTTTACTGCCATACAAAAGAACAAAAGATTTATAGCCCTGTCCTTTTAATTTAACCGGCATTTTGGGGTCACAAATGACACTTATCACCTCACGCTACTTAGCCCAAGCTGCTGATATACGGATCTTGATGTCATGGTCGATATCCCCGGACGGACGGTGTCGTCTGTATAAATAATAATAAAAACGTGGCCGCTATACAAGTAACAAAGGGTTGAATTTTTTTAGTGTACACATACTCGTGTAGTGTATTGTTAGTCACATCTTGACTAGGTACCTATTGCAATATTTTATATCTAACGACTATTTTAACAAAGTAGGTAGCTAGATGTGACCTCCCAAGTTGTGAAAATTGCGTTACCCTCTTACTTTAAGACTATGGGGGAGAAAATTCTGAAAAAAAACATTAAAGTTATAGAATTTTAAAAATACTTTCTTAGATAATTGAATAAGTTTGAGCAAACTAAATTCCACTGGAGAACATTTTTTGAAGCATCAAAATCAAGTCTACTTCCTATTCTGTGTACACCGCTTCACAACGTCTTATTAAAGCGGAAAACACTTTTCAGCAACACGTCTAGCCAAAAGTTATTTTACTTCATATTTGTTAGGCTTTTATTAGTTTGCACAATAATTTTTAATAGTTTCCTGGCGAAATAGCGAAAATGGGAGTCGTTTGTCACTTCAACGGCACAATCGTGAACTATCACGAACCTGCCACTTTTATTTACAACTAGCTGTCCCGGCAGACGTGCCTGCCCGGAAAAGCTCAAATCGATATGCCGACAGCAGCGCCACCTACCGGGTCCAATTGTGAACCAACTCGGAAACCTTTTTTGGCTCATGCACAACAACTTTGCTAAAGATCATCACATGACCAAATGTATAGTTTACGATTCTATAAAGGACATACAGACAAACATTCAATTTTATATATCAAGAAGATGGAATTAGCAAAGATTTACACTATAAGAAAATGACCTGTTTCATTTAAAATGAAAGTAATAAAAATAGAAACGGGTGAACGCGCACTCAAAGAGTTCTCTACACTCTACAGACGTTGCGTTTGCCATACTCTACTGGTTGTCATCACGTTTTAAAGCTCGTAGATCACGCCAGGGAAAGGGCCTTGCCGATGGGATAAATTGCTCTCAAGTTGGCGGGCGATGAGAGACGTGCGCCGGCGGCGGCGGCCCACCCCACCACTCTCCCACCAAATCACGTTACTTTAACCGTTTAACTATAGATTTATTAGAATTTAAGTGGTTTAGCTAAACGCGGGAAGTTCACCGTAAAATATCACCAAATCAACGACCGTTTCTGAGGTTGAGTGGTCTAAATTGTCGGCCTATATCAGTGGAACAAAGAGGCTCTCAGGGTTCGGTTCCTTGCATGGTAAATTTCCTAAACGAACATTGTGTTATATATACTATAGTCTAGATATTTAGAACTGGTCCCAGAGTGGTCCGTTGTATATTACCCATAACACAAGTGTAAACTCTTAGTTTGGGCATGATATACAATGTGTGTGTTTGTCTGCCGATTATTATTATGAAATAATAGTATCAATTGCTATTATATTTCTAAAAATGACATCGTCGTTAGCAAATCGTTGACCACTACTGGGCCGACTGGTAGTCGTTAGGGTCGATTACCCCCACAGAGTAGATTAATATAATAGGAGATTTTACCCTAATATTTTGACTATATCTGCATTAAATTTTAATAAAAATCTTTAATAACATGATTAATACTCAGTATTAGGTTCCAAAATGTCAGAATTTGTAACAAAATAATATCAGTCCATTAAACGTCCCACTGCTGGGGTTAGACCTCCGTATTTTTAAAGTAATTAAAAAGTAATGCCAGGTTTCACATATCGGTTATCTCTTTATGCAGGTTTCACTACAATGTTTTCCTTTATCGTCTGTACCTAGTAATTATACCTAGTAACATAACATTCGTTTAGTAAAACTACCCAAGCCACCGTGTTACCCGGCCAGAATTCGAACCCATGACATTTGAATGAGACGCAAGAGCGTTAACCTTTAAACTACCATGACTTTTTGAGCAAGAAAGATAACTTTCGGAAATTCAAAGTTCTTAGACACTTCAGCTAACTAATTTACTATTAATTTGTCAATTTTCAATATCACATTCAATTCTTGCAGTAATTTTACTAATACTCAAATGGCAGGGGTCAAAATAACACGGTAGTTTATGTCATTTCTTAGAGATGCCCGTAAATTTAGACACGTATTTGATAAGATTTTATCCGTGCAGGAACGAAGAAAGAATACAATTTCCTGCGGCCGGGCGGCCTGTCGTAAGAGGCGACAAAACAACCCACAGCCAGGTGGTAGGGCATTTGCCCGACTGGATAGCTACCACCCCTGGTCTAAAGTATGTCGCCATAACAACCTTGATTTGTGTTCCGGCATTAGTGACAAGCTTCCAGTCTCCCTTAAGAGTGCAGCAGCGCATTTGTAGCACCTTTGGTGTTGCAAATGTCTATAGGCGATGGTAACCGCTTTCCATCAAGTGGGCCGTCTACCTGTCTGCTGAGCCCCTGCAATAAAAAAAATAAAAAAAAAGATTTTCCAAAAGAGGCCATTTTAAAGCCCCTGTATGTAATTTTATGGTCAGTTTGTATATCTTACTATTCATTTACATGTCTTACCATCGGTTGAATTTTGTCATTACTTGTATTTGGACCTTATCTTAACTGATAGTAAGGCAAATGAACGGTCGGTAAAACATAGGAACCGGCCATTAATGCACAATTTTATTTTACTACGTACCTACTTAATTTTTAATGGCTTCTTATACAAAACACATAATTCACCTTTTGAACTTTCCCACAGTAGGGTGATGAAATTGATACAAGATGGGGCCACCTCTATACTAATTATAACATAGGGCCTATTTAGCACTAGCTAACACCAATGGTCTTAATATGTATCTTTCAATCCCTCACTTTAATTATTTGGAAACACAAGAAGTCTTTCATCAAGCAGATCCACAAAAATAGAATTCGCATAAGTCGCACAGCAATCTCGAGTTATGTAAATAAATATGAAATTATACAAAAAAAGAAATTAAATTTTTCGCCAGCGAATTATGTGAATCCTGAATGCCGGAAATTTACGATCGTAATCAAAATATTTTTATGTCACTGAAGCAATAAAAGTGGATTATTCAGTTTTATATTAGTTTGTGCATGTTACTCTAATTACTGTCATTTACGATCCAGGGAAATGTAATATGTGAATTTGTGTATTTTAAAATGTTTTATAAATTAATACAAGTTATACAGGCTGCTGTTTTATGTCTATTAGTTTTGGCATTAAGGATTCACGAGGACGCAATATTCCAGAGTAAATAAACCTTGTTGATTTGGATGAGTATTCTAGAACGCTAATCAAATTTGAATTGAAATCAAATATAAAATTTGCAAATTAAAAATGTCACGTGCCCATCGACGCCTGGTGCATTCTAAAATATCTCTTAATTTAGACGGTTTATGTATTGTAAGCGTCGCTTTGAGCATGAATGTTTTTCTAGAATGCAGGCCTATGTGGTCTGTGAATGAATAATTCTGCACTTCGTCTTGAATGAACATCTGTTATAATTTTATATTCAGTTAGTGATTTATTGGAAACAAATTGTTCAACATAGGTTTATTTAAAAATAATATGACATTATAATTCGCGTATTTGCAATTAGGTATTTGAATGTTCATAATACCTGAATGAAATCTATCGTCGGGAGAACATTTTTTTCAAGTCACTGAGGTGTTATACGTCGAAAAGTAATCTGGTATTGCGCCATCGTTCCTCCCTAAATGAATCAAAATATTGTTTGTTTATTATTTATATAAAACATTTCGACGCTACACTGAAAACATATGTTACATTAGAATACTGTTCTTTCAATTTACTACTTCTTTCTATTCACGTACGTAACAACTTACTACAAGAAAATCATAAATAAATCGTCATTGATATACTATAGAAAAAGGTCTCGTATTTCAAAGTTTAGAGGAAACACACTTATTACGCATTTGGAAGCGAATATCGCTCAACCTATTTACTTAATAAACAAATCTTCAGAAATATTTTAAGGGCCACTGCATTTTTCGCAATTTTACAGACACGTAGTGTATCGTCACATAAAATATATCTTTCACACAGCCGCTATTATAAAGGTTCTGTTTTTGCCAAAATCCACGGAATTTTATAAAGGGAATAAAAATATTCTTCGGTATTCCAATGAGTATTTTGATAACGCGGCGCTTCGCCCTTTCAAATGCCTTAAAATAACTGCAATAGTATCTACATAAGGATGTTCTTTGTTAGAAAGAATAGAAGAGGAAACACTTTATTATTCACCAAAATAAACAATTACAAAATGAATAACTACAGTAATTTTACGGCAAAACAAAAGACGGCCTTATCACTTACAGCGATCTCTTGCAGGCAACCTAACTTGAGGATAATTTTAACAACTTATTTCTAGGTACAATTAAATTAAAAAGAAGTAAAATGGATAAAAAAAAGAACAGTATAATGTGGATAGTAAACGGCAAAGTTAAGAAGAATAGAAAAATATATATAAAAAATTATAAACTAAGGTAATAGTTTTTGACAGATATTTTAAATGTGGCATGTGATTTAGCTTTTCTGACATCTATGGGTAAAGAGTTCCAAAGGCACACAGCCTGCACGCGCAAAGGATGTGGAGTAAAATGTTGCAATGAGAAAGTTTTTAACAAAACGTACGACCACTGTAAGTGGTTTATTACGCCTATTTATATTATTTAATACCACTGATAAAAATGAATCATCAGCGAAATATTCCTCTCACTAGTATTAAACAAGTTTTCCTAGGTATTCATAAATGCCTAGATTCTGTGTTAGGTCTAATTATTGATAAGTATATTTTATTTGCGTATTATTTGTCAATTTTTCTATCAGGTATGTTGACATAAAATTTGTTAAAAAAAGCAAAACATTTGTTAACTAATAAATGTTAAAAAAAAGTTAAAATAACTTCGGCTGAGTAATATTACAAAGAAACGCAACAAAAACTCGCGATTTTTATGATTTTTAAAATATAGAATTACTGTAAACAAAAAAAGGGTTAAACAAATAAGGGTCAAGGGTAACACGTGAAAAGGTTATTTTATCCGCTTGAAGTTCTTAATGGTGATATTTTTAGGGTTTCGTATACATTTTGGCAAAGATGGAGATTTATAAAATGATCATGACCGTTCGTCTATCTGATAATTGGTAATCTGTACTGCAGTCATTTTTATCAAAAAGTACTGGGCATATGACGATTGAGATTTAAAAAAAAAATGTTTCCATCGTGAAAACATAATAACTCGAAGGCAGATCCTTAAATAAATTTGGAATTATTTACTTAAATTACATAAAATTTAAAAAGATAGTAAGAATCTTTTTAAAAAATTTCAAGAGTCTTAAAAATATGAACTTGATTTTTTAGATTTGTTGATGAATCTTGGAACACTTTGGTGTAATCACGAATATATTTGATTTTACAGTTGACAATAAAAAAAAATATATAATGAGATTTAACCAACAAAGCAGAAGATATAAGTAATAATCACTTCGTTCAGCATCAGCATATATTTACATGTAATTGTTATCGGCTAAAATTTTGGAATAATCATAATATTAATTGTAAATGGTTAATTTTTATATAGGCACCTGATTGATTATAGTGTACAATGTTAAAATCTGTTTTGGGTTATATTTCAGATTAATTATTTTTAGGATCACATACGTACATCAATGTATGACGTAGCAGCCATTTTTTAAATTAATATTTGAGATATAGAGTCATTTCGATTAAATATTCCTTAGTTTCCCTAGACAATGTATGAAAATAGTGTTTAATTTTCTACGGAACCTTTCACTTGGTGTGAACTGACGCTCATAATTGATCTATTTGTTCATATAATATGTTATTGAAAATCCTAGTCTAAAGCGGAACCCCAAATCAAGAGGTTCAAAAATTAACTTTTTTAGTATGAGTAATGCATGAACAGACAAGACCGCACGCGTCGAAACGCATGCATGCATTGATCTGTGTCAATTACTCTAGTTTATTTTTAACTATTCCAAAATAGAAGGGTTCAGTGTAAGTTTTGTATATTAAAAAGTACATTTTTTAGTTCACGTCTTAGGGCGCAAAGGGACTGAGTTTTGCCTTATTATTTCAAGATGCTTAGGTATATATTACACCCAGACAAGAATGAAAGTAATTTAGAATTCGTACTTCGCCTGCGGAACATTATAATTCACTTGTATATTCAAGTTTTATTCACAGCAACATACAGTAACTTGACAACCTGTATCACAGTGACTGTAGTAGAAGTTTCACCGGAGTCTTCAGATTGAGTTTTGAAAAATTCAGACGTAATTCAAAAGTATACAAGTTAGTTATTTTTCTCCAAAACTGCGAAATAATTACCAATATGCAGACTCTGGTTGCCTCAGAGGATTGGGACAATAGCAAAAAATGCTGAATAGCGTGGAACAAGAACAATAGGAATACAAATCACCTAGTAAAGCATATCTCTGAAAAGATCATTCTCAAGCACTGATGCGCTAGGATCAGCGTGGGCGTAACTACGTTCTAAGTCTCACGCTCTTCCTGCCATAAGCGCGGGGCACATGGGAGGAGGGTGGTTTTAGTGGAGTATTGAGTAGTCGAGTCTCCACACAAGCTGGCAATTTGATTCTGGTGCCCATTCGTGGTCACACCTCTCGTCGCTTTGGTCTAATCCCTAGTAAAGGACCCGGTAGTGTGCGAATTGCATTTCGCCCGCCTCAAAAAAAAAACGCATTGGCATCTAGGGCGGGAATGCGGCCAGCATTTTGGGCACGTTCCCAACGACAGCGATTGGGATTTATATATTTGTTGTAATTTTTTTATTAGGAAATTGTACATAATTTAACCTTTACTAATAATTATGTGTTTGTATGCAAAATATCATTTTTTTATTTAAAAATATATTTTTTAGATCACCTATCTTCTACTTATATATATCAAAAATATAGTCTTAATATATTTTTGTTATGGGTATAAAAATATACAATGAAACCTAATTCTGTTTCTTAAAAGTATTTTAAATTATGAAGTTAAAGGTGAATTATGAGTCTTGCTGAAGAAGACTTCGAGACATTATATTAAACATTATTTAAAAGTCATATTTTGATGCTGGACAAAGTATAGACTTAAAAAGAACAATTAACAATTGTATAAGTATTGAATTATTTTCAATTAAGAAGAATTTAACACGTATATAGAATTTCGAAGCTTTTCAAAGTTATGCTTTACATAAATCTAAACTTAATTGTGTAGGCTATTCTTAACAAATGACATGAAGTTTTCTAAATACCAGAGCTATTTTCAAACAGTCAAACAAGATAATTCGAGTCATGTCCGCAAATAGGTAAGAGAGGCTAATTGAAGAAAAAGAATTAGCAGCAATAATCATATACTCATTTAAAGTCGCGTTAGTAATCGAGTAAATGAAAACAATACGTTTGAAAAACAAGTTGAATCAGTTTGCCAGGGATCTTAGTACAAAAAATCATGAAGTTATTTGCGGTAGATTATGAAACAACTATCCATTACGACTGATGTGTGATGAGAAAGCAATCAGTGCTAATGCGATCGGTTAAAATTAATGATGGCAGACGAAACAATAACATCAAAGATTATGTTTGTTTGTGACTCGGCTAGACCGAAGTCTCAAGTCTCGAGAAGAGCGTCTCAAATTTTTCCATTCTCTGCTATTTCTATTCTACTATTTCATCACCATAGGAGGTTAACTGATTGCTACTAACAAAGGACGGCTACGCTTTCATACATTCTTGGGCCCAGATTGTAAAAAGATGGACAAGTGATTTTAAGATTTCTTTTTACTATACTGATATTTTTATTAATTGTAGTGGGTTTAGTTATTTTCAATTAAACGTGTGTTTTTCATATTATTAGTTGTTGAAATTTATTTACATAAATCGATTATGGCAATTGATAACTTATTTTATTTTTAAGATTTCTCGTCTTCCAGATACAATTTAGGGCTGATATTTTTTTATAATAGAAAATATAATTATGTTTTAAGCCATACCATGACTCATTAGATTTTTTGGCACTAAAGTCTCCGTCTCCTTTTGGTAGTAATATCACATATAACGTTGGTGCATACGACTATCTTACATGCTTGACTTCTGACATTGATCAGGTTTGTATTATATTCCCATACTAAATTTGTGCCTTGTTTCTTTCCAGATAAAGAATTGCCTAGTGAAGTTGGTAATTTTAATTTTACAAATATAAAACTAATACAACAAAGTTTAAATATAGCAGAAAATAGATAGCATGGAAAACAACCTGTGTGTCTCTGGAAGAATTATTAAAGGAGACATCGGAAGACGACTCATTTGCAAAAGTGTGATTGTTATACATATATTGATAAGTAATTAATTTTTTATATTTATTTGACATTGTAATCAAAAGAAATCGAGAAATATTTAAGCTGAGAGAAGATGATTAATTATGGATTTGTTGAATCACTAAAAATAGATGCAACAAGTTCAACATTAAAGTCACATTCGAGTAACCCGCACCCACACTATTTGAGAGTCGATAAATTGCTTTCCCGTACAGACAGGTTCGCAACGGGCATACTAATTTAAGCTGATGGCTGTAATAAATATCTAGGCTTGATTATTTATTACTTATGCACATGGTAAAAATTAGTTAGGTATTTTTCTAAAATTTAAATCAAATCAAATCAAATAAGTGCAGACAAACATCAGTAATTTGAGATACGCAAGGTCTAAATTCTTAACTTTCTAGAAACTAACTATAGATGAAGATGGCCGAGACTAAAATTGTATTAAATTGTAACTTGTAGTATATATATAGTAAACCCAATTTTATTATTTCTGATGTTTATATAATACGGACAATTCCGCATTATGATATTCTTTAAATATTAGGAATAGCATTATAAACGATACAATCATCGAACACTTAGAACATTTCGAGTCAGAAATTATGATTCCAAGATTTTACATTAGTCACCCTGTACAAGGGATGATCTGGACTTTGTAACATGTATAAAAGAAAAAACCAAACATACGTCAGTTACGTTAAATCAAAAAATGCTCATAAACGGAGCACCTATAGCCAAGAATAAACACAGCATCAAGGTTGTCGTTCTTAAAAATCATTCTCAATTTTTTTTATTAACGCTAACGTTAGAGTTCCGCCGACGGCGATATTTTTGAAACACCTATTGCATTTATAAAGATCAAACGTTTCGAACAAACGGGCGTTCATGTAAACACATCATACGCGGGTAGGTACAGTTTGGTACGGAGAGTAGAGAGACGGCGCGCGCGCAGCTAAGGCGGAATTACATTACGAGTATGTCGTGGCGCCTTCTGGCGTGATCTTAGTCTATTTTTTCCATCGTCGTCCTGGATTTATACCACATTTTACGAACAGTGGAACTAAGAGTATCCTCGCACCAAGACGTAAACTAGTGTACTATAAACATAAAATATTGTATTACCATTTATGCTTACAAACTATTTTAATAAGGTATATTGGTTGATCAGGCAGTTTGTTTTCCTAAAGTCTAGTTCAGACTACGCGAATATTTTAATATACTGAAAATCTATACAAAATTTATACCTGAAATGTATACCAACTAGAATAGCTGCTATTCAGAAGAAAAATTCGTGCAGTCCATGCTAAGTTTTAATCCTATCGATCCTTCCACAAACACTTTCGACTTGATAATTCTTACAAATCGAGCAGTACGCGGTCTGTCCAGCAAAGAGCTCCCGCATATAGAGGTTAGGCCAAAGATCTAGTTTCCAAAGCAAACACTCAAACAATCTTTAAACAATACTGAAAAGATTTCTTTACCAAGTGATGGTACGCAGGATTTAAAGCCTTTTTGTTTCAAGATCTCTCAATTATAAAAGTGATAAGGCAAGGCATCCACGGTTTATTTCACTAAGATGGTTTCGAATTCTGGCCGTGTGATCATACACCGCTGAGGCAGTTTTTCATATTATGTACATACATAATATCATAAGACGTATATTTCTTAATAAACCTTGTTGTTTTAACTTATAATTATGTGTACTGAAGTCCGACGGTAATGAAAACGCTACCAATGTTGTATATGTAGATTATGGATGTGAGGTACCCGCCCATCCGCCTTGAACAAACGCGACGAGTGTATCGAGAGTTCCAGCAGCGTTGTTTATTGTACACTCATCACCTGTGGTTGGCTTTGTATCAAGATTTGACTTTTGAGCCACTTATAAACCAATGTTGGATCTAGTAGACAATAAAATAATAATGTCCGCAAATTCGGACATTTTATGTTTTCCAATCTGGCAAACCTAAACCGTATTAACCATTAAACACGGGAAGACTAAAATACACCACGCAATATTCAACCGACGTACTAGGTTCATTATTTTACAACATATTTTGTTGAATTATAGCGAAGTTAAAATAGTTTCGATGTTCTCATTCTTTATAACTTAAGGTTAACGATGGAGGTGTTTGTAAAATGTCAAATATTCTTCTAAAACATAATATCCACATTAATATAATTTTGGGGGCTTCATTTGCGTTAGTGTTAAAGATTAAAACTTTGGCAGAGGTGCTCAAAGTTGACCTACTGGCGATCTACCGCTTTATTGTTAGACTCACCGATCGGTTTTGATAAGCTACAAGTACGTGTGATGCAGGATTCTGACGTAGACGTAGAACTCTTTGTTGTTCACCGAGTAAAAACTTAACTTAAAAATAAATAAACAAAAATGCATGAACATTGGGCGATCTTACTCAGTATCAACTAAAACAAAAACTGTGAATAGATAGATCTACATCGACTACTTTTTCTTGAGATCGAGTAAAAAGCACTCGCGGTCAACCGTTTCAACAACCCTGACTTACAACATTAAAAAAACCCCGTTATTGCATAGCCACATTTCTGTATATAATTACGATATTCGTCAATATTTAACGTCATTAACAATGTCGCATCTCAAGGAACGTATTAAACACATCGCCATATCTGCGAGAAACGGCCTAAATCTGTAACATTATCCCAGATTAAGCCTTAAGCTAAACTTACTTAATTGTATAGAAAAACATCTCTGTGTTAAAAAAAACGCTTTCAAAAGACTTTAAATTGGTTTGAGTTGATTTGGTATTGTATTTAATGAAACGTGGTTTCGACTTCAGGATTTTTATTTTAGTGATTTCGCAGGCTTTATGTTATTATACTTTTAGGGAAATGTTAGGTTCGTAATGTAGACATATGTAAAGAATCTAATGTGTGATTTATAATAGTGTTCTGTGTTGTTTAAATTATGAAGTGAAAAAGTTACGTTAATCGTAAACAAGCCTCAATTCTAAACAAAGCGTACCTATATATTAGTGAATATTAAAAAATATTACAAATTAGCAGCAATTAAATAATTCTAAAAATATTAAATTTTTTAACTCCACTCTCATTTCACTCTGTCAATATGTGCTAAAATCTAATATATAAAATTCTCGTGTCACAGTTTTCGTTGCCATACTCCTCCGAAACGGCTTGACCGATTTTGATGAATTTTTTTGTGCTTATCCGGTATCTATGAGAATCGGCCAACATCTATTTTTCATCCCCCTAAATGTTAGGGGTAGACCACCCCTAATTTTTTTATTTATTTTTTAGACAAAATTTTTAATTTCTATTTTTTTATGATTTAGTATTAAAAAATACATACAACCCTAAATTTTCATCCTTCTACCACCAACCCCTATTTTTTAATAGCGATATAAGTACTCTAATAATTTTCTACTCTGTTTGTTCAAGTTGTTTCGAGTTTAGATTAACATTTGGTCCCGGTAGATGACGCTACAATCGGGTTCTAGAATTTTATTTTTTAAAGGCAGGACAACGTCTGCCGGGTACAGCTAGTATAAAATATAATTACTTTTCCTCAGGCCTAAGATAATTTTAACGCAATAGGTACATACGATTTTTATTTAAATGGACACTATTTACATGTTTAAAGTTAACTTAAAAAACATCTGAAGTTCGATATTAATTTAGAAAATGTTTTAAACTAGCTGATGCCCGCGACTTTGTCCGTGTGTGCGATTTTTTATCTATCCCACGGGGACTTTTAATTTTTCGGCATCAAAAGTATCCTATATGTTGACCAGGGATATAAGCTACCACCATACAACATTTCATTTAAGTCGGTCCAGTCGTTTCGGAGATTAGCCGGTACAAACAGACAGACAGAGAAACAAAAATTTAAAAAAAATCTAAATTAGTTCTATTTCACTTCTTACATCCCCCGACTCGGTTTAAGCATTTTTTTTCATTATACAGAAATTCGACCTCTACAGTTTTATTATATGTATAGATTAACCATCTAGGTATGTATAGGTACCATGGAAAAAGTATGTTTTTTCTCTCTCTAATTGTTTTTATTTATTTATCCCGTAAGAAAAAAACAAGTTATAAGTAGATAGCCCTTACCTAAATTAGCGCCATTCTGGTTGATTTATTGACCATTCACGATTGGACATCTTTTCAGTTTGACCCCTATATAAAAGGTGGTATCTTTTACACTCGCACTATATATTTAGGAGCGTTTTAGAATTAAGTTTTTTACTGGGCATTTTTCACTCTTCATGCTCTCTATGTTTGTACTAATATAAAAATATCAGTGATTTTTTTATGGTTGTTTGTTTGTTCTATCCTTAGGTTCTTCGGAATGAAGGGATTTATGTAACACACTATGTTTTTGCATTAATCGGGAATCTTGAACTAGAAAAAGCTTAAGGAAAAACGGTTGTTTACCTACATATCATTACAAACAATCACAGAAGTGTTTGTGGGATATGCAAACTAAATTTACACCAGCAGAGCGGTGAGAGCTCTAGTACGTTCATAAAAATTACCATTACATATCCTAATGTACAACGCGTTCTGTGCAGTGCGCTCGTAGAAGATGGTGACTTAGGTATATTACTTCTATAAGTAAGTATTCTTAGTAGTATACCTAAGCTTAATTGGATTAAATTTTAGGTACGGTTGGTCTCACTCCGATGTTTGCCTGTCTGTGTGTTTATGAAAAAGGTATAAACAATTTAATAGATATACATAATTAGTGTTTTCCCCACGACTACGCCACAGTTCAAGCCTTACTTGGTAGCTTTATTTTACTTGCGTAAAACTTAATTATATTATTATATACAGCGAGCGAAGCTGCTGGCAACATTTATATCATATATAAAGTTTTCTTTACAAATTATCTAATTGATAGTGAAAACTGTTTAAAAATCCGTTGCATGGTTTAGGAGTTGGCGGATATACAGACAGATAGACGCGGAAAGCGACTTTATTTTATACTATATAAAGATATCCAACATACATACATACATACATAACTTCACGCCAGTTCCCTTGCGGGGTAGGCACGAACAACAGAGTGCCATTTAGGCTTATTCTTACACACCTCAGTTGCCTCTTTGACATTCATAACTCTTGTCATGCAAGCTCGTCTGTTCTTAAGGCTCCTGACATCCAAGATATCCTAAAGATATCCAAGGCCATTATAAATATTTCAATATGGATTTAATATGTCCTAAATGGCTTAGAGTCACTCGGTTTTTCTAAGTCTATTAATACTTTTGGTGAAAACGAATGAGCATGCTGAAATGTAAAAAATGATGCGATGATGGAATTGATTGTGAGAGAGTGCAGGTTTGCGAAACTGCTGAAGGCAGATGGACGTTCGGTGATTACTATATTTTCGGTTCAAGGAACTTCGTGCAAGCTGAACTTGAAAATCACGGCGATAAAAGAAAATCTATATCAATAAATTAAATTTGTAACTTCATATTTTCTCATAGTTTGTTTCTTTTGAATGAACATATCGAAATGGAACAAACATGAAACTTTAAATTAAAATTTCTATTTTAATTACTAAAATTTCAATTCAGTTGGGCAAGAAGTTTACACTGACAAAGAGAAAAAATATAACGGTCAATTTATGATTTAGCATGGAATAAATAACAGTTTTCGTTTAAATACTCATATTTATTTTGAAATCACTAACAAACATTTTAATAATATTTGTTATAGAAACTACGACACCAACATATTCAAATTCATTTCCGTGCAGGAACGGAGAAAGAATACAATTGCCTGCGGCCAGGCGGTTTGTCGTAAGAGGCGACAAAACAAACCACAGCCAGATGGTAGGGCATTCGCCCGACTGGATGGTTACCACCTCTGGTCTAATGTATGTCGCCATAACAACCTTAAGTTGTGTTCCGGCATTAGTGGACCAGGTTCCAGTTTTCCTTGAGAGAGCAGCAGCGCATTTGTAGCACCTTTGGTGTTGCAAATGTCCATAGGCGACGGTAACTGCTTTCCATCAAATGGGCCGTCTGCCTGTCTGCTGAACTCCTGCAATAAAAAAATTCAATGGTTTAGACATTCTCTGAAGGTCAAAGTCTTTTTATGACATATAAGTTATTAGAGTTTGACTTGAATAGTACTAACAAAGAAACTAAGTCCATGCAGTCTAGACAACTGCCCAGGGAAACATAGGAGTGTGTCGAAAGCAATCTGATTTGAGATAAATGATTGGCTTGTTTCCTATGACATAGGTATTTGTTAGTGAATTGAAAAATGCAATTGTAATATTGTCTATTTTATGGAAAAGATCACTAATCGGGATAAAAAGTGTTGATTTGGGATATAAGCCAACTTTGTGTCGAGTTGCATTTATATACGTTCAGTAGTTTTCAAAATAGATATGATCGCAGCGCCATCTTTTTCGATATTGTTATCTATTCGGCGGAAAGGACGCTATTTATCGGGACAAAAATATCCTAAATTACAATATGAGCTAGCTTTGTGTCGAGTTGCATTTAATACCGTTGAGTAGTTTTTACGTGATGCTCTAACAGACAGAAAGACAGAGACACAAACAAAAATTCTAAAACATACATAAAAAACTTGAGAGGTGTCAAGGGACACTCGGATGGAACGAAGTTCCTTTCGATTAATTAGTGAAGGAAGTGTAATTTTTTTTTTTTTTAAGTTATAATAATATTTTTTTTATTATTAACAAATATAATGTTATATAAACTTATTATTAACAAATATAACAAATTAAGTTGTCTCAGACAGAGAGAGAGACAGACAGACAGACAGAGGAACATGCGACGCCGCACAGCTTACAATAGCTTACTATAGCAAAAAGTGTCGTGACAACTTTTCGTAAGAATTTTTTCCGTCTAGCCCCCTTTCACAACGCGCGATAAGGAACTTCGTTCCAAAACGTACACAAAAATAGAGATGTATCCACATGTTATTCTTGTAAAATAGCTTATTATAATATATAGTATATATATTATTATAAATTTAAAATAGATAAGCATAATATTGGAATCATATTTGACGGAATCGGAATCGTTAAAGTTATTAAAGGAGTGGATTTTTCAGGACAGCCAACGGTGCTAAACCATTTCGCTGTTTTAACTGCCCGACCTTTGAAGCTCACAGCCATCAGAACAGAACCATCCGTGTGATGCAGCGCTGGCATTGCACATGTTACCACAAATTTTATGGGCGTCGTAAGGGAGTGTTGGTGTTTCTGAGAAACGGGCCGTGGCGCACATGGACAGCCATAAATCCCCGATTATCCGGCCCTGTGAGCCGACTTGCTCGGCATTTATTGCACTATGTACTCTCAGCCTAATCTTGCAAACGTTTATCGCCAATATATACTATTTACATTCGTGGCTCGTTAACAAACCGTCCAACAATAAATGCGAAAGTATTTCTGTGCATTTGGTAGTTTGTCGCAAATGTGGATGATACTTAGTTCTACGTTTAGTGAAGTTTCGTTTGAACCATTTGTGATGACCATATATTTTGATCTGTATTTTTAAGGAACATTAAGCATTATCTGCCCATGACAGTACCACAATCAAAATCAAATCAATTTACTGTCAAAAAATTACACAGAAATAATGCTTACATAGGTTCCGCACTAGGCCTGTATCGCGCTAGGTATATATCCAAAATAAAATTTAAAAATAGATGTTAACTTTTCTCTCTGTGTGTGTGTGTGTGTGTGTGTGTTTGTGTGTGCAAATGATGGATCACAATATTCTGATATATTATAATAAGGTTAATTTATATGATATTATATAATAATATCAAATTGCACTGCACATAGAAGGTTTTCCGATTAGAACCTCTCTCACTTTATACAACGCTACTAATGCAAAAGACGAGCTGTGGTCGCGCTTGTTGGAAGCGGGAGGGTTGGTCGTAGGCAAACTTTCTACGTTCGTCTTATGCCTATGTGACAATATTTATAAATATTGTTAGCGATTGGGACTACGTGGATTAAATTTAGTAAAAAATAATCCATATCCGGCTACGGACAGAATGATGCATGAAGGTCGCTGTACATGCAATTGGGTTATGGGAAAATCATTTTTGGTGTATATAGGCATATGATCAAATATCAAATTGATCGTGTACTAGCAGAAGGTGATGTCAGGAGCCTTAAGAACAGACGAGCTTGCATGACAAGAGTTATGAATGTCAAAGAGGCAAGTGAGGTGTGTAAGAATAAGCCTAAATGGCACTCTGTTGTTCGTGCCTACCCCGCAAGGGAACTGGCGTGAAGTTATGTATATATGTATGTATAGGCATATGGTATCGTTAGACGAATCTTTAAAATTCAAATTGTATTTCTTAACGACCTTTTTATATGGGTCAATAGATGAGAATATGTAATCGGAATAGATAATTGTTTCCAAATTGATAAAACATGTGTGTGTAACCTTTTAGTTTATAAAAGTGGAAATTATTAAAAAAAATTTTAGTAAATAATACTTTACATACTATACTACAAATAACAAAAGAGTGAGCTTCATTGCACATACGGAGCCCTTTACTGCGTGTGGAAATCTAACACTTAGCCGATTTTTTAAAATATTTTTTATATTTCAACGCTTAGCTCTAACTATGTATAAAATACTATTAACTTAGTTTATATAATTTTACTGTAGGCTTTAACGTTAATATAAATTGAATTTCAAGGTAAAAAACAAAATAGTAATTAATTATTGCTTCACAAAGTCGAAAATCGCTTCGAACTTTCGTGCTTCCAACATTAACAGGTACCGCAGCACGTGCAAAATATTTCCTACGAGGGAAACAAGAGCCAGGATGCCTGAAGTATACAACAAATACATACATTGTCCTGTTTCAATTCAGTGTTCACTGCATCCCCTCTCGGTGCATCCTTTTCAGATCATGAAGTACTAGGGCCACAGAATTTATGAAGATGTATGTCCGAAAATGCATTTTCCTTAAAACCGTAGCAATAGAATCGAAAATGGAATGCTCAAATTTAAGTTTTTCCTTGGTACAAAAATATTAAACGTAACACTTTGCAATACTTTGCCTCCTAAAGTCAAAGAGGCTGAAAACGTTACTGATGTTTAAGGGCTTACTCAAAACACACTACCTTTCTTTAAAAAACTATGCCTAAATTACCTATATGCAATTAATTACGTTGTATTATTTATAAAAAAATATTTTACGAGTATGTATGTATTTATTTTAAATTTTAGGAACATTACACACAAACCATATTTCATATATACGCATAGACGCAGTACTATCTGAGAACAGCGACTGACATACAAGGACAAATCGATGGACGGACAAGCCCTTAAAATTGCAGTTGTATGAATGACTTGAAATATTTCTTTTCATTATTATATAAGTTATAATTAAGTTGACATGATTTATAATTTAATAAATATATAGGTGTACGAGTATATTATAAAAATAACATTTTAATAAAATTAATCACAGCGAAATATGTTTGGCATCTTTTGTTTGTAAGTACTGTATATTTGTAACGTTGGAATAACAAAAATCAAATAAATTACCGCGCAACGTAACTGCATATAGGTAATTCATTACTGTCTATCTCGTTAGTAATATTTCGGATAAATAGACTTGCTCATAATTGAATAGTCTTGAACCAAACAAATATGATTAATTATTCAAATGCTGATGTATGAAAATTCAATCCATAACTGCATATAAAACGCGCTGAGATAAATCAATAGGAATTGCAATAGGAATACAGAAATGATAAGGAGGTTGAATACAATTATTTACGTGTGAAGCTTTTGCATACGGCACCGATGCAACACATGCATTTCATTGTCCAAATTTAGAAGATACGATACTTTTATATTTATATAATATAATAATAGTACATAGGTGTACGAGTTTATTAGAAAAAATATAAAGGGCGAAGTATGTTTGCACCGTTGTATTGCGGTAATATGTACAATGTACATGTTTTTAGTAATATTTCGTATAAATATACATACATACATACATACATACATAACTTCACGCCAGTTCCCTTGCGGGGTAGGCACGAACAACAGAGTGCCATTTAGGCTTATTCTTACACACCTCACTTGCCTCTTTGACATTCATAACTCTTGTCATGCAAGCTCGTCTGTTCTATATATAAATCTATCTAAATATACTTGTTCATAATTGAAACAGCAGTCTTAAATCACATATATATGGTTGATTATTCAGATGCTGATGTACGAAAATTCATTCCATAACTGCATATAAAACGCACTAAGGTAAATCGATAGGAATTGCAATAGGAATACAGAAATGATAAGGAGGTTGAATACAATTGTTTACGTGTGAAGCTTTTGCATACGCCGCCGATGCAACACATGCATTTAATTGTCCAAATTTAGAAGATACGACACTCTTATATTATAATAATAGTACATAGGTGTACGAGTTTATTAGAAAAAATATAAATGGCGAAGTATGTTTGCACCGTTGTATTTCGGTAATATGTACAATGTACATGTTTTTTTTAGTAATATTTCGTATAAATAGACTTGTTCATAACTGAAACAGCAGTCCTGAATCAGATAAATATGGTTGATTATTCAGATGTTGATGTACGAAAATTCAATCTATAACTGTATATAAAACGCACTAAGGTAAATCGATAGGAATTACAATAGGAATACAGAAATGATAAGCAGGTTGAATACAATTGTTTACGTGTGAAGCTTTTGCGTACGCCGCCGATGCAACACATGCATTTCATTGCCCGAATTTAGAAGATACGATACTTTTATATTTATATATTATAATAATAGTACATAGGTGTACGAGTTTATTAGAAAAAATATAAATGGTGAAGTATATTTGCACCGTTGTATTTCAGTAACATGTACATGTTATTAGTAATATTTCGTATAAATAGACTTGTTCATAATTGAAAAAGCAGCCCTGAATCACATAAATGTGGATGATTATTCAGATGAGGAGCCTTAAGAACAGACGAGCGTGCATGACAAGAGTTATGAATGTCAAAGAAGCAAGTGAGGTGTGTAAGAATAAGCCTAAATGGTGCTCTTTTGTTCGTGCCTACTACGCAAGGGAACTGGCGTGAAGTTATGTATGTGTGTATGTATTATTCAGATGTTGATGTATGAAATTCAATCCATAACTGCATATAAAACGCGCCGAGATAAATCAATAGGAATTGCAATAGGAATACAGAAATGATAAGGAGGTTGAATACAATTGTTTACGTGTGAAGCTTTTGCATGCGCCGCCAATGCAACACATGCATTTCATTATCCAAATTTATAAGATACGATACTTTTATATTTATATATTATAATAATAGTACATAGGTGTACGAGTTTATTAGAAAAAATATAAATGGCGGAGTATGTTTGCACCGTTGTATTTCGGTAATATGTACAATGTACATGTTTTTAGTAATATTTCGTATAAATAGACTTGTTCATAACTGAAACAGCAGTCCTGAATCAGATAAATATGGTTAATTATTCAGATGTTGATGTATGAAAATTCAATCTATAATTGCATATAAAACGCACTGAGGTAATCAATAGGAATTACAATAGGAATACAGAAATGATAAGGAGGTTGAATACATTTCTTTACGTGTGAAGCTTTTGCATACGCTGCCGATGCAACATATGCATTTAATTGTCCAAATTTAGTAGATACGAACTTTTGTATTTATTTAATATAATAATAGTACATATGTGTTCGAGTTTATTAGAAAAAATATAAATGGTGAAGTATATTTGCACCGTTGTATTTCGGTAATATGTACAATGTACATGTTGTTAGTAATATTTCGTATAAATAGACTTGTTCATAACTGAAACAGCAGTCCTGAATCAGATAAATATGGATAATTATTCAGATGTTGATGTATGAAAATTTAATCTATAATTGTATATAAAACGCAATGAGGTAAATCAATAGGAATTGCAATAGGAATACAGAAATGATAAGGAGGTTAAATACATTTTTTTACGTGTGAAGCTTTTGCATACTCTGCCGATGCAACATATGCATTTAATTGTCCAAATTTAGTAGATACGAACTTTTGTATTTATTTAATATAATAATAGTACATATGTGTTCGAGTTTATTAGAAAAAATATAAATGGTGAAGTATATTTGCACCGTTGTATTTCAGTAACATGTACATGTTATTAGTAATATTTCGTATAAATAGACTTGTTCATAATGGAAAAAGCAGCCCTGAATCACATAAATGTGGATGATTATTCAGATGAGGAGCCTTAAGAACAGACGAGCGTGCATGACAAGAGTTATGAATGTCAAAGAAGCAAGTGAGGTGTGTAAGAATAAGCCTAAATGGTGCTCTTTTGTTCGTGCCTACTACGCAAGGGAACTGGCGTGAAGTTATGTATGTGTGTATGTATTATTCAGATGTTGATGTATAAAATTCAATCCATAACTGCATATAAAACGCGCCGAGATAAATCAATAGGAATTGCAATAGGAATACAGAAATGATAAGGAGGTTGAATACAATTGTTTACGTGTGAAGCTTTTGCATGCGCCGCCAATGCAACACATGCATTTCATTATCCAAATTTATAAGATACGATACTTTTCTATTTATATATTATAATAATAGTACATAGGTGTACGAGTTTATTAGAAAAAATATAAATGGCGGAGTATGTTTGCACCGTTGTATTTCGGTAATATGCACAATGTACATGTTTTTAGTAATATTTCGTATAAATAGACTTGTTCATAACTGAAACAGCAGTTCTGAATCAGATAAATATGGATAATTATTCAGATGTTGATGTATGAAAATTCAATCTATAATTGCATATAAAACGCACTGAGGTAAATCAATAGGAATTGCAATAGGAATACAGAAATGATAAGGAGGTTGAATATATTTTTTTACGTGTGAAGCTTTTGCATACGCTGCCGATGCAACATATGCATTTAACTGTTCAAATTTAGTAGATACGAACTTTTGTATTTATTTAATATAATAATAGTACATATGTGTTCGAGTTTATTAGAAAAAATATAAATGGTGAAGTATATTTGCATCGTTGTATTTCAGTAACATGTACATGTTATTAGTAATATTTCGTATAAATAGACTTCTTTATAATGGAAAAAGCAGCCCTGAATCACATAAATGTGGATGATTATTCAGATGAGGAGCCTTAAGAACAGACGAGCGTGCATGACAAGAGTTATGAATGTCAAAGAAGCAAGTGAGGTATGTAAGAATAAGCCTAAATGGTACTCTTTTGTTCGTGCCTACTGCGCAAGGGAACTGGCGTGAAGTTATGTATGTGTGTATGTATTATTCAGATGTTGATGTATGAAATTCAATCCATAACTGCATATAAAACGCACTAAGGTAAATCGATAGGAATTGCAATAGGAATACAGAAATGATAAGGCGGTTGAATACAATTGTTTACGTGTGAAGCTTTTGCATACGCCGCTGTTGCAACACATGCATTTTATTGCCCAAATTTAGAAGATACGATACATTTATATTTATATATTATAATAATAGTACATAAGTGTACGAGTTTATTAGAAAAAATATAAAGGGCGAAGTATGTTTGCACCGTTGTATTTCGGTAATATGTACAATGTACATGTTTTTAGTAATATTTCGTATACATAGACTTGTTCATAATTGAAACAGCAGTCCTGAATCAGTTAAATATGGTTGATTATTCAGATGTTGATGTACGAAAATTCATTCCATAACTGCATATAAAACGCACTAAGGTAAATCGATAGGAATTGCAATAGGAATACAGAAATGATAAGGAGGTTGAATACATTTTTTTACGTGTGAAGCTTTTGCATACGCTGCCGATGCAACATATGCATTTAATTGTCCAAATTTAGTAGATACGAACTTTTGTATTTATTTAATATAATAATAGTACATATGTGTTCGAGTTTATTAGAAAAAATATAAATGGTGAAGTATATTTGCACCGTTGTATTTCAGTAACATGTACATGTTATTAATAATATTTCGTATAAATAGACTTGTTCATAATGGAAAAAGCAGCCCTGAATCACATAAATGTGGATGATTATTCAGATGAGGAGCCTTAAGAACAGACGAGCGTGCATGACAAGAGTTATGAATGTCAAAGAAGCAAGTGAGGTGTGTAAGAATAAGCCTAAATGGTGCTCTTTTGTTCGTGCCTACTGCGCAAGGGAACTGGCGTGAAGTTATGTATGTGTGTATGTATTATTCAGATGTTGATGTATGAAATTCAATCCATAACTGCATATAAAACGCGCCGAGATAAATCAATAGGAATCGCAATAGGAATACAGAAATGATAAGGAGTTTGAATACAATTGTTTACGTGTGAAGCTTTTGCATACGCCGCCGATGCAACACATGCATTTCATTGCCCAAATTTAGAAGATACGATACTTTTATATTTATATATTATAATAATAGTACATAGGTGTACGAGTTTATTAGAAAAAAATATAAAGGGCGAAGTATGTTTGCACCGTTGTATTTCGGTAATATGTGCAATGTACATGTTTTTAGTAATATTTCGTATACATAGAATTGTTCATAATTGAAACAGCAGTCCTGAATCAGATAAATATGGTTGATTATCCAGATGTTAATGTATGAAAATTCATTCCATAACTGCATATAAAACGCACTAAGGTAAATCGATAGGAATTGCAATAGGAATACAGAAATGATAAGGAGGTTGAATACAATTGTTTACGTGTGAAACTTTTGCATACACCGCCGATGCAACACATGCATTTCATTGTCCAAATTTAGTAGATACGATACTTTTATATTTATATAATATAATAACAGTAATACATAGGTGTACGAGTTTATTAGAAAAAAATATAAAGGGCGAAGTATGTTTGCACCGTTGTATTTCGGTAATATGTGCAATGTACATGTTTTTAGTAATATTTCGTATACATAGAATTGTTCATAATTGAAACAGCAGTCCTGAATCAGATAAATATGGTTGATTATCCAGATGTTGATGTATGAAAATTCATTCCATAACTGCATATAAAACGCACTGAGGTAAATCGGTAGGAATTGCAATAGGAATACAGAAATGATAAGGAGGTTGAATACAATTGTTTACGTGTGAAACCTTTGTATACGCCGCCGATGCAACACATGCATTTCATTGTCCAAATTTAGTCGAAACGATACTTTTATATTTATATTATATAATAACAGTAATACATAGGTGTACGAGTATATTAGAAAAAATAAATAAAAGGCAAAATATGCTTCCACCGTTGTATGTCAGTAATATGTTACTTTCGGATTAATAGACTTGTTCATAACTAAAACAGCAGTCCCCAATCAGGTAAATATGGTTGATTATTCAGATGCTGATTGATGTATGAAAATTCAATCCATAAACTGCATATAAAATGCACTGAGGCAAATCGATAGGAATTGCAATAGGAATACAGAAATGATAAGGAGGTTGAATACAATTGTTTACGTGTGAAGTTTTGTATACGCCGCCGATGCAACACATGCATTTATTTGTCCAAATTTAGTTGATACGATACTTTTATATTCATCTATACTAATATTATAAAGCTGAAGAGTTTGTTTGTTTGTTGGTTTAAACACGCTAATCTCAGGAACCGCTGGTCCGATTTGAAAAATTCTTTCAGTGTTGAATAGTAAATTTGTCGAGGAAGGCTGTAGGCTATATTATATTTTCAAAACAATTAGGGATTCTTACTAAAAGTCCAATAATGTAACCTCAGGTATAAAAATGACCCGAAAAAATCCTTACACGGCGTGTGCTCCGAAAACTATTGATTATAGAACAAAACAATGTACTACCACTTTGCAGAACATATAATTGTCTACAAAAAATATCGCGTAACCATATGTCTAACTATTGTAGTTATCTCACAATAAGTGTTTTCTTTTATTTTTTTATATAATTAAAATGCCGTCGCTTCAAAAACTCTATATTTTGTACCTTGGTATTAATCCTTATCAAAATAAATTACTCCATATTCAAGACGAATTCAATACCTTTCTAGAACTTTTTGAATTATTCAATTCGGACGTTACATTCAAAAGACATCGCGATATTTAAAATGTAAGTATTAGTGTTGTAGCCAAATATACCAATATTGTTTGATTGAACGCCCTAATCTCAGGAACTATTGGTCTGATTTGAAAAATTCTTTCAGTGTTAGATAACCCATTTATCGAGGAAGGCTATAGGCTATATATCATCACGATAAGACCAATAGGAGCAGAGCACTAATGAAGAATGTTTCAAAATCGGAGGGTTTTGAAAGCAAATTCCACGCGGTCGACGTCGCGGGCACAGCTAGTATAACATAATCATAATAATACATAGGTGTACGAGTATATTAGAAAATAAAATAAAAAGTGAAGTATGTTTCCACCGTTGTATTTCAGTAATATGTACATGTTATTTGTAATATTTCGGATAAATAGACTTATTTATAATTGAAACAGCAGTCCTGACTCAGATAAATATGGTTGATTATTCAGATGCTGTGATGTATGAAAATTCATTCCATAACTGCATATAACACGCGCTGTGATAAATCGTAAGGACTTGCAATAGGGATACAGAAATGATAAGGAGGTTGAATACATCTATTTACGTGTGCAAGTTTTGCATACGCTGACGATGCAACACATGGATTCATGTGTCCTAATTTAGTTGACAAGATACTTTTATGTTTATATAATATAATCATAATAACACATACATAGGTTTACAAATATATTAGAAAATACATACACATATTATCATACCTGTTTCCCAGGGGGTAGGCAGAGACTATACATCTCCACCTGCGACGATCCTGACAAACAACTTTCGCTTCATCTACTTTCATTAACCTCTTCATACATGCACGTTTATTTAATATTCTTTTTACCTGACCTCGTTTTAACACTTCTGTTATTTGATCATGCTGTATGTTTACGTCGTGGTCTACCGGTACCAACTCTCTCATTTAGAATACTGTCATACACTTATTTTGTGTTTCTATTTTCATCTATCTTGCTGCATGCCCAAACCAACTTAACATTCCTTTTTCAACTCTTGTTATTATATCTTCTTTCAATGCACAATGTAGAAAATATATTTTAATGAATGAATCAGATAAATATGGTTGATTATTCAGATGTTGATGTATGAAAATTCAATCTATAACTGCATATAAAACGCACTGAGGTAAATCGATAGGAATTGCAATAGGAATACAGAAATGATAAGGAAGTTGAATACAATTGTTTACGTGTGAAGCTTTTGCATACGCTGCCGATGCAACACATGCATTTAATTGTCCAAATTTAGTAGATACGAACTTTTATATTTATATAATATAATAATAGTACATATGTGTTCGAGTTTATTAGAAAAAATATAAATGGCGAAGTATCTTTGCGCCGTTGTATTTAAGTAGTGTGTACATGTTGTTAGTAATATTTCGGATAAATAGACTTGCTCATAATTAAAAAAGCGGTCCGGATCCGGAATCAAATAAATATGGTTGATTATTCAGATGCTGATGATGATGTATGAAAATTTATTCAATCCATAACTGAATTAAAACGTGTTGAGATAAATCGATAAGAAATTGCAATAGGAATACAGATATGAAAATGAGGTTGAATACATTTGTTTATGTGTGAAAGTTTTGTATACGCTACCCATGAAACACATGCATTTATTTGCCCTCATTGATGTTACCACTACGTAAAGTCTAAATTGTTACTTTCAAAATTGTATGCCTGTTTACCGTCCAGGTGATGTAAGGTTTAAATGTGAAATATGGCAACCAGAATAATTTTGCGCGGTTTATTACCAGGGTTACATAAGCGATGAAGAGGTTTTTTTGCACCAATCAATAACATGCGTCTATTTATAATTTATGTATTGCGCGCTTTTCACTAAGACTATATAAGCGGCGAACATGTTTTGTTACACCAATCAATAATGCATCTATGTTATAACAGATTATACATTTTAATATTGATGGTGATATAGGTTAAAAGGTAAAATATTGCATCTAGAATATTTTTTGCACGTTTTTCACTAAGGCTATATAAGCGACCAAGCAGTTTTGTTCCACCAACCAATAATGCATATATATTATAGAAGTTAATACATTTTAGGATTAAATTTTGTCCGTCTACCCTGCAAATGATATAGGTTTGAGGGTAATATATTGCATCCAGACTATTTTTGGACGGTTTCCTCTAAAGCAATATAATATACTAAGCGTCGATATATATTGCACCAATGATTAATATGTTTATATAATAACAGTTTATACGTTTTTGGAATTAATTTCATGTCTACCTACCCTCTGAGTGATTTAGATTTGAATATAAAATATTGCATCCAGAATTACGCGATTTTTACTAAGGCTACATAAGCGATGAAGAGGTATTGTTGCACCAATCAAAATGCATTTTTATTTCCGTCTACCCTGCAAATGATATTGGTTTGAGGGTAAAATATTGCACCCAGAATATTTTTGGACGGTTTCCTCTAAGGTAATATAATATACTAAGCGACGATATATATTGCACCAATGATTAATATATTTATATAATAACAGTTTATACATTTTGGGAATTAATTTCATGTCTACCTACCCTCTGAGTGATTTAGATTTGAATATAAAATATTGCATCCAGAATTGCGCGCTCTTTACTAAGGCTACATAAGCAATGAAGAGGTATTATTGCACCAATCAAAATGCATTTTTATTACCTCGTATGACACAAAGTCGTTTTCAGTGCCTTTCTGTATATCCGCTAACTCCTTCTAAACGATGGAAAATATTATGCATTTTTTTTAACACTTCTTGTCTGTTTATCGGTTTGTCTGTTGGTTTGGGAGTCACGTAAAAACTACTGAGCCGATTTCGATACGGTTTTCGCCGATCGACAGCAAATTCTTAGACTTAAAATCTGGGCTTAATTTAATTAATCGCACAAAAATGTATTTTTTATAATTAAAATTAAACTAAATAACTATACATACAAATTAAAATTAAGCTATAAAATCTAGTGCCAGACAGTTTTTATGTAAGTAGTAAAAACAATATTTTGCAACCTCCTTGCAGAAGTAATAGGATTTTTTAAAACTTAGACTATGTTACAATAGTTTTAATGATACATTTTATTTCTGACTACCGTACATAAGATCTAGGTATGAAGGTAAAATATTGCATCCAGAATATTTTTTGCGCGCTTCTCACTAAGGCTACATAAGCGACGACGAGGTTTTGTTGCACTAATCAGTAATGCATTTGGGTGAACCTCCTGAGTGCAACATTGTCTGCATCATATTTTTTAAAACTCATGCTAGATCGTTCAGTTTTGGTTACAGTATCCCTGACGATTGTTATCTATTGTTACTAACAGGGCACTTGAAACGGAAAAAAATCCTAAGAAGATATAAGATTAAAAATCCTTGTTGCGGCCAATGATACGCGGGAATGAATTCGGGAGCTTCACCCGTCTATATAAATAACAGATTATACATTTTGTCTGCCTACCGTCCAGGTAATATAGGTTTGTAGGTAAAATATTGCATCCAGAATATTTATTGCATGCTTTTCACTAAAACTACATAAGCGACAAGGAGGTTTTTTTGCATCAATCAATAATGCATTTCCTGCGCATAGTGAAACTGAAAGTTTGCACCTACGTCACTCTGCGCATACAATGCATCGTACGATACGATTTTATTTATTTAATAAAAAATCTATGGCATTTAATGACAAGCTTTTTACAGGACTTCGAGGCCTCAAAATTAGCTGTAGTAAAAAACACAAAACCGTACATACTAAACTCAGCTCTCGTGGTGTAAGAATTTCGGCATGCCATATACCATATCATAATGAATTCAAACCGTTTTGGCGCGAAATTCGGTAGTAAGCTGGGAGCAGCTTTTAATATTTCCTTATCTCATATTTCATATAAAAATCCAGATAAAAATATAAGAAATGTATAAAAAATGCTCTATTTTGAGTATACCAATAAAACTTGGTTAAGTGGGACCTGGATAAGTGAGAAACCTCCAGAACTGGAACTCATGCTTAGGTCCCAACATTTTGGCACTGAATTGCCCCTGTTAGTGGGACGAAGCAAACCTCGATATCTGGGATTCGTTCTTTCGATGAGGAAGAAGAACGGTCGCAGTAGGCATTGTCTATGATATATATTTCCAGTTTAACCAGTTGGGCTTTGGTTCAAGGGGGGGAGCTACGAGGCCGCCGTCCACGCTTTGCGCACATCCTCCACCACAATTGTAGAGATTTAGTACTGAAGGTGATGTAAATTACGCCTTCAATTTAGTTCATCAAACTGCCTTGATGTCACAAATTAAATACCAAATGTCAGATTGTTACCATTTCCTTGGCAAAATTCATTAATCCATTCCATTTTTAGTTTAGCAATTCATTCCATCACAACACATTTAAAATCCAAATTCAATGAATGGTGTCTGGTTGAGAGCACTCTAGGGAGTGAAGTATATAACGTTTTGGAAGATTTAACCATTTTATTAAAAGAACTTAAAACCATAGGACTACAAATCAGTTTAACCAAATGCGAATATTATATTAGCAACAAAGTACATAAAACTGAAATCATTTTTACACTAAATACAACAGCATCTGAAACTAAATTAATAACCAACTCCTTACATCACCTCCTAGGTGCCCCAAACAATGCCTCCAAGAAAATCTTCAACATTTTCCTGTAAGTTCAGACCGTTTACTCCAAACTAATACACATAATATGGCCTGCATCAACATCAGATACTGCCGTTTCGTGCCCAAGTTTACATATATCCTCCAATGTCCAATCTTCCAACCTTTGGAAACAAACCTCTTTTTTAAACACGTTGGACACATCGTGAGGGATACCCTCATATCCATCATAAATTTAGAAATGGATGACCGAGCATGATCACAGGGTTCTCTCCCGGTGAAGCTGGGTGGCTTCGGCGTCCGAAAATTCTCCATTGTCGCTCTGCCAGATTTTCTGTCATCGGCACAGTACTAGTGATTTGGTATTTAAAATTTTACAAAAGGCCAATTTGCAGTCCGAAAATTCCTATTTATCCGATGCCAGAAGAGCTTGGTCAATGGCCTACCCTAATGTTAACGTACCCACTATCCTTACTTCACAGCTTTCTTTTCCATATACTTGTACCAGTTCAGCAGAGCTCGTCCGCATCTACGCCGTAACTAATTGGGAGTCGTGGACAGTGGTTACAAGCACACCCATCATTTATAAGTACACACTTTTGGTCGATACTACATTTCGAAGCCGTAGCCGCTAGCCGCCATTAGCCGCAAATCTACGCCTGGGAGCGCTATATTGCATACCACATCACTGTCAGTCTGGAGTTATGATAGACCGATTAGGACACCACGGGTTGTCATGTTCAAAAAGCGCAGGAAAGAGATTTCGTCATGCCAGCCTCAACGACATCATCCACCAGGCTCTTGTCAGGATCAGCGTACCGGCCATTCTAGAATTGAATGGCTTGGTGCGTGATGATGGCAAGAAACCGGACGGAATGCCACTCGTCCCTTAGAAGATAAAATAAAAAGAAATTAGTATATAAGGGATGTTTCGATACATACATATATATATATATATATATATATATATATATATATATATATATATATATATATATATATATATATATATATATATATGTAAAACAAAAACGATTGAATAAATATATATTATAGGTATAAAATAATACAAATTTCAATAGATTAATCGTTATGTGTGATAAATGTATGCGGAACGCGAAACCCGATGTGAGACAAAACTTTCGCGCTCATTTTTTTCTCGCTCCATTTCGATTTCGTGAGGTATTTGTATGACACAAAAAGTAATTAACTTAAAATGAATCAATCGATCACAAAGTCGTATAATTTTTAATCGATTTATTTTGATAATCGGTTAATTTGCTTAACGATTTGGAGGTTTCAATCCCTAAATATGTTGCAATGAGAACTGTCAAATCGGGTTTTTTTAATTTGTGATTATTATAGCTTTACATATTATATACTATGGAAGAGATTCATTATCTCTCTGTTTTTAATAACAATATTTCAGCTTTGTATGATTTCCTAACTTTATAAGTAATTCAATGGGAAAAATATAACCTACATTAACATATCTACATTCCTACACATCCATACCTACATATATTTCCATTTAAGCATATTCTTTTTCCATGTAAGTGACAAAAGTTTTAAATAATAAATGTGATTGAAAAGTTGGCATGCTCTTACAAAGATATAGTAGGAAGATCCCTGAGTTATTTTTACTATTTATTTTTTTTACGATAATTTATTCCACTTTTTTATTATTGCTTGTTTTTAGTTTTTTTGCAATCTGTTTTTTGCTGAATAAAAGGAAATAATATGCAAATATATGCATACTCATTAACCACTTATAACATTTAAAAGTGACCTATGTGCTTCTTTCTAATGAGTAACTGATTTAAATTAGAATTTTCATAATTACTACAGTTAGTCATTATTATAGTCCACATACAAAGGCCTCCGAAGAGGTACGAAATAGCCACAAAAAAATTACTCAACGAACATTGTTCAAACAAATATTGCTTGAAGATATTTTTGAAGCTTTACAATATAAAAATTTTCAGTATTTTCCACTTCATAGTTCAAAAATTACTTTGTTATATAGTCTTTAATCACTTATGTTATTATTAACTTAGTTTATTTTAGTTTTAGTTTTGTTAGTTTACCTAGTATTATGTATATATAATGTTACGAGCTACACAGGACTCGAAATAAAATGCCGTTAGAATTACTATAGAGTTTATTTGAACTGTACAAACACGCATAAAACAGCTACAAATACCCTGGATACAACCAGTAACACTACTTGTTACAATCTGCACGATCAATAACAGGCGTAAAGCCCGTCACTATATCGCTTGTTGAATGTACACGCCTTGCTGGTATCTTAATCGTCGCTCGACTGTCTCACCCCTTCGTTTGGTCATTGTTTTATATTGAAGTGAAAAATAGAACAAAAGACCGTGTTCACGCAAGCAAGGATTAGTTCGACACTAATGACGGCCATAAAAGAAGTAGAAAAACAATAGCACGTTTTTCTGAACTACAAATTCTAAACACAAAGTAAACAAAAGAATTCCTTGATCCGGTGGCCATAAAATTGCGTTTTACGACCTGCAGGTGTGCGTATTTTTGTGTCGGTATTAACAATAACATTGAACCATTTTTTATAAAAAAAAGATGATATGATGAATTATATATTTTTTAATACTGGAAGTAAATATCTCGTTCCTTGTATTGACTTAACTAGAAAAGTTATTAATGAAAATCGTTATTATTTTTACAAGATCTGACTAAGGAACCCAACACGACTTTATACATACAAAAAAATTGCACTAATGGCGAACCTCTAACTCACCTACCGCTAATGTTCACTTTTTACGCAATTTCATCAAGCATTGTATAGCGGCATATAAAATATCGAGCCTTTACCGCCATTTTATCGTAAGTGACATTAGGACATAAGTATATTTTTTGTTCGAAAAGTTATTTTAAACTATTATGTTCTTTTAAGACTTTTAGATTTAGTTAGATTAAACCATACTGAATCAAAAACTGAATGTCGTAAAACATAATAATACTTTAAAATACGTTTTGCAAAAAAAATATACTTAAGTCCAAATGTCGCTTACGATAGAATGGCAGTAAAGGCTCGAGATCTCTACTTCTCATCCATATATATCGATTAGTTTCTAAGAAGACGTGATTATGACTTACAAAGACATACAAACAAATAGACAGGCACACGGACTCGATGATTTCATAATGGTACCGTTTTTGACAAAATGGCTCCTCCTAAAAATAAAGACCCTAAATTGATCCTACAAAAAATAATGGGATAGAATGATTAAGAATTTAATTAGTACGGTAGGCGTAGCATAGGACGTCCTCCAGCCCGGTGAACCGACAACCTGCGCAAGGTCACCAGTAGGGGCTGGATGAGGAAAGCAAGAGTAGACGTATACGTAGACTTAGGGAGGCCTACGTCTACCAGTAGACATTTATTGGCTAAAGAAGAAGATGATGATAAAAAAAATATATTATTTATTTTTACCCTGAGCTTTCAAATTCATATCATACTAGAGTTTGCGTCCCAGCTAAGACGTGTGTCAAATTCTACCTTGTAGCCTTATTTTACTTACATAAAAACTTTATTCTATTCTTGACATATAGTTAGTTAGTGAATTGAAAACACGATTGCAGCGCCAACTATTTTGCTAGTCCGTCTATTCCTTGGAAACGACGTCTTTCTCGGGATAAAAAGTATCCTAAGTGTTGATTCGGGATATAAGCCACCTCTGTCGCGTTTCTAAATTCATTAACAAATACCTACGTTGTCATAAACAACACGTCATTCATGTAATTACTTCCAGTCAGCTGACTTCGACTCACCTCTATGCTTTGCTGGGCAGTTGTCTAAACTATATGGACTTAGTTTCTTTGTTATTATTATAATATGTAATTATATTATATGTTAAAACCCGAATTAAGTTTTTACGTAAATAAAGCTAATACTGCCTAAGGTTTGACACCGGTGCAGTCGCGGGGCAAACTCTAGTATCATAAAATTTTTGAGATATGATGATAAGATTGTATTTTAAGGCCGGCTCTTTTATATGCACGTTTTTTCAGAAATTATTATGGAACGTGTCAACTGTACCATTAGAAATGTGAATTATTTTGGTTAATTGTTTGTTTGTTACATTTCCACGCTTGAGAATGAGAGATGAGGACATAGGATAGTTTTTCGAATATGGGAAAGTTTCCTTAGGATATTAAACCTGAGAAATTGTAGTAATTAATGAATTTTCTAAATCGTATCGGATGACACAACGGAAACAGTACCATGGCAATACGAACGCCCGACATTTGTATTCGCCTGGTAGTCCAGCCTGGGCGAGGTCTAGATTAGTCAATACTCTCTGTCTGATCTGAGAATGCGCCGTAGCCCGTTTGCATGCAATTGGTGGCAGTCGTTAACATGGCTCGGTCCCTGTCTACTTGCTGTCCATCTCACTATGATAAAATTTGCTAAAATTAATTTAACATTACACCTGCGTATTTCAATAGCTTATATGGTTTCGGCTAAGAAGTTAGGTAGGTACTTTTAGTGACAGCATCTTAACAAATTTATGCAGATATATTTTGTTTAACTCGTTACAAAAGTACTGAAAAAAGTGAATTCTGTGTTAAATAAAATTTGCTAATATTAAAATCAACATTACACCTATTTTAATATCTTATTTGCAGCTTAAGCTAATCAATTAGATATTTATAGTGATGAAGTGCTAAAGAAATTACTTAGGTTATTTTAATTTCTTACATGAAAGTATATGCATTCTGAATTCATTAATGTATCTTCCCTCACTTTTACCTATCCTAAAAGCATTAAAACCTTAAATAGACTTGACGTGAATGATAATGAATCTTTAAATGATATTTCATGTAACAAAGCAAAGTAAAAAACTTTGGTAGGGTATATTTTCATTTACTGAAATTGATTTACAAAATATCGAGATAAAGAAGATTATGGATTTTAAATTTGGCATACTCATAAGAGTAACGTATGTCTATTAAGTTAATTCAGTTAAAATAATCGTAAGTCCGGATATAATCGTATTAACATAATTCATTTGTAGAACGTTTTTACAAATGAATTATGGGACTTGAAGCCTCAATCCTTTGTTAAAACTTTATGAAAGGTCCAAGTTTACATAGAAAGGTTTTTCATATTTCTCTCTCTAACATTCGAGTTATATCGGAAAATATATACTTCAACAAAAATTATACGGCAGATTTCAGATCTGTACAAAAATAGTATGGATATAATATTTCTGTAACAAATAATAGAGCTTTAAATGCCTAAAAAATTAAAGTGTAGGTACAAACGAATAGAACATAAGTACGAAGCACTCATATGAGACTTGCACGATATTGAAACGTTCGAAAATAGCCCTTTTTGTGTTTTGGTTACGTGACCTCGATAAAGAATCAAACCAAAAGCATCCAATATCTGAAAAATTAATTGCACGGATTTGTACCAGTCAATTATTATCGTTGAAAGATTTCTTTTATCTACCTTGTCTATTGAATAACAAGGTAGAACTTATGCCTTTTACTATATTCCTACTTCCAAGGCAGCAAGCAGGAGGGAAGCGAGGGAAATGGGCAGCAAGAATGTGAAGGCATGCGTGTTTTAAACATGGCATACTCTAGCTGCCCACTTCCCTCGTCATATGCTGCTGACAGCCATGGAGTAGGAATAATGTAGCACCAAGTGTGGGTCTAAGTTACCGGTGGTTAGGGCTCAGAGACAGGAACCTTTTCATAATTCGTGATCAGTACAGCTCTATCTTCTGTGCCTAGCCTTCAACTTTCCAACTTTATGAGTTCTGTTGATTAATTTGGTTATCTTATGGATCTCAGCAAAAAGAGACACTTAACCTATATCACTTCAAGCCCGCTGAGCGACTTTAAATTTGTGGTTCAGTGCCATCATCCAGATCTCAGCACGGTAGTCATTCGTGGATAACCTTATTATTATTATTTCAATAACATATTTATATAGAGTTATGAATGTCAAAGAAGCAAGTGAGGTGTGTAAGAATAAGCCTAAATGGCGCTCTGTTGTTCGTGCCTACCCCGCAAGGGAACTGGCGTGAAGTTATGTATGTATGTATATTTATATATTTGTAGGTTTTGATGAAATAAAAAGAATCACGGTGTATTACGACATTGTTAGTATATAGGACGTTTATGTTATAAATAAAAGACATTTGAATATTGATACTTATTTTGAAATCGCAGACAAACAATAAATTTTTTTGCTATAAACATTATAACGAATAATCAAAACACCAAAACTAGCGGGGCTATATTGTCAGCTTTCGCAGAATCATATCACAAATATGGCAATCAAAATTGTTCATTATTCATTTTACAAGAAATCAAACGTTCGTTATTTATTTTAAAAAGACCGTTAATGTTCTTTGGTTGTTCATTACTACGGCTTCTCGTGCTTTTCAACAACTCAACGGCCCCGTGTAGTGTACACGGTTTCATAGAAATGTACTTATTATTATTTAATTATTCTACGGGCGTGAGCCGTCTCGTAACCGTTCTGCAATAATGAGAATAACCTTTCACAACCGGTTCTTATATCTTACAACCCATTCATTTGTGTTTCAACTACTTAAAATGATATTGCCCAAAATGCCTGACGGTGCCCAAATTAATGATGATGTTAAGATGTTGTATGTACTTAGTCGATTTCCATATTTAAAGCTAAGAAAGCATTTTTAGTTAAATAAAAAGATCTTTCTTCTTACGATATACCTACTCGAAACGGACCGTGCCGTTGGCTTAACTCCGATAATAAAACGTTCAATTTTTACTAATGGCAAGGCAAAAGAATGAACCCATTATTTTACGTAACCTTTATTAAAAAGTTGACATTACGCAGATATTAGACGGCGCATTTCTATCTTTCAATTTGAATTATTAACCAAAGAGAGCCATGAAAATTGAATTGTTCAATGCCATCGAATAGTGTCACATTTTTCAACCGAATTGATTCAAATTGGAATCAAATCAAATTAAAATATTTAGGAATCAATAAACACATGCGTATCAATATTAGTTTCTCTTTTTTTGACATTTAATTAAACTTTCTCTTTGTTTTAAAATCTATGATTTAAAAAAAAACCTTTATTTTTAATAACTGTAAAGGTGGTCTGGAAGATATCGCCGGCGGCGATAAGACCTCCTATTGTATATGTAAATTATGTATGCAATAAAGAACATTCATTTCATTTCATTTCATTTCATTTGGTTGATCTGTCTAATATCAGCATTCCTTGTATAGAGCTTACATTCCTTTCGCCAGAGTCACTCTGTCAGACCTATCTCAATTAGGGTGACCATTAAGATCTTTTTAATTATATTCAATAGGCAAGCTGTGTTTTTGCCAAAGAAATGCTTTTCTGTTTTCTTCGGTTTCTGCATCACAACTTAGGATTAGTAGACATTAATTTAGTATTGACATTACTCGTATGGAGTTAATGTCCAATTTTATCTAGGTAGTAGTATAATGAATGGATAGTATTGATTATCAAGACTCGTTACTCAAAAATATATAGAAATCGATAAACGACTGGCAAGTTTTGTTCTACATTTATTTTATGCATCTAATAGGCCGGCTTTCTTGTACATTTCAACAGATGATTAATAATAATTATTCATTGCTGCGCGACGCTTAGTTATCATCAGTCAGTCATTTTAGCCACTTGAGACGAGATTTCGAGTGACGCAATACAGCAACGCATACTTGTATACTCAACTAACACCACAGTCTACCTTGAGCCCCATTCAAGTGGTATTCTTTAAAAAATTTCGAGATTACCGATTATTAATTATTATAATGCGTATCGAAGTCATAATTACTCGTATTTAAGAAGTGAATGTGTAAAATGGAGTTAGTAATTCTGACAACACAGAAGTTTTAATAGAAGGACCAGTTGCGTTCCTGTTTGGCTGTTTGTCACTCGCTTTCTACGTACTCTATGTAGAATAAGATGAAATTTGTTTTCTAGATTTAGATATAGGTAGTTTGTAACTACTCATGGCAGGTTTCTATATATAACCAGTCATTAAACTCGACTTTCCACTATTCATTTGTTAAAAGGACCAAATTAATGTTAGTCATTGATTGAACATAGATATGTGGATAATAAAATTGTGTTTGAACTGTGTTGTCTTCGATTAAATATATATTAATTAAAATTTACCTGACTAAAACTTAACATAAAATCTAATACAAATAATGTCAATTTTCAATCAATGTTAATTAAGGTAAAATAAGGTAAATAAAAACAACTTTAATCAAGCAAATAACTATTTTTAAGAATTTAGTAGGCAAGTTAGAAGATGTACGTGGTTTTTTAAATTTATTTTTTATTGCAGGGGTTCAGCAGACAGGCAGACGGCCCACTTGATGGAAAGCGGTTACCATCGCCTATGGATAATTTGCAACACCGAAGGTGCTACAAATGCGCTGCTGCTCTCTTAAGGGAGACTGGAACCTGGTCACTAATGCCGGAACACAAGTCAAGGTTGTTATGGCGACATACTTTAGACCAGGGGTGGTAGCTATCCAGTCGGGCAAATTACCACCTGGCTGTGGGTTGTTTGGTCGCCTATTACGACAGGCCGCCCGGCCGCAGGAAATTGTATTCTTTCTCCGTTCCTGCACGGATAAAAAGTGGTGGTGGTGGTCGTGGTAGTCCAAGCGCATTAAAACTGCCCGAAAAGAGGAAAACCGCTCGTAGTGTTCAACTTCATATTTAAAAACAATGAGCGTTTTTCCTCATTCCTTGTTCATACACTGAAAAATATTCAACCCTCTGTTACATGTATGATGGTCTCAAGTAATTAATCATTACATTTTTCACGATTTCAATAGAGCAGTATGTAGAGGCATGTGCCTTCGAAATCCCGACTAAATATCATAATCATATAGATCCAGTGGTTTCTGCGAATAATCACTGTCCCTTACAGAGACAGACGGGCGGATATAAATATTTATAAGGACGGATATAAAATGGTCCTTTCATAATTGTAGTATCAGCCCGTAAATGTCCCACTGCTGGGATTGGGCCTCCCATTATAGGGGGAGTGGACAGTATACCCGCCATGATTGTCCAAGGCGGCTTGACAGGTTTGATACATTGGTTATCTCGAAGTGCAGGTTGTATCACGATGTTTTCCTTCACCGTTGTTAGCACGTGGCATTTATAACAACATGCACATTAGATAAGAAAACTAACTAAGTGGTGTATGCGATCGGGCCAGGATCGAACCCGCGCCCTTCGAGTTATGGACGCGTGCGTTAGCCATTACGCATCCATGACAAAATAAAATTGTTACGGAAGCGTAAAATCTACTTACCTACGCCAAATTTAAATAGCAAATGATAAAGTACGTATTGTGTAATCAATACATGTTTAAATATTTAATACGGCCATGTGCGTGTTAGTACACGAATAATGAAGGGATCCGTAGAGGTGTGTATACTGTTTTAGTCCTTGGACTGCAAAACCATAAAATAGATTTTTATAGAACATACTCTATGTCTTCTACTAAGACAGTTCTCTGACCTAACGCATATCAATCTATTGTTTGCAATTACCACATGCAAGAATCCATCGTAAAGAGGTAAAAGAAAACATCGTTATGAAAACTGCATATCGAAAAAAACCAATGTATGAAACCCACAATCAACATATCGTTGCACAATCCTGTACTGAAATATAGCAAAAAAACTAAAGCTTAAAAGCGCCCATCATGCATGTAATAGGTATACTATAGATACCTGTAGGTCTTTTTTTCCAACTTAGTATCTATGTACAGTCGTGGAACAACAATGTTCTTTACCTTACTGTCGACTTTTGCTTGCACGAGTACAAGAAACTGTACTGCCAGCGTTTTAATAAATGTTACATTTATAAAATACAGAAACGTGAGAAAAGAAAATTGCAATGTTAGCAATGACAGACTCTGAGATTAACAATGAAAAGCAAAGAGGATAAAATCACTGCGCTTAACATAAATATTAAAACCAGTAAAAAGGTTTTACATCTCTAAATAATCTTTTTAGACAAGATGGAAAGTCGAACGTCGATGTAAGTAATTTTAAACTTTATTGTCAAACAATTAAATATGTTTTTGTGGAATAGTCTGTTATGTGACTTATTTTGGAAAGGTGATATGTGCCAGCCGAACGTTAAATAAATCAACTTGAAAACTGGCGAACATTTTCATACCACTACAGTACATAGTTTTGCAGGAGGTATTTCAGTCAAATTTTAGAAATTTTTGAAAATATTTTTAATTACTTTTCATTTAAGTCAATTCAAGTTCTAAACTACGATGGAGAAAGGTTTGAAAAAATTCAAGATATACTATTTTGTAAAAATACTTTTAATCAAACATCAATCTTAATAAAAAAAAATTATCTTCATAATTTATATCAAAGTTGATTTGACTCAAACATGTTGAGTCGATTTTGAGATATGAGGTTTTTTCTATCAGTTTCTTTAAATATTTGATCGCTGCGTTCATAAAAATAAGATAACTTTTACATGTTTTAGGTAAAAAATGCCAGATTATCTTGGAATACAAAGTAAAGCTCTACATATAATAATTGAATTTATATACAAAAAAAAATGTATGTTTGTCTATCAGTCTGTTTATTAATCTGTCGGAAAGTTTCTCTCGAATAGGCTCCATTACGACCGTGAAGAATATAAAGAAATGACAAGCACAGGCAATGCTAACATTAGACGGATCAACCAAATTAAATCAATTTGTTTGAAAGACGCAGAACTGAAAAGACACAATTAAAAAGAGACAATGATTAATTCATTCAAATTGGAAGACACATATGAGCCGTTTAATATCAGCTCAATTAAAATAAGCTTTTTTAAATACAAGCTTTTGAGATCCTGGATATCATGTAGCAGTAAAATGAGCCCAAACGCGACGGGTCTATCTTGTTTAGTACGGGAGTTCCTATGGCCACCAGATCAGCTCCATGGTACCATATTATTGCATAGTCAGGCGATATACATATGCGTGCAAAAGTTCAGCTTAATCGGAAACCGAGAAGTTGGTTAAATTTAACTTGCAAGATTCCACCCGAACTTACATACATATACTTATATATATTTTAAAATATATTTTAAGTTTCATTGCCTCTTTTATTTTTAAAATATATCAAATATGCATAACTTAATAACGATTTATGTTTAAACTTTTCGATTATATATCAATTTTAAGGTCGCGTCACAAAAAAGTGTTGACAAACAACCTTGTCATGTGTTACGTTTCTAAAAAATACGCTAATCACGGTGTTTTGGTTTGATATAAATTATTTTGCTACTATTACAAAGTTAGTTCGTCAGTATTTATATGGAACTTCAAATGGGGTTTCTTAGAACGGCAGAACTATAGTTTATAATTTAATGTATAAGGTAATAAATCAATGTAAATAATAATAAAAATATTGTGCAAAGTGCGCGCTGAATTAGGCACACAGTAGCTTCTGTACAAGCGATAAATGTCCACTGTTTTATGCTTGTCAGATGAAAAGCTAAAATAAATCTGATAAGTGCATGATAATCCAGAAACTATGAAGGGTTCCGTACTAAGAAAAAAGCATCCACTCTTTTGGTCATTTGGGTACGTCATCATCGGACAAAAAATTGAAAATACCAAAAATTATCTACTAACAGATTTAACGGATTGTTCGAACCAATTTTCCTTGAAAATATTTTTATTTACAAATAAGATTCTATAAACTGTGTTTACTTTTTATATTACAGATATTATTAGCTTTAGAGTTTGCCGTCTGACTTCCTAAATCCAAATTTAAGGGAAAGAGGAAAGACGTTGCTTGGGGAAACGGGCAAATGAGAAGGACACGCGTAGAGATGAGAAGAGCATAGGAAGGAGAATGACAAGAGGAGAAGGAGAAATTGATAGAATGAAAGTATGACTATATCAGCGGTAGCTTTATTCAAGTATCTGGCAGATGTTTACAAACACCTAGAGGTCACGACTCCAGCAAGATCTGGGATAGTTTCCTCTACTCTAGGTTGTACAAACTATATTAAACTTTTAATCGAGGACTTTTCAGTTATTTATATTTTTTTTTTTATAAACCTCCATCACAGGATACGAAATTAGAGTGAAAATCCATACTAATAGGCACGTAAATACAAAAGTGAGTGTTTGGATGTGTGTTTATTAATTTATAGGTAAAACTTTGGAAATGAACCGATTATTATGATTTTCAGTATATAAAGTATTTTTGATTAATAAGCCTCTGAAGTTAACGCAAGCGAAGCTGAATTATTTACTATAGACATAAAATAAAACTTAAGATTACAGATCTAATAACAGAATCAGTACAAAGTAAAAAAACTAAATTTGAGAACTGGATATACTCAAGATTAATAAGAATTTTAAAAATGCAAATAATTTATGTAAGTATATATGCTAAATCACAAGGCTTTTTGTGACAAATAGCTCAATACCTATTAGTGGTCAAAACAGTTAATTACCATATGCCTTTTTTTAGCCAGGGGAAATCTGTTTGAGGACTAAGCAGCTAGAGGAACCGAAGCCTGGGGCGATAATTCGCGACCTAGTGGGGGATTTGCCAGATCGAGGGTGGCATTAGCGTGCCCAGTCAGAACTGGTGCCACGCTATTGCCACTCCCTAGTTAGTAGTTACTATATGCCTAGTTCAACCGCACATTTTGCACAATTATTGTTTGAGTTAGGTACATTTTTCTGTCATGGATTTATCGACTTTGACTCTTGTATCTGCCGTCAGTCATTTTGCATACCTAATCGTTAAGTTCCTGTTTTCTTTCATTTTTAAATTTATTTTGATAGTATTTTTTTGTAATGTATCCTAACTTTATTTTCCCTTCTGTAACCTGGTTCAACATTTTATATCTTGTTAGGTACGATACTGACAATCATTAAATATTGATTACTTACCATGTTCATTGGCGACTGCGTATTGATAGTTGGGTATGAGATCAGGCGGATCATGATGCGGCGGCGGCGACGAGGGGGGCGGCCGGTATCCCGGATCCATGGACCCGTAGGGCAGCGGCCAATCGCGCTCACCCATAGCACCATACGTGCAATACTCTCCTCCGTAAACTAGCTGCTGACTTGCACTGCCAGTATGGGAATACGCGCACGCACCGTAGTCTATAGACGGAGCACTACTTGACCCCGCACCGCTACCACTTGCCAGCTCGTAACCGGTAGGCTGCGACGGTGGCAGGGCTGGTACTCCACCTCCACAAAGGTACCCTCCACTTCCATATTGAGGTTTCAGCGCCTGGCACTTGCGCCGAAAACCCCTAGGGCGACGTCTAAACGACCCCTCTTCGAACATGAATTCAGACGAAGGATCTATCGTCCAGTAGTGCCCTTTGCCTGGCCGTCCTAGTCCTTTCGGTAGTTTGACAAAGCATTCGTTCAAGCTCAAATTGTGCCTTACGGAATTCTTCCACCCCTGATACGAACTACGAAAGAAAGGGAACTGTTGCTGGAGGAACGCGTATATTTCGCTCAGTGTCAGCCTTTTGTTCGGTGAGTGGCGTATCGCCATCACGATGAGAGCGATGTACGAAAACGGTGGTTTCTCTTGGCGGCGCGTGGCTGGCGCACGGCGCGCCGCCTCTTCAGTCGTTTGCTCCTCGGTCTTCATGCGTGCAGAGGTGCACGTTGCGCGTGCGCGTCGGAGCGCGTGCTGGAGACAAGTGCGCGCACGCCGCCGCCCACTGCTCGCACCAGCGCCAACCTCGGCCGCCCACCGGCGCCCCTCTCCGCGCCCCACGCCACCGGCACACCCACGTCCGCCTCTCTACACTCATGCTTATTGGCAAACCGACACACGCGCCAAAGCTAATGATGACGACCATGTGCAAAAGTGATCATAAGTGGATATTAGGGTAGCGAATTGTGAAAGTAAATCCCAATATAAGAGCAATTTAACTGAATTCTTCAAATCTGAACTTGATAACTTCATACTTACTATCTACACAGTTAAAGGCAAGACCGTAACGCTTATGGACTATAGATGCAGTTGTAAGCTTGTCTTTTACCTATTACCACCAAAACAAGTGAGAATCCTACAGAGTAGATAATAAGCGAAATTTAATACAAAGGACTATTAAGATATTTTTAAAAGTTTGTGTAACGTGCGGGGTCGTTGCACTCGCGGATCCCCCAGCCTGTATCATCCACAGACTCATATAAGCACCCAAACAGCGGAAAACCCGCTTAGACAATAATATTTACCCATCGCAAGGACGCCTGTCGAACGCCCGCTCTTGACCTAGCACAATTAAACCAAACATTTTACTAGAACTATAAAACAGTTATACGACGTACACCAAATATTTACCATAAAGCGTAAACCAAAAGTTTTGCATTAAACTTGCCGGATTTATTTACTCAGTCGTGTAAACGAAAAATTTTAAACAATAATCAACCTTATGCTTCAGTGATAAGGTTTCTTTCAGTATTTATGAGATTGATGATCTACAACGCTTGCTAGTTCCTCATACTAGCAAAGCCAGTGTGAAGGAAGTCATTGGAGGTAATAAACATATTTTACCAAGATGAGCTTTAACAATTTTTATCTCAAGGTGCACTATTGCTAGTAGGCAAGTGTAAGTTATTATAACAACATTCGGTAATGGGATCAACGAGCGAAAAACAAAGCCAGGATATTTCAAAATTGCATTTGGGATAACTGTACGGCTTACGATGCTTGTAGTGTACGACAGGGTAAATCATGGTAGCGTATCGTATAGTGGCTAAAGCACCTGAGTCTAATTCCAATGAAGTGGATTCGAATCCTGTTTGGAGAATCATCTACGTTTAGGCAAGTTTGCAGACCGTGGCAGTTCTGCTGGCAGTGAAGAAAGAAAACGTTAGGAAACATGCAAATCGAGATATCTAATATATGAAACACCCCAAACTGCCTTACGTAAAAGTGGCGGCACTGGTGGGTATTCAGTCCATTCCCTTAAGGAAACTGGAATGTTGTAGACTTACTGTATGTAAGGTATTATAAGTATTATTTACACTTTCTATTATACATTGACAACGTATTTATTTAACTTTAAGATTTTCTTTAGGTAAATAACATTCACAAGAAAATCACAGGAAAATGACATAAATTTCGCATGTCTAGACCGGCATAGTTTTATAACATCATCTGTGGTTGCACAAGGTAATAAAGTGACGTTGCGTGTCATCATAATAAATAAATATATCGGTTAAATACCGATTGGCTATAAATACTGTGGCAGTGTTCGCAGCGCGCCATGACGATGCGTGCGCGCCGCCGGTTGCTGATCTTTGCTGTAAACACCCGTCGCTACATAGTAAACATTAATACTATCACTATTGTAAAAGCAGATAGGTAAACGGGTCTAAAACGTATCAGGTTATGACGTGAAAAGATATTTGTCTACACGCTTACCTACCTAATATTTTTCAAGGTTCACTTCTTCAAACCTCGAGTTTCTATTAACCATTTTTGCTTATTTTAAACATATATGAGGAGTTTACTGATATTGCTATTATTAATTTTTTCATATATTTCCGCTAACGAAAGGGCGGCATAATTAACTCATTCCGCCTATATCAGGTAGGGACCTATTTATGTAAAATTTAATGACAATAAAACACAACTCAACTTGGCATCTTGAATATTTTAATACCTAATAATCGACATCGTCGATATCGTCTCGTACAGGTGCAGAAGCAGTCTTAATAATTCTATTCTATAATAACACTGCTCTGTATCAGAGCTGAAGAAAAAATAATAGGTAGCAAAACGGGTATCATGTTTTTCATCATAGATATAGTCCCGACTCACGATCCCTGAGGATCATCAATTTCAAAGTACGACAGGCACGTGTGGATGACACACAGCATACCAAATATATAAGATAGGTACTTCGGAATTAAAATCTACTCTTCTCTTTCTGGCTCGATGTAACGAAATAAAGCTGAGTTAAAAGGAAGATGCGCTCGATCGCAATGGCCAGATAGGCTCCGCCCACAACATGGCGCGCGCGGTGCGCCTGCGCCGCGTCGTCGTCGACGCGCCGCACCGCACCGCACTGCTCATGTACCCTCCATTCATCACCTTTTACGAGCTAGCGTTGTTTGCTTTGAGGTTTTTACGGTTTCGCCTTAATTTTTCGTGTGCAATTAGACATTTTATAGCTTACACTTTAATTGATTTCCAGCCATTATTTTTAACCAAAAAAATCGCATTCTTATTCATTCAACATACGTTAAACATATTTACATAGGACATAAAGATGCTTTACGGCCATGTACATTTTTTCGGCTTCCTATAATTATAATTGTCAGAATATATTAAATGTTATTTTAAATATAATTATTATTTTATTGAGCTGGTTACACCGGAGCACTCTACTAGACAATTTAAGTCTACTTTTAAATAAAATTATAACTTATGGACGTCTATCTTTCTATACAAATACACTTGAAGTAAAAAATGAACATACTTATGTCTTAATTTTGTTCATATATTTCTGCCCACGTTTGGAAATTTCTTAATGTAATAAAATCACTAGATGATCGTATTAAAGCTGTTTCAATTATGAGTTCTTGGATCCAAGCTTCCCTACCCATTTGACATGAGGGTTTAGGTATTTACAAAATCTGTAGTGCTGCGCAGCTTTTTATTCAGCTTAAAGTACTTACTACCACACGTAGGACAGAAATAGCCTATACAGAATACCATTGTCCTTGCCCTTGTAGTGTTGGAGAGGATGACGCTACGCCTTAAACGACGTACCGGCTCTACAGCCGGTGATGGTGAGCGTCAAGCCTCCGAATTCCTGAAGCCGCAGAATCACTTAGGAGACACATAAAACTTTTAATGAGAGTTATATGTTTGAGCCCTTTGCTATTTGTTTGTGCTTTGCTGTGGGATCTGAGGTGATCAGAATGCTGGTATCTGCCTCGGACAACGAATCAGTATAGTAACCCAGAGAAGTAACGTAGCCAGCCTTCCGAGCACTTTACCTATTGAAGACAGTGATGATTTAGGCTCAATATTATAGTTATAGTCTTAACGGATTATACCACCAGCCCGCCGATCATCACCTGAAGAGTCAATGAGTCGTTTTGATACATTTTGGAATTTTACTATCTATCATAAGATTGAAGTGTCTGTTGTCAGCGTTTCCAAATTGAGTTTTGGCAATTTTCCCTGAATTTCTTATGTCAGAAGTAACATGACATTCAGACCGTAGTCATTGTTGAATATATTTAAGTGCTTGGCTCATCAAATGTTTGAAACATCCCAGATACAAAATTGTTACTCAAAACTAAAATTTTTGGAGAAAAATTCCCTGATTCGGCCTGTCTGTAATTTCTAAATAAATGCCAGAATTTAAAGGAATACTGCTCATTAAACGATGTCTTATCAAAAATGACAGCTTAGAATTTGTCTATCACTCTGTCTAATAGTTTGGCTCGAATTAACTAGAAATAATTTAACGGATTTCAATGAAAATTTTAAGCATTAAAATAATTATTATTTCTTATTTTCTGATGTCTCATTTTGATATCTTCTAGGATTTGAGAGATATAAATCAATAAGTTGCCAGACACACGCATTGCATATCTCCAAGTTAAGCAATTTATGCATGTGTTATGGGTAATAGATAGGAAATGGACCATTCTGGGGCCGATCCCACACATCCAGACCATAGTTAATAACGAAAAATGCGTTTACGGAATTTAGCCTGCTAATCCAGACCTATGCGCTGCATTGAGGTAAGCGGGTAAAGGGAGCCCACTCAACCACAGCGGCCATCTAATATAATACCTAGAATATCTAGTATAGATTTATCCGTGCAAGAACGGAGAAAGAATACAATTTCCTGCGACCGGGCGGTCTGTCGTAAGAGGCGACAAAACAACCCATAGCCCGGTGGTAGGGCATTTGCCCGAATGGATGGCTACCACCCCTGGTCTAAAGTATGTCGCCATAACAACTTTGAGTTCTGTTCTGGCGTTAGTCACCAGCTTCCAGTGACCCTTAAGATAGCAGCATCGCATTTGTAGCACCTTTGGTGTTACAAATGTCCATAGGCGATAGTAACCGCTTTCCATCAAGTGGGCCATCTGCCTGTCTGCTGGATTCCTGCAAAAAAAATTACATATATAAATATAACATAATACAATAACATGAAACCTCGGTAATGAGAAGCAGCTCTACATCATCAACTCATGATCGGGCTATATACTTTACTAGCTTCTGCCCGCGACTTCGTCCGCGTGGAATAGTTAAAAAAAGTAAATTATAATAAACCCCCCATTTTGAAACATTCTTCATTGGTAATCCACTCCTATTGGTCTTAGCGTGATGACATATAGCCTATAGCCTTCCTCGATAAATGGGCTATCTAACACTGAAAGAATTTTTCAAATCAGACCAGTAGTTCCTGACATTAGCGCGTTCAAACAAACAAACTCTTCAGCTTTATATACCTATTAGTATAGTATGACCCTACTCCACCTGCGTTAGTGTTAGTAACTTTGACCAAATGAGACTTATAGCGTTAAAAAATAACGCGTTAACGATAAGCTACATTAGTGTATATACATGAGTTGTCGGAATTAAGCCCTTGTCTACATATGCGTGACTTAATCATTAAGACTAACAATATCCTAAGTCTAGCAGGAATATAACACATACATTGTAGTCAATTTATTACAAATATTTACCGCATGACTTATAGACGCGGTTTCTCTTTAGAACTGAAATTTGTCACAAAACACCTTAGTACTTCCTCTTTAAATGATTAAATGCAAAATCAAGCCCAGACGATAAACAAGTCCGTTGTTTCATCATAACTCTAATTAGCTTTCCTTTCAACACTGTAACTTATTGTTTTAAATTGGTAAAGTTTAAACAAAGAGAATTAATCAAGGTGTTTACGAGTTCCATGTAATATACTCTGTTGGTTACTTAGGTAATAGAATTTTCCATAAGGCGTCACTAAGCCAACCTAATTAAAAAGTCAGAAGTGGGTACACTTTTACATTTTCAGAATCACGTGTTGAGGAAAAAAGCGGACACGACGCGACCCCACAAAATATTAAATTTCCACTAAAGCCGAAAAGCCCTTTGTGATAAACTTTCTTAATTATTAAATCCACAAATACTGTTTTTAACCGGTCACCTGAAAGCCAAAACAAAATGTTATTCTTTAGCAGTTTATGTAAGTATTTCTCTTATACACTTTCAACATCACTTAGTGATGTTCAAAGTATGAATATTTGTAAAAAGTAATCTTTACAAATACTCATCGTAATAAATACTAAACAGTTATATCAACCCAGGCACATTTTACTATATACTTACAAAACGTCAGCGTCGCAGCCTCATACATAGGTTTTGTATGTATGTTTATACTTATGACATCATAAGTAAGTATTATAAATAATAGAAGTCAAAAAGCACAATCATTACCTATTGCAATTGAAATTATTTCTATCGTCTATCATATCTTAAAAGTATAATAATATGTTATTTTAACGTGTATTCTTTTCTATTAAAACAATTTTAGAATTTATTGTACCGGAAAAGTAAATTATAGTAAAGGAAAGTTTGCTAAAAGAATACTGAACAATTGTTTTGTCGTGTATCCTAATTGAGATTGTTTAATTATAATTCCTATATTATACATACATACATACATAACTTCACGCCATTTCCCTTGCGGGGTAGGCACGAACAACAGAGCGCCATTTAGGCCCATTCTTACACACCTCACTTGCTTCTTTGACATTCATAACTCTTGTCCTATATTATATATTGTATTATTACCTTAAAAAAATTATCTCCAATGGAAGTTGGTTTGAATCTCAGACAGCTCAACGGATATTGTAGAAACCTTTGATTTTGAAATGTTAACTTAAAAGTTAGAGGAGGTGAGGACATAAAATTTCACAAGATTGGTAGTTAAGATCTCGTCCCATGTATTGACTTAATTGATTCGAACTACTTACCTTAAAAAAAAAATAGTATTCAATCAATATTTTACTGTTTAATAAATTGTAAAGTTTTAAATAAATGAATTGAATAAAAAAGTAATTATGGAATGTTATTGTTGACGATGACGACGACAATGAATTGTGTGAAACTCACCGACCCGTCTAGGCAAGTGATAAGAATATTTATAATTTGCTAAGTCTCGTAGATGAAACAAAAGTGACCGTTAAACGCTTGAAAGATCCCGGTAAGTGAGAGCCGGCTGCAACAAAAACCGGGTGGAAAAAAAAAATGAAACCGGGCTACAGGCATGCGCAACGCAGCCTGGAATCCAGGTCTCCAGGGGGTAGCGGGAATCGGACAACAAGGATGAAGAACGCAACCTGAAGCCCGGAACCCGTGAGGTAATTCTTACACTCCTGCGACCTGACTGCCGAGGTCTTGAACCCATCGAGCTATCTGACCGAGTTATCCCTTAAGTTAATGACGTTAAATATCTAGATGTAGCCCTACACAGAGGCTTGTACTTTCACAAGCACATCAGAGCCGTCACGAACCGAGCACACTGGCTCCTAGGCTGTCTCTGTCCCATGACATACAAGAAGAGTAAGATGAGCCTTAGAAAAAAGGTGACTCTCTACAAAACTTCTATCCGCCCCGTCATGACGTAATCGAGTGTAGTCTTAGCCCGTGCCAGCGGTTCTAACATCTGGAAACTTCAAAGAGTCCAGAATAGATTTATGCGCACTACATTCTACTCCCCGCTCTATATGCGGAACGCCAACCTGCATCGCGACCTGGAGCTTTCCTCCATTAAAAACTGCTTAATCTCTCTCTCGCGATTTCTTTGACTTAACTCCCTATCACCCGAACCTTCTGGTGGAGTGGTGATAGAAACGGTCAATAATAGACCCACATAGAATGCTCCCACGAACCGACGTTAACCTCGCAATGTCATCATCATTGATGCACCAAACGAAATCACCAAATTCCTCGCGAACCCTTGAGGCTCACAACATCAATCGAGCATAACAGACGCAGACTGAATAGACGTCGGAGAGGCTGAATAGACGCCGGCCCACCCACACAACGTTAAATCCACCAATCACTCTTACTCATCACAGACACATATTAGCCACACAATATTAACTTAGGCCTGGTGCTGGACAGTTTCTTCCGTCGCTTCTTCTCTACCAGCAATAACACATTGCGAAGCGGTAGTAAGGATAGACTAGAATCGGCTCTGCTAGCGGAGTCGATAACTCATACCTACTAATTCACTTCAGTCTGTTGGCTTAGCTCATTCTGTCTTTTATGGCTTAATCCGATAGTCATCCCCCCCCCCCCCGCGTAGTGGTCGAGCCGAGGTCGAACTCCATAGGAAGTGCCTCCTAGAGTGCTCTGCTTCCAGGCTGAACGTCTCCGCTCCTACGAAATAGAGAAGCCCACCAAGCCCGGTAACGCTGAAACAGCCATCTTCGGCTATTAAGCTGGATCCTGTACGAAAAAAGGCCATTCGTAGCTCGTAACAAGCAATAGTTCTTGCAAAGCAGCCAATAAATTTAAGAAGCAATAGAAAACGGTGAAAGAAGCTCTCTCCCGACGACGCCAACGAAGTTGCAAACCTCCCCCTGTGGTATCATTCTTCGTAGTTTTATTTTGGAGCCCCAGTTCGGACCAGCGAAACGATCTACAGTCTACTCGTGTCTCCAACAATTATGTATTTTGAATGATGATTACATGTGTATTGTGTTTGTGTAGGTCAAGTAGCAAAAAAGTTTCAAAGATCAAAATAAAGATATTAATGGTATTATAGTGTTCACTAAGAAGTCGGTAATAATAACAAAAGCTCATAATAATTTAGACAGATCAACCAAATTGAACCAATTTAATTGATATGCACAGAACTGAAAGGACATTGTTTAAGAGTCAGTGAACGGCTACCTGTATGTATTTGACCAGACCTGAGTTTTTGGACATTGAAGCCCCTATACCTACCATGCATGAGGTGAAGACTCACTAAGCTCTAAGTGGTGAACGCGACGAGCGCTCAGGCAAGACAGGTATCGATTTTTGACGAATCTTAAATCCATTTGACCACGTCTGCCGTTTTGAAGTTTGAAAATATATGATTATTCTTATCGGAAAATAAGAATGGCAGACCATTATCACGCGGTTTACTTTGTGGCAGACAATTTAGAAAATGATAAAAAAAAAATTTTTGAAAGTAATTGACCAGATCTGCCATTGATATATTTTATTTATGATAGTCTTAAAAACTTATATATATACATTATATTGATCATGGCAGACGTCTACATTGCGTACACACATCAATAAATAATAAAATCTTAGCTACTACCCAGTCAGATGTATATGTTTTCCGTTCGCTGTTTTACATCAATATAATTTACTTGCGAATTGCGATTAACTTTATCACTGTATTTACAGAAATTAATATTTTTTTAGATTCTATATACCAAACTTTATTATTTAGATAATACGAAGTGATTTTTTTATGGAAGAATCATAAAAAGAATTAAATTCCTTATTTTTATTTTTTGCTTTTTATTTCGTCAAGACAAAATTTAAGTGTTGAATGAGTTAAAAAATATATCATGCATGCATTATAATATATATATATATATATATATATATATATATATATATATATATATATATATATATATATATATATATATATATATATATATATATATATATATATATATATATATCTATATGTGTGTGTATGTATGTATATATATATATATATACGTTTATTTATGAATTTATTTATTATAAGACACTAAAGCCATAAAGTGGGGATTGTAGAACATACCTCTTTTCCTATATAGTTCTTATCAAACTTCTTCCATTCAAAGATTGTCTGGAAGAAATCAGTAATATTGATAAGAATGGCTACTGCAAAGCGAATTGTCATTTTTGTTTACTGTTGGCCGGTTCCTAAATCTTAATATTCATTCACTGGCCTTATCACGAGTTGATTACATGTATAGCTTAGATCAAATTTTAACTAGTACCTAGTAAGACCAATATACAGTTATAAGATATTGGACTAATTAACTAAACAAATTGAAAAAAATTAGTTGAACGGCACAGAATTGAAAAGACACAATAGTAGTCAATGCCATTGAATGGTTTACGTTTATATGGATCACTTTGGTTGATTCTTTCAAATTGTAGAACAGAGAAATGAACTGTCTAATAACGGCTAGATTTTGCTGCATCTAAATGCAAAAGTGCATACAAATTTGACTAAAAACGTCACTATGATTTTGGGTTCGCACTAAGACTTTATAAGTTGAAAGCGTTTGTTTTTTATAAATACGTCATTGCATTCTGCTCTCCTAGTACCACAGTCTAGGAATGGCGCGCTATGTTCAGATATCATCAATATACCTAGATTTCACATGCATCCCCGCAGCCTCTACGGTGGCGCGTAATGTATCCGGTATACATGAAAATAAGGAAGTAGAGATGATTTTAAACTTGTATGTGACGTAGATTTCAGGTTTAAAAACATCCTCTCGCCACCCCTACGGCATCTGAAAATTTATCCAGTATACATAGAAATAAGGAAGTAGACGTCTAAACTTGCATGTGACATAGATTTCATGCATAAATGCATCCCCCGCCGTGTCTACTGTGGATGCAGCGGGTTATATCCGGTTTACATAAAAATAAGGAAGTATACTTAAATTTTAAACTTGTATGTAATGTACTACTACATTTCATGTATACATGCAACCCCCGCCGCCTCTCCGGCTCGGACGGCGGGATATATCCGGTGTACATAAAAATAAGGAAGTTGCCATCGTTTTAAAATTCTATTTATTAATAAAACTACGTTTCAACGGTTTTAAGCGCGGTAATTTTATTTGATTTTGGTTTTCCGACGAAAATCAAATAAAGTTACCGCGCTTAAAACCGTTAAAACGTAGTTTTATTATGTATACAAGTCGCGAAAACTTAAGAAAATATTCTATTTATTACTATAAAAAATGTTCTCCACCGGTATTTAGTTTGGATAAAAACTTTTAGATTTGAAGTTGCTTTATATGAAAATAATAAAACAAAGCCAATACAATCAATGTTTTCTTAGAATTACATAATGTTTATATCAGTATATACGTTATGACTGCTAAAAACCAAGTCACAGACAAAATACATGATCCTGATGCGTTTATATAATTAATTAATAATTAGTAAGTATCTATATACCTACTAATAATTAATTCAATTAATTCAAAACCACCTTTTTCCCTTATTTTGCTACTTGCTTAGTTTGACATTCCTTCACAGAAATTGATCCTTACAAGCGACACTACTGATTTGATATTATTCTGTTAAATCATTCAGTATAATATATACGATGTGTTAATTTCTTCAAAATCAGCCGATTCGATTTTGATTTTGAACAGGGTACAAATTGATATTTCAAACATCATGATAATGATACCACTTTAGTTTAGGTTAAAATTGTCCTCGAGACTCTTATGAGTGTTTTTCGCTATTTCGTGTAAATTGACCCTGAAGGCTCTTTCGAAAAATTCAGCCTGTATATTTCAACTTAAACACTTTATTAGTAAAACTACAATAAAATATTTGAAAGGTGAGAATGATAAATAGTAGTAAATAATAATTATAGGTATATTTATAGTTTAAAATCCAATTTACCGCTGGCAAAAATCATCACCAAGATGTTGATAATTATTTTGCTAAAAAAATATTCGCATACATTTTTGGCTGACAAAATGTAGAGGAATTATAAATGCAATAGCTGACTTTTTGTATGTAATATCATATATCTTTAATATATATAAATTACGTGTCACGTTGTTTGTCCGCGATGGACTCCTAAACTACTTGATCGATTTTTTTTTTTAAATCCGACCGATTGATTTGCTCACCGTGTGCAGTTTGATCCATCTTGAAAGATAGGATAGGTTACATTTGGACCCGGTAGGTGGCGCTGGAATCGGGTTTCAAATTTTATTTCTTCAAGGCAGAACAACGTCTGCCGGGACAGCTAGTAATTATATATGTAGCATATGACGCAAAATTGCAATTCAAATTAAGTGTCAAGTTGCATAAAATATCGATTTGCTTTCACTTTCATCGGATGACGTAGCTGTACAGGATTGGCGCACCTATAAGCCTTAGGTTTTATGAATTCCTATGACATTTTGCTGTCCTAGTAGTTGCCGCCTAAAATTTCGTATAACTAGACTTTCTTTTTGCAGTATATAGGTACAACAGGATGCAGTCCTCTATAACCCGTTTTATTGATGACGCAGGGGAATGTCTTTTCTTGGAACACCGTTCCCGGGCCTAGAGGGAAGCTTGTCGAGGGATGTGTGGGACTCTTGATACCCCATGGCCTCCAAGCGGAGGACAGGGGCGGCCGTCAAACTGCCCATTAAGCCTTACCTGCGCCTCTAGTTCACACGCTTTTACACGGAGCCACAGGAACTACAACAATAGGTACTGCATTTGTGACGCCCCAACCCCAACACTTGCCGATGAACTCAGGGCATTCTGCGGAGGAGGACAGCCTCTTTAAGAACAGGGGGGGGGGGGGGAAGTCCACGAGGCCCCCTGTGCTGGAATCATGGAGAGAGGAGACTTTGGGCATAGCCTTCTGCGGACGGGGTCATCATACGCACTCTTCTATAACCCTGTAATTACTCTTTAGGAATTATTCCTTCAATTTCCTCTATTCCCTCATAACTCCTATCGTATATACCCGAAAGGCTGGCAACGCATTTGTTTCGCCCATGGTATTGCAAACGTCTGTAAGGGACGAAAACTATTTTCCATTAGGTGGGCCGTGTGCGTATGCGTATTAGGCAACTTCGCAATAAAAAAAAGTGAAGACCTTCCCTTGCCGGTAGAGGCTGGATTTGGGAAATGAATGATCAGAATATGTGTTGCCAACATGAGGAGGCGTTATCAATTCACCCAAGTGACATTGATAAAACATTCAACATGTTTTCTGAGACACATTTACACTACAGAATTGATTTGCTCCCATTGCCTGTCAGTGACAATACATGAGTTTGCGACTTTAGCTTATCCATTAATTTTGCATATACATATATCAGTTTCTTCCTCGATTCTCTTACGATCGTGTTCGTTTTAGACTCTATACCTATGTTAAACACCTAACCTAGCTCACTCCGTTGTCTGTTGAGCGACCCTTAAAACTTAACAAAATTTCTACTTAATAAAAATAATATAGAATTTGGAGAAGTGTAAAATTTGAACAATGATTATATACGACTTGCTTTTAGTTTTTTATTTTATTTTAAAATTGCCAAACTTGATATATGTTGTAAAGCATTTCAAAGATGAGTACTAAATATGCATTAAAGCTGGTAAGATGAAACATTGAAAAATACACAAAGGCTATTGGCGACTAGCGCAAAAGGCGCGCGCATAACTGAACGAGCCATAAATTATGTTTTATGACGTGTGGCCATGTGTCTTACGTCTGTCGACGCGATGTCGGGAAGCGTCGAAGAAATCGCGCGACCACCGCACCGGCTCGCCTTTTGCCAACAGTCGTCGTTTTCAAACATGAAACAGAATTCGGCGAAGCAAACTTGATTTACATCAATTTAATTTAACCACATATTGCCTTTAATTCTCGAACACAAAAACGTATTAAAGATCTATATGTATATGCGGTTTGGACTAGTAATTCAAGAATAATGTTTCGTAACATCAATAACAAAACCCTTGAAAGCAAATAAGAACGTAGAGATATAGCCCCGTTTTGTTATTCATACCTAAATGGTTCTAGTATAAATTCTTCCTTTTATATTGTCCCGCTGAAATAGCCATTTTCCAGACTAAAAAGCATCTTATTTACACTAAATCACGCCCGTACTATTACATAAATTGCGAATGATAACTCTGTAATTCGTTACCTTTCGAGACTAAACTGATGAAGAGCTTGATGATTCGCAGTGAAATTGATACTTATCTAGCTATAATTACCTATACCGTTAGCACATTGTGGGTAGATAGATAAACAACTATATAGAAGACATAGGTTTTCTGTAATAGTGTACAATAAAGAGTTATCTAGCCTAAAATATTCTAAGCGATCTCTTCCAGAGGCTGGAATAAAAACAGATTGAATCCATTGATGTAGCAATAATGTTACATCAATGATTGAATCTGTCGAATTTGGTATAGGTAATACATATTATACGATACACAATAATTGCTTTAATTAATGGAAATTGTAAAAATATAACAGAACCTTAAGAACAGACGAGCGTGCATGACAAGAGCTATGAATGTCAAAGAAGCGAGTGAGGTGTGTAAGAACAAGCCTGAATGGCGCTCTCTTGTTTGTGCCTACCCCGCAAGGGAACTGGCGTGAAGCTATGTATGTAGGTATGTAAAAATATACATAGTAGGTCAGAAAACTGCCTAAGTGATGCGTGCTTCCCGCCTAGGACTCGAATTTTGTGTCTGGTAAGGGAGTGCGCTAACCACTAAGCTAGCACGGCTTAGTAGTAAGTAATTAGTAATATATAGCTGGTTTAGACATTGATGTAGCATCTATTATTGCTACATCAATGGGTTTAGAGCGTTGAGATCGTAGTCATCTTTGTCCTTGATTACTGTTTTTAGGGCTGGTTCGACCGGTGTGATAGCACGCTTTCACAGAATATCGGCATGAAACGGTTAACCTTAACCGTATTTCATACGAAGAGTGAGAGTTCCGATGGCCTAATTCCACCTCCTACTATCCCATCCATCCTACTATCATGAAGACTGACATCGCCTTGGTTTCGCCCCTGGTGTTGTACACGTCTTTAGGTGATAGTAACCTTTCCATTAGGGGCGCGTTTCTCTGGTAGCTCACAACGATCAAAATTCTCCTTCAGCCGTCCCACATAGCGAACGCGGTCGTTATGGTCGCCGCGAAATCGTCACTAATGACGTCATAATTGTCGCTCACGCAACGCTCAGGAACTCAGGACGACCCATAGCAAGAGGTGGGTCGAATAATCCATTCCACTTGTATTTACGTTTGTACGCCCACAAACAAGTGGAACGGGATAATCGCGGACGTGAGCGTGGTCGTTGTGAGTCGCATGTGGAACGTGGCTTAGGTGGGCCATTTGAGAATCCTAGATGCAAAATCCTCCCTAGAAATTAAACACAATAGTAAGATCTGTGTTTCCAGAGCGTCTTATCTTATACCAGACATGTTGTAAAACTCTGATTGTGAGCTTTTTTTGTAAGAATACGATGGGGTTTAGTTAGTTTTTTACCCACTGCACATGTGGTGTTAGCCCGTGGAACTCTGTTTACATCCGCCGTCTGAGGGTTAAAATTTACCTATTATTTTTACATTCGTGTAAAGGGATGCGTCCGAAAAAGCATGGGAGGGATCATATGTAACGATGATAAAAATACCACCTCCATAAATGTAAATACACTCGTTATTGTTTATCAATACTTAATAATAACATTTGACTGAAACCAGCAAGTATAGTCTGATTTATATTTGCATTAGTTAGTTAATTCACGAAAATTATTTTTCGTATATATTTTAGAAAAAAATTGCCATTTATTAAAAATAAACTACTTATGATTCAATTTTTGACTGATTCAGTCAAATCTTAATCATTATTAATCAACGAATCTTGTAAGAATAAGGAGCTTATCAGAGTTAGGCTTTGTTTGCATTATAACCACTTCCATGGTAACCAGCACGGAATTGGCGAAGGAAATGGGTAGCGCAAATATGTAAACACAACATCAAAAATTAGCCAAGTATATTTTAGTACACTCATTATCCAGGATTCCAAAAAGAAACTAATATCCATAGTTGGGCTATCTTAAAAGCTACTCAGTGAATCTTCAAATCGGTAATTTTAAATATCATCTAGCCTATCTATTTTGAATTAATATCTACTTCAAATTTTTACCTTTTAATTTTCACCCCATAACTCCATCGCGAGACACGATTTTATTAGCGAATATAATAATAACTATGGACTTGAATAAAAAATTAAAACATTAATTATGAAAAATTGCTGTATAATATATAAAAAGACGGACGAACAATGTAAAATTATAAAGAATTTGTTTTCATCATTTGGCCACAGAGTACTAAAAATTGCATCGACCATTAAACCTGACTAATGCCATTAGCTTTGTATCAACATCGTCTCAATTTGCTTCTACGGCTAGACAAAAGAGTTCTAAAAGTTTCGGGTTCTCTGTACACCTTTTTAAGTCGCCGGCCGATGGTGTTGTTTACATTCGTCGGCTGTTAATGGATTCCAGTCTACAATGTAGGTGATTGGTATATCTTATATCACGGGACTGTTTCAATGATCATTGTGTGCCTGTTTCCTGTTTTGAATGGCCAATGCGATATACTGAGCCTGGGAATAAGAAAGTGCTGAGATTTGTAACCAATTCACAGAATTGGACCCACCAAAATCTTTATGTTTACTTACATGAATGTTAAACAAGCATCTGACTTACATTCTGAGAGATAAGGTATGAACGACTTCTACTGGTTAAATTATACTAAGTTGCAGAGGCAACAGTACCTACCGAGTAGTCATAAGTCAAATCATAAATCAAGTCAAATAAAACCTACTTACCACCAAAGCGTTTTATTTTTTATTTCTAAGTTGACAAACAGGCATACAGTCCAGCTCATGGAAAGGGGTTACCGCCGCCTATAGGCATTTGCAACATCAGGGGCGAAGCTAACGCGTTGCTAGCCTTTGGGATGAGATAAAGAGGATGGCTCGCAAAATTAGCAATCTAAAGTGGCAGTGGGCCGGTCACGTCTGTCGCAGGACCGACGGCCGATGGTGCAAACGAGCTCTCCAGCCCGGTGGACTGATGACCTGCGCAAGGTCCATCCAGTCCTTGCCGGCGGGCAAGGGCTAAAGAAGACGGGAGACCGGGATATGTGGCGCGAACTTGGGGAGGCTAACGTCCAACAGTGGACAGGTATTGGCTGAAGAAGAAACACGATGGGATAGGGGTTGACATAGACGGATCAGACAGGGCGAATGGGACAGATGGGATGAACTACGGGAATGGAATAAGGAGATAGGATAGGAAAAATGGGATAGAGAGAGGGAACGAGCCAACGGAACTCTCATTTAACACGAAACTCAATTAGGTCATGGCTAATCGTTTTACGTCGATATTCTGTGACAATGTGGTTTCACAGCTGTAATCAAGATAACGATTTCACCATAGCTCTACCACGTACGAAGTGTATCTTTAGATGCGCAAAAATCATAAAGGGAAAGGTCAAGTCATATCCACCCTAAAGAACCCATCTAACTTATTTTTAGGGTTCCAATAACTGAAGCTAAAGAGGTCTCTCTCTGATGTAGGTATATCTGTGTACCAAGGCTGACTACTCCACAGATGTTAATGAGTGTGATTTTTAATCTTCAAAAAATAATAGCCAGCACCGCCACGACACACCGGACTCAATGACAATACGTCGAGCTCTTGTCAGCGCCGGCGTGCCACCCGTTCTCGAACGGACTGATCCGCGACAATATCAAGAGACCCGACGGTATGAATTGATTCCCTGGAGTTTGGGAAGACCGCTTGTGTGAGTCGTTACCTGTGTCGACACGCTAGCGCCTTCTATTTCCAGGAGTCCGAAGTCGGGGCCGGTCACACTGCAACTTTTTCCGAATACCTCAAACCTCAAATATGTGACCTTTGAAACGGGGTACATATTTGAGCCGTTTGGGGTGGAGATGGGACCATGAGGGCCAAGAGCCTACACCCTTTTTAGAAATGTTATAAAATTCCTGGTCGAAGCCTCAAGCGACCTCCCTGGTCTGGAGCTTATCTCGCCCAAAGAATTAGTGTCTGCATTCAGCAAGGTAATGCTGCCAGCCTTCTAGGCACACGACCCAGCAACAATGGTCTAATCGATCTGGACCAATTGTAGTTAATAGTTTTTTTTTTTTTTTTATTGCAGGAGATCAGCAGACAGGCAGACGGCCCACTTGATAGAAAGCGGTTACCATCGCCTATGGACATTTGCACCACCAAAGTGTATACTTATACATATATTGTTAAGGAGTTTTTTTTTATTTGTATATATTAATTTTATTTTAATTTGTATATAACTATATAATTTATTTTAAGACTGCCATTTTAATTAATTTTGTATATTTGTGATTTATAGTTAATTTTTAACTTTGTTTATTTAATATAAAACAATTATTTGTAGGATTTATTTGTATATATATATATATATATATATATATATATATATATATATATATATATATACATACATAACTTCACGCCAGTTCCCTTGCGGGGTAGGCACGAACAACAGAGCGCCATTTAGGCTTATTCTTACACACCTCACTTGCTTCTTTGACATTCATAACTCTTGTCATGCACGCTCGTCTGTTCTTAAGGCTCCTGACATCACCTTCTGCTAGTACACGATCAATTTGATCATGGAAGGTGTGTCGTGGCCTTCCACGATTATATATATATATATATATATATATATATATATATATATATATATATATATATATATATATATACTCGTATATATACGTACATACATATGTGTGTGTGTGTGTGTGTGTGTCTGTGTGTGTATGATATATATTTGTCATATGACTGGTCATATTAAAGTGGAAGATTGACGGATACAAATTTAAAGGTAGCCCAAATAAGAGGTCGATGGACTGTGTGTAGGATGACATGATGATTAATGGTGAGACAGAGGACGTATGTTAGAATAGAGGAGTACGGAACGAAAACATATACTGCGCCAACCCCAAAAAATTAGAAGGTGAAAGAAAAGATAGCCTATATGCTATTCTGTTCTATAACCTACATTACTGGAAACTTGTACTGCAATCCGTTCTATAGTTTTTGGGTGAAAGAGTGGCGTCCATCTATCCATTGTCATAAACCTTCTCGTTTATAATATTCATAAGTTTTTGATCACATCACTATATATTGGTTTTAATAGAACTTTATACAACGCAATATGATTAATACCTTAAAGAATATGAGTGCATATAAAAATATAACATGAAACAAAGGGGTCGGCGACTGGGCGCAGTGCACGGTCAGGATGCATCCGTCAGTCATCCCCCTTTGTTATCATGGCGCAGCGTGCGCGGTTCTAACAAAATATACAATATACCAAAATGTAACCGACAGTCGTTGCAGTCGCACAGTTGCCCACACGCACACAATAAAACAGTGTGTTTTGACAAGCACTAGGTATCCAGTGTAAATAATGCTCACACGTGTTAGCCTTAACCGCGTCTATGATTATCAAGCTTCCACAACTCGTTTGTAAAATACAAAATCGCATTAACGGCCGATTTTTCAATCATCAAATAAAAGTTATCAGTCAAATAAATTGTAAGCCGAGCGAATTCAAAAGTGAAACCATTCAAGAGTTTTGTTTATGCTGCTGACATTTTTAATATTCTCATGTTATCTTTTATTCTATGAATAACTTTTGTCTAGTGATTGAAAAATCGGTCCTTAGGAAACAAAACCATTCAACTGATTAGATTTACTGACGGCTTCTGTGGTTGAGTGGGCTAAGTCTTTGCCGGCCAAGCTCAACGGAACGCAGAGGGTCCGGGTTCGACTCTTGCATGGTAAATTTATTATTAAAAAAACTTTCCGTGATTTACTATGGTCTGTCTATGTTTTCTTTTCAACAACTTAACCATTTACTTGGTTCATGAAAGAGGGAACTTGGGATCTAGAAGATGTTAATTAAATGTCCTTAATTTTTCTCCTGAATTACTATTATGTAAAACAGCCAGTCGTGGTAGCGTAATGGCTAGTGCACGCGTCCCAAACTCAGAGGGCGCGGGTTCGATCCTGGCCGGAACGCATGCACCACTTAGTCAGTTTTCTGATCTAATGTGCCTATTGTTACAATTACCACGTGCTAATAACAGTGAAGGAAAACATCGTGATGCAACCTGCACATCGAGATAACCGATGTGTCAAACCTGCCAAGCCGCCTTGGACAAGCGTGGCGGGTATACGTCCGTTCCCCCTATAATGGGAGGCCCAAGCCCAACAGTGGGACATTTATGGGCTTATATTAATATTTATTATAATAAAACAGCCAACTGTTACATAAATACATAGACAAGGAAATACGAAATGGGTGATTTGATAAGAGTGCAATTTTTCCCAAAATGGCCTAAGAACGTATAAAATAAGTGGGGTATAAAGTTAAAAACGGTACATTCCAAAAAACATTTTTAATACTTAAACATTATACTAAGGTCTTTAAATGATTGAAACAAGGAAAATGTGGTGTAATTATGACGTCTGCAAATTTTTATTACAAACTACAACTTGAGATTCAAAGTCGTAAGATACTGGACGCGTAGGTTCTGCTAGTTCTGCTGCGTAGTACAGAGTATCCCCATCTTGCACTGGCTGGAGATTGGCCAAGTTTAAGAATTCCATTTGATTCTCAGATTGAAAGGATTGCGCGTAAACGTCCATTGCCAACGTGCCGTCGCTAACATGCGAACGCATGTGGAAATTCAAATGACTACTTTGTTTAAATCTCCGTCCACAAATGGAACATTCGAAAGGCTGTATGTTTGTATGCGTACGCATATGCTGCCTCAGATGTACTGACTGGGAGAAAGCCTTGCTGCAGATGACACATTTAAACGGTTTCACTTTTGTATGGGTCCGTAGATGTTGATCCAAACCAGCCTTCTGCGTGAAAGCCTTGCTGCAATAATTACAACCAAATGGACGGATACCACTATGCATCCTCATATGTTGCTGCAAGCCGCCTTGTTGAGTGAATCGCTTAGCACATATAATACATTGGTACGGTTTACTTTTCGAATGAAACAATCGATTGTGTTCGTCGTAAGATGTATTATCTAGAAACGTCTGTCCACAAATACGGCAGTAGAACGTGAAGCGGCTGACTTGTAATTGCGCCGCTAATGTATTGTTTTGATAGATATTCTTGTCAAGAATCTTTTCGCACACTTGACATCGGTATGCAGCTTTGCGTCTCTTTGTGTGCTCATCGCGGTAGTGACGTGAATAATCGCAACAATTAAAGAACACTTCGTGGCACTGCATATCGGGACGTTGGATTGTAGGTATTGTACACGTAAACGGTCCCCTGACAAAAATGAAACGTATGTTTTGTTCTTAGCATTCCTAAAGCTTCGTCATCCAGATTATTACCATTCTAAGGTAATTCACGGATTCATCTGAATATTCGTTCGCATAGAGTTCTGTTCACAATTTTATCTTTTTACTTAGGATCATATTATTCTCTATTTTAACAGTGATGTCAAATTATTTCTAAAGCATCAATTACACAGTACCTCATCATAACCATCCTAACGTTAAATCAAAGTTGCGTTGGGATTTTCCTACTTCCCCCAATATTCGACACGTCTTATTGTGAGAGGATTTCCCTACCCTTTTATACTGAGACCTGGCGAAGCTAACTTACCTAAATAACTATGATTGTTCTCCACATTGAATATATACATGTAAAAGTGATTTTGTTTGAATATGTATATTCATTTCCTGACGGATTATCATGAACCTTGGTAGGTATACGTATGTACTACGTACCAATATATAAATTCAGCAACAAAAAAGAAACATAAGATATTTTGTAAGCCAGATTTAGAGCCACCATTTATTATGTAAAAACCAAAAATCAAAACAAAATCATAAGTTTCCAAATTTAATAAAGGATTCCTGACGTGACCATAAAAAGTGCCCGCGCCCTTATTGGGACAACCTAAAATTGTGGTGGTTTATTATAATATGGTGACACCAGTAGTAGTGTGGTTATTCATGATTGTAAATCCCTAGTCAAAATAAGATGGCCTCTTTGGTTCAATGGGCAAACTCTTTGCCGACGTACCTCACTGCGGCGCAGATGCTCCGGGTTTCATGTCTGGCATAGTAGGTACATTTTGTAAACGGACGTTCCTTTATTTATTATGGTCTGGGTGTGTGGAATTGGCCTCAAAATGGTCCGTAGTTTACCCATAACACAGACGTAGGTAACTTTCTTAACTTGGGGGTAAACAACGTATGTTATACAAAAAATAAGCTACATACCTATATATACCCCCCTCTTAAATCAGAGCTCTAATGTTCACAATACAAAGCGGTCTGTATAACTGAAATCAGTTTATACGGCGGTAACTATACCTTTTATTACATGAATCTCGCAGTACAGGCAGATAGCCCACCTGGTGGAAAGCGGTTACCATCGCCTATGTACATTTGTAACACCAAAGGTAAAATTTGTACCAATGTGCTGCCGCCCTAAGGGAGTCTGAAACCTAGCCACTAATTCCGAAACACAACTCAAGGTTGTTATGGCAGCACTCTCGAGTCCAGGGGTGGTAGCCATTCAGACGGGGATGTAGCCTACCACCTGGCTCTGGGTTGTTTGGTCACCTCTTACGACAGGCCACCCGGCCGCAGAAAATTAATTATATTATTTCTTCTTGTACCGACAGAACATACCTCAAATCTACAAACTCTTTTGGCTTAATTTGCGCTCTCTTCATAAGTCTATCGAGTCTTGAACGTTTCATGGCGTTTATATTATCATTACCATCCATTTTAACGATCAAATATGTCGTATCTTCGGTGAAGGTGCGAATCATGATCCCATCTCTTAAAGTGCATTCTTGATTAGGATTCAACGGTATGAATTTAAAACTGCAAACGCTGTTCAAATTCTGTTAAAAGAAATTGTTCAAGAAATAAAATATTAATCTAATGTGATTGATTGACTGGCAATACTACCTGTATTTCTGTGTGTGACAACATTATCTATATATAGTATAAAACAAAGACGCTTTCCGCGTTTGTCCGTTTGTATATCCGCAACTCCTCCAAAACCACGCTACGGATTTTAAACGGTTTTCACCATCAGTTAGATAATTTTTTAATTAATTTCAAGTGGACCTTCAAGACTAAATTCTAAATTACACAATAATACTCAAATGATTTTGATGAAAACTAAAATTGTATCATTAGATTTTTTTAATCAATTACCCCAGTCAGGAATCGAATCCGTTGATTTTGGAAAACACGATGTTATAACCTGTATTATTACACTAATTCATAGTGTAGCTTGTAGACTAATTTCTGTCAAGGAATGTCAAACCTCAAACTAAGGGAAAAGGTTAGTAAACAAAATGTTATTTTTTCTTACATTATTTAAACATTAAATTGCGGCGGTCATTGGACCGCACCTAATTTAATCAATATGGAATGAGGAGGAGTCTTTTTCTACTTTCGTTAGTAACAAAATTCAAAATTTCCAATCAAAGATAGAAAACCTAAAAAGTATAAGTCTACATAGCGCATATTATATTATTCGGTACTGTATTTTTACGCCAAATTTTATATATATTTTGAGATGCTGTCCTATATGGCAAAACCAAAATATTTTAAAAACTTTGGATAATGTTATTCGGTACTCGCTCTCATCGATTTTCAACATTCCTTTTGATGACCGTACATGGACTCAAGCCTCCCTACCAATAAGGTATGGAGGTTTGGGTATACGCAAAATTTCTGCAGTTTCTTTACCCGCCTTTCTGTCCTCAGTGTACAGTACAAAGGACCTCATTGGTGAAATATTAAATCCGTCACTTGGTGACTTTGAGGTCCTGTATTTGACTGAGGCCAGAAATGCCTGGTCTGTGGTCTGCCCATATCAAAATTTACCCATAAATTTAAAGTCACAGAAGCTATGGGACGGCCCGCTTTGCTCATTGGTGCATAAAAATCTTTTGGATACGTGTGCCCATGAGACGGAGCGTGCTCGTCTCCTAGCTGTCTCGCGTTGGGAGTCTGGCTTGTGGCTGCAGGCACTCCCCTCGGCGAATTTGGGCACTTTTCTAGACGATAACGCGTTTAGAATAAGTGCTTGCATTCGCCTAGGGGCGGCCTGTGTTGTTCCACACCGCTGTCAGTGCGGAGATAAGGTCGAACGCCTCGGTCACCATGGGTTATCGTGTAGCAGGAGTGCCGGCAGAATTTCACGTCATGCAACACTTAATGACATAATCCGTCGGGCTCTTGTCACCGCCGGGGTACCTGCCGTCCTAGAACCGAACGGCCTGTGCCGCGACGATGGCAGGAGACCCGATGGTATGTCATTGGTGCCCTGGAAGATGGGTCGCCCCTTAGTATGGGACGCGTCTTGCGTCGATACTTTGGTCATTCGCCCGCTGTCGTTCGTCGCGCGCGCACGTCTCCCGTTCCGCCTCGGCAGTCCGTTATTCGTGTTCGTTGTGTTCGTTCGTTCACCCGGTCGATCTGTATTTTTTCTGTGACAGTGCAGTGAAAAGTGCGTCATCAGGTGGTTTTTCCACCAAATCGTTCGTCCCCCTCAGGGACAATGGACGGCGTGGAGCCCTCCCCATCGTTGCTAGAGGGTTTGCTGTCGTTTTTACGACAGCAATTCCCTCAAGCTCTCGACCAATTTTTGAGGACTCCGGAGTCCCAATCAATGGTGCCCGTTATTTCGGAACTTAATTCCGAGAAACCTGTGTCCCGCGAGTCACACGTGCAAAGGGCCCCCGCGCAGGCCCCCCTCCCCGCACCCGCATCTGCCGCGACCATCGCACCTGCCGCGACTAGCGCACGCCCCGCAACCCCCGCCGCCGCGCTTACCGCGGTCCACCTGCACTCTGCCGTAGCGCCCGCGCCCCCCGCATCCATACCCGCCGCGTTACCAGTGCGCCCGCCGCCCGCACCCCCGCTCAACGATGCCCATCGTGTGGCACCAAAGTCGCGCGCCTCGTTTTCTCGCGGTTCCGCATCGACAAAACCGCGTTCGAGCTCTGCGAGTTCGACGACATCGCGTTCACGTTCGCCCATCCATCGCGTAATCGATTCTCGTCGAGAAATCGATTTATCCTCTGAAGGTCCGCAAAACCTCAGGGATGCCCCTCTTCCACCGGCCGATGAAATTACTCCTATGGATGTCGCGCCTCCCGCGAACATCCCCTTAGACCGCGAAGACGATGACGGTTTTATAACCGTTAATCGTACTAAAAAACGTAAGACCCAGAGGGAGGTCCCCCCCAACCCCGCCCCAACAGCGGGCACAACACCGACAGCGGCACCTTCCAGCCGCCCTGGGCCACCTTCACAACGCCCGCCGCCACCCCTGACCATCCGCGAGAAAGCCCATTGGCTTCAACTCGCTAAAGAACTGCCAGGTAAGGCAATCTCCATAAAAGAAGCCCGTGATACTCAACACGGCATCAAAGTTATGGTCACGTCTTCAAGTGACCACCGCGCCCTAACTACTTTATTATGTGACCGTAAAATCGGTTACTACACTTACGCCCTGCCAGAAGAAAAACGCCTTCGGGCTGTAATCCGCGGACTTCCTCAGGAAATTGAAAGTTCCTATATTCTAGAGGACCTTAAGTCCCAAGCCCTACCAGTGCACGAAGTGCACCGTATGCACAGAGGCGACGCCACAAAGTCCCCTCTAAACCTAGTATTGGTTGTCCTCGACCTCTCCCCAGAGGGGAAAAAGATCTTCGATCTTGAGAAGGTCTGTGGCCTCTCTGGCCTTCGTGTGGAACGTCCACACGAAAAACATACACTGCGGCAGTGTCATCGCTGCCAACTTTATGGGCACTCTGCCCTACATTGTCAATCCCGTCCCAGGTGCGTCAAGTGCCTGGGCGACCACGGGACCTCGGAGTGCACTCGCACCCGGGACTCCCCGGAGCCACCGAGCTGCATCCTCTGCGGCCAAGCGGGTCACCCCGCTAACTACAGAGGCTGCCCTGCCGCCCCCCGACCCAAACGTAAGGTCGGAAAGGGCAATGCCCAAAAAGGCACTAGAAAAGTGCCGAACAAACCCGCATTCGTGGCGGCCCCCCCCCCAGTGGTAAACCACTGGACGGGTCTTCCCACGACGGAAGCGTTCCCTCCGCTAAGGACGCGTGCCCCAGTTATGGCCGGCCTACCCTCGGCCACCCCCGCCCCCGCCCTCGCCCCCATTTCTAAGGGACCTTCAGGGCCATCGGCCCACCACTCTATAGCGGAGGACTTAGCTTTGGCGACTAAATTCGCCAAGAACTTGCCCTTCGACCTGCAAGAGGTCCAACTCTTGGCTCGGAAACTGAGGCAAGTTTCAGAGTCAACACAACCCTCCCTCCGGGATCAACTCGTGATCGAAATGGATCACGCGTACCTCCTCCAAATACTTAGATCGTTGTAACTAAACAACCTAGTCAAATTATTGTTACCGGTAACAAATGGCGCATGTAGGTAGAAATAAACCACGCTCATTGACTCTGGCGACTTATAACGCCAATGGCCTTCGAAACCAGCGCGACTTGGTCCATGACTTCCTGGTTACCAATCAAGTAGATATACTACTAGTACAGGAGACCTTCCTGAAACCGAGTAATAGAGATCCAAAGATCTCTAACTATCGGATCACTAGACATGACAGGGTAGGCCGTGGTGGCGGCACCCTGATCTATTTCAGAAGATCCCTACACTGCATGCCTGTAGTCACCCCCCCACTAGACGGTATGGAGGTATCCGCCTGCAGACTAGCAATGACTGGCCACCAACCTCTAGTCATAGTTTCAGCATACCTCGCATGCCAAAAAACCCTTATTAAGAAAGACCTAGAAACCCTATTCAACTTAGGCCCGGCTGTTATTATAGCCGGAGATCTGAATTGCAAACACGAGCAGTGGAATTGCAATACCACTAACCCCAATGGCAGAGCCCTAATAAATATATCAGACAATCTTTTGTTTGATATACTAACTCCCATGACCCCCACAAGATACCCCCCCAACCGCGACTGGGGGACCCCAAACACTCTCGACCTAGCATTACTGAGGGGCGTAACCCTTCAGTTCCATTCGATCGAAACGATGGACGATATCGACTCGGACCATCGTCCGGTTATCCTCAGATTAGGACCACAGACAGACCAGACATCTGAAACTAGGACCTCTGTGGATTGGTTGAGACTTGAGACCCTCCTCAAGGCAACCAGCTCACAAGACCTGGACCGCATCCCGGACCACATCGTGTCCCGCCATGACACGGAGACGGCAATCGAGGCCCTCACCAGCCACCTTCAATCCGCAGTGCGGAACTCGTCCAGGCAGGTGCCAGTGGAGGATGACCGCCACTTATGCCTGCCGGACGAGGTGAGGGTACTGCTGAGGGAAAAGAGAGCCGCCTCCAGAGCTCACGACAGATATCCCACCGAGGATAACAGAGTCCGACTCCGCGAACTAGAGCGCGAGGTCAAACTACGTATCCGGGAAGTCAGGGAACAACGTTGGGACAGAACGTTGAGGGATATCGAGCCAACTCACCAGGCATACTGGAAGCTGGCTAGAGCTCTCAAATCAGACACCCTTACTGTCATACCCGCGCTAGAAAGAGCCGACAACACCGAGGCGTTCGATGACGAGGAGAAGGCCGAGTGCCTTGCTCAGAGTCTAGAGCTTCAATGCTCCCCCACTACGCAAAACGTCGACCAGTCACACCTGACGGAGGTAGACTCCGAGGTCGAACGTAGATCCTCCTTACCAGCGGAAACCACACTCGACACGGTCACGGTCGAAGAAGTGCAAGATCTGATCAAGTCTCTCAAACCGCGAAAGGCCCCAGGGACCGATGGCATCAACAATCGCGTTTTAAAACTCCTACCCGCCCATCTAATTATAATTCTAGTGAGCATCTTCAATGCCGCCATAACAAACTGCTCCTTTCCCGCGATCTGGAAGGAAGCAGATGTCATCGGTATTCACAAGCCGGGAAAACCGGCTAATAAACCGTCTAGCTACCGTCCAATCAGCCTACTGAGCGCACTCAGCAAGCTTTACGAGAGGGTCATCCTCTCTCGACTTAGAGATTTTGCCTTCAGCAAACATCTAATACCCGATGAGCAATTTGGCTTCCGTGCCAGACACTCATGCGTCCAACAGGTGCACCGCATCACGGAGCACATATTATCTCACTTTGCCCATCGCCCCCGCCCTATAGGAACAGCCGCACTGTTTCTAGACGTAGCAAAAGCCTTCGACAAGGTCTGGCACAACGGCTTGATTTACAAGCTGTACCAGTTCGGTATGCCAGACAGACTCGTGCTCATCTTGCGAGACTTCCTCCTAGGTCGTAGCTTCCGTTTTCGAGTGGAGGGAACGCGCTCGTCCCCTCACCCACTCACAGCCGGTGTACCACAGGGCTCGGCCCTGTCGCCACTACTCTTCACGCTGTACACCAGCGACATCCCAAAAACTCCAGATGTGGAGTTGGCCCTCTTTGCGGATGACACCGCACTCTATACATCAGATCAAAACCGACAAATGGCTTGCATCCGGCTGCAGACAGCTGTCACAGAACTAGGCGAATGGTTTATTACGAAACGGCTGGCCCGGATCAGTCCGCCCACGGTTAGAACAGTAGGCTGGCAGGCACCGACAGACAGACACAGACGGCGGCGTCTCAGACGCCGCCAATCAAGATCTCTCCACGTCCCCGCGAGGGACGCTAGGAGACATAGCTCACCCCACAGGATAGACTAGGCGTGTTGCTGGGAAGTTTCTTTCGCCGTTTCTTCTCTCCCAGCCATAACACGTTGCGAAACGGCAGTAAGATAGCGTAGGCCACCGCAAACCACCGATCCCGGCCCGCCGTGATCCTTCCCTTCGGGCTTTATATTACCCGTCGCCCGTTCTCAATTAGTATTTTGTGTCGCCCTATGGTGGGCATCATTAAATTCATTCCCCATTCATGGCAACAGTCCAGCCGAGGTAAAACTCCTTAGGGAGCTCCCTCGAGCAAGTTGCCCCCCGGGCTCGAGCGCCTTCGCTTCGCGAAGGCACTCGCCCCAAAGACCCCGGTAAAGTTGTAAGGTCTTCGGACCAACAACATAAAGTCAAGTCCAATAAAAATCTAATGATGTTATTTACTGATACACACACACGCACACACAAACACACACACACAAAACTAAAAAAAAGCTAATTAAGTTTATATGTACGTAAAATAGAGCTACTTACCAGAATTTGACATGCAGTGTAGCCGCTGGGAAATCTCTAGTATTTGTTATAAATTAATTTAATTCAAAATTCAACCGATGGTATGACAAGTGAATGAATAGGAAGATATAAGAACCGGCCATTGGTGACAATGGGAAGAATCTGGAGTATACCTACTTTTTCCACAAAAAAATTGGTCTATAATTGACGGAAATCCAAACAACAAAAAAAACCTAGTTGAATTGAGAACCGCCATCTTTTTGAAGTCGCCCGAAAATAATGCGCAGAAAAGTCGCGTAAAAAATACATATTATTATATACCACCTGGTCATCGTCCTCAAGTGTATTCTGGTTATCAGATTCTTCGCCGTCGTGGTGCATATTTTTATGGTTGCGCAAAGCGTTTGAGTTATCAAATATTTTCTTACAGATCCCACACATGAACTTTGCCGTTTCCTCCTCAGGATAAAAATGCTATAACGAATACATTTATTTCAATAGGTACTATCGATTTGTACACCAAAGGGCTTGAATTTAAATTTCAATAGATTTAAAAGAGAAGTTTTACTTATTTTATTTATTTATATTTATAACTAGCGCGTGCTTATGAAGCCTCGTTCGCGTTGCACTATGACGACGTACAGTAAAACCCGGTTATTATTAATCCGTCATGTTCACCAACCGCTTAATATGAAATACATAGTTACAGATCTCAGTTTGGTTTTAATATAAACTTCTTTTTAACAAATCCGGTTATAATGACCTAGATTATAGTGGCATGGCATTTATAGTGACATGTCGCTTATAGTGCACATGTCACTTATTAAGACCTTTTTTTACAAATTATGTCCGGTTATAGTGACAATGATAGTATTACTGGATAGAATTTTGTACTTAAGATGATCAATTGCCATAATTGTAATCAAAATAACCCTTCTACAGAAATAGCAGTGTTAGATGCAATTCTTATGGTTTATGATGCCTGGAACGAAATTTATTAAGTAATAATATAATAATAATTTTCTAAATATGTACAGTTGCGGCATAAAAAGATTCGCCAGTTTTCAAATTGATTCATTTAACGTTCCGTGCAACATGTGCTATGTTATCTTTTTAAACTAAGGCCGGTTACAGTCTCCACCGACTGTCAGTGCGTACGTTCCGTTCTGACGGTATACATTAACCGACCGTCAGTTTGTTACATTCAGTGCTCTCCTGATCAACAAACTGTCCGGTCAGTTTGTACCGTTGTTGCGGGACGTATGCACTGACGATCGGTGGAGCACTGTAACCGGCCTAAGGATTTATGAATTTTCATATAAATAACAAGCATGACTGACGTACGCACTGACGGTCGGTGGAGCACTATAACCGGCCAAGTCACAGAACGGACTATTCCACAAAAAATATGTTTAACTGTTTGACAATAACTGTAAATTTATTGAGATCCAAGTTGTTTGATTTTCTATTTTGTCTAAAAAGATTGTTTAGAGATATAAAATACTTTTATTGGTTTCGATATTTCTGATAAGCGTAGTGACCATGTCCTCTCTCTTTCTGATGATTAAAACTATTGTTAATCGTAGTGACTGTAGTAGTCAACATTAATTTCTTTTTTTATGTTTCTATATTTTATGAACGTAACAAAACGTAACAATTATTAAAATGTTGGCGGTACTGTTTATTGTTTACTCGTGCAAGCAAAATTCGACTTTAAGGTCTTTTCATACAACGACTGTACATGCTTTGTATTTTGTATGACGTCCGCTTAGTATGAAGTGTTTATGATTTCCCTTTGACGTACATAACCGTATTCTACTAAATTTGTTAATGCATTGCAATCGGGTTAAAAAATGTCCTAAGTGTTGACCCGGGATGTTAGGTAGCTCTGTGTTTAGTTTCATTTAAATCCGTTAAGTGGTTTTCACGTATTGCTCTAGCAGACAGAGAGGCAGATGGACATATAATAATAATAAATGATAAATGCTTTTTAGGAATCAGCTTATGCACCACTTAGGCATTTTTCTAACATGTAGAGGTGAAAGAAAACATCTCAATGAAACGTGCACGTCCAGCTAACCGATGTACGAAACCTGCCAAGCTGGCTTGGACAAGCATAATGGTACTGATGAGTATACTGTCCAATCTTCAAAAGTTGGGAAGCTGCCGTAGCCTAGTAGTGGGACGTTTATAACCTGGTATTATTATAACTATAGATAGTGGAGTAATTTTGGAATTGTAAAACAGTAAAATGCTATCGCCACCATAGAACTTATTACTGTGTGTGTGTGCGTCGGAATTTTAAAAAGATATCGAAATTCCTTTGGAAATACTTTAATTACCTGCCCATACGGGTTCGTCAGATTCGTGGTGTTATTTTTTTTAATTATCTGATTTTCATCATCAACTTCCATTTTTCAACTAATAAATCCTTGTCTATTTAAGTTTGCTAGTATTACAGTATATTATATGAGTCTATGTATCGGTTTGTAAGCAAATAAAGGTAAATAGCGTGTTTAAACTTATTGTTATAGGCCTCCTATTATATTAATGTACTCTATGGGTTATATAGGTAATCGAGGCAATCATTTATTTCAACTTATTAATGTTATAAAATAACAATCCGTTGCCAAGCAACATGATTAATACTATAGGTGAGTTTGACATGGGCACATAACTACTTCAAACTTCAATTCCTCAGTTTTATTTCAGGCCATATGGAACTGCCTATCCTATTCAATAAATCATTCTGCAATCACGTATTCTACACTAAAGTCTCCACTGTTGACCCATATATCGAATTGCAAGGCTAAATTCAAATCAAAAATAATTATTTCGCATAAAAGTCTTAGTGTCATTATAATTGAAATCATAAAAAAAGTATGTCAGTGATGTAGTTGTCAAAAGTCAATGCTGTATGATCTCGTATCTTTGCCTGTTCTTTAAATAATAAAGAACAAAAATAGATATATTTTCTACAAACGTCATTTGTCAAATAAAATTTGTCGATCAGTTTCAGTAATTTTTTTGCCACAATTGCAAAGGGTTACGATTTATTTTATCGCTATAGTTATAAAATATTAAATTTAATCATTATTTAAAATATTTAAATATACTTTCAAGCCATTTCGTATGACACAATGGCCGGGTCGGCATTGAGACGGCTTATGGCTGAATATAAACGTAAGTTTAGTAAATAAATTACAAATAATCAATCTTCGTTATCAATTATCGTAGCCTACAGTTTAAAGTTTATTTTCTTTATAGAACTCACACTTAATCCACCTGAAGGCATTTTAGCTGGTCCTATAAACGAAGAAAACTTTTTTGAATGGGAAGCATTGATAACGTAAGTATTTAAAATTATTGGGTTGATTTGTAACACACTAATTATACTACCTAATTGCTATTAGTACCGTTATCTATACAATTTGTCTATTTTCGAGGCCTTCCATAATGTTATTTATATTCTAAATTTACAAATTCAATTCAGTCTCCAAACATTGTTGCTTTACTGTTTTATGTTTAGATACCGAAATTTAATATATACAGGCCTTGAGTATTTATGTAGAGATTTCGAAGTGTTTGATTGACTGCTTGTACGATAAGAATACTAGTCTGACCTATATCTGACAATATTTCATTGAGTTAGAAAAATCAGGTTATAAATACATGCTAGAAATTATTTCTGGTGGGGTATAGATATATGTCACCTTCATTTCAAGTATTTGGAGGGGAGGAGGGGGAAGGTAGGGATGAATACTTACCCCTTCTGCAATCCCTATGTCAAAAAATGTACAGTTCTTGAGATATTAATGTTTTTGTAATTATAACCTCATGTTTTCACTAATATTTTTATAATATCATAGGTCCAAAATTGAAAAATCCAATAGTCAACATAAATAGATTCAAAATAGCCCAAAAACACAAAGTTGTTATAAAATGAAATAAACAAGTAATTAATTAAAAAAATAAGAAACATGAAAATCATAGATAATACTTATATATTTTTATGAAGTTTGTGGTTGACTTATGTATGTATACTAGTTTTTTTTTACTACATATGTTTTTAGGGTTCCAAATATCAAAAATAGTTAATGATTTCCACTATGGAACTCTTCAGTACAGTTGAAAAGTTCAATGAGGTATAGTAGAAAATGGTTTTTATGACCTTAGCACTATCAAGTTTCACTGTTATTTGTTGACCTAATACAAAATATGCCAACTGTGTATCAGTCCATGAACAGTAAAGGGTTCCATATTTAGGATTCATGTACATTACACCTTACACAATGTTGGAATTGAAAAGTCTAATAATACCTTACACAGAAAAACTGTCACTCCTCAAGTACATTCTATAGAAGAGTCATCCCTCATTTTTCTCTCTGTACAATTAATGTTGCTATCTATACTTTGCTGTTAATACCACATTAATTATACACAGTCCTAGCTGGAACTTTGTTAAAAATAAGGCTGTAGAATGTCTTTCTACAGTTATAACTTGGCAAAACTAATCTACTCACATTACATTTAAAGAAGACAAACTTCATTAACTTTGCTCTTAGAAAAAACCTGAAACCTAATAAAGATTTCTTTCTAACTTCTGATACACGTTCAGACAAAACAATGTACTGTTAAGATACCTTGGAGTATAAATTGATGAATATTTGCGATGGGACATACAACAATATAACAGCAAGAAACCAGAACTTGATCTACATTTTCAAGACACTAAGAGAATGTGCATCAATAGAGTTAGTCAAAAAAATTTACATAGCATTACATCAGCCGTTTTGAGATACTGCATCACAGTATGGTGTGGAGCAGCAAAAACCATGTTTCTCTAATTAGAAAAAGTGCAAGGGCTGTGCTAAAAGTTCCAACAAAAGAACTTTAGATAACCAACCTGATAATTGTTGGCAGAAAGTGAGGTACTTAGTGTACATCAGCTCTATATACTCAAATTAATTGGTAGAAAACACCAAAATATCTCTTTACCTGACACAACCTAACATCAAACCAAAATAATATACCTCTGCATCCCGCATAATACCAGTTTAGCCAAACATCAATTTTATGTCTTCAGGTCTTTACTGTACAACAAGGTACATGATGAGTTCGTTTTAAGCCTTAAGATTGTAAGGGAGTACAATAGGTGGTCTTTTCACACTTCACATTTCTTTCAAAGGAGACAGATACTCTTTCACACAATTTTGGGCTCAGATTGTAAAAATATGAGATAGATTTTAAAATTTATTTTTATTATGCTGATATTTTTTATAATTGTAATGGATCTAGTAATTTTGAAGCAATTAATCCTGTGGTTACAGTGTTTTCATATTATTGATTGTTGAAAATCATTCACATAAATTGATTATGGAAATTGATAACTTATTTTTCAACACACTTGCTCATAAAGTGGCTCTATGGTCACCGCAATTAGGCACAGAATGACACCCATAATCAAACTGTGACTAAAAAACATTATAACTCACTAGTGAGTTATAGATTTATTTTAAATTTTATTACTTGAGTTGCTTTGTTCTTAAAAAAGTTTTTATTAAAAAAAAAAAGATCATGTTCTATAGAACAAATAAATTAATGTTCCTATTGCTTGCTCATTTCATGCAAATTCTTATTTAAATAGATAATTTTAACTCGTACGTGTTTAATAAATAAAACTTTCACTCATATATAACTTTTTTATCTACTAAAAATAAAATGAGTTTTTGTTGTTATTTTATTCACAAGTGTGTTGAAAAACGTCGTATGATACATGTGTGTATTGATGATTACCGTCCTCGGCTCTCTTAAGACCCTCGCCTACGGCTCGAGTCTCAATGGCGCCTCGGCGGTAATCACCAATGTTACACACTAGTACCATAATGTACTATTATTTATGACATTATTTTAAAAAATTCTCATCTTCTAGATAGTATGTATTTAGGGCTGATGTTTTCCATTTTCTAATAGAAAAATATAAAATAATGTAAAACCTATTTATTAACTCATCCCATTTCTTTGGCCCAAAAGTCCTTGTCTCCCTAATATTTGAAGAAATTAAGACTTGCAATCTCACTACACAGCAGAAAACCGGTATAAACGTTAATAAATTTTGTTATTATACAACTGAAATGATTCTGCTTTTGGCTTTGAAACCCAAAAAAAAATTAGATTGATGGGAGTTAAATAATTTTTAATTTGCAGGGGCCCAGAGGGTACATGCTTCGAAGGGGGAATATTTCCTGCTAAACTAATATTTCCACCAGACTATCCATTGAGCCCACCAAAAATGCAATTTATTTGTGAAATGTTTCACCCAAACAGTGAGTACAAAAATATTTATACATTAAAATTAGGTCTCCATCTGTAACTTCAAAACAAATACCAACATTTAAGTGAAAACTGCTTTTTGTATTATTGTTTATGCCTAATCAATATTTTCAAAACTTGTCCTAAACAGACCCTGAAATAGGTCAGTGAATTTTAAAGGAAACTTAAAGTGGATTATAGATATTTGAGTATAATTGATCACCCACTTTATGATTTAAAACAGGAATTTTATCTTAAAATTTTGTATATGTTTCAGTTCAATATTGCAGGATTTAGCAGAAATGAATATAAAAACCAAGTTATATCCAAACAATGTGATGGCCTCATCAAATTATCTTAAATACTGTAACCTCGTAGAATTGATGAGCCTTATCGCTTAAAGCAACCTCTTCCAGGCAACTTGCATATATACTTCTAATTTATCCTAATGTTTATTTTATTTTGTAGTTTATGCAGATGGAAGAGTCTGTATATCTATTCTTCATGCACCGGGTGATGATCCAATGGGTTATGAAAGCAGTGCTGAGAGGTGGTCCCCTGTTCAGAGTGTTGAGAAAATATTGCTTTCAGTAGTTAGTATGCTAGCTGGTAAGCTTCTCTTAATTTATTGAGTTTGAATTTGCTAATATTAGAAATACAAGTTGTGGTAGTGTAGTGGATAATACATTACTGAAACTCTTAAAGGATGCTGCAGGTTCTAATCTTGGCCAGAAAAGAATGCATCACTTAAAACAGTCACCTTATGTAATGGGCATATTATTACATTTATCACATGCTGACTGTGAAGGAAGTCATCAGGATTTAACCTGCATATTGAGATAATTCATGTGTCGAACCTGCCAATCTACCTTAAACAAGTGGGATATACTGTCAATTTCTTTTTTTTTTGTTAATATCGAAGGAATGTGTTTGCACATGCCCTCGGGCCTCGGGATATATCACCGTGGGGTATGTGGGACTCACTGTTGACGGCCGATGCTACACACAGGCTTCTGATAATAGAAGGAGTAGCAAGCACTAACCACTAAACCTTCTAGTGTCGCTCCGCATCATAATGAGGCGCCATGGGACCGTAATCATAGGTATGACTGCCGTGTCGCCTCGAGTTATGCCGACAAGGAGGGGTGTCTCTAGGACCAGGACGTCTTACAGCACTTGTGGCTCGGCGGGAGGGTCCCCCGACCCTCCAGCCCCTCTACGTTATTGGGAGGAGATGAACAAAGCGGCGCCTGGACCCCCTCTTCGCCGTCTGCGAGAGAGGTCCGCCTGCTCATCCTCCTTCCTAACTTATTCGGCGGCTGCGTCATAACGCTCTCGCAAAGTGAAGCCACCACTATCCAACTCAACTCGCTGCGCAGCGAGAAATCTAAATTGCCCAATGCCCTAAGAAATTAGGAGGCTCAAGCCCTGCCATGGGACAAATGTAGGCTGTTATTATTAATATTAGAAACATGCAGTTATATTTCTAAAAGTCATCTTTCCATAGCGTAAGAAAGAGAGTTGGTCTGAAAGAGAGTGTCAGGGTGAAGGTAAGGTAAGGAATGCTCCGGTAGTTCGGGCATGTGGAAACAATGCATGATGAAATAATGACTAAACAGATATACTATGCAAAAGTGGATGGATGCAGAAGTCGTGGAAGGCCACAACACACCTTCCATGATCAAATTGATCGTGTACTAGCAGAAGGTGATGTCAGGAGCCTTAAGAACAGACGAGCGTGCATGACAAGAGTTATGAATGTCAAAGAAGCAAGTGAGGTGTATAAGAATAAGCCTGAATGGCGCTCTGTTGTTCGGGCCTACCCCGCAAGGGAACTGGCGTGAAGTTATGTATGTATGTATGTTTCCATAGCCATTTTGAGAAAAATGGAATTCTAATAAAATTATCATCTCTGCTTATCACATCTCACATGTCACAGTCATTTTTCTGGAAAACTAGATCTACATAATATATGGATGAGTATTATTAGGAAGTTATGATTTTCTCTGCAATTCTGTTGCAAAATACCAAGTAAAAAAAAGAAATATTATGTGTAGCCACCATACATGTATCTGAAGATTGTGAATTTTGTAATAATAATTCTGATTATAAAATGTGTTTAAAAAAAAATAGGTGACGCGATATTAGCTTTTAAACATTTAAGATTGTGTCCTCCTATAAATTTTTAGAAAACATAATGTGGCTTTTGAGAATGAGGTATTTGATGCTTTCAGAAGCATCTTTAACTAGGGCTCGTCAGAAATTGTGCTGTATTTAATATAAGATTATTAATTTAACATTTGTTCACAGTTCTGAACCCTATTGCTACATGTATGTATAGCTGTAAAATTATCTGTATATAAAAGTTTTCATATATATTTGTACTGGTAAAGAACATTTATATAGCAATAACGGCCGGCGACTGGCACAGTCATCGAGTCAAATTTATAAGAAATGTAGACTTGGATGAAATAAGTTATTGAGATTGTTTTATATGCACTTGTTTTATGGTTACCAAACCAAATATCGTAATTAAATGTTGTATGGCACAGTTTCAATACCGTTTATATTTTGTTCTAGAACCAAATGACGAAAGTGGTGCGAATGTTGATGCAGCAAAAATGTGGAGAGAAGACCGTGAGCAATTTAACAAAATTGCTGAACGTCTTGTAAGAAGAACTTTAGGCTTACCACCACCATGATTATGATCTTAATTGTAATGTAGTTAGTGTACATTGTATGGCTGTAGTCATTGCAGGTTTTCGGGTATTCTCCACTTTTGTTACTTCTATAATTTTACGATGAACTGAATTGGAATACATATGATTTAATACTTGTTCTATGTTAAACACACTGAGTGATCATCATCTCCCCAAACTTTTATGACTGTTTTGAGTTAGTCACAGACGGCTGGGCTAGTAGTTTAGCTTTTTCACATAAAGTCAGGTATTGTGGAGTCTTCTATGACGAATCTAACGAGACTATACTTTGGTGTACACTGCAACAAATTTCAAAAATCATATAACATATACTATTTCCATTTCTTTATTTTCTCGATGACAGCTCCTGTGGAAACTTGAACGAGCGTCTTTTTTACATTATGTATACATTATTTAATAAAAATATGACGCCTACGCACGTACAAGATCATAGCAGGGTCGGAGAAACTGATAGGGATAGATAACGTAACACGATAACAGACCCGATATTTTTTTACAAAGTGTAAGAAACTAAACTATTGCCGGATAATTTTGTACAAATTTATTAACTAATATTACATTTCATTACAAGATGTAATTATATTATGTTGATTCTTTATTTATTTATTTTAATCAAAATCTGATGAATCGTCACTGTCACTCGATGAGCTCTCCCCAACATTGATTATAAGTTCCTGTACTTCTATATTATCGAATGCCACATGAATTTCCCAATCCGACTCTATAATGTTTTGGGTTCTTCTCACATTTTTTTCCCCAGTGTTCGGTGGTTACTTCCGCACATGCATTTTTTAATAAATCTAACATCTTGTTTGCCGTAAAAGGGGGATGGGTATTGTTTCGAGCGGCGTGTCCTTTGATTTGTGCCCATATTAGTTCTATAGCATTGTACTGGCAATGATACGGCGGAAGTCGAAGAACCCAATGACCACATTCGGCAGCTATTTCGTCGGTAATATATCTTTTAGGGAGGCTTTTTTTCGAGTTTAAAATATTCACTAATTGTACTTTTAATAAAGTATTATCCACATTTTCGCCATGACGTTGCAGCCAGTCAATTATCTCTTGTTTTTTATTGGCCTGCGTCGGCATTTTATCAATTTGTCTAGAGTGATATGTAGCGTTGTGCGTAATAATTATCGACGGTTCTTCCAGAGATTGCGCCATTTCTTTAAACCATCCTTTGTAAATCTCCGCGTTCATTTCTTCGTGGTAGTCCACTGTTTTCTTGGATTTAAAGGCCAGTAAAGCATCTGACACGAATCCTTTCGTAGACCCTGCATGGCATACGATAAGGCGTTCACCTTTTCCCATTGGCACTGAAGTAGTGGTAGCGGCGGTGTCGTCAGTCCAGTTCTTAGATACTGTGTAGTTTGCATTTAACCAAGTCTCGTCAGTGAAAATAACATTTGACCAATTTGATATCTTTTTGGCTTCGATCAAAAATTCGCAGCGAGCCAAGGCAACGTCGTGAGGCTCCATCAATATTGATTTTTTATAAGAAAATCCAATTTGTTTCAAAACCAAGCTTAACGACGATTTTTGGCCATGGAACAAACCACATTCACGTAAAGAAACGACAAGTTTTTTAAGTGTTGGAATTTCTTTGCGCAAGTAATAGTCATATATATGACGGCGAATAGCGTCAGTGTCGAAGTTGGCAACCGATGTCACACGACGTGGTTGGCGTTTTTTCTTCGGCGTACGAAGCTTATTTTCCTGCATGGCGCTTGTACCGTAAGCTTCGGTAGTAATTTTTGAAACAATGACAGTCGTAATAGCGGGCCACCATCTTGATACTCTGCTTCAAAGTAATTACGAACCTTGATCACCAGTTCTCTCGCCTGCCTTTTCAGAACAGATCCTTTAGGCATTTCGATATTTGACAGCTGGGAAGCAATCAACACGGAGGAACACAAAATACACAACGTAACGTATGTATAATGTGAAAAAACTCAGCGAACAGAAATGTAGTGACTATATAGCACGACCGTCTTGTTGCGAGTGCCAGATTAAAACAAACACAAAATGGCGGTGGGCTATTGAGTGTTCCCAACTTGAAAAAATATATTTGAATATTTTTGTTCTATTTGTCTTTGTTCAAAACATAATAAATATATGCGATCGATACCATTACTTATTTGGTCACAACACTACAACTATCAAATTAGAACTGTCATCGAGAAAATAAAGAAATGTAAATAGTATAATTTGTTGTATTATTATAGAATATTTAAAAGTTCCAATTTTTTATGATATCGCTAGAATATATTGTATAATATATAAATGTACAATTGACGTGCATTATAATTATCGTAATAATATGTTTAATAATTCAGTGTAAAATTAACTTCAGTGGCTAATAATAGCCAAAAATTCATACTGAATAATATAGTTTTGCATTAGTTGATCGAAACCTCATAATATCATTATTGATATAACGTTATATTATAAAATATATATAAAAATAATAAGATACGTAAATGACAAAAAAATATATCGATAAAGTACCATCGTCGTACAACTATAATTAGAATTCAACACCATTAATGTATAGTCAGATCCTACGTACGTAAGAAAAGTGTCAAATGAAGTGAAGCATTATTTAATTAATGTGGCCAAATGCGTATTATTTAAAGCGTTAATAAATAACGCCGTTAACGAATAGCCACATTAGTGTATATACAATACGTACGTTATCTAACATTTAACGTCATTAATAATATCGCTTCTCAAGTAACGCATTAAAACCATCGCCATATCTGTTTGAAACGCCTTATATCTGTAACACTATCGCAGACGAAGCAGCGCCCTAAAATAAAATAATGATCTTTCAAAAACAGTACAGTCAAAACAACTTTTATTAATTAACAGTTAATTTTATTTATCATCTTACTCATGCATTAAAAAGTTGTGTAACTTTCTAAAAAGTAGTTTTAAATATTGCCTAGAATACTCAAAAAAATATTACAATACAAAAACAAATTTCAAAACTGAAATCTATTGCCATATTAATATTATATTTTTAATTACTTTCTGACTATTACGAAAAACTTGTCAAGTCAAGAAATATTCATTTCTCAAGAGAATCGTTTCGACGTTAACATGTCAGACTACTTCCTATTCCAAAATCGACTTCCCGGCTTCATATTGAAAGTTCGAGACTCCGTCTCTATACGGGCTAAGAAAGAAATATACTTGGATACAGTTGAAGAAGTTTAAATACAAAAAACAATATGCTGTTTAATCACTAAAAGCAGTTTCTTCTTAACATTGCAACCTTAGGATGGAATAGAAGTTTGTGAAACATGTAGGTTTGCAATATACCTATGATATAGAAGTAATAATAATAATATATATATATATATATATTTATATATATATATATATATATATATATATATATATATATATATATATTTATATATATATATATATATATATATATATATATATATATATATATATAGGTATATATTTTTATTTAATGGGAAGTTACAAATATATATACAAAGAAGATAAAAAAGTACACACATTATTGTATGTATTGTATGTATACACGGGTTTTCCTTAGAAAATCATTATCGTACCATTACAAACAGGATTTTTGAAATGAATTGCACTATTTAATAATTTTTAAATGTCTAGACGACTTAAGCCAAATCTAAAGTTAGGTAATCATCTAAAGATACAGACTAAAAAATTATCTTGTAAGGAAAAACAAGGTATACACAATGACATATTAAGTAATGCTTCAACTACAATTGTATGGAATTACCTAAATATATAATGGACGGATAATTATTAAGTTTATTTTAATAAAATAATCTATTGTAACAATAAAATTACTTTTATTTCCCATTGCTGGTTATATGGTTCTTCTTTATTTGACTGCACGAGTTGTTTATCTAGCCAGTGTTTAGTATTTAAATATTCACGGAGCTATCTAATCAAGCAAAAGCCTTATAGAGAATTTATGGCAGCCAGAAAAGGCACATTTGGCAGTTGAGATATTCAACACAAACAAAGATATTCCAAAAGTACTGTCCATTTTTAACCAATATTATATTGTGGTCAAATCAGGTGATGTATGAAACCCAAAAAATTAAAGGCACATAGTAGGTACATACATTAATATTAATTAAAGGAGGGAAAACGATAACTTTATATGCATGTATGAGCCTTCATTTTTAATAGATACTAAGTTAATTTTATAATACTTTACTGAAATTAATTTTCTTAAATAAAATTTTAAACTATGTTTGAACGGTTTTAAGCGCGATACTTTATTTGATTATTATTCCGACGTTTCGGACACTTATCAGTAGCCGCGATCATGAAAGACAAAGATGTGAAGTCTAAATGTGAGGCTCAATAAAAACTTTAACAATACTCATTGGAGTATTGTTAGTAAAGGTACTAAAGTTTACCCCGCGGCTGCGCCGCAGGTTAATTTCTAGTGCCACTTGTTTAAAGAGGTTATATTGTATAAACATTTTGTTACTGCTATTTGCCCCGGAAGATTCATTTCATTATTTCACGGGATAGTAGTCTCCCGGATGAAAAGTATCTATGCCCATTTTCGGTATTAAAACTACATATGTACACCAAATTGATCAAAATAACCAAATCCATCAAAATGACCAAATCAGCCAAAACTACCCAAACTACAAAAACTACCGAAACCACCAAAACTATCAAAACTACGGAAATGATCGAAACTACCGAAACCACCAAGACTACCGAAATGACCGAAAGTAACAAAACTATCTAAACAATCAAATTGACCAAAATGAACAAAACGACCAAATTGACTAAAATAAACAAAATGATGAAAATGGCAAACCACAAATAAAAACCTGTCATATTTTCTGGAATAACGTTTACATAAATCTATTCCTAAACGAATCCTATAATCAGGGATGAAAAGTATCCCTTGTCCACCCTCGGTATTTAATTTACATAATATATACCGAATTTCAGCCAAATCGGTCCAATAGTTTTTCCGTAAAAGCATAACAAACAGAGAGACAAACTAATTATATAACCAAGGTTATATAAGTATCAAAGGAGACAAATTTATTTTTGTCTCGGAAACTATCCCATTTTTCGGGATAAAAAGTATCCTATGTTCATCCTCGGCATCGAAAATATATATAGATATATTATATACTGAGTTTTAGCCAAATCGACCCAATAGTTTTTCCGTGAAAACGGAACAGACAGAGTTACCTTAGCATTTTTAATATTATAGGGATATACAACAGGCAACCCTGGGGCCGATACCATTATAATGAAAATGAATGGATTTAATTCAAAATAGAATCTTACAGATTACTCAGTACAAGCAATTTTGCACCACAGCCAACACATAGTAACGGAATGCTCATTTATAAAAACCATGTCAGAATTAAACTCGGGACATTTGTGTTCCCAGGAGTTAGGTGGACAAAAGTAATTAGACTGAGACAGAAAAATAAACAAGACCCGAAAGATTTCCGCTTTGTTATTTATTATTGAAAATTCACAATAATTAGATGACTTCACGTTTACTCACAGCATTATATTTACTAAATTATTTCAGACTGTTGTTCGTGCCTACCCCGCAAGGGAACTGGCGTGAAGTTATGTATGTATTTCAGACTACCTACGTACATAGTTGAGGTTTTTTAAACTGGTATTTTATCCATCTTTGTTCAATAATTTTTAATTCATATCGTAGTTTTTCGTTCGCCAGCGCTATTGTGGTAGACATTTGAATCTCTGTTTTCAGCATACTGGTAGACACTTTTTCAACTTCCCCTCCATATAAGATGGTACTCCTTACCTCTGTTATATATAAATCGAATGAATAGTAATATATAGGAACCGATCATTGATAAATGAAATGACGTAATTTTCGTAAGATAGGATAGACAAATATAGTTATATTATTATAAAGCGTATTATCGATGAATATAGCTAAAAAGAAGGCGCTGTGCTGTTCTGCGCGGTGAAGATGCAATGCAAATGATATTTTTAAATTGAACATTGATATATCGTATGCAATACTCATTGTGATATAACATGTCTGTACGATCTAGGGCAATACTTAAGGAAATTTGGAGAGGGTGCAAGTAGCTTGATCAAAATCAATCGATGCCGGCCAGTGTAACCGCTTCTGTTGTTTTCCATGAGTTACAAAAACAAGTCGATATTATCAATTCGCTATGTTCTCACACGAATGCGAATTGGTCTGATTCAAAAGGGATTTAGGAATCAATTGAACATTCATATAGATCTAAAATCAATTATTTTGATCAAATATATTATTTTCCCATTAATCGATTAAATCAGAAAGTCTAATGCGTTATCAAACTATCAGATGCGACTATTAACCGCGGCCGAGAGCCGCTACATCGTGTCGGCCGAGGCTTCGATGTTGCGAACTCTCGTGAAAGGATGCATGCACTTCTTCACTGAAATATCAACGTGTATTGGAATGTTATCGTCAAAGATAAAGTTTTTTAATAATTTAATTTATATTTTATGATCTTACAGTATACTTATGGTTTTTAATCACAGTACATCCCAATATAGTGCTTTTTAAGAGTTAACACAGAGTTTCTTCTGTAATGAGAGTTGGTAACATTGAAAATATTCAGATTTTCATCAAGCATTCGAACGCTCAAGGATGACCCACAGTTACATATAGTTTGCAATGATCTGTGAACTTATATTTTTAGGTAATTGAAAATTTTATGGTTTCTATGATATTAGCTATGAGTAAAGGCGTCCGCGTAATTTGAGTATTATTAGGGTTAATTAAGTTTCTACTATTAGCATATCTGAAAATAATCATAAATTTAAGAATATTATTTTTTTTTAGTTTGGCAACGAAACCCTAAAATCCTAGTATATAAATGGCCAATCCTAAAAAAAAACTATAATTATCCAAGAAGCAACAGTTGTGACCTGATATAAATAATGTGGTGCCTTTGGGCCATTTGCATTTAAATGTATAAGGTAAAAAATAAGTACTTAATTAAATATTTGCATACCATAAAATGTGCTACATTTGTTGCTGGAAGGTGTTTAGTAGATATAGTAGCTATGTTTCTCTAAAAAGCGCTAGATCTAGCTCCATAAAGGCTTTTTTTTTAGTGGTAGTCCTGATGCGTCGAACGCCGGTGAACGACAAAGCCCACGAATATATACCTAGAGATGCAAACGGTATATCGATATTTTTAAACATCGATATATCGTGCATAAAATATCAATATTTATGAACGATATTTGCTAAAGGGTTATGTAAATGTTTTCTACTGAAATATGTTATATGAACGATTTTAATAAAGGATAATTTAAAAAAGACATTATATTAACATTTTGAATTTTTTGCAGGAATAGAATAGAATACATCGTTCATAATTAAAAATTATATATTCATGTTTATTTTTGGAAATATAGATATTTTGCAATATTTGTCAAAGCTATTGATCTAATGAAGGATAATTTGAAACTTTGGGCAGAAATATGGTTCGTAAATTAATAACAGTATATTTATGTTTTCGGGAAGTATTGATATTTTTCTATATTTGCGAAGTCTGTTGTTTTAATGGGTGATAACTTTGGACTTTAGACAGAAATATCGTTTATACATATAAACGACATATTGATATATATATATATATATATATATATATATATATATATATATATACACATATATATATGTACATATATATATATATATATATATATATATATATATATTTTAAATATCAAAATATCGATCATAGTTATGTTGGATATATTGATGTGGTTGAGCAAATATCGATAATTTTTCAATATTTGCGAAGGCCATTAATTTAGAACTTGCGACAGAAATATCTTTCATGCTTATAAAGGATATATTGATGTCTTTCGTAAAATAATTTTCTTCAAAAATATCGAAAACGCAAAACATTAATATTTTGTTCATAACTGTGAACGATGTTTCTATCCACAGTTCAAAATCTTCATCCATTAAATCAAAATTGATTAAAATGATCGATATTTTTCGAAAAACTATATTGTTCGTAAATACGAACAATATCTATGTCTAAAGTTCAAAGTAAAAACATATAGCTAATTAAATCAAAATAATGATATTGTTACAACTCAGATACCGACAAACACAAAACCCACCTGCATATCTGAAACAAAGCACATTTATTAACCGTCGGCATTTGAACTAATAACATAAAAAAAAATTATGGTAGTCTTCTTTTGTTTACTTATTGGCATACGGCTTATTGTTGTATTATGATAATTAGCCAGGTGTTACGGATTTAAAGTACAAGTTGATTCTAGGAAATTCGGTCCACGCGGCCGGGCGGATATAATGCATCTGTGCAGTATAAAGCAATGGCCCGATTGAGGGAGCTGTTAGTCGAGCGAGAACCACCAGCGAAGCGAGACGTGTGTACTACAATCGGGAATTTAATAAGTGACGGACTTTGTGCATTTTATTGAATTACGACCTTCTGAATTACGTTTGGACTTGTGTTCGATTATATTTGTACCTGTGTTGTACGTGTTTGTATAGTTCTATTAAACTCTATAGTAATTCTAACGGCATTTTAATTCGAGTCCCGTCACTCGTAACAATATTTTCAATTGTAAAATATCGATTTTTAAAAAACTGTTTTTATGAACGATATATCAAAAAATTATTGATATGTCATTCATAAACATCGTTATTTTCAATATCGATGTTTTTATGAACGATATTTTCATCCTTAGATGTACCTCGCCCTCCGGCTTCCTTGTCCCTCTGCTACCTAAAATCGCGTTCTGCGCATCGGAACGTGCATTGTTCCGAACCGCCGAATAAGTTTGAGTCAACTTATACCTATAAAAGCCGCGTTCACAATTCACAAGCTATTATGTGATTGGCTTGTGACTCGTCTCTTTTTTCTTTTTTAACATTTCTCGTTTTTCGACTGTGTGATCTGTCATACATCTTTTAAGTATTATCTGTTTCTGTGCGTAGGAATTATGAATTTGTGTCATTTATGTGTGCAAAAAGACAAATAAAACAATAAAGTTCATACTGAATAATTTATATCATAATGATATAAAATATTATATGTAATTTTCCTGTTATGTTTTTTTATAGACAATTAGGAAAGTTATTTTAAAGTGTATATTAGATTGGCGTAATCTTTTGCGTGTTACCATGGCATCTAATGCAGAATTGCAGGAGAAGTACAGATTGTATAAATTTACTAAGATATTAACTTTAAAAGTCGCTCAAATCGTAGTGCAGAGTCGGCAGGGAAAGAAAATTACTCGCGACTACAGTGCAAAACATGATAATGGTGTGGAGTCACCTCCTTTGCAATGGGTAAGAAATTTATTATAAAGAATTAATATTTAATAATATTTATCGTGAATAGTGATTGCTGATCTTACAAATGTCTAACAAACACATGAGTACCTGTATATTGTAAGTACCGAATTTTAAAAGCTTTGCATATTTTTTGTCTAACAACAACAATATGTGCTCCAGCGAATTGTTTGTGGAATGTAAACATTTGCTTACATAACTATTTTGTTATTAAGAAAGCAATGTGGTACAAAAAATTGGAATAATTCTTAATGCAATCAGGTTTTTAAGTCTTATTAGAAAGTGGTTGTTAAGCCTTAACTATTTTGTTGATTACTCTAATCAGATTGGGTTTTGCTGTTGGAAAACAGAGAACATTATGTAAAAAATTTCTAGTGAAACTGTAGCTTAGTGGTCATTGAAATTTGAGTAGTGGGGAGGAGGTGTACTTCTCCCTACTGCAACCCCCATGTCTAAGAGACATGTATTTTTAGAGATTTTTTTTTCGTTCGTTTGTTTCCTTACATTGTAATGATGGTGACCAGTGTGTTCTGGCACTCATTGGCACGCTCGCTTTGCTTTCTGGGCTTGTGCGTTTTGGTTTAAACTCTAACCAAATTCCCCGTTCTAGTCACTGTCTGTCGCAACTTTCGACTAAAGCCCACAAGGCAAGTAAGCGTGCTATAGCAGCGGTCAGCAAGTCTCAGAACCGATTTATAACCATCTTCATGATATATAATCAAATAAAAAACTATTATCTAAACTCAATAAACTAATTCAAAACTTGTTTACTACACTCAAAAACAGTTTTAAATGTTTATGTATTAAGCATAAGTGTATTTGTAAATACAAATAACACTTTGTTATCAACAAAAGTGACCTTATTTACCTAAAGTATTTTTGTTTTTCCCATTGTTCATTCAAAACTTGTTTGTGAACCCTAAAAACTTGTTTCCTAACCCAAATAACAGGTCTAGTGGATATATATAAAGCGTATGTTAACCCTAAACTCAAATGGCTCTTAATCTCATGGCACTCTGTCAAAGCGCAGCGAAAATTCTTGCCTTGGGACTCACAGTGAGATAATGTAGGACTGCTAAATACTGATTAATATACCGCAACAATTCCCTAAATATCCATAGAATAGTAGCTTAGCCAACCTTGGTGGAATTTATACAAAATTAATTCTTCAATATAAGAAATATTAACAAAACTAAAAAATATTATATAATATACTATAAAAAAAAACTTGAGGTAAGTATAAAGTATCCTCAAGTATCAAATTTCAACCTTCTGTACAGTGATAGGTCAAAGGCAATATTTTCAAAATTCAAATTTCAAAAACTTATTATTTGTAATAAAAGAGGGTTCATTGTTACTTAAAAAAAGTGGTGAACTGATTTTAATGAAATTATTGTAATGCTTCAGTGAGGGAGGTCCATAAATAAAATGCTGGTTTATCATAGTTTTAGGACATTTATTATATCTAGTTAGGTCCCCAAGGGACCAGGGTTTACCTGCTTATTTGTATAGGTTTACAAACGATAAATCTAGCTTAAATCAGTAAGATTTCATCACACTCAAGGTTCAATTAAATCCTCATTTCCTCATCAGTAGAGCATGTAGCTTATAAAGCTATAATTATCAATGGGAGTGGGGTGGCCAGGTGGTCCTAATAGGGAAGGCTGTCTCTGAAAATAAGGTGGTAAAGCCAAAAAAAATAAGAAGTATTTAACATTGAAGATTTATCTGAATTTCGATACATTTAACTGAAAAGTGGTAGCCTTGATAGTCGGTGTGGATGACGCATGTTACCTGGCGCCAAACTCTTATGGTCAATGATGTCAGTCATCTCTTGAGGTGTTACTTCATCACGTCACTAGTATGAAGAAGTAGGAACCATGAGGATTTACATGTCCAAATTAAAAAAAAACCACTTGATTAAGAATGTTTTTTTTCATATTTAGTCAGATTTTTATTTATACACAGTACTTCTGATGAGAATATTAAAACCTGACTTGTGTGTCAGCACTTTCAATTTGAGTAAAGACGTTACAATCTCTTCATTGTGAAATTTCAAGGTGCACTATTGACACTTCCAGAAAAAAATAAAAGACAGACAGAATTTAGTACAAAACATATTTTGACTGGTCTTCTATTGACCATGTCACAATACTTTGAGCACAAATTAAATTATTTATATTAGGTTTCTTTTATAATATTATATATTCTTTAATTAGGTATAAAATATATTTTAGACATTTAGACCATTTGGTTTTTTTAATGAATTAGATGAATAAAAATATCATCAAAATGAACATTTTCAAATGACCACCAAAAACTAAATTTATCAACCAATTTGGTTTTAATATAAATATATATAGGTTAATGTTTGCCCTTCATGGAACTAAAAAAAAAAAAACAATTGTGTGCAGCAATCTAATATTCTACTTGTACTTTCTGAAAAATCAGTAACCAATGTTTCTGTATGCATTTTATCAACTCCAAATCTCTCTGAAAACCTTTAGAGAGATTCAGTTAACCAACTGAACTTATTGCCTGTAAAAATCTGTATAAAGGATTTTTTGACTATGACTTTTATTTTGTACGCCTATAGAATTTGACATATAAAAAATCTAGTTACTGCATTTTTTAAATTTGGTAGCCCGAATTAGCCCCCTGATATTTTCATCTCACTTTTAAATTCATGGTACAATACTCCCTACAGATTCATTATATCATAGAATATAAATAACAGAGACATGTGAAAATTTTTCATAAATAGTAATTACTTACAGTTCAATCTTTCAATACCTGATGAACCAGCAGTCAATGAAGATACAAAGAAAGTTCTCAATGGTGAAGTTATTGAAACTCTCAAAAAAATTGTTTGTATAGAAATACTATTACGGACCAGTGATGGTGATGAGATGGTGTTAGAAGTGTGGTCAGTGAAGCTAACTCCTGGTAGTGAAGCATGTTCTCCATCTATGGTGTATTACAGAATGAGTCTTATGCTTAAGTCAACATTAACCATATCAAGAATGACACCAGCCTATAAATTATCCAGATCACAGCATAAAGAGTCTTACAAGATTTCACATAAAATGTATAGTGGTGATCCAAATTATAATCTTCTAGGTAAGTTTTAAATTTATTTTAACAATTAGAAAATAAATCCTACAAATAAAGTAAAGCCTAATAATAAGTTATTAATACAAATTAAGTTAAAATTATATAATTATGTTGTATAAATAAAATAACTTAAGATATTTTAATTGTATTAGATAGTATAAGTAGTTTTACTTATATTAGATAATTTTGTGTCAGTCCTCAGTTAATAGGGAATGTTCGCAGAGTATTAACCATATTGCTTTATTGAATACTGTAATGTGTTTGTTGCCTGAGGTATAGACCAGCTTTTTGGTTATAT